>CP142454.1:81822500-83072500 GCA_038049695.1 Cinnamomum chago
GCTGGTATAGTCCTCCAATCTTCAAAGGGCCTGGTCATCGAGCAAACCCTCACCCTCGATTTCAAAGCTTCCAACAATGAAGCAGAGTATGAGTCACTAATTGCGGGCCTCGGTAGAGCAAAAATCCTGGGGGCACGTCGGCTAGTAGTCTTTAGTGACTCCCAGCTGGTGACGAACCAGCTCAGCGGAGACTATCAAGCCTGTGACGAAAGGATGGCAGCCTACTTGACCTACACAAAACAGCTCCTCTCCCAGTTCGAAAAAGCAGAAGTCAAACAAATAGGCAAAGAGTCCAACTGCCACGCAGACGCCCTAGCCAACTTGGCCTCGGCCGTAGAAGCAGGAAAGAAAAGGACAGTTGATGTGGGGACCTTAAAAAAACCGAGCATAGAACTCCTTCCAGCTCGGCAAATCCTGTGCGTTGATCTCGGTCCAAGCTGGATGGATCCGATCATAACATTCCTCAAAGAAGATAGACTCCCTGAAGACAGGAATGAAGCCCACAAGGTCAGAATGAAAGCAGCTCATTTTTTGCTATCCCTAGGGGAGAAACTATATAGAAAGTCCTTCAGAGGACCATATCTCCAATGCGTTCACCCGAGCAAAGTCGAAGACTTCCTTTTTGAAATTCACGAGGGAATCTACGGAAGCCACATCGGAGGAAGATCACTGGCATACAGAGCCATCAGTCAGGGCTACTGGTGGCCCTACATGCAGAAGAATGCTTAGCTCTACGCCAAGAAATGCGAAAAATGCCAGAAGTTCTCCCACTCTCTGCACCAACTAGCACAGGACTTGAGTCCTCTCTCCAGCCCATGGCCCTTCGCTCAGTCGGGGCTGGACATCGTGGGACCTCTTCACCGAACTCCATGAAACAAGAGATGGCTCATAGTGGCCACCGATTACTTCACCAAATGGATAGAGGCAGAAGCTTTGTCCTCCATCACCGAGCAGGATACAAGGAATTTTGTATGGAAGAACATAGTTACAAGGTTTGGAATCCCCCGAGCCTTGGTCTCAAACAACGGGACCTAATTTTACTCAAACTTCTACAAAAACTTCTGCCAGGAGCTCGGCATTAGGAACCTCTATGCAACCCCGGCCTACCCACAGAGCAATGGACAAGCAGAGATCTCAAACAATGTGGTACTTGATGGACTCAAGAAGAGACTTGACAGAGCTAAGGGCAGATGGGTAGAAGAATTACCAAGTGTCCTTTGGGCATATAGGACCACCCCGAGACGGTCCACTTCGGCAACTCCTTTCTCCTTAGCATACGGAATGGAAGCCGTAATCCCTCTCGAGGTCGGCCTTCCGACCTTGAGGTCGGACCTCTTCGACCAGGGGCGCAGAATGAATTAAATCTCGCCAAAAAGCTCGACTTGGCCGAAGATGGAAGGGAAGCAGCATCCGTGCGCCTAGCCACCTACCAGCAATGGTTATCCAGGGGATACAATCTAAGAGTCAAAGAAAGGAAGTTCTCCATCAGGGAACTGGTCTTGAAGAGAGCACTTCCAGTAGACAAAGATCCCAATTAAGGTAAGCTCGCACCAAACTGGCTCGGGCCTTTTAAAGTGGTCTCGGTATCAGGGAGATCGGCTTATAGACTTGAGAGCATGGATGACAAAGAGTTGCCGCGGCCGTGGAATGCCACACACCTCAAGAAATACTACTTCTAGTTGTATTCAAAATGATAAAGTCAATAACAGAGAGAGCTTGTGGAAGATGCGTGCCTTGCCTCTATTAAAGTTATGAATCAAGGCTCCGGTCTTCGCACCAGCCTCCTTGAGCTCGGTCATAGGACTAGCTCCCAAGGCTCCGGTCCTCGCACCAGCCTCCTTGAGCTCGGTCATAGGACCAGCTCCCAAGGCTCTGGTCCTCGCACCAACTTTCTTGAGCTCGATCCGTTCCTCGCCACAGCCTCGTCGAGTTCGGATGTCAGGACATCCCCCTTGGAACAGAAACACAATCAACTATCTACAAATTTCACTTTGAAGTCGCGGAGTTCGGCCTGCCTTTGAGTCCAGCTGAGCCCCCCCCGGGTCATCAAAGTTGATGGCACGGCCCCAGCTCTCCAACAACAGGGTCGCACCCCAGGTTATGGGTCCAAAGCTAACTACAAGTTCTTTTGAGGCGTCTCCCTTAAACGCACGTTGTTAAAAGCCCGGCCTTAGGGCCAGGGAGGGGCCTCATTCTCACTCAATATCCCGAGATCAGAAGGTTAAAGTCCAGTTTTTATAAAAAGTCGCCGATCTCAGCCACTTGCAGGTTTGGAGAAATTGGTCAAAACATGGGGCCTCAATTTTGCTTAAACACCATAACAACATCCATACGCCATTGCAAGAAAGAAATGAAAAGATAGCTGGAGAATTGAGAGAAGATTTTTTTTCATTGATCAGAAAAGATGATTACAAAACTTTGTACACTCGGGAAAGAAAAAGAAATACATCAAAGAAAAGAAAAAATACAAACATTTATTGCTCTACTTTTCAGGCTCCGCAGCGTTATTCTCTGGCTCTTGAGGGACAGACGGAGTGGGAATGCCCGAAGCCCGGGGAGGAGGAGCCGCAGTGAAGGCTAGGGCTTGGTCGCCCTCGACAGGAGTCGGGGGCGGAGGAGGAAGGCCTGGAGCTTCAGGAAAACCTCTGAAGGGTTAGAGTCAGGCTCTGACTCTGGGCTCGGTATGACAGACTAGAATTGGGGAAGATTCGTGAATATGGGGTCGTCCTTAGAGACCCTGGACTCACGAAGAGCCTCCCTGCATCCCATCTTGTACAGCACCGGGCTCAGATCTTTGATTTGAGCTACGTACTCCGCCGACGCCCAGTCCACTCCTTCTTGATATGCCTTTGCGGCCTGAGCACGCAGAGTGGACTCGACATAGGCCCGCTCCTTCCTAGAGGACTCGAGCTCGGCCTCTTTTCCAGCCAACTCGGTTTCCTTCTTGGCGAGCTCAGCCTCCAGTTGAGTCACCCTTGTGACGCCCCGGAGTCCCACATCGACTATAGAGAGGAAAGTGAATGGGGTTATATGTAAAGTTTACACCCTTACCTTGCATGAGGCCTTTTAAAACCGTGCGACCCCGAAAAACGTAAGAACTCCGAAGTTAAGCGTGCTCGGGCGGGAGCAGTACTAGGATGGGTGACCTCCTGGGAAGTCCCCGCGCGTGCACGCAGGCCAAAGCGGACAATATCATGCATGTGTGAAGGGTGGGGCGTTACAAATGGTATCAGAGCCGACTCTCGACTAGTTCGAGTGTGGGTCCCCTGCCGTGGCCTGGTGCAAGTGGGCGGGTCTCCATGTGGGCGGGCCAAGAGGGCTGGCAGGCTACTGCACAGGGACGTGCAGCCCTAAGGGGGGTGGAATGTGACGTCCCGGAGTCCCACATCGACTATAGAGAGGAAAGTGAATGGAGTTATATGTAAAGTTTACACCCTTACCTTGCATGAGGCCTTTTAAAACAGTGTGGCCCCGGAAAACGTAAGAACTCCGAAGTTGAGTGTGCTTGGGCGGGAGCAGTACTAGGATGGGGTGACCTCCTGGGAAGTCCTCGCGCGTGCACGCGGGCCAAAGCGGACAATATCATGCATGTGTGAAGGGTGGGGCGTTACAACCATCCTCGCCTTGTCCTCGGCCGCGCCCTTTAGATGCTTATTCTTACCTCGCAACTTGATTATCTCGGCCTTCGCCGCTTGTTACACCGTTGCGAACTCGGCGATCTTCTCCTCCGTCTTCTTTATTTCCACCGCACTGGCTTCCAGGGCGTCCCCCATCTTCTTCTTCTCGGCAACCACCTTGAGAACTTGTGCGGTTGTCGTCTTCGTCCTCTCCAGTATTATTTGGAGCCTCTGTACATTCTGCAAGGAGACAAAAGGGGCAGGAGGTCAGAACGGACGACCAAAGCATAAAACTCAAAAGAGCAAGGAAATGGGAATCACCTCGAGCGACGATCTCATCATCGAGTAAATCAGGCTCATCATCCCGGATTTATTATGCCTCTCCATGTCCAAGGGGAGAGCGCATGCCCGGGCAACCGCCGAGATCGTCCGGGAAGAGGTTCCCATCCGGTCCTCCACGGTCATGGGTTCGCAGGGATTGAGGTCGAGGTTGGGCCTCCAGGGCATCGACTTGTGAGGCCGGGGCTGTGGATCCGCCCCCGAGACCAGCTCCTCTTCGCCCCCCACGCGGAGCCTCTTTTCAGCTGGGGGCCCCTCACCCTCATTCTTGGCCTCCACGGCCCGTGGCCGAGTCTCCTTTGGCGGTCGAGAGTTTTTGGGCGGCCAGACGTCCTTAGGAGGTTCTTCCGACCTCCCCCTCTTCTCTTGCGGGGGGCCTCGCGCGCTCTTGCCTTTTGTGGAGGAGGAGGTCCCTGCTGAGCCCGAGGAACCGGAGGGGACGCTGGTTGAACAGCCCTGGGCAGTGCCAGGCCCGCTAGGGGCACACTTCGGGGGAGGGGGAGACCGACCCCCAAGGATCATAGCCCCCAAGTTCTTCAAAGGAGGGTGCGGCCCATCCATTTCCTCTTCTGCTTGGTCTCGGTCCGGGGAGCTGTCTGTAACTAAGATCGGGCCCTAAGGCTCCGAGGTATGGCCACTGGTCTCCGCAAGCGCAAGCACGATCTCCCCTATCGGCTCAAGGGGAATCTCGGCAGTCTTTCTGGTATAAGACTAGTACCGTGGCTTATACCCGGGCAGTGAGAAGGCGGCCCGATCGTTGTGGCCGTGGTAGTTGTAGATCTTCTCGAACCAGGCGTCGTTCCTCTTCCAACGATCAAGTCCGGCGTCTCTCCTCCTTCGCTGAATACCTGCGCAGAAAACAGAGGACATTAGCTTGACTAATTAGCAGTGAAACAAACACAAGTAGCTCGGGGAAACGAGTATTTACTTGGAGGGTTCCCAGGTTTGCGCGGAACCTGGATTCTCCGCGCCACCTCGGTCTCGGACGCCCCGAGCTCCCAGTTCCCCGAAACAAGCAGGCGGACGTCCCCAATGTATTTGCTTGAGTCCTCTAGGGCATTAATCAAGGGCCGGTGCCTAGCCTTCACCCGAAGATAGTAGGAATCCTCACCCCCCACGGACTTGCAGATGTCATAGACATCCTCTATATCATGCACCCGAGGTTGATATCTAGGATCTGGTTCAACTTCACTACGCCCATTATTATTTTGAACCCATTAGGCATCAGTTGGAAGGGGCAGATCCGCCACGTGCTGAGGTAGGATCGGAGAAGCGGGTGGATTGGGAACCTAACCCCACCCTCACATACCGACACCAGAGGGAAGGGCATCTATTTCTTGAACACGGTGAAGCCATCAAAGAGACCCTGGAGGTCGTCAGGCTTCACCAGAACGTCAGCTGGTATTTCATACGCCACCCTGAATCCCTCCAGGGTTGCAGGACCCTCTAACCAGTGGTTGTAGATTCCCATTTTCTAAAGGTTAAAGGGAAAGCGAGCAGAAGGCAGATAAGAAGGAACAAGACCTAGAAAAACCTAAGGGGTGGAAAACCTTTGGACAAAAGGAAAAAGAAACAGAGAGAAAAACTCACAGAGAAGGAGTGACGGATTGCAAAGAGTAAGAAGCGAAGAGTGAAAAGCGAGAGGGCTCCGGGTTCGTTGAGGTTCTATTTTTGGCAGAAAATATCCTTCAGCAGGATCTCCTTCAGACGAAAGCTAAGGTAAGAGGAGAAAGGGAAGGGAGCGTCCCTATTTTATAGAGGGTCGCCCCTCTTGATTGTCACACACGCGAAGCAGCGCCTCGGGCTCACCACGAGCCGCTTCGATCCCGGTGAACGACCAGACGAAGGGTTACACGTGGCAGCACCGACCCATCCCCAGCCACGCCTCTGGTACAATACTTATCACCTCGGGCATACGGAACAACGTCCGCGTGCCCATCTTGATGAAGCCATTATGATACCGCATTTATTGCCTATGGCAAACAAAAAGGCGTCATGATGAGGATCTCACGACGACAAGATACGATAAGACAGGGCCAGCCCATCCATTCGATCTTAACTCCCGACATCGGAAAGAACCAAAGAGGTCGGGAGCTAGGGGCAATTGTGTGGGGTCGTTTTGTAATCACGGATTTATGTGGGGCCACTCTCCCGATTCCGGACTATCCTTAGTATCGGTGTTGTCCAAGATCGGTAGTTTCACCATCTCGGGGCGAGCGTGGATCCCATCTCGGTGGCTACTTTCACAAGTATCCACCTCAGTCTCGGTCTTTAACCCGATCTCGGCCTCCTGTCATTCAGCCATAAATGCGCTGCCGTGACGGGGACGGCGAACTGACAAATAGAGTGGGCGCCGGACCTAGATAAGTGACACGCCTTATCTCAGGGTCACGTCCATAGGTGTAGGGAGATGGTTCGATGGAACGTTCCCTTTTTACCTACCCCCACTCAGGAGAGAGAGGTGCATGCTGATGGGACTTTCATCTTCTCCTAAGGGTCCACTCCAACAAGGCTCCCACGTCTATATAATGCATGGAGAAAGACGACAGGAGGTATGCAATAAGCCAGACCCATACTTCTTCTTCCTACTTCTTCTCTCAATATCCAAGCTAACTTAGCCATCGGAGTGCCCTCGGCTACCTACAGTCAGGGGCTCTGACGTTGGTTCTTCTTTTCCTTCCTTTCAGGTCACCGGAGGCTGATCCTTTCCCAAAATCATCAAATTGAGAGTTTAATCCTCTCCAAACCAAGTCCGTAATTTTTAGGCACTTACAGATCTACTCCACCACCGTCATATCAACATGCTGCTATCGCTATCGGGTACGTAAATAATAATCACTACGTCCAGGTTGCATTGACAGATGGTTATCCGATGCCTCCCATTATGCCTCAATGGGTTCACTTCAGGCATGATTGTGCAGTTGCATGGGCTACCTTATATGTGGAGCGAATTAATGCGTTCATGCAGTATATGCGTTCTAGGTTTCCTTCTGAAACCATTGTGTTGGAAGATTAGGAATGTAACATGTGTTAATATGTTTGAATAAATTTGTTTGAAATATTCAAGACTTTTGAGATTATCTAGAGTTTTTGTGTTATTAGTATTTAATAGTTATAATCCAGTGTTTTAAGATTTATTACAGGGTTTAGAATATAAGGTTTATTATTGTGGGTGTATAAAAAAAAAGTCTCATACTTTTTTAAGAAATTTCCTTAAAATCATAATGAATTATGAATAATTTGGTTAAAAGTAAGTGACTACAAAATAAAAGACGTTACTAGCTGAAGCCTTGAGTCACGGCCTCCCTACTGCCATTCACAACAAGACAATAGGAAATCCCGTAATTAGCCATGGAGGAAACCCAGATGGTATGCACAGATATTAAATAGGGTGGGTGTATTTAGAAACTTACTTTATATGGATGCTAATATAATTTGATAGGAGTTAGGACTCCTGTCGAGCAGCAAAAAGCCATACTTCATTGGATCGCACCAAACAAGGTCAGGAAGAGTGGGCTGTTGATTTAATAGAAAGAGTCATTTCCCACACACCATTCCATGTCATTAAATCCAAATCCAAATCCAAAGTGGCCGGTTGCTGTGCGCTCTCCACAATGACCTTGACCAACGCATGGCCATATTGCAGCCCACAATGAGTGGATATAATAATGGTGATGTGAGATGGTGAAAGACAATAGGCATGAAAATATGACCAACTAAAATGGAGGACACGAACACCTCCATTTAACTAATTATTCTACTGAATCCATGGGAGCAATAGATTAAGGGGTCGTTTGTCTCGTGTGAAGTGATTCACATGTGTAAATGACCCACATGTGAGTCATTTGCATATGTAAATGACTCACATGTGGATCAGATTCCACTGTTTGTTACTAGCATAACATTTCACATGTGAATCTATAAATAAGTTGTAGATTGTTTGATGATATCTCAACATCCAAGCAACATCAATGGTTGAAAATTGGACACATAACCATGTTTGAGCTTCTGAAGAATATGAACGGTCCTGATTTTACAGGTGGGGCCCAGAACATTAAAAAAATCATAAAAGGCGGACTGGGTATGTTAGTAACAATAGGTTGTATATTGTTTGATGATATTTCAACCTCCATGCATCATCAATGGTTGAAAATTGGACACATGGCCGTGGTTGAACTTCTGAAGAAAACGAACGGTCCTGATTTTACAGGTGGATCCCAGAAAAATAAAAAAATCATAAAAGGCGGACTACAATATGTTAGTAACAATAGATTAATCCAACGGTTGTGAATATGTTGATCATATCTCAACTTTCATGCATCATCAACGGTTGAAAATTAGACACATGACCGTGTTTGAGCTTCTTAAGAGAATGAATGGTCCAGATGTTACAAGTGGGGCCCAAAAAAAAAAAAAAAAGGCGGACTGCTCAATGAGGCACTATAGCACTCCGCCTGGTAACAGTGCAGTGTGAAAGTGTTTCACACCTTTTGAAGTGTGAAAGTGTTTCACACCTTTTGAGGTGTGAAAATGTAATGCATAAAAATGGTCATCTTTTACACCATTTATATAACTATTTTACACATATAAATTAAAATCACACCAAACAAACATAATTTTTATGTATTTATTATCTATATAATTTAATTACATATGTAAATAAAAAAAAAAAACTTTTCCAACCGGCTCTATACTTATAGAGTTGTACTTGCTTTTAACCATCTTGTGAGACTTTGATGTATGTACAGATCAGGTCATAGCCATTCACAACAATCACATCCTGCCAATGGTCACGTCAATCAAGTCATAGTGCCATAGCTAGGATGAGTGCAAATATTAAATACGGTGGATGTATTTAGATACTTCCAAACACGAGTTGCGATTTCTTCTCTCGATGCTTCGTTACTCTCTGGAATGCCTAGACACAAGAGCTAGGTATGATTTCGATCTCCTCCACAATATCTCTGGAGAAAAAAAAAAAAAAAAAAAAACCTTCACCACCGTATTCTTCTTCATCTCCTTCTCCTTTGATTTTTTTTCCCTTGCTTCTTAGATTTTCTTTTTGATTTTCTGGATCCAAGGCAGATTCTCTTTTGATCAATAGCCTAAAAATATGAACGAGTTTCTGGATCCAGAGAAGATTCACCTCCAAATCCTCACTCTAGCACTCTCTGTTTTTTTTTTTTTTTTCCTCAGATTCTTTCATCATATCCCAGCGACTCAGATATTTCTCAGGTTCTTCATATCAGGTATGAATAGTAGGTTCCTCTAAATTTTGGATTCGTGGCAAAACTTTGTGAAATTTCACAAAGGGCTGTCTGGTGTGTAGAATTCTAATGCCTATTACTTGAATCCGTCCATTTACAAGTCTGGGTTTCAGAAACTCGCTCGGGTAGACGGGGAATCTCGCCTTGGCTGTCAGTTTCTTGTTGAGGTAGTTTCCATAGGGGGATTTCGTCGTTGTTTTCCTTTTTGTGTTGTTTGGTGTATTTCATTTGATTAATTATTATATGTGCTTGCTTTGGAGTGTGAATGGTAGTATTACCTATTTTATCTAATATCGTTTGTGTCAAACATTTTCAATTGATTGCTCTGTTGAAACTTTCTAGTGTTTTATATTCAGTATTGTCATTGAGAGTGATATTTTGAATTTTCTTGATAATGGATTAATTGAAAGTGAAAAGGGCTAATGATCTTTTCATTGATTTGCGATGTGTATTGCTTATCTCATTTTCATGGTCGTTTAACATATTCAGAAATTTATCCTTTTAATGACTTTCAATTTCCTTAATTCTCTTTTTTTGTGAATTTGGCCCTAAATAAAGGATTTGTTTGTGCCTTACAAATGTATGAGAAGCAATAACTTCTTGCAGTGTTTGGATGAAGGTAGTACTTTAATCGTTCTCTGAAGATTAGTGAGAAGTGCACTATCTACTCTTCTAAATAATGCTTTCATCCTCAATCAGGAGTTTATTCTTGTTATACTAGATTTTCTAGATGTATGCTGGTAGGCAGTAACGTAATTTTACTTCAAGTTTCAAATGATAAGATTATCTTCTTATGTGGGAAAGGCATTTTCTGAACAGGTAGTGTTTCATTCACAAGTTAGAAATATAGTTATTTCTTGAAACTTCATGAAAAAATTTGCAATGTTACTTTTAATGCTGCCCTCTTGTTTCACAAGTATTTTTTTCCCCATCATATTTCTGGGAGGCTTATATGTGCGGTTATCTTATGGTTCTTGTATTTGGAGGTTGATTTTGAATATTTGTCTCATTTTTATTCTTTCATTTTACAGTTACTTTAATGCAGTATATTTCAATTCTGTTTTACTTAAAAAGTTGTCTCTTGTTTTCTTATCATACATTATTTTCAAGGCCTTTTATTTTACTGCTAGAACTTCAAGTCAAGATAATGGCTAATTTGGCCAAAATAGTTTGTTGCTAGGAACTCAAACATTTAGCATTGACAAAATAAATGGAACAAGTTCGTCGCATTTGCTATTAAGGTACAAAGTTATTCTATAAACTGTTCTTATTGTCTATCAGGGCCATTTTTGAATCATCAAGAATCATTTGCCTTGTAGTCAGATTACCTGTAACTCTGGTTATTGTTATGCATTGTGACAGAATAAAATCGGGCAATTGAGGTTATCCAAACGCGTGAACCTTCATTTACGTGTAAACCCAGTTACCTGCAGTCAGTTTATGGGGATCCGAACAGGAACAGAACTTTTATTGATTGTGCCATCAGACCTGTCATTTGTGAAGCCTTCAAAGCATATTACAAATTACAAATTTCTTTTCAGCTTTCTCTACTTATACTTTCATCAAAAATCAATTCTGGCCTATTATGTGTCCCTGATGTTGAACTTTAGCCAATCCACCATCCTTTGGTTGTTTCCAAGGGGCTTATCAATATTTTAACTTGATTTTTTCCGTACTTATTTATTTTAGTTGGCATGGTGTGGAGGCTTAAATATTGTTGAGTTTCGTTAAAGAAGAAACTAAAGATAGTGCATTTCAATTTGTATGAGAGGGACGTGGATAAGGGAACTTAGGGGTCGTTTGAAAACTCTAAAAAAAGTTCTTATTTGATGACTTGGTGCTTATTTACATATTAGAGTGTTTGGTGAACTTCTAAATTCTAATTTTATTTTCTACTTTTAGAGCTTGCTTGCAATTTTTGTTTTATATATGGTACTGAGAAAGAGTTGGTCTTCTTATATCATCTTCTCTATTCCAAGGAGCTTTTGTGGGTCCTCTGATAGAACTTGTTATTAGTTCGATCCAAGGTAAATAGACTCTTCTATTTACTTCTATGTATGTCCCACTTCTTGGAACATGCCATCTTATTTCTGGATGGATTTGGTGGTCAGTTTTCCATATTTGGTGCAATGTTGGTGAATTAGTACTACGGATCATGGTAAATGTATAGATGTTTTGTAATGGATACATCGACTGTTTTGGAAAGGAGGTCCTTAAAAGAGAATGGGGAATTTGTTTCAGTTGAGGCTTTATATTTTGATAGTAGTATAGTTCTGCAGCTTTACTATTCTGTACTGGTTTGTATAATTCTTCATGGAGACCTAAACTCTTTATAATTTTTAGGCATTGTAAGATGATTTCTCTGTCAACTGGTGCCTATAAAGTATATCTAAACTAGACAGTCTGTATGGTAATCATGTGTTTGGAGAACTCTAACGAATGTAAATCACAATTATTTTGTTCCTTAGGATGAGTAGTTGTTTATAAAGAGAGATTAAAAGGTGAGCTGACTGCCGAGCAACTACGTTTCAGACATCCAAATGGGCCTTTTTGGAATGAATTCTCTGGTGTGATGGGATTTAGGCATACACAGAGCCAAATTCTAAAACTATTATTGTCACTCTTTCTTTGGAATGGATACTCTATTTATGAAATCTCCACATGTAATATTCTTTGATCTCTACAATTTTTATTTAAAACTAAAGAAACACATTGCCAAGATTTTCTGCTTGTCTCCTTGGGTCACATTGCCAAGCCATTCAATGGCTTTCAACTTAAAAACTTGATTCATTTTTTTGGAAGTTCATACTCCTCTATCTAGCTCATTGTATTGTGTGTGTGTGTATATATATATTTTTTGCTCCTTTCTCTTTTTCCCTTTTGTTTTTTTGCCTCTGGTGATCTCTTTGGGGACTTTTCTCTAAAAAACTTTGTTCTGTTCTTTGCTTTTTAATACAAATACCCTTTCAGCGAAATAAGAAAAGAAACACGTACCTGAGTCATTTCAGATAAATATAATAAAAAAAATCAGATGCACTTTCAGGTTAGAAAGCAAAGAGGCAACACCTATATTTTTCTTTTTGGAAAGGAAGTGCCTACATTTGTGTTGTAAAATGAATTGCATTGTTTTCCTTTATTGTCAATAAAAAAATCTCAGTATTCTTTCCATGTTTTCAAACTTGCACTTAACAGCACATCACATCAGAGCTTTTATGGGCCTTGTAATTAATAAATTATGGTATTATTTTTTAAATTAGAAAGTAAGAATTGTCCAATATTTTTTTTTTTGAAAAATTGCAAATTTCTTATGTTCTAAGTACTTTCAGACTCCCCAAGGGGTAGCTTAGTTGGCCTAGGACCACAGTTTGTTTCCGGAGGTTGTGGGTTCGAAACTCCGCTACCACACTAGGGCTACAGGGGATTTTACCCGGCTTCCCTCTGGGCCCGGAGGGATTAGTCCAACCCAAAGGGTCGGGAACCCTCCGATAGCCAAAAAAAAAAAAAAAAAAAAAAAAAAAAAAAAAAGGTACTTTCAGACTAGGGTGAATTGCATTGGACATTGGCATGGGCAGGTTCAAGTAGTATATGTGTAAAACTTCTTCCAGATGCTATAATGATGAACTGGTCTTAGTTCACTTTCTTGAGTCTAGACCAATGGCGTAAGGTTGGTCAGTTTGAGGGTCTAAACTCTGGTCTAACATCAATTGGGGCAATCCTGACTCCCTGATCGGTGGGGTACTCTTATTCAATATAATTTGACCTGTCTCACAAATATGTATTCAATATGAGCATCAAATCAAACTGCATATTTCGTCCAAACGGTACATGCCCCATTAGAAATATGCTCTCATGCCCTTGAAAGAAAAAACATGCAGAAATTAACATTATGGCTATTATCCTCTCCACTCAAATGAAAATCTTGGATCCGACCGCCGGAATGGTAATTGAGGGATATATTTTGGCCACTTGCACCAAGTATTTTTCTTTCTTTCTTTCGTTCTTTTTTTTTTTTAAGTATAAACCTGTTTGGATTGGCAAAAAATAGAGTAGAGTGAAGTTAAATGAGCCCTAACAGTCTAAAATTTCAACTCTACCCAGTTTGGATGAGTCTTGCCCGATAGATGAAGTAATGCTGTGAGCCACATGTACTTCATTTCACTTCAACTTTAAATACTTCAATTTCCTTGAGTAAAAGTAGATTCTACTTCAAAAATTAACTTTAAAGTAAGCATTCAAATGGAGTGATGTGAAGTACTCTACTTTAACTTCAACCTACTTCTCTTCACTCCATTCTACATGTGAAATCCACTTCATTTTATTTCACTTCTCATTTATCCAAACAAGCCTAGGGAAGAGCGAAGGAAGAGGAATACGAATGAGAGTTTTTCTTTGGCTGTAGATGTGGGCAAATTAATTGTCCAACTATCTAAATTTGTTGTATCTTCTCTTATGCATACTTGATTAAATTTGTGTGTGCATCTTGTGGTTATCTGTCGATTGCAGTTATTTGCTGTCCATCACATTCAATTTGAATGCGAAGAGGTAAGCAATATTTAAAAAAGATCATATGTGGAGGTTTCATTTTAGCCAGCAGATCTGAAATTGTATTTGCAACCCTGCATAACATCACTCTTCAATGAGAGTTCTGAAGTAGTATATTTGTGATTTGTTTCCTTACCCACATGATGTCCTATTCTAGGTTTAGATTGCTTTTCAATCCCTGGTCTGTTTGGGAACTTCACTTGCAAATGAAGTCAGTAAAGCCTCAAATATTGAAAAAATAAAATATAAGTGAGTTATGATGATATTTTGTCTTTAGTTGTTTGATAGGGAATCTTTTTGACTTTTTGTTTAAAAGTGGGTGTTTTTTTGTCTTTTAGTCGATAAAGGAAGTGACTTTTTTTTTTTTTTAAATGACGGAATTTTGAAAATGTGTACTTTAGATGTGACCCTTTCTCTGAAAATTGGAGACTGACTTCACTCCACTCTATCGGTACAGTTCCCAAACAACCCGGGCATTTTTGTAACCAGTGAGGAATCTGCAGATGTGGGGATTCCTCACTGTTAGAACAAGGTTTCTCTAATGATGATTTGTATAGCTGGGGATTTTACATCGATATTGGAGCATATCAATGTGTATAGTTGAGTAATATTGATAGAGGTGCATAAATCTGCAAAAATGAGGATTTCCAAATCCTATTCGGGAGGTTGGACTTAAAAAAAAAAAAAAAAGAGGATTTCCACTTGCCCAAATCCTTAGGCTCGTTTGAATGCATGAGAGGTGAAGTAGAAGTGGAGTGAAATGTGACATCATGAGGGAAATAATGTGACATCATGTTGTATGTTTGGATGCTTGGTGTAAAGTAAAATGCCAAAGGCCAGATTCAAGATTGTACTCAGAACCATTTGCCCCTCCCTTCTGGGCATTTTGCCAAGCATATGATTGGCTTTCGAATGGTTAATTTGATGCAATACCAATCATGATTATTGATCGTGAGCTCGTAGTATAGAGTCGAGATGTAGTAATAAACTGGTGAGACCAGGTCAATCCAAAGGGAGAGTAGTGTTGATAAAAAAACTTTTCAACTTTTAACATGTCCTAATTAAAATCTAAAACTTGCCTAAATAAGAAACTAATAAAATTACATCAACTTTTCTAAAATAACTAAATATAAAAAGTTTACTTACAATTCTTTACAAAAAGAAAAGACATATTTTACCAAACAAAACATAATCTAAGCAATCCTAGAATATCTAAAAACCTGTAAAAGAACAAACAAATCAAACAACCAATTTAATATGAAAAATCAAAATAAAATTTTCTAAATTAGATCTTACTTACCCAAAAAAATTATAATGAAATTATGAATGATTTATGAGGTCCTATATGCAAACAATGCAATTCTAGACAAGTTCTTAAAAATCTGATGCACTCTGAAAAATTTTAAATATGAAAAACCTTATGCATGGGCCTGTTTTCACTGGACCGTAGAACCTACCTAAAATGCTCTAAACCAAAAATTAATGGTTAGAATTCGAATCTTGATGATTAATGAAAACAACAAAAGAAACAGAAGTGAAAAAAGAGGTCGGATGAAAAAGATATGAATGCAACAAGATGCCTACTTGAACCAGTTATTCTGTTGAAATCTGGTACGATTTTGTTGGATACTCTTGTTTGTGCCTCTAGTTGACATGGTTTCCAAGGTTATCTTTGACTGAAATTCTGGGGTTTCAAAGTCCTCATACCTTACTTTAATTATGTTAACTTTTAAGGAAAATAATATTTTTTTCCTAGTTTTCAAACCACGTACTTTTGGAACATAGTCAGATCAAAACTGCTGAAATAGTGCAGCTTTTTTTCAATGTGTAGATTTTTCACTATGTATCAAGTCTGAAATTGGCATTATTAATCAGTCATTAAACTATGTGATTTCAGAAAAAAAAATTCTATTTTAATGCAATTTCTTATTATGAATTATTATGAAGAAATAAATTATGCATAAACTTAAAGTACAGGAAATAAAAGAATTTGCTGAAAAATAAAAGTAGTGTTGTAAAAAGTAAAAGTACTGAAACAAATAAAATTTAAATGCAGTGTTGCGAAGAAAAGTAAATGTAGTTGTGTAGAATTTAAATGTAGTTTAAGTAGTGAAATTATCTTCTCAAGAATTCTTTCTTAATACAATTTAGAATCGCTTCAAATATGCCCTCATAAACTTGGGTCGTCAATCCAAGCACAAAAATAAGCAACATAAATAAAGTATCCAGCATAAGTCATAAGAAGAAGAATATTGAAAAAAAAAACACTTTTACTAATATGTAGATAATCCCTACTGAAGTTCCGTTTCGGCTGCAAGGGTCTCGGCACGAGAAGTCGAGGTGCTTGCCGAGACCATACCGAGACCATCCCATCTCGACAAAAACCCATACCAGAAAAAGGTGTTCATCCCGGCCACGATCGAGGTGAGGAGTTCCGCCCAAGGCAGGCATAGATAGCCAATCCCGACATCCGAACACAAGGCAGGGTTTGGGCACGCGTTGATGGGACATACACGCCATCCGAGCCATTCACTTCCACCCAATCTCTGACAAAGCCACATCTGATGGCTACAGCCATATCGGGGCAGGGTCCAAGAAAGGATCCGATGGGACCCTAGCCGCCAACAAGTCAAGGCGAGATCACGCCTAACATGACTAGCATTTAATGCAGCATGGGCTGATTGAACCTTCATTTAATGCAATGTGGGCTATGTTGGGGCTCCATCGATGGCTCTATGGGCTAACATATCCCTAGCAGTCAAATCAAGTATTCTGAGGCTTCTCTCATATAAGAGGATCTGCCACCCAAAAATGAGGTACGCACTCTCACATGCAGGCAACCATCCACCACTTTCTCTCATCTGACTAGCTTCCCTGCACTAACTTAGGCATCGGAGAGCCCTGTGCTGCCGACAGCCAGGGTCCTCTGACCGTTTTTTCTCCCCTTTCAGGTCCAAAGATCGATCAGCTCTTTCCGGTCGTTTAGATAAGTCCCTTGAGGCACCTCCCTGATTTTGTGAGTTATTTTCCTGCACCTACACTTTAAATAAGAGCAATAGTTGATCCTCTCTTTTGGGATACTGCAGATTTCACAATTTCTCTTTCTTTGGTTCTTCTTCTTCTTTCAATACAGGGATTTGTTGATCCTTGCATGCAAGGGAGGAGAGAGTAAGGGCAATTGCCCCCACTCAATTTCCTTTTCAAATTTGATAAATCAGAGAAAACATAGGAGTATATTTAGGCATATTTGTTTTATGCCCTTTTACCCCTCCTCAAATTTCTCTCCTCTTTGAGAACTTTAGAGAGCAACAAGGGTATTCTTGTCTTAATAAGGTCATTATTGACCTTTTTATCCAGAAAGATAGAGTCTTAGGTGTTATTTGAATTTTATGGTATTATTCCTCTCCCTCTCTCGGTAATGTCATTTTCATCCATCTTCAATGTCTTATCCCACATCCAATCATATTTAGAGAACATTTAAAGAAGCTCTTGAGTAGAGCCCACTTAATAAGACTAAACAAGATCGAGATGTGGGTCCTCTAGGGCCAATGCTATTGAGTGGGACATATTTTGGAAAAATATAAATGCCATACAATAAATGTTCTAGTTCTCTATAAAAAAAATAACTTAATATGATTTGAGCCCAAGTCAAATTGATCTATATGGAAAATTTTGAATTTATTTTTAAAAATCTTCTATATGGAATATATTTTTTTAAGAGTTAAAGAATATTAAGCTGAGTCATTTGAGTGAAATCTAATAAGGTCCATACACTATATGAGGAGGCTATTTTTCAACGATTTAGATATTTTACAAGTCGGTCTATTGTCACAGAACTCTTCAATCATGTTTTTTTTTTCCTTCTCTTTTCACTATCTTTACTATGTAGATGGCATCCGTGGACATTGAAATCATCCTAGCTCTTGATTTAACAACCTTAAATTCTAACACTAATTTAATGAGAACTTCTCTCTTTTTTATTGAGATCCAACCCAATTGTGGGTAAAGTATTGACAAGCATCAAATCATGGTATGATTCCAAATCAAGGTGGTGATATAAATGTAAAAGGAGCTAGATTAATCATAATGTTGACCCAAGTAAGCCCCATATAGTTGGACTTTACATGTAATCTACTTGTAAGAGTAATTTTTCCTTTTAAGCGAATCATATGTAGATAACAAGGGACGGGGTCATTTCTTGAATGATTTAGATTTTTCATAAGTATGGGCCCACTAACATTATTGGCCAATCAACTTTGCCCCCACTAGAAGAAAATCCGGGCTCCGTCCCTGCTTATATGATTATGTTGATTTGGTTAACTATCTTATACAAAGGATGAAGTACAGTGCAAATAATTACTTGTCTTTTCTTTATGCCAAACTTAGTTACTAAAACTTCTTTCATAAGGATTTGCGCTGAACTCTGGAGTGAAAACTCATTTACAACTATCAAGCAATTATATTATATTAAAGCCAAGGGTTTTGAATTTAGTCTTGAATGTCAATTGCAATTTTGACCGGAAGGTTCCACTTTTTTTTTTTCCCTCAAATACTCCACATTCTCACCCCACTACTTATCTGATGCATTATTCTATTTTTGTCTAATGAAACCACTCACTTCCACTCTACACTTTCCAAGGTTCCACCTTTTCTTTTTTCAAAACTTTGTCTTTATACCTTATCTCTTCTATTATCTTTTTGCCGCAATTCTTTTATTCGCATTCTTCACCACTTAGCTCTCTCAAATTTAGGAATATGATTAGTATGTGATGATTATTTTGAAGTTCTCATTAAAAGGTAATGACTCTATGAGTTATTATTATTTTTTACGTTCCTTTTTATGTTAATGTGATTTTCTTTGCAATTATTTAGTCCTTTTATATATGAATATTTAGTTTGCTATGTTTGGACCTACTTATGCTCAACACAGGTTATTGTGCTAGTTATTACTTAATGTAAAAGCATTTATGTTAGAGGGTTGAACTCATTTGCAAACTGGTACAAACATGTGACATTGCTGCAGTCAGGGCTAGGGGTCTAAAACGGGCCATGCCATGCCCAGGATAGTAAGGGGTTGGCCCCCCACGGCACGATTATTGTACTGCCATGTTGGGCGTGCCAACCCACAGGCTTCCTCCTGTTTTTCTAAATTATTATTAATTTTTTTATAAATTGAAAGGGTAAGACTTTTTAGAGACAAGAAAATAATGGGGTATAATTAAAAAGTACAAAAATTCAAAAATCAACTCTTTTTTTTTTTATATAGAAAAGTAAAAAAAAACCAATCTTTCATTCCACACAAAAAAAAAAAAAAAAAAAAAAAAAAAAAAAAAAAAAAAAACTCTCATTTTGATCCAAAAGGTCAAAAAAGCTCATCCACATACCTCAAAATGACAAAAAGTCAATAAAGTGGATCTTGTGATTTTGTACTTTTTGATAAGCCCCTCTTCTTTTCTTCTCTCTTAAAGTGATCATTTACTTTACAAGTGAATTGTCAAATGAGCCTCCTAGATTCGATCAATCGTGAATGTGGTCCTACTCAATTTCTTTAGTTAGATGTTAATGTAATCAGCTAAAATGGGGCCCGTTTCAATTAATGTTACTCACAAGTTTCGAGCAATGTAATGCCTTCTACACAAGGTAGCTAACCCAAAACATCTCTACCATAAATGTGAATGATCAGTCGCTATAAGCTGGACCAAGGTTAAGCTCAAACCCAAATCAAGCTTGACAAACAAAGCTCATTGTCACACGTCCTGCACACAGGATGTTCAATGTGCAGGGCCATGTCACGGCATGTTCACCACCGTGCGGGGACTAGGTGGCCCAACCCAATTTACACCCCTAATTAGGGCCTATAAATTCTGGTGATATTCCCCTATGAACGTCTTGTGTGCAGGACGCGTGATTGCTGCTATGGGGCCTTTAAAATCAGGAGGGTTCCCCTCTTTTATGGGCCCCATCCCTCCTTTACCGTGTGACACTCAAGACCCATGGTGTATCCAAGATTCTGGTTTGAGGGGGTGGACCCGACTAAACAGGTAATTGAGTTTTAAGGCAAATCCAGAATTTTCATGTGAGTTTTTGGGTTTGTCGATGTCCGACTGGGCAAGTACCCCCAAAAACCATATGCGTGGGCCTGTCCCCTCAACCAAAGTAAATACTAATCAAGTAGGTTAATGAGAAACAGTTTCACAAGGAAAGACTTTTTGATTTTGTTGTGTTAAGAAGAAAGACCACGACCATGTTAATATAGTCAATGCATAATGTGGTTGGGAGTTGGGAGCGTGATCGTTTTGTCTCAATAGAATAAGAAAGGGAGAATAATTTAATACGCTGCGTCGTTTGACTCAGTTACACAAGGGTGAAATTGAAGCTACATATTGATCACAAGGGCAAATAGAACAAGAGATGGAACATTTATTTATGTTAAGGGCTAATGTTCTCCTCCTACCCCAGTGGACTTCACATTACTTAAATGCATTTCAATTTGTGACGTCCATTTAACCCCAGGATAGCTCAGGTGTAGGACCACATTTTCTACCCGAAGGTTGGTTCGAAATAACACTTACATAGGAGTTTACCCGACTTCCCTCTGCGTTTGGAGGGATTAGTCCAGCACAAAGGGTTAGGAACCATCCGATAAAAATAAAAAATAAAACTTGTAAGGTCCATTTAGATGAATGTTTATCAATCAAAATAGGTCAGATAAAAATGTTTCTTTATAGACATGGGAGCTAAGAAATCAGTCCCACCGGATTATTTTATTCCTTATTCTAACGGTCTTAAAATTATATGACATCTTAACTGTAAATTTTGAAATTCAACCCAACATGAGTGAATGTTCAATAAGTATAAAATTAGGTATGGTGTCATATATCATGGGACGATATAATTATCAAATTGTCTGCACTGATAGAAAGTGGGCTCAAATGGGGCACATCCAATGGGGGAAAGCTAACAGGTGTGGGCTACGGGCACGTGCAAGATTTTTTTTTTTTTTTTTTTTTTTTAAAGGCAAGTATAGGTTTTATTGAAGAAATGGAACTATGGTTTCATTACTACCACGGAGTGGGGCCATTTGAAAAGTTGAATATTTTCCTACAGCCGGGCCTTAAGAAATCCAATCTACTTCCAATATTCTTCTAGACCGTGCTAGTGAGGACCATTAAGGATTCTGCTAGTGGTAGTGGTGGTGGTGATTACGACGGTGATGAGGATATTGCAGGTAGTGGTGGAGATGATGATAGTATTGGAAAAAATTGGATATAGTTAAAAAAAAAAAAAACAAGATATCAAGTAAATTAAATGATTTTAACCCTTAGTTTTAATGTCTATAGAATTTAATGGCTACACACCATGTAATTTTCTTCTCCTGCTGCTGCTGTTACTGCTGCTTAAATCAATAGTAAATAATGTTAAAAATAGTGCAAAATCTGAACTTGTGCCAATCAAGGAGGATTATGTGTAAAGTGACTGGATCGATTGACAGTGGGCCAAAATATGAAAATATTGAAAGGAGCATTGGAAAAATAAATTATATGTAGAATTTGAATTCTAACTTTAAAACCAACAAGTCAACAACCACTTTTGAGATTTCTATTTTCCTTGCGCTGTTGTTCTTTGAGTAGACCAGTCAAAATTAGAGGGCCCTGACTTTTTTTCCAAATGGATTTATTTGGTAGCTAGAATTGTGGGCCATCATCATCTCATCATATCGTTCTGATGATTACATCATCTTGATTGTCTCATTCATTGGATTATTACTGCTACTATAATTTGTTGTTGTTGTTTTTTGTTTGACAGAGTAGTATAATTTGTCAAAATTGCTTCTAGAAGAGAACCTTGAACCTCCATGCAGGAATATGGAAATCCTAAACTGAGGTTACAAATCCATCACTGGGGCTGAGTGGGCCCTACCATCAGATTGGAACACATGCCAAAACTCAGAGATAAAAATAAGCAAATAATGGATGTGAGATCACATGATCAATCTGATAAAAATAAGCAAATAATGGATGTGAGATCCTACTATAATGGCAGGACGACCGAGTAAACTAGTGGTGTCAACCTGATAGGGACCACCTTCATTTATCTAATAAAAGTTGGGCTCAACCATGATGAATTAAAAAAAAAAAAAGTTTGTTTTGGATGGTTTCAACATGTTCCAATGGAGGAAAGAATTTTCTATGCAAAACACTAAAAAAATTTCTAGATTTACGTACCAAGAATAGATAGAAGTGCAACAAACATAATTAGAACTTTGAGATGATAACGATGTGTTGGGCTCAGTCACATCGATAATAAAAAAGGAGCCATAGGACAATTCCGCAAAATTGAGGTTCTTCATGTGTTTGGATAACATGAGCTCCCCAGAAGTAGAAATTGATATAGATTTCTTGCCTCAACCACTTCGACAATTAGATTTCAGGCTACAAAGTGGGTGTGAGCCCATTCAGTCCCATGGGTCAAGCCGTCCAGTTGCAATGGGTGAACACCCATTGGCATATCACAGTTCCCAAGATGGCCCACCAAATGGACAGTCCAGATCACCCATTCTCCCACCAGTATGACCCAGTCATGGCCTACCAAACCTGAATCTCCATTTTGCAGTATAAAAAAGGGTCCACAAATCGAGCTTTAGGCGTCAAATCCACGGATGAGAACTTTCCACTCTGAAATTCCACGCTTTTCTGGCCAGCCTTTTGTATTTTGTTAATCTTGTAGGATTGTTTTTAGTTTTTACCCCACAAAACCTTTTGACTCTCTCCTTCTCTTATATAGAAACATGTAACAGAGGATGAACTTACAACCCAATCCATTCATCTAAAAAACACAAAAACCAACACAAACACCAGCCAGTTCCAATGAAAAAGATTCTAAAGCAGCCTCTTCTTTTTCTTCTGTTATTACTTCTTCCCTTGGAGAAGATAACTGCAGCAACAGAAGCAGATGCACTTCTCAAATGGAAAACCAGCTTGTCCTCCTCTGGCTTTCTCAGTTCATGGTCCCTCTCCAACGCCACCAACCTCTGCCACTGGACTGGGATCACCTGCGACGCCACCGGAAGCGTTGTCAAGATCATCCTCCCCAGTTCGAATCTCACTGGGACTCTAGGTGAATTTGACTTTGCATCACTGGCCAACCTCACCCAACTCAACCTCAATTTGAACTTGCTTGTTGGAGCAATCCCATCCAATATTTCTGCGCTATCGAAGCTCACCCACTTGGACCTGAGCGGCAACAACTTCACCCAACCGATCCCCTCAACCATAGGACGCCTTTCTGAGCTCCAGGACCTCCGGCTTTACAACAACAGCCTCAGTGGTGTCATCCCTTACCAGCTTCTCAATCTTCAAAAGGTACGCCGCTTTGATCTCGGATCGAATTACCTAGAATCTCCAAAGTCCACTGCCACTGCAGACATGCCTGTTGTGACCTTCCTTGTGCTCAACCTCAATGAGATGAGATCGGAATTCCCACCGTTCATTCTCAATTGCAGCACTTTGACATATCTAGACCTATCACAGAATCAACTGACTGGCCCAATACCAGCATCACTTGCCACCAAGCTTAGCAAGATTGAGTACCTCAATCTTACAGACAATTTGTTTCAAGGACTAGTGCCTGCAGCTGAATTGGCCAAACTTCCCGGCCTCAAAGACCTTCGACTCGGGAAGAATGGCTTCACCGGCAATGTCCCACCAGAAATTGGCTCCATTTCTAATCTCCAGATTCTTGAGCTTTATGAAAATTCATTAATGGGGCCTCTTCCTTCTTCTATAGGCCAGCTACGAATGCTTGAAAGGCTCAGTATCATGAGCGCAGGATTGAATTCTACCATTCCATCAGAGCTCGGCCATTGTAGTAACCTTGCCTACATTGACCTCTCCACCAATAGCCTCACAGGGGCTTTGCCTCCTTCCCTATCCAATCTTACAAAGTTATCCGAGCTTGGAATATCGAGCAATATGCTCTCAGGTGAGATCTCATCTTCCTTCATCACCAATTGGACACAGCTCATCTCCCTGCAGCTACAGAATAACACCCTTACCGGAATCATACCATCTGAGATTGGCCAATTGACAAAGCTTAACATCCTGTACCTATATAGCAATCAAATTTCAGGTCCAATTCCAGCTGAGATTGGGAATCTGAAGAACTTGGTACAGTTGGACCTCTCCATGAATGCAATCACAGGTCTCATCCCTTCAACACTATGGAACCTGACCCAGCTTGAAGTACTTAAACTCTACTCCAACAATCTCAATGGCACATTGCCACCGGAGATTGGAAACATGACTTCCCTACAAAAATTTGATGTAAACCGCAACCAGCTGGAAGGAGAATTACCAAATACCATCTCCCAACTCAAAAATCTTCAAACCTTCCAAGTCTACACCAACAAATTCTCAGGCAGCATTCCGAATGATTTTGGGCAGGGCACCTCCTTAGACTACGTCAGCTTTTCAAACAACAGCTTCTCAGGCGAACTGCCACCGCAGATTTGCAGCGGTCTCTCAATCTCATACTTTACAGTAAATGGAAATAACCTCACAGGACCAGTTCCGGCCTGCTTCCGAAACTGCTCAGCATTAGTCAGAGTTCGTCTGGATGGGAACCGTTTCACAGGAGACATATCACAAGCATTTGCGGTGCATCCAGAACTTGTGTACATTGATCTTTCTAGAAATCAGTTCTCAGGTGAGATATCGCCGGAGTGGGGAGACTGCACTGAGCTCACTATCTTGAACATGGCGGAAAATAGAATTTCAGGCGAAATCCCTAAAGAACTAGGGAAGCTGACCCAATTGCAAGATCTGAGATTATCTTCCAACAATTTGAGAGGAACCATTCCACCCCAGCTGGGGGACTCGGGGTTAGTGTTCAACCTCAACTTGAGCAACAACCAGTTATCCGGCATAATCCCTTCGAGTATCAGCAACCTATCGAAGCTCCAAAAAGTCGATTTGTCTGGAAATACACTCAATGGAAGTATACCCCAATGGTTTGGGGATTTCTCCAATTTAATTGCAATGAACTTGAGCCATAACCAATTAACAGGTGAAATTCCTTTCCAGCTGGGCAATCTCAACCTGCAGTTATTTCTAGACCTCAGCAGCAATTCACTTTCTGGGTCAATCCCTTCCAACTTGGGCAAGCTGAGCAATCTAGAGAATCTCAATCTTTCCCACAACCACCTCTCGGGAAGCATCCCATCGACGTTTTCAGGCATGAACAGTCTAACCTCAACCTCGGTCGACTTCTCATACAACAATCTACAAGGACCCATCCCATCTACAAATGTATTCCTAAATGCGTCACCCAACGCGTTTAAGGGCAATTCAGGCCTTTGTGGAGCAAAGGGGCTTCCTAATTGCGATTCAACTCTTACAGGCATTTCCACAAACAGAAGGCGGACGAGAAACATCATCATCATCGCAACCGTCATCCCAATCGCAATCATCATAATTCTCATTACAATCACTTCCCTAATCCTAATCTCTCGCAGAAAACCCAACTGGGGTGGAGGGAGATCCATCGGGCGATCGGACGACGACGACGCATCTCAGAAGCTGATTTGGGACAGAGAGGGGAAATTCACCTTCAAAGAGATCGTCAAAGCGACGGAGGACTTCCACGACAAGTACTGCATTGGAAAAGGAGGCTTTGGGAGCGTCTACAGGGCAGAGCTGGCAAGCGGGCAGACGGTGGCGGTGAAGCGGCTGCAGATTTCCGGCGACTATCCGGCGGAGAGGTGGAGGAGCTTCGAAAGCGAGGTGAGAGTGCTGACGGAGGCCCGGCACCGGAACATCGTGAGGTTGCACGGGTCTTGTTCGACGAAAGGCAGCATGTATTTGGTGTATGAGTACATGGAGAGGGGGAGTTTGGGGAAGGTTTTGTATCGGGAGGCGGAGGAGATGGGGTGGCCGGAGAGGCTGAGGGTGGTGCGGGGGGTGGCGCATGCGGTGGCGTACCTGCATCACGACTGTAATCCGGCGGTGGTGCACAGGGACATTTCCGTAAATAACGTGTTGTTAGAGGCGGGTTTTGAGCCGAAGGTGGCGGATTTTGGGACTGCGAGGTTGCTGAATCCGGACTCGTCGAACTGGACCACTGTTGCTGGGTCTTACGGGTACATGGCTCCTGGTAAGCAAAAAGATCTAAATTTACTTTTTGGATGCTGTCCTTATTTCTGACTTTTATCCTCACGTGCTGTTCGTGTAATATTCAAGAGCTCAAAAGTATCGCACACATTGTACCATGTAATATCTTATAATCTTGAGATATTACATGTATCACTCTGTGCTGTATGCGAGGATCACATTAAATTGCATTAAACTTTGATTGTTTTGAAGGTTACGGGTCAAAGAGAGCTGACCTGCTTTTAAATGTGTCGGGTTAAGATCAACCCGTGTAGCGCACCCAATCTATTTAAATGGGCTGGATTGACCGGGCTATCTAAATTCTACCTTCATTTAAACAAGTTTGTTGTTTAATATTTTGGCGATTAGAATAGTACTCTCCTCTTTTTTTTAATCTATATGGAAGTATTCAGCCTTGTGTTGGGCTTATTTTTGGCATGCAACTTTAACTCAAATATAGCTTTAATATTTGATACCCTCTAAAATAGATGCCATGCACTTTTTTAAATAAATCATATAAAGATGGCAGACTCTTCCTTAGATTGCTTGCCTGCAGGCCAATGCACATGTTATAGTGTCACCACCATCTAGTGGTAGCAAACATGGAACAGAATATTCTGATATAATATATGGACAATCATTTCATGTGATGAAAAGTAGGTATTATATTCTCTCCAGCTGCATAAGAACAGGTAAAAGTCTGTTCAGAAAGATTTTCCCCAACTTCCTCATTGTGGGGCTCTCATGTCATGGTTTTCTTAAAAGGACCACTGGTTTCACTGGGTTATCAATGCTTGTGTAAAACATGTATGCTGTCCTCATCTACCAAGAGTATGCCATAACCTTCATATACTTTGGCCTTTCCTAGCCACTTGTAAGTGAGGTGTTTTCATCAATGACAGTGATTTCTATAGTATTCCCATCAATGATGGACCACCCATTTGAACTGAGTCCCACCGAAAGATCGGCCTTGAGTGAAAGATCCTAACCCTTCAATCAATAGCCCTGAAATGGATATTTGAGATCATTATGACCTGATTAAGCCCCACTGAAGGTGAGGGACTACAATTTCCTAGATTCCCGGATTAGATTTGGAAATCACTGACCTCTAAATCATGGGCTCCACTTGTTGAGACTGGGTGCATTTCAGTGAAATGGATTCTATTTTCAAGGATCCAATAATGATGTAAAGACTAACTTCTCAACCCTTTCCTACCACTCCTTTTTAATCTTTGGTTTTGGCACGTGCAGAACTTGCTTACACCATGAGGTTCACAGAAAAGTGTGATGTGTATAGTTTTGGAGTGGTAGCTTTGGAAGTTATGATGGGAAGGCACCCAGGTGAGCTAATTACTACTCTGTCATCATCGTCATTGTCGCTGGCCAATGAAGAAGATCTATTGTTGAAGGATGTGTTGGAGCAACATCTCCCACCTCCCACTGGACAGTTGGCCGAGGAACTAGTCTTTACTGTAAAGATGGCACTAGCTTGCACTCGGGCCAACCCGGAGTCGCGACCCACCATGCGGTCCGTAGCCCAAGAATTATCGGCTCAAACGCAAGCATATCTATCTGAACCATTTTGCTCCATTACCATGAGCAAACTAACAAGCTTTCAGAAGTAGCCTGCAATCATTGTTGGATAATAATGATATGCATTGCTGGTTAAATACTTGTAATATCCTTTTTGTAGCAAACTTTACTTGGTTTGAAGCAATATAGTCGATGTTTGAGTCACATACCCACAGCTCAAGGCCTGTTTGAATAATAGTGAAATGTCTATAACCAAGCAGAGCTCAGGTAAATTCTGTCATGGACTGAATCTGTCATCTGATTTTAAAGGGGCATCAAAGCTTACTCTTAGAGGACACTAAAATATTCTTGTTTTCGATGGATTAGAAGACTCTAAACATACAAGAAGCTTACATCATCAGATACTGAGTTCAGATCATATCCTGTTGACAGGAAAATGGAATTTCCTCAACTGGTTGAACTTGAGTTCCTCTTAGAAAGTCTGGTTATCTGACACTGCCAAAAGACTTTTCTTCTCTCAGACCTGTTCCTTGAGTTGGGTACGGAAGGTGTTGGGTGTGGACCTACATCTGTGGGACACAAGTGACAAGACCACGCACACACTGTTGGATTTTTTTAATGAATTTTATTTTACCATTCAAAAAAAAAAAAAAAGTTTTCCTATTGGAAGTCAAGACCTCATTAGGAATTTCTAAGGGATTATTTAGGAAATATGTAATGTTTCTATCTTAAATTCAAGCATCAATTAGCCATAGAGTACAAGATTTAGATTGCAATGGGCTACAACATTGCCATCGCATCTCTTGACTTCTGGTACATTTTAAGTTTTATACTATTCTGTGATAGTTGTTTTCTGCGATCCTAAATAGATCCAATCCAAGGATGGGTTTGTGGTAACAGAAAATTGAAATATCTCGTCATTTGATATCAATGCTCATGCTCACTTTGACACTCTACATGTCTGATGCTACATCTAATTTATTCACCATTGGGCTTATGTAGTACGTGGATAACAGGCAGAGCCTAGAAAATCCTTCGTCTAAACCAGTTGCAACCACAATTTTTAGGCAGTATCATGAAGAAGATTTACTAATCCAGGAATGTATGAGCTTTAATTTAATGATTCTTGTGGTCATTTCTTTTTAAGTTTGGAAGATAGTACGGAGTTCTATTTCCAACTGCAACCCAGTCAGTGCAAAGATCTAGAACTGAGAAAAAAAATTGCCATTACCAGATGAATTAAGACGAAGAATTCCAACAAATAAAGGAACCTCATGTATGGAACTCAGTAGCCCAACAAATCAAATGAATTACAGCTCCCAACTAGGGTGTCATGAATATGATATCCAAGTATATATCTTTAGAAAGTCTCGTCCTCGCCTTGTGTTGGGTCTGAACTTCCTAAATTGACTCTTGCAGCAGGTATTCTGATAATTAATCTTGGGCTTCTCATCATTTGGACTGTTGGAGGTCTGTATAAGATCCAGCATCTGTTAATTTACAATGGAGTGGCAGCCTAAAATATCTTTCTTAATCATTAATATATTGCTTTTGTTACCAATCATAAACGTTTTTACAATGGAGTAGCCTGAGTTCAGCAACATTCAATTTCATAAGGCATGAAACGTATTTTGCAGGTAGATATTAGCACTGATTACAGATAATTCTGTATATTTCCAGCTAAATATTCTCTCTAATGAATGAGTGTTCTGCACACTCTCCAAGACAATTAAACTACGAGGTGATCAAATAAACAACTGTAATCGAAAGTAAGTTCAGAACTGCTATATGTTTTCCATTCTCTTGGGTTGCTGTCTATTATATTAATTGATTGGTCTATTCTTGATGTGCAGTTTCTTTCTGCTGTCATCAGGGAAAAAGTCTCAGCACTTTGAATTTAAAAGGAAAAAAAAGGTTTATTGTGTGCAGAGAGATTGTATGTTGCTAACGCATTTCACTACATATGCTTGACTCTACATAATGAGGTCTCGTTGTCCTGGACTCCTGGTTGCTCTCTATGTTGATGTTCCACCATTCTGACTCCAGTTTCTTCTTTCCATAACTTGTGCTGCTTTTTAGCTCTTTGATTGTGGGCCTGATCAATTGCTATTTCTAATGATGATAATCTTTCAGGGGATGGTTATAAGTAACATTTTAAGTAGAAAAAAAGTAAGGAATATTTTGTTTCCCCCACTTTTTACTAATTGCCATCAAGGGAATTTCCACAAGGTGTAATCTCACCGCATTGAAGTGTAATTAAAATCATATGGACCAATAGGCACATTTTACATCAACAATAACAAAATTATAAATTAAGAGCACAATCTCATTTTACCTTTGCCTAACAAATATGACCACTTAGATTTGGGTTAGTGTACAAATAACTTGAAGTAAAGAAAGTGATGGAAGAACTCAAATAAGCCTAAGGGCCAAAACAATGGCTAGGCTAATACTGACCCACACTGTCCTAAGAATTTGCCCTTGTCACATTGGTAAGAAAGAGTTGATTCTGACCCAAGCCAAGGACAAAATTGAAGCCAGAAGAATAGACCATTGGGGTACAATTGTTGGAGTCCTGTTCTGCTTCCTTACCAGTCACTTGAGAATGGATACACATGAAGGATGACCAAGACAGCAGAGATAAAGAGGTGGAAAAAACCCCTTCCCAAATAAGGAGTCTCTAGAAATTTATTTATGCAGGACCAAACCCAACTTTAACTTGTTAATATGCATAATTGTATATTTGGAGAAGGCAAGCCAAGCTTGAACTCGACTCGTTTATAATCGAGCTCGAGCTCGATAAAGTGAGGACAATGTGAGCTTGAGCTTCACCGCTCAAGCTCGACCTGTACATCAGGCAGTCAATTTTGTGTCATGCAAATTTTATGTATTGGTGATAGCTGTTTGAATTGGTTGTATGTCTATATTCTATGGTATGGTATGGTACCCATGGGCGCATCTTTAAAGCCATGACTTAGTGCAGAACAGCCTGATTGTTGAGTTTATCTTAATCCTGTTTGGGTGCACAGTTGCAATCACCTCTCAAGGCAGTTATAAGCTAGTACGATCTATCCAGTATTCCAGTCCACGAACAATTGGTGGAATAAGACTATCCATGCAGTGGGGCCAGTAGATGTACCATGTTCCAACCTTCCCTGATTGGTTGCATTCCATTCAACAGCCAAAACAAGAAAGGTGAAAGGCAAACATTCAACTGGTAAATGGGTAAACTGATGGCTAGAATCAACGAAGCGGCGTAGTTCTCCAAAATTTCATCATTCACAGTGCCTGATTTTCAGCAAAAAGACAATGCATATATAGGAGGATTGAGTAAACCCCACTCGGATCTGCTCCACTCTGTTCATAGATTTACCTTTGTCAAGTTTAGAAATGCTTTCCCTGCTCTCCAATCCCTTTTTTTATACTTCCTCTGTCTATTACTAACTTGATGAATGCTTCCCATGGTTTTGGCACTCTCTAACATGGCATTTTCTAAGGAGAAGAATTCCACTGGAAACTTCGGGCCTGTTTGGCAACATATCTTGGTTGTTCTAGATTCTGTGCTGAAAATGGACTGCGCTCAGATTGGGTTGTGCCGAGTGTATTATGTGGAGAACCTGTTTGATGACATTACGTAAAATTGTTCCATTTAGAATAGGCTGTGTGGAAACCTCCTGTTGTCTATCTACCCTCAAGTTAGTTTTCATTTATTAATTAGGACTTGGGAGAGCCAAACGGAGTTTTGTGTTGATCGTCTATGAGAACATAAAAGTGTAGTTGGACTCTACTAGACCTGATTGGAGCAAAGATGGCTAACTATATTGACTGGTTGATTGAGGTTTATGTGACTTTGCATGCAGCTTGTGTATTGTAAAATATACATATTTTTTGCAAGAATTTGTGTAGTTATTTATACTAATATATTTTATAATTATTAAATGCTTAAAAAGCCGCTTGGTATGTTCTAACCAAACAACCTAGGCTACTTTTGGTGTTACAAACCACACATAAAAGCCGAGCAAACCAAACAACTTTTTTAACTAAAAAGTTGGTTTGAATAAATAGCTTTCCAGAAGCACATTTGATTGTTAAGAAGCCCAACCAAATACACTCAATCCATTAATTGGATAGTCAGCACTGTGGGTCATCATTTCATCATACCATTTCCATAATTACATAATCTTGAATGATATTGAAAAAGAAAATAGATATGCATCTTGCGGCCTTTGGAAAAACAGTAGTGTGAAAGCCGTCATAGTAGTTCTGAGAGGGAAACTTATGAGCCACTGAATCTAGGAAAGATCATAGTATTTGAGGGAGAATTATGTTTTCATGACATCATAGTAGAACATTTGAAAGATTGATTTGATGTATACACTTGCACAAGGCACACAAAAGTTTGGTATTTGAAAAAAGAAAAAAAAAGGAAATATTTGAAATTAGAAGGATAAACCAAATTTTGAAGAGTATGAGATTTTGGATTCTATAATTAAAAAGGTTTTGAAGTTACATTTTCCAAGTCAAAACCATTGATTTGTCTTTAGTTTGAAGTAAAAATTGAATCAAGTTAGGGTTACTTGATAAATAATTGGTGGATGCTTATTAGATTCCTTTGCTCTAATCACTTTCATTAATTGGTAGATTTCATATTTCTAAATTGGTTGCTTGCTTTTATTTCTAATTGTTAGTTAATTAGTTTACTTAATCTAAAAGTTTCTTTAATTAGCTCCATGTGCGTTCGACCCGTTGTTGCCTATCATCTAGACACCCATGCACTGCTAGAACATTGCCAAACCATCCATGCACACACTGCCAAACCATCCATGCACACATTCACACACGCAGAATAATGGGAACTAGATTTTATTTCATCATTAAGAATGTCCAGCAAATACAATTTATCAGAAAGAAAACCATTGACTAAAACTTGACTGCGCATGCCAGTTGTAACATTCTTATCTTTAAATCTGATTTCGAATCCATTCAAAGCCAACTGGCTCATAGAGATGATGCCCCTCCTCATAGCTGGAGCAAAGAAAACATCGGAGAGATATAAGAATTTTCTAGTTGGTAAGGGAATCTTGACTTTCCAGACACCCAACACATCACAGAATGTTTCATTTCCCATGTAAATGCTCTGATCTCCCGATTTCATCTCTTTGAATTAGACAAATCTTGCCTTGGTACGTTCTTGATATGTGCCTGGTGGCTTCTGAGTCACTCTACCAATTCTTGTCATTGGTGTCCACCGTGATGGACTTTGTGACCATCTCAACATTATCACTGTGTTCTTTGGTCACCTTATCTTGCTGGCTACTCTCACCCCTTTTCTTTCTGCATTGAGAACTAAATTATCCAGGCTTTCCGCAGTTAAAACAAGCAGCATTCTTAGGCCCTTTCCATTTTTTATTGCCTTTGGATTTCCTTTTATTTTTCACATTGACGGTTAACGCACTGTTATTGTTCTTAGTTTTAGCAACCATAATAGAGTTAGTACGTGTTACACCGCGGGCAGCCTGTCTTTGTCCTTCAGTAAGAAAATTAGCTTCAACCTCATTGAGGGTTACACACCCTTTTGGAGGCTAAGGGTCTGAGGCACATTCTACCACGAAGGTGGAAGACTCATAAGCAAGTACATGATTTGAAAATCCTCGTCCATTTCCTTTCCCAAGGCTGCGAGGTTACTATGTCGGACCGCCATTTGATCTATGTGATCCTTTATAGATGATCCCTCCAGCATCTTATAGTTAACATATGCGTTAAATGCCTCCATCAAATGAGATTTGGAGGTTTCATCATATTTTTTCATAGCATAGTCATATATTTCTTTAATAGTGTTAAACTGCTCAAACTGCTTTACCAAATCGCTCGATATGAATCCAACCAGAAGATCCATCGATGATTTGTTATCAAATACCCATTGTTCATACGCATCATGATCTTCCTTAGGGTTATCATCAACGGGTTTGGAGATCGGTTCAGATTCAATAACACATGGTAACCTGTCAAAGTGCAGCAATGCATCCATCCGACGCTTCCACACGGGTAAGATCTTGCCGTTAAAAATATCAGTCTTAGCAAGATCAAGCAACGCTAATTTAGAAGGCATATATAATTACTGAATTGAAAATGAGGTTAAGATACCATTGACTGTTAAAGGAGAAACATCACCCTGTTTTTTCTGAACCGTTAGAATGTATTTCTCTTACTGCTACTACGTACATCTGCTCGCAAGGGTTCTGTAGAACCAAATCGTTCGTCGATCGGAGTCCGGATGTTCTAGATAAAGCTGTATGAAGTTTGACAGTTGAAAATGACCCTGCCCGCGTCGTTGCTGATGTCGTAACTATACCGGTGTCGCGTCAGTACTGCAGACGTCGTTCTGCGTTAGTGGCTTGCATTGCAAGTCAGATCGGGGTCGGGTTAGGTCTGATCTGACCTAACCTACACTAAAGAGAGATGACTTCCTGTCCTCTTTCTGACACACGTCTCAAGGAGAAGCAGAAAACATCAAGCACATACTTCTCATTCGTTAGAAACTAGCAAAACCCCGTGCTATGAACGGACCACGGAACCACCCAATGCACAAATTAATACAAATTAATTTTAATAAATTTATTAATTAGTAAACTTGTGACTCCTCCTTTTTATTGCTAATTTGATATTTATGTTTTCGTTCCAGATCTTTTATCCTTTAGGTGAGGTGTAAATGGAGTTTGACGAAGATCAGGCACGTGTAGAAAAAGCTAAATAAAAGACAAGTTCACAATAAAACAAAAAAATTAAGCAAGTAGATTTAATTTGAATAACACTGGGTTCGCAATATACACATTCGTATGAATTATACAAATTTAAAGACACTGAATTCAACTTTCGAAACGGTTACATTAACCTCTAGAAATCCAAAATATGTACAAATTAGGACACAGACAATATCAAATAAAATATTCATGCCGAGTATTTGAAACTCCATCTTTCAAGTGCTTCACGTGGTTCATCTTGTCAATATTTTGTAATATATCTTTTTCATTTTTATTTTTTTTGTTTGACCTAAGTTGGGTTTTTCTCCTTTTATTTTATTTATTTTATTTTTTGGATATGGTTTTTCTCCTTTTATTTTATATCTTGACATAAGTTGTTTAAGTTGGCAAGGCATTAAATCCTATATATGTCATTTTTAGTTTATGAACAATAAGTATTTCATTTTGGTTGTTGCTTTCTTTTTACTCTGTTTAGGCCGGTTGTTCTTCTTTGGTGATGCTGACATATAATTCAACATGAACACATACAAAGTGTTAAATTCCTCAGTGTGTATCCCCAGAGCTTCTTCAATATACTTTTTCTTTATCAATTTAAGCGCTGCATCTTGCAAGTCATTAAGGAAAGAAGAGTCACAAAAAAACCAATAACATATAAACATCTAGCAGCCCAAACTTGTTGAAAAAACATGTAATATAACTCGTTTATGCTTCAACATATGATAAGATGCCCAAAGACACATGATCCATAAGATGTGACAAATCCTCATAATTTGATTTCAGCCAATCAATTTTTTTTCAATTTTTTAAGTTGAAATGAACCCATATCCCAAAACGGATCATTTTCCTGTTTTCTTTAAATTTGTAAGACCTCGTTTGGGTGCATGAAATGGCATTTCAAGAAATTTAGAGAAAGAAATTTCTAAAGTTTATAAACATATAGGTGAATATGCATAGATAATCAATGAATAATCATATAAAAGCCCATAACATATAATTTGGAAATTATAAAAAATAAGAAAAAAGGTCAGCAAATAATACCTTTAAATGGCCAGATATCCTTAATTGATTTTTTTAAATGTGAGGAAATAATTTTAGATGATTCAAAACGTGTGTCCTCTTTTGAAATAAGAAGTTAAAACTTAAGGCCTTATAAAAATTTATGTATTTGGAGTAGTAGATAGGAGTTTAGATATGAAGTGGGAATAGTCTTTTTTCTTTTTTTTCTTTTTTTTGAGGAAGTTATGTTGTTCAGTTATTTTAGAGAGAGGTGATTGGAGAGAGAGGAGAGTGGAGAGAAAGGAGATTTAGGAGACTGGAGAGAGAGTGGAGTGGAGGGTGGATGGACATTCTGACAGCTGGCCTGATCTATTTTATAAAATGTGGAATTGTACTTTGGAGGCCTATGGTTAACCGAAGGCAAACCACATTCCAATAGAGGTATAGATTCAAATTAATTTTAAAAGATTTATTAATTAGTAAACTTGTGACTCCTTCTTTTTGTTGCTAATTTGATATTTATATATTTTTTTTTTCAGATGCTTTATTCTTTAGGTGAGGTGTAAATGAAGTTTGATGAAGATCGGGCACGTGTAGAAAAAATTAATGAAGGACATATTCACAATAAAACAAAAAAAATAAAGCAAGAAGATTTAATTTGAATAACACGGGGTTCGCAATATACACATTCGTATGAATTATACAAATTAAAAGACACTAAATTTAACTTTCGAAATTGTTACATTAACCTCTAGAAATCCAAAATATGTACACATTAGGACACAGACAATATCAAACAAAATATTCATGCCGACTGTTTGAAACTCCATCTTTGAAGTGCTTCGCGTGGTCCATCTTGTCAATATTTTGTAATATTTCTTTTCTATAAATTTTTTTTGTTTGACCTAAGTTGGGTTTTTCTCCTTTTATTTTATTTATTTTATTTTTTGGATATGGTTTTTCTCCTTTTATTTTATATCTTGACATAAGTTGTTTAAGTTGGCAAGGCATTAAATCCTATATATGTCATTTTTAGTTTATGAACAATAAGTATTTCATTTTGGTTGTTGCTTTCTTTTTACTCTGTTTAGGCCGGTTGTTCTTCTTTGGTGATGCTGACATATAATTCAACATGAACACATACAAAGTGTTAAATTCCTCAGTGTGTATCCCCAGAGCTTCTTCAATATACTTTTTCTTTATCAATTTAAGCGCTGCATCTTGCAAGTCATTAAGGAAAGAAGAGTCACAAAAAAACCAATAACATATAAACATCTAGCAGCCCAAACTTGTTGAAAAAACATGTAATATAACTCGTTTATGCTTCAACATATGATAAGATGCCCAAAGACACATGATCCATAAGATGTGACAAATCCTCATAATTTGATTTCAGCCAATCAATTTTTTTTCAATTTTTTAAGTTGAAATGAACCCATATCCCAAAACGGATCATTTTCCTGTTTTCTTTAAATTTTTAAGACCTCGTTTGGGTGCATGAAATGGCATTTCAAGAAATTTAGAGAAAGAAATTTCTAAAGTTTATAAACATATAGGTGAATATGCATAGATAATCAATGAATAATCATATAAAAGCCCATAACATATAATTTGGAAATTATAAAAAATAAGGAAAAAGGTCAGCAAATAATACCTTTAAATGACCAAATATCCTTAATTGAATTTTTTTTAAATGTGAGGAAATAATTTTAGATGATTCAAAATGTGTGTCCTCTTTTGAAATAAGAAGTTAAAACTTAAGGCCTTATAAAAATTTATGTATTTGGAGTAGTAGATAGGAGTTTAGATATGAAGTGGGAATAGTCCTTTTTTTTTTTTTTTTAGGAAGTTATGTTGTTCAGTTATTTTAGAGAGAGGTGATTGGAGAGAGATGAGAGTGGAGAGAGGAGATTTAGGAGACTGGAGAGAGGGGAGTGGAGGGTGGATGGATATTCTGACAGCTAGCCTGATGTATTTTATGAAATGAGGAATTGTACTTTGGAGGCCTGTGGTTAACCAAAGGCAAACCACATTCCAATAGTGGTATAGATAAGAAACGATGGAAAGAGTGTCATGTGTCCCAAGCTGAATTTGACGGCTTCCTTTGTTTTTCTGTATTGAGAACTAAAGTCAAAGTCAAGTCCATGCATGAGCACCGCTAGAGAAGGAAGGCAGCATGGTTGTTATATCATTTTTGACAAATTTATGAGTTTTTATGAATTTTATCTGAGTTTTTGTGAAATTTATCTAAATTTTTGTCAAGTTTATCTGAGTTTTTAACAAATTTATGTGAGTTTCTGTCAAATTTATCTGCGTTTTTCATTTTTTGTCAAATTTATTTGAGTTTTGCACAAATTTATCAAAGTTCTGGCCAAATCTATCTGAGTTTTTGGCTAATTTATCTGAATTCTAGAACAAATTTATCTGAGTTCTGAACAAATCGAACTAAATTTTTGGCAAATTTATTTGAGTTTTTGGCAGATTTTTCTGAAATTTGGGAAATTGGTTTATCTTAGTTTTGACAAATGTATTTGTGTGTTTTTAAATTTATTTTCATTTTTTAATTTAATTTACATCTTTTGAAATTTATTTACTTTTTTTTAAATTTATTTACATTTTTTGAAATTTATTTGGATCTTTTGAAATCGATTTTCATCAATTGGAATTTAATTATATTTTTTGAAATTTATTTGCGTCTTTTTAAATTTCTTTGCGTTCTTTTGAAATTTATTGCTTTTTTTGAAATTATTGTGTTTTATAAATTTTTTTGCTTTCTTTCGAATTTATTTGTATTTTTAGAATTTATTTACATTTTCTAATTTTATTTACGTATTTTGAGATTTATTTGGCCTTGGCATTTTTAAAAAAAATATGAGATTCCATTGATCGTGGCCAATTAAATAGTAGTTGACCATTATTAATGGGATATCCCACCAATTATGGGATATGATTTAAAGAAAGGGTAAATTAGATATATCAGGTATGGGAATGCGTTAGAGGACTTTTGGCTGCATGAATTTTTTGGTGGACTTTTTGCAAAGTCAAGTCCATGCATATTTGATTCATATTTAGCTTTGGATTGTATCAGGCCATGTGCTTGACAATTACACATAGGAGAGTGATAGTCATCATTGTTTTAAACCACAGCTTTAGTCAATGCAGTTGATCTTGCGCCAATGCATATGATGATCAATTGTTCAATACATGACTTTTATGTGCTGAAATAAATGTTTGGGGAAGACATTTTCCTGCAGGATGTGATCAAATGAATGGGTGCCTTTTGTCATGGGGCCGTCTATGCAATTCAGGGAATCTTGCCTTTTATGGAGAATTGGGATCAAAATATCCACAACTTATTGCTAGAGTGCTTTACATTATTTGAAAAAGTATATGTAAATGTATTTTTTAGTTAATTTTTAGACCTTTACTCCTCTTTCCTAAAAAATAAAATAAAAGGTAACCATTATAAAAATATTTTGATTGTTTAACAGTCAATTGGTATCCTATGATAAGTTTGCCTATATTGCTTTAACATGGCAAGTTTGTATATACTACTTCTACATCATGTTAAGTTTGCATGTATTACTTCTACTAATATCACAAATCTGCTCATATGACTTTTACTGATGGAAACAATTGGGCGTGTATATAACTTTTACTGCTCATATAACACGTGTGCAGGACGTGTGACATTGCTGCTATGGGGCCTTTAAAATCAGGAGGGTCCCTCTCTTTTGATGGGCCCCATCCCTCCTTGACCGTCTGACACTAAAGTCCATTGGTGGATCCATGATTCTTGTTTGAGAGGGTGGATCCAACTAAACAGGTAGTTGAGTTTTAGGGGCAAATTCAGAATTTTCATATAAGGTTTTGGGTGTGCCCAAGAATTTCATGTGGGTTTTAGCCCCTTTGGGCTTTGTTAGATGTCAAACGGGGCAAGTGCCCCATAAACCATATACGTGAGCCCATCCCGCCCTCAACCAAAATAAACACTAAACAGGTAGGTTAATGAGAAACAGTTTCATAAAGAAAGACTTTTTGATTTTGTTGTGTTAAGAAGAAAGACCACGACCATGTTAATACAGTCAACGCGTAATGTGGTTGGGAGTTGGGAGCGTATTCTTTTTTGTCTCAATGGAAGAAGAAAGGGAGAATTATTTAACAAGCCGCGTCAGGTTTGATGTCTCAAAGGAAGAAGAAAGGGAGAATAATTTAATAAGCCGTGTCAGGTTTGATGTCTCAATGGAAGAAGAAAGGGAAAATAATTTAATAAGCCGCGTCGTTTGACTCTCCGTTCCACAGGACCACAAGGGTGAAACTGAAGTTTCATATTGATGATAAGAGCTAATACAACAAGACATGGAACATTTATGCTAAGGGCTAATGTTCTCCTCCTACCCCCACTAGACTTCATATTGCTGATATGTATTTCAACTTGTGAGCTCCACTTACCGGGGGTGCCACCTAAGGGAGAGACGTCATATCCCATCTCCTCCATGAATAAAAAAAAAAATCCTCTCCCCGTGTGGCACCCCCTAATTGGTTCAAATAGGGGAACTGGATCCGGACATGGGAAGCTGAGAAATATGTCCCACTAGATCATATATATTTATTTTTTAGTTTTATAATGGAGGGTGTCCTAGCCCTTTGACCAGAATAATCCCTACGGCCCTTTAACAGCCTTAAAGTTTAATGACATCTTTAATTGTAGATTTTTTTTTGAGGTTCAATCAAATATGAGTGAATGTTTAATCAATGTAAAATTAAGTTTGATGTCAAATCATGGGATGATATAATTATCAAATTGTCTCCACTGATCCACCCCCACAACACTTTCGGAATTAATGTACGTATTCATATAAGGCTGTTTGGATGCACAAATAAGAGTATAATATACATCAAAAGAATGTAGTCATTTATTTTATTCAATTTAAGAACTTGATTCTTTAAAATTGAAAAAAAGGCACGATAAAAAGATTGTCTTATTTTGAAAAGTTGAATATTTTCCTACAGCCGGGCCTTAAGAAATCCAATCTACTTCCGTTATTTTTCTAGACCGTGCTAGTGAGGACGATTAGGATTCTGCTAATGGTGGTGGTGGTGGTGATTACGACAGTGATGATGATATTGCAAGTAGTGGTGGAGATGATGATAGTATTGAAAAAATCGGACGTAGTTTTTTTTTAAAAAAAAACAAGATATTAAGTAAATTAAATGATTTTAACCCTTAGTTTGAATGTCAATAGAATTTAATGGCTACACACCATGTAATTTTCTTCTTCTTTTGCTGCTACTGCTGTTGTTTAAATCAACAGTAAATAATGTTAAAAATAGTGCAAAATCTGAACTTGTGCCAATCAAGGAGCATTGGAAAAATAAATTATAGAGGATTTAACAAAAAAAAACACTTAATCCAGAAGTACTACGCAATCAAACACATTAGCAAGTGGGGCACCAATTAGAGCAATTGGGCTCGATTTTTTTTTTTTTTTTTTTTTACCATTTTGTCACATGGTCGGCGCCGACCTTATTTACATTGAATAAGGTTGGCGATGACCCTGTCCGCGAACTTTATTAGGGCTCATACCCTGTTTCTTCTCAGTTTTTCTCTTCTCTCTTCCAACCTACCGTCGAGACTGACCTAGGAGGGTGACGAAGTGCGATTGCTGCCATTTCCACAACCACGACCAGCCTTGAAACGGAATTCCTCAACTGCTTCTCTTTGCTCCCATCGTGTTTCTGTAATGCCCCACCCTTCACACATGTATGATATTGTCCGCTTTGGCCCACGGGCCTCTCGATTTTGCTTCTGATGGGCGTCAACCCATCAAAAGGCCTCATGCAAAGTAAGGGTGTAAGCTCTTACATATAACCCCATTCACTTTCCTCTCTGTAGGATCTTACACCCTAATGAGTTACCACTTATCCCAAAACCAATTGGTGATAGGAAACGGCATAACAATAGTTTTATGATGAGGGCGAGGGCTCGACCACAATTATGACCGCTCAGGAGCGAGGGTGGACGTTGACCTCAACAATCCCTCCCTCAACGGCACACCCGCCGCGAACTCGCAAAACGCGTGTCCCGTGACTCGAACACCCGACCTACCAGGCTTTGATACCACTTGTAGGATCTTACACCCTATTGAGCTACCACTTATCCCAAAACCAATTGGTGATAGGAAACGACATAACAATAGTTTTATGGTGAGGGCGAGGGCTCGACCACAATTATGACCGATCAGGAGCGAGGGTGGACGTTGACCTCAACACTCTCTAGCCCTCTTGGTCCGCCCACATGGAGACCCGCCCACTTGCACCAGGCCACGGCAGGGGACCCACACTCGAACTAGTCGAGAGTCGGCTCTGATACCATTTGTAACGCCCCACCCTTCACGCATGCATGATATTGTCTGCTTTGGCCCACGGGCCTCACGGTTTTGCTTCTGATGGGCGTCAACCCATCAAAAGGCCTCATGCAAGATAAATGTGTAAGCTCTTACATATAACCCCATTCACTTTCCTCTTTATAGTCGATGTGGGACTCCGGGGCGTCATAGTTTCCATCGTCCGTGATTTCTATCTACTCTCCAAAGGTAACTATCTTGTTCCATTTTTGAATCCTTGTCAATGTTTTTGTACTTTCCTTCCATTTTTTTCCCGCCATCCCGCATATGATATCGAAGTACATGGTCAATTATCTTCAATGTGGTATACAATTTGTACATTGTTTGTTTGCATTGATTAGGGTTTGTAGAGTCCAGATTTTGGGTATTTTCAGTTGAGAAGGACGATGGAGGGTTAGGGTTTGTTTAAACACTTCAAGAGAAGTTTGAGTGAGTTAATTTTGTTTTCCAAACTTGAAGATGTTGTATGCGGTCAAATGCCACGAATGGTTCATTTGCTCCTTTTTGTGTTTCTTCATTTTGATAATGTGAATGGATACCACTCAAGAAATCCGTTTAGAGGTACCTCTGAGAGCAGAAAGAAGTTCTTGAGTTAAATTTCATAAGAAGAAAACATGTAATAAGATTTTGAAATAACAGAACAGTAGGCAGAATTCATGAAGCACCTAACACCGTGTCGTGTCTGAGACATATCTGACATGGTTAAGTTTCTCATTTCAAAGAATCCATGCAATATAGATTACTTGCACTCCGTTCTTAGAGAAGCTTGCATGCATGAGTGTAGAAGTGGTATGAATATTATGTAACTCCGCTAGATTGAGGTAGTTGCATAACATACAGCCAGATAATCCCATAATGGGACAACTGTTAACACCAAAAGAGTTAGATGTGAATGGTTCCAAAGTTGAGGACGTTGTATGCGATTAAATGGCACGAACGGTTCATTTGTTCCTTTTTGTGTTTGTTCATTTTGACAATGTGGTGAAATCAATGACAATGTATATGGGGTTTGGATTGATGAACAAGCACTTCATTGGTTGATTTTGTTCATTTTAAGCTTCCTTACCGCCTTGAATGATTGATAGAATGGGCGTTTTGTTTTGAGGGCAATTGAATGAGAAGTTGGTTATACGTTTTTGCTATTCTTTGGGTGGTCTGTAAATGTAGAAATGCAGTTTATGGGTTTCATTTGATGAATTGTGTTATGTACTGTGTGGTGGAATAACTTTTAATGTGTACATTGTGTGGCTTGAATACCTGATACAATGGGTGTTTTTTGTTTTAGGGCATTTGAATGGATGGTTCTATGCTTAACTATTCCTTAGGTGATGTGGAAATGTGGAAAAGCCTTTTCTTTTCATTGAATGATTTGTGTTTGTGGTTGAATCAATGTTGATTTGTGCACTGTTTCAATTGATGGACAATTTCTTGGCTGATATTGTTCATTTCGTATCTTCTTTGTGGCATAAATGCTTGTTATATGTTTAGGATAAATGAATAGCTAAATAGTTATATGTTTAGACATTATGGAGATATATACAGGAACTTGATTCTCTTAGGAATAGAATTACTATGGTGATGTTTGTGTTTTTCATTAAATAGTTGCATGCTTGCCTTCATAACATGCTATCATATCTAATTTGGATCTACACAGATGTCTAAAGAGAATACAAGCAATGCTGAAGTGCCCCGCAACGAAGCTACTACCTCAAATGAGGCTAGTGCCTCAAATGCACAGCCAACAGTAATATTAAGTGAGCAAGAGCATCACATCTCCGCCGCTATCGAACGTGGTTTGGTATACTCTCTTCCACACAACCAGTAATAAATTCAACTTACTTTTGATCAATGTCTAATGTTATTCAAACTTGAAATTTTCTCGCATGAGCTAGGGACATACCGGTGCTTTCCCACTAACCCCGACTATGGGCAGTGGGATCTGAACGACCAACAGATGCAGTGGGTTGCCGATGCAGGGTTGTATCATCTTGCTCAGATGAGGTGGATGGGGATTGACCATGCATTGATTATGGGCCTAATCGAGCGGTGGAGGCCGGAGACGAACACATTTCATCTCACATCTGGCGAGGCAACCATCACATTAGAGGACGTAGCATACATCTACGGCCTACCTATTGATGGTCCACCCGTAACGGGCCAGACATACACCCACTATGAGATTGAGGATCTATGTTAGGAGCTTCTTGGTGTGGTGCCCCAAATGAAAGAAGACTACAATGGAGTCTCCCTTAAATTCACATGGCTGGAACGCATCTTCCGTCCCACTCCAGAGGAGTTGAGAGAGTAGAAGAAGCCATCTCCAAAAGGAAAGGGGAAAAAGAAAAAGGGAAAAGGAGAGGCGAAAAAGAAGAGTACAGAGGCTGAGGATAAATGCAGAACTCGGACCTATTTATTTTTTTTGGTGGCGGGACAGATTCTTTGCAATTCTTCAGGGGCACGAGGCCCCTTTTATATTTTAGAGCTTTTTAGAGAGTTTAGGCCCTACTCATGGGCCTCCGCTTGTTTAGCAAACCTGTACAGAATCCTAAACAAGGGTGTATATTGGAAAGGGGTCCAGATGCGTGAGTTGCCCAACCCTACCGATGAGGCAGATGCTGTGGAGAAGAAGTTTAAGTCTCTTTCTGGCCCCCTTCAGCTTCTTCAAGTGAGCTTGATATATTTCTTCTTCATACTTTCACTATTTATACAAAATGTTCTAATGAATCCCTCTCTTTTAACAGATCTGGCTTACACCAGAATGAAGATTGCTAAAGGTCTAAGTCCAAGCAACCGCTAAGACCATGACATACAGTTTTCCCTCATGGTTACATGGGAGAACTGACTTTTAGGAATGACCCATCTTACGACCGTGAGGGAAGTACGAAAGCAACTGAATTACATAACTTCGAAAGAGGTAGAAAGATTTCATTTCAATTTTCCATTAATGAGAATAACTTACTTTAATAGTTCTAACTTACTAAATTTTTCATGCATAGTTTCAGTAGCAGCTATATAAGAAATACGGAAATGATTTTTTGAAGCATGTCAAGAAGGCTGACAGAGCACTCTTCACAACAGAGTCTCCCCTCATCTCATACTGGGTGTTGGAGCGTCACCCTACCCCTAGGGTCATGAGGCAGTTTGGCCTGAGACAGACGGTGCCTCCACGCTTCGTTAGGCCCATATTGTGGAAAGAAAATAAGGGGAGATTTGTGATAGATTGGAGTCTAGTGAATGAGGAGGAGGTGAAGTCATGGGAAGCTCGGGCAAACAATGTGCTCAAGAGAAAAGGAAAAAAATCAAAAGGGGGGGGGGGGGGGGGGGGAGGATGAAGAAGAATACATGAGATGGTAAGAGGTGAATACCATCATGCATATTGGCCGTGTCAGGCAACGGGACGAGCCACAAAGGGATCCTCCCCCAGAGCCCGAAGCCCAAGTTCCTACAGTCCCACAGACCCGAGTATGACGTTTACACCTTTTTGCATCTCTTACTTTGCTTCACATTGATTTAGTTAATATATTTTCTAACAGGATCCTTTCAATATGTCCATTGCAGGTCTCTCTCTTCCTCGACCACGTGGTACAGTCATGCGATCGTTCGATCGCTACAAATGTGGACCTACCCACCTTCATAACTTCGATTAAGAGAAAGGTCAACAGATTTAGGTCCACATTTGGAACCACGTACCAGGACTATGTCGAGACATATAGTTCATCCGATCAAGAAATTAATGATACTCTCGTAAGGATGTGGCTAAATTCGAACATTTCATTTTGTGAATTGATGAATGTTTTTTGTGATTTTCTAACCATAACTTGCTTCATTTTGCAGACTGTCAAATCGCAAAAGCATGCAAGGATTAAGAGGTAGTCCTCTAAAAGCCCTGCTAAGAAGCCTCGACCTAGTATCGAGGCTCCCTTGATGATAGAGGACTCCTTCGTCAAGGCATCAGCCTCCCACACTCTGCATGAGGAGCCAAAAAAATGAAGCTGATGCAAGCAATTTTGACGCAGCTTTTGGCGATGGGGATGACATCCCTATCGAGGATCTTTTCTCGGTCTCGCCCGGTCCTCAAGGATATAACACTCCACCGAAGGGCACTAGCCAGGCAATCATTGTATCCCCCACACATGCTACAATCGATTCTTTGATATGGAGGTGCAAGCATATACCGAGGATGAGGAAGATCCCAGATAGGTTTTCGGATTATCAACATCCATTGCCCCAAACGGTTTATGTACTGACGGATGTGGAGAAGGAACTATTGATGGATTTCTATAAATACTACACGCATATGTAACTACAATTGTTGAATTGCCTTCCATGGTAATGCAGTCTTTGTTTGGTGTTTTACTAATTCAACGTCGAAATACTCATTGCATTAACATGAAAGAGGAGCTTGATATGATCATCTCATGCGTTGATTATAAGTCCCTAAGAGATTTATTGGACGAGGGCACTTGGATGGACTCGAGTATCATATATTTTTTGTTTGAAGTGCTATGGGAAAGGTGCAAGGATGCATACTTGGCTGGCCCTAGTATATGCGTAAGTTCGATAAAAAAATGAAAGCCACTTTGATTTTCCACTCACTTGGTTAAATGTCCTCTCTTGTTTGATGTTTGAGATGCTTGTCTTACAGAGTTACTGGGAAAAGGGTCTAAAGACTGGGGATGACATGGCCTTTGGGCCAAAGGGAGAACGTGTAATGGATGCGATGGAGTGCAAAACTCTAGTCTACGTGATTCACGCTCACAACCATTGGTCCTTACTCGCTGGATATGTCGATGAGAACCGCTGAGAGTACTATAACAGTTCAAAGGGAGAGATCTGGGGCCAAAAGACCTGTGAAAGATTCGTAAGTATATATTTGCTCCTCTCTTCGCAGCATAATGTTTGGATAGTACATAAATCTCATATTCCGTTGAGGTATCATTTGGTTTCACTCTGTTTGGACAGATATTATGGCTTCAACAACGATTTTTGGATCACGGGTGGTCTTTGCCTATGATGTGGACGATGACGACAAAGATGGACATCCCATTTCAAGAAAATGGAAATGACTGTGGGTTGTTCGCTTGTGCATTTGCGGAACATTGTATATATTGTCGTCCCATCGAGTTCACCCAATCAGACATCCCGTACTACAGGCGAAGAATTGTCATCGATAAATTTTAGCAAAACTGGGTTAGAAATGCTCCAAGGCTTAACCTCCCTCCACTCCCGGTCTTGCCACCTAACCTGCAGTGAACAGTTCCTCTATGTGTTACATGTGTTGTAATTTTACTTGTAATTGAAATGGTTATGATCTTTGATTGTGAATTCTGAACTTTGGATGTTGATTTCTAACTTATATATGGGATGTTGATTGATAGTGGATTGAATCCATTTTTGTATATTGGATGTTTGAGCTCTTTTGTTACACTGTGTTGTTGTATGTATTTTCATGTAAATGTCAGTCTCTACATATTATTTTTTTTCCTTCTTCATACAGCGTCATCCCCAACCTTGTACTCCTATAACATACTCGAAAGTTACAACTTTCATCACAAAAATTAGGAAACCTACGTCGGTGATGACCTTATTTACAGCGCTAAGGTCATCACCGACCCTGTAACACTAAATTCGAATGGAAAACTTACAACTCTTGAACAGAAAAAAGGAAAACATGCGTCGGTGATGACCTTATTTACAAAGGCTAAGGTCATCGCCGACCCTGTAACACTAAATCCTACTGGAAAAGTTACAACTCTTGGACTAAAAAAAAGGAAAACCTGCATCGGTGATGACCTTATAAACAAAAGCTAAGGTCATTGCCGACCCTGTAACACTAGATCCTACTGGGAAAGTTACAACTCTTGGACAGAAAAAGGGAAACCTGCGTCGGTGATGACCTTATTTACAAGGGTGGTCATCGCCGACCCTGTTAGACAAGATACTACTGGAAAAGTTACAACTTTTGTAAAAAAATTATTGAAACCTACGTCGGTGATGACCTTATTTTATATGGGGTAAGGTCATCGCCGACCCATACTTAGATTTTTTTGCCAAATCTTCTTGGAAAAGTTACAACTTTTGTTTAAAAATTAATGAAACCTGCGTCGGTGATGACCTTACATGGTAAGGTCATCGCTGACCCATACTTAGATTTTTTTGCCAAAACTTCTTGGAAAAGTTACAACTTTTGTTTAAAAATTAATGAAACCTGCGTCGGTGATGACCTTATTACATGAGGTAAGGTCATCGCCAACCCATACTTTGATTTTTTTGCCAAAACTTCTTGGAAAAGTTACAACTTTTGTTTAAAAATTAATGAAACATGCGTAGGTGATGACCTTATTTACATGGGATAAGGTCATTGCCGACCCATACTTAGATTTTTTTGCCATCCCTTCTCGGAAAAGTTACAACTCCTGTTTTTAAAAATATTCAAACCTGCGTCGGCGATGACCTTATTTACATGAGGTAAGGTCATCACTGACCCTGTAATCAATGTCTTACACAATACTCTCCTAAAAAGTTACAACTTTTTGTTTGAAAAATAGGAAAACCTGCGTCGGTGGTGACCTTATTTAACACTACTAAGGTCATCGTCGACCCTGTAATGAAACATTCCACGTGCATTATCCATGCAGAGTCTTTACGTTGCCATAACTGCATTACATCATCTTCGAGAAAATAAATTGGGTTCCACACCTCTTTTCAAAAGAAATGATAAATTATACAAAAGCATCCAAATGTGTAAAACATTATTTCAAGAGGAATGATAATTTCTACAGAAACTTCCAAAAATGCAACAGAAAAACAATACTTCCATGTTAATAAGACAACCCATAAACATACAAATCAAAAATAAACTTTCCAAGAAACATAACCCAAAATAAAGAAATTACATGAGTGTCCCCAAAACAGAAAATCCATAAACTTCATTGTTGAATTGGCGATTTTTTACAGCTGCCACAGTTGTGGCCCCTCTCTTTATAAGACAAACAAGTTACGACTCTTCGCTTGCAATGTTGATCTTCAACTCGGATCCTGTTCTTCTTTGGTCGACCCGGTTGCTTGGTAGCCAATGGTGGGAGGACTCTCCCGGCGGTTAAATGATGTTCCCATTGCTTTCTATCTCGTGTGGCATGAATTACATCACTGTACGTTCTCTGGTATGTGCTTGTGAGGTACCAGTGCTCGCAAAACTCATATGGATTCATATTCCGCGCTTTCATGGCAGCAACAGCATGGCAACATGGGATCCCAATCACATCCCATTTGCGGCATGAGCATGTCCTGCGATCTAGATTAACTACATCAACTTACTCTGAAGATTGCACTTGATATTCATTCAATGCCGCTATCCTTACCATCAGCCTTTGCGATTCTTCCATCTCTGTGGCTAGGTACTTCTCTGTGTATGGTGTTAATATTGAAGTGATGCTTTGTACTTTAATTGACCGTCTCTGAAAGAATTCCATGAGTTTTGCACGTATCTCTTCCACCAGTTTTGTAATCGGGAGCACCCGGGTGTCTTTTAGTAGACTATTTGTGCACTCAGTAGCATTGCTGGTAAGCATGTCATACCTGCGTCCATGAGCAAATGCCGTTGACCAGAACTGACAACCGATCGTATGGATGTAATTATATGCATGCTCATCTACACTTTTTATGTGGTCCATGCAAGTATCGCACTCACAAGGTCGGTATGACCTCACCGCGCTACAAAATTTTCTTATAATGCTATGGTCGTTGAAAGCCGCCTTTATGTTTTCGGCTATATGATGGCAACAAAAAAAATGTTTTGTGCTTGACATTATCGCTTGTACTGCAGGAATCAGACCTTTCTGACGGTCGGATATGATTGTCAGATTTTTTGGCTCACCCAACGATAAGGATAAGTGTGCAAGAAACCATTCCCAACTATCACGTCGCTCCGCTTCGGCAAAGGCAAATGCAATGGGGAACAATTGATGATTTGCATCATGTGTTACAGCCACCATTAGCACTCCAGGATATCTGCCACGAAGGTGTGATCCATCCATCGCTATCAATGGCCTTAAAGAGGTTTGGAATGACCTTAAGCATGGACCGAAGGACCAAAAGAAGTGTCTGAATCGTTCATCCTCCCTGATGTCCAACGCAGTGTACGAACCGGGGTTGGTTCTATGAAGCTCGTTGCAATAGAGCGGCAATATCATAAAAGACTCCTTGTACGATCCACGCACTTTGCACAGTGCAAGCTCCTTTGTCATATGTGCTCTCCTATATGTAATGCGGGTCCCAAACTCAATCTGACATTCATTGATGATCTCCTTTGGCCTAAGATCGTTATCGCATCGCACCTTCTCTTCAATGAACTTTGCTACTAGCTTCGCGGTTGCTTGTCGATGTGCAATTCCCATGAGCAGTTTAGAGCAACAATGTTTGGAATTATACTTTCGAACTCTGAAGTGTGGACTAGAATCTACCATGGAGGCATGTATACGCCAGGGACAATCTACTCCTTTACAACTCACTGTCACCATTTTCATATTAGTCATTTCGTGTTTCAAGGTAAAGTTGTTGTATATTACGTACTTTGCTATAGCTCTTCTAAAAGCCTCACGATCAGGAAACTCCATACCTAGCCACATCTCCTTACCTGAACTGGTCCCCTCTTCAGGCACGACATTATTAGGGACCATCGAGTCCACGAGGGGAGCTTTTGAAATGCTGTCTTTTTCATTTCTACTTCTAGTATCTCTTACAACACTTGATTTAATTAGCTCGGCGGCTGTTGAACTTCCATTCCCAACCACATTAGTTGCGGGAGCACCTATGAAGCTATGCACACTTTCGCTTCCATACACATGACACATCTCTACATTGATTTCTTCGAACATGGACTCATCATCATCGGCAAAATAAGATAATGTTGTTGGGAATTTTATATCGTCAACCCCCTGTATATCGATCATGGGAAATTCTTTCAAAGGTGGAGGTGATGGTGATAGCTTGCCCTTTAATTTATTATCAGGCTTTTCAATGCTAGGAGGGTCTCGAATGATTTCGTTTCTTTCATCCTGTAAAGACCTGCAATATAAAGTTAGAAAAATAAAAAATTACTTTTGATCCAGGCTGAAAATGTTGAAATATAGTTTTAACTTCAGAACATACCTATTGCCACAGGTGTGTTGGAAACTGTCTTCATCGCATAGCCTTCTTGAAACGAATATTAATATCCCCTTTGCTTCGCTTCTTGACGATTTTAACAAACCAATGATATCATTGTCATCGTCGATATCTATCAATAAAAAAAATTTGCCATTGTGTAGAAGATACTTCAGAGTTAACTCATCGAAAGTTGTTGACCAACTCGATGCTTCTAAAGCAATTTTGGACAGCTCCTTAAACGTAACATTGCTTGACAGATATCTCATCTTCTGCCTTCTACCCTTGTAATGAGGACGATTGAGCTCATATTCAAACTCACCGTCATAGTGAAAGATTACGAGGTGCTCAACGTCTGCCATGCTATTAGAACATCATAAAAAATATAAATTACTTGAACAATCCTTCTCATGCAATAATGCATGGGGTGTAGATTAAATTTGTGAACATTTTCCTCCTTATTAGAAACTAATTATGTATAAAGTGCTTTGAACAGTGCAAAACAGTAAATAGGGCTCCTGTGAAACATATAACATATTTAATGAAACAGACAATAAACACCATATAATCAAAGAGAACATGTATCCATGCATTGAATGATAGTATATGTATAATATGTTGTCAATAGAAAGAGGGGATTGATTTCTAGGGTTCCATCATGTGAAGAGAAGAATTTTCATTACCTCCTTTGTGTAGACCCTATCAATAGCAAGAGGAGGTAGTTTGAAAATTAATTGTGACATCAACGGTTGAAAAATACAGTAGTCATCATGTTTCACGCCTATACAACACTCAAGTAAGGCGGCCTCTGCGTTTTTGGTGAAGTTAGAAGAATGAAGCTCGAAATCAGATTATATAAAAGTTGGCAGACAGCGTCATCGCCGACCTTATTCAATGTAAATAAGGTCGGTGCCGACCATGTGACAAAATGGTAAAAACAAATGAAAATCGGGCCCAATTGCTCTAATTAGTGTCCCACTTACTAAAGTATTTGATTGCGTAACACGTCCGAATTAAGTATTTTTTCTGGTTAAATCCTCTAAATTATATGTAGAATTTGAATTCTAACTTTAAAACCAACAAGTCAACAACCACTTTTAGGTTGACGATTCTATATTCCTTGCGCAGTTGTTCTTTGTGTAGACCAGTCAAAATTGAAGGCCCCTGACTTGCCCAGAAGGAACACAGTACCATTTTTTTCCAAATGGATTTATTCGGTAGCTAGAATTGTGGGCCATCATCATCTCAGCATATCGTTGTAATAATTACATCATCTACCCGCAAAGGGCAGCTCAATTGGTTTGTGATCACGATTTAAACCTGGAGATTGTGGGTTCGAAATTGCACTACTACACTGGTACTATAGGGGAGTTTACCCAGCTTTGCTCTGTGCCTGAATGGATTAGACCAGCCCAAAAGGCTTGAAACACTCCAATAGCAGAAAAAAATTCATCTTGAATGTCTCATTCATTGGATTATTACTACTATAATATTTTGTTGTTGTTTTATATTTCTTTTTGATAGAGTACTATCAGGGTCCTATAATTTGTCGAAATTGCTTCTAGAAGAGAACCCAGAACCTCCAGGTAGGAATATGGGAATCCTGAAATGAGGTTACAATCCATCACTAGGGCTGAGTGGGCCCTACCATCAGATTGAACCCATGCCAAAACTCATATATAAATAATAGCAAATACTGGATGTGAGATCACATGATTTTCACATTATCAATCTGATGAATGAGTCCCACAATTGGGTTGTGAATTGGACCAGAAGCCAATGCATAAGTGGAAAGTAATTTCCAGTGGTCCAGATTTCAATATGATGATAGATAATATTGGCCTCATTTTACTATTAACAACACTAGTAGTACAATTAACAACACTAGTATTGTTTGGTGAAGCAGCACCTTGGGTCATAATGGGACCTACTTTGGGAGACCCATCATAAAAAAAAAAAAATTACATGCAAAATATAGACCCTCGATCCTACTATCAATTCACGACGACCGAGTAAACAGCGGTGTCACCCTGATAGGGACCACCTTCATTTATCTAATAAAAGTTGGGCATAACCATGATGAATTTAAAAAAAAAAAAAATTTGTTTGCAATGGTTTGTATATAGAGGATTAAAAAAAAAGAAAAAAAAACACACTTTAGGTGACTAGTGAGCCTAAAAGATCATTTTAACTGACCTTGCACCAAATCAGTCATTTTGCTTGAAAATGTGTTTTTTTTAGCACTTGCAACTAGCGTCCCTAGTGACCATAGTTTTATGACGTTAAGGATCCCTAGGGACCCTGCGGTGTACACAAATTAGAACAAAATAGGCGTGTTTCCACGTCCTCCTCCTCTTCCTGACGTTGACCCTGACCCTCACCTGTCTACTTCACCTCGCCCTCCTTCTCCTCGTCCTCCTTGTAGTTGTTGTTGACATGGAATTCATGAAGTTGAAGGTCGGAACGGGGAGAGGGGATTTCAGAGCTACCATGGGTTTTCGAATGACGACGTAGAGAGAAGGGGAGACGGCGAAAAGGGAGGAATTTGGGAAGGAAGAAATGAAGAGGCGATAGCAGCAGCTACAAAAGAAGAAGAATAAGAGACTTGGCCAAAGGAAATGAGCAGATCATAAGAAGGAACAAGGAAGAAGAGTCATAGTCGATGTTCCAACGCAACAGCTATTTTGTTCTAATTTATGTATACCGCAGGGTCCCTAGGGTCCCTTAACGTCATTAAACTAAGGTCGCTAAGGACGCTAGTTGAAATTACTAAAAAAAAAAAAATACATTTTCAGGCAAAATGACTGACCTAGTGCAAGGTCGGTTAATATATATATTTGTAAAATCCTCTTGTATATATTATAATTGGGGAAGAAATTTTCTATCCAAAATAAAAAAGATAAAAAAAAGAAAAAGATGAACGTAGAAAGAATAAATCTAAAGATGTGCAACAAACGTAATTAATTTGAACTTCCATGCTGATAATGATGAGTTGGAGAACTTCGGTCCACAAGTCGAGCTTTACACATCAAATTCAGGGGTGAGAACTTTCCACAATGAAATTCCACACTTTTCTTGCCAGCCTTTTTGTATTTTGGAATCTTGTTCGATTGTTTTTAGTTTTTACCCCCACAAAACCTTTTGTCTCTCTCCTACTCTTTATATAGAAACATGGGACAGAGGATGAACTTACAACCCAATCCATTCATCTAAAAAAAAAAAAAAAAAAAAAAACCAACACAAACACCAACCACTTCCAATGAACAAGATTCTAAAGCAGCCTCCTCTTTTTCTGCTGTTATTACTTTTTTCCTTGGAGAAGATAACTGCAGCAACAGAAGCAGAGGCACTTGTCAAATGGAAAAGCAGCTTAACTTCCTCTAGTTTTCTCAGTTCATGGTCCCTCTCCAATACCACCAACCTCTGCCACTGGACTGGGATCACCTGCGACGCCACCGGAAGCGTTGTCAAGATCATCCTCCCCAGTTCGAATCTCACTGGGACTCTTGGTGAATTTGACTTTGCATCACTGGCCAACCTCACCCAACTCAACCTCAATTTGAACTTGCTTGTTGGAGCGGTCCCATCCAATATTTCTGCGCTATCCAAGCTCACCCACTTGGACCTGAGCAGCAACAACTTCACCCATCCGATCCCCTCAACCATAGGGCGCCTTTCGGAGCTCCAGGACCTCCGTCTTTACAACAACAGCCTCAGTGGTGTCATCCCTTACCAGCTTCTCAATCTTCAAAAGGTACGCCGCTTTGATCTCGGATCGAATTACCTAGAATCTCCAGAGTCCACTGCCACTGCAGACATGCCTGTTGTGACTTTCCTTGCGCTCAACCTCAATGACATGAGAACGGAATTCCCACCGTTCATTCTCAATTGCAGCACTTTGACATATCTAGACCTATCACAGAATCACCTGACTGGCCCAATACCAGCATCACTTGCCACCAAGCTTAACAAGATTGAGTACCTCAATCTTACAGATAATTTGTTTCAAGGACTAGTGCCTGCAGCTGAATTGGCCAAACTTCCCGGCCTCAAAGACCTTCGACTCGGGAGGAATGGCTTCACCGGCAATATCCCACCAGAAATTGGTTCCATTTCTAATCTCCAGATTCTTGAGCTTTATGAAAATTCATTATTGGGGCCTCTTCCTTCTTCTATAGGCCAGCTACGAATGCTTGAAAGGCTCAGGATCTTGAGCGCAGGATTGAATTCTACCATTCCATCAGAGCTCGGCCATTGTAGTAACCTTACCTACATTGAACTCTCCAACAATAGCCTCACAGGGGCTTTGCCTCCTTCCCTATCCAATCTTACAAAGTTATCCGAGCTTGTAATATGGAGCAATATGCTCTCAGGTGAGATCTCATCTTCCTTCATCACTAATTGGACACAGCTCATCTCCCTGCAGCTACAGAATAACACCCTTACCGGAATCATACCATCTGAGATTGGGCAACTGACAAAGCTTAAATTCCTGTCCCTATATAGCAATCAAATTTCAGGTCCAATTCCGGCTGAGATTGGGAATCTGAAGAACTTGGTACTGTTGGACCTCTCCATGAATGCAATCACAGGTCCCATCCCTTCAACACTATGGAACCTGACCCAGCTTGAAGTACTTAAACTCCACCTCAACAATCTCAATGGCACATTGCTACCGGAGATTGGAAACATGACTTCCCTACAAGAATTCGATGTAAACAGCAACCAGCTGGAAGGAGAATTACCAAATACCATCTCCCAACTCAAAAATCTTCAAATCATCCAAGTCTACACCAACAAATTCTCAGGCAGCATTCCGAATGATTTTGGGCAGGGCACCTCCTTAGTCAAAGTCAGCTTTTCAAACAACAGCTTCTCAGGTGAACTGCCACCGCAGATCTGCAGCGGTCTCTCAATTTCATACTTTACAGTAAATAACAATAACCTCACAGGACCGGTTCCGGCCTGTTTCCGAGACTGCTCAGAATTAGTCAGAGTCCGTCTGGAATGGAACCGATTCGCAGGAGACATATCACAAGCATTTAGGGTGCATCCAGAACTTGTGTACATTGATCTTTCTAGAAATCAGTTCTCAGGTGAGATATCGCCGGAGTGGGGAGACTGCACTGAGCTCACTATCTTGAACATGGCAGAAAATAGAATTTCAGGCGAAATCCCTAAAGAACTAGGGAAGCTGACCCAATTGCAAGATCTGAGATTATCTTCCAACAATTTGAGAGGAACCATTCCACCCCAGCTGGGGGACTCGGGGTTAGTGTTCAACCTCAACTTGAGCAACAACCAGTTATCCGGCATAATCCCTTCGAGTATCAGCAACCTATCGAAGCTCCAAAAAGTCGATTTGTCTGGAAATACACTCAATGGAAGTATACCCCAATGGTTTGGGGATTTCTCCAATTTAATTGCAATGAACTTGAGCCATAACCAATTAACAGGTGAAATTCCTTTCCAGCTGGGCAATCTCAACCTGCAGTTATTTCTAGACCTCAGCAGCAATTCACTTTCTGGGTCAATCCCTTCCAACTTGGGCAAGCTGAGCAATCTAGAGAATCTCAATCTTTCCCACAACCACCTCTCGGGAAGCATCCCATCGACGTTTTCAGGCATGAACAGTCTAACCTCAACCTCGGTCGACTTCTCATACAACAATCTACAAGGACCCATCCCATCTACAAATGTATTACTAAACGCGTCACCCAACGCGTTTAAGGGCAATTCAGGCCTTTGTGGAGCAAAGGGGCTGCCTAATTGCGATTCAACTCTTACAGGCATTTCCACAAACAGCAGGCGGACGAGAAACATCATCATCATCGCAACCGTCGCCCCAATCGTAATCATCATAATTCTCATTACAATCACTTCCCTAATCCTAATCTCTCGCAGAAAACCCATCTGGGGTGGAGGGAGATCGATCGGGCGATCGGACGACGACGACGCATCTCAGAAGCTGATTTGGGACAGAGAGGGGAAATTCACCTTCAAAGAGATCGTCAAAGCGACGGAGGACTTCGACGACAAGTACTGCATTGGAAAAGGAGGGTTTGGGAGCGTCTACAGGGCAGAGCTGGAGAGCGGGCAGATGGTGGCGGTGAAGCGGCTGCAGATTTCCGGCGACTATCCGGCGGAGAGGTGGAGAAGCTTCGAAAGCGAGGTGAGGGTGCTGACGGAGGCCCGGCACCGGAACATCGTGAGATTGCACGGGTCGTGTTCGACGAAAGGCAGCATGTATTTGGTGTATGAGTACGTGGAGAGGGGGAGTTTGGGGAAGGTTTTGTATCGGGAGGCGGAGGAGATGGGGTGGCCGGAGAGGCTGAGGGTGGTGCGGGGGGTGGCGCATGCGGTGGCGTACCTGCATCACGACTGCAATCCGGCGGTGGTGCACAGGGACATTTCGGTAAATAACGTGTTGTTAGAGGCGGGTTTTGAGCCGAAGGTGGCGGATTTTGGGACTGCGAGGTTGCTGAATCCGGACTCGTCGAACTGGACCACTGTTGCTGGGTCTTAACGGGTACATGGCTCCTGGTAAGCAAACAGCTTTAAATTTATTTTTCGGATGCTGTCCTCATATCTGACATTTATCCATTAGTGGCCGAAGCTTAAGTATTTCTTACTGTTCGTGCGATATTTTAGAGCTAAAAACATATCTTACACATTGTATCATGTAATATCTAAGAATCTTGAGATATTACACATATCACTCTGTGTGGTATCCTAGGGTCACATTAAATTACACCATTACTATACCACCGGCTTAGAAGGAAATATTTAACTTTGAATATTTCGAAGGCTACGGGTCAAGGAGAGCTGGCCTGCTTTTAAATGTGCCGGGTTAAGGTCAACCCGTGTAGCGCACCCAACCTATTTAAATGGGCTGGATTGACCAGGGTATCTAAATTCTACCTTCATTTAAACAAGTTTGTTGTTTAATATTTTGGCGATTAGAATAATAGTACTCGTCTTTTTTGTTATCTATATGAAAGTAGTCAGCCTTGTGTTGGGCTTATTTTTGGCATGCAACTTTAACTCAAATATAGCTTTAATATTTGATACCCTCTAAAATAAATGCCATGCACCTTTTTAAATAAATCACAGAAAGATGGCAGACTCTTCCTTAGATTGCTTGCCTGCAGGCCAATGCACATGTTATAGTGTCACCACCATCTAGTGCTAGCAAACTTGGAACAGAATATTCTGATATAATATATGGACGATCATTTCATGTGATGAAAAGTAGGTATTATATTCTCTCCAGCTGCATAAGAACAGGTAAAAGTCTGTTCAGAAAGATTTTCCCCAACTTCCTCATTGTGGGGCTCTCATGTCATGGTTTTCTTATAAGGACGACTGGTTTCACTGGGTTATCAATGCTTGTGTAAAACATGTATGCTGTCCTCATCTACCAAGAATATGCCATAACCTTCACATACTTTGGCCTTTCCTAGCCACTTGTAAGTGAGGTGTTTTCATCAATGACAGTGATTTCTATAACATTCCCATCAATGATGGACCACCCATTTGAACTAAGTCCCACCGAAAGATCGACCTTGAGTGAAAGATCCTAACCCTTCAATCAATAGCCCTGAAATGGATATTTGAGACCATTATGACCTGAGTAAGCCCCACTGAAGGTGAGGGACTACAATTTCCTAGTTTCCCGGATTAGATTTGGAAATCACTGACCTCTATATCATGGGATCCACTTGTTGAGACTGGGTGCATTTCAGTGAAAAGGATGCTATTTTCAAGGATCCAATAATGATGTAAAGACTAACTTCTCACATCTTTTCTACCACTCCTTTTTAATCTTTGGCTTTGGCACATGCAGAGCTTGCTTACACCATGAGGTTCACAGAAAAGTGTGATGTGTATAGTTTTGGAGTGGTAGCTTTGGAAGTTATGATGGGAAGGCACCCAGGTGAGCTAATTACTACTCTGTCATCATCGTCATCGTCGCTAGCCATTGAAGAAGATCTATTGTTGAAGGATGTGTTGGACCAACATCTCCCACCTCCCACTGGACAGTTGGCCGAGGAACTGGTCTTTACTGTAAAGATGGCACTAGCTTGCACTCGGGCCAACCCGGAGTCGCGACCCACCATGCGGTCTGTAGCCCAAGAACTATCGGCTCAAACACAAGCATATCTATCTGAACCATTTTGCTCCATTACCATGAGCAAACTAACAAGCTTTCAGAAGTAGCCTGCAATCATTGTTGGATAATAATGATATGCATTGTTGGTTAAATACTTGTAATATCTTTTTTGTAGCAAACTTTACTTGGTTTGAAGCAATATAGTCGATGTTTGAGTCACATACCCACAGCTTAAGGCCTGTTTGAATAATAGTGAAGTGTCCATAACCAAGCGGACCTAGGGTAAATTCTGTCATGGACTGAATCTGTCATCTGATTTTAAAGGGGCATCAAAGCTTACCCTTAAGAGGACACTAAATTATTCTTGCTTTCGATGGATTAGAAGACTCTAAACATACAAGAAGCTTACATCATCAGATACTGAGTTCAGATCATATCCTTTTGCCAGGAAAATGGAATTTCCTCAACAGGTTGAACTTGAGTTCCTCTTAGAAAGTCTGGTTATCTGACACTGCCAAAAGACTTTTCTTCTCTCAGACCTGTTCCTTGAGTTGGGTCCGGAAGGTGTTGGGTGTGGACCTACATCTGTGGGACACAAGTGACAAGACCACGCACACACTGTTGGATTTTTTTAATGAATTTTATTTTACCATTCAAAAAAAAAAAAAGTTTTCCTATTGGAAGCCAAGACCTCATTAGGAATTTCTAAGAGATTATTTAGGAAATATGTAATGTTTCTATCTTAAATTCAAGCATCAATTAGCCATAGAGTACAAGATTTAGATTGCAATGGGCTACAACATTGCCATCGCATCTCTTGACTTCTGGTATATTTTATGTTTTATACTATTCTGTGATCGTTGTTTTCTGTGATCCAAAATAGATCCAATCCAAGCATGGGTTTGTAGTAACAGAAAATTGAAATATCTCGTCATTTGACATGAATGCTCATGCTCCCTTTGACACTCTACATGTCTGATGCTACATCTAATTTATTCACCATTGGGCTTATGTAGTACGTGGATAACAGGCAGAGCCTAGAAAATCCTTAGTCTAAACCAGTTGCAACCACAATTTTTAGGCAGTATCATGAAGAAGATTTACTAATCCAGGAATGTATGAGCTTTAATTTAATGATTCTTGTGGTCATTTCTTTTTAAGTTTGGAAGATAGTACGGAGTTCTATTTCCAACCGCAACACAGTCAGTGCAAAGATCTGGAACTGAAAAAAAAATTGCCATTACCAGATGAATTAAGACAAAGAATTCTAACAAATAAAGAAACCTCATGTATGGAACTGAGTAGCCCAACAAATCAAATGAATTACAGCTCCCAAATAGAATGTCATGAATATGATATCAAAGTGTTTATTTAGAGAAGTCTTGTCCTCGCCTTTTGTTGGGTTTGAACTTCCTAAGTTGACTCTTGCAGCAGGTATTCTGATAATTAATCTTGGGCTTCTCATCATTCGGACTGTTGGAGGTCTGCATAAGATACAGCATCTGTTAATTTACAATGGAGTGTGTAAGTGCCTAAAAATTACGGACTTAGTTAATGGAGGATTAAGCTCCTGATGCAAGGTTTTGAGGGAGGTAAGGGGAATGGATCGAGCCTCCAATGACCTGAAAGGAAAAGAACAACGGTCAGAGACCCTGGCTGTGGGTAGCCGAAGGCCCTCCGACGGTTAAGTTAGTGCAGGGACTGAGAGAATGGGGAGAAAGAGTTCTGGGAGGGAGAGATTATGCGTGTGCGTACCTTTCATGGATTCTCTCATGCAATATATAGGTGGAGAAGTCATCATTGGACTGTCTTCCTGAGGAGACGGGAGTCCCATCTGAGCGTACTCTCATCTCCTGAGTGGGGGTAGGTAAAAAGGGGACGTCCCATCGGACCAGCCCTCCTCGCCTATGGATATGATTGTAGATATGGCGTGCTCCTTGCGTAGGTCCGGAGCCCATTCTGTTGTCAGACCGCCGATCCTGATTTGGCAGTGCATTAATGGCGGCATTTATGATTGAATGAAAGGAGGCCGAGCTCGGTCGAGGCTGAGACCGAAGTTGGGACTCGTGACGCAATCACTGGGGCCCGCTCCATAATTGCCCGAGACGGCGATGCAGCCGAACTTGGCGGCACCGAGATCACGGGTTACCGAGACTGGGTGGTGGCCCCGTTTAATTCCATGATCACGGAATGACCCCACACAATTGCCCCCTAGCTCCCTGACCTCGGGCTTTCTCCGAGGTCGGGAGCTAAGACTTGGATGTGACGGGGCTGTCTTTTCGTATCCCGCCTTAGGAATATCCTCATTATGGCGCCTCTTCACCTGCCCTAGGCAATAAATAGGGCGTCATGATTGCCCTGCCACAGCGGATACGGAGAGCGCCGTTTCGCATACCCGAGGCGATTAATGTCGTACCAGAGGCATGGCGGAATACTTATCGTCTCCGCCACGTGGAGCCTTCTGTCTGGTAGGACACCGAAGTCGAAGCGACGCGGCATGCGGTAATCAAGAGGGGGCGCTCCTTTATAAAAAGGGGCCCGCTCCTCTTTCTTCTTCTTTTACCCTAGCTGTTAGTTTGAAGGAGACTCTGCTGCAACTTTGCTCAACCCAGAAGATCGCCGAACTCGGAGACTCTTCGACCTCTGCTTCCCGTTCCTTGCCCTTCCGTCTTCTGCAGTCCTCTTTGCTTTTTCTGTGAGTTATGCTTCTTGCCTTCATCTCCTTTCTGTATTTCTCCTTCTTCTGCGATTTCTGAGATTCCTAATCCCTTAGGCTCTCCCAGCCTTCGTTCCCTTTCTTCTATTTCTTCCTTCTCTTCTGTTTCAAGAAAATGGGAATATACAGCCACTGGGTAGAGGGCCCTGCAGCCCTAGAGGCTTTTAGGGAGAACTTTAGGATCCCAGAGGATGTCCTGGTGAAACCCTTTGTCTTCCAGGGCTCCGTCAAGGGTTTCGTCACCTATAAGGAATGGATGCCCTTCCCTTTGCTGGCTGTGTGCGAAGGGGGGGTAAGATTCCCCATCCACCCACTCCTCCGGTCCTGTCTCCACGCGTGGAACCTCTGCCCCTTCCAGCTAATGCCGAACGACTTCAAAATAATAATGGGCGTGGCCCAGCTGAACTGGATCTTGGACATCGGTCTCGGCGTACATGATTTAGAAGATGTCTACGATATCTGCAAGGCCGCGGGGGTCGAAGACGCTTACTACCTTCGGGTCAAGGCCAGGCGCCGTCCCTTGGTGAATGCCCTGGAGGACTCCACCAAATACGCCGGAGATGACCGCTTTTTGATCTCGGGAAACTGGGAGTTCAGGGGGACCGAGACCGAGGAGGACCGGAGGATCCAGGTCCCACGAAAACCAGGGACACCCCCTAGTAAATGCCCACCCTTCTAGGTTTAAGCTTATCTTGCCTTTGCCTGCTATTATGCCGAACTGATGTCCTTGCCCATTTTTCCGTGTAGGCATTCAGAAGAGGAGGAGAGAGGCCGGTTTCGATAAGTGGAAGCGCAACGACGCGTGGCTAGAGAAGATTGAGCGCTACCACGGTCATTACGACCGAGCCGCCTTCTCCTTGCTGGGGTACAAACCTCGGTATCAGTCTTACACCAGGAAGGCTGCCGAGATTCCTCTTGCTCCGCCAGGGGAAGTCGGACCCGACCCTGCCGAGACAGACGGTCAAGCCACGGATCCTCGGGACCCGATAGTCATCGGTGACAGTCCTCCCCGAGACCGAGGAGAAGCAGAGGAAGAGGAAATGGAGAGGCCGCGCCCACCCTTGAAGAACCTGGGGGCCCTGATTTTTGGAGGTATGGCCTCGGAAGCCCTCAAGAACGTCCCCAGTGGTGCAGGTGCCGCCCAGGGATCCGCCCCCGCCGCCTTTTCTAGCTCGTCGGGCGCGGCAGGCGCTTCTTCGGCCAAGCCTTCGAAGGGGAAATCGGGGGAGTCTTCCGTGGCCGCTCGGCAGACGAAGGACCCTCGTCCGCTCCGAGAAAGCAGGCCGCGGGTGGTGGACCCCGGGAAGGAGACTCCGCCTCCTCCGCCGCAGAAGGAAGCCCGGCCTCGGTCTGCCGCTGCCGGAAAGGAGGGCGAGAGGCCCCCTCCCGAGAAGAGGCCCCGTCTGTCGAGCGCGGAGGGGAGGCATCCGTCGGCGGAACCGCAGTCCCAGCAGTCCACGCCAGCTCCTTGGAGGCCCAACTTCGACCTCAACCCCAACGAGCCGATGACGGTGGGGGTGCAGCTGGGGACGAGCTGGGAGTCGGTCATGGCTCTCGCCCGGGGATGCGCCCTCCCCCAGGATATGGAGAAGCACAGGAAAATCCGGTCTCCGAACTTAATCCATCATACCTTGAGGGCGTCGCTCGAGGTAGCTTTTCTCCCCTATTTTCTAAAATTTTCACTTCTTAGTCACCCGATCCAACCTACTCACCGTTTCTATTCTTTTCACAGAACGCGCAGAGGCTCCAAGTACTGATGGAGAGGGAGGCGGAAAGAGCTGCCCAGATTGATGGGCTAGAGAAGGAGAAGAGGAAGCTGGGGAGTGCGCTGGAGGCCAGCGCGGCCGAACTCAAGAAGGTGGGGGAGAAAATCGCCCAACACGCAACGGATCAGCAAGCAGCGAAGGCTGAGATCATTAAGTTGCGGGGCGAGAACAACAACCTGAGGAGCGCCGCGGACGAGAAGGCGAGGAGGGCGGCCCGGCTGGAGGTTGAGCTCGTCGAGAGGGGGGCCGAGCTCGCGAAGAAAGATGCCGAGGTTGCCGAGAAGCAAGGCGAGCTGGCCAAGAAAGAGGCTGAGCTTGAGGCCTCCAAGAAGGAGAGATCCGAGGCCGAATCCATCCTACGAGATCAGGCTACAAAGGCTTACCAGGACGGGGTGGATTGGGCCTCGGAGGATTACGCGTCTCAGATCACAAATCTGAGCTCAGTGCTGTACGAGATGGGGTGCAAGGCGGCCCTGCTCAAATATGGGGTCTCTGAGGACCATCCCATCTTCTCGGATCTTCCTCAGTTCCGACCTGCAGCAGTGGGTTCAGAGCCAGAGCCAGGCTCCAACCCTTCCGAGGCTCCGGCCGATGCCCCCATCGCTCCTCCTCCGCCCCCGACCTCTGCCGAAGTCCAAGGCACTCCTCTTCCTCCTCTGACCCCGGCTGAAGCTGAAGGCGCTCCTCTTCTTTCTCCGACTCCTGCCGTCGTCCCGGTGGCCGAGACTCTTGCTGCAACTCCTTCATCTGCTTGTGATCCCCCCATTTCCTCTGCACCTCCAGAGTCGGAGACCCATAAGGAGGTGTCCAAGGAGTAGACTTAGGAATTTTCTCTATTCTTCGATGTAATTTTTCTTCTTTAAGTGCACAGAGATCATGTAATCGTACTTCCTGATTAATGAAAAGAAGTTCTTTTTCAATCTTGCTGTTTCTCTTCTTTGCTTCTTCTTTTGCAACGGTCTGTGGATGCTCTGATGTGAGGTGATGTCCAAAGTGGATGAGGTCGGTAGGAGGGGCCTGCCTCGGGCAGACCTTTTCCAGTCTCGGAAGACTAGGTTGTCCCTTTCCTACTTTTGAATTTCAGCGAGTAAGCGAGTCATGCTGTCGTTTGACCGAGGGTTAGGCCTTAATGGCATGTCTTTGAGGGGGAGGTTCCCAGGGTGAAATGGTGGCGAGCCCCCGACTTACATGCCGGGGTTCAGCTGAGGCCGTGCTCCCACGGTCTAGGTGAGACCCTAGGGTAGGCCGAGTTCCGCGGTCAGACGCCGCAGAGGACGCCTCTTGGTCAGTTGGCCCTGCAACCGAACTCGAGTAGGGTGGCGCGAGTGCCGGATCCTTGCGGAGTTGGTCTTACGACCGAACTCAAAGAGGATGGCGCGAGGGCCGGATCCTTGCGGAGTTGGTCCTACGACCGAACTCGAAGAGGATGGCGCGAGGGCCGGATCCTTGCGGAGTTGGTCCTACGACCGAACTCAAAGAGGATGGCGCGAGGGCCGGATCCTTGCGGAGTTGGTCCTACGACCGAACTCGAAGAGGATGGCGCGAGGGCCGGATCCTTGCGGGGTTGGTCCTACGACCGAACTCGAAGAGGATGGCGCGAGGGCCGGATCCTTGCGGGGTTGGTCCTACGACCGAACTCGAAGAGGATGGCGCGAGGGCCGGATCCTTGCGGAGTTGGTCCTACGACCGAACTCGAAGAGGATGGCGCGAGGGCCGGATCCTTGCGGAGTTGGTCCTACGACCGAACTCGAAGAGGATGGCGCGAGGGCCGGATCCTTGCGGGGATCGAAGAAATTCAAGGCAAATCTGTGTCAAAAGGTTCTTCTTTATTGATCAAACATCTCGAATACAACTAGAAATAATATTTCTTTAAGTGGGCAGCGTTCCATGGCCGGGGCAATTCCTTGCCGTCCATCCCTTCTAGTCTGTATGCCGACCTGCCCGAGATGGAGACTACTTTGTAGGGGCCGAGCCAGTTTGGTGCCAGCTTGCCATCATTGGGGTCTCTATCCGCGGGGAGCGCTTTTTTCAGGACCAGTTCTCCAACCGAGAACCTCCTCTCTTTGACCTTTTGATTATACCCTCGGGAAAGCTGCTGCTGATAGGCGGCCAGACGTACGGATGCTGCTTCCCTTCGTTCCTCGGCGAGGTCAAGTTCTCTGGCGAGGTTCATCTCGTTCTGCCCTTGATCGAAGAGATTTGTTCTTAAGGTCGGGAGGCCGACTTCAAGGGGAATTACTGCCTCCATTCCGTAGGCCAACGAAAAAGGGGTGGCCGAAGTGGATCGTCTCGGGGTGGTTCTGTATGCCCAGAGGACACTTGGCAATTCCTCCGTCCATCTGCCTTTAGCTTTATCAAGCCTTTTCTTCAGCCCCTCCAGAACTACTTTGTTCGAGATCTCTGCTTGCCCATTGCTCTGCGGATAGGCCGGAGTCGCATAGAGGTTTCTGATGCCGAGCTCCTGACAAAAGCTTTTGAAGAATTTTGAATCGAATTGGGTTCCGTTGTCCGAGACCAGAGCTCTGGGGATCCCAAACCGTGTGACGATGTTTTTCCACACAAAATTCTTTGTGTCAAGCTCGGTGATGGAGGATAAGGCCTCTGCCTCAATCCATTTTGTGAAGTAATCGGTGCCCACCATTAGCCATCTTTTGTTTCCCGGAGTTCGGTGGAGAGGTCCGACGATGTCCAGCCCCCACTGAGCAAAGGGCCATGGACTGGAGATCGGGCTCAGGTCCTGAGCTGGCTGGTGGAGGGAATGGGAAAACTTTTGGCATTTCTCACATTTCCTGGCGTAGATCTGGGCATCCTTCTGCATGTATGGCCACCAGTAGCCCTGGCTAATAGCTCTATAGGCCAGCGATCTTCCCCCGATGTGGCTTCCACAGATTCCCTCGTGGATCTCAAATAGAAAATCCTCTACCTTGCTAGGATGAACGCACTGGAGATATGGTCCGGAGTAGGATTTTCTGTAGAGCTTCTCATCTGGAGATAGCCAAAAGTGAGCTGCCTTCATCCTGACCTTGTGGGCTTCGTTCTTGTCCTCTGGGAGCTTGTCCTCTCTCAGGAACGTCATGATTGGGTCCATCCAGCTCGGACCGAGGTCAGTGCACAGAACTGGCCGAACTGGGAGGAGCTCTATGCTCGGCTTCTCCAACGTCCCTACATCAACTGTTCTACTTTTTCCAGCTTCTACAGCCGAGGCCAAGCTTGCCAGGGCGTCTGCATGGCGATTGAACTCCCTACTAACTTGCCTGACTTCAACCTTTTCAAACTGGGAGAGGAGCTGCCTGGTATGGGCTAGATAGGCCACCATTCTTTCGTCTCTGGCTTGGTAGTCCCCGCTCAGCTGGCTCGTCACCAACTGGGAGTCGCTGAAGACCACCACCCTCCCTGCCCCCAGTATTCTCGCACTGCCGAGGCCAGCGATCAGTGCTTCATATTCTGCTTCATTGTTTGATGCTTTGAAGTTGAGGGTTAGTGCTTGCTCTATGACTAACCCTTCTGGGGATTGGAGGACGACGCCGGCGCCTGCCCTCTTGGATGTAGACGATCCGTCAACGAAGATTTTCCAGGCTGACTCCAGAAATTTTTCCCAGGATTGGTCTTCCTCAGTCTTGGTGTTACCTTCATTGCTGCCCTTGGAGTCCCCCAGTTCGGTATCGAGCGAGGTCGGTGCCGAACTAGGAGAGGTGAATTCGACGACGAAGTCCGCCAGGACCTGTGCCTTAATTGCCGTTCTGGGCTGATACTTGATGTCGAACTGACCCAATTCCACGGCCCACTTGGAGATTCGGCCAGAAAAGTCCGCCTTGCGGAAGAGGGACTTGAGCGGGAATTCCGTGATGACTACCACCGTGTGAGTCTGGAAGTAATGGGAGAGCTTGCGAGAGGCGCTGAGCAGTGCTAGTGCTAGCTTTTCAAGAGGTAGATATCTGGTCTCGGCATCGAGCAGGGTTTTGCTGGTGTAATAGATGGGGTACTGTTGCTTGTCGCTTTCTCGAACCAGCACCGAGCTCACCGCATGGTCCGAGACTGCAAGATAGAGATAGAGAAAATCGTCTTGCGACGGAGTGGACAGTAGAGGTGGTGAGGAGAGGTACCTTTTGAGCGTCTCTAGTGCCAAATCGCATTCTGGAGTCCATTGGAACTTGGAACTCTTCTTCAGTAGCTGAAAGAATGGACGGCACTTGTCTGAGGCGCGGCTAATGAAGCGATTGAGTGCAGCGGCCATCCCCGTCAGTCTCTGGACCTGCTTGACCGAGGTGGGGCTTTGGATAGCCTGTATGGCCGCGATCTGCTCCGGATTGGCCTCAATCCCTCTCCGTGTCACCAGGCTCCCCAGGAATTTGCCGGAGCCGACGCCAAATGCACACTTCGAGGCATTGAGTTTGAGCTGGAACTTTCGGAGGATGGCAAATGTTTGGCGCAGGTCTGGTAGGTGGCCCTGCGACTCCTTGGACTTGACTACCATGTCGTCAATATAGACCTCCATCGTCTTTCCGAGCTGATCTCGGAACATCCTAGTGACCAGCCTCTGATATGTCGCTCCGGCGTTCTTCAGCCCGAAGGGCATCACCTTGTAACAGTAGATGCCCCGAGGTGTGATAAACGCAGTTTTTTCCTCATCAGATCTGTGCAGGGGGATCTGATGGTAACCTCGGTAGGCGTCCAAGAAGCTCATTCTGTCATGCCCCGAGGTGGCGTCGATCATCTGGTCGATCTTTGGGAGCGGGAAGCTATCTTTGGGGCAAGCTTTGTTAAGGTCGGTGAAGTCTACACAGACCCTCCACTTGCCGCTCTTCTTCTTTACAACCACTGTGTTGGCTAGCCACTGGGGATAGTGCACCTCGCGGATTGCCCCAGCCTCGAGGAGCTTCTCCACCTCCTCTATAATCGCCTCTGTCTGTGGGATCCCCGTTCTGCGAGCCTTCTGCACTACGGGCTTGTGTCCGGGGTCCACATTTAGCTTGTGACATATGACCTCGGGGTCAATCCCGGGCATCTCGTAAGGAGTCCACGCGAAGATATCTTTGTTTAGGAGTAGGAAGTCCAGCAATTCGGCCTTTTCAGCGTCAGGGAGCTGGCTACCCAGCAGGAAGTAGCGCTCCGGATCTTCAGGATTGATCCTGACCTCGGTGAGATCTTCTATGCTTTTCTGCCCTGCTGTCCGCCCGACATCCTCGATCTCGGCCTCGAGCTCGGCCATGTGCACTCGTCTCGGTTCCTCTTCTCCAGGTGCTACGACCACGAGACATTCTCGGGCCATCTGTTGGTTTCCGCACACAGTCACTATTTCGACCGTTCCTCCAGGCTTCTCCAATGGAAACTTGAGTTTTTGATGAAGGGTGGATGGCACTGCCTCCATGGCGTGCAGCCAACTTCGTCCCAATATCACATTGTAGGGGGACGGCGCGTCTATCACCATAAAGTCTGCTACCTTTGCTGCGCCTCCGATCCGGACTTCAAGTGAGATCCTGCCTTTGGGGTACACCGGCTGGGCACTAAACCCTATCAAGGGGACGTGGGCCTCCCGCAGGGCGGATTCGGGCAGGCCGAGCTGTTTGAAACAGCTATAGTACACAATCTCGGTGGAGCTCCCTGGGTCCACAAGGACGCGCTTGGTAGTGTAATTGTTCAGCCGCAGGGTGAGGATGAGGGCGTCATTGTGGGGGAGCTCGACTCCCTTCAGATCCTCATCCGAGAACCAAATCTTGGGCTTTTCTCTCTTACGCCTCTTCGAGGCGCTCTCCCACTCTGCCGACATCACCTGCTTGCCATGGGCAGCTCTCCTGGCGTCTGACCGAGCCTGGGCGCTTCCCCTGCCTGGGGCGGGTGCTAGGTGGATGACATTGATGGTACCCGCCGGCTCATCGCTCTCATGGTCATCACTGGGTCGAGTGCGCTGCTGTGCTCGGTGGACCCTTTCCTCCTGTTTGATATACTCCTGGAGGTGTCCGTCATGGACGAGCTTTTCGAGATGGGACTTCAACGCAAAGCAGTCTTCGGTCATGTGCCCGTGCTGCTTGTGATAGGAGCAGCGCTTGTTCTGGTCTCGGATGGATGGATCGCCTGTCATCGGCCGAGGCCACTGGAAGTATGGCTCTGCCTTGATTTTGTTCAGGAGTCTATAAATAGGCTCCTTAAACACAACACTGATAGCCCTGTAAGGATCGTTGGCAGGCTTGGCGGACTGTGACCTCGGCCTCTTGCTGCTGTCCGAGGCGATCGAGAAAGAGCGGGCGGGCTTCCTTTTATCCGACCTCGGTCGGGGGAATGTTTCTTCCTTGGTGGAGGCCTGGTGTTTCTTCGGGAATCCGAACCGCTCTGTGCCATGGGCCTCGTCTTCTTCCTGCTCAATGTACTGCTTTACCCTTGCCATCAGTGCTTTCATCGTGGCCACAGGGTTTCGGACTAGATCTCTGCGGAGTTCATTTCCTGGGAGTAACCCCTCCCTGAAGCACATGATGGCGACTTCGTCATTGGCGTCGGTAATCTGGCTGTATATTGTCCAGAATCTTCTGGCGAAGGCAGTGATACCCTCACCGTCTTTCATCCGGATCGCCATGAGATTGCTACCTGTCTTCGGGATGACGCGGTGCGCTTGAAACTTTTCAAGGAAAGAGCTCCGGAGCTGCCGCCAGCTTGAGACCGACCCGGGAGGGAGTGCGCAGAACCACCGGAGAGGGAGGTCTCCCAGACTGGATGAGAAAACCCTGCAGTTTAAAAGACCGACGTCCCCCCAGACCGACATCCACTGAGTGAAGTGCCGCAGATGCGCCTCTGGGTCTGAGGCCCCGTCGTAAAGTACGAACCTTGGGACGTTAAATCTCTCGGGGAGAGAGAATTTTTTAATTTCCTGCGAAAAGGGGGACATGCCCTGATCGTCCTCTTCATGCTCATCAGTCTGGTCTCGGGCGAGACCGATCTCGGCCAAACGGGCCTGGACCTCCTGCTTGATATAGTGGTCCAACTGCGCCTTGAGGTCCGTCTGGTGATCGAGTCTCGGGGATTCCGGCTCGCGCCGTGCTCCCCCGAGACCACTAGGCAGATGACTGCTGCTCGAGCCTTCCTCCTCGCGGTGAGACCTCCTTCTGTGGTTGAGGGCATGCCTCAGATCTTGGTTACCCGGGTGGGTCTGCTTCCGCCGGGGAGGCGGACCACGAGACTTCCTCTCATTCATCTCGAGTCGCTCCTCTAGACGACGAATCACCTCGTCTTTATCTTGGAGAGCCTGGTCCTGGGCATCGAGCTCTTTAAGCAAGGGGTCGTCATTTCTCGTTTCACGGATATGATGGAGAGATTGGCCGTCGTCGCGAGAGTGACGGTGGGACGTCGCCCTGATAGGGGTTTTGCCCCTTCGCCGAAGATCCGACGTGGGGGCGCTCTGCTCCGGACCCCTTTGTGATCGACCATCAGGATGGAGAGGGACCCCTCGACGGTCATCGTGGTGGGGGCGCGCAGTCGTGGGCCGAGACGAAGAGGCCGATTGGACTATGCCCTCCACGTACGCGGCTCCCGACCTCCCCCCAGACCTCCTCTGGCGCGGGGCCTCTGGTTCCTCCTGCCTGACGGGAGGAGCCGCAATCGGCCCCGGAGGGGGAAGAAGAGCGGAGCGAAGGTCGGGGGGTGGTTCCGGGACAACCGACTGGGCTGGTTGCGACGGCAAGAATGGTGGGAACGCAGGTTCCTCCCGTAGCGGGAAGGACGATGCTTTTTTAGACGTCGATGGTCCTCCGCCACCGTTTCTGGTTTTTGGAGGCATGGCTTCTGTAGAGGCTTTGGCACAGATCCTATTCCCACAGACGGCGCCAACTGTAAGTGCCTAAAAATTACGGACTTAGTTAATGGAGGATTAAGCTCCTGATGCAAGGTTTTGAGGGAGGTAAGGGGAATGGATCGAGCCTCCAATGACCTGAAAGGAAAAGAACAACGGTCAGAGACCCTGGCTGTGGGTAGCCGAAGGCCCTCCGACGGTTAAGTTAGTGCAGGGACTGAGAGAATGGGGAGAAAGAGTTCTGGGAGGGAGAGATTATGCGTGTGCGTACCTTTCATGGATTCTCTCATGCAATATATAGGTGGAGAAGTCATCATTGGACTGTCTTCCTGAGGAGACGGGAGTCCCATCTGAGCGTACTCTCATCTCCTGAGTGGGGGTAGGTAAAAAGGGGACGTCCCATCGGACCAGCCCTCCTCGCCTATGGATATGATTGTAGATATGGCGTGCTCCTTGCGTAGGTCCGGAGCCCATTCTGTTGTCAGACCGCCGATCCTGATTTGGCAGTGCATTAATGGCGGCATTTATGATTGAATGAAAGGAGGCCGAGCTCGGTCGAGGCTGAGACCGAAGTTGGGACTCGTGACGCAATCACTGGGGCCCGCTCCATAATTGCCCGAGACGGCGATGCAGCCGAACTTGGCGGCACCGAGATCACGGGTTACCGAGACTGGGTGGTGGCCCCGTTTAATTCCATGATCACGGAATGACCCCACACAGAGTGGCAGCCTAAAATATCTTTCTTAATCATTAATATATTGCTTTTGTTACCAATCATAAACGTTTTTACAATGGAGTAGCCTGAGTTCAGCAACATTCAATTTCATAAGGCATGAAACATATTTTGCAGGTAGATATTAGCACTGATTACAGATAATTCTGTATATTTCCAGCTAAATATGCTCTTTAATGAATGGGTGTTCCGCACACTCTCAAAGATAATTAAACTAAGAGGTGATCAAATAAACAACTGTAATCGAAAATAAGTTCAGAACTGCAATATGTTTTCCATTCTCTTGGGTTGCAGTCTATTATATTAATTGACTGGTCTACTCTTGATGTGCAGTTTCTTGCTGCTGTCATCAGGGAAAAAGTCTCACCACTTTGAATTTAAAAGGAAAAAAAAGGTATATTGTGTGCAGAGAGATTGTATGTTGCCAACGCATTTCACTACACATGCTTGACTCTGCATAATGAGGTCTCTGTTGTCCTATACTCCTGGTTTCTCTCTATGTTGATGTTCCACCATTCTGACTCCAGTTTCTTCTTTCCATAACTTGTGCTGCTTTTTAGCTCTTTGATTGTGGGCCTGATCAATTGCTATTTCTAATGATGATAATCTTTCAGGGGATGGTTATAAGTAACATTTTAAGTAGAAAAAAAGTAAGGAATATTTTGTTTCCCCCACTTTTTACTAATTGCCATCAAGGGAATTTCCACAAGGTGTCATCTCACCGTATTGAAGTGTAATTAAAATCATATGGACCAATAGGCACATTTTACATCAACAATAACAAAATTATAAATTAAGAGCACAATCTCATTTTACCTTTGCTTAACAAATATGACCACTTAGATTTGGGTTAGTGTACAAATAACTTGAAGTAAAGAAAGTGATGGAAGAACTCAAATAAGCCTAAGGGCCAAAACAATGGCTAGGCTAATACTGACCCACACTGTCCTAAGAATTTGCCCTTGTCACATTGGTAAGAAAGAGTTGATTCTGACCCAAGCCAAGGACAAAATTGAAGCCAGAAGAATAGACCATTGGGGTACAATTGTTGGAGTCCCGTTCTGCTTCCTTACCAGTCACTTGAGAATGGATACACATGAAGGATGACCAAGACAGCAGAGATAAAGAGGTGGATAAAACCCCTTCCCAAATAAGGAGTCTCTACAAATTTATTTATGCACGACCAAACCCAACTTTAACTTGTTAATATGCATAATTGTATGTGTGGGGTCGTTCTGTGTTCACGGATTTAGGTGGGGTCATCCTCCAGTCTTGGTTACCATTGGTCTCGGTACCGCCCAAGGTCGGCCGCAACGACCGTCTCGGAAGAATCATAGGGCGAGTCTCGGTGGCTACGTCACGAGTCCCGACCTCGGTCTGAGCCTCTGCCCGATCTCGGCCCCTGTCACTCAGCCATTAATGCAGCCATAAATGCGCTGCCGTGACGGAAACGGCGAACTGACAGGCAGAGTGGGCGCCGGACCTAGATAAGGGGCACGCCTTATCTCAGGGTCATGTCTATAGGCGTGGAATGATGGTCTGATGAGACATTCCCTTTTCACCTACCCCCACTCAGGAGATGTGAGTACACTCTGATAGGACTCATGTCCCCTCAAGGGGTCAATTCAATGATGACTATCACGTCTATATATAACATGAAGGAATACCATGTAAGGTACGCACGTTCTTCCCCTCCCAGAGCTCTCCTTCTCCATTCTCTTTCAGCCCTTACACTGACTTGAGCGTCGGAGGGCCTTTGGCTGCCCATAGCCAGGGTCTCTGACTGTTATCTTCTTCTTTTCAGGTCATTGGAGGCCCGATCCTTCCCCTTCATCTTCCCCAAATCCTCAAATTAGGAGCTTGATCCTCCCCTAACTAAGTCCGTAATTTTTAGGCACTTACAGTTGGCGCCGTCTGTAGGGATATGATCTGTGCCAAAGCCTCTACAGAAGTCATGCCACCAAAGACCAGATATGGTGGCGGGGGACCGTCGAAGTCTCGAAAGGCGTCGTCCTTCCCGCTCCCTCATTTCCACCATTCTTGCAATCGCAGTCGTCCCAGCCCGCGCACCTGGAACCAACCCCTGGCCTTCGTTCTGCTCTTCTTCCCCCTCCGGGACCAAAGGGGGTTCCTCCCATTAGGCAGGAGGCACCGGAGGTCCCGCGCCAGAGGAGGTCTGGGGGAAAGTCGGGTGCCGCATACGAAGAGGGCATCGTCCAGTCGGACTCTTCATCTCGGCCCGTGACCACGCGCCTCCTCCAAGATAGCCGTCGTGAGACTCCTCACCACACTGGCGAGCGGCCGCACGGGGGTCCGCAGCAGAACGCCTCCACGACGGATCTTCGACGACGAGGCAAGACCCCTGTCAGGGCGAGATCCCATCAGTCCCACCATCGCATCCACGATGACGATCAGTCTTTTCATCAAACCCATGGAGCCAGAGATGATAACCCCCTGCTCAAAGAGCTCGATGCCCAGAACCAGGCTCTCCAAGATAAAGAGGAGGTGATTCGTCGTCTCGAGGAGCGACTCGAAATGAATGAGAGGAAGTCTCGTGGTCCACCTCCCCGGCGACAACGGACCCATCTGGGCAACCGAGATCTGAGGCAGGTCCTCAACAACAGAAGGAGATATCGCTGCGAGGAGGAAGGCTCGAGCAGCAGTCATCTGCCTGGTGGCCTCGGGGGATCGCGGCGCGAGCCGGAATCCCCGAGACTAGATCACCAGACGGACTTCAAGGAGTTGCTGGACCACTACGTCAAGCAGCCCGTTTGGCCGAGATCGGGTTCGCTCGAGACCAAACTGATGAACATGAAGAGGACGATCAGGGCATGTCCCCCTTTTCGCAGGAAATTAAAAATTTCTCTCTCCCCGAGAGATTTAACGTCCCGAGGTTCATCCTTTATGACGGGGCCTCGGATCCAGAAGCACACCTACGACATTTCACTCAGCGGATGTCGGTCTGGGGGGACGTCGGTCTCCTGAACTGCAGGGTCTTCTCGTCAAGTCTGAGTGACCTCCCACTCCGGTGGTTCTGCGCGCTCCTCCCCGGGTCGGTCTCGAGCTGGCGGCAGCTCCGAAGTTCTTTCCTTGAAAAGTTTCAAGCACACCGCGTCATCCCGAAGACAGGTAGCAATCTCATGGCGATCCGGATGAAAGACGGCGAGAGTATCACTGCCTTCGCCAGGAGATTCTGGACAATATATAGCCAGATTACCGACGCCAACGACGAGGTCGCCATCATGTGCTTTAGGGAAGGCTTACTCCCAGGAAACGACCTCCGCAAGGACCTGGTTCGGGCCCCCGCGACCACGATGAAGGCACTAATGGCGAGGGTGAATCAGTACATCGAGCAAGAGGAGGACGAAGCACACGGGAAAGAGCGTTTCGGATTCCCAAAGAAGCACCAAGCCTCCACGGGGGAAGGAACATTCCCCAGACCGAGGTCGGATAAAAGGAAGCCCGCCCGCTCTTTCTCAATCTCCTCAGACAGCAGCAAGAGATCGAGGTTCCAGCTCCCCAAGCCTGCCAGCGATCCTTACAGAGCTATCAGTGTTGTATTCAAGGAGCCCATTTATAGAATCCTGAACAAGATCAAGGCAGAACCATACTTCCAGTGGCCGCGGCCGATGCCAAGCGATCCATCCACCCGAGACCGGCAAAAGAGCTGCTCCTATTACAAGCAGCACGGGCACATGATCGAAGACTGCTTTGCACTAAAGTCCCACCTCGAAAAGCTCGTCAAGGATGGGCACCTTCGGGAATACATCAAGCAGGAAGAAAGGGTCAACCGAGCTCGGAAGCGCGCTCAACCCAGTGATGACCAGGACAGTGACGAACCAGCGGGTATCATCAACGTCATCCACCTGGCCCCCTCTCCAGGCAAAGAAAGTGCCCGAGCTCGGTCAGAGGCCAGGAGGGCTGCCCATGGCAAGCAGGTGATGTCGGCAGAAGTCGAAAGCGCCCGGAAGAGGGCTAAGAGAGAGAGGCCCAAGATTTGGTTCTCAGATGAGGACCTAAAGGGAGTCCAGCTCCCCCATAATGACGCCCTCATCCTCACCCTGCGGCTCAACAATTACACTACCAAGCGCGTCCTTGTGGATCCAGGGAGCTCCTCCGAGATCATCTACTATAGCTGTTTTAAACAGCTCGGCCTGACCGAGTCCGACCTGCAGGAGGCTCACGTCCCATTGGTGGGGTTTAGCGCCGAGCCAGTATACCCCAAAGGCAGGATCTCACTTGAAGTCCGGATCGGAGGCGCGACAAAAATGGCAGACTTTATGGTAGTGGACGGCCATCCCCCTACAACGTGATAATGAGACGAAGTTGGCTGCATGCCATGGAGGCAGTACCCTCCACCCTTCATCAAAAAGTCAAGTTTCCATTAGAGAAGCCTGGTGGAGTGGTCGAGATCGTGACTGTGTGGGGAAGTCAGCAGATGGCCCGAGAATGCCTCATAGTCGTAACGCCTGGTGAGGTGGAGCCAAAAACAAGTGCATATGGCCGAGCTCGAAGCCGAGATTGACGATGTTGGGCGGACAGCGGGGCAGAAAAGCATAGAAGACCTCACCGAGGTCAGAATCAATCCTGAAGACCCCGAGCGCTACTTCCTGCTGGGTAGCCAGCTCCCCGACACTGAGAGGGCCGAGCTGCTAGACTTCCTACTTCTGAATAAGGATGTCTTCGCCTGGACTCCATATGAGATGCCAGGAATTGACCCCGAGGTCGTGTGTCACAAGCTGAACGTGGACCCCGGGCACAAGCCCATTGTGCAGAAAGCTCGCAGAAAAGGGGTCCCGCAGACAGAGGCAGTAATCGAAGAGGTGGACAAGCTCCTCGAGGCTGGGGCGATCCGCGAAGTACACTATCCCCAGTGGCTCACCAACACAGTGGTGGTGAAGAAAAAGAGCGGCAAGTGGTGGGTCTGCGTGGATTTCACCGACCTCAACAAAGCCTGCCCCAAAGACAGCTTCCCCCTCCCTAAGATCGATCAAATGATCGACGCCACCTCGGGCCATGACCGAATGAGCTTTTTAGACGCCTACCGAGGTTACCATCAGATCCCACTGCACAGACCTGATGAGGAAAAAATGACATTTATAACACCTCGAGGAATCTACTGTTACAAAGTTATGCCCTTCGGGCTGAAGAATGCCGGGGCGACATATCAGAGGCTGGTCACGAAGATGTTTCGGAGCCAGCTCGGGAGGACGATGGAAGTTTACATTGATGACATGGTGGTCAAATCAAAGAGATCGCAGGACCACCTGGCGGACCTGCGCCAAACGTTCGCCGTCCTCAAGAAGTTCCAGCTCAAACTAAATGCCTCGAAATGTGCGTTTGGCGTCGGCTCAGGCAAATTCCTGAGCAGCCTGGTGACCAGAAGAGGGATTGAGGCTAATCCCGAGCAGATTGCAGCCATCCAGTCAATCCAGAGTCCCACTTCGGCCAAGCAGGTCCAAAGACTTACAGGGATGGCTGCCGCACTCAATCGCTTCATCAGCCGAGCCTCGGACAAGTGCCGTCCATTCTTTCAGCTCCTGAAGAAGAGTTCAAAGTTCCAATGGACTCCTGAATGCAACCTGGCACTGGAAGCGCTCAAAAGGTACCTCTCCTCACCACCACTATTGTCCACTCCGTCGCAAGACGATTTTCTCTATCTCTACCTTGCAGTCTCGGACCATGCGGTGAGCTCGGTGCTGGTTCGAGAAAGCAACAAGCAACAGCACCCCATCTATTACACCAGCAAAACCCTGCTCGACGCCGAGACCAGGTATCTGCCACTTGAAAAGCTCGCACTAGCACTGATCAGCACCTCCCGCAAGCTCTCCCACTACTTCCAGACGCACACGGTAGTGGTCGTCACGGAGTACCCACTCAAGTCACTCTTTAGGAAGGCGGACTTTTCCGGTAGAATCTCCAAGTGGGCCGTAGAATTGGGCCAGTTCGACATCCAGTATCAACCCAGAACAGCAATCAAGGCACAAGTCCTGGCAGACTTCGTCGTCGAATTCACCTCTCCTAGTTCGGCACGACCTCGCTCGATACCGAACTGGGGGACTCCAAGGGCAATAATGAAGACAAAACCGAGACCGAGGAAGACCAGTCTTGGAAAAAATTCCTTGAGTCAGCCTGGAAAGTCTTCGTTGACGGGTCGTCAACATCCAGAAGAGCAGGCGCAGGCGTTGTCCTTCAATCCCCAGAAGGACTAGTCATAGAGCAAGCACTGACCCTTGACTTCAAAGCATCAAACAATGAAGCAGAGTACGAAGCATTGATCGCTGGTCTCGGTAGTGCAAAAGTTCTGGGGGCACGTCGGGTGGTAGTCTTCAGTGACTCCCAGCTGGTGACAAGCCAGCTGAGCGGAGATTACCAAGCCAGAGACGAAAAAATGATGGCCTACCTAGCCCACACCAGGCAGCTCGTCTCCCAGTTTGAAAAAGCTGAAGTCAGGCAAGTCGGCAGGGAGTCCAATCGCCATGCAGACGCCCTTGCAAGCTTGGCCTCGGCCGTAAAAGCTGGGAAAAGAAAGACAGTCGATGTGGGGACATTGAAAGAACCGAGCATAGAGCTCTCCCCAGTTCGGCAGATTTTGTGCACTGATCTCGGTGCAAGCTGGATGGACCCAATCGTGACATTCTTGAGAAAAGATAAGCTCCCCGAAGACAAGACTGAAGCTCACAAGGTCAGGCTAAAAGCAGCTCACTTCTGGCTATCCCCTCAAGGGGTCAATTCAATGATGACTATCACGTCTATATATAACATGAAGGAATACCATGTAAGGTACGCACGTTCTTCCCCTCCTAGAGCTCTCCTTCTCCATTCTCTTTCAGCCCTTACACTGACTTGAGCGTCGGAGGGCCTTTGGCTGCCCATAGCCAGGGTCTCTGACTGTTATCTTCTTCTTTTCAGGTCATTGGAGGCCCGATCCTTCCCCTTCATCTTCCCCAAATCCTCAAATTAGGAGCTTGATCCTCCCCTAACTAAGTCCGTAATTTTTAGGCACTTACATTGTATATTTGGAGAAGGCAAGCCAAGCTTGAACTCGACTCGTTTATAATCGAGCTCGAGCTCGATAAAGTGAGGACAATGTGAGCTTGAGCTTCACTGCTCAAGCTCGACCTGTACATCAGGCAGTCAATTTTGTGTCATGCAAATTTTATGTATTGGTGATAGTTGTTTGAATTGGTTGTATGTCTATATTCTATGGTATGGTATGGTACCCATGGGCGCATCTTTAAAGCCATGACTTAGTGCAGAACAGCCTGATTGTTGAGTTTATCTTAATCCTGTTTGGGTGCACAGTTGCAATCACCTCTCAAGGCAGTTATAAGCTAGTACGATCTATCCAGTATTCCAGTCCACGAACAATTGGTGGAATAAGACTATCCATGCAGTGGGGCCAGTAGATGTACCATGTTCCAACCTTCCTTGATTGGTTGCATTCCATTCAACAGCCAAAACAAGAAAGGTGAAAGGCAAATATTCAACTGGTAAATGGGTAAACTGATGGCTAGAATCAACGAAGCGGCGTAGTTCTCCAAAATTTCATCATTCACAGTGCCTGATTTTCAGCAAAAAGACAATGCATATATAGGAGGATTGAGTAAACCCCACTCGGATCTGCTCCACTCTGTTCATAGATTTATCTTGTCAAGTTTAGAAATGCTTTCCCTGCTCTCCAATCCCTTTTTTTATACTTCCTCTGTCTATTACTAACTTGATGAATGCTTCCCATGGTTTTGGCACTCTCTAACATGGCATTTTCTAAGGAGAAGAATTCCACTGGAAACTTCGGGCCTGTTTGGCAACATATCTTGGTTGTTCTAGATTCTGTGCTGAAAATGGACTGCGCTCAGATTGGGTTGTGCCGAGTGTATTATGTGGAGAACCTGTTTGATGACATTACGTAAAATTGTTCCATTTAGAATAGGCTATGTGGAAACCTCCTGTTGTCTATCTACCCTCAAGTTAGTTTTCATTTATTAATTAGGACTTGGGAGAGCCAAACGGAGTTTTGTGTTGATCGTCTATGAGAACATAAAAGTGTAGTTGGACTCTACTAGACTTGATTGGAGCAAAGATGGCTAACTATATTGACTGGTTGATTGAGGTTTATGTGACTTTGCATGCAGCTTGTGTATTGTAAAATATACATATTTTTTGCAAGAATTTGTGTAGTTATTTATACTAATATATTTTATAATTATTAAATGCTTAAAAAGCCGCTTGGTATGTTCTAACCAAACAACCTAGGCTACTTTTGGTGTTACAAACCACACATAAAAGCCCAGCAAACCAAACAACTTTTTTAACTAAAAAGTTGGTTTGAATAAATAGCTTTCCAGAAGCACATTTGATTGTTAAGAAGCCCAACCAAATACACTCAATCCATTAATTGGATAGTCAGCACTGTGGGTCATCATTTCATCATACCATTTCCATAATTACATAATCTTGAATGATATTGAAAAAGAAAATAGATATGCATCTTGCGGCCTTTGGAAAAACAGTAGTGTGAAAGCCGTCATAGTAGCCCTGAGAGGGAAACTTATGAGCCACTGAATCTAGGAAAGATCAGAGTATTTGAGGGAGAATTATGTTTTCATGACATCATAGCAGAACATTTGAAAGATTGACTTGATGTATACACTTGCACAAGGCACACAAAAGTTTGGTATTTGAAAAAAGAAAAAAAAAGAAATATTTGAAATTAGAAGGATAAACCAAATTTTGAAGAGTATGAGATTTTGGATTCTATAATTAAAAAGGTTTTAAAGTTACATTTTCCAAGTCAAAACCATTGATTTGTCTTTAGTTTGAAGTAAAAATTGAATCAAGGTAGGGTTACTTGATAAATAATTGGTGGATGCTTATTAGATTCCTTTGCTCTAATCACTTTCATTAATTGGTAGATTTCATATTTCTAAATTGGTTGCTTGCTTTTATTTCTAATTGTTAGTTAATTAGTTTACTTAATCTAAAAGTTTCTTTAATTAGCTCCATGTGCGTTCGACCCGTTGTTGCCTATCATCTAGACACCCATGCACTGCTAGAACATTACCAAACCATCCATGCACACACTGCCAAACCATCCATGCACACATTCACACACGCAGAATAATGAGAACTAGATTTTATTTCATCATTAAGAATGTCCAGCAAATACAATTTATCAGAAAGAAAACCATTGACTAAAACTTGACTGCGCATGCCAGTTGTAACATTCTTATCTTTAAATCTGATTTCGAATCCATTCAAAGCCAACTAGCTCATAGAGATGATGCCCCTCCTCATAGCTGGAGCAAAGAAAACATCGGAGAGATATAAGAATTTTCCAGTTGGTAAGGGAATCTTGACTTTCCAGACACCCAACACATCACAGAATGTTTCATTTCCCATGTAAATGCTCTGATCTCCCGATTTCATCTCTTTGAATTAGACAAATCTTGCCTTGGTACGTTCTTGATATGTGCCTGGTGGCTTCTGAGTCAATCTACCAATTCTTGTCATTGGTGTCCACCGTGATGGACTTTGTGACCATCTCAACATTATCACTGTGTTCTTTGGTCACCTTATCTTGCTGGCTACTCTCACCCCTTTTCTTTCTGCATTGAGAACTAAATTATCCAGGCTTTCCGTAGTTAAAACAAGCAGCATTCTTAGGCCCTTTCCGTTTTTTATTGCCTTTGGATTTCCTTTTATTTTTCACATTGACGGTTAACGCACCGTTATTGTTCTTAGTTTTAGCAACCATAATAAAGTTAGTACGTGTTACACCGTGGGCAGCCTGTCTTTGTCCTTCAGTAAGAAAATTAGCTTCAACCTCATTGAGGGTTACACACCCTTTTGGAGGCTAAGGGTATGAGGCACATTCTCCCACGAAGGTGGAAGACTCATAAGCAAGTACATGATTTGAAAATCCTCGTCCATTTCCTTTCCCAAGGTTGCGAGGTTACTATGTCGGACCGCCATTTGATCGATGTGATCCTTTATAGATGATCCCTCCAGCATCTTATAGTTAACATATGCGTTAAATGCCTCCATCAAATGAGATTTGGAGGTTTCATCATGTTTTTTCATAGCATAGTCATATATTTCTTTAATAGTGTTAAACTGCTCAAACTGCTTTACCAAATCGCTCGATATGAATCCAACCAGAAGATCCATCGATGATTTGTTATCAAATATCCATTGTTCATACGCATCATGATCTTCCTTAGGGTTATCATCAACGGGTTTGGAGATAGGTTCAGATTCAATAACACATGGTAACCTGTCGAAGTGCAGCAATGCATCCATCCGACGCTTCCACACGGGTAAGATCTTGCCGTTAAAAATATCAGTCTTAGCAAGATCATGCAACGCTAATTTAGAAGGCATATATAATTACTGAATTGAAAATGAGGTTAAGATACCATTGACTGTTAAAGGAGAAACATCACCCTGTTTTTTCTGAACCGTTAGAATGTATTTCTCTTACTGCTACTACGTACATCTGCTCGCAAGGGTTCTGCAGAACCAAATCGTTCGTCGATCGGAGTCCGGATGTTCTAGATAAAGTTGTACGAAGTTTGACAGTTGAAAATGACCCTGCCCGCGTCGTTGCTGATGTCGTAACTATACCGGTGCCCGCGTCAGTACTGCAGATGTCGTTCTGCGTTAGTGGCTTGCATTGCAGGTCAGATCCGGGTCGGGTTAGGTCTGATCTGACCTAACCTACACTAAAGAGAGATGACTTCCTATCCTCTTTCTGACACACGTCTCAAGGAGAAGCAGAAAACATCAAGCACATACTTCTCATTCGTTAGAAACTAGCAAAACCCCGTGCTATGAACGGACCACGGAACCACCCAATGCACAAATTAATACAAATTAATTTTAATAAATTTATTAATTAGTAAACTTGTGACTCCTCCTTTTTATTGCTAATTTGATATTTATGTTTTCGTTCCAGATGTTTTATCCTTTAGGTGAGGTGTAAATGGAGTTTGACGAAGATCAGGCACGTGTAGAAAAAACTAAATAAAAGACAAGTTCACAATAAAACAAAAAAATTAAGCAAGTAGATTTAATTTGAATAACACTGGGTTCGCAATATACACATTCGTATGAATTATACAAATTTAAAGACACTGAATTCAACTTTCGAAACGGTTACATTAACCTCTAGAAATCCAAAATATGTACAAATTAGGACACAGACAATATCAAATAAAATATTCATGCCGAGTATTTGAAACTCCATCTTTCAAGTGCTTCACGTGGTTCATCTTGTCAATATTTTGTAATATATCTTTTTCATTTTTATTTTTTTTGTTTGACCTAAGTTGGGTTTTTCTCCTTTTATTTTATTTCTTTTATTTTTTGGATATGGTTTTTCTCCTTTTATTTTATATCTTGACATAAGTTGTTTAAGTTGGCAAGGCATTAAATCCTATATATGTCATTTTTAGTTTATGAACAATAAGTATTTCATTTTGGTTGTTGCTTTCTTTTTACTCTGTTTAGGTCGGTTGTTCTTCTTTGGTGATGCTGACATATAATTCAACATGAACACATACAAAGTGTTAAATTCCTCAGTGTGTATCCCCAGAGCTTCTTCAATATACTTTTTCTTTATCAATTTAAGCGCTGCATCTTGCAAGTCATTAAGGAAAGAAGAGTCACAAAAAAACCAATAACATATAAACATCTAGCAACCCAAACTTGTTGAAAAAACATGTAATATAACTCGTTTATGCTTCAACATATGATAAGATGCCCAAAGACACATGATCCATAAGATGTGACAAATCCTCATAATTTGATTTCAGCCAATCAATTTTTTTTCAATTTTTTAAGTTGAAATGAACCCATATCCCAAAATGGATCATTTTCCTGTTTTCTTTAAATTTTTAAGACCTCGTTTGGGTGCATGAAATGGCATTTCAAGAAATTTAGAGAAAGAAATTTCTAAAGTTTATAAACATATAGGTGAATATGCATAGATAATCAATGAATAATCATATAAAAGCCCATAACATATAATTTGGAAATTATAAAAAATAAGAAAAAAGGTCAGCAAATAATACCTTTAAATGGCCAGATATCCTTAATTGATTTTTTTTAAATGTGAGGAAATAATTTTAGATGATTCAAAACGTGTGTCCTCTTTTGAAATAAGAAGTTAAAACTTAAGGCCTTATAAAAATTTATGTATTTGGAGTAGTAGATAGGAGTTTAGATATGAAGTGGGAATAGTCTTTTTTCTTTTTTTTCTTTTTTTTGAGGAAGTTATGTTGTTCAGTTATTTTAGAGAGAGGTGATTGGAGAGAGAGGAGAGTGGAGAGAGAGGAGATTTAGGAGACTGGAGAGAGAGTGGAGTGGAGGGTGGATGGACATTCTGACAGCTGGCCTGATCTATTTTATAAAATGTGGAATTGTACTTTGGAGGCCTGTGGTTAACCGAAGGCAAACCACATTCCAATAGAGGTATAGATACAAATTAATTTTAAAATATTTATTAATTAGTAAACTTGTGACTCCTTTTTGTTGCTAATTTGATATTTATATTTTTTTTTCAGATGCTTTATTCTTTAGGTGAGGTGTAAATGAAGTTTGATGAAGATCGGGCACGTGTAAAAAAAATTAATGAAGGACATATTCACAATAAAACAAAAAAATAAAGCAAGAAGATTTAATTTGAATAACACGGGGTTCGCAATATACACATTCGTATGAATTATACAAATTAAAAGACACTAAATTTAACTTTCGAAATTGTTACATTAACCTCTAGAAATCCAAAATATGTACACATTAGGACACAGACAATATCAAACAAAATATTCATGCCGACTGTTTGAAACTCCATCTTTCAAGTGCTTCACGTGGTTCATCTTGTCAATATTTTGTAATATATCTTTTTCATTTTTATTTTTTTTGTTTGACCTAAGTTGGGTTTTTCTCCTTTTATTTTATTTCTTTTATTTTTTGGATATGGTTTTTCTCCTTTTATTTTATATCTTGACATAAGTTGTTTAAGTTGGCAAGGCATTAAATCCTATATATGTCATTTTTAGTTTATGAACAATAAGTATTTCATTTTGGTTGTTGCTTTCTTTTTACTCTGTTTAGGTCGGTTGTTCTTCTTTGGTGATGCTGACATATAATTCAACATGAACACATACAAAGTGTTAAATTCCTCAGTGTGTATCCCCAGAGCTTCTTCAATATACTTTTTCTTTATCAATTTAAGCGCTGCATCTTGCAAGTCATTAAGGAAAGAAGAGTCACAAAAAAACCAATAACATATAAACATCTAGCAGCCCAAACTTGTTGAAAAAACATGTAATATAACTCGTACCACTAATAGAAAAAAAGGTTTTTATATCGGCTAAAAACCGATATAAAAGACCTATTATATCGGTTTTTCAGTAAACTTCAAACCGATATAAGTACCCCCGATATAATAGATAACTATAACCGATATAATATGTGTATTATTTCATATCGATTTTTGGACAACTGATGTCTTTTAAACCTGAAATTATAACACATATTACTGTAAAACCGATATAAAAAAAGTGAAACCGATATAAAAAATATTTATAATATCGGTTTTTTGGGATTGTATTATATCGTTTGTTCTGTAACCGATTTAATATTATATATGTATTTTTTTTTATAAATAGTCCTTCTAGAAAGGGTCAGGTGACCTTACGGTCACCTGGCGGCTAGCCGCCAGACCCACGGTCAGCATTCCAGTAAGCATTTTTTTTTCAGAATGATTTTCTGTACTTCCTGCGGCTAACCGCCAGTGCACCTGCGGCTAGCCCCCAACTTTTCCTGCGGCTAGCCATGAGCCATCCTGATTTGAATGGCAGAATTTATCTCCAGTAGAAAATTCATAACTTCCTCTTCTGAACTCGAAACAACATGATTCTTGATCCAAATGAAAGATTTATCAGAGGGCTACAACTTTCATGTTTTGAGATTTAACCCAGATTGAATGGAAAGTAGTGTAAAATCACCTTGAAGCTGACTGGTCACAGAAAAACAGCAACCTGAGTGAAGCAGAGTTGTCTCCAATAGAAGATTCATAACTTCCTCTTCTGAACTCGAAACAACATGATTCTTGATCCAAATGAAAGATTTATCAGAGGGCTACAACTTTCATGTTTTGAGATTTAACCTAGATTGAATAGAAAGTAGTGTAAAATCAACTTCAACTTCTGGAGGCTAGTCTTCAACTTCTGGAGGCTAGCCTTCAACTTTTGGAGGCTAGCCTCCAACTTCTGGCGGCTAGCCTTCAACTTGGAGGCGGCTAGCCGAACCAAGTTGGAGGCTAGCCTTCAACTTCTGGAGGCTAGCCTTCAACTTGGAGGCGGCTAGCCGAAACAGCAGGGAAAAAACAGCATTGTGAAGAAACGCAACAGGGAAAAAAAACAGCAGAAACACAGCAGGGAAAGAAAAACAGCAGGGAAAAAAAATACATAACAGCAGCAAGAAAAACAGCAGCAGAGATCGTGAGAAAACAGAACAAAAAAAAAAACAGAGAGAGAGAGAACAGAAAACAGTAGCAGCTGAAGAAAAGGGAAAGAAAGAAACGAAACAAAAAGAAAGGAAAGAACGTGATGTACCTGGCACCTGCACAGCGCCGGAAGAGCAGCTTCTTCCTCTTCGTCGTCGTCGTCTTCTTCTTCTCCGGAGAACGAGAGTGAGCGAGAGAGACAGGGAGAGCAGAGAGAGAGTAGAGAAAGCGAGAGTGAGAGAAGAGCAGAGAGAGCGAGAGTGAGAGGAAAGGGGTTTTTGGAGGGAGAGAAGCACTGGGGAGAGAGGCGAGAGTGAGGAGAGAAGAGAGCGAGAGTGAGAGGAAAGAAGGAATGATGGAGAAAGAAAGAGAAGGGAGGGAAGGAAAAAAAAGAGGGAAAGAAGGAGGGAAGAAAAAAAAAAGAGGGAAAGAAGGAGTGAGCCCACGCGGGGGATTAAGGGATTTGAGGTATATAATATCGGTTTTATGATAACCGATATAAAATATTATATATAACTGGCGGTTAGCCGCATGTGCACAGGCGGTTAGCCGCAGGAAGTCCTGAAAACGGAGGGAAGAAGGAAAAATAAAAAGGAGGGAAAAAACCGATATAAAATATGTATATATAATATCGGTTCCATAATCACCGATATAAAATATGTGTATACAACCGATATAAAATATATGTATACAACCGATATAAAATATTTGTCTATAATATCGGTTTTATAATAACCGATATAAAATATTGAAATTAATATCACATATTTTCCTAACCGATATTATATATAGAGATTATTATGTTGGTTCCAGTGTAACCGATATAAAAAAAATTGACCGATATAAAAAAATATTAACCAATATAAAATACATTGACTGAAGATATTATATCGGTTATATGAAAAACCGATATAGGGCAGTTTTTGCAACCGATATAAAAGCCCTTTTTTCTAGTAGTGCGTTTATGCTTCAACATATGATAAGATGCCCAAAGACACATGATCCATAAGATGTGACAAATCCTCATAATTTGATTTCAGCCAATCAATTTTTTTTCAATTTTTTAAGTTGAAATGAACCCATATCCCAAAACGGATCATTTTCCTGTTTTCTTTAAATTTTTAAGACCTCGTTTGGGTGCATGAAATGGCATTTCAAGAAATTTAGAGAAAGAAATTTCTAAAGTTTAGAAACATATAGGTGAATATGCATAGATAATCAATGAATAATCATATAAAAGCCCATAACATATAATTTGGAAATTATAAAAAATAAGGAAAAAGGTCAGCAAATAATACCTTTAAATGGCCAGATATCCTTAATTGAATTTTTTTTAAATGTGAGGAAATAATTTTAGATGATTCAAAACGTGTGTCCTCTTTTGAAATAAGAAGTTAAAACTTAAGGCCTTATATAAATTTATGTATTTGTATTAGTAGATAGGAGTTTAGATATGAAGTGGGAATAGTCCTTTTTTTTTTTTTTTTTTAGGAAGTTATGTTGTTCAGTTATTTTAGAGAGAAGTGATTGGAGAGAGATGAGAGTGGAGAGAGGAGATTTAGGAGACTGGAGAGAGGGGAGTGGAGGGTGGATGGATATTCTGACAGCTAGCCTGATGTATTTTATGAAATGAGGAATTGTACTTTGGAGGCCTGTGGTTAACCAAAGGCAAACCACATTCCAATAGTGGTATAGATAAGAAAAGATGGAAAGAGTGTCATGTGTCCCAAGCTGAATTTGACGGCTTCCTTTGTTTTTCTGTATTGAGAACTAAAGTCAAAGTCAAGTCCATGCATGAGCACCGCTAGAGAAGCAAGGCAGCATGGTTGTTATATCATTTTTGACAAATTTACATGAGTTTTTATGAATTTTGTCTGAGTTTTTGTGAAATTTATCTAAGTTTTTGTCAAGTTTATCTGAGTTTTTAACAAATTTATGTGAGTTTCTGTCAAATTTATCTACGTTTTTCATTTTTTGTCAAATTTATTTGAGTTTTGCACAAATTTATCAAAGTTCTGGCCAAATCTATCTGAGTTTTTGGCTAATTTATCTGAATTCTAGAACAAATTTATCTGAGTTCTGAACAAATCGAACTAAATTTTTGGCAAATTTATTTGAGTTTTTGGCAGATTTTTTTGAAATTTGGGAAATTGGTTTATCTTAGTTTTGACAAATGTATTTGTGTGTTTTTAAATTTATTTTCATTTTTTAATTTAATTTACATCTTTTGAAATTTATTTACATTTTTTGAAATTTATTTGAATCTTTTGAAATCGATTTTCATCAATTGGAATTTAATTATATTTTTTGAAATTTATTTGCGTCTTTTTAAATTTCTCTGCGTTCTTTTGAAATTTATTGCTTTTTTTGAAATTATTGTGTTTTATAAATTTGTTTGCTTTCTTTCGAATTTATTTGTATTTTTAGAATTTATTTACATTTTCTAATTTTATTTACGTATTTTGAGATTTATTTGGCCTTGGCATTTTTAAAAAAAATATGAGATTCCATTGATCGTGGCCAATTAAATAGTAGTTGACCATTATTAATGGGATATCCCACCAATTATGGGATATGATTTAAAGAAATGGTAAATTAGATATATCAGGTATGGGAATGCGTTAGAAGACTTTTGACTGCATGAATTTTTTGGTGGACTTTTTGCAAAGTCAAGTCCATGCATATTTGATTCATATTTAGCTTTGGATTGTATCAGGCCATGTGCTTGACAATTACACATAGGAGAGTGATAGTCATCATTGTTTTAAACCACAGCTTTAGTCAATGCAGTTGATCTTGCGCCAATGCATATGATGATCAATTGTTCAATACATGACTTTTATGTGCTGAAATAAATGTTTGGGGAAGACATTTTCCTGCAGGATGTGATCAAATGAATGGGTGCCTTTTGTCATGGGGCCGTCTATGCAACTCAGGGAATCTTGCCTTTTATGGAGAATTGGGATCAAAATATCCACAACTTATTGCTAGAGTGCTTTACATTATTTGAAAAAGTATATGTAAATGTATTTTTTAGTTAATTTTTAGACCTTTACTCCTCTTTCCTAAAAAATAAAATAAAAGGTAACCATTAAAAAAATATTTTGATTGTTTAACAGTCAATTGGTATCCTATGATAAGTTTGCCTATATTGCTTTAACATGGCAAGTTTGTATATACTACTTCTACATCATGATAAGTTTGCATGTATTACTTCTACTAATATCACAAATCTGCTCATATAACTTTTACTGATGGAAACAATTGGGCGTGTATATAACTTTTACTGCTCATATAACACGTGTGCAGGACGTGTGACATTGCTGCTATGGGGCCTTTAAAATCAGGAGGGTCCCTCTCTTTTGATGGGCCCCATCCCTCCTTGACCGTCTGACACTAAAGTCCATTGGTGGATCCATGATTCTTGTTTGAGAGGGTGGATCCAGCTAAACATGTAGTTGAATTTTAGGGGCAAATTCAGAATTTTCATATAAGGTTTTGGGCATGCCCAAGAATTTCATGTGGGTTTTTGCCTTTTTGGGCTTTGTTAGATGTCAAACGGGGCAAGTGCCCCATAAACCATATACGTGAGCCCATCCCGCCCTCAACCAAAATAAACACTAAACAGGTAGGTTAATGAGAAACAGTTTCATAAAGAAAGATTTTTTGATTTTGTTGTGTTAAGAAGAAAGACCACGACCATGTTAAAACAGTCAACGCGTAATGTGGTTGGGAGCATGGTTCAAAATCTCGGCCGAGACCGGTTCATCTCGGCCGAGATGAATCGGTCTCGGCCAGGACCGAGCCGATATCTCAGTGAGATATCGATCTCGGCCTGTTTTCTTCATTATCTCGGCCCATCTCGGCCGAGATGACCATTATCTCGGTTTTTTCATCATCTCGGCCGATATCTCGGCCCATCTCGGCCGAGATGACCATTATCTCGGTTTTTTTTTTTTTTTTTTTTTTTTTTTTTTTTTTTTTTATAGATGAAGCATAGAGGTTTGTCACTTATTCACTTGTGTAATTGTGTTGTTTTCTTCATTTAGAAGTTAGATCTATTTACTTGCATGCTACATCTACTCATACACATGATTTTGAAATTTTTTTTCAATTTTTTTTATTTTTGGATTTTTTAATATTTGAATTATAATATATCATTTTTTGGGGATTTCATCATAAATATGTTATTTTAATGATTCATGATCATTGTATGGTGTGTAAATGATAGATCTACATGCTTTTATGTTAGATCGATATATTTAGGATTTTGAAAATGATTTTATTAATTTTGTTTTTCAAAAAATAATTGTTGTTACTTGTTAGGATATTTGTGATACCAAAGGCTTATTAATAGTGTGTAGATGATTGATCTACATCTACTCATAGTCATAAACATGATTTAGATTTTTATTTTAATTATTTTATTGTCGGATTTTTTAATATTTGAATTATAATATATCATTTTTTGGGGATTTCATAATAAATATGTTGTTTTAATGATTCATGATCATTGTATGATGTGTAAATGATTTGACACTAATAAATTGATCATGAGCAGAGTATCAATAATGTTTGCATTATATAAAATACTGGAAAAAAGACAGTGAACTGCGAGTCTGCGATACAGACAGGACTCATAACTTAAGGTGACCGAGATTTTGATTTATTGTTGTTATTAATGGAAACAAATATAGTTTTCCAGCATTTTCTAATATTCTGGATTTTTTGGATATTTTTATGAATTTTTTTGGATTAAAAAAAAAATTCACACCGCGATGACCGCGACGGACCGATATCCGCGACCGATACCGATATCATATCGGTTTTTCGGCCCGGCCGATACCGCGACCGAGACCGAGATTTTGAACCATGGTTGGGAGTTGGGAGCGTATTCTTTTTTGTCTCAATGGAAGAAGAAAGGGAGAATTATTTAATAAGCCGCGTCAGGTTTGATGTCTCAATGCAAGAAGAAAGGGAGAATAATTTAATAAGCCGCGTCGTTTGACTCTCCGTTCCACAGGACCACAAGGGTGAAACTGAAGTTTCATATTGATGATAAGAGCTAATACAACAAGACATGGAACATTTATGTTAAGGGCTAATGTTCTCCTCCTACCCCACTAGACTTCATATTGCTTATATGTATTTCAACTTGTGAGCTCCACTTACCAGGGGGTGCCACCTAAGGGAGAGACGTCACATCCCATCTCCTCCATGAATAAAAAAAAAAAATCCTCTCCCCATGTGGCACCCCCTAATTGGTCCAAACAGGGGAACCGGATCCGAACATGGGAAGCTGAAAAATATGTCCCACTAGATTATATATATTTATTTTTTAGTTTTATAATGGAGGGTATCCTAGCCCTTTGGCTAGAAAAATCCCTACGGCCTTTTAACAGCCTTAAAGTTTAATGACATCTTTAATTGTATATTTTTTTTTGAGGTTCAACCAAATATGAGTGAATGTTTAATGAATGTAAAATCAAGTTTGATGTCAAATCATGGGATGATATAATTATCGAATTGTGATTTCCACTGATCCACCCCCACAACACTTTCAAAGTTAATGTATTCATATAAAGGTTGTTTGGATGCACAAATAAGAGTATAATATACATCAAAAGAATATAGTCATTTGTTTTATTAAATTTGAGAACTTGATTATTTAAAATTGATAAAAAAAAAGGAACCATAAAAAGATTGTCTTATTTTGAAAAGTTGAATATCTTCCTACAGCTGGGCCTTGAGAAATCCAATCTACTTCCAACATTTTTCTAGACCGTGCTAGTGAGGACATTAAGGATTCTGCTAGTGGTGGTGGTGGTGGTGATTACGACGATGATGATGATATTGCAGGTAGTGGTGGAGATGATGATAGTATTGAAAATATCGGGCATAGTTTAAGAAAAAAAAAACAAGATATTAAATAAATTAAATGATTTTAACCCTTAGTTTTAATGTCAATAGAATTTAATGGCTACCCACCATGTAATTTTCTTCTTCTTTTGCTGCTATTGCTGTTGTTTAAATCAACAGTAAATAATGTTAAAAATAGTGCAAAATCTGAACTTGTGCCAATCAAGGAGGATTTATGTGTAAAGTGAGTGGATCGATTGACGGTGGGCCAAAATATGAAAATATTGAAAGGAGCATTGGAAAAATAAATTATATGTAGAATTTGAATTCTAACTTTAAAACCAAGTCAACAACCACTTTTAGGTGGACGTTTCTATATTCCTTGCGCAGTTGTTCTGTGTAGACCAGTGGCCCCTGACTTGCCCAGAAGGAACACAGTACCATTTTTTTCCAAATGGATTTATTCGGTAGCTAGAGTTGTGGGCCATCATCATCTCATCATATCGTTATAATAATTACATCATCTATCTTTAAAGGGTAGCTCAGTTGGCATATGATCACAATTTGCACATGGAGATTGTGGGTTCGAAACTGTACTACCACACTGATGCTACAGAGGAGTTTATTCAGCTGCTTTCTGGACCTGAATGGATTAGTCCAGCCCAAAAGACTCGAAACGCTCCGATAGCCAAAAAAAAAAAAAAAAAAAAATCATCTTGAATGTCTCATTCATTGGATTATTACTACTATAATATTTTGTTGTTGTTTTTTATTTCTTTTTGACACAGTACTATCAGAGTCCTATAATTTGTCGGAATTGCTTCTAGAAGAGAACCCAGAACCTCCATGTAGGAATATGGGAATCCTAAAATGAGGTTACAATCCATCACTAGGGCTGAGTGGGCCCTACCATCAGAATGAACACATGCCAAAACTCATATATAAAAAATAGCAAATAATGGATGTGAGATCACATGATTTTCACATTATCAATCTGATGAATGAGTCCCACAATTGGGTTGTGAATTGGACCAGAAGCCAATACATAAGTGGAAAGTAATTTCCAGTGGTCCAGATTTCAATATGATGATAAATAATATTGGCCTCATTTTACTATTAACAACACTAGTAGTACAATTAACAACACTAGTATTGTTTGGTGAAGCAGCACCTTGGGTCATAATGGGACCTACTTTGGGAGACCCATCATAAAAAAAAAAAAATTACATGCAAAATATAGACCCTCGATCCTACTATCAATTCACGACGACCGAGTAAACAGCGGTGTCACCCTGATAGGGGCCACCTTCATTTATCTAATAAAAGTTGGGCATAACCATGATGAATTTAAAAAAAAAAAAAATTTGTTTGCAATGGTTTGTATATAGAGGATTAAAAAAAAAGAAAAAAAAAACACACTTTAGGTGACTAGTGAGCCTAAAAGATCATTTTAACTGACCTTGCACCAGATCAGTCATTTTGCCTGAAAATGTGTTTTTTTTTAGCACTTGCAACTAGCGTCCCTAGTGACCATAGTTTTATGACGTTAAGAATCCCTAGAGACCCTGCGGTGTACACAAATTAGAACAAAATAGGCGTGTTTCCACGTCCTCCTCCTCTTCCTGACGTTGACCCTGACCCTCACCTGTCTACTTCACCTTGCCCTCCTTCTCCTCGTCCTCCTTGTAGTTGTTGTTGACATGGGATTCATGAAGTTGAAGGTCGGGACGGGGAGAGGGGATTTCAGAGCTGCCGTGGGTTTTCGAATGACGACGTAGAGAGAAGGGGAGACGGAGAAAATGGAGGAATTTGGGAAGGAAGACATGAAGAGGCGATAGCAGCAGCTACAAAAGAAGAAGAATAAGAGACTTGGCCAAAGGAAATGAGCAGATCATAAGAAGGAACAAGGAAGAAGAGTCATAGTCGACGTTCCAACGCAACAGCTATTTTGTTCTAATTTATGTATACCGCAGGGTCCCTAGGGTCCCTTAACGTCATTAAACTAAGGTCGCTAAGGACGCTAGTTTAAAGTACTTAAAAAAAAACACACATTTTCAGGCAAAATGACTGACCTAGTGTAAGGTCGGTTAATATATATATTTGTAAAATCCTCTTGTATATATTATAATTGAGGAAGAAATTTTCTATCCAAAATAAAAAAGAAAAAAAAAGGAAAAAGATGAACGTAGAAAGAATAAATCTAAAGATGTGCAACAAACGTAATTAATTTGAACTTCCATGCTGATAATGATGAGTTGGAGAACTTCGGTCCACAAGTCGAGCTTTACACATCAAATTCAGGGGTGAGAACTTTCCACAATGAAATTCCACACTTTTCTTGCCAGCCTTTTTGTATTTTGGAATCTTGTTCGATTGTTTTTAGTTTTTACCCCCACAAAACCTTTTGTCTCTCTCCTACTCTTTATATAGAAACATGGGACAGAGGATGAACTTACAACCCAATCCATTCATCTAAAAAAAAAAAAAAAAAACCAACACAAACACCAACCACTTCCAATGAACAAGATTCTAAAGCAGCCTCCTCTTTTTCTGCTGTTATTACTTTTTTCCTTGGAGAAGATAACTGCAGCAACAGAAGCAGAGGCACTTGTCAAATGGAAAAGCAGCTTAACTTCCTCTAGTTTTCTCAGTTCATGGTCCCTCTCCAATACCACCAACCTCTGCCACTGGACAGGGATCACCTGCGACGCCACCCGAAGCGTTGTCAAGATCATCCTCCCCAGTTCGAATCTCACTGGGACTCTTGGTGAATTTGACTTTGCATCACTGGCCAACCTCACCCAACTCAACCTCAATTTGAACTTGCTTGTTGGAGCGGTCCCATCCAATATTTCTGCGCTATCCAAGCTCACCCACTTGGACCTGAGCAGCAACAACTTCACCCATCCGATCCCCTCAACCATAGGGCGCCTTTCGGAGCTCCAGGACCTCCGTCTTTACAACAACAGCCTCAGTGGTGTCATCCCTTACCAGCTTCTCAATCTTCAAAAGGTACGCCGCTTTGATCTCGGATCGAATTACCTAGAATCTCCAGAGTCCACTGCCACTGCAGACATGCCTGTTGTGACTTTCCTTGCGCTCAACCTCAATGACATGAGAACGGAATTCCCACCGTTCATTCTCAATTGCAGCACTTTGACATATCTAGACCTATCACAGAATCACCTGACTGGCCCAATACCAGCATCACTTGCCACAAAGCTTAACAAGATTGAGTACCTCAATCTTACAGATAATTTGTTTCAAGGACTAGTGCCTGCAGCTGAATTGGCCAAACTTCCCGGCCTCAAAGACCTTCGACTCGGGAGGAATGGCTTCACCGGCAATATCCCAACAGAAATTGGCTCCATTTCTAATCTCCAGATTCTTGAGCTTTATGAAAATTCATTATTGGGGCCTCTTCCTTCTTCTATAGGCCAGCTACGAATGCTTGAAAGGCTCAGGATCTTGAGCGCAGGATTGAATTCTACCATTCCATCAGAGCTCGGCCATTGTAGTAACCTTACCTACATTGAACTCTCCAACAATAGCCTCACAGGGGCTTTGCCTCCTTCCCTATCCAATCTTACAAAGTTATCCGAGCTTGTAATATGGAGCAATATGCTCTCAGGTGAGATCTCATCTTCCTTCATCACTAATTGGACACAGCTCATCTCCCTGCAGCTACAGAATAACACCCTTACCGGAATCATACCATCTGAGATTGGGCAACTGACAAAGCTTAAATTCCTGTCCCTATATAGCAATCAAATTTCAGGTTCAATTCCGGCTGAGATTGGGAATCTGAAGAACTTGGTACTGTTGGACCTCTCCATGAATGCAATCACAGGTCCCATCCCTTCAACACTATGGAACCTGACCCAGCTTGAAGTACTTAAACTCCACCTCAACAATCTCAATGGCACATTGCTACCGGAGATTGGAAACATGACTTCCCTACAAGTATTCGATGTAAACAGCAACCAGCTGGAAGGAGAATTACCAAATACCATCTCCCAACTCAAAAATCTTCAAATCATCCAAGTCTACACCAACAAATTCTCAGGCAGCATTCCGAATGATTTCGGGCAGGGCACCTCCTTAGTCAATGTCAGCTTTTCAAACAACAGCTTCTCAGGTGAACTGCCACCGCAGATCTGCAGCGGTCTCTCAATTTCATACTTTACAGTAAATAACAATAACCTCACAGGACCGGTTCCGGCCTGTTTCCGAGACTGCTCAGAATTAGTCAGAGTCCGTCTGGAAGGGAACCGATTCACAGGAGACATATCACAAGCATTTAGGGTGCATCCAGAACTTGTGTACATTGATCTTTCTAGAAATCAGTTCTCAGGTGAGATATCGCCGGAGTGGGGAGACTGCACTGAGCTCACTATCCTGAACGTGGCAGAAAATAGAATTTCAGGCGAAATCCCTAAAGAACTAGGGAAGCTGACCCAATTGCAAGATCTGAGATTATCTTCCAACAATTTGAGAGGAACCATTCCACCCCAGCTGGGGGACTCGGGCTTAGTGTTCAACCTCAACTTGAGCAACAACCAGTTATCCGGCGTAATCCCTTCGAGTATCAGCAACCTATCGAAGCTCCAAAAAGTCGATTTGTCTGGAAATACACTCAATGGAAGTATACCCCAATGGTTTGGGGATTTCTCCAATTTAATTGCAATGAACTTGAGCCATAACCAATTAACAGGTGAAATTCCTTTCCAGCTGGGCAATCTCAACCTGCAGTTATTTCTAGACCTCAGCAGCAATTCACTTTCTGGGTCAATCCCTTCCAACTTGGGCAAGCTGAGCAATCTAGAGAATCTCAATCTTTCCCACAACCACCTCTCGGGAAGCATCCCATCGACGTTTTCAGGCATGAACAGTCTAACCTCAACCTCGGTCGACTTCTCATACAACAATCTACAAGGACCCATCCCATCTACAAATGTATTCCTAAATGCGTCACCCAACGCGTTTAAGGGCAATTCAGGCCTTTGTGGAGCAAAGGGGCTTCCTAATTGCGATTCAACTCTTACAGGCATTTCCACAAACAGCAGGCGGACGAGAAACATCATCATCATCGCAACCGTCGTCCCAATCGTAATCATCATAATTCTCATTACAATCACTTCCCTAATCCTAATCTCTCGCAGAAAACGCATCTGGGGTGGAGGGAGATCGATCGGGCGATCGGACGACGACGACGCATCTCAGAAGCTGATTTGGGACAGAGAGGGGAAATTCACCTTCAAAGAGATCGTCAAAGCGACGGAGGACTTCCACGACAAGTACTGCATTGGAAAAGGAGGGTTTGGGAGCGTCTACAGGGCAGAGCTGGCGAGCGGGCAGACGGTGGCGGTGAAGCGGCTGCAGATTTCCGGCGACTATCCGGCGGAGAGGTGGAAGAGCTTCGAAAGCGAGGTGAGAGTGCTGACGGAGGCCCGGCACCGGAACATCGTGAGATTGCACGGGTCGTGTTCGACGAAAGGCAGCATGTATTTGGTGTATGAGTACGTGGAGAGGGGGAGTTTGGGGAAGGTTTTGCATCGGGAGGCGGAGGAGATGGGGTGGCCGGAGAGGCTGAGGGTGGTGCGGGGGGTGGCGCATGCGGTGGCGTACCTGCATCACGACTGTAATCCGGCGGTGGTGCACAGGGACATTTCGGTAAATAACGTGTTGTTAGAGGCGGGTTTTGAGCCGAAGGTGGCGGATTTTGGGACTGCGAGGTTGCTGAATCCGGACTCGTCGAACTGGACCACTGTTGCTGGGTCTTACGGGTACATGGCTCCTGGTAAGCAACAGCTTTAAATTTATTTTTCGGATGCTGTCCTCATATCTGACATTTATCCATTAGTGGCCGAAGCTTAAGTATTTTTTACAGAGCTGTTCGTGCGATATTCTAGAGCTCAAAAATATCGCACACATTGTATCATGTAATATCTAATAATCTTGAGATATTACACGTATCACTCTGTGTGGTATCCTAGGGTCACATTAAATTACACCATTACTATACCACCGGCTTCGAAGGAAATATTTAACTTTGAATATTTCGAAGGCTACGGGTCAAGGAGAGCTGGCCTGCTTTTAAATGTGTCGGGTTAAGGTCAACCCGTGTAGCGCACCCAACCTATTTAAATGGGCTGGATTGACCAGGGTATCTAAATTCTACCTTCATTTAAACAAGTTTGTTGTTTAATATTTTGGCGATTAGAATAATAGTACTCGTCTTTTTTGTTATCTATGTGGAAGTAGTCAGCCTTGTGTTGGGCTTATTTTTGGCATGCAACTTTAACTCAAGTATAGCTTTAATATTTGATACCCTCTAAAATAAATGCCATGCACCTTTTTAAATAAATCACAGAAAGATGGCAGACTCTTCCTTAGATTGCTTGCCTGCAGGCCAATGCACATGTTATAGTGTCACCACCATCTAGTGCTAGCAAACTTGGAACAGAATATTCTGATATAATATATGGACGATCATTTCATGTGATGAAAAGTAGGTATTATATTCTCTCCAGCTGCATAAGAACAGGTAAAAGTCTGTTCAGAAAGATTTTCCCCAACTTCCTCATTGTGGGGCTCTCATGTCATGGTTTTCTTACAAGGACGACTGGTTTCACTGGGTTATCAATGCTTGTGTAAAACATGTATGCTGTCCTCATCTACCAAGAATATGCCATAACCTTCATATACTTTGGCCTTTCCTAGCCACTTGTAAGTGAGGTGTTTTCATCAATGACAGTGATTTCTATAGTATTCCCATCAATGATGGACCACCCATTTGAACTAAGTCCCACCGAAAGATCGGCCTTGAGTGAAAGATCCTAAACCTTCAATCAATAGCCCTGAAATGGATATTTGAGACCATTATGACCTGATTAAGCCCCACTGAAGGTGATGGACTACAATTTCCTAGATTCCTGGATTAGATTTGGAAATCACTGACCTCTAAATCATGGGCTCCACTTGTTGAGACTGGGTGCATTTCAGTGAAAAGGATGGTATTTTCAAGGATCCAATAATGATGTAAAGACTAACTTCTCACCCCTTTCCTACCACTGCTTTTTAATCTTTGGTTTTGGCACATGCAGAACTTGCTTACACCATGAGGTTCACAGAAAAGTGTGATGTGTATAGTTTTGGAGTGGTAGCTTTGGAAGTTATGATGGGAAGGCACCCAGGTGAGCTAATTACTACTCTGTCGTCATCATCATCGTCGCTAGCCAATGAAGAAGATCTATTGTTGAAGGATGTGTTGGACCAACATCTCCCACCTCCCACTGGACAGTTGGCCGAGGAACTGGTCTTTACTGTAAAGATGGCACTAGCTTGCACTCGGGCCAACCCGGAGTCGCGACCCACCATGCGGTCTGTAGCCCAAGAATTATCGGCTCAAACACAAGCATATCTATCTGAACCATTTTGCTCCATTACCATGAGCAAACTAACAAGCTTTCAGAAGTAGCCTGCAATCATTGTTGGATAATAATGATATGCATTGTTGGTTAAATACTTGTAATATCTTTTTTGTAGCAAACTTTACTTGGTTTGAAGCAATATAGTCGATGTTTGAGTCACATACCCACAGCTTAAGGCCTGTTTGAATAATAGTGAAGTGTCCATAACCAAGCAGACCTCGGGTAAATTCTGTCATGGACTGAATCTGTCATCTGATTTTAAAGGGGCATCAAAGCTTACTCTTAAGAGGACACTATATTATTCTTGCTTTCGATGGATTAGAAGACTCTAAACATACAAGAAGCTTACATCATCAGATACTGAGTTCAGATCATATCCTTTTGCCAGGAAAATGGAATTTCCTCAACAGGTTGAACTTGAGTTCCTGTTAGAAAGTCTGGTTATCTGACACTGCCAAAAGACTTTTCTTCTCTCAGACCTGTTCCTTGAGTTCGGTCCGGAAGGTGTTGGGTGTGGACCTACATCTGTGGGACACAAGTGACAAGACCACGCACACACTGTTGGATTTTTTTAATGAATTTTATTTTACCATTCAAAAAAAAAAAAAAAAGTTTTCCTATTGGAAGTCAAAACCTCATTAGGAATTTCTAAGGGATTATTTAGGAAATATGTAATGTTTCTATCTTAAATTCAAGCATCAATTAGCCATAGAGTACAAGATTTAGATCGCCATGGGCTACAACATTGCCATCGCATCTCTTGACTTCTGGTATATTTTACGTTTTATACTATTCTGTGATCGTTGTTTTCTGTGATCCGAAATAGATCCAATCCAAGCATGGGTTTGTAGTAACAGAAAATTGAAATATCTCGTCATTTGACATGAATGCTCATGCTCCCTTTGACACTCTACCTGTCTGATGCTACATCTAATTTATTCACCATTGGGCTTTTGTAGTACGTGGATAACAGGCAGAGCCTAGAAAATCCAAAGTCTAAACCAGTTGCAACCACAATTTTTAGGCAGTATCATGAAGAAGATTTACTAATCCAGGAATGTATGAGCTTTAATTTAATGATTCTTGTGGTCATTTCTTTTTAAGTTTGGAAGATAGTATGGAGTTCTATTTCCAACCACAACCCAGTCAGTGCAGAGATCTAGAACTGAGAAAAAAAATTTCTATTACCAGATGAATTAAGACGAAGAATTCTAACAAATAAAGGACCCTCATGTATGGAACTCAGTAGCCCAACAAATCAAATGAATTACAGCTCCCAACTAGAATGTCATGAATATGATATCCAAGTATATCTTAAGAGAGTCTCGTCCTCGCCTTGTGTTGGGTCTGAACTTCCTAAGTTGACTCTTGCAGCAGGTATTCTGATAATTAATCTTGGGTTTCTCATCATTTGGACTGTTGGAGGTCTGTATAAGACACAGCATCTGTCAATTTACAACGGAGTGGCAGCCTAAAATATCTTTCTTAATCATTAATATATTGCTTTTGTTACCAATCATAAACGTTTTTACATGGAGTAGCCTGAGTTCAGCAACATTCAATTTCATAAGGCATGAAACATATTTTGCAGGTAGATATTAGCACTGATTACAGATAATTCTGTATATTTCCAGCTAAATATGCTCTTTAATGAATGGGTGTTCCGCACACTCTCAAAGATAATTAAACTAAGAGGTGATCAAATAAACAACTGTAATCGAAAATAAGTTCAAAACTGCAATATGTTTTCCATTCTCTTGGGTTGCAGTCTATTATATTAATTGACTGGTCTACTCTTGATATGCAGTTTCTTTCTGCTGTCATCAGGGAAAAAGTCTCACCACTTTGAATTTAAAAGGAAAAAAAGGTATATTGTGTGCAGAGAGATTGTATGTTGCTAACGCATTTCACTACAAATGCTTGACTCTACATAATGAGGTCTCTGTTGTCCTATACTCCTGGTTGCTCTCTATGTTGATGTTCCACCATTCTGACTCCAGTTTCTTCTTTCCATAACTTGTGCTGCTTTTTAGCTCTTTGATTGTGGGCCTGATCAATTGCTATTTCTAATGATGATAATCTTTCAGGGGATGGTTATAAGTAACATTTTAAGTAGAAAAAAAGTAAGGAATATTTTGCTTCCCCCACGTGTTACTAATTTCCATCAAGGGAATTTCCACAAGGTGTAATCTCTGCGCATTGAAGTGTAATTAAAATCATATGGACCAAAATGCACATTTTACATCAACAATCACAAAATTATAAATTAAGAGCACAATCTCATTTTACCTTTGCCTAACAAATATGACCACTTAGATTTGGGGTAGTGTACAAATAACTTGAAGTAAAGAAAGTGATGGAAGAACTCAAACAAGCCTAAAGACCAAAGCAATGGCTAGGCTAATAATGACCCACACTGTCCTAAGAATTTGCCCATGTCACATTGTTAAGAAAGAGTTGATTCGGACCCAAGCCAAGGACAAAATTGAAGCCAGAAGAATAGACCATTGGGGTACAATTGTTGGAGTCCTGTTCTGCTTCCTTACTGGTCACTTGAGAATGGATACACATGAAGGATGACCCAGACAGCAGAGAGAAGGAGGTGGAAAAAAGCCCTTCCCAAACAAGGAGCCTCTAGAAATTTATTTATGCAGGACCAAACCCAACTTTAACTTGTTAATATGCATAAATGTATATTTTATGAAGGCAAGCGAAGCTTGAACTCTACTCGTTTATAATCGAGCTCGAGCTCGATAAAGTGAGGACAATGTGAGCTCGAGCTTCACCGCTCAAGCTCGACCTGTACATCAGGCAGTCAATTTTGTGTCATGCCAATTTTATGTATTGGTGATAGCTGTTTGAATTGGTTGTATGTCTATATTCTATGGTATGGTATGGTACCTATGGGCGCATCTTTAAAGCCATGACTTAGTGCAGAACAGCCTGATTGTTGAGTTTATCTTAATCCTGTTTGGGTGCACAGTTGCAATAACCTCTCAAGGCAGTTATAAGCTAGTACGATCTATCCAGTATTCCAGTCCACGGACACTTGGTGGAATAAGACTATCCATGCAGTGGGGCCCGTAGATGTACTGTTACACCTAATTTAACCCTGATTAGTGCTAATTAATGGGGATTTAGCTTAATTAATTGTGCTTAGTTGCGAATTTGCTAAATTATCGTAATTAGTGTTCATTAGTCTTTATAAACTGAGTTAGTTGAGTTTTGAACCTTGTATAGGTGAGTTGGAGCAAAGTTGACTCGGATGAGTAGAGTCAAGGTTTTTTTTCGTAATTATTGATTTTCGCATTATACATCATTTACATGCTATTTTGGTTTCATCAGGTATATTTCGACAAGTACGTCGATTTTCGTATTAAACCCTACTCCATTTGACCAACCATTGAGTGAATGAGCCATCATTTGACCCAAAATGAAAATATATTATTGTAATGGGCTTTCTTGCAAAAAGGGCATTCTTATCCTTTTATAAACAGCCTTATCCTCTCCCTTCATCTTCTTTTCATTCTTCTTCTCTCTATTCTTCCCTTCCCCTTCTCCATTCCCCTTTCTCTCTTTCTCAATCATCAAGGAGTTGGAGACTTGCATCTTGGGAGCCAAAAGTAGACTCATCTTCATCTTCTTCATCCTCCACTCTTCCTTGTTGGAAAGAAACCACTTCCACCTTCAAATTTGAAACCCTTGCTAGAGGTAGGCTCCAAACTCTTGTTGGTTAAGATTTTGAGTTGGAAAAGAGTCAAGGGACTCATAGTTACTCATGCATGCATATTCATTCCATGTTTTCTTGTGTATTTGTGGTTTTGGGGTTTGGGGATTTGGGGATTTTGGGTTTCTCTGAACCAAGTTGTGAAGAAGGGTTTAGAAAGCTCTATTAGAGGCAAGTATAAGCATAAATTTGGATTTACATCTTGTTAATTTCCAATTGATTCAAATGAGACTCTATTTCAATGAATCTATTCCTTAGACAATGAATGGGTTGGATTGCTTATATAGTTTTAATTGATGAAATGGATGGAAGGATTGCATGATATGTAAATTGGAGCAAGAAGGCTCCATTTGTGCAGGTGTGAAGTGGAGAGAAGTTGGAAATGAATGGAAGAAGAAATGAATGAGAATTTGGAATTCAGGAATTCTGGAGCATTCACTTGAGCGAATGCTCCAGTTCGCTCGAGCTAAACTCCTTCTGAAACAATGGGTCGAGCGAATAAAAAGATCGCTCGGACGTCCACCTCTCTAGATGGGGTCCGCTCGAGCGAATGGGATTCGCTCGAGCGATCTCCCTTCTGTATCCACCGCTCGAGCGAGCGATAAGACTCGCTCTAGCGAGTAAACTTCTGGATGGGTCCGCTTGAGCGAACCTGAAGCTGAAAATTGGGCTTTTTTCAACCCAATTTTAGGGTGAATTACCACCCTTGACCTATCCCAACCCACCTTAATCATCCCTAATAGATAATTAAGGTGCTTACCCTTATTCCATAAGAATTTAGGAATCTTTAAGACCTTATGACCTTATGACCTTATAATGGAGTCATTAACCCTATTAATTGGTCTAATGTACATTCATTAGTCCGACACTATGCCATGAAGGCTAGTTTGGGAAATTCAACATTTTTTTTCTCATAAATGGGGACACCTAATAAGGTAGTAGTACATTGACCTTCCCAACCTACCTGTATTGGATGGTGAAAGACTAAAATCAATGGTATAGTATTGGTTCGTATAAATATCTCGATTTCCTTAAGATATTGCATTTCATATTGGAGTACAATTTCTTTATTGATAATCAAATCCTAATTAGTAGATTTGTTGCATTATTAGTGTCCATTGAGGTCCGATTGTTTACATTCAATTCGTAACTTCAGTATCGTATACACGATTCAATATTCACGAAAATGCAAATTGAGTAAGTATTCGTGATATGTGATTATTATCCAATTTGATTATAGGCAAATGAAATACAAACTTCTCAAATCCGATTATTATTCGATTATTATTTGATTCGATCGAGTCGACATTACTTAGCTTCACCTTGTGATACCCGACGGTGTTGAACTTGGTTTAGTTATTCGAGACTATTGCAGTAAGTCATCTGGAGCACCGAAACTCCAGATCCGGGTAGGCAGCCAGCCAGCCTTTGGCAGGGCCACTGGTGACATCCCAATTAGATTCGCTCTCTTTTGAGAGGATGAGCTTAATGTAGTAGCGAAATAGTATGTTTTCATTGTATTTGATTCACCAGCATTAATTATACGATTGACACACAATTTGCCTAGTTAATACTTATCATTGACATCTGTTAACTTAATCGTCTTTTAATTCAATTTGATACATTATGTATTTCCTTATTATTGCCTATACTTGTTAGATCGTCGTATTGATGATACTACTCTTGATGTCACAGTCGCATGTGCAGCTCCCGGCCCTGAGAATGCCAAGGTGGGAGAAAAGGCTACCCAAGAGATACCTTCAGGATTAGAAGAGTGGCCAGAGCCCGGGGCCACTTAGTTGTCTTCCTCGGAGTGCGTGATGACCTTTTGGGAGCTTCCTTAGTGTGTGGCTAGCCCCTTTTTGGGTGGGCCACACTTAGATGTGTAGTTATTCTTTTGTTTATACTTTTGGTAGTGTTGTATAGGTTTATTTTATACACCCTCTTTTGTAAAGCAATTTATATAATTGTATAATTCTTTTGTATTAAACTTGAATGCTTAATGGGACTGAATGGAAAATGATATCTTTATATATATGAATTATAGCTTCCGCTCTCCTTCGTGTGTTGTATTTGGCTCAAGACAGGTACAGCATCACGGGAGTACGTGTGTCTCACCTTGGGGATTACCTAAGGCTAGGGTGATTCGAGACCGGGATGTGACATGTACCATGTTCCAACCTTCCCTGATTGGTTGCATTTCAATCAACAGCCAAAACAAGAGAGGTGAAAGCCAAACATTCAACTGGTAAATGGCTAAACTGATGGCTAGAATCAACGAAGTGGCGTAGTTCTCCAAAATTTCATCATTCACAGTGCCTGATTTTCAGCACAAAGACAATGCATATATAGGAGGATTGAGTAAACCCCACTCGGATCTGCTCCACTCTGTTCATAGATTTACCTTTGTCTAGTTTAGAAATGGTTTCATTCTTTGTTTCTTTTTTTTTATATACACTTCCTCTGTCTATTACTAACTTAATGAATGCTTCCCATGGTTTTGAATGCCTCTTTCATTTAGTTATTATATTATCACTATAATTTGTTAAATTTATTTCTAGCAGAGAACCCAGCCCCTCTGTGTAGGAATATAGAAATCCTACAGTGGAGGCCACAAATCCATCATTCCCTGGAAATAAACTACACTCCAGTAGGAGGATGGTCAACTATTAGATTAAACACGTGCAAAGCTCATAAACAAAAGTTTGCAAGATAACGGTCGTAGAATTACATGTTTTATACATGATAAATCTGATGAATGAACCCTACTCCAATTGGACTGTGAAATGGACCAGAAGCCAAATGGAAGAGGAAAGTAATTTCTAGTGGTCCAAATTTCAACATGCAGACACTGATGATTGATTATATAGACCTCATTTTACAATTTTTCATACTTCCACAAGCAGAGGATCCTGAGTTGATATGAGATCAACTCTATAGTGTGTCTCTATTGGGCATTGGGTAAGTGACTTCTGCCAAACATCTTATGTACACGAAGATGTTTGGTGAATCCCCAATGTTCATTATGGTGGGACCCAATTTTGGAAGACCCATCATAAAAAAAAATTAGATGCCAACTATAGAGCCTAGATTGAATCATGGGACGACCGCACGAGTAACTCACCGTGATAAACTAAGAATGGATTGTTTGAGATGTGGTAAAAGATTATGTTCTTTGAATTATAATATTCTTTTTTTTTTCACGTCCAAAGAGACCCTTATTATTTATATATCAAGCTTGCATTTTATTGTATACAAGATAAGAGCAAGAGTACAAATCCAATTATTCATCACGCAACAATCAACACTTATGTAGACGATATTAGTGACCTAATTTTATTTTTGTGATCAGAATTTCAATGCTTCAGTGTGGTGGGAGTGGGCTCCTATTTCCACTATCCCTTTGAAGGTGGTGGGAGTGGTGGGAGTGGGCTCCTATTTCCACTATCCCTTGGAGGGGGTGGCGGGCGCCCTGGTCTTCCATCAACAACAACCGCTTGTGGGTCTCCATCTCTCCTGCCTACAATTCAGAAACATAAACTGTTTGTCAATATTTTTTAAAATAAAATCAAACATAAAAAGAAGAAAAGAAAAAAAAATAATGCCTCGACTAGATTGTTGATTAGTTAATATGATTTTCTAACTCGAAAGATTCACATGTTGATTAGACTCGCTCCAATTACTGGGCTCAATAAAATTGAAGTTGAGCCTTTCAATTTCCTCCAGCAGGGTAGCCATGGCCCATGAGAGGGATTTGAAGGGGTGTTCGGTGCCAGGTAGGTGAGGCCAAACCTTGTCCAATCCAGCCCATTTAGTTGTACGGTTAGGCCATTTGGGCCATTTCCAGCAGCCGATTTGGAAAATGCATAAATCCTATTGTTATATGTCGGGCCAAGCGGAGCCAAGGTTAAATATTGGCCCAAGCCCATTTATTATCGGAGCAGAAAACCTAGTCCAAGATAATGAAGGCTTGGATGGAGCTCGACCTTGTCCCGGCTCATAGTCATCATACAATTCTTTAAATTGTACCAATTTCTTTAAATTTCTGCTTTCTTTCTTTAAGAATCCTACAATTCTACTTTCTATACCACTTATACTACAACTATCACTGTGATGTATGATGAATCTACAAATCTTGGAATTCTCTTAGCATCCTATATATGAAAGTTCATCTGGCCAAGTATTTATTTGACTTTGGTCCAGTTGATCGAGGACCAAAACATAAACTAAAACCTATACTTTCCATGTTTTTTGGCAAGAATTAGGATGTTGAAAGCCGAATGCTTTGATGAAATGGGCACATGGGCCATGGCCCATCTCCAGCACCTCAAAGAAGAGTTTCCCTACTCCTGACTACCCTCATCTCAGATGGAAAATCAGATAAAGAAAACATGAATTTCACCCCAAAATCCCACAAGATTTTCACTTCAAAACCAAGAATATCCTCCAAGACAACAATTAAAAACGGGGAAATCACAGAGAAATACCTGTTTGGGGATGTTCATTTCCTAGTTGACGTGATTGGACACGCGACATGATCAGAGCTGCAAGCAATAATAACACAACTCTCCTCAACATCCTGGAAAGGGTCTTTGAACTTCCCTTCATTTTTCTTTTTCCTTTCCTTGGGTTTGGATAGTCAATAAGAGTCTGAGGAGTTTGTCATACACCTGGGCTTTACATATAAGTGTGTGTAACATCAGAAATTCTCCAAAACACCAACCTCCACTGGGGATTCTTCTATCACGTCCGTCAAAGGCCAAGCTGTTGGGCCCAACTGCCCCAATAAGGTCGAGGACCTTACAGATTCCTTCTAATTTCCATATGGGTCCCACCTGTGATCAATCCATTTCACACACCCCACTCAGCTGAATTGGCATTGGGCTTCGTTTGAGACAGATCTAGAGAGTAGCCACAGTTGGATCTCATTGTAATAGTTTGTGTGATATATGCAAATTGAACTTTGATGGCAATAAATTAAGGCCAGTGATCATTTGACGGGGCAGTGATCATTTAACAAGTGAAGAATCTGTAGATTTGAGGTTTCCTAACTAGCCCTGGAGCAGGGATTCTTTGTTGAGAATTTTTATGCTGAGGAGTTCACTTCGATCTCGATGTATGGTCTCATCTATTTCTCCACCTTATATAATTCTCGCTTCACTTCTTTTATATTCCTCCCTCCAGGACAACCTATATTGCTATGAATTCTGAGGAATAGTAGCCAAAAAGGTCCTCAGTAAAAACGGCCGAAACAAACTAATGTGCATCAAGGTTTACTTCTTTGCCTTTGGCCAATATAGCATCTGAAACTACTTGAGAAAACATGCCTAAACTGCTAGACCACAATCGAATTTCATTAAAATTGACCTGAGTTTCTTGCCATTCTTACAAATGATCCATACCATTGCTCAAACAAATGCATGATGAACATTTAGAGCACGTTTGTGTAGCCCATTTTCGCAGAAAATGATGTGGTTTTTTGCGAAAAACTCATTTTTCATGTGTTTGGTGCGGCAGTTTTCCATTGAACTACTTTTTCGTCACATCAGCTTTTTCCTTCCTAGGCATGGAAATGGACTTCCTAGGTGGGTGGGTGGGTGGGTGTGTGTGTGTGTGTGTGGTGGGGGGGGGGGGGGGGGGGGGGGGGGGTGGTTTCCTCACTCCCAACCCCACTCCACTCGGCCACCCTCTTTCTTCTGCTACCCCTCCCAACCTAAGGATGTAAATGGGTTCCTGATTCTCCGATTACTCGAAGGTTCCGACCCGTTAAAAACCGGGTCTGAGTCCTTATTTAGGCCCCGATAAGTAAATGGGTTCGGGTTCGAACCTGTGGACCTGAGACCCAACATATTACCTCAATTTTTGAAAATCTCTACTAAAAACCATGTTATTTTAATATCATTATCTATGTAGACCAGGACCCGGATCCAAACTCGTCCCATATATGATTTTGGTTCTGGTTCCGGTGCTAAGAAACCGGTTCCTAAACGGTTCCGAGTCCGAATTCGGTTCTACATTCTCCTTAACGATTCCGGTTTCGGGTCTACCATGGATCCGGACCGGAACCAACCGTTTACAACCCTATCCCAAACCCACCCACCCCTCGCACATACCGACCCACCCACATAGTAGTTTTCACTAAAGAAATCCGCAGCTACACTAAACAACATTAGTACAAATTCATCAAGGAAAATCTTTTAGCACCAAACATGAATTTCTAACTTCCTTAGAAAACCTTTTCGAGGGTATTTAAAAACCATAGAATTTGCTAATGTGGCAATTTCATCTTTCCATGGAAGTTGCCTCTACACAACGTGCCCTTACACTAAAGATGATAATCACACATTTTTTATTCTATCAATGGCATGAAGATGAATGCAATGACAACCACCCAAAGTCATAAGCACTGGCCAACTATTTCATTTCAATATTGTGTCTTTTATCCATATATAAATCTGGATTTATTCTATCAATGGATATATATATATATATGGAGATGCTCTTATGAGAGATATCTCTCACATTATCTCTCACATCCATATTCAATGCCAGCAACTTAAATGTGAGGCCCCCCACCCCTATCTCTCATATAAAATGAGAGATATATCTCATAGGAACATCTCTCATATATATATATATATATATATATATATCATCCCTCCAGATCAACGATTCAAAGCTGGGGGGTCAGGTTCATTACGAGCCCTTGGAGCTAGTGGTGTGAGCCCTGGCTCTCCAGTAACTAACTGTCACATCTTATGGATCCCCATCTCGACCACCTACAAACAAAAGACAAAAAATGGTTTAGGGTTTAGTCTCTAAACCCCTAAATTTCTTTTTATCACTAATCAAAATCCCAACTCAAACTAGAAAAAAAATATCGGATATATTTTGGAATACACTCTCTCTCTCTCTCTCTCTATTCATTAGAATAGTAAGGACACAAGTATTATTACAAAAGAAAAAAAATTTATTGCGGTGTGGGAGAGAGGACTCAGACAAGGGAAAAAATCCATGGAGAAAGCAAGAAACTGTGATTAATTAAATAGATCAGAGAGAACATTGCAGTTGTGTTGGTGATCTACAACCTATCTAATTTATTGCAAGCTATGATACCTTGATACTTGTACAAGCCCAACATATTTGTATCGGACCAATACAACACTTGTATTGGTACCTGATACTGCACTGATATTTTTAGGGAACAAGTTTAACATATCCTACTTATAAAATCTTTTATTTTATATAGTTCTTTTAATATTTTTACTTATCACCATAAAAGATGCTAGAAGTAGACAAAAACAATGATAATTTAATTGATTCAAATGAAATCTAAAGAAAAAATAAGAACACCCATATTTGTATCTGTGTCCTGAATTTTTCAAAGTAATGAATCGTATCCCAATTCCATATCAATGGGGCGGACTTTTACATTGGTATGGTATCTCTGAAAAGTCTACGAGTAAAGAGACTTTGGATTTTTGTTTCACCACGTGCTTGGACTTGTCAGAGGAAAGAGATGGAGCAAGTGCATGTGAAGGTAGTTCTATTATTGAAATAGCTACGTTTTCATGGTCATGGGTTAAACTCACCATCAACACAGCTAGCAAAGCCCAATCATGTCTCCGTAATTATGAAGTCTTTTGAGCATTTTCGGACATTACTCACTGAAAGATGATAGTGTACAGTGAATACACTAGCAGGTAACGATTCTCAATTATTGCCTCTTTTGTTTGGCACTTTTCGGTTACTTCCATCCTGTGAAAAAGCTTTGTATAAAAAGAAGCAACATTATGATTGGTGGTGTAATAAGTAAACGTGGGTTAACTTCTTGGAGAATTGGTTGCTGTGTGAGCCCATTTATAACAATGAGAGAGATGGTTGATATTCCCCTCAACTTTTTTTGAAAAGTCTCTAGTACAAAACTGTGTCTTTTCCGCTCTTTCAAGCCATAATGTTAGTGGTTGGGACTCTAGATTTTTCATGGGGACGTGGGAACACCAATCTCCACTAAAAGAGTATTTTAACAACCCTATGGACATTGATGATATTGATAAGATCTATATTTCTAGATCCTTTACTAAGGATGAAAGAGTTTGGCCCGTTTTAAAAAACGGACAACTTACTACTAAATCAGCTTATATATTAATATGCTCTAAAAATTATGTTAACTCTTTTACGATGGTAAATTGGAAAGCTTTATGGAGACTTCCTCTTCCTCAAAGGGTCCCAATGTTTGGTTGGAAATGTCTCACGAATACTATTCCGATAAGAGCCATCATTGAATCTATGATTTATTCTTTAGATGACAAATGTCCTATACGTGAAAAAGAGGAGGACTCGATTGGACATGCTCTAATGCAGTGTGAATTTGCTAGAGCGAGTTGGTTCGGCTGGCCGGGTTTTTTTTATCGGATTCTATCCACCCTTTAGATTTAATGGAATTGTGGAAGATCTCATGTGAGAAAGGCAACCCGACTCCTCCTCTTTAGGATGTTCAATAAAAAAATGTGGATCATTTCCATGTGGTGGACTATATGGAAAGCTAGGAATGATTTTATTCATAGAATTTAATCATTAGATCCCTCTAAGATCATTGGATTAGTCCATAAGATGATTGAGGATCCCACATGCCACTATAGAGACATTCCCTTTAAAAAAGATTTGAAACTCTCCTTAGATCATTTTTAGATAATTTTGACCACTTGATTTGATTTTGACCGTAACTGAATATAACTTCTCACTTTTTATAACTACTGCCCACTTCTTATAACTACTCATTACCTTTTCTTTTCTTTTTTTAATTTCTACAAAATTACCTTTTTGCCCACATCTCCTTTTTTTTTTCTACATATACTTTTTTTTTACCTCAATTCATATTCCCTTTCTACTCTCCCTACTTTCAAATCTGAAAATAGGTACAATCATATTTTTTTCTTTCTAAAAATTCATTGCTATGCATGAATTTTTTTTTTACAATATTATATGAGTGAATATTTGAATTGCATTATATGGACGTATCGTGTTCAGCACGAGAACTTGTGCTAGTGATGATATTATAATCTTATCGGATGCTACCTTTTAAGGCTAAGGACGGTCATGCTTCGTTTGGCTTCGTTATGATGTTAAATGATGTCATTGTGGATGCATGTGCTATCCAAGGGCCCAAAGTCGTCTCTTCAAAGGAGGCCGAAGCAAGAGCGGCCTTCGCTGCATTAGAAAAGGCTTGCAAGAATGGTTTTGACAGACTTCGTGTTTTGACGGATGCTCAAGAAGTGGTTTTTGCTTTGAAGGGAGGCCTTGATTGGTCCATTAACTCAATTATTCTGGACATTAAATCTTAGGCTTCCTTATTTCTTTCTGTAGACTTTGAATTTATCCCTAGGGCTTTAAATGAGTGATCTCATAGGCTTGCTAAGTTTTCCTTTTCTAATAGACAGAATGTAGACTGGAAATGGGCCTCAAGTATCCTTTTGATTAGGGGTTAACTGTTTTCTCTTTTTTCTTTTAATTTCTTTTTTCCCTCCAGTTGTTTTTGTGCTTTCTTTTTTAATGAAATATCTTTTTACCAAAAAAAGTCCAGAGAAGACAGAGTCTATTAACTCTCATAGAAGGACTCTTTTAGCCTAGAAAAGTCGGAGTTGTAGATCAGCCTCATATCAATTGGGTTGGACTCAATTAGAAATCTTATTTCTTCGGTAAAAGTTGAAGGTGTTAAAATTAAGAGTTTTCAAATGTGAACTTTTAGTTAGCACCCACACTTTAGATTTTAAGAATTATGGTGGCTTCCGATGCCTTTACAGCATGCTCAATTTCGAAAGGTGGGCTTATATTGTAATTTTATTAGTGGCCCCATATTGTAATTTCTAAAAGTAAACTCCACGCACAAAAATTTCTAAAGATGGTCCCATGTATTTATAAAAGCAGGTCCCATATGATATCTAGAGTGGCCCCGTGTAGGTGGGCTCAAGTGCACAAATATAAAGATGGGCATTGAATTCCTGAGTGGCCACTGGGACATACCTTTTGAAAGTTCAAACGGTTTACATAGCCGTTTGAATTTTCAAGAGGTAAGCCTAGGGTACCACTAAAGTTCTGCCCTACTCAAGTTTCACTTCCGTTCATAGGTTGGCAACTTATATAAAAACCTATTTTTCCTATTTTATTTAAGGGGAGATGCTCTTATGAGAGATGCTCTCATTTTAGTATGAGAGATAAGGTAGGGGCTCTCACATTCATATCCAATGCCAACAACTTAAATGTGAGGCCCTCCACTCATATATCTCATAGTAAGGTGAGAGATACTCTCACTGGAGCACCTCCCTTATTTAAGAACCGATTTAAAATTCATTCTCTTATCATTTGGAAGTTTTTTTTTTTTGTAGAAAATCATTTGGAAGTTGGAGTGGCATAAGGTGTGAGTTGCTACCTATCTTGTATTTAGAGCTCACCCCTGATTTATCTAATGTGTGTTTGTGTGAGTTTAATCAGTGCCACTCAAAATTGGTCTGGTTGGATCAAAGACTTCATAATTAAAAAAAAAAAAAAAAAAAAAAAGTACTAGTGCATTCTACTTATCTTATTCCTACCCGAATAGCCCCTCTTTAACGGCACTGGCTCCACAGCCAGCTGCTCTATCACTCTCCTTTCCATTTAGGGTAGCAACACTACGTGGTATTTGGTTGTTGTCCCATGAAATTGTCCACCTTCAGTGAGTCTTGGGAAGATGCACTGTAAAGGAGAAAGGAGATTGAAAAGCTTAGAGACTAATTAAGGGTGACTAACTTATTATGATAAAATTGAATAGCAACCAATGAAATACGGGCCAGTACCCTTTTAAGGGGATAGGCATAGGTGAGGCAGTGAAGGGATTGGATTGATCTCTAATTGAAAACAAGATAATGGGCATATAAAAAAAGGGTCATCCTAGATAATTTCTCTTTATTTGGTAAACAACGCTTTAGAAGTTTTATCCGTAAGAAAAATGGGTTTTAAAGGAAGAAAAACCCCTTAAATACCTACAAAACCACCGAGGAACCAAACACTTCATAATTACGGTGAAGAAACTCCCACCCATACCTTGACATCATGGGATTTTAATTTATTCCATAATATCCCTGATCTTTCTAAAGGCAAAGAGTAGGCTAAGGTTTTTGAATTAAACGGATGCAAGCCATAGAACTGCATTGATTGGGATTGGAACGAGGAAATTGTAGTGGGATGTGAGGGGAGTGGCGGCTAAAATCTTCTTGTGTTTCTCTGACTATTGCAGAGGATGATCCAAATCCTGTGGGATCCTACTGCATTGAATGGGTCTTGATTCGGATCTCTAGGGGATGTGAGGGGAGTGGCGGCTAAAATCTTCTTGTGTTTCTTTGACTATTGCAGAGGATGATCCAAATCCTGTGGGGTCCTACTGCATTGAAAGGGTCTTGATTCGGATCTCTAGGGTGTTGATCTGATGTGATATGCCTTGGATGAGGATCAAAGATCTTTCACTAATTAATGGTTGTTAAGGGGAATGTTTGCCAAGGATGCCAATTGGATGAGGATCGTTGCAATTTGCAGGTGAAGTGGGCAGCTGCTACACTTTTACCAGCCAGTATTTATCACATAACCACAGACTTCTCTGCTTCTTACTAATCACTTTCTTTACTTCTATAAAAGCATTCCCTTTATTTGGGTGGTTTGAGAAAACCTTCTCATCATTTGCCCTTAGCTGCGGTGTTATTTCTTGTAGCAAAGCTTTCCTTTGCAGAGAACTTGAAAAAGATACCCTAATGGGAAGCAGGTATTTTGGAATTTGAATGAGTTTTTAAACTGACAGGAGAGGGGTTATTCAAACCCACATTGGCCTATTGAAGATGGTCACAATTCTTTTATACACAGCAATTTATTCTATGATAGTACCTTTTTTTTTTCTTTGCTGAAATTATTATATGATAGTACTTGCATTTTATGTTCTATTGTAAGAAGAATGGTCAAATGATAAAAAAAAACTAAAAGCAAAACTCACTTTAGCAACTGTTAAAAAAAAAAAAGAATTAATGATTGGAAAGGTATTATCCATTACTAGGAATGTCATTGGCAAGGCCTAGGGTTGTCCTAACCCTATCCTCAAAATATACAACCCAGGCTTCGGTGGGGCCAAAGTCCTTGGAGGACCTACACTATCTAAGCCTTTGTCCTACCCTTGAGGGCTAGGGCCGGTCCAAGGCAGGGCTCATGGCCTAAAAACAAGAAAGCCATTATTATTTTTACATTATTACCAAGAATCAAGTGTCGACCGAGCATTATCTTTTCTAACCTCAATTGCGAAGGAACCAGAAAACATTTTGAGAATATAAGTTGTCACTAAAAGCTTTCTTCTATCGGACAAAGTCATACATGTTTTGATGACTTAGGTCCTCGAAACACGATTTTATTTAATTTGTCAAAGAAGGAAAATGGTTAGAGTCTAATCTATTTTATACATTTCACAGAAATTCCAACGTATGAAACCATTCCTTGAGTATCTTATCTTAAAAAAAAAAAATTAACTATTTACACCCACGTACGTTTTATCAATTGACATTATTTGCAATTTAACACTAATATGACTATTAAGTGTTTTTGGATTTCAGTTATAAAAATAAATGCACTTAATAAATGTTATTAATTTAGAATTTTAAAAATTGAGAGTCTTAATTATCTAATTAAAAAAATATTTGGATCACTCCATATCCGTAATGCACATAGAAACTACCTCTATGAATTGGTTGGCATCCCAACTAAATCTATAGAGGAAAATGTGTATCCTTATTAATAGGAAGGAGTACACCCCCTTTTGTACTAACTTGTTTATATAAAAACGCTAAAGTGAGCGAGAGAACATAAAAAAGAAATTTTTCGGAATAAATACTCATGTAATAAGTCAAAAAGTAAAACTTCAAATTAAGAGTACCTGACATTATTTTACATATTTACCAATAGGAAATCAAGCCCCTTTGGCTTCTTCATTAGATCTCATTTTGTCTCTTTTATGATACATGGACACATTGTTCATGGCAGTGTATGGCTAAGCAACCCCATGACCCAATAGGACCCTAAAAAATAAATCTTTTACCAAAAAAAATAAAATGATACGTCATAAAAATCAGATCGCAAAACAATGTAAACTTTATAAAAGTCATAAGGTCAAACATGAAATCAACACATTAAGAGTTATATAAATCTAATATGAAATCAAGACTAAGAATAAACTCACACCATTTTTCATCTCCTTCCTGCTTATTCATCATCACTCACACCAATGAGTAAGAAGATAATCCCTGCAATGAGTCATTCATCCAAACAAAGATATGGTGGGAATTGAGAAAAATACCATCTAAAGAAGAAGAGGGGAAGATATCTCAAGACTCTTTCCTTTGATTCCAGTCGATTACAAATTAATTGCTTATAATTAGATGTGGCCCAAGTTAGAAATTGATTGAGGTTACAATGATATTCCTAAATAGTAGAGGTAGTGTAGATATTGTGGTTTAATCAATGGTATTTTAGAAATTATTTTTTTTTATTGAGAGATTTTAGGATGTGGATTTAGGGTATAAAACCGGATTGGATTGACTTGACCAGAGACTTTAGAGATTTACAATTGGGTCCATTCGAAGATTGGTGCAAGAAATTCGAAGCAGTTTCAAGCCATTCAACCAGACAGATGAACCGAAGCTAGAGACTCGGTTCACTCTCGTCCGGTAATTTTCAATAGTTCTTCTTCATTCACTGGATACATATATTTTATTTATTTTATATATTTTTCTCTAATGATTGATTTTTGCAGGAAATTATCTGTGTATGATGTGCAGAGAGTGAAAAAATAATCAAAAGTAAATATGAATGTCATTCTTTTTTGTTGTTTTATTCTTTGTGCGTCTGAATGAGCTTATTATTACAATAATTTGCAAGAATTTCTTTTATGATTGTCTTGCAAGCACTCATCATTGCACCATTTTTTTCTTCTTGTGAAACTAAATAAAAAAAAACTAAATTTATTTATTTTCTCTTCTCAACAATAGCTAAAAGGACTAAATTTTAATTTACTTCTAGTTCGGCATAAAACTTTAAAGGGGCATTCGGCGAGAGGTCCCTAAACATTTCACTTTATGGCCTTAGATCCACTGTCTTTTTTTCATAGTGTGATAGGTCCTTTTTTCTAAATTTGAAGACCTAAAATGTCTAATTTACATTTTCTTTAAATCATATCCCATGATTAGTGGGATATGCCATTGATAACGGTCAACTAACATTTAATTAGCCATGATTAATGAAATCCCATTAATGAGATGTTCAAATAAATTCTAAAAAATAATAAAAATAAAAATAAAAATAAATTTCAAAAGAAGCAAAATAAGTTTCAAAAAATGCAATAAATTTCAAAATAACGGAGAGAAATTTCAAAAGACGCAAATAAATTTCAAAAGATCCAAAAAAATCTCAAAAAATGTAAATAAACTTCAAAAGATGCAAATAAATTTCAAAAAACCTAAATAAAATTAAAAAAATATAAATAAATTTCAAAAGACGCGATATAAAATTTTCCCCTCTTTCCGTTCTTCTTTCTTCATCCCCCCCACCCTCTCTTGCGGCACACGCTGCACCCTCCTTCTTTTTCTCCATCTCCGCACTCCATCTCCCTGTTGCACCCACACTCACCCTGCACACAACCCACCTTTTGCACGCCTCTGCTGCATTGCCTCCCTGCACCTAGCACCCATCTCCTCTCTCATTTCTTCCTCTGTTTCTTTTATACCCTAAGCACCGATTCAACATGTCTGGGTTGAAGAAGAAGATGTATAGTACAAGATTTGAAATTTAAAATTTCAAAATTTTATGCCTCAAACAGTTGAAAGGGTAAATCAGTCATGAAAATTATATCTAGGGACCTCTCGCGAAAATATGTCTAGCTATATGGACTATAGGCCTTAGACAAAAAGTTGTTGGACTAGAGGCCATACAAGACCGTGTTGAGGGACCTTCCGCTAATTTACTCAACTTTAAAACAGTATAAGAAGCTATGGTATTAGATACATGCATAGTAATTATGGGTAATTTTCCTCCGCAGACAGTCCCACATACTTGACATTGACCCCCGCCCTTTTCAATATTCAGAGGGTCCCATAGAAATTTTTTTGCTAGTAACCATTTACCACTACCATCAAGAGTCAGGACACCATAAGAAAAGGCAAGCCATTTTGTTAAGAATGAGACTTACTGTAAGATAGAACTCAGGAATAGGCCTCATATGATCCAGAATTTGGACAACAACAGCCATGATACATATAATAATTGATGCGCAACTAGATGAAAATTCTGAAACAAAAATACACACCATAACCAACATATTGTTATAAGATATGGATCTTGGGTGGATGCCCACTTAAGATGAGTTAGGGTTAAGTTTAGAGTTTCTCTATTATGTGACTACTTTGCCTATAAATATGCATCTCCCTATTGTATTTGTATATACATAATGAGATAATAGAAAACTCCATCTTCTCCCTCCTAATCTTCTTTCTCTTGTCTCTTACTATTTACAACACGTTATCAGCACGAAACTCTAAGGGCACGTTTGGCAAGCATCCTCGCCGTGGATTTCTGCTGGTTTTCTGCGATTCCGTGGAAAACCCACGTTTGATTCAGCATGGAAACGCCTTGAATGGATGCGAGGATTCTTCGTTTCCAAATATTTTGGGCGTCAGACACCCCTCCCCCCGGATCCGTGGAAACCACGAACATGAGGATTTGCGGAGCTACAGTGATTTCAGGCGTTAATTTAGATCAGACCGGTTTTTTGGAATTTTTTGGTTTCTATGGGCCCCACAATCAAGATTTGAACCGATAAAAGTGTTAAGAAGGTTCAAAACAGCTATCTCACAAAATTTCAGTCGCTGATTCATCATAAATCGTGAGATATTTACAAAATCGTCCAAACTGTTAAAATGCCAATTTCTGTGATGCAGTGGGCCAAAAAACGGGATTAAATACAGTTCATTGTTTTCAATTTTCTGGTTCCTGTGGGCCCCAAAATCATGATCTGAACCGTTAATTGTGTTAAGAAGGTCCATAACGGCTATGTTCCAAAATTTCAGCCGTTGATTCATCTTAGATCTTGAGATATTTGCAAAACCGTGAGGGACAGTGACGATAAGTGACAGTGAAGGTAAGTGGTAATGTGGCCCTAATAAGTTTTTGCTTTGGGAATGTACCTTTTAGATTCCCTAATCAAGATCCAAACCGTTAGTCATCTTTAAAAACTCCAAAACGGCCACTTCACCAAATATCAGCCGTTAATTCATCTTAAATCTCCAGATATGTGCCAAAATGTCTTACTGTGCAAACTATTATTGAAAACAGTCCGTTTTTTCTCATTTTTGGGTTTATGTGGGGCCCACGATCAAGATCAAAATCGGTCATTAGTTCTGGACGGTCAAGCAATGTAAGGTGACCAAATTTCAACCGTTGATCCTTACTGTATCTTGAAATATTTGTATAAACATCAATTGGATCATACATTCTACAACTTGTAGGAATCCTCCCTCCATCCAAACATGGAACTTTCATTGGGAATCCTACTTGAGGATTGTGGCTTTCTTTGGAGATTGAGAGAATCCTCTAAATACAAGATTCCTCACCGTTTACCAAACGTGCCCTAAGAGAAACTCTAAGAGAATGAAGAACACTCTTTTTCTTACACAAAAGAAGAGAAATCCTTCCCTGCACGGATTTCCATAGCGAAATCACTCCCTGAGCGGATTTCCATCGCGAAATCCTTCACAGCACGGATTTTCATCGCGGATTCCTTGCACAGATTCTTTTCTAGCACAGATTTTCATGGCAGATTCCTTCCCAGCGCGGATTCCCTGCACCGATTCCTTCCCAACGCGGATTTTCATTGCAAAATCCTCACAGCGCGGATTTTAGAAAAGAGTAATATTTTTCTTCAAATACAGTAAGTAGTATCTAAGTCCTTCTCCAAAATCAATTTATTAGAATGCATGCAACTAGAGTTGCATCCGAATCCCCATCCTTTCTACAAAGGATACAAGGTGATATTTGTGGACCCATCAATCCACCTAGTGGACCTTTTAAGTATTTTATAGTTTTGATCGATGCCTCCACCCGTTGGTCGGATGTTTGTCTACTTTCAACTAGGAACGTAGCATTTGCCCGCCTATTAACTCAAATAATTAAACTGAGGGCTCACTTCCCTGATTATCCCATTAAGTCTATAAGACTTGATAATGCAGGCGAATTTGCATCCCTGGTTTTTGATGATTTTTGTTCGTCTATAGGCATTGTAGTCGAACATCCTGTCCCCCATGTCCACACTCAAAATGGCTTAACTGAATCCATGATCAAGCGCATCCAACTTATTTCTAGGACTCTGCTGATGCAATCCAAATTACCAGTTAGTGCTTGGGGACATGTTGTGTTGCATGCAGCAATGTTAATTCGACTTCGGCCCACGGCCTACATCAATTTTCCCCTTTACAATTTATATCAGGACATCAACCCAATATTTCTCACTTGCGCAAGTTTGGTTGTGCAGCTCAAGTCCCAATACCACCCCCTAAGCGTACTAAGATGGGACCACAACGAAGATTGGGAATATATGTAGGTTATGACTCTCCTTCGATTATTCGATATCTAGAACCAAGGACAGGAGATGTCTTCACTGCTCATTTTCTCGATTGTCAGTTCGATGAGACAATTTTCCCGCCGTTAGGGGGAGATAAGATAGTTCCTGAAGAACGTATTGTTCCCGTAGAACAATCCATTCCTGAAGAACGGCGAGAATTAACATGGAATACTTCCACTCTGTTTCATCTGGATCTACGAACTTCACAATGTGAGAATCAAGTTCGAAGAATTGTGCACTTGCAAGAAATTGCAAACAAATTACCTGATGCATTTAACAATGCAGCAAAAGTGACGAAGTCACATGTGCTAGCTATGAATGCACCTGCCAGGATTAATGTCCCTATAGGACGAAATCAAAATACGGCAGCAAAAGAATCTGCGATACGCCAGAAGCGTGGCAGACCTATAGGTTCAAAGGACTTAGCTCCGTGGAAAAGGAGAAATGAGCAATCATCATCATATCCTCTCGAAGAGGCATGTAACGCTCCTGAAGAGGTTCCTCCCGAAGAGGTACATAATGCTCCTGAAGAGGTTATGGCAAAATCCGTTCTCTCTAAAATAATTGAAGTCCCTGGTGAGACTTTGGAAGCCCCTGAAGAGGCACCGGTACCGGAAAATAAAGAGATCTCTATACTTTACAATTATTCAAAAGAGAGATGGAATAGAAATGAGATTATCATCGATGACGCATTTGCATATGCAGTAGCTACACAAATATCAAAGGAAAATGATGATGATGATTGGGACACAGAACCACGTTCTATAAATGAATGTCGACAAAGAAAGGATTGGCCACAATGGGAAAGTGCCATCAAAACTGAGTTAGAGTCTCTCAACAAACGTGGTGTGTTCGGACCTATAGTACAAACCCCAAAAGATATTAACCATGTAGGTTACAAGTGGGTGTTTGTAAGAAAAATGAATGAGTTGAATGAAATTACCAGATATAAGGCACGATTAGTGGCACAAGGTTTCCTGCAGAAACCTGGGATTGATTATGAGGAAACATACTCCCCCTTTATGGATATAACGACATTCAAATATTTGATAAGTTTAGCAGTTTCTCAAAATCTAGAAATGAGACTCATGGATGTTGTAACTGCTTACTTATATGGGGACTTAGACACAGAAATTCACAAGAAAATCCCGGAAGGATTTCCTTTGCCTGAAGCAAAGCCAAGGAGTACGTACTCAATCCAATTAAGGCGATCATTGTACGGCCTGAAGCAATCCGGAAGAATGTGGTACAATCGCCTTAGTGAATACTTGTCTAAAAAGGGGTATGAAAACAATCCCATTTGCCCGTGTCTATTTATAAAGAAATTTTTGGAGGGATTTGCAATATTAGCAGTTTATGTTGATGATATAAATTTGATAGGGACTCCAGAAGAGCTCGAAGAAACTACTAATTACTTAAAGAAAGAATTTGAAATGAAAGACCTTGGAAAAACGAGATTCTGTCTCGAATTGCAAATCGAGAGGAATTCTAATGGGATGTTGGTCCATCAATCTAATTATACCGAGAAAGTATTAAAACGATTTGGTATGGACAAGGCACATCCATTAAGCACCCCTATGGTTGTCCGATCTCTTGATATAAAGAAAGATCCATACCGCCCCATCGAGGAAAATGAAAAGGTATTGGGTCCCGAAGTACCATACCTAAGTGCTATTGGAGCCTTGATGTACTTGGCACAATGCACTAGACCAGATATTGCATTTTCTGTGAATCTACTTGCCAGGTATAGTTCCGCACCAACTCAAAGGCACTGGATTGGTATTAAACACATTCTACGATATCTGCGTGGAACAACTGATTTGGGAATATTTTATGTTTACGATCATAAAGATTCCAATTTAGTAGGATATGCAGATTCAGGTTATCTCTCTGATCCTCATAAGGGTCGATCACAGACAGGTTATGTGTTTTTAAATTGTAATGCCGCCATTTCTTGGCGTTCTACAAAACAGACTTTGGTAGCTACTTCCTCCAACCATGCTGAGATTTTGGCTCTTTATGAAGCTAGTAGGGAATGTGTATGGCTAAAATCTCTAATTCAGCATGTTCGTAGTTCTTGTCAATTGCCTTCTATTGCAGGTATTCCAAACATTATTTATGAAGATAATGAAGCATGTATAAGATAGATTCGAGAAGGTTTCATTAAAGGAGAAAGGACTAAACATATAGCACCGAAATTCTTCTTCACTCACGAACTTCAGAAGAACAATGAAATTGAAGTCAAACAAGTTCGTTCGAGTACCAATCTGACTGACTTGTTTACAAAATCTTTGCCAAAATCAGTACTCCAGAAGTTTGTATATGAGATTGACATGCGCAGAGTTCATAATCAAACTATATAAAATGATGCTCATCCAAGGGGGGGGTGTTATAAGATATGGATCTTGGGTGGATGCCCACTTAAGATGAGTTAGGGTTAAGTTTAGGGTTTCTCTATTATGTGACTACTTTGCCTATAAATATGCATCTCCCTATTGTATTTGTATATACATAATGAGATAATAGAAAACTCCCTCTTCTCCCTCCTAATCTTCTTTCTCTTGTCTCTTACTATTTACAACACATATATGATATTCCCATGCATTATATCTATGGAAGAAAATAGTACCCTACATTTAAGGGACATTTGTATAAAGGGAGAATAAAGCAAACTCTCGTAGCATGAACACCTCAGCAATAACACTACAAGGTAAAACAAACCAGCTGATGAGCCTCTTGTCCTCTAACCATGAAACAGAGTTTATCTAGAATTGGATTACTATCATATGAAGAAAAAAAAAATGACATCGTCTCAATGCCTATGCAAGATTAAATGAGCACCATATTGGGGTTGAAGTGTAATGAGAGTGTAAGGAGCATGTGCATAGGATGGTGACAGCTCGAACGAGAAATGTTGCAAAATAATGGACAAGGCCATTTTTGCTTCTATGAGAGCGAAGTTCTGCCTAATACATATGCGTGGTTCCCAACTAAATGGAACGAATACAAGTTGATTCTTTGATGCCTTTGCAACTCCTTCTGCGAATCTCTCTGGTTTGAATTCTTCCACATCTTCTCCCCATATTTCAGTATCATGATGCATTAGGATGGTTGGTAGATTAACTTGTGCACCTGGTGGAAGGGTGATATCTCCTAGTTTTGAAGTCTTGTCCACTTGCCGAGCGGTGAAAACCAAGAGCGGGTACAATCGAAGAACCTCATAAATAGGGTTGTAAAAGGGTCGGTTCCGGTCCGGGTCCAGGGTGGACCCGGACCTGGAACCGTTTAGTAAGAGGGGGACCCGGATCGGAACCAGGAAACTGGTTCCGGAACCGGTTCCGATAATTTTAATGGGAACCGGAACCGGAACCATTTGTGAGGCGGGTTTGGTTCCGGTTCCGGGTATGGTTCCGAGTCTAGACTAATACATGTGTTTTTCTTTTTAAAAAAATTATGCTTTTTCCATATTTCAATTGGATCACCTGCAAACACTAATGTGACTTTTGTTTATCAATAACATGCACTTTTAACCAAAAAACTCAAAAAGTAGAAAAGTAAAACGGATTCTATTTTCATATACGAAAGTTACCTTATGTTAGTGTATATTGGGCCGGGTCTCGGGTCCACGGGTCTGAGCCACTGTGGATCCAAAACCGGACCCGTTTAGGTATCGGTTCCAAAAAAAGGATCCGGAACCGGAACCATTTGCTTATCGGGACCAAAATAAGGACCCAGACCCGGAACCTATCGGGTCGGAACCTTCGGGTAATCGGAGAATCGGGGACCCATTTACAACCCTACTTATAAAGAATCATTGGCACCTAAAGTAGCAATTTCAATATTTCAGAAACCATCTAAATATGTATCTCATGTTGAATTTGGTAAATAAACAAGTAGATGACTTCTGATTAATTCAAAAAATCGAGAGTTCTCTTGTAAGCAGGGCTTAATGTATTGAATAGAACATCCAAAGTAAGTACTTACTATTTTCAAGTGATTTATGCCATCAAAGTCTCGCTGATGTTTTCCAAAGACCTGCAAAACCTCTTCTCTTGCTTGCAGTTGCCAGCTGGGATGCATACTCAAAACACCCATTGTCCATGTTAATAGAATTGAGGTGGTTTCCTGCTGAGCAAAATAAAACAGCTTTTACTCATCTATTACTTCTTCAGTTGTCATGGCAGCGGCATTGGAGTTTCCTTGCTCTTGAGAGTCTCAAAAATTAGACTCCATTAGCAATCCTATTAAGTCATTGTTACTAACATTTACCATTTCCATTTCTTTCTCTCTTTCCCTGATCATATCCCTCAGTAGAGCACATACTTCTTTGTCAATTTCATTTCTCCTCTTGTTCTCTTTTAAAGGCAAGAACCTGTATACATGAGCAGTTAGAGGGCATGGTATTTAACGCAGTCAAAAGATGTGAATTAAAAATGCTACCAAAATCAACCTGTTAGAATGTGTAATGAGAGTTACACTAACAAACATGCATAGTGTGTGGGACGTTTCTCTAATAGCAGGATTGAGCTAGTCTCAGTAACAGTGCCGACTTAGCTTATTTCGATCTTGGTGTACAAGCTCAGCAATAGTGTCAAGTCACATCCAGCTCGGCAACAGTGACAGCTAGCACCGAGCTTGAGCTAGCTTCGATAAGGGTACCGGCTAGGCTCACCTCGTTATCGGCAAAAGGCACCTCAGCAACAGTGTCAGGATGCGTCCATATCTGTTCAAGGTATCATCTTCAATTCGGTACGACCAACAGAGATGAACACTAGAATATGAGAAGTCATGTCATGATCCGACTGGACAGTATCTCCACTAAGGGAGCATCAGATGGAACTTCCTCCTTTATATATAAGGGTAAAGATCCCAAAGGGGAGGGGGGCCACGAAAGGTAATACAACGCCATGCCATGCAACACAATACAAGCATACTTGCCTTTCTTCTCCATCCGTTGTTCAGCGATAGCACTAATTCAAGCATCGGAGAGCCTTCGGCTGACTGCAGCCAGGGTCTCTGATCTTGTTTTTCCTTCCCTTTCAAGTTTTAAGGCGATTCATCTTTCCTAGAGAAGTTTAACAGCATATTATGAGTTTCATAGTCACTTAATCAAGTCCGTAAGATTTAGGCACTTACAATTGGCATTGTCTGTGGGAAAGGGATATCAAGCCATGCTCACAAAAACCATTCCTCCAAAAACTAGAAATGGTGAAGGACGATCGACTAAAGCCCCGTCACTATCACCAACGGTCCCCTGTCGATGGAGATCCGAGAAAGTCTAGTGCGGCGGGCGCAAAAGGACCTGTAACTCAGCCAGGCTCATCATCAAAGGGGGTGACAGCACCCCCAGCAAAATGCTCTTCTATTAGAGCACCCCCAGCAGAGTACTACCCTGTTGGAGCCTCCCAAGCGGAGTAAAGCTCCAGCAGCAACCAGGTCTCGTCATGACGAAGATCCGTTCCTTGTGGATATCAGCGCCCAAAACCTTGTCATCCAGAAACAAGATGAATTGATCCATCAACTCAAATGTCTGTCCAAGGTTCGTCCTTTATGATGGAAGCTCGGACCCTGCGGCACAAATCCAGCATTTCACCCAGCGGGTGTTCATACTGGGCGACATCAGCCACCCAAACTGTAGAGTCTTCTCTTCCAGTTTGGACGACCTCCCCCTAAGGCGTTTCTACGCGTTCTCAGAGGAATTGATTTGGAGCTGGCAACTCCAAAACTCCTTCGTGGAAAGGTTCCAGGCACACAGAGTCACCCTAGAAACAAACGACGACCTCATGGTGATTGGAATGAGGTGAACTGAAAGCACTACTCAATTCTCCATGAGGTTCTACACCGTCTACAGCCAAGCAAAGGACGCCACTGACAAAGCGGCCCTCACATCCTTCGAACAAGCTCTGCTGCCAGGCAACGAGCTCCGGAAGGACCTAGTTCAGTTCCCCATGGTCACAGTGAATGCACTGATCTCCAGAATGAACCAGTTTATCGAACATGAAGACGAGGCTCGAGCTCGAGCTCGGGAGAGCCTCGACCTTTAGCAAGATAAATCCTCCAGAAAAGAAACAACAATCTTACAAACAGTTCATTGACTCGCCATACTAAGTCTTCGTCCTCAAGTCCAGGCTCGGTGATAGCACCAGCTGGGTAGAAGCACAACACGGTAGAAGCTCCAGCTGCTGCCTCAGTAACAGCACCAACCTCAGCTTAGCTTCTTCAATCATTAGCTCCAACAGTGGCCTCGGTGATAGTAATAGCCATAGCTCGGGCAATTCCAATCATGACAGCCTCAGCCCAGCTTCTTCAGGAGTGGCCTCAGTGGCAGCACCAGCCTTAACTGCACAGCCGTAGCTCAGATAGCATTAATCGTGACAGCTCAAGCAGTGGTCTTGGTGATAGCACCAGCCACGGCTAGGACAACATCTTTCACAACATCTCCAATTCTTGCCAAGTTGTGGAAATCGGCGATTGCTTACCTCCCTAACTGCTACAGAGCATTAGAAAAGTGAAAAAGACATTAAAACAGTTTAAGGCACACCTTGTTACAGAACTTGGTGGCTTCAGCTCGGTTATGGAACCAGCTATGCAAAACGCCAAACTACGGAACTCGGCAGAAATCTCAACTCGGTTTCGGAACTAGCTAATTACAATACCTTGTTACAGAACTCGGTGGTTTTAGCTCGGTTACAAAACCAGTTATACAGCGCAAAGTTACAGAACTTGGCGAAAATCCCATCTCGGTCACGGGACCGGATGTACAACGCGTCACGTTATGGAACTCGGCAGCTATCCTAGTTCGGTTGCGGAACTAACTATGCAGTTGAAGAACTCGTCGGCTAGCAAATTCGACATCAGGGTGCAAATACTTCTTGAGTTATGGAACTTAAGAACAGATCGAATTCCAGTTGTCGAACCAAATTCGATTAGGCTAAGTCACTTCTGATTGTGGAACCGAAGTCATTTGCCCAATGGTTACTCGGTTCCGGTTACTGAACCGAACTCAACTACTTGGTCAAAGAATCAGGCATTTATGCTAAGGGCCCAGTTATGGAACAGAGGTCAAGCGCATATATGTTATTTTCAAAAGAAAGATCGAAGGCAAGTATGGAAAAGAAGATGTATTCATTGATTGAAGAAGTTACAAATTCTTTACATTCTTCCACCACTATAAAAGAAAAAGAAATACATCAAAGAAGGCTTTAAGAGGCAAGGGCCTCTACATTGACATCTGGAGGGTCAGTCGCAGCAGCTTGGGGAGTAACCTCGGGTAGAGGAGTCGAGACAGGCTCTGGTGCGACCTCAAGAGTAGGGGCAGGACTCGGCTCAGGCTCGAGACGAGAAAACTCGAGCAGGTTTTGATTAACAGGATAATCCTCGGGGATCCCTGCCTTCTTCAGTGCAGCTCGACACCCAAGCTCGAACAAAGCCGAGCTTATCTTCTCGACTTGAGCCTCATATTCTTTAGTCGCCGCATCCACCCCGTCCTAGAAAGCTGCGTCAAGTTTAACCTGGACTGAGGCTCGGATTTCGACCTTCTCTTTTTGCGCCAATTCGAGCTTGGCATTCTGTTTCGCCAGCTCAGCCTCAAGTTCGAGTGCCCTCTTCACCTTAGCCACGGCCGCGCCCTTCAGCTCGTGGGTCTCGGCCTTCAGCTTGCAAATCTCGTTGAGTGCAAACTCGATCTCTGCCCCTTGGCTACTGATCTTCTCCTCCGCCTCTTTCAGCTCCTGGCTACTCCCCTCCAAGGCCGTCGCAAGTTTCTTTTTCTCTGCTTCCAGCTTTTCGACCTTGGAGCTGCTTTCACGGGTCCTGTCCAGGACCACCTGAACCCTCTACGCAATCTGAGAAGAGAGCATGTCAGAGAAAGGCAAACGGGATCAAATACCACATAAGATATGTGATAAAGACTTACCGAGAAGGCCAACTGCAGAGAGGACATCAGCAGCGACGCATCGTCTGCTCCCTTATGCCTCTGCATGTCGAGTGGTAAAGTACATGCATTGGAAAGAGCAGCGACAATGAGAGGGTTGCTGGATAGATGGTCTTCCACCGTCATCGGCCTCCCAAGCCCAATTAGGAGACTTGGCCTCCACGGGGCCGGCCCCACAGCCTGGGGAGTCGAGGCTTGCCCAGGGCCCTTCTCTATGGAGCCCTCAACCCTGGGCCTTTTCTCCTTCGGACCCCTCTCTCTCGCCTCTTCGGTAGAGCGCTGTCGAGCTCTCGTGCCTTGGCCCTCGGACCGGGGCCTTTTCTCCACCCGACCTCCTTCCCTTGCCGTCTCAGCGGAGCGCTGTCGAACTGCGTCCAAAGCAACAGAAGGAGGAGCCTCGTCGCTACCCGAGGCCGCAGAAGCAGGAGTGGGGTCGGCAGCAGCAGGCGTGGAGGCAGAGGAAGCTTGGCCTCCAAAAAGTTTAGCCCCTAGGTCTTTAACCTTCAAAACAGGGCGTCGTCGCTCCATATCCTCTCCCCTTTCTTCTTTTTAGTTGAAGGGGGACGAGTAGGCTTCAACGAGCTAGGACAGATCGGCGGCCTCCGAGTCGACGGGCGATTTGGATACCTCTCTGCCTGAAGCTCTTCGGCACTCGACGTCGGTCAGGGCGAGCACAGGCTCCTTCCTCTTGATGTATGTGTGGTACCTCAGCTCATACCCAAGTAAGGACCAAGCAGCACACCCGTGATGGCCCTGGTAGTCACACATGGCATTTAGCCAGCTGTCGTTCCTCTTCCAGCCAGCGCGCTCAGCCCCCTGCCTTCTCTGGCTGACCTCTGCGCAACAAGAGAAAAGCATCAGCTCGGCAAAACAAGAAAATAAAAACAAGAGCATTCTAAGGAGGTCGGTCTTTACTTGGAGGAACCCCGAAGTGATGAGGGATCCTGTATGACCTCTCCACCTTGGTCTCCGCCTCACCGAACTCCCAATTACTGGAGATGAGCAGACGATCGTCCCCGGTATGTCTGTTCGAGTCCTCCAGGTCGTATACAAAAGGCTCCATTTTTTGTTTCCCCAGGAGGTGGTAGTTGTGACTGTCTCCCGCGGACTTGCAGACATCATATACATCCTCGATGTCATGGACAGTGAGGTTAATGCCCAAAATCTTATTAAGCTCGGTGGCACCCATTATTACTTTGTAGCTATTGGGCATCAGCTGACAGGGGACAAGGTGTCATGTCGCCAAGCAGGCTCTAAGAAGATAGTGGACAGGAAATCTAACCCCTCCCTCAATTATTGAGACTAGAGGAAATGGCATCCAGCCATTGTGAAAAGAATAACCCTCGAAAGGGTTCTTTGGGTTGTCTAGTTTCGTCTGGACGCTGTCTAGGATCTCATACATCTCCCTGAACCCATCCATGGCCTCAGGGGTGTCCAGCCAATTCCTAAATGTTCTCATTTTCCTAGGATTGAAGAAACTGGAATGAACAGAGGGCAAAAACCCTAACAGAAATGGAAGGTGCGTGAAAGACCCCGTCCCAAGTGACATCGATTAGTGTTAATTAAGTCGTGTTTTAGTTCTAAGTGTGATTAGTGGATCTTGAAAGTCTTGGATCCTAACCCTAGAGGGGGGTGAATAGGGTGAGCTACAATATGTGACCAATTAAGACCAGTTTTAACTTCTTTAAAATAAACTAGTCACAAGTGATGATAAACAAACAAAATGCAGAAGCTAACAAAAAGAATCACCACAACACATGCACCATCACACAAGGATTTATAGTGGTTCGGCCACAATACCTACATCCACTACTGGCTTGTGATCCAACACCCCACCAGATTTTCACTATTTATGCTTTTCAATAGGCTAAGCAATAACCTTTACAATATGCTTTTCAAGGCTAAGCAATAACCTCTACACTATGCTTTTCTTAGGCTAAGCAATAACCTCTTTAACCAAAAAGTTGGTTATCTCTCTAAGTAGTGTCTAGAACACACTTGATGGAGATACAATTTATAGCTCATTACAATGCCTCTTAATTTAGGCGGATATGAAAGTGAAAATCTAATTCACACACACACACACACAACACACACTATGAATGCAAAGATGAATGCACAATGTGTATGTAAGATGTCCTCAATCAATTTGAAAATGAAAGCTCATAAATGTATGCCAAAGGCTTTTAAAAGTTTTAGCTCATAAAAATATTTATGATTGAGGAAAGATTGCTAATCACTGTCGGATGTGAATTTTGATCCACCAGGGGAGGGAAATTGCCATTCATCTATATGTGTTATTTAAATTTTACATCGAAAATGAGGATTCCGACTACCCTCAAAATCGACGGATCACGATCGCCAGCTACGATAACGGCCGTTACACCGTTCTTCGACAAAAGCAGAAGAAAAATGGGAGAAAATAAACGGGTGGGTTCTTCTCTCGTCTATTGTGCTGCCGGCAACACACGACGGTTTTCCTGTCACATTAATTTGGGTCTCTTTGGGTCTTTTTAATACTGGGTCAATTCAGGGTTATGAGCAAAAGTCCAAATAAGGTTAATCCTCACACAGCATAATCATGGTGTATCCAAGTATAATAAAATAATTAAAATGAAGAAAATGAAAGGGGGGAGGTGCCAAATATTTAAGAAGATGATCGGCCCTGTTCCCGGGTACCCCCTTCTAATCCCTTGGCAAAATAGGGTTTAAAGGCTGATTTTTTAAATCAAAATGATGATGCAAATGAGACTTTGACTCGTGATTTCTGTGTTTTTCGTGTGCGATACACGAGTGATAAAAGTGAAAGCCGATGGGCTGTAATTGATTGAAGGTGGCCGATGGGCCGGTGTTTGTTTGAGGGTGGCCGATGGGCCGAAATAAAAATATGCAAAGTGTGTGAAATCACTCATCTCATCTAATTATTCTCATTTATTCAATTTTAGAAGTCAGTTCTTGGTCCCCTTTTATCATTAAGTTCAATTAAATATTTGGTACCTGAGGTGGAGGAAGAAATCAAGGAAAAATCTTTTTGGGTTTATTTTGTTGGTTTTATAGTTTTTATGGATTTTTGATATTGGGCTAGAAGGGCCTAACTAAGGGATCTTACTTGGATTTACGTGATTAATGCTTTATTATTGATCATCGGATTACCCCTATCCTAAGGTCCTAGACCGCCCACATCAGCTTTCCCGGTCCCCTAACGGAACGAGAAAAGTGATGGAGCGAAGCCTAATGCTCTAAGCTACCTAACGGGGAAATCCGATCTAATCCTAGAGTGCAAATAGCTTTAAGCTTGATAACTCTGCCTAAAGAATTTGGTTAATTAAGGTTTTAGTCGATTCGGTTTGTTTTAAGCTATGAGTTGATTAAGAGTGATTTAGGGATGTTTTAAGATTCTACTTAAGTTGTTTAAGGCTCAGGGATTTCAAGTTTTAATTCGAGAAGTGAAATGATGTCGAAATCGACGGACAGGATTGGCGGAGGACTTGGGCGCCCAGGGGGTGGCGCCTAGGTCACTCTGGTGACTTGGGCGCCCAGGCAGTGGCGCCCAAGTGGTTGTTTCTTGGTGGTTTGGCTGGTGGTGGTGCTATTGTTGTTATCTTCGGAATCCCGAGGATTCTTACTTGATGAATTTTAATGTTCCAAATTGTTTTAATTCTCTGGTGTTCAAATGTCAAAATTATTCGAATCCGGATTTTGAGAACAAAACCAAGAATTCGCGTTTTAGTGCAAACGAAATGATAGGCGCCAAGGGGGTGGCACCCAAGTGATGGCTTGTGATTTTCAGGTATTCCAGATGGGACTAAGTTTTCGGTTTTTGGGATCTAGGGATTATGTTGGGTTCTGGTTTTAGTTAATTTAAGTTATAAGGTGTTTAGTTATTTGTTTTTGGTCGAGGTAGTAGGTCGGGGTGAAAATGTAGGATAGGCGCCACAGGAGTGATGCCTAGGTGGTCGTTCGTCGGTTCGTAAGGGTTTTGGGTGCTAAGTCCGAATCGATAAAAGTCTTAAGTATTTTAAGTTAACAGTGTTTTAATATGTGGATTGGGATTGGTTTGAATGTTAATTAATTAGGCTAAGTTGTTGGTCAGGGTTTTTATGAAAACAGGTAGGCTGGGCGCCCAGGGTGTGGTGCCCAGGTGGAAATGGAAGATGGGCGCCCAGGGGGTGGCGCCCAAGTGGACTATTCTGTGATTCAGGTGGTCTTATGTTTTTAGGTGAATTTAAGTCCGAATTGGTTAAGGTTTAAGGTCTGCTGATATTAAAGTGTTTTAATGTTAATTGGGGTTAGTTTAAATATTAATTAGGTTAGATTGTTAGGCGGGGTTTTTATGAAAACAGGTAGGCTGGGCGCCCAGGGTGTGGTGCCCAGGTGGAAATGGAAGATGGGCGCCCAGGGGGTGGCGCCCAAGTGGATTGTTCTGTGATTCGGGTTGGTTTCGTATTTTTTAGGTTGATTTGAGGTTGAACTTTTATGGTTTGATGTATTTTAAAATAAAAGTGTTTTGCTGTGTTGTTAGAATTAAATTAGGTTCCAATTAATTAGGCCTCTTTACGGTTCGGGAGGCTAGGCGCCCAGAGGGTGGTGCCTAGGCAGATAGTTTTTTAAGTTTTGAGTTGGTTCAATGATCTTTAAGTTAATTTGAAGTCGGACTTCTGACTTCAATTGTTATAAATTCAATGGAATTCTAAAGTGTTGATTACGATTGAATTCAGGTTTAGTTTCAAGTGGGGTCTCCTAGTGATTGAGTAGGATAGGCGCCCAGAGGGTGGCGCCCAGGTGTCTCGGAAGGATGGGCGCCCAGGGGGTGGCGCCCAGGCGGACTGTTTTTATGGTTCAAATTGGTTTTATATTTTTGAGTGAATTCAAGATCAAATTGATTGAGGTTTCAAGTGTTTTTGAATTGACAGTGCTTTAATGTATTGGTTCGGGTCTAATTGGGTAAGTTTTAATTTCGATTGATGGTCTCCAAGGGAATAGGGTAGGATAGGCGCCACAGGGGTGGTGCCCAGGTGTCTCGGAAGGATGGGCGCCCAGGGGGTGGTGCCCAGGTGTCTGGTTCTTGGTTTTGTGCTGGTCTTGTACTTTTGAGTTAATTAAAGGTTGAGTTGATTAGGGTTTTAGTTATTTCAAGTTTGAAATGTTTTACTGTGTTGATTCGGATTAATTAAAGGTCTTAATTAATTGGTTTAAGCTTTAACCGGGGTGTCTTAGATAATGAAGAGGTTGGGCGCCCATGGGGTGGCGCCCAGGTGACTGTGGAAGGATGGGCGCCCAGGGGGTGGCGCCCAAGTGGCTGTGGAAGGATGGGCGCCCAGGGGGTGGCGCCCAGGTGACTGTGTTTTGGGTTTTAAGTGTTTGATGTTCTTAGTTGCTTTTAATCCGAATTAATTAGGTCTCTAAAGGAATTAAAGGTGTTCTTATTGATTTAATGGTTTTTAAATTAATTAATTATGATGTTCTAATTAATCTTAGGGTTATCCTACTTAGGCGCTAAATTCGATAACCTAGACTATCTAACTATTATTTTTGGGTTTTTCTGGATATCTTTTTAATTTGTTTTTGGTTTCCCCTCTAATTTACTAAAGAGTAAGGAAAGAGAAGAAATGATTTTATGTTTTATGATGTTTTTGGGTTTTTTGTATAATTCTACGATTCAAATGATATGATGTGAAGTGTGATAAAAAAAGGTAATTCGAAGTTCAGAACACATCAAACAACCAAACATATCATTATCAAACAATTTCTAGGTAAATTAAATGCGGAAGATCGGAAGTTGTGCACGAAGGTGAAGAAAAATCCACTTGGGCGCCCCACCTGTGGCGCCTACCCTGCTCAGTCAGGGTTTTCAATGGATCACAATGAATGCACCAAAAATCTTAGTATTTCCAACACAATTTCCGATATTCAGCGACTGATGCGAATTCCTGATGCGAACTATTAATGATGCAGCTAGCAAATCTATGAGAAAACGTTGTAACGGGCGAAGGTTTAGAACCCGAACCCAATCTCAGAAGGGTAGGCGCCCAGGGGGTGGCGCCCAGCCTGTCTGGGAGAGGGCAGGCGCCCAGGGGGTGGCGCATAACCTTTCTGCCAAGGGTTTTTCGCGATCTCTATGGTATGAATGATAATAATGATACTGTTAATGCGAGATCTAACCTAGTTATGCGATTAGAATTACAAAATCAATGCAGATCTACTATATTAGAATGAACCTAAACATGTTTCTAGTATGATGAGATGCTAATATCAGTTTCAACACAAGCTAATGTAGATCTATGATGCTCAAATTATCCTAAACATATTTCTAAGCATTTATGCCAATGGAATGTAGTAAAAGAGAGGGGAGATCTAGGAATACCGTTAGATGATGCGTTTCTCAAGTTCCTAGAACGAAGCTTTCGCGAAGTCCCATAGCCCCAGTTGAAGATATGAAAGCTTTCTTCTCTACCTCTTCTTCTTCTTCTCTAGATCGGAAACTCTTTCTCTAATGGTGGCTACCTTTCTTCTTCTTCCTTATTCTCTATTTTCTCTATTTTCTTTTTAGGGTAGCTCCCCTTTGCTAATGTGGGGTAAGAGGGATTATATAGAGGCTTTGGGACGAGTTTAGGAGGGCTAGGGATTCATTAATTCGTGCTTTTAGAAGGTCTCACGCATCCCAAGGCTGCTTAAGTCATTTTAGGGTGAACTAGGGTTTGAGAGAGTGGATGGGCGCCCACGGGGTGGCGCCCACATGGTCTGCGCAGTCTGGGCGCCCACAGGGTGTCGCCCAGGTGGAACTCAGGGCTGGGCGCCACATGGGTGGTGCCTAGGTGGTTCGGTTCGTCTTCGGTGCATGGTCCCTATGTTTGAGTGGTCCTGGGCTACTTTCAAGCCATTCTAGTGGAATTTGGAAGGTGGGCACCCACCATGGGGTGCCTAGATGACTTGAACAGTGTGGGCGCCACAGGGCTGGTGCCTATGTGGAATTCAGTAGGGTGGGCGCCACATGGGTGGTGCCTAAGTGGAGTCGATTCATTTTTGGAGTTCGGTCCCTACGTTGAATGGCCCAGGTATGTTTTCAGCCCAACTAGTGAAATTTAGAGTGTGGGCGCCCACCATGAGGTGCCTAGGTGGTGCTGGGCAGTATGGGCGCCCAGCATGGGGCGCCTATGTGGAATTCAACAGCCTGGGCGCCACATGGGTGGTGCCTAGGTGATTTTGACATCTTCTTGGGACAAACTTCGGAAGCTCATAAATTTTGACCTGCTTATCAAATTTGGACATTCTATATATCGTCGGAAAGCTCTCGGAGTCAAGAATCCAATGGTCTAAATGTCCTGATGATTAGGTGCTGGAAAAAAGGGGGAACCTATGGACCAATGGAACCGGCTCCGTCACTTAGGCCAATCGGGTGCCGTTAGGGCAAATTAGGGTTTGATAAGTGTGGGCGCCCAACCTAGGGTGCCTATGTGATTCTGGGAGTTGTGGGCGCCCAGCCTAGGGCGCCTATGTGGTTTTCAGTAGGTGGGGCGCCACCCAAACGGATTTCGCCATTTCTTAACTTCGGAAGTTAATAATTTTCGACCCGTTGGTCGGATTTGGATGTTCTATATATCATCAGAAAGCTCTCGGAGCGTAGAATCTTGTGGTCTGTAAATCCTAATGGTCAGAGGTCAGGAAAATAAGGGATACTTGGTTCAATGATCCCAACCTCCTAATTCATGTTAATCATATCGTACTTAGGCAAACTATGTGTAGTTTCTCTAAGAATAACTTGAGTGTCTTCTATATAGTCTGGAATGGGTTTGGAATAGTGTTGTAGTCCATGCCTGGTATGAGTAGTGGGTCGAACTCGAGATCTCAACGCAATTCGGCCTTTTCTCTCACAATTTTTTCGAATTGTCGAACTAAGTCTAAAATTATCAACAAGCATCTTCATCGTCATTAATTAATTTGAATTATGCCATTAACCATTCAATTATGGGTGAAATGGGGGCATCATTATATATGATAAGTGTTTAAGGCTATCATAGGGGGCCAAAATGAGGTGTCTACAGTATGCCCCTCTTTGGAGAACAACACGTGGAGAGTTGTGCTCCAAAGAAAGTAGACACATCACTCATGACTCACGGGAGCTTTTGAGCTCGCGGGAGTGGCCGCCTACGGATGTATGCAATTGCAAACTTGTTCTAAAGGTGAGGTTCACTTTTCTAGGATCGATCCTGATTCAGGGGGAAAAAATAAAAAAGAACAAGTTACGTGCCCACTGATTTGATTGGAAACCCGAGATCTGTGCCTCGGTGCCCGTGGTATTGCCACGTGGCGGGTTGGGAACTGTGCCCCGGTTGCTTAATTTAAAGTGATGGTGGGAACTGTGTCCCGGTGGTCTGAATCAGAAGTCAATCTTTCGATTGGTTAAGTCACAATTAGAATTTCATTTGTTCTTGCAATTGAGTTTTTTTTTTAGTTTGTCATATATAATGTCTTTTGACTTTCATCCAAAATTGAATGCTCAAGGCATAGTTAAAACTAACTAGTAATAATGGAGATCTTGAAGGCAATCACAAACATAGTTCAAGCAATGGTGTGAGGTGCATGTGAGAATGAGATGCATTTTTTTTTTTTGAAAAGAGATTTTATTTTTAAACTCGGGTATGCATTGAAAAAGCTAAATCAATGGAAGATGTTCACCGGAATAACCGTCACTCTCTAGGGATCTTGGTCTTCACCCAAGCTTGGATGAGAACCTGGGATTGATTCAATCATCATTTTGTGCTTATCACGGAGAGCTTCAAGTTACACGGATTCCATTCTCCAACGTCAAGATTTGAGTCGGCAAACACCACAATTCATGGTAACACGGTATTATGGTTGTTGTACCGATTATAAGCGCTTAAGGGAGGCCTACGGCGACTCAATTTCCAGACGTGGAATAAAATCATGAAAATCCGTAGTTAGGTGTACTTACCTCAAGAGCTTTTCATAAGTCCGACGATGGAGCTCATTGCCGCTTTCTTTCGTTGTCCATTTGCAGAAGTTTGTGTCATTCATCCCCATCAGTGTGTTTGAATCACTTTTGTTGTTCTCATTTCTAGGTTGTAAATCTGCACTGGACAAACACTAAAAGATTCTGCACTCTTGCTTGTTAGTACTCAATCTTATAATTTGCATAAATAACAATTTTAATTTCTACCGATGGAGATGACATAGAATGCAATGCACAATGCTAGATGTATGTGTGATGGGACTAATGTGCACATGATGTGACTGGACCCCTTGTGATGGGACAATATTTGGTTCGACAATGTGTGTCGTGCTTTTCTGTGTGTGCCTCTTTAACTTCCCTTTTTTTTTTTCGCTTCTTTTTTTTTTTTTTGGTCTGGTCATCTTTTTTTGCCAATTTCTTAGGCTCTCGGGGCAGAAATGGGTGTAAGCGTGGTTGGCACCCAGCCGTTCAAAGAATTTATTTTCCACATTTCGTGTGCAGAGAGCCCCTTTACCCTCCTTTGTATACTTTTCTTCAATTCCAAACTCTAAATGTGAGAGCTTTCAACTCATCTTTTATCTGAGTAAGTGGGGTTTCTTGTTTAAGTCGATTGTTCAAGTTTGATTTGTTTGTTTGTTTTTAGATTAATCGTATTAATTATGTTGTTTACCATGTGTGTTGGTGGGTTTTATCATATTTATGTTCAGGTTTAAGTTCCTTAGACTTTTTATTCATTTTAGTGTTGTTTTGAATCGGTTTGTGATTTTTAGGCTCTTTGTGTTTTAGTTCTTGAATTGGACATGGTCCCCTTTCTTTCACTTCTCATTATTTTTATCCAAAAATCTTGAACCCAAGTGGTCCAGTCCTCATTTTGCAAAGAGGATAATTATTGATCAAAGATAACGTTAGGAGTAGACCATGGATTGGGTTTGTTCAAATTCTATGGGATAGACCTCCAAGTTTTCTATCTCCTTTCTTTTTCCTTAAATGAAGTTCTAAGATGTGGGATGAGGTTCTACCATTAGCTGTGATGGCCATACAGGTGACGGGTCTTCATGGAAATGGTGGGGTATGTCCGCTTCAGCCTGGGGATGAGGGTCCTAGCCTCTGATTAAATTAAAAATGAACATGTTGATGAAGAGATCAATGCCTAACAAGATTTAGGCAAAATTTGGGGAAAAAGGGGATTTTGTGCAATTCGTGGAAATTAATGAATTAGTTGGTGTGATTGGGTTGTTGAGTATTTTAGTTAATTTAGATTCAGTTTCGGGTGAATTTTTATGTGTTTTATTGTTTTGGACTTAAGGGGGCGGTATTGATTCTTTTTTTCTTCTTTTTGGTGTGTTTATATGTGATGTGTGGTGCTGGATGAGTGATGTATTATAGACGTGGTCATGGTGTAATGAGGTGAAGTGAAATGGAGTGAGGTGCGGAGGTAAAGACGTGAAGGAGTATGGAATAAAGTGATGTGTGGAGGAGTGGTAAAGTTCTATTTCCTATGAATGATGTATACATGCAAACCATTGAAAATGTGTGTATTATTATCATTTCTTGTTGATTGTGGTTATGAGGTGTGTTTTAACTTTTTCTTTTATCTTAGTTGTGGATTAATTGAATTTTAAAATTGTTTTGTTTAGTTTTAATTTGCTTTTGTTGTTTGATTTTTTTTGTTTTGTTTATTCGTTGCTTTTTTTTTAGTTGGGTTTTTTTTTTTTATCATTGGTGAGATGGTTTTTATTATGTTTTTTTTGTCTATTTTTTTTAAATTAAATTCGTTGTTATTGGTTGGTTGGTGGATTTTATTGATGGTTAATCTGTTGTTTTTGCAGAGAAAACCAAAAAGAGGGTGGAGGGTGTTCTACGACAACCTCGATTGATTTTGGCATGGAGAGGCAAGGAGGAGTGCAACGGAGCTACCATTTCATCTTGAATGAGCTGAGGAACCACAAGGTACCCACCCTTTTTCTCTACTTTGTTGGGTTAAGTCTTTAATTTACGTTTACCTTTAAGTTTAATTTTAATTTTAATTTTTTATTCAGTTTTCTTCTTTTAAGTTCAAGTTGGGTTTTAATTTTAAATTTGAGTTTGGTTTTAGTTCTTCATTTAGTGAGTTGGTTTCTTTTATGGAATTTAATGTAGCAGGTCACTTGGCTCCCCGATTAAGATGGCTCAAATGAAGAGTTGATTGCGGTGTAGGAGAACATTATTTATTTGAAAGAATATATGATTCCATGTTCCAAAGATCGTAGATAGGCTTGTCGTTTGCGGCATTGTGTGACAACTAGATCGTCATTACACTATCATAATCGATGAGGCTACCATGAGCTGGTTATACCCGAGATGGATCCCTAAAGGATTTAGACGCGAATTCGGAGCATCAGGAATTACATGAGACATTGGAGGGATTGTCCATAACGGTACATATTCTCAGAGTTATACTCTTGCGAGGCCTCCTGTTCTATTGAAAATTGTGCAGAGACGATCGATGCCTTATATTGTTGTTGTTGCGGTTAGGATTGGTGTTTGTTATCTTTTGATGTTGATTATTAGTTGTTGATCATTGGTGTTGTATATATGATAGAGGGATGTTATTTTTAGGCTCATTTTGTCACTTTGATGTATGTATTATGATGTATAAGATGTGTGCAAGTGCATGTAGCATTTATAATGTGAGTGCATGCTTTGTAGTTTGACTTAGAAGTGCCTTGGTTGTGTGTATGATGATGATGGAATGGACTCCCTGAGGGGCACTGAGGGATCATGTGAAGTGTGTTTTTTTTTTTTTTAAGGCGACAGGTTTTATACCCGATGATTTTCCAGGGTCTAAACAAGAAAATAAGGGGGAGAGCGCTGAAATTTTTCTAGAATCTCGAAATTTGTCCCTAGGCATGTGAGTCTCACAAAGGGAGCATTAGTAGTTCAGGATAAATAAAGTGAGGTTTATATGATAAAAATCAAATAACTACAATCTCACACCAGCCTAAACTTGATAAGAAATATAGAATTGAGCTCTCAAACGACAAGGAGTGCCTGAGTGTGTGGCATTTGTGACCTAGGTAATTCTATGTTTCGAGGCATTCACAATATCAGCTATATATATGAAGGGAGAGGCTCAAGATAACAGCATTTTGGAATCGCACAACATGTGATATCAGAAAAGGATGTGCATAGCATACAACTATAATCAAATTTATCATAGGATATCATAACAGACATAATTTATATACCCAAGTTTGGTTATCATCACTTTGTCCTTTCAAATTATGAGGAGTTGTGCACAAAATAATGCTTGTAAAATAAAATGCCCCAACTTGTGGGATGTTTTGGATGTGATCGGGGTTGGGTTCCCTACAAGGTCTCAAAACAAGCTCGTTAGTTTAATATTTTTAGGCCCCCTGCATAGTCTGGCTAAGGTAGCATTTTTCTTTCTCAGTAAAAACGTTAGGGGCCATTTCGGCACTCAAGCTTTGAGAATAACAAGATTTAATCGATACCTTAGGGGATGTGTTCTTTCCTGCATTCAATCAAAAGTCGTTAGTAATGAAAGCATGCATGAGGTGAGTGTGTGTGCAGGCTAGTGAGTGCCCGTGACAATCGTGTATGCGATGAGGACCCAGATTGGGAGGCCATGTGGGATAAAAATATATTTATATATATTAAAAAAAATGCCCCAGCATAAGACTAGTCTTTATTTTAGCCGTGGGTGAGGGCGTAAAGGTAGATTAACTTCTCGATCCATGATTTTCACTCTAATGATAATGTGATCCCCCCTAACTTTCCTTTGGAGGTCGAGCCCTCACGGGCCCCCTTTTGTAACTGCTTAGTCTTTTCGGCTGAACTTTGAAGAGCACTTGACTGCCTCCGGGGCTCATTTGTGGGTAATGTTCGTGTGTAGGGTGGTGAGTCACCGTGCTACCTTAGTGTTGTGGTTTTCGACCACCTTCTGCTTAGTTCGCCCGATGAGTACCCATGTCACTTCAACGAGCCTAATTCTAATAGAATTTTTTCTTCTCTCTGTTTTTTTTTTTTTTTTTTTTTTTGACATGTGACCATGCAATGCCTGGGTCCTTTAAGCTTTCTAATCAACCCATGTAACGAGCATTCAGCCAATGACTCCCAAACCAGGTGGCTTTAGGGCACTAGATATGTAAATACCCCTACGGGCTTACTGGCTAGAGTTAAAAAGGCTACGAACCCAGACTAGTCAGAAAAAACTTTTATTCTTTTCAGGACTTCTAACTAAATATTTTTTTTCTTTCTTCTCTGGTTTTTTTTTTTTTTAACATGTGACTATGCAATGCCTAGGTCTCTTAAGCTTTCTAATTAACCCATGTAACAAGCTTTCAACCAATGACTCCCAAACCAGATGGCTTTAGGGCACTGAGTATGTAAATACCTTTACGGGCTTACTGGCTCGGGTTAAAAAGGCTGCAACTCTAAACTAGTCACGTTTTTTTTTTCTTTTTTTTTTTTTTTGGGCTCCCAACTAAACAAACTCTTTTTGTCTCCTTTTTCTTTTTTTGGAATAAAAAAAAGGCTTTCATGACACGGGTAATCCCACCTTCAAACCTTTACATTGGGTGACTTTAGCCGTGCGAAATTTGTGTGGGGTAGACTCACCATTTTGTGTGTTTTTAGGTGCTGGTGTGTGTTTGAGTTCCAAGTTTGATCAATGTGCATCTCTTTGGTCCTCCTACGAGATTTCTTCAACTACGCTAAGGGGCAAGGAGGGTCATACTCCGCAAGAAGTAGGGAAGGGTCAAACTGTGTACCTTTTTAGGTACATAGCGTTCCATGGATCGGGGAGCTCTTCCCCTTCTGCATTTACTAGTCTGTATGCATTTCCAGAATATACTTCTTTAATTACATAAGGGCCTTCCCAATTGAGTCGTAACTTACCTCTGGGATGCGGAAGCTGGGATGGAGTGATGCGCTTTAGCACGAAATCACCAACTTTGAATCTTCGTTCTTTGACATGCTTGTTGTAGGCTCTAGCAATCCGCTTCCGATACACTTGTGCATGCTCTGCTGCCTTCATTCTTTTCTCATCGAGTAGGTCTAGCTGAAGTAGTAGTGCTTCTCTCCTCTGGTCTTCTGTTATATCTTCATCTAACTGGACACGCAGTGGCGGGTGAAAGACCTCGAGTGGAAGGACTGCTTCCGTTCCGTAGGTTAAAGAGTATGGGGTTTCTCCTGTAGGAGTTCTTATAGAAGTCCGCTACGCCCACAACGCTTCAACCAAGCGGTCTGGCCAATCATTACCTTTGGCAGTTTGCACAGTCTTCTTGATGATCTTCAGTAAGGTCTTGTTGGTTGCTTCGGCTTGACCATTGGCTTGGGGATAATATGGGGTTGAATGATGCAGTTCTATATCATATTTTGTGCACAACTCATTCATTTGTTGAGATATAAATTGGGGGCCATTGTCTGTTATGAATATCTTAGGGATGCCAAGTCAGGGTATTATATTCTCTTTAATGAATTTGACTACGGAGGTAGCTTTAATGTTGACATATGCCTCTGCTTCTGCCCATTTAGTGTAATATTCTGTAGCTGTTAATATAAATGCCTCAAGCAGTTCTTAAATCTCCTAATGTGGTCAACCAAGCTACCCTCTTTAGTACCCACTAATTTAGAGACATCCATCCATCATTAATAATCGTGGTTCATAGGGCAGTCTCGGTTTTGAAGTAATAGGTAAAATTTGCAACCGATCTCACTAATTCTACTCGTGACCTTTTCTATTCACAATTGTTCTACTAGAGGGATTTTGCACTATTCCGGCTCGCCTATGCCTTTTATGATGATCAGACAATTGTGTTTTTATATTGTTTATACTTCTTTTTTTTTGGGGGGGGGGGGGGGGGTTTGATTTTTTTTTTTTGGGTTTTTAGGGGTTTTTTTTTGTTTTTTTGTTTTTTTTTTTTTTCATAATCCTATGTAGTAACTAATTCATTCGGGCTTGCTTGAATTTGCAACCCTTCATTGGCATGAAGCCTAGGGTCGGCCTAGCATGATTATGATTTTCCATTGTGTGCGCTAGTGATGTGTTGCGCATTTTGAATATTTTGACTACTCGAAAACGTGCGCGTTTAAGGCCTCTTGACCTACGCGTTTTTATTAGTGGATATTTGGTCTGGGCCTTATCATTTTGCTCTCTTCGGAAACGAGAGCGTTGAAACATTTTCGACCTCCGCCATTTGGGCCTTGGTCTGATGACAACATATCTCACTTGTATTTTATTATGGTGTCCTCTTTGAAACCTGTGATTTGTTATTTGTAGTTCAGGTCCTAAAATGATGTATTTAGTCCATAAGTTTTTATTTTGGTTCATCCGGAAACGAGACCGTTGAAATATTTTAGACCTCCGCCATTTGGGCCTTGGTCTCATATTAAAGAGTTTCATATGTGTCTCATTATGTTGATTTCTTTGAGAACGTGGATATGACTTCGCTCGTTGATGCATTAAGATAAGACTCTTATATTTGGGACCTTTAGTTTGCTCTCGCCGAAAACGACAGCGTTGAAATGTTTTTGACCTCCGCCATTTGGGCCTCGGTCTTAAAGAGTTTGAACAATTAAGAGATTTGTGATCTTTGAATGATGATTCCCTATTTTTACTTGATGATCTCCGATCTTTTGTTTTCCTATTTGTTCGATCCTCATATTTTGTGTGAACCGTATGATTTTTCCTTTTTCTTTGGGCTCTAGGTTTTGTTGTAGTGCGTCTAGCTTCCTTAAATGTACTTCGTCCATGTTTTGGAAGGTGTGCTCTAAACTTTCTTTGTAACCTAGCAGACTTACATCGTGAAAGTCTTTGAGCAAGGGTGTAATCTTGAAGTTTTGGTTGTGTCACTACTGGATGGTCATGTGGGATAAGAATTTCTTCAGTCATGTGGATTTTTACATTGTTCTTTGGGACTATCGGAATCTTAGGTGGCACGTTTGGGTTAACACCTGAAAGTTCTTCTACAGTCAAATCTCCAAAAGTCTTTCCTAGAGCTTTGGGAGTGGACTCAATTCTTTCATGGAAACTAATTGGATCAAACTCTATTTGGTTTTCTAATTCGGGAATGATCTCTGTTGTTGTGTTTGGATTTTGCTCTTTATGGGCAGGGTACCATTTTAGGTGAAGGATCGGAGTTGGATCAACTCTTGGTAGTTGTCTCTTCTCAAAGTATTTTATGTAATCTTGGCTCATGATTATTGGATTGGTCAAGGGCGGGCATGGTAAACCTTTTAGAATACTCTGAAGTCTTAGTCTCGCATTTAGATGGGCCTTAATTAAGGCTAGAACACAGTTAGGCTCTATCTCATTGTGGAAGTCATGTTTGCCCTCTAAGGTTGATTTAATTATATTGTTATCCTTTGATCTTCTAACAGGGTTTGACCTATGAGGCTCACTAGTCAAGACATCATTTGATTGTGGTTCCTTCTCTAGGGACTTTTCTAACGAGATGGTAGGACCTATGTGAGAGCTTCCTTGTTGGATTTCAATGGTAGGCCTAACAATTTCTTGGTGTTGATTCTTAGGTGGTGCTTTGGTTTTTATGATAGATTCGGATGGATTTATTCGTTCTAATGGCATGCTTGACCTAATTGGCATCTTTCTAACCTCGAATTTGAGTTTCTCTATGTCCTCTTGTAATTTGTTAAACATGTTCGTATCTAGGAATTCAAATCCAGACTCTTTGTCAACCTTTCTTGGTTTAGTTGGTATTGGAATGGGGTCAAGATGCATTGGTTTGGGTTTAGGAAAGTCTTGTTCATCATTTGGTTGCATGTTTATTTGTCTTTGGATCATGATTTGGGTTTTGCATGATGGTCTGGGATTCAAGTTCTTTCGTTTATAATGCGGTCTATGTCTTTTAGTGGTATTCGTCTTAGATTGAGATTCTGAATCTTGCATGATTTTGTTTGTATGGGTTTGGTATTTTATTTCAAATGAAGGTGATTTAACCAGTCTATGAGTTTCCACAATTGATTCTAAGTCATTCGATTCAAACCTGACTGGTTCGTACGTTTCAGATCTTATGACATCAAAATCTTTAATTAATTCATCCATTCGATCCATTTGATGGTTAAGTATTTTCATCGTCGTCGTGAATTCAGATTCTTCATGTGGGTCCATTAGGTTTTACTATCTCGACTGTCTTCGAATGAATCATTATGTCTTTTATTTGTTGTGTCGAATGATCTTCGTCTGGTTGTGTTTGGGGTAGCATTTGTGGTGTTGGTATTTTTGATTGGATGATTGTTTGTGATTGATCTAGTTCGTTCATTTGATGCGTAGTGATCTGGGTTTTACCGCCCCAAGGTGTTTCATGTGTTTCGCAATCTTCATTAAGCATACCATAAAAGTCCTCAGGAGGCATGTCTTTAAAGATGGGGTCGTAAATCTCATCGGAAGATTCAGAAGTTTGGTCATTTGGTGGATCATAGGTTACTTTAGGGGCTAAATTTGTCAAATGTGGAGGATCATAGGTCCAATTCTTGAGAGCATGATCTATTAGGGGATTAGTTATGGTATATGGCATGTCTATGGTTTCTTCGTTTTCGAGTTGATGGAAAGGAGCAAAATATGTTCTAAGAATTCGTATCCCCTCTTCTACCTCGTAGCCCTTCCATAATGTTGGGATCTTGATCTCTTCAGTCATAAGTCTTCTTAGAGTTTCTGAGATGAGCGCAAGTTCCCATTCTAGGTATTCACCACCTATAAATTGTTCTTCTAGGGGCTTCCCTGTGTTTCCATACAGATCATTCTTTGGAGTGATACTCTTAAACCAGTCTAGGTCGGGCAACTCTAGCTCACTTATGTCCACCATCCTAGAAAACTCATCCTGGATTTGTTTTCGAGATACTTTGGTTTTACGTGGTAAAAATGGATTTTGTGTTCTAGCATCTGTGGTTGAGTTTCTATCTTGGTTTTGACTAGATGTTTGACTAAGCTGGTTAGTCGGAGCGTGAGTGGATTGTTGATATATGATCGTTGGAGATTGGGTTGGTGGATGGATTGAGTTGGATGGCATGGTTGGGTGTTGATAGGTCGGATAAGGATGCATGGTCATGGAAGGTTGGATAGGTTGGTTGAATTGATGAGGTTGGATGGTTTGGATTGGTGAAGGGATTTGATTGGATGGGATGGTTGGAATGGATTGGTTGGTTTGATTAGATGAAGGAGTTTGATTGGATGGGATGGTTTGAAAGGATTGATAGTCTTGATCAGGATGGATTAGGGTTTGGTTTGTTGTTATTTACTGTGTATTTTGGATGTAGATTCGTTGATTATTAAGGTTTAAATTTTGATTTATGTCATGATTAATGTTTTGATTGTTTAAATTTGTGTGCATTGTGTTTTGATTTGGTTGAGTGTAATATTGTCGGGTTGGTTGGGAAGTGGTTTGATATGGTTGGGGTTGATGGATCGGGCCATGGTTTGGCCTCGTGTGCTCATAGAGGTGTGATTGTTTAAGTCTTCATTTGCATAAAAGTACCGTGTAGATCTAAGGGAAGAAGTTTGAGTTGTTATAGTTTGGTTGGAAAAGTATTGATAATTTTGTATTTCATTGTGGTAGTGGTGGTTTATATTTTTGTATGAGTTGTTTAAGTTCTGAGAATCTTGAGTCATGTGGTTTGTGTAAGATTGGTAATTTGAGTTGAGCATGTATGATGTTTGGGATGCAACTATTCGATGTGGATTTTGATAGGCCATCTTATATTTGATTTCCAAAGCAATTATCAAACAACGTCATGTAACACCAAGAGAATTTTTTTTGGTTCAAAATAGAAGGGAGGGAAGAGGAGAGAAAGTTTTTTTTTTTTTTTATGAAAGGGGAAAGTTTTAATGTTGGTTTTTTATTTTGTTACAATTAGGGAAGGCTTTAGTAGGTGGTAAATTAAGACCTCAGGTTTAAATTTTCAGACTACACTCATAATAACCCTAAACTGAATAGGACACGGACATTTGATCATTGACCGAAACTTCGTGTCCTAGAATAAAACTCCAAAAAGACCCAAATAAGTGACAAGAAAACAAAAGAGGTCCCATCACGATCGCCAGGCTGTCGGATGTGAATTTTGATACCCCAGGGGAGGGAAATCGCCATTCATCTATATGTGTTATTTAAATTTTACATCGACAATGAGGATTCCGACTACCCTCAAAATCGACGGATCACGATCGCCAGCTACGATAACGGCCGTAACACCGTTCTTCGACAAAAGCCGAAGAAAAATGGGAGAAAATAAATGGGTGGGTTCTTCTCTCGTCTAATGAGCTGCCGGCAACACACGACGGTTTTCTTGTCACATTAATTTGGGTCTCTTTGGGTCTTTTTAATACTGGGTCAATTCAGGGTTATGAGTAAGTCCAAATAAGGTTAATCCTCACACAGCATAATCATGGTGTATCCAAGCATAATAAAATAATTAAAATGAAGAAAATGAAAGGGGGGAGGTGCCAAATATTTAAGAAGAGGATCGGCCCCGTTCCCGGGTACCCCCTTCTAATCCCTTGGCAAAATAGGGTTTAAAGGCTGATTTTTTAAATCAAAATGATGATGCAAATGAGACTTTGACTCGTGATTTCTGTGTTTTTCGTGTGCGATACACGAGTGATAAAAGTGAAAGCCGATGGGCTGTAATTGATTGAAGGTGGCCGATGGGCCGGTGTTTGTTTGAGGGTGGCCGATGGGCCGAAATAAAAATATGCAAAGTGTGTGAAATCACTCATCTCATCTAATTATTCTCATTTATTCAATTTTAGAAGTCATTTCTTGGTCCCCTTTTATCATTAAGTTCAATTAAATATTTGGCACCTGAGGTGGAGGAAGAAATGAAGGAAAAATCTTTTTGGGTTTATGTTGTTGGTTTTATAGTTTTTATGGATTTTTGATATTGGGCTAGAAGGGCCTAACTAAGGGATCTTACTTGGATTTACGTGATTAATGCTTTATTATTGATCATCGGATTAACCCTATCCTAAGGTCCTAGACCGCCCACATCAGCTTTCCCGGTCCCCTAACGGAACGAGAAAAGTGATGGAGCGAAGCCTAATGCTCTAAGCTACCTAACGGGGAAATCCGATCTAATCCTAGAGTCCAAATAGCTTTAAGCTTGATAACTCTGCCTAAAGAATTTGGTTAATTAAGGTTTTAGTCGATTCGGTTTGTTTTAAGCTATGAGTTGATTAAGAGTGATTTAGGGATGTTTTAAGATTCTTCGTAAGTTGTTTAAGGCTCAGGGATTTCAAGTTTTAATTTGAGAAGTGAAATGACGTCGAAATCGACGGACAGGATTGGCGAAGGACTTGGGCGCCCAGGGGGTGGCGCCTAGGTCACTCTGGTGACTTGGGCGCCCAGGCAGTGGCGCCCAAGTGGTTGTTTCTTGGTGGTTTGGCTGGTGGTGGTGCTATCGTTGTTATCTTCGGAATCCCGGGGATTCTTACTTGATGAATTTTAATGTTCCAAATTGTTTTAATTCTTTGGTGTTCAAATGTCAAAATTATTCGAATCCGGATTTTGAGAACAAAACCAAGAATTCGCGTTTTAGTGCAAACGAAATGATAGGCGCCAAGGGGGTGGCACCCAAGTGATGGCTTGTGATTTTCAGGTATTCCAGATGGGACTAAGTTTTCGGTTTTTGGGATCTAGGGATTATGTTGGGTTCTGGTTTTAGTTAATTTAAGTTATAAGGTGTTTAGTTATTTGTTTTTGGTCGAGGTAGTAGGTCGGGGTGAAAATGTAAGATAGGCGCCACAGGAGTGATGCCTAGGTGGTCGTTCGTCGGTTCGTAAGGGTTTTGGGTGCTAAGTCCGAATCGATTAAAGTCTTAAGTATTTTAAGTTAAAAGTGTTTTAATATGTGGATTGGGATTGGTTTGAATGTTAATTAATTAGGCTAAGTTGTTGGTCAGGGTTTTTATGAAAACAGGTAGGCTGGGCGCCCAGGGTGTGGTGCCCAGGGGGTGGCGCCCAAGTGGACTATTCTGTGATTCGGGTGGTCTTATGTTTTTAGGTGAATTTAAGTCTAAATTGGTTAAGGTTTGAGGTCTGCTGATATTAAAGTGTTTTAATGTTAATTGGGGTTAGTTTAAATATTAATTAGGTTAGATTGTTGGGCGGGGTTTTTATGAAAACAGGTAGGCTGGGCGCCCAGGGTGTGGTGCCCAGGTGGAAATGGAAGATGGGCGCCCAGGGGGTGGCGCCCAAGTGGATTGTTCTGTGATTCGGGTCGGTTTCGTATTTTTTAGGTTGATTTGAGGTTGAACTTTTATGGTTTGATGTATTTTAAAATAAAAGTGTTTTGCTGTGTTGTTATAATTAAATTAGGTTCCAATTAATTAGGCCTCTTTGCGGTTCGGGAGGCTAGATGCCCAGAGGGTGGTGCCTAGGCGGATAGTTTTTTAAGTTTTGAGTTGGTTCAATGATCTTTAAGTTAATTTGAAGTCGGACTTCTGACTTCAATTGTTGTAAATTCAATGGAATTCTAAAGTGTTGATTACGATTGAATTCGGGTTTAGTTTCAAGTGGGGTCTCCTAGTGATTGAGTAGGATAGGCGCCCAGAGGGTGGCGCCCAGGTGTCTCGGAAGGATGGGCGCCCAGGGGGTGGCGCCCAGGCGGACTGTTTTTATGGTTCAAATTGGTTTTATATTTTTGAGTGAATTCAAGATCAAATTGATTGAGGTTTCAAGTGTTTTTGAATTGAAAGTGCTTTAATGTATTGGTTCGGGTCTAATTGGTTAAGTTTTAATTTTGATTGATGGTCTCCAAGGGAATGGGGTAGGATAGGTGCCACAGGGGTGGCGCTCAGGTGTCTCGGAAGGATGGGCGCCCAGGGGGTGGTGCCCAGGTGTCTGGTTCTTGGTTTTGTGCTGGTCTTGTACTTTTGAGTTAATTAAAGGTTGAGTTGATTAGGGTTTTAGTTATTTCAAGTTTGAAATGTTTTACTGTGTTGATTCGGATTAATTAAAGGTCTTAATTAATTGGTTTAAGCTTTAACCGGGGTGTCTTAGATAATGAAGAGGTTGGGCGCCCATGGGGTGGCGCCCAGGTGACTGTGGAAGGATGGGCGCCCAGGGGGTGGCGCCCAAGTGGCTGTGGAAGGATGGGCGCCCAGTGGGTGGCGCCCAGGTGACTGTGTTTTGGGTTTTAAGTGTTTGATGTTCTTAGTTGCTTTTAATCCGAATTAATTAGGCCTCTAAAGGAATTAAAGGTGTTCTTAATGATTTAATGGTTTTTAAATTAATTAATTATGATGTTCTAATTAATCTTAGGGTTTATCCTACTTAGGCGCTAAATTCGATAACCTAGACTATCTAACTATTATTTTTGGGTTTTTCTGGATATCTTTTTAATTTGTTTTTGGTTTCCCCTCTAATTTACTAAAGAGTAAGGAAAGAGAAGAAATGATTTTATGTTTTATGATGTTTTTGGGTTTTTTGTATAATTCTACGAATCAAATGATATGATGTGAAGTGTGACAAAAAAAGGTAATTCGAAGTTCAGAACACATCAAACAACCAAACATATCATTATCAAACAATTTCTAGGTAAACTAAATGCGGAAGATCGGAAGTTGTGCACGAAGAAGAAAAAAAATCCACTTGGGCGCCCCACCTGTGGCGCCTACCCTGCTTAGTCAGGGTTTTCAATGGATCACAATGAATGCACCAAAAATCTTAGTATTTCCAACACAATTTCCGATATTCAGCGACTGATGCGAATTCCTGATGCGAACTATTAATGATGCAGCTAGCAAATCTACGAGAAAACGATGCAACGGGCGAAGGTTTAGAACCCGAACCCAATCTCAGAAGGGTAGGCGCCCAGGGGGTGGCGCCCAGCCTGTCCGGGAGAGGGCAGGCGCCCAGGGGGTGGCGCCTAACCTTTCTGCCAAGGGTTTTTCGCGATCTCTATGGTATGAATGATAATAATGATACTGTTAATGCGAGATCTAACCTAGTTATGCGATTAGAATTACAAAATCAATGCAGATCTACTATATTAGAATGAACCTAAACATGTTTCTAGTATGATGAGATGCTAATATCAGTTTCAACACAAGCTAATGTAGATCTATGATGCTCAAATGATCCTAAACATATTTCTAAGCATTTATGCCAATGGAATGTAGTAAAAGAGAGGGGAGATCTAGGAATACCGTTAGATGATGCGTTTCTCAAGTTCCTAGAACGAAGCTTTCGCGAAGTCCCATAGCCCCAGTTGAAGATATGAAAGCCTTCTTCTCTACCTCTTCTTCTTCTTCTCTAGATCTGAAACTCTTTCTCTAATGGTGGCTACCTTTCTTCTTCTTCCTTATTCTCTATTTTCTCTATTTTCTTTTTAGGGTAGCTCCCCTTTGCTAATGTGGGGTAAGAGGGATTATATAGAGGCTTTGGGACGAGTTTAGGAGGGCTAGGGATTCATTAATTCGTGCTTCTAGAAGGTCTCATGCATCCCAAGGCGGCTTAAGTCATTTTAGGGTGAACTAGGGTTTGAGAGAGTGGATGGGCGCCCATGGGGTGGCGCCCACATGGTCTGCGCAGTCTGGGCGCCCACAGGGTGGCGCCCAGGTGGAACTCAGGGCTGGGCGCCACATGGGTGGTGCCTAGGTGGTTCGGTTCGTCTTCGGTGCATGGTCCCTATGTTTGAGTGGTCCTGGGCTACTTTCAAGTCATTCTAGTGGAATTTGGAAGGTGGGCACCCACCATGGGGTGCCTAGATGACTTGAACAGTGTGGGCGCCACCGGGCTGGTGCCTATGTGGAATTCAGTAGGGTGGGCGCCACATGGGTGGTGCCTAAGTGGAGTCGATTCATTTTTGGAGTTCGGTCCCTACGTTGAATGGCCCAGATATGTTTTCAGCCCAACTAGTGAAATTTGGAGTGTGGGCACCCACCATGAGGTGCCTAGGTGGCCCTGGGCAGTATGGGCGCCCAGCATGGGGCGCCTATGTGGAATTCAGCAGCCTTGGCGCCACATGGGTAGTGCCTAGGTGATTTTGACATCTTCTTGGGACAAACTTCGGAAGCTCATAAATTTTGACCTGCTTATCGGATTTGGACATTCTATATATCGTCGGAAAGCTCTCGGAGTCAAGAATCCAATGGTCTAAATGTCTTGATGATTAGGTGCTGGAAAAAAGGGGGAACCTATGGACCAATGGAACCGGCTCTTTCACTTAGGCCAATCGGGTGCCGTTAGGGCAAATTAGGGTTTGATAAGTGTGGGCGCCCATCCTAGGGTGCCTATGTGATTTTGGGAGCTGTGGGCGCCCAGCCCAGGGAGCCTATGTGGTTTTCAGTAGGTGGGGCGCCACCCAAACGGATTTCGCCATTTCTTAACTTCGGAAGTTAATAATTTTCGACCCGTTGGTCGGATTTGGATGTTCTATATATCGTCGGAAAGCTCTCGGAGCGTAGAATCTTGTGGTCTGTAAATCCTAATGGTCAGAGGTCAGGAAAATAAGGGATACTTGGTTCAATGATCCCAACCTCCTAATTCATGTTAATCATATTGTACTTAGGCAAACTATGTGTAGTTTCTCTAAGAATAACCTGAGTGTCTTCTATATAGTCTGGAATGGGTTTGGAATAGTGTTGTAGTCCATGCCTGGTATGAGTAGTGGGTCGAACTCGAGATCTCAACGCGATTCAGCCTTTTCTCTCACAATTTCTATGAATTGTCGAACTAAGTCTAAAATTATCAACAAGCATCTTCATCGTCATTAATTAATTTGAATTATGCCATTAATCATTCAATTATGGGTGAAATAGGGGCATCATTATATATGATAAGTGTTTAAGGCTATCATAGGGGGCCAAAATGAGGTGTCTACAATCACATGTTAAAAATAACTTGTAAAAGATATACATATATATTCTAAACAAGTTGTGAAATTCTAAGAACAAAACATGTGATGCATAATGATGTCAATCAAATTAACAATGTAGCTCAATATGTGTATGCTATAAGCATAAAATATAAACATAGATTTGATTGAAGTTAGGGGACAAATCATACGTAATTATAAATTCAACTTGAAAATGATATACCTATCAAAACGAAGCAAGTTGTGAAACTTTAAAACAAAAGTACATATGATTTGTGAAGTTGTTGAATTCAAAACATAAGATAGATTTGAAAGTGATTTTCTTATGATGAAAAACAACAACCAAAGATTCAACCAAGTATAGACCAATGTTACATAAAATTTCAAAGATGTTTTCATTAGCATGATTTACTTAGATATACCAATTTAAGTACTACTTGAATTGAATCAAAGTGATGCATCCAAAACAATAAATCAATTCAAAAACATATACATGTTAAGAACACAACAAATCATAGTTTATCATGCTAGAAAAGATTTACCAATAATTAAAGCAAAGCATTAAAACATATGATTAAGAAAAGTAAAGCTTACTTAATGATTTAACTCAATGAAACCAAGCTTTAGTTTTCCAAATGACCCATTTCATCCCTTAGCTCATTCCCCTTTGATTGGCCTCAAAACATCTCAAGGAGGGCCTCTTAATCCTCTAAATTTCTTTAGGAATGAGCCACTATTTATACCCAAAAACTGCCCAACAGCTAGTCCTCGGTCGACCCCATGACCCCCGAGTCGACCTGGTACTCAACGGTAAAAAATCTGACCGTTTGAAAAGAGCTGCAACGGCTCTTTACCCGGTCGACCTGCAGTGGGCTCGGTCGACCGGGTCCCCGACCGGCCACACTACAGGTCGACCCGGGCCTAGGACCAAAATCCCCTAAAATTGCATATTTCAAAGTATTTTCATGAGGGGACTTTTGGGCCATTAAATCAAGCTTGGAATCATGATTTAAATCAAACTAAGAGGGTTAAAATCATGAAACATAAAAAGCCTAAAAAGATTTGAAAGATTTAAAACATAGGCTAGCTTGATTTGACAAAACTTCTTTTCAAAACAAATTGCATCCAAGTTTAAAATCAAAACATGCATAAATCAATATTTCTAACAATGCATGTGTAAATCAAGATTTTAAGTTTTTCTAAATCAATGCATGTGTGTAAATTCAAATGATGCTAGAATGATAATGCATCCATCAAATTGCAATACTCAAAATCCCTAACAATCTCCCCCTTTGCAATTAGATGGCAACTTACTCAACACCGAATTTACACACTAAGTCTTCAGCTCCCCCTAAGCTGGACAGGTCTTGAAATCTTTTGGATGATCCTTCTCTTAGCTTGGGCTCTAGGTCTTTTTCTTCAATCTTCTTGATGCTTGGAGCTTGATCATTCTTCAACCTTTCTTTCTTTAGCCAAGCATTTTCTTTAACTTTCAAGCTTTCTTTCTTCTATCAACACTCCCCCTTTGACCATGCACTCTCTCCCTTTGGCAAAATATGCATTCTCTTCCCCTGTAAAAGATCATACAAAATCTCCCCTTAGGAAGCTTGGTCATTCTCTTCCCCTTTAGAGAACTTGAATGCTCTCTCCCCCTTTGACATTAAATTGCAAAGGTACCTACACACATAAAATAAGGAAAATACCTTTTAGTAGCACCTGTTAACAAAAGAAATCGAAAATGAAATACATAACAGGTTATCATGTATGGTTAGTAGTCTCTAAGGGTTCAAAGTCAATACAAAGGTCAATTTGATCAAAACTAATACTTCCTATGAAGGTGTACACTCCCCCTCAATCCACTCTCTCCTTTTGTCAAACTATTGACAAAGATATAACTATTTGGTTCAAGAAGAAGATGGGTTTTACCAATTGATGGTAAACTTTAAGGAAATGATTAGACAAGTTTAACTATAGAGCTCAATATGATCAAATTACCAATATAAAGGGCAAGGCCAATGAGAAAAGCAATCATGGATACCAATTGAGATTCAAGGATAAGACTATTAAATCAATCACTCTAAAATGGAGTTATAAAGAATATAACTATTAAGATAAATCCAAATTAGAGCTATCCATGATGAAATGGGGTTTACTAAACATAGCATCAATCAATTTAACTATGAAAATCATATGCTATGAAAGGTTTGAAACCATTTCATTCAATCAAAAAATATGACTATCATGTGCAAGATGAGTGAAATGAAATTCAAACATGAAGTCAACCTCAACTAATAACCAACCAAGATTATGAATACATAAACATGGTGGTCATGAGATTTACCTATATGAACAAGAGAGGTGGCAAACATAAAAATTATGATGCTAATGGAATGTGACATGGAACAAAAATATATTACTATCAAGTTCAATCCAATGTACACAAGGTCTATCACATTCACAAGAAATGACATCAATTGGATATGAAATCAATCGAAAATTATATTAATTGAAACCAATTGAATTTGACAACATGATTAATAGCAAGGATGTGACAAACACAAAATTCCGTCAAGCATCATAAATGGATATTCATCACTTTTAATGATATAACTAATGAGCATAGTGATGAACAAGATAAATTTCTATGCAAAAGGATATAACTTGGTAATGCATGCAATTTTCACAGTGTCAAAATCATATGAATTCAACAACTAAGATATCCATCAAACATATAGATATACGAGGAATGGATTTCAAAGAGTTTCATATGATCAAGATCAATCACTACTATGAGTTGAAACATGTATAAGGATGATATCACTTGGAGAATATACATGAATCAACATCATAACCATCCAAAAAAATGACTTGAAAACATAGAGGATGGATTTGAGTTCTAGTATGGTTTCTACGATCACAACCATACATAGAACGATTTGACATTTGCTTAGAGATGATCAATCAACACTCAAGATCTAACTGATACCATATCATCAATAAAGAATATAACTATGCATGCACAAGAAGGTATGGAGTTAGAAGGATATCATGGATCGCATACAGAGGAAAAAGGATCACATATATGGGTATACCTATTAAGAACAATGGATTAATTCCAATTCATCTAAAAATGATCCATTAACCTATCATGCAACATCTCCACTCTAGTAAATGTACTAAGCTTACAATGCAATGGGAAATGGATATGAGGATTATACCAACTGAGCTTAGCACACTAAATCACATATGTACTTAATACGCTCAAATGATAATAAAACAAAAGATTTTACTATAAAGCACATAAACAATCATCAATTTGCATTAATGAACATATATACCAAGTTAGGCACAAACATGCAAATCAATGACACCATATCCTAACCACGCAATGTAAGACATCAAAATCAATTTGCATAAAAAGAATGTAACTAAATAAGCAAAGATGCAAATTGTTTGTAAAAATTATTTCCTTCCAAATGATATAATCATAATTAAGCACAAGGAAATATTCAAGGAAAATGCTTCTATAAATACAACCAATAAAGCTTAGAACATTTTCCAAAGTTTTTCAAATCACTTCAATATTTAAAATTCTAACAATGAATCATTTATAAAATTATGAACAAGCGATTTTGAAAAACATGAAGTGTACTACTATAAATTTTCAATTTGTATTCTAAATATGACAATAGACACTCATACAAATTGAACACATTTTTTCCATACCAAAAGATATAACTAGTAAGTTCATGGAAAACAAAAAATTGCTTCAAATCATTTGATTTACAAAAAAGATCTAATTATGACATTCATCAAATGATTTTCCAACATCAATTGATCATGAAAAATCTAGCTATGAAAGCTTTAGTAATCACAATCAATTGATCATCAATAGATATGCACTACAAGAGATATAACTATATGAACAAAATGCAAATCCATCATGAAAATATTGCAATCAAAGGATTTTGAAAACCATGAGATATAACTTAAAAGTTCATGAAGACAAAATCAAATTATCACAAAGAAACATTGCATTTTAAGAGATGTGGCTATAAAGAAACAAAATGCAAATGTAACATAACCAACAAAAAGATTTAACTATAAATGATAGGTTGGTCTAGAGAGGTTCAAGGCCTTAAGGTTAGTCTAAATGTGTACCTTTGAAGATTCACCTAAGGTCTTGATAAGGTTATCCTTGAAAGTTCACTTAGAGGACTCACCAACTCTTAGAGATATAACTCAAAAAAGTCTTAGAGTGGTGAAATGATTCTTTGGGGAAATTTCATTTTCGATCATAGTGGAAATCATTAAAAAGATATGCAATAAAATACAACACTAGGGTTCTAATCTAGAAAAGATCAACTCCGGGTTGTTAAGCCCTAAAATGGAGTAACCTTTCTCTAATACCAATTGAAAGTCCTGGATCCTAACCCTAGAGGGGGGTGAATAGGGTGAGCTACAATATGTGACCAATTAAGACCAATTTTAACTTCTTTAAAATAAATTAGTCACAAGTAATGATAAACAAACAAAATGCGGAAGCTAACAAAAAGAATCACCACAACACATGCACCATCACACAAGGGTTTATAGCGGTTCAGCCTCAATGCCTACATCCGCTATCGACTTGCGGAAGCTAACAAAAAGAATCACCACAACACATGCACCATCACACAAGGGTTTATAGCGGTTCAGCCTCAATGCCTACATCCGCTATCGACTTGTGATCCAACACCCCACCGGATTTCCACTATTTATGTTTTTCAATAGGCTAAGTAATAACCTTTACAATATGCTTTTCAAGGCTAAGCAATAACCTCTATACTATGCTTTTCTTAGGCTAAGCAATAACCTCTTCAACCAAAAGGTTGGTTATCTCCATAAGTAGTGTCTAGAATACACTTGATGGAGATACAATTTATAGCTCATTGCAATGCCTCTTAATTTAGGCGGATATGAAAGTGAAAATCTAATTCACACACACACACACACACACACACACACACACACACACACACACACACACACACTATGAATGCAAAGATGAATGCACAATGTGTATGTAAGATGTCCTCAATCAATTTGAAAATGAAAGCTCATAAATGTATGCCAAAGGCCTTTAAAAGTTTTAGCTCATAAAAATATTTATGATTGAGGAAAGATTGCTAATCACATGTTAAAAATAACTTGTAAAAGATATACATATATATTCTAAACAAGTTGTGAAATTCTAAGAACAAAACATGTGATGCATAGTTATGTCAATCAAATTAACAATGTAGCTCAATATGTGTATGCTATAAGCATAAAACATAAACATAGATTTGATTGAAGTTAGGGGACAAATCATATGTAATTATAAATTCAACTTGAAAATGATATACCTATCAAAACGAAGCAAGTTGTGAAACTTTAAAACAAAAGTACATATGATTTGTGAAGTTGTTGAATTCAAAACATAAGATAGATTTGAAAGTGATTTTCTTATGATGAAAAACAACAACCAAAGATTCAACCAAGTATAGACCAATGTTACATAAAATTTCAAAGATGTTTTCATTAGCATGATTTACTTAGATATACCAATTTAAGTACTACTTGAACTAAATCAAAGTGATGCATCCAAAACAATAAATCAATTCAAAAACATATACATGTTAAGAACACAACAAATCATAGTTTATCATGCTAGAAAAGATTTACCAATAATTAAAGCAAAGCATTAAAACATATGATTTAGAAAAGTAAAGCTTACTTAGTGATTTAACTCAATGAAACCAAGCTATAGCTTTCCAAATGACTCATTTCATCCCTTAGCTCATTCCCCTTTGATTGGCCTCAAAACATCTCAAGGGGGGCCTCTTAATCCTCTAAAGAAACCCCATGACCCCCGGGTCGACCTGGTACTCAACGATAAAAAATCTGACCGTTTGAAAAGAGCTGCAACGACTCTTTACCCGGTCGACCCGCAATGGGCTCAGGACCCGGTCGCCCGGCCACACTGTAGGTCGACCCGAGCCTAGGACCAAAATCCCCTAAAATTGCATATTTCAAAGTATTTTCATGAGGGGACTTTTGGGCCATTAAATCAAGCTTGGAATCATGAATTAATCAAATAAGAGGGTTAAAATCATGAAACATAAAAAGCCTAAAAAGATTTGAAATATTTAAAACATAGGCTAGCTTGATTTAATAAAACTTCTTTTCAAAACAAATTGCATCCAAGTTTAAAACCAAAACATGCATAAATCAATATTTCTAACAATGCATGTGTAAATCAAGATTTCAAGTTTTTCTAAATCACTGCATGTGTGTAAATTCAAATGATGTTAGAATGATAATGCATCCATCAAATTGCAATACACAAAATCCCTAACAGATCTTGGTTAAGTGGGGAATAGAATAGCTTTTGATATAGTTTTGGGGAATTTTAAGTGCTTTGGTGGCTAGTGGGGCCCTTTGGGGGTTCCTTTATGACTTTGCGTTTACTTGGAGGATTATCTGAGATTCCTGTGTTTGATTATTTTAATCTCATTTTATTTATTTCATTAATCCCTACAACTTTTATGTTGATCATGTGCCCGTTCGAAACCCCGAAACCCGACTTTTCTAGCATTGAGGGCAAAACAATCATTGTGCACTAAATCTGTACCCAAAATTTGATATCCCCGAAACCCGCAAAACATAAACTTTTTGGAAACTAGATATTTCGATGATCACTTTTCTCTCCTTCGTCGAATTCATTTGAAGCCCCGATAATCACGATTTCAACCCACAAAGGATTCTAGTGGTGGGACCCAACTCCACTTTTCTATAAAAAAGAGAACTCTCTCCTTCTCTTTCCCCTTTCCTAGCTCAACTCCAATATCCAACCTGGTTTTTTTTCCCCCTTTTTCTTCCTTCTTCTCTTGCTTTCCATCACCAAATCCCTATCAACCTTGCACCACTAGCAAAATAGAGATCACCATCACCTCCCTCTCCACTAAAGCTTCTTCTTGATATCTTTTGAGAGAAATTCTTCCATTCCAAGACTCTCTTTGAGCTCACCTTGTCCTTTTGGAGAACCTACAAGTAAGCAATCCTCCCCATCTCTTAGATTTATGTTCCTTTGGCCTTGAAGAGGTTCCATTTTCATTATTGTGAGGTTTCTCTTTCTATTTCTTGTTTTGACCCATTTAGGGTTTTTTTGGGGGATTTTTGTTCATAGGTTGGATTCTTGGCTTGGAGGAGTATTGAGGCTTGATTTACTCATTAGAGACCTAAGGCAAGTGCATGATTTGTTATTTGAGCATTAAATGGTTTTATAAGAAATGTGGTTGATTTTATTATTTTTCCATATATGCTTATTTATTGCATTGACTTGAAATGAATGCTCATGAAAGAGCTTTGATAGTGCATTTATTGTCGTAGAAATGTATTGGTTCATGGCATTCAATTTTCTCTTGTTTTTATCTCAAATGTACTCTTGTGTGTAGTGGTTTCCTTCCCTTTTTTTTATATTTGGATGTGATAATATTGGAGGAAGATGGAATGGATGTTGTAGGAGATTGATGTTGATTTGGATGGAGTTTTGAACTCCTCACTTGGTGTATTCAAGGGAGTATTCAAGGGACTAAAAAAAGGTTGTAGAAGGAGGAGAAAAAGAGGAAAATAACTGTCTCGGAATCAGTTTCTGGACAGTTCGCTCGAGCGAAGTGTCCAGAAAAGGGTTCGTGGCATTCCAGTGGACAGTTTCCTCGAGCGGACCCTTTGTCGCTCTAGCAAACCCTCCCAGAACTCGTTCGAGCGAGTAGTTAGTTTGAGCGAACTGAATCTTCGCTCGAGCCAACCTGATACTGGATGAGTTCGCTTGAGCGAACTCAACTTCGCTCGAACGAACCCACCCAGACAACCATTCCAGAGAGCTCACCGCTCGAGCGAACCTCTAGTCCACTCGAGCGATGGGTACTGTTCAACTGGGGTTGTTTTGAGAGCATTAATGAAATGTTTAAATGATTGAGGAAGGTTTGTTGGGAGCCCTATTGTAATGAGAAGAACCGTTCTATTTGATTTGACATTCATTTGAAAAAGAAACCATATCACAAAGATTTCATTTGAAGTTTTGAGAATCCTAAGGTTTATAAGGAGCCCGGAATGTCCCCAAACTCAAAAAGTACCAAGTTGTTATTAAATTGACATACGGGACCCTATTCACCTTAAACAAATCTTGAACCCCGATACTTGTCTTGAGATTTCGAAAGTTCATTTGTATTTCATTATTCCCGAATTTCTTATACATTCTCGAAATTATTGAAATTGCAATTGTAGCATTTTGCTAGTCCCAATATGCATTGCCCGGACTGAAATGACAATTGTACCTTTGAGCAGCCCATCCCGTTTGTTTATGTACTTGCACTTAATGCAATTTATACATGTTTTGATTGTGTCATTTAACTTATGAGTCCGCACCACTAAGCTTGGATAACCCTGTTGGTCTGATCCACCAACTTGGAGATCTCCCTCTTGTCCAGCCAGCTGCAGTTTGGATCCCGCTACCCGGTTATTACCGTGGTCTTGTCCCAATACCCCGGATTGCTACCGTGGTTCCCGATGCCCGGCTCGCTACCATGGTCATGTCCCGTATATTATATGTATATGTATATTTTTTGTTGTTTCTCCTCACCTCGTGTGACTGAAATCAACGCCTTGATATGCTCTGTCACTTCTGTGATAGGGGACTTAGCTTCTTGTGGTTGCCATCTTGCTTGTTTCCCGTTTCCATGGTTACCTTTACCTGTTTTACAACACATACTTGTATTTGAATAAATGAGTTATCTCTTTTATGGAAATTGTTATTTAAACAGGTTTAAATGCTTTTGAAGGTAAATTCATTTATCATTATATTGTCATGTCTTTTCACCCATTTGTCAAACCGTCGTGTTTGACCCACTCTTTGGTACTCAGGTCCGAACATTGCCTATCCCGAGGCGGAGCTTGAAGAGGCGGTCAGTGAATCGCAACGCCTAGTTGAGTGGCATGCTGATGATGTCGTTTAGACATTTGATTGCTAAGAGAGAGATAACATTTTGGAAAAACTTTTAACCATTTTTTTGGGGATTAGTATTTTGTCTATATTGGCCTTTGTTGGCCTCTATTTTTGGGAAATGTAATTAAATGATCTTTTTTTTAAACATTAACTTTTCTTTTGGGAAAGCACTAATGATCATTGCTCATTCTGATACTTGGTTTATATATGTGTTCTTACCTCGTGACTAGAATTGAATGTTTGATTTGTTACACGCTTCCGCACTTCACAGAAATATTTATGTTGTTATGATATCCTCACCATGGACACCTGTGGGAAATTAAATTAAATAAATAACTGTATGGCATTAAATCAATGTGGTAAACAGGTCCCGATCCCGGATTAGTCCTACGGGCCCGGTCCGGGGCCGCGACAGTGCGCAGAGGAAAGAGATAAGGAAGAGGACTCACAGAAGGGAGAGAAGGACAACTTCAGACTCAGACTCGCTAAGAACAGGACTCCGGCAGGGCTTCTTCTCTCTTGCAGCAGGAACTCTCTCTGATGAATGCCAAAGTAGAGAAACGAAGAAGGAAAAACCCTATTTATAGAAAGAACGGCGCCCTTCCGGATCCCGAAAAGCATGCGTACGAGGCATCGCCTTGGGTGTTGTACGCGTCGCTTCGAATTTGCTGGATGACCAGCCAGATGGAGACACGTGGTACTGCCAATTCATCTCCAACTATGATTCAGATGCTCTATTAATTACCTCGGGCAGACGAAGCGTCACTGACGTGCTATTTATTATCTCGGGCAGACGAACAGACATCATGATAGAGATCAGACGTCATCAGCCGACACAGAGGCAAAGTTCGAATTGATATTCAAGACTCTCCCGGCATGATACTTAGCTCCCGACCTCAAAGAGTTGTAGAACTCTAAGAGGTCACGAGCTAGGGGCAATTGTGTGGGACGTTTTTCTAATAGAAGGATTGAGCTAGTCTCGGTAATAGTACCGACTTAGCTTATCTCGATCTCGGTGTCCAAGCTCGGCAATAGTGCCAAGACACATCCAGCTCAACAACAGTGCCAGCTAGCACCGAGCTTGAGCTAGCTTCAGTAAGGGTACCGGCTAGGCTCACCTCGGTCTCGGCAAAAGGCACCTCAGCAACAGTGTTAGGATGCGTCCATATCTGTTCTCCGTATCATCTTCAGTTCGGTACGACCAACAAAGATGACACTAGACCATGATTGTACTTCCATGAAACTACGACTATGTTACAGAACATACTAACAGACAAGATGAGAGCCAGATAATGATAAGGGCTTGACCTTATCGAACGATCACATCCACATCAATATGAGAAGTCATCTCATGATCCGACTGGACAGTATCTCCACCTACCCCCACTAAGGGAGCGCCAGATGGAACTTCCTCCTTTATATATACAAGGGTAAAGATCCCAAAGGGGAGGGGGCCACGAAAGGTAATACAACGCCATGACATGCAACACAATACAAGCATACTTGCCTTTCTTCTCCATTCGTTGTTCAGCGATAGCACTAACTCAGGCATCAGAGAGCCTTCGGCTGACTGCAGCCAGGGTCTCTGATCTTTGTTTCTCCTTCCCTTTCAGGTTTTAAGGCGATTCATCTTTCCCAAAGAAGCTTAACAGCATATTATGAGTTTCATACTCACTTAATCAAGTCCGTAAGATTTAGGCACTTACACATAGAATTCTTGATGGATATTCCTTCCATGTTACAAATGCATGTGAAAGTCCACGAGGATCCTAACCCTAGAGGGGGGGGTGAATAGGGTGTGCTACAACTATGACCAATTTAAACCAAATTTAACTTCTTAATAAAAACTAGTCACATGTGATGAATAATCAATCAATATGCGGAAGCTCAAATAAACAATCACCACATAGCAAACACCACAACACAATATTTATAGTGGTTCGGCCAACGTGCCTACATCCACTACCGGCTTGTGAATCCAACACCCCACCGGATTTCCACTATTTATGCTTTTTCAAAGGCTAAGCAATAACCTATACAATGTTGTTTTTCTAGGCTCAACAACAACCTTACAATGTGCTTTTCTAGGCTAAGCAATAACCTTTACAAAATGCTTTTCTTAGGCTAAGCAATAACCTTACAAGATGCTTTTCTTAGGCTAAGCAATAACCTTACACAATGCTTTTCTTAGGCTAAGCAATAACCTTTACAAATCAAGATTTCTCTAAGAAAGTGTTTACACAACACTCTAAGAGATTACAATTTTAGGCTCAATGAAATTGCCTCTAAATAGGCTAATGTGAAAGTGTAATACAAATTACAACCATGCACCCAAATATGCTAAAGTGTGTGCACAAGTGTATGAGTGTGTTTCTTCAATCAATTTCTACAATGAATCTCTTAAATGAATGCATGATGCATTTTAAAATCAAGGCTTATAAAATGATGATTGAAGAGAAAACTAATCACATAAAAGATTCAAACAACTTTGAAGAAATGAAATAAACAAGTTGTATGAATGTTAAAGTCTAAGAACACATGTGATTAGAATGAGAGAGTTTGCAAACCAAACTAATTTACCAAAGATGATATAGAGTTTGCAACACAACTCTAGAAATCATGTATAAGTGAAAATACAAAGATTTAAGCATGCATGGATTTCATTTTAATGAAAATCAAAATACAAGTAAAGTGTACCTTTTTAAAAACTCATGTATTTGATTTCCAAATGGCCCTCTAGCCTTTCCAACTTCTTCCCCTTTCTTTGGCTCCAAAATGCTCTCAAAAGTTCATGTGTCAAGCCCCAAAGAAGGTTGGAAATGAATGGACTTTATAGCCAAAAAGTTGCCAACGGCTAGTCCTCGGTCGACCGGCAAAGAGGTCTCGGTCGACCGGGATCACACAACGGGCAAAAAAATGACCGTTTGAAAAACTGCTTTTAGCGGCGGACACAGAAACCGCCGCTAAAAGTGGTTTTTCCGCCGCTAAAGGTCCTGTTTTCCCAAAAATGTAATTTTCTAAAGTAATTTTGGTTGGGAATTTTTTGGGCCATTAAACCAAGTTAGAATACATGTTTTAAGACATTCTAAGATGTTTAAAAACATGAAACACCCAAAGCCTAAAATGATTCAAAAGATTAAAACCAAAGGCTAGCTTGATTTGACAAAACTCTTTTCAAATGAAAATGCATACAAAAATGATTCTTTTTGTGAAGAATGTATGCAAGGCTCAAACCTAAATTCTCAACATGATTTTCCAAACATAATGCACAAAGAATTAGGTTTTCAAAAGAGTTTGGGTTCTAAAACTAATGCATCCAAGTTTAGAACCAAAACATGCATAAAACAAATACTTTTCCAAAACTTAAAAGCTATGCATGTATAAAACCAGATTTCAAGGTTTTCTAAAACGATGCAAGTGTGCGTAAATCAAATGATGCTAAAGAGCAAATGCATCCATCAAATTGCAAATTACAAAATCCCTAACAATCTCCCCCTTTGCAATTTGATGGCAACTTACTCATCATTGATATTACACACTCTGTCTTCAGCTCCCCCTTAGCTAGACATGTCTTGAAATCTTCTTGGAAGCTCCTTCTCTTAGCTTGTGCTCTTGGGCTCTTTTCTTCAATCTTCTTGATGCTTGATGCTTGATCATTCTTCAAGCTTTATTTTCTTCTTTTTCTCTATGGCCAAGCATCTTCTTTAGCTCCAAGCTTTCTTTCTTCTATTTGCTCTCCCCCTTTGACCATGCCTCTCTCTCCCTTTGGCAAGGTATGCATTCTCTCCCCTTTAGAAGATCATACACAACTCTCCTTAGGAAGCTTGGACATTCTCTTCACCCTTTGAGAACTTGAATTCTTTCTCCCCCTTTGATGGATAGGAGATCTTCGAGTACTTGAACTCTCGAACTCTCTCCCCCTTTGACATTAAATTGCAAAGGTACCTACACACATGAAACAAGGAAAATACCTTTAGAAGCACCTGTTAACAAATGAAATCGAAAATGAAATACATAACAGGCTATCATGTATGGAAGTTATCTCTAAGGGCTCAAGGGCAATCCAAGGGTCAATTTGATCAAAACTAATACTTCCTATGAAGGTTTACACTCCCCCTCAATCCATTCTCTCCTTTTGTCAAACATTTGACAAAGATTTAACTATTAGATGCAAGAAGAAGATGGTTTAACCAAGTGAGGGTCAACTTCAAGGAAAGGATTAGATTCATTTAACTATCAAGCTCAATATGATCAAATTGCCAAAAGAGAGCTAGGTCAAAGAGACAAGCAATCATGGATACCAATTGGAAAAACAAAGAATACCAATTGAGATTTAGGGATATGACTATTAAACACAATCACTCTAAAATGGATTTAAAAATATAACTATTAGGAAAAATCCAAATTAGAGCTATCCATGATATGGGGTTTATTAATCATAGCATTAATCAATCTAACTATGGAAAGCATATGCTATGTAAGGTTTTGAACTCATTTCATTCAATCAATAAATATGACTTATTAAAGTGCAAGAAAGAGTGAAATGAAATTCAATCATGAAGCCAACCTCAACTAATAACCAACCAATATTATGAATACATAAACATGGTGGTCATGAGATATACCTATATGAGCAAAAGAGAGGTTGCAACATGAGCATTATGATGCTAATGGCGTGTGACATGGAACAATCATATTACTTATCAAGTTCAATCCAATGCACACAAGGTTTATCACATTCACAAGAAATCAAATCAATCAAACATTATACCAATTGAATCCAATTGAATTTGATAACATGATAAAGAGTAAGAATGTGACAAAATTCCATCAAGCATCATAAATGCATATTCATCACTTTTAAAGATATGACTATTGAGCATAGTGATGAACAAGAGAAATTGCAATGCAAAAAGATATTACTAGGTAATGCATGCAATTTCCAAAGTGTCAAAATCATATGAATTCAACATTTAAGATATCCATCAAACATATAGGAATATGAGAAATGGGTTTCAAAGAGTTTCATATGATTAAGAACACTACTATGAAGTTGAAACATGTATAAGGATGATACCAAGAGAATCTACATGAGTCAACATCATAACCATCCAAAAAGATATGACTATAAGGCATAGAGGATGGATTTGGGTTCTAGTATGGTTTCTACAAATAAAACTAAGATCACAACCATACATGGAACCAAAAGTCATTTGCATATAAAAAGAATGTAAATAAACAAGCAAGGATGCAAACAACATACATTTCCATTTCTAAGATAATGAAACCAAAAGAAAAGGAAATGAAAACATGGAACATGCTTTAGATGAATATAACTAATGATGTTATAGGCATTTCCATTCAAAGAATCTTCAAATCATTTTGAAAAACAAAATCCAACAATGAGCATAAAAAGAATGATTTTGAAGATCAATTTTCAACATTGTATTTTAAAAGATATAACTTAATTGAAACACATACAAGTTGAATTTTCTAGACAATGATTTTCCATATAAAAATATAACTTAGAAATCCATGGAAAAACTTGAATTGATTCAAATCATTTGTTAAAAAAAATCTTACTATGACATCTACACAAATGATTCAACAACAATTGATCATGAATGAATTAGCTATGAAAGCCTTTAAAAACACAATCAATTGATCATGTAAAGAAATGCAATGCAAGACATATGTGTGCAAAAAGCAAATCAAACATGATGAAATTATAATCAAAAGATTTTGAAAAACATGACATGTAACTTATAAAGGTGCATGTAAACAAAATCAAATGATCATAAAGAAACAATGCATTTTAAAAGATGTGACTTTAAAGAAACAAAAATGCAAATGCAATCATGACCAACAAAAGGTTTAACTATAAAAGAATAGGTTGGTCAAAGAGGTTCAAGGCCCTAAGGTTTGTCTAGGTAAATAACTTTAGGAATCCACCTAAGGTCTTGAGAGGGTTGAACTTTGAGGTCTTGTTTTGGAGTCCCACCAACTATAGGAGATTTGACTTGATAAATTTTCAATTTAAACTTATCACCATGATATTTAGATTTGACTAAATTTAGCTTAGAATGGTGATTAGTCTTTTGAGGTTGGTGGGTGGGTTTCTTAGGGGATTGTTTCACTTTTCTTTTCTTCTTATTTTCTCCCTTTACTTGACTTTTGAATTTTAGATTTAACTTAGCAACTTTCTTCAAAAGTTCTTTCATGGGTTGATATAAGGGAGATAGGTTGAGAAGCTTTTTGTTCATAGATTCTTTTAAGCTTGGTTTAACTTGTTTAAACTTCTTAGAATCTATATTAGGAGACTCCATTTTAATAGATTTAACTTGTTTAGTCTTTTTGGAGTCTTTCTTGATTTTTAGTGTCTTACCCTTCATAGGTTTTGATTCTCCATTCTTTAGTTCAAAGATGGGCTTAGACACATAGCTTCTTTTTCTTAGTTTGCACTCAAATTTTAGATGTCCTTCTTTACCACAATAATGACATTTAATTTTGGACATTTGAGAGAGAGTGCTAGAGAATGAGGACTCACCTTTCACAAAAGTGTTGGTGAATTTAGGGTCATGTGAAGTATACTTATTAAAACCAAGACCCGTCCTATCTCCATGAGGCTTACCCAATTTAAATAATTTTTCAAGTCTATCTTCACTTTGGGTAAACTTGCACTCATACTTTTGTTTATAGCTTTCAAGTTGAGTGACTTTGGTTATAAGGATTGAATTTTCATTTTTAACTTTTGAAAGTTCATTTTCAATTTCCTTATATTTGCTTAGCTCTTCATTGGCAAGTTTTAACTTAGCTTTAAGTTCATTAACTATATTAGATCCAAGTTCTAGAGTTTTTACATTACTTTGTGCATTAGACAAGTTTTCATTTGAAATTGTCAACTTGGATTTTAAATAGTTAATGTTTTCATCTTGTCTTTTAATTGTATCTCTTAGGTTTAAATTTTCATTTTTATGCTCATCACAATTTATCTTAATCTCATTTAATTCATCTTGAGTATTAGATAAATTTTCCTTAGAGATAGTCAATTTAGATTCAAGATTGTTAAAGTCTTTGTCTTGCCTTTTTATTTGATCTCTTAGATTTAAATTTTCCTTATTGACATTTTCATAATCCATCTTTAAATCTCTTAGTTCATCTTGAATGTTAGATAGATTATTTAAAGAGATCATGAACTTAGATTCTAAACAATTTATGACTTCATCTTTCTCTCTAAGCTCATCTTTTGAAGAGACTAGCTCTTTGTTTAGTTTCATAGATTCTTCTCTTAAACTTCTATTTCTCTTATCAAGCTTTGAAGATAATGTATATAATTCATTATAGGCTTGTTGAAGATCATCTTCATCATAATCATTTTCTTCCTCTTTATTTAATTCACATTGAGATTCTTTTAATTGAATGTTTGAATCTCCAATAGATGGAAGAATGAGAGGTCTAGGAGAATCTACAAAATCTAGCATAGTGGAGTCCATTCTAATGATTTTCATAAAAGAACAACTCTAGGGTTTTAACTCTAGGTTTTTACACCTAATCAAGAGTTCCAAACACTTGATCCTAAAAGATAGAGCACGAGGCTCTGATACCAATTGAAAGTCCACGAGGATCCTAACCCTAGAGGGGGGGGTGAATAGGGTGTGCTACAACTATGACCAATTTAAACCAAATTTAACTTCTTAATAAAAACTAGTCACATGTGATGAATAATCAATCAATATGCGGAAGCTCAAATAAACAATCACCACATAGCAAACACCACAACACAATATTTATAGTGGTTCGGCCAACGTGCCTACATCCACTACCGGCTTGTGAATCCAACACCCCACCGGATTTCCACTATTTATGCTTTTTCAAAGGCTAAGCAATAACCTATACAATGTTGTTTTTCTAGGCTCAACAACAACCTTACAATGTGCTTTTCTAGGCTAAGCAATAACCTTTACAAAATGCTTTTCTTAGGCTAAGCAATAACCTTACAAGATGCTTTTCTTAGGCTAAGCAATAACCTTACACAATGCTTTTCTTAGGCTAAGCAATAACCTTTACAAATCAAGATTTCTCTAAGAAAGTGTTTACACAACACTCTAAGAGATTACAATTTTAGGCTCAATGAAATTGCCTCTAAATAGGCTAATGTGAAAGTGTAATACAAATTACAACCATGCACCCAAATATGCTAAAGTGTGTGCACAAGTGTATGAGTGTGTTTCTTCAATCAATTTCTACAATGAATCTCTTAAATGAATGCATGATGCATTTTAAAATCAAGGCTTATAAAATGATGATTGAAGAGAAAACTAATCACATAAAAGATTCAAACAACTTTGAAGAAATGAAATAAACAAGTTGTATGAATGTTAAAGTCTAAGAACACATGTGATTAGAATGAGAGAGTTTGCAAACCAAACTAATTTACCAAAGATGATATAGAGTTTGCAACACAACTCTAGAAATCATGTATAAGTGAAAATACAAAGATTTAAGCATGCATGGATTTCATTTTAATGAAAATCAAAATACAAGTAAAGTGTACCTTTTTAAAAACTCATGTATTTGATTTCCAAATGGCCCTCTAGCCTTTCCAACTTCTTCCCCTTTCTTTGGCTCCAAAATGCTCTCAAAAGTTCATGTGTCAAGCCCCAAAGAAGGTTGGAAATGAATGGACTTTATAGCCAAAAAGTTGCCAACGGCTAGTCCTCGGTCGACCGGCAAAGAGGTCTCGGTCGACCGGGATCACACAACGGGCAAAAAAATGACCGTTTGAAAAACTGCTTTTAGCGGCGGACACAGAAACCGCCGCTAAAAGTGGTTTTTCCGCCGCTAAAGGTCCTGTTTTCCCAAAAATGTAATTTTCTAAAGTAATTTTGGTTGGGAATTTTTTGGGCCATTAAACCAAGTTAGAATACATGTTTTAAGACATTCTAAGATGTTTAAAAACATGAAACACCCAAAGCCTAAAATGATTCAAAAGATTAAAACCAAAGGCTAGCTTGATTTGACAAAACTCTTTTCAAATGAAAATGCATACAAAAATGATTCTTTTTGTGAAGAATGTATGCAAGGCTCAAACCTAAATTCTCAACATGATTTTCCAAACATAATGCACAAAGAATTAGGTTTTCAAAAGAGTTTGGGTTCTAAAACTAATGCATCCAAGTTTAGAACCAAAACATGCATAAAACAAATACTTTTCCAAAACTTAAAAGCTATGCATGTATAAAACCAGATTTCAAGGTTTTCTAAAACGATGCAAGTGTGCGTAAATCAAATGATGCTAAAGAGCAAATGCATCCATCAAATTGCAAATTACAAAATCCCTAACAGCATGAAACTCAAAACATGCAAGAAATGTACCTGTAGCCTGGGATGAATTTGCTCTTATCAGATTGACAACAAAGTTGTTCATGTTCTGTTTGGAGTTGGAATATCGTCATCCCTTGTTTGTAGCTGCTACCAAATGCAGTCCTAGAAATGACATCTCCAGTGAAATTTTGGAATTCATGCCACACATCCAATTTGGAAGACCCCTCAGAACCAACTAATTCCTCCCATCTGCTTATTAACTCAGAACAACTAGTATGGAATGCTGGGAACATTCTCTATTGGAAACACCGAACAGAATTTTGACATTGATCACTACAAGTGTAAATAAATAAATAAAATCAATTAAGGGGTTAGATCTAAAAGCCTTCTATGCCAGCCTAGCTAGATTATTGATAGCCTTATTATTATAGCATCTTTATTGTTAAATAATCTAAATTTTATCTTGTAGTTGTAGTAGTAGTGTCATTCAAGGTTGGAAAACTCATGACTCGAACTCGACTCGTCGAATGCAAATAATTTGGCTCGGATAGTGTCATTGGAGAGACTCGGGATAGTTATGTTTTTCTAAAATAATTCTTAAAATATTTAAAAATGAATCCATTTCCTAGAAAGTTTAAAATATATTTATTTACATGCATTAATGATAATCAATTCAAGTTAGTAAATTTATATATGTAAGAAAAGTACAACAATAAATAAAATAAAATAAAAATATTACATATTACAGAATTTTTTGGTCCAAATATCGAATGTAAAAGACCAATTATAAGTTTTGAATTACATTCTGGTCATCGTTTTTAAATCACTCACTCCATACCTCATGTATAATTACTAATAAATAAATATTCATTGTTTAAAATTAAATTGCCTATTAAATGGTTCGGAATGCAACTAACTTATCAAAATGAGAAGACTCGGCCGAGTCTTCCCTATTTTTGGCTTGGTCCTTTGTCAAAATGAGATGACTAGGGAGAGTTTGTTAGATTGTATGGTCTCAATCCATCAGTTAATGTAATAAATTGATTAATTTATTTATTCATCAATGAAATCATGCTTTCCTTTCATGAGATGAATGGTGTTTTATTACTTAATGCACATGGCCAATACCTATGACATAATGGTTCATACGATGAACCGGGTCCCATTAGTATATTAGATGTGATATATGTATATGGATGAGATCCACATACGGGAGACATGTGTCACAAATCTTATACTTAAAATATCTTCACAACCAGTGATGAGACTGGACATCTCATCTGATAAGGCTGCATAACTTTGATCACTATGAGATAGTGTGATTTGTCTCGATCATCAGAATGAAAGATTCTGGGTCATGGTGCTGGTACATTGGATGTATTAAAGGACCATGAGAAGCACCTTATGAATACTGTTTCGATTTAAGGTCTGCTCTGATAATTCCCTAACAATAGGCTCTCAATCCTGAGACATTAATGAACTCAAGTTTCTGTCTATTCATTTGCTTTGAGTCACCAATGAGTGAGGCCAACTGTAGGTCAACACCTCGGTGTCTTGGATACGTGGTAGTAAGACTGTGGGAACATCCATTGGTTAAGATGAAATCTATCTATATTATCCCCTTGTGCCAATTAATGGATTTATCATTAGTAAGTGCGCACCCATCTCGATTAAGAGTTAATTGGATAGTACTGATGATCACTGTGATTAATTGGGGCTCAAGGATAATAAGATGTGGATATAAGATTGGATGTGACAGATTTATTCCAATTGATCCATGGATAATGATGGAGGGGCCTACTTGTTATAATTGGAAAGTTTAGGGTCTTCATTGTAATTTATTCCTAAGACTGGAGTGCAATTGCATTTATATAGTGGTATTATTTGCAATTAACTGTGGGCCCAGATTGCACATGAGATGTGGGGTCGCGAATCCCAGTTGGAGCTAGCTTTCTAAGGAATCCCTAGTGGTCCCCACGCTAGCCCAAGTTATTAGAAAGATTTTATTCTTACTTGAACTCTAAAAGGAATGAATTAGAAAGTTATTATTTCTATTTGAAGTGTGACTTCTAATAGTGGTAATAGTAAGCTACTAATTTGTATGGAAGTGTGACTTCTAATGCAATTAGTAAAAGAATCTTAAGAGGAAACCTAAAAGCTATAAATAGAGGAGTCTATAGGGCTGGACGTCCCATGCATATCAACACCTAGGGATTCACGCCCAAAACCTCTTTGTGCAAGTTGTTGCACAATTCTTCTTCTCCTCTTTCTCTTCTAGTTCCCTTCTAGTTCCTTGGAGTTTCTAGTAGGATTTTCTCTTGGAGATCCCACACATCTTCTTGAGAAAAGAGATCTGATAGAGGGTCATAGCATGGAAGACAACAAGGTCATGGAGATCTCTGATTGCTTTAAGAAGAGTTCTTGATCAAGTTAATTGTCTTTTCCTCCATTAGAGCACTACCGGGCTCCAAAGGTATATTCTACTTCTCTACTTGTTGTAGATTATTTTGTTGCAAGTAGTTAATGATTTATATCTTCAAGATAGGTTATATTGTTGTACATGATTGATGAGAAAGAGAGATTGCATCCTCGATTGGGTTATAACCTTCTGGATAGTTGATCCCTGAGTCAAATGGGTCAAAAAGTTTTGAAAACCTATCCACGAAGGCCACCTATTTCCAACAGAGTTAAGATTTAACTCGGAGAGTTTTCCAACCATGATTTCATTTATAGGCCTTACGTTTCTAGGAGAATGAAAATAGTTGCAATTTGATAGCTATTATAATGTAACCAGAATATCGTTATATCACCTTTAATTTTTCTTGATGGAAGGCAGGGTAGAGGATTCTCCCGTGTTTGGCCCACTTCTTGGCTTCATGGTTCACAAGCCCAATTCTTAGCACGTTGAAAATTGGGCCTAGTTTTGTCTTCCCAAAATTACCAGATTTGTTGGTCAGCACTTCCCTTATCAGCTCTGTGTCCATGATGCACACCCTCGGATTAGGCCCGAACCATGTCGTTGAAATTTTACCTGTGAATTGCGAGTCCTACTTCAAATTTATTCTAAAGGCAGAAACAATTGGCATCAGTTAAAAAAAGAGAAGACCACTCTTATGCAGAGAAACTGTTGAGGCTTTGATACCACTTGTCATGGATAGGAAGATTGCAATAATGGTGTGGTCATGAGGTGGGAAGATCGCAATGGATGAGGGATGATTTGAATTACTGAGCTAATCTGATCATGCTCTTAGTGAATCATTTCGCGTGAAATCATTAGTTAGACAGACACTCAAACTTGTAATAAACATACGGATTCAATGATCTGATATTGACCGGCATAAACTCCATTCCAAAGTAATGCCCGCTGTTGTAGCTAGAGGTGGAAAACCGGTCGGGATGGGTTAAAACTTTTATCTACAAAGTTAAAATCAAATCAAAACATATATGCCCATGATTATTCTATGGTTACATAGGCAGGTCCTTTACCCTATATGCCCCACTAGATGGACACTACATAGGCAGGTCCTTTACCCTATATGCCCCACTAGATGGACACTGATTTAATCATAGGGCATATATGTTTTGATTTGATTTTGACTTTTTAGATGGCGCACTGATCTAACCAATCATTTTAGGTTAGAGATTTGATGGATGGCATTATCTATTCCATCATATGGCCCACTAGATGGACACTGATTTAATATCATCCAGACATAGAAAAATGGTCATTTATCTTATATATTTTAATTACTAGTATTTTTCTACTCTACCAATCTTTTAGACTATAGATATGAAGGATAATGACATGATCATTTCAATCATGGGGCCCACTGAATGGACATCTAGATTAATTTGATGAAGAATACATGGACACAATTGTACCATGCCCTATATGTTTTGACTGTTTTTCTTTCCTTCTTTTTTTCCCACCAATATTCCTTTCCATCCATAAATCTGATGGATAGATGCTATGATCATTTCCAACATAGGGCCCACCGGATGGAAACCCAGATTAATTTGATCAAGTACAAATATCCAGTAACTTATATTTTGATCATTGTCTCTTCTTCCGCCAATCCTCCAAAGCCACAGATCTAATGGATAGTGGCATGATGGTATCCACCAAAGGCCCACTAAATTGACATATTGATTAATCTAATAAAGTGCGCATAGACACATTGAACTCCTACCATATTATCTCTTCTTTTCAACCAATCCTTTTAGGCCATTGATCTCATGCACAGGAATTCCTACCATCGAGAACTTTTGATTTTCACGGGTGGGCCCACCCTAATTCCAGTCCGGTAACAAAAGCTAATTTGCAGCGCTTCATTAGTACTTTCTTTTGAATTAAACCAACTGGGGAGCCCCCTGTTTGTCATTTTGTACTATTGTCTGTTGGACCGAATAATGTTGTCCCACGTGACCATCCAAAATGATTGGTTATCTCACATTGAAGGATTTCTTTATAAATTTTTTACTGCTTTCAATTTCCTTTTATAACCGTTATCTATGTTAATTTGAGGGTTAAAAGCTATTCATTCTTTTCTTGATGGAAGGAGAGATTTAGAGCCTATAAAAGACAACCCAGGTAACTCTCTTGGCTACAGTAGTTTCTCATAACCATCACTTACCGGAGAAAGAAAAGACAAATTACAAGAGAATTGTGATTCCCTCATCCGTGCAAGACGTGTTTTAGGGAATTAGGAGAAATCGTTCATAGAGATAAGCTTACTTATTATTAGTGATTGCTATATGGGTGGATTTGAAGAAGTAACTGATACACACCTAAAATGAATTAAATCCTTATGTCTACAATGAACCAAGTGAATTGCATATTTTTTATTTAGAGGTTAGGCGAGGCAGGCTTTGGCTTGGTCTCACCCAAAGAACATAATAATTTATATATTTTGGAAACCGGAAGTAATCAACGCTAATTTTTAAAAAATAATTTAACTAAGAGACTATATAACATCATAATAGACTTTATTCCTTATTTTAATTTTTTATTATACAATTTTATTGTATGCTCAACTTCTCATTTAGGCCTGTGCTCAGTTGCTAGTTAATATATTTAATTCTCTCTTCCACTATTATTGAGTTCTTTCTTTTCTATTTTTCTACGTTATGCTTTCTTGAAGATGTTACAATAAAAATCCTAAATCCTAAATACCCAAGTCCTAATCCAAACCATAAGAAACACAATCGAACACTTTTTTTTATTAAATTAACAACAGTACTCATGGGGTCATTTGGTTGTCAGATTAGAAACTCTAGCTAGTGCAATAGGCCTGCGTCCATAATTAAAAAATCATTAAAGTTTCTAATTAGAAATATTTCTAAATATTTAAATAAATTATAAATAAATATTAATATATAATTCATAATAAAGATGAAGACTCATTGGAGAAATTTTTTTGAAATTAATTGGCTTCCACAATGGGCCCTGCAGATTAATTAATCCTACCAAATATTTAAAGAAAAGTAAGGAGAAAAAATGTCCATAATGGCTCTCTCAGATTAATCTTACTGAATATTGAAAGAAAAATAAGGATAAAAAAGTAGCAGAATACAACCTATGAAAGTGGCACCCGCTCTGATATAAAAAAAGCTCTCCGTGTGTTGTTATAAAAAAGAAATAAAGTGGCCCCTTTAAATTGTGAGTTTGGAAATAAAGAAGTCTTTATTTATCCATAATGGCTTCCAAAGAGCCTTTATTTATTTATTTATTTTGTTAAGATGGAGACTAATGAGAGAAAAATTATTTAGTTATATTAGTAAATATAAATGATTATATATTAAGTGTGAATTTTAAAATTAACTGGCTTCCACAATGGTCCCCACGAATTAACCATACCAAATATTGAATAAAAAAAATATTAATACACAATGGCTTCCAAAGAACCTTTATTTTTTTTTTCTGTTAGTTTAATAATACGTGGGGCCCTTTGAAGGTAACTATAGAGAAGTTATTAATGTATGCTATATTTTAGGAAAGGGTAAAGTATCTTGTTTCAAGAATATTTTAAATTTGCATTGAGTATTTTATGTGATGAGATTATATTAGAAGGGTAATTTCGGAATGTAGGATTGTAAAAGGTTTGAGGATGCATCACGTGTCGCTCTCCCAGGAAGCCTCCTGCCGCTAGGGCCCGGCCCGACCCACTCCAGCATTGGCACGAGGGGGCTGGGCCGGCAAGGCCTGCCAGGGGAAAACCCTGGCACGGCATGGCCCACAGGCACGGCCGCCATGGGGCGGGCTGGAGCGGGCCGGTTCAAATTTTTTCCTTTTTTTTTAATATATATATCTTATGGTCTATTGTGAGACAATGTATTGTCCACCTAATTATTCCAGCCATATTTCTACCTCACAATTTAAAATAAAGTAAGCAGTATTTCTCAGTTCTCACCCACATGTCAGGGGACCCCAAGTAGTGTACTTAGGTAGAGGACAAGATGGAGGTGTGTGCTTGGGAAGTGTGTACTTTAAAATCTACGCAAAGATCCTCAATTTGCCTCTAAAATCAAATACAAAGATTATGGGTTTGTCACTGCTGAACTGACCCTAGATTAATAGATTAAGCTAGGTTAAGGATAGAATAATTTATCATAATTTTTAAGTCAAGGAGGAAATATGAAGCGATTGAGGATTAATTTGATTGATCCAAGATAAACCCTACATAATACATACTAGCCCGATAATTCGTATTCAGCTCGGTATCTTCCTACACTGCACTGTATTGCAAAATAAATAATCACATATTAAAAAAATTTACCTCTTTCCATGAAATAAGTTGGATAAAATAGAAATAGAGAAATAGGAGCTAAAAATGATACAATTACTAGAAACAACTATAACATAAGTGGTTTGATGGAAAAATGAGCAGTTAGTTGCATGAGGAGTTACACAACTGTCAGTCAAAATTACAATCAACCAAAAAGATATAGTCACATAGGAACAACTAAAACATGCATGGATGGCTTGATGGAAAAAAAAGGTGGGTAATCGCATGAGTAGTTATATAACCGTGGGTCAAAACTATAATCGATGGTTAAAATCAAAACCTCCTAGCTAAGGTCTAATAATATATCTTATGGTCTAATAATAGAACTCTTAAAGCCGAACCAAGTTAATCAGACAAGCCTACATGATGATGATGTTGATGACAGGTTCATAAAAGAAAGTATTTGAGGAAGAGGTGGCGAAGAAAGTTCACGAGTTAAATGCTGATCCAGATGTCCACGATTGTAGCCTTGCTTCTCATTCTTTTAATTTAATCAACAAAAATGCATTGGTTTTAAAAGCAACTATCTGCATATTATTACCTTGTTTACAATTTTTTCCATAAAGTTTCTCATTGTTATTATCATTTCCACATTTCTGTGTGGAAATGTGTTGTATTAATACACGATAGGCAAATAGTGATGTTTGGCAGGTGCCAAAATAAAAAATGCACAGAAGAAGTTTGTATTCTATTTGGGCCCAATTCCCACAGTGATTTTGTCACAATGGGCCCACCTGTTATATAATGATTGACATCCTTTGTATTTTTTTTTTTGTAAATAAAACTTTGATTAAAAGAAAACGAATGGGAGGGTTAGAGTATTTATAAACTTTGTAAAATTGAAAAAGGACACAAAATACCCCTTATATGACCATTTTATGGTTGTTGGGGGGTTAAAATAAAGATTTTTTAAAAAAAATATCCATTTTCGGGCGGGCCTGTGGGCCCAGATGGCCAGCCCACGTGCCTGACAGGCTTGGCGGGCCCGGGCCAACGGGCACAGCCTCCTCGGCCCAGCACGGCCCGTTGACTGGGTTCGGCCCGGCCCAGCCCATTTGACATCTCTACCTACCGCCACATGTTGCTCCCCCGCGAACAGGCTACTGCTTTTATATATATAATAATTGCTATATGGGTGGATTTGAAGAAGTAACCGATACACACCTAAAATGAATTAAATCCTTATGTCTACAATGAACCAAGTGAATTGCGTATTTTTTATTTAGAGGTTAGGCGAGGCAGGCTTTGGCTTGGTCTCACCCAAAGAACATAATAATTTATATATTTTGGAAACTGGAACTAATCAACGTTAATTTTTAAAAAATAATTTAACTTGGAGATTATATAGCATCATAATAGACTTTGTTCCTTATTTTGATTTTTTATTATACAATTTTATTGTATGCTCAACTACTCATTTAGGCCTGTGCTAAGTTGCTAGTTAATATATATAATTCTCTCTTCCACTATTATTGAATTCTTTCTTTTCTATTTTTCTACGTTATGCTTTCTTGAAGTTGTTACTTTAAAAATCCTAAATCCTAAATCCCCAAGTCCTAATCCAAACCATAAGAAACACAATCGAACACTTTTTTTTATTAAATTAACAACAGTACTCATGGGGTCATTTGGTTGTCAGATTAGAAACTCTAGTGCAATAGGCATGCGTCCATAATTAAAAAATCATTAAAGTTTCTAATTAGAAATATTTCTAAATATTTTAAAAAATTATATATAAATATTAATATATAATTCATAATAAAGATGAAAACTCATTGGAGAATTTTTTTTGGAATTAATTGGCTTCCACAATGGGCTCTGCAGATTAATAAATCCTACCAAATATTTAAAGAAAAGTAAGGAGAAAAAATGTCCATAATGGGCCCGTCAAATTAATCTTACTGAATATTGAAAGGAAATTAAAGACAAAAAAGTAGCAGAATACAACCTATGAAAGTGGTAACCGCTCTTATATAAAAAAAGCTCTTCGTGTGTTGTTATAAAAAATAAAAAAAAAGTGGCCCCTGTAAATTGTGAGTTTGGAAATAAAGAAGTCTTTATTTATCCATAATGGCTTCCAAAGGGCCTTTATTTATTTATTTATTTTTTGTTAAGATGGAGACTAATCAGAGAAAATTTATTTAGTTATATTAGTAAATATAAATGATTATATATTAAGTGTGAATTTTAAAATTAACTGGCTTCCACAATGGTCCCCACGGATTAACCATACCAAATATTGAATAAAAAAAATATTAATACACAATGGCTTCCAAAGAACCTTTTTTTTCTGTTAGTTTATTAATACGTGGGGCCCTTTAAAGGTAACTATAGAGAAGTTATTATTGTATGCTATATTTTAGGAAAGGGAAAAGTATCTTGTTTCAAGAATATTTTAAATTTGCATTGAGATATTTTATGTGATGAGATTATATTAGAAGGGTAATTTCGGAATGTAGGATTGTAAAAGATTTGAGGATGCATCACGTGTTGCTCTCCTAGGAAGCCCCTTGCCGCTAGGGATGTCAAACAGGTTGGGCCGGGCCGGCACGACCCGCTCCAACATCAACTCGCCCGTGCCACGGGCAGGGCCGGCACGGCCCACCCCAGCTAGCGGGGCGGGCCGGCACGGCCTGCCATGGAAAAACCCTGGCACGGCATGGCCCATAGGCACGGCCGCCATGGGGCGGGCTGGAGTAGGCCGGTTCAAATTTTTTCCTTTTTTTTTTTTAATATATATATCTTATGGTCTATTGTGAGACAATGTATTGTCCACCTAATTATTCCCAGCCATATTTCTACCTCACAATTTAAAATAAAGTAAGCAGTATTTCTCAGTTCTCACCCACATGTCAGGGGACCCCAAGTAGTGTACTTAGGTAGAGGACAAGATGGAGGTGTGTGCTTGGGAAGTGTGTACTTTAAAATCTATGCGAAGATCCTCAATTTGCCTCTAAAATCAAACACAAAGATTATGGGTTTGTCACTGTCGAACTGACCCTAGATTAATAGGTTAAGCTAGGTTAGGGCTAGAATAATTTATCATAATTTTTAAGTCAAGGAGGAAATATGATGCGAATGGGGATTAATTTGATTGATCCAAGATAAACCCTACATAATACATACTAGCCCGATAATTCGTATTCAGCTCGGTATCTTCCTACACTGCACTGTGTTGCAAAATAAAAAATCACATATTAAAAAAATTTACCTCTTTCCATGAAATAAGTTGGATAAAATAGAAATAGAGAAATAGGAGCTAAAAATGATACAATTACTAGAAACAACTATAACATAAGTGGTTTGATGGAAAAATGAGCGGTTAGTTGCATGAGGAGTTACACAACTGTCGGTCAGAATTACAATCAACCAAAAAGATATAGTCACATTGGAACAACTAAAACATGCATGGTTTGATGGAAAAAAAGGTGGGTAATCGCATGAGTAGTTATATAACCGTGGGTCAAAACTATAATCGATGGTTAAAATCAAAACCTCCTAGCTAAGGTCTAATAATATATCTTATGGTCTAATAATAGAACTCTTAAAGCCGAACCAAGTTAATCAGACAAGCCTACATGATGATGATGTTGATGACAGGTTCATAAAAGAAAGTATTTGAGGAAGAGGTGGCGAAGAAAGTTCACGAGTTAAATGCTGATCCAGATGTCCACGATTGTAGCCTTGCTTCTCATTCTTTTAATTTGATCAACAAAAATGCATTGGTTTTAAAAGCAGCTATCTGCATATTATTACCTTGTTTACAATTTTTCCCATAAAGTTTCTCATTGTTATTATCATTTCCACATTTCTGTGTGGAAATGTGTTGTATTAATGCACGATGGGCAAATAGTGATGTTTGGTAGGTGCCAAAATAAAAAATGCACAGAAGAAGTTTGTGTTCTATTTGGGCCCAATTTCCACAGTGATTTTGTCACAATAGGCCCACCTGTTATATAATTATTGACATCCTTTGTATTTTTTTTTTTTTTGTAAATAAAACTTTGATTAAAAGAAAAAGAATGGGAGGGTTAGAGTATTTATAAACTTTGTAAAATTGTAAAAGGACACAAAATACCCCTTATATGACCATTTTATGGCTGTTGGGGGGTTAAAATGAAGATTTTTTAAAAAAAATATCCATTTTTGGGCGGGCCAGGCGGGCCGTGCCTAGCGGGCCAGGCGTGCCGTGCCTGGCGGGCCTGTGGGCCCAGATGGCCAGCCCACATGCCTGGCAGGCTTGGCGGGCCCGGGCCAACGGGCACAGCCTCCTCGGCCCAGCATGGCCCGTTGACTGGGTTCGGCCCGGCCCATCCCATTTGACATCTCTACCTGCCGCCACATGTTGCTCCCCCGCGAACAGACTACTGCTTTTATATATATAATAATTGCTATATGGGTGGATTTGAAGAAGTAACCGATACACACCTAAAATGAATTAAATCCTCATGTCTACAATGAACCAAGTGAATTGAGTATTTTTTATTTAGAGGTTAGGCAAGGCAGGCTTTGGCTTGGTCTGACCCAAAGAACATAATAATTTATATATTTTGGAAATCGGAAGTAATCAACGTTAATTTTTAAAAAATAATTTAACTTGGAGATTATATAGCATCATAATAGACTTTGTTCCTTATTTTGATTTTTTATTATACAATTTTATTGTATGCTCAACTTCTCATTTAGGCCCGTGCTAAGTTGCTAGTTAATATATATAATTCTCTCTTCCACTATTATTGAATTCTTTCTTTTCTATTTTTCTACGTTATGCTTTCTTGAAGATTTTACTTTAAAAATCCTAAATCCTAAATCCCCAAGTCCTAATCCAAACCATAAGAAACACAATCGAATACTTTTTTATTAAATTAACAACAATACTCAAGGGGTCTTTCGGTTGTCAGATTAGAACCTCTAGTTATATTGATAATTATCTACTTAAGATGCCACTTTTTGCTACCCCTAGAAATTCTCACATTTGGTTGTGATATTATAGACAGGAATTCAATCTATTTGAGCACAATTTTGTGATTGAAAGTGTGTGAAATGTAAAAGTGAAATATGAAATGTTAAATATAACTTAAAATATGAAATGTGAAAGTGAGAGGTGCATGGAATATGAAATGTGGACGTGAAAGGTGAAATATGTATGGAATGTGAAAATGAAAAATGGAATGTGAAAGTGAAATGAGGAATGCGAAATGTGAACGTGAATTATGTGTGTGAATATGAAATATGAAATATAAAATGTAAAATGTAACATAAAATCTTATTTGTGATTTTTCCCACTTTTTTTAAAACATGTGATGAGCAAGGATATCCCCACCCAACACAGTTAATACACTCAGTTGGGCTGGCATTTCCTCGACTAACTTCTTATTTTAACTGTGATGAGAAGGGATATCCCTACTCACTCGTGCACGGTTGAGTGGGGATATCGCCGCTCAACGAAAAGCAAAAAAAAAAAAAAAAAAGGACAAAAGAGTGGCGGGAGGTCCTATATGATCTATATTAGTATTTGAGGGGCTTTCTTCTTTTTTTTTAACAAATCTAAAAGGATTTTAAAGGTAAAATCCTCCTCTCCTTTTCCCCCTTTTTTCTGTTTATTTTATTGCTTTCCACCAATGCCCCCCAATTTCTCCTCTCTCCCTCCATGGCCGCTCCACCTGCAAGGGCCCACCCCTAGGACTTAGCATCATTTAGGCCCGGACTTACCATGGGCCTGTGTTGCTAGTTAATATATATAATTCTCTCTTCCACTATTATTGCATTCTTTCTTTTCTATTTTTCTAACTTATGCTTTCTTGAGGATTTTACCGAAAAAATTCTAAACCCTAAACTTAAAAAATCCTAAATCCTAAATCCCCAAGTTCTAATCCAAACACCAAGAAACACAATCGAACACTTTTTTTTTTTATTAAATTAACAACATTACTCAAGAAGTCTTTCGGTGGTCAGGTTAGACCCTTTAATTATATCGATAATTATCTTCTTAAGATGACACTTTTTCCACCCTTAGAAATTCTCACATTTGGTTGTAATAGTTTAAATAAGAATTCAATCTATTTTGGGCACAATTTTGTGATTGAAAGTGTGTGAAATGTAAAAGTGAAATATTACATGTTAAATGTAACTTAAAATATGAAATGTGAAAGTGAAAGGTGGAACGTGAAATGGGGACGTGAAAGGTGAAATGATATTGAATATGAATGTCAAAGTGAAACGAGTCATTGGGTTTTGGGGGCAGATCGAAAATCTTTCGGTAGATTTTGGAGGTGGACCTTGAATTTTTATGAGTTTTTGTGCTTTTCCTAGGTCCGACGAGCCGATTGTGTCCAAAACCATATACATGGTCCGCCGTAGACGCTTATTCGAATGTCATTCCAGTTGTCATATTGAAACTCTTAAGAAAAATGCCTTCTAAAACTCAAGGGATTAGAATAAGGTTTTAAAATTTTGCACACAAATAGGTTCCTTCGGGATCTAATGATAGGCATTTGGTATTATTTTATAGATGCACATTACAGACAAATTGTACAGTCCGAAACCACTAGCTGGGTTTTATGGATTGCGTTAGACAAGTCCTCATTCAGTCATTCTTAGTTGAGCTTCTCGGAAAGAAAGAAAAAGGAAAATGTGATAACTAAAAGGCTGAACGAAGTTCTTTGTGCCGATTCTCAAATCCCTTTTATTTTATTTCCATTTGCATGCTTTGGGATCCAAACCATCTTTGGTCCAGTGACCATCCTACAAACAAACAAAAGGAGGAAAGACAACGTTTCCATGTCAACAACATAATAGGGAAAAATCACTCTCAGTTGGCATAGATATCCTGCTCGTGCACAGTCGAGAGGGGATATGCTGCTCAAAGAAAAAGAAAAAGGGGAGAGTCTTGGGAGGATTTCTTAGGTAAAACCCACTTCTCTATTTCCCCCTTTCTTCCGTTTATTTCATTGCTTTCCACCAATAATGTCCTCTCTCTCCATGATCGGCGACAGAGGTGCGAGATTCTCCTTTTTCTCCACTCCTATCTAGGGTTTGATTTTCACTATATACTTCTTTTATGCTTTCTTATGAATAGAAAGCATGAAATGTCATTTCTAGGGCTTAAAGTTTCTGCATTTTTGTAAACTAAATGTTGTTGCGACGATTTTGTTTGATGTGCATTTGATTGATCTGAAGTGAAAGATGTATCTTCTTCTGTTAATTTAATTTGATTCATTATGAATAGAAAGATATGGATTTCACACCATCTGAGTCAGAAAATTGATGACTTTGATATAAGTTTTTTTGATCAATGGAGAATGGAAGATTGTATGTAAAGAGCAGTTGGAATCTAAAGTAAAGGCATATTTTATGATGGCTAGCACGGTGGATTTGTTGTTGTGGAACTTTTCTTTAATAGGTCATTTTTTATTGCCAAAGATTCGGTAGACTTCGATTTACCTTATTCCTAATTGCCTATCCATTTATGGGAGTTAGGGTAAACCACCTATTTCTGTTATAGCCTATGCCAGAGGCATGCCATTTTTTTTTTTTTTTTGTTCTATTATGACTGTATCATTATTGGCTCTGTTTAGTTCACATGTGTAGTTTGATGTATTTTCATTTTCGATGTTCCATGTTGCTTGGATGCATGTATGATGCAGTCCGGTCCCGATCCAAGACCAGGACCCGCAAGCTTTAATGGACCCAGCTGATGGGGTCCCACATGATGCTTCCTGATTTCTTAGCTTAGTAGTGTTGCTTTATTTGCTTATTTCTAGATTAGAAGGTCGCTTAATTGTTTAGGAATATTTCCTTTCTTTAGGAATATTTCCTTTCTAATGGATTAGAGAGAGAGAGAGAGAAGTCCCCCGTTGTAAGGTTATGCTTTATTCTGTTCGATCAACCTCATCTGAGAGGTTGGTCTATTCAATCGAAGGTCCGGGGGCTGCGCCAAATTGGTATCAGAGCCGAGATCTGGTTGCTAGAGAAATGATTGTCTTCTTCGGTTCGTCATCAACTCTCCAATATCATATCGCCATTCCGATCGCCGATTCGAGTTATCATCTACCATCTACCCCATCCCTGCAATCATCCGAATCCAACCACCCAACCCCATCCCCATCGCCAACCCTTTCACTGTCCCAGCCCTGCCATAAATTCTCAGACCTAAACCCTACCAACAAACCAACAGCCGACCCCAACCCATCTCTGCCCACGCCTACCAAAACCCTCAACCAAAACCAAACCCAATCGAATCCCCCAAATCCTAATCCCGACCCTACTTTGCCACAAATCCCGAAACCCGAACGTAATTCCCTTCAATTTACAGAACCCACTTTCCCTCTCGACCCACCCCTGCCCCCCTTCGAAACCTCAAGTCCATCACACGAGAGACCCCATTCACTCCAGCCGGCCTCTATCTCAATCCACGGCATCCACAATTCCCTAAGCCCAAACAGCCCTCAGTGTCCCTGCCAGAACCCCCAACCAAACCAAACCCACTCCTTTTCCCAAACTTTCGAGACCCTAAGCCCAATTACCCAAACCCATCTTCTTCCCTTTCAACTAATCATCATCAACGTCCACCATCCATACAGGACCCAGAAAACCCATCTCCATCCGCACATAACCCATCCCCACCATCTCATCTCGCCTCGCATTCCTGCAGCCAACCATCTTCGTTCGAAACAAACCCCACCCATCAGAACCAAAAAAAAAAAAAAAAAGAGATCCGCAAAAAGAAGAAGTAGATAGAAGGGGGAAGATAGCTAAGTTGAGAAGATACCTTACACCGACGATGAGCATGCACGCCAGCAGCACCATTGCTCTTCATCTCCACTGCAACTCCATTTTCATCGCAGCACACTAACAGCAAGCACAGCCAGTATCGATCGCCTGCGTCCTCACCATCACAGCACGAGAGAAGCCGGCATCATCAGTCGTTGCATAGCCATCACCTGCCCTCCGTTCATTTTCCTCTCTGAGTTGAAGGTAAGCAGAAAGCCCTTCTCCTCCATTTACTCTCTTTGCACATGAGACCCGAGGAGAAGAGATTTTTCCCTCCCTTTGTTCACACGTGTTCGTCTGGGAGCATTGAACTGGGCCTGAATTTTGGGCTTGACCTGCATTCTGGACCTGGTCTGAGTCACAACCCGACCCAGCCCACTAGTTACACAAAAAAAAAAGAAAAAAAGAAAAAAAAAAGTTGAAAGTGCAGAAATTTGCATCATTGATTCAAGTCAATATGAAACTTTTTGAGAGCCCCATTCCACTTCAAAGAATTCAGTATAAGCGCAAATATGGCAATTGGTATTTTGAAAATGAATTCTATTTTGAGGAATTTCTCAACTTGACGCAAGAAAATTGGACGGTTGATGAATACACCCACTACTTTCGAGAGTTGCATGAGATATGCGAATTGGAGAAAGATGAGATGCATAATTTAGCTCATTATGTCCAAGGCTTGAAACCAGTTATCTTGGAACATATGAATTATTGCAAAACCAGTCAGGAGGCATACTTTGAAGCTATCCGAGTAGAGCGCATGCTTAGAAAGTCTCACAGGCAACAATGTCAACAAAGAGCTCATATTGTGGAGAGACTTTTTGTAGGAGAAGACAATCCCACTATTGTCATTCGCCGACTCCCCAATACAAATGAAAAAGGAAGAAGATGAATGGAGACAAGCTCAGAAATTTCTCACATGGGTAAGAGTAAAAGGCAGGTTAGTTAATGTGATTATTGACAATGGTAGTACAATAAATTTGGTCTCACAAGAGGTTATTGACAAACTTAATTTGCCAACTGAGAAGCTTCCTAAGCTCTACTAGGTTACATGGTCTAATGGTCTTGTCACCCCAGTGACTCATAGATGTTTGGTATCATTCAAGATTGGCGATTATGAGGACGAAATTTGGTGTGATGTGATCCATATGAATATTACTCATATTATTTTTGGGCGTCCATGGCTTTTTGATCGAAAGGTGCACAATGATAAAGAGGCGAATACATATACCGTTTCATGGAATGGAAAAAGGATTAGACTCATTTCACTAAATTCAGCAGCTCCGTCTTCATCTACATCATCACCTTCCACACAAACGTCGCTAAAGGAGCAAACAGTTCAAACTGAAGTCATGCTTGCACCACAAGTGAAGCCATAAGACATCATCAAGGACGACATAAAAGTGCACGTTCATAGCCAAGATGATTTTGTGAGTACAAACAATATTGATCAAGGCAATGTCAATCAAGAGCTACCAAAGGTTGAGGAAGTACAAGGTCAAGCAAATATTGAAGACTGACTAGGTTAGCAAAAAGAGTGAACATCCACTAGATCTCATTGTCATGCCACTTTCAGAAAATTTAATTGAGACATCCGAAATCAAATTAATTGTTTCAGAGGTTTCACAAGAAGATCAAGTTTTTGAAGTTCCTCACATTGACTTCATTTTCGGGGAGCCACAATGGATAGTTAATGTTCATGATTTGTTGGTACCAAGGCAATACCTAAAGCATCTAATAATTAAATCACGCATCCGGATTCCCTTCATACATTAGCAGAGAAGACACCTCCAACGTACTTCTACATGGAGAAAAAGATCGCATCAAGCTTCCAAGCTATGTCATGCGAATGCAGATCCAAGGAAAAGACGGAAGTTTGTGTGCTTGGTTTTCGACCCAAGAGGATATTTTCTAGACTTGTGATTGAATTCTTTCCGGCATTATCAAACTGTCCGGCGAGTTCTTTCAAGCCGGGGAGAGTTGATGCAGTTCGGTCCCGATCCAAGACCAGGACCCGCAAGCCTTAATGGACCTAGCTGATGGGGTCCGCATGACGTTTCCTGATTTCTTAGATTAGTAGTGTTGCTTTATTTGCTTATTTCTAGATTAGAAGGTCGCTTAATTGTTTAGGAAGATTTCATTTCTAATTTACATGTTGATTAGGATTAGGACCATATATTTCCTTTAGAGAGAGAGAGAGAGAGAGAGAGAGAGAGAGAGAGAGAGAGAGAGAGAGAGAGAGAGAGAGAGAGAGAGAGGTCCCTCATTGTAAGGTTATGCTTTATTCAATCAAATCAAGTAACGTGAGTTATTCCCATGAGTTCATGGCTGTGAGTGTTGTTTTATGTGGAATCCCTTTGTTGGATTCGATCAACCTCATCTGAGAGGTTGGTCTATTCGATCGAAGGTCCGGGGGCTGCGCCAATGTATTTTTTAACTTTTGATATATTTAATATGTGTGAATTTTTTTATTATGCAATGTTATTGTTAATTATTTTGTTTTATTGGGTTGCAAGTGACTGTTTGGTTGAATATGTTTTGATATATTTTGTCTCATTTTGCTTGTGACTTATGGTTATTGAAACTTTTATCAAGAGTCAGAACTAAGATGATGGGACATGATTTCTTCAAAAAGAGAGTGACATTATTAGTACTATATTCACTGTTTATCTTCTTACTCTTTGGAGATGAACATAGTTTAGGATTTAGGACTATTTTAGCGGAGGGTTTCCATATCAATTTGATCTCTAGGTGCTTTCTCTCTCAAGATGTTTGATCTACTTTCAAAGGTAAGTACCTACAAAAAAAAAAAGAAAAAAAGAAGAGAAGCTTGTACTTAGAAGAAAAAGAAGAGAAACTTACTTCTGTAGTATCATGGACCTGTATATTTTGACCTGGCTTGGCCATTGATTTTATTCTGCTTGGATTCAACAGATAATGGCTCTGCCACATTCATCTTGAGTTGAATAAGGTGCACAATGTGTTGTGTAGATGAAGACATGCAGAGTTGAACTTTTTGAAAAGTTTTCCCTACTTGATTTCATGATTCTCTGATTCTTGATGTTGAAATTCTTTACTTGAATATTCATGGGAACTGTAATAATGTTTCTATGATCAAAGATATACATCTATTTGAATATTACATGGAATCACCTTGGGAAACAAAGGATTGGGGCCAAATTGCCATAGTCCCATAAACTAATCTAGGTTATTTCTGGGGACACTCATCTCTCATGAAATTCTTCTCTGGATGGGCTAACAGAATATGAAATCTTGTTAAGTTAAAAAAGATCAACTTTCTTTTCTTGTTTTTGTTGTGTGGGTCTTCATTGGAGGAGATTTTAGATTTGAAGGGTGGGTGGTGATGAAAGTATGTCTGTGGTGCTAGTTTCTTGGATCGGTGGATAAAAATAGTTTATTTTTTATTCGATATGAGATGGAGTAGATTTTTTAATAAACTCATATGTTCTTTATATTGTTTCTTTCTTCAAAAGATAAGACATACAACATAATGTTTGTTTTCCTTATTAAAAAAACCCATAGAGGGTAGTTTTGGTTTTGACAATTTGTTGTCTTGTTTGTTTTAATTCTGTGGTGATTCTCTTGCTCAATTGTTCTTGTATCTAAGAAGTAAAGTAGTCATTTTTTAAATGAATATGTTTTGTCCTATTAAACCTGAATCCTTCTAAATGCATAGAGCCATAATGTATCAAAATGACAACTTTGTCTATATTTTGTAGTTCAAAATGACATCTAGTGAGGAGTTTCACTGAAATGTAGCTCTTTTTGATGCAGATATTTACTTGTTACCATGCCTGAGTTAGAGATACTAAGCATGAAACTCTTACCTATTACACTGTGATCGCATCAGTATAACTTCCATTTCACCATGGACATCACATACTAATATTAACTGTTAGGATAGTGATTCAGGTTTGTGATCTTGTATTACTTATCTTAATGTTTGCTTTGACAGATTTCTTATGATGAATCAACTTGTTTTGCTTCAAGTTCACTTTTTTAGGTTAGGAGTTTAAGTGCTCCCATTTGTGAAATTACACGAAGAAAGAAAAGAAGATTTACTTCTCGCTATAGTGCAAATCCTTACTTTGGTAGCTTGTCATCAAGTATGTTTCTCGATTTTATTAGTGTTTTAGTCAATTGCTCTGCACTCTGTTATCTGAATTACACCTTTTAAGCAATAGGAGTTCTGTTAGTTTAGCATTCATCAACATTTGTATGAAGAAAAACATGCATCAGATCTTTTTCTTTTGCTTGTTTTGGGTCCTTTGATTTTTGTATTGCTAAATTCAGTTATTCATTTAAAGAGGACCAAGTGATTTTGACCGGATGGGAAGATGATATTGCAAACATAGTGCTCAGCAGAGTTATGACTCAGTTACTTCAGTTAATCTGAGCAGTCTGATTCTGTTGAGTTGAGTGTCAAGAATGTAGAGTACCAAAATTTAAAAAATAAAATCACCCTATCTTATGTTGATCTGCTTCTCATGTGGAGCGTATTTTATTGAAGAGGAAATCCACATTCTATAAAAGGATATAGATCAACTTGAGAAAAACAATACAAACAAACGCTAGCCCTAATATTTATTCCACTATTAAAACTTATCATAATCACTTACACTAGTTTTCATCCATCTCATCATATCTTGAGATCCATTAATTGACACAAGGTAACCATGGGATGACAGGCTCGAGAACAAGTTCTCTGGCGTAAGATAACTGTTGAGACACATGACACATGGTTGGTTGAGCTTGTAGGCTAGAACTTAAGCATTGGAGTGCCAATGCCAGTATCAAAACCACTCCCTTCATCTGTCAATTAGTGGGAGGTGGGAGGCGTTTGTCTGAACTCTATTATATCCTTAAACAATATAACTTCTGCCTCAAACATTGATTAAGACAAGAGGAGCTCGCCAAGATGCTTTTGAAGGGGGTAACTCTAAACATGAATGAGAATGGAGTTGAGATTCAAGATAAGAAACTTGCTCTTTTGATCTTAAACATAAAGAAAATAAGGCCAATGGATAATACAACCAAAGAACCTCAAGTTTTCACTCAAACAAATTGATTTGCCAAGAGATACATGGCTGAATTTATAGACTCCATTTCTAATCCGGAATTAAACATCATTTAATCCCTTACACTTCCCTAAGCAACAACTTAATAACTAAGATACATGAATAATCCAAAAGACAGAGAAAATCCGACAGAGAAAACCCAAGGGATACATGAGAAACTCAAAAGACACTACAAGAAACAATGCATCTACATAAAACAATATACCATAAGAAACAATGCATCTACATAAAACAATATACCATAATAAATATTTGTTTGGGTTCATGGAATGCTAGGGTTCATGGAATGCTAGAGTTCATAGAATCTATCTTACTTCATACAGCTTTCCCATAATCACTTCTAGAGCAATCACACCAAAGCTCACTTTTCAGTTACTTTCATTGTGTAAACAAGCTCTGTCGAGAGAAAACACAAACCGTCAACTCATGTATTTGAAAGGACTTAAATGGCCTGGCGCATTCTTACATAGAAAATCATCTATAGTTTCTAGTGGCATGCATGGATATGATGGATATCAAGGTGCTAGTCCGTGGGGAACCACTTGATCATTTTGACCGTTGGATTGTACACTGTTGGATTGATTATGCAACTCGTTTTGAACAGTTAAAACTTGCCGGCCATTGATCAAAGGGGTTAGGAAGATCATGTGAGCCTCTTTCACCATACATAGGTAGGTGGGGGGAGATCCCGCAATTCCCAACACCGGAGAAGAGGGCAATAGTGGTATTTAAGAAGGAAACAAAATGCCATAAGTAAATACTAAAGTTGCATGTTAGAAACACTATATTGATAGATACATAGGATTAAAAAGTTAATTTGTTGATTCAATTAAAAGTTACATTTAGTTGCCTTTTATTTTGGTAGTTATTCAACCACTGTGAATTAAAAACAAGGCTGAAACAATGACTTCTATAATTTTTATTTTTCATAATTTATTTTTATAATATTTTCATGGTTCACGTAAATCTCTTTCAGCTTAGACTTAAATAATCTTCTCATGAGCCGGGTAAATCCCCTATGGCCTAAGTGTGGTAGTGCAGTTTCGAACCCTGAACCTCCGGGTGCAAACTGTGGTCCTAGGCCAACTGAGCTACCTCTCGGGGTTTAAGAAAAAGCCATTGATCAGATAGTTGTTTTTACCTTATGCCCAATTGCCTATCCATTTATGGGAGTTAGGGTATACCACCTATTTCACTTAAAGCCTATGCCAGAGGCATGCTAGTTTGTTTGTGTTCTATTATGACTGTATCATTATTGGCTCTGTTTAGTGCACATGTGTAGTTTGATGTATTTTCAGTTTCGATGTTCCTTGTTTCTTGGATGCATGTATTTTTAATTTGATATATTTAATATGTGTGGATTTTTTATTGTGCAATGTTATAGTTAATTATTTTGTTATATTGGGTTGCAATTGACTGTTTGGTTGAATCTGTTTTGATATATTTTGTCTCATTTTGCTCGTGACTTATGGTTATTGAAACTTTTATCAAGAGTCAAAACTAAGATGATGGGACATGATTTTTTTCAAAAAGAGAGCGACATTATTAGTACTATATTCATTGTTTATCTTCTTACTCTTTGGAGATGAACATAGTTTAGGATTTAGGACTATTTTAGCGGAGGGTTTCCATATCAATTTGATCTCTAGGTGCTTTCTGTCTCAAGATGTTTGATCTAATTTCGAAGGTAAGTACTTAGAAGAAAAGGAAGAGAAGCTTGTACTTAGAAGAAAAGGAAGAGAAGCTTCCTTCTATAGTATCATCGACCTGTATATTTTGACCTGGCTTGGCCATTGATTTTAGGCTGCTTGGATTCAACAGATAATGGCTCTGCCACATTCATCTTGAGTTGAATAAGGTGCACAATGTGTTGTGTAGATGAAGACATGCAGAGTTGAACTTTTTTGAAATTTTTTCTGTACTTGATTTCGTGATTCTCTGATTCTTGATGTTGAAATTCTTTACTTGAATATTCATGGGAACTGTAATAATTTTTCTATTATCAAAGATATACATCTATTTGAATATTACATGGAATCACCTTGGGAAACAAAGGACTGGGTCCACATTGCCAAAGTCCCATAAACTAATCTAGGTTATTTATGGGGACACTCATCTCTCATGAAATTCTGCTCTTGATGGGCTGACAGAATATGAAATCTTGTTAAGTTAAAAAAGATCAACTCCCTTTTCTTGTTTTTGTTGTGTGGGTCTTCGTTGGAGGCGATTTTAGATTTGATGGGTGGGTGGTGATGAAAGTATGTCTGTGGTGCTAGTTTCTTTGATTGTGGATAAAAATACTTTATTTTTTATTGGATGTGAGGTGGAGTAGATTTTTTAATAAACTCATATGTTCTTTATATTGTTTCTATCTTCAAAAGATAAGACATACAGCATGCTATATGTTTTCCTTATTACAAAAATCCATGGAGGGTAGTTTTAGTTTTGACAATTTGTTGTCTTGTTTGTTTTAATTCTGTGGTGATTCTCTTGCTCAATTGTTCTTGTATCTAAGAAGAAAAGTAGTCATTTTTTAAATGAATATGTTTTGTCCTATTAAACCTGAATCCTTCTAAATGCATAGAGCCATAATGTATCAAAATGACAATATTTTGTAGTAAAAAATGACATCTAGTGAGAAGAGTTTCACTGAAATGTAGCTCTTTTTTATGCAGAGTAAGAGATATTAACTATCCTGAATCACTATCATAACAGTTAATATTGACATCACATACTAATATTAACTGTTAGGATAGTGATTCAGGTTTGTGATCTTGTATTACGTATCTTAATTTTTGCATTGACACTTGACATATTTCTTATGATGAATCAACTTGTTTTGCTTCAAGTTCACTTTTATTTTTTAATTTTTTAGGTTAGGAGTTTAAGTGCTCCCATTTGTGAAATTACACGAAGAAAGAAAAGAAGATTTGCTTCTCGCTATAGTGCAAATCCTTACTTTGGTAGCTTGTCATCAAGTATGTTTCTCGATTTTATTAATGTTTTAGTCAATTGCTCTGCACTCTGTTATCTGAACTACACCTTTTAAGAAATAGGAGTTCTTATAGTTTAGCATTCATCAATATTTGTATGAAGAAAAACATGCATCAGATCTTTTTCTTTTGCTTGTTTTGGGTCCTTTGATTTTTGTATTGCTAAATTCAGCTATTCATTTAAAGAGGACCAAGTGATTTTGACCGGATGGGAAGATGATATTGCAAACATAGTGCTCAGCAGAGTTATGACTCAGTTACTTCAGTTAATCTGAGCAGTCCGATTCTGTTGAGTTGAGTGTCAAGAATGTAGAGTACCAAAATAAAAAAAATAAAATCACCCTATCTTATGTTGATCTGCTTCACATGTGGAGCGTATTTTATTGAAGAGGAAATCCACATTCTATAAAAGGATATAGATCAACTTGAGAAAAATGATACAAACAAACGCTTGCCCTAATATTTATTCCACTATTAAAACTTATCATAATCACTTACTAGTTTTCATCCATCTCATCATATCTTGAGATCCATTAATTGACACAAGGTAACCATGGGATGAGAGGCTCGAGAACAAGTTCTTCGGCAGCAGATAACTGTTGAGACACATGACACATGGTTGGTTGAGCTTGTGGGCTAGAACTTAAGCATTGAAGTGCCAATGCCAGTATCAAAACCACTCCCTTCATCTGTCAATTAGTGGGAGGTGGGAGGCGTTTGTCTGAACTCTATTATATCCTTAAACAATATACCTTCTGCCTCAAACATTGATTAAGACAAGAGGAGCTCGCCAAGATGCTTTTGAAGGGGGTAACTCTAAACACGAATGAGAATGGAGTTGAGATTCAAGATAAGAAACTTTCTCTTTTGATCTTAAACATAAAGAAAATAAGGCCAATGGATAATACAACCAAAGAACCTCAAGATTTCACTCAAACAACTTGATTTGCAATGGGATACATGGATGGATTTATAGACTCCATTTCTAATCCGGAATTAAACATCATTTAATCCCTTACACTTCCCTAAGCAACGACTTAGTAATTAAGATGCATGAATAATCCAAACGACATATAGAAAACCCAAGGGATACATGGGAAACTCAAAAGACACTACAAGAAACCATAATAAATATTTGCTTGGGTTCATGGAATGCTAGAGTTCATAGAATCTAGCTTGCTTCATACAGCTGTACCATAATCACTTCTAGAGCAATCACACCAAAGCTCATGTGTTTGAAAGGACTTAAATGACCTGGCACATTCTTACGTAGAAAATCATCTATAGTTTCCAGTGGCATGCCACCTCTTTCATAACCTTTCAGAACTCATTAAACTATTAATTCATATATATTTATATATATATATCTATATAGAAAATAAGATACTAGTGTGGTACATTTCTTATGCTTCTCTTGCCCTCTCTCTGCTTTCTTGTGTTTGGATGGAGAAGAAAGGGAGAGAGAGAGAGAGAGCGAGCAGAGGTCACCAAGTGACCCAATTGAGACGATAGTCCTTTTTCCTTGTGTCATCCATCACAACAAATAAATACTTTCTGACTACACGTGGAGTGGATATGACACTTATTATTTGACACCTCTGCCATGCATGCAACTATGCAAGTTGCAACAGGACCTAATCAGTTGTTCTGGTGAAGTTGATGTTTACTTAGCAGTTGAGAGAAGATGTCAATTTTATTGGGCATGGACACATCTGTGTGGGCCCAGAGACAGTTGCAGACAAGGCGTTCCTTGTGATCAGAACAAGGAATCGACTGAGAAAATGTGTAGAACTCGTATGATGAAGAGAAAAAACGAAAGGGATGGAGATTTGGAAATGAGGGGGCGCATGGACGGCAGAGGATTTGCCTTGAAAGGACATTTTGGGAATTTTCAAAAAGAGGGAAAAGTCATAGGCAGAAAAGTATTTCAAATGTCTTGATATGAAAGCTCTTTTGGGATTTTTTTCCTATTTTGAAAACTCTAAAAAACATGAGCCATATGTTGAAAATTTTCCTAAAAATCGTGCAACTTGCTAATACTCACAAGTTAGTTAGAGTCTAAATATTCTCGTTCATGGTCACGAAGCATTTCCAATGACAAAAGTAAAATTGGCCAACTAGGAGCTTCACTCAAGGACAAGGTGTTAAATGTACCAGGGATCTAATGGATTGAAGGTGCATGAAGTTCCATTTCCATCTAGCCGATCTCTGTCTGTAAACTTACTTAAATAAGAAGATGAATACTTTATGGGAAAAAAATTAGGATGTTGTGATTAATGTACAAGGAGTCATCAATTTACGTAGGGCTTTAGAGCGTAATTCTTCACAATGAGCTATCTAGGTCAACCATTGGATAGCAATGACAGAAGTTAGAACTTTGTAAATTGTAAAAAAACTTTGCAGCTAAATTCAATGGTGCATGTCATTTAGATTGGGTGAAACTTCACTTACCTATATCAAAGAGTCCTTACACATTCCACCATTCCCTCCCCATGAAAGGCCTCTAGATGGTCCACTTTAGAAGACTCTTCATGAACAAGGTTTTGGATGATTTGAACCACGGATGTAGTTTTTCTATAATATATATTAATTAATTTTTTAGCATTCGGAAACTCGTTTTAAATTCAATAATGCAAACAATACAACATGCTATCTGGAATAACCATTGGATAGCAATGACAGAAGTTAGAACTTTGTAAATTGTTAAAAAAGTTAGCACCTAAACTCAATGGTGCGTGTCATTTAGATTGGGTGAAACTTCACTTACCTATATCAAAGAATTCCCCCCTACACATTCTACCAGTCCCTCCCCACGAAAAGCCTTTAGATGGTCCACTTTACTTTGGCCATAGAAAACTCTTCATGAGCAAGGTTATGGATGATTTGAACCGTGGATGTAGTTCTTTCTATAATATATATATATATATATATATTAGTATTTAAAAACTCATTTAAAATTCAATAATACAAACAATACAACGTAGTTAAATATAAAAAAAGATGGAAAATAGAATGAACAAAACATGCCAAGAATTACCTGGAGCGACATATCCGTAAGTGCCTGCAAGTGTGGACCAATTGGATGAATCGGGCTTTAGAAGTCTGGAAGTGCCGAAGTTAGAGATATAAGCCTCAAACTCCATGTCCAACAAAATGTTGTTGCTTGACAAGTCACGATGAACAAATGGAGGATTACAATCATGGTGCATGTACGAAAGAGCATGGGCTACATTTTGAACAACCTTAGCCCTTTTTATCCGGTCTAATTCCATAGCTTCCTCATTTCTCAAGACTTTAGATAAACTTCCTCTTTCAATATACTCATACACGAGAAAAGAACATCGTGTATGGGAGCAAAATCCATAGAGCTTAACAATGTTTTGATGACGAATTTTTGTTAATGCTTGTATCTCATTTTTGAAACTTTTTTGGTCAATTTGCGCACCATCTTCATGTGGGTGGAGTTTTTTCATGGCTACTACCTGACCTGTAGGTAGATCTACTTTGTAAACTTTCTCATATCCTCCTTCCCCAATGAAATACTTATCATTAAAATCTTCTATAGTTCCAATGATGCCTTCATGTATGATCCTTCCATCATAGTTCCATATCGAGAAAAGATCTAGATTGTCCTTGAATGTCATTCTCTACAATCATTTTTTTCTGATTAAGAACAAAATATATGAAAGCCAAAGCAAAAAGAAGGAATAAAACTCCTATGAGAGGGAGAACAATGGTTATTGCACCTTTACGAGCTTTCTTTTTGTCACGACGACTTATCACAGAGGAATTGCAAGGTCGTAAACCCTGTACTTCACCACATAAGTCTTTATTTCTGATGAATGCTTCCGGTGATGCTTGCAGAAATGCTTTGTTTTGGTAGAGGACCCTCTAAATCATTGTATGATACATCAACAGATGACAGACTGAACATCTCCTCGAAAGAAGATGGAATAGAACCCGAGAGCATATTATGAGAAAGATTTAACATTTCCAACTTCCTCAACTTGCCTAGTTGAAATGGTATTTCTACCATGAGAAAATTTTGACTCAAATCAAGCATTATCTGAAGGTTTTCAAAATTGCCAGTTTGAAATGGAATGCTTCCATTCAAATTATTCCCATTTAATTTCAAAGAATGCAGTTTGGTGCATTTCTCTATCTGTTTTGGAATGGGTCAAAAGAAGCCATTCATTGATAGATCAAGAAGCTCCAGATTGGACAGTTGTCCCAATTCTTCTGGTACTAAACCTGAAAGTCTGTTGTCATTTAAACTCAAATTATATAGCATTGTTAACTTCCCCATCTCTTTGGGAATTTCTCCCACTAGCTAGTTTGAAGAAATGTCTAGCAACTCGAGTTGAGATAGTTGCCCAACCTGAGGTGGAATCTTCCTTATAATATTATTTGAGGGAAACTTCAGGGATGTCAAGTTTAAGCATTCTCCCCAAGTTGACGAAAGCTCTCCATTTAATCTGTTGTAACTCATATCAATGTATGTTAGGTTGGGGTATACATCAAAGACTTCAGATATATTTCCACTGAGTTGATTTCTTTGAAGCCGAACTTACTGTAAGCTCCTACAAATTTTCAAGCTTTGAGGAATTAGACCTAGGAAATTGTTATTGCATGCTCTGAGATCTGTAAGAGAGCCACCTTGGCATATTTGAGGTAAATAACCCGAAAAGCCATTGGAAGTCAAGTAAAGAAACTGCAGATTTACTAAGTTTGCAACCTTCTTTGGGAAATGAACCGGACAATTGATTTTCAAATAATGAGAGCTTGGTTAGGTATGTCAAGTTTCCAAGTGATGCGGGAACATGTCCACAAATTTGATTATGCTGCAGTGCCAGACTGACAAGACTCCTCATGTTTCCTAATTCTTGAAGAATTCTGCCAGAAATTCGATTTGTGAAAAGATTCAAGTGACTTAGTTTGGTCAAGTTTCCCAAGGTCAGAGGAATAAATCTGGTGAGATTGTTTTCGCTGAGGTCCAATGAAACCAGGCTTATCATGTTTTCAATTTCTAGAGGAATTGTCCCAGAAATTTGATTTTTGAAAAGATGCAAAGCAATTAGTTTGGTCAAATTTCCCATGGTGGGAGGAATAAATCCGGTGAGATTGTTTTCGATGAGGTCCAATGAAACCAGACTTCTCATGTTTACAATGTCTAGAGGAATTGTGCAAGAAATTTGATTTTTATAGACGTGCAAGTACAGAAGATTGCTCAATCTCTCAAAAGTCAAAGGGATGGAACTTGTGATATTGTTGTCATACAAGGCGAGGTCCGCTAGCTTGCTTAAATTTCCTAAAGATGGAGGGATTGACCCACTTATGGTGTTACTGTACAAGTATAGGACAGTGAGGTTGGTGAGCAGTCCTATTTCAGAGGGAATTTGACCACTGAGCTGATTGCCATCCAGTTGAAGATGTGAAAGACTAGTCCAATTGACAAAAGGAAGAGGAGATATTTCACCAGTTATTATGTTGTCAGAGATGTTGAGCATGGAAATATGAGTGAGATTAGCAAGTGAGAGTGGCAGGGCACCTGAAAGATGATTCATAGAGAGATCAAGAAAGACAAGGAGAGAAGCAGTGCTGATCTGGTTAGGAATGTTTCCAGAGAGAGCATTGATGCTAAGGTCAATACGGACAAGATTTGGCAAGGAAGAGAAACGCAGAGGATCAAGCGTACCTTGAAGACTAGAATTGCTTAGGTTTATTTCTTTCACCTTTCCATCTCCATTGCATGTAATTCCGGTCCAATTGCAGGGATAGCCATTGGCAGTGGGGAGAGACCATGAGTGGAGGAGCGCTTCACTTTGAAGGAGACTGCCTTTCCATTTGAGGAGAGCTTCGGCTTCATCTTGCAACTCATATTTCATTGCTGCGGCATTGCATTTGCCGGACAAAGAATTGAACATCAGGACAAGTAGGGAGATGAGAAGAGAGAATATTGTTGATCTCTCGGTGGTTAAGTTGGTTGGGGGTGTGACAAGTCATAACTGTGGGTCGTCTTGTTGGAGAAATGGTTCTGGTCTGAGCCCCCATTTATATTGGTGGCGTTAGTTTTCTGTCCTATTTCAGCAATTGAGTTTAAAAAACGTTTTCTTTTCCAAAAGTTGTTTTACTGCCAAATGTCAAAAAGATCATGTCGCAGCTATTTTTTATTTTTTATTTTTGGTATAAAAAAAAAAGATGTGTTATTGCCAAATGTCGCAGCTATTGAGAAAATCCAAAAATGCCAACTACTCATATTAGATAAAATCCATCCTGGGTGAGTGGGAGGGTATAATTGGCATTTTTTGACAAGTCCGAGTCATTTTTTTGGTGGGACTTTGAAACTGTGTCACCACATGCTACCCGCAGTTGTTTTCATTGGATGCTTTCTTGACGGGCCTAATTTTAGGTTTGTTGAACTAGAGTAAATTGGCCCGAGCCGCCCAGGGCGTACCTAATTGTGTCGTGACCCAGAGCCGCCCAGGCAAGGCAGGGCACGGCACAGCATAACCCAGGCACGGCTGGTCTGGCCAATTTGCCGCCGGAACGGCCCATTTTACACCCCTCGTTGAACATCATCATTCATAGTTGGGCCCGTCAAATTTCAAAATTATCTATGATTAATATATTATTAAATTCTAAGGCTATTAAATCAAGGGTTAAAAAAAAATCCATGGACTGCCTTTTGGGCTTTCCCTTTCCATAAGAACACCATTTCATCTATCATTCTCCCATTGATAGACATTCATCTGATAGACATTCATCTAAATGGGCCCCACAAATAGAACTACTTATAAATAAATATGCAAGAACATTCTCCATCAATCCCACCCTACTCATTGAGATTAAAATGAGGTGAGCCCTGCCGAAAACATTCCTCTTGCATAAGAGTAAAGACTAGAAGTTTCAAAAACTAAGAAAGTCACGAATTCATATTGCAGAACCTCTAGTACAGTCTACAGGGCTTGCCACTTGCTTTGATTTAGTTAAACAGAAGTATAAGCAGTGGAAGAGTTAGGATTTTCTTACAAGGAGTAAGGGAAAAGGGGGTTTTTTTTTTTTTTTTTCAGTGAAAGGGAGCAGGGGTCAAATTTTGTTTCTAGAGGGGATCAACAATATTGATTTTTTACTTCTAATTTAAAAATAAATTAATGTATTTTTTTAGAGTTTTTTTACTAATATCTAGAGAAATTCCTAAATTTGAAGAAACTTCAATTGTTGAGGAAAAGTTTCTTTGCACAAGTTAATGAAGAAAAGGGACAGACCCAAGAGCATATAGATGAAAGTTGTGAGAATAAATAAGTGCAACTCCTACAAATATTTGACCCAGCAGTAGACTAGAATATGAAACATAATTAGAATTTCAATGATGATGATGATGATGATGAGTTGGGCTCACTGTTAGATAATAAGAAAAAGCATGACGACCTGTTAAGGGCTTTCACAAAGAAGTCACTATGTAAATCCCTTCATGCAAAGCAGAGGTTCATGCATTTGGATAATGTGAGCGACCCATGAGTAGAAGTTGGCCTAAACCAATTTGATAATCAGATTTTAAACCAATAAAAGGCAACAGAGTTCTAGGATTCAAATGGGGTATCAGATGTGATCAAGCAATGGTGAGCCCAACTTCGACTTGAGCAGTTTCGATTTGACAGTCAAGATCCATTGTCCCACCACTAAGACCACCATCATTGCAAAACAAACGTGAAACATCATTTTGATAGAAGTCCACAAGTCAAGCCTCAGACATCAAACTCACTTGGAAAGCTTTCCACACTCTGTAATTCCACACTTTCTGACCAACCTTCTGTATTTTATAATCTTGTTTCTTTGCTTTCCCCACACAAAATTTTACCTCTCCATTACTTAAATAGAAACATCAAACGGAGGATGAAATATGACCCATTCCTTCATCTAAAACAAGCACAAACACCAACAAGTTCCCATGAGCAAACATCATAAGCAGCATCTTCTCCTTCTGTTGTTATTACGTCATCTCTTAAAGAAGATAACAGCAGCAACAGAAGTAGAAGCTCTTGTTAAATGGAAAACCAGCCTAACCTCCTCTAAATCTCTCAGTTCATGGTCCCTCTCCAATGCCACCAACCTCTGCCACTGGACTGGGGTCACCTGCGACGCCACCGGAAGCGTCGTCGCCAAAATCATCCTTCCCAATTCGAATCTCACCGGCACTGTAAACGAGTTTTGACTATGCATCTTTTGCCAACCTCACCCAACTCAACCTCAATTTGAGCTAGCTCATTGGAGCGATCCCATCCAATATTTCTGCACTATCCAAGCTCACCCACTTGGACCTAAGCGGCAACAACTTCACCCCACCGTTCCCCTCAACCATTGGGCGCCTTTCGGAGCTCCGGGACCTCCGGCTTTACAACAACAGCCTCAGTGGTGTCATCCCTTACCAGCTTCTCAATCTTCGAAAGGTACGCCGCATTGATCTTGGATCGAATTACCTAGAATCTCCAGAGTCAACTACCTCTGCAAACATGCCTGTTGTGATTTTCCTTGCGCTCAACCTCAATAAGATGACATCAGAATTCCCACCGTTCATTCTCAATTGCAGCACTTTGACACATCTAGTGTTGAATATATATATATTAGCAGCAGCACGTTAGAATTTGTTGATTTGGGTTCTCCTAGTCATTAGGAGTTCAATAGTTTGTTTCTGTTTGTTGCCTAATTTATAGGAGTTGTTAGCATGATGTTAGTGGTGCCTATTTTTATGTTTGTAACCATTTGATTTTTAGCCTATATAATGGCTATTTCCTTATCAATGAAATATAGAAGTTTCAGTCCAACTCTGTTTCCCCTGTTTTTTTTTTTTAAGTTATTCTTCTTCCATTTTGCAACAGTGGTATCAGAGCAAAGTTCGAGTTCCACAATGGCTTCTGAAACTTTTGTGCAGCCAGCCATTCCACTATGACCATTGGAGCATGCTCATGGAGAATTTTTTGAGGTCCAAAGAACATTGGACAATTGTTGTTTCTGGAGTTGCAGAACCAGCAGCAGGTTTTGTGCCGACAGATGCACAGAAGATGGAGCTTAAAGGGCAGAAGTTAAAGGATCTCAAAGCAAAGAATTATCTCTTTTAGGCCATTGATCGTTTCATCCTGGAAACCATTCTTTGTTAAAGAAACTTCCAAGCAGATCTGGGACTCTACGAAGAAGTATGAGGGGATAGCAAAGGCAAAGAGGGCACAGCTTCAAGCACTTGATAAGTCCACAATATCACATATTTAATTAATTTATTCATATAAATTTGTGGACTTAATTAAAATAAAATGCATTGAATTCATAGATTTTCACAAAATCATGGAATTAGACTCTTTTGGTTGAATTTAAGTAAAGTTTTCATAAAAATGCATGTCTTGGTGAAATTATCAAATCCTGCATTTTTGGGCCCCATGCATAACATCAATCCTTTTAATAAAAATTATTGTTCCTAAATTAGTTTTAATTTTTTTGTAGAAATTGAGAAATCAGGGCCCGCAAAAAGAGAAAAATTTTCAGAAGACCCACCATGGGACCCACCCACATTGGGTGAAAGTCCTAAGGTAGGGGCAGCCATGGTGGGACCCAATTGAGAAGAAAAAAAGTTCAGAATTTCATTCTGAGTGATGAGAAGATCCCTTGCAAAATTCAAATTCCAAGAAAAAGGAGGAAAGAAATAAAAAAGGAAAAAGGAAATAAAGAAAAACCCCATGCCAACGTGGGACGTCCAAGTCATGCCAATCCAAGGTGTTGCACACCCCTAGAGGGGCCCCACATCCATCCAAGTTTGCAACTGAATAAAGTTCCATAATTCTAAATATATTTTCAAAGCCAATATGTGGGGCCAAGTGTGGATATTTACAAGGTATGAAGAGTCCTAAAAATGATAGGTGGGTGCACTAAAGAGTTTCAAGTTTCAAAAAGACCCCACAAGGAGTCTAAGATCCTTTTATCGAGGAGGCTCTTTATCCATTTTCTAGGGATTATCCACTCTCTCTCTCCCCTCCCCTGATATCCCTCTCTCCTTCTCAATCTCTAACTCCCTCATCTCTATTTTTTCTCTCTCACACACAACCCCATCTCTATCCCTCACGTCTTTGAATTTTTTTTTCCCTGTTTTCTCTCTGTTTCTTTCTCTCCCATCTACACTCTCTCACGTGAATCTCTCTCCCCTCCTAATTTTTTTCTCTTTATTCTCTCCCATTAACTCTTTTTAAATCTCTCTCTCTCATCTACACACTCTCTGACGTCCCATCTCTTTCTTTCCCCCATTAACTACTTTCCATCTCTCATTCTTTTTCTCAATTTTCTACATCTCTCACTCACCTATTATACGAGGCTAAAGAAAAAAAATTAATGTGTGAAGGAAAAAGAAAAAGGATGGAGGGGTAGATTTGCTACTTGTAATCTAAGGAGAAAGGGTGCAAGTTGATTTATTTTAATTGATTTTATGGGTAAGCAATTTTAATTCAAAAATCTGATTTTCAATTTATTAATCTATTTTCTTTATTTTTTGTCTTTTTTGGAATTTAATATTGCATGCTTAAAGGCCACTAAATACTGAAAATTTTCGAAGGAGACTACAGTCTTTCTGAAATTTCTCAATATTAATAAATCTGATTTTTCAGATTTTGGGTCCTTAATGAATTCGCCCATATTTTCAGTATTTAGAAAACAACTGAACCCTGACCCTTAGATTGCAAGGCTCTCATTCAATCTTGAATTTCATTTTAATTATTTCGGAATTTTTTTTTCTCAAATTGGTTTTCTGATTATATTTTATGGTGAATGCAGTTTTTAGCATAAATCTATTAGATTAGTCTCTAGTTTAGGATTTTTTTTTTAAATAGGGTTGTAATTAATTTTATTTAGATCTGTAATTAATTTTTAATTAAAGAAGGATTTGTGATTTTTATAAATTTTTTATAGGCTAGCAATAGTTTTCCAATAGGACAGATACATTGCGATCATTGGCTCCCTGTGGATCGACTCGGTTTCACCGGTTATTACTATAATTGTGACGACCCATACTTGGGGCACGATTAAGTCTTTGGCACCATTGCCGGGGATCTTACAAGCACGCGAAGGTAATTTTCTAAACCTCCTTTTTAATTGCTTTATGGGTGCGGTTTAAATCCGATCATCATTCTAGATTAGGGGTAGCATGTATGGAATGCTTGGATGAGCCCTTGGACATTAAAAATAGGAATTAAAATTCTGATTTTTAACTAAAATTGGCTAATTTCAGATCTGAAAAATAATTCTTGCTGATTTTTTTTTTAAATCTCATTTTTTTTTCTTGAAGATTGCCTTGATTTCTTGTCCTTTTGATAGCTAGTTTAGGTAGATTATTATTGCTATTCTTTTGGGCTTTTAGAACTAGTTTATTTACTTTTTTTTATCACTTTTGAGCCACCTAAGTTGCCAAAAAATATTCTGGAATTTTCAGAAAAAGTTTGGGGGGGGGTGAAACCCTCCAATTTCGGCTTTTTGGCAAGGAGATTGCCTAAAAATTTGGAAAGTCCAGAATTCTTTTTGAGAACTTAGTTTTCTAAGTTGTTCTTAGTTTATTTACTTTTTTTAGGTCCAAAAAAGATTAAAAATAAAAAAAAAACACAAAAAAAAGAGTAATCATAAAAATTGGACACCCGCCTTTCTTGATCCCATAGTACATGAGCACAAAGTCACCACCAATTTGGTATCGCGACTCATTTAAGCGATTAAAACGAAAGGACTCTCTGATCAAGAGGTTCATTGAGATCTACGAAAATCTAGGTTCACCTGGTTCATCCAAACCTTCTAGTCTAATGGCGGAAAATGGGAATAATAATAATAATAACAACAATTACGTACAATGATAGAAATCAAAATGGAAATGAAAATGAAAATGGAGTGGTTAATCAAAGGGGAAGGTCTTTACGTGAATACCTACAACCTACCAGGACCACCGCACCCTCATGTATGGTTGTCCCAGCCACCGCGGGAAACTTTGAAATCAAGCCGGGTGTGATCCAATTATTGCCTAAATTCCATGGTCTTGATTCGGTAAGTGCGTACCTTCACTTGAAAGAATTTGAAGAAGTGTGTGCTACTCTCCATTTGAACAATGTTAGGGAAGATGTTACCAAATTTAGGTTATTCCCCTTCTCTTTGAAAGAAAAGGCCAAGGCATGGCTACATTCCTATAGGGCCAACTCAATTATTACTTGGAATGATATGGTCCGCGAATTTTTGAAAAAATTCTTCCCACCTCACAAAACCAACACTTTAAGAAAGCACCTTATGAATTTCAAGCAAAAAGAAAAGGAATCTTTCTTCAAGTGTTGGGAACGGTTCAATGAGCTTCTACTAGCTTGCCCACATCATGGATTTGAAATTTGACGCATAATTGGGCTCTTTTATGATGGATTAACTTCAGAAATGTGCCAATTCGTTGAGATGATGTGTAATGGGGACTTCTTGAACAAAGATCCCGATGAGATATGGGAATATCTTGATTCTTTCGCAAAAAGTGCTCAAAATTGGGACACATCTGATGGGACCGAGCACTTAAAACAATCGAATAACCCTAAGGGAGGGGGAATGTACCTATTGAAAAATGAAGAAGATGATGCTAATGCTAGAATCGCTTCCCTAACAAGAAAGATAGAGGCCATAGAATTAGGGAAAGGAAAACAACCCGCCCCGGTGCGCGGAATTTGTGAATACGACACCCATTCTTCTGAGGATTGTCCAACAATCCCCGCATTCAGAAAGGTGTTGCATGAGCAAGCTAATGCTACAAATACTTACCAGAGGCCGTTCACAAATCAAATAGGTAACATGTATAACCCCAACTGGCGGAACCACCCCAATTTCAGTTGGAGAAATGGGCAAAATGTTAACCAGGTACGTATCCTCCCAAAACCTACAAATCAAGGTGGTAACTTTGTACCCCCTAATCAGGGAGTCCCACCACCTCCTCCGCAATCTCAAAATAGGTCTTTGGAGGATTTGTTGACCAATTTTATTCAAATTTAGAACTCCATCAACCAAAGCAATCAGCAAACATTCCAAGACTTCCAAAAGGAGGTAAGAGCCTCAATTGGCCAAATCAATAATACCCTTCAAATTAGGGAGAAATGGGCTTTCCCAGCCCAACCTCAACCTAATCCAAAGGGACAATACGAAGTGGCCAACTCAGGCCCCTCTACCTCACGGCAGCAGGTTCAAGCTTTGACCACCCTTATGAGTGGCAAAGCAATTCCGGTTGAAGATCCAAAAAAAGATAAACAACCTGCTTCCTCGGATCCAAAACTATTCCAAATTATGTCTGACTCTGAGGAAGTCATGGAAGAAACCACTGTTGCTAAGGAAAAGGAGGTTGAACTACCTGTGTACAAGCATGTGGCTTCGTTTCCACAATGCTTAAATCCGCCAAAACAAATGACCCCTAACTAGGAAATCTTAGATATTTTCAAAGAGGTCAAAATCAACATTCCGCTTTTAGATGCGATCAAACAGATCCCATCCTACGCAAAATTCTTGAAAGATTTATGTTCAATCAAGCATAAGATGCATGTCCAAAAGAAAGCATTCTTGACTGAGCAAATTAGCGCTATTTTGAAACAAAACGCTCCCCCTAAATACAAGGATCCTGGATACCCCACTATATCATGCATCATTGGAAATTTCCGGATTGAGCAAGCACTGCTTGACTTAGGGGCTCGTGTTAATCTATTGCCCTACTCGGTATACAAACAGATGGGGTTAGGCAAGCTGAAACCTACCCAGGTCACTCTTCAGCTAGCTGATAGATCAATAAAAAAATTGAGAGGGGTAATAGAGGATGTTTTATTCCAAATCGAGACATTCTACTTCCCAGTAGATTTTATCGTCCTGGACACACAACCAGTGGCCAACCCTATCTCACAAATTCCGCTGATATTGGGAAGACCCTTCTAGGCCACATCAAATGCGTTGATAAACTGCCGAAACGGAGTAATGAAACTTTCTTTTGGGAACATGACAATTGAATTAAATATCTTTAATGTTTGCAAACAAATGTGGGATGATGAACCTGATGTCGAACAAGTAGATCTCATTGAATCCATTGTTCAAGAAACCCTTGAGGCGTCCTCTGACTCAAATTTTTTAGACACAATGGAATCAAGCAAGGCTTTGGCCAATTTTATAGACACCCTGAATGACACTGTTAACATAGTCAATACAACATGGAAATCTTAGTTTGAGGAGCTCGTACGAAGTGGTACTCAGTCTCTTCCTTCTCAGGTGAGGCCGCCCAAACCTGAGTTGAAACCCCTTCCTTCGGATCTCTGATATGCATATTAGGGGAGGATGACACATGCCCAGTGGTTATTTCATCACACCTCGATAAGGATCAAGAGATCCAACTTCTGAATATACTTAAGCAGCACAAAGATGCCATAGCATGGACCGTGGCAGCTATAAAGGGCATTGAGCCTTATGTGTGCATGCATCACATATATCTGAAGGAAAATGCAAAACCCTCCAGACAGATGCAACGCCGACTCAACCCAACTATGCAAGAAACGGCTAGGGCTGAAGTGCTTAAACTTCTTGATGTGGGTATAATCTATCCAATTTCGGATAGTCAATGGGTTAGCCCTACCCAAGTTGTTCCAAAGAAAGCCGGTGTTACTGTAATCCGGAATTCAAATGATGAACTTGTCCCAACCCAGGTACCCACTGGTTGGCGAGTGTGCATTGACTACAGAAAATTAAATGTGGTCACGCGTAAGGATCATTTTCCCCTACCCTTCCTCGACCAAATCTTAGAGAGGGCAGCAGGCCACCCATACTATTGCTTCTTGGATGGGTATTCCGGTTACAACCAGATTGAGATAGCACCGGAAGACCAAGAGAAAACCACGTTTACATGTCCATTTGGAACCTTCGCTTATTGAAGAATGCCATTCAGACTATTTAATTCTCCAGCCACTTTTCAACGATGCATGTTGAGCATATTTAGCGATATGGTGGAGCGGATTCTTGAAGTCTTTATGGATGACTTCTCCGTCTTTGGAGATTCATTTAAGGATTGCTTAAGTAACCTTGAGAAAGTCCTTATCAGATGTGAAGAAAAGAACCTAGTGCTTAACTAGGAAAAATGTCATTTCATGGTTCGCCAAGGTATTAGGTCACATAGTTTCCTCCAAAGGAATGGATGTCGATAAATCTAAGATAGATTTTATTGCCAATCTGCCCATACCCAAGACCGTAAGGGATGTAAGATCATTCTTAGGACATGCTGGTTTCTATAAAAGGTTCATTAAGGACTTCAAATCTATATCTAGACCCCTATGCAACCTTCTATTGAAAGATGTAGAATTTGAATGGACTAAAGCATGTCAAGAGGCTTTTACTAAGCTAAAAGGCATGCTGACGACTGCTCCTATTATGCAACCTCCAGATTGGAGCTTGCCATTCGAATTAATGTGTGATGCCAGTGACTATGCAATTGGAGCAATCCTTGGGCAACATAAGGATAAAAAGCCATACGTAATATATTACGAGAGTAGAACATTGAACAACGCACATATTAATTATTCCACTGCTGAAAAAGAATTACTGGCAGTAGTCTTTGCATTGGACAAATTCCGCTCGTATCTAATAGGATCCAAAATCATTATTTTCACTGATCATTCTGCGCTTAAATACCTCCTTTCCAAAAAAAGATGTTAAGCCCATATTGATTTGTTGGATCCTACTAATTCAAGAGTTTGATTTAGAAATACGCGACAAAAAGGGAGTAGAAAATGTAGTGGCAGACCATCTATTTAGACTTGTCATCTCTGACTCTTTAGAGCCTACACCAATAGAGACCAATTTCATGATGAACATTTATTTTCTATTTCCCAATCCCCATGGTATGCAGACATAGCAAACTATCTTGTTATGGGCACGGTTCCACAACATTGGTCACAACAAGATAGAAAGAAATTCTTCACTGAAGTTAGAAAGTTTTTCTGGGATGACCCTTATCTCTTTAAGTATTGCTTAGACCAAATTATTAGGAGATGTGTGCCTGACCAAGAACAAAACAATGTTATCTCGTTTTGTCACTCACATGCATGTGGAGGTCATTTTTCACCTAAAAAGATTGCTTTTAAAATTTTGCAATGTGGATTTTATTGGCCGTCACTTTTTAAAGATGCCTTCGAATTTTGCAAAGCGTGTGAGCATTGCCAAAAATTGGGCAGTATTTCACGAAGAAATATGATGCCATTAAACCCAATTTTGGTAGTGAAATTATTTGGTGTTTGGGGGATAGATTTTATGGGACCATTTCCTTCTAGTTCTGGTTTTCTCTATATCCTAGTAGCTGTTGATTATGTCTCTAAACGGATAGAGGCCATTCCATGTAGAAAGAATGATGCTAACACAGTAAAAAAGTTTTTAAAGGATAACATTTTCTCTCGATTTGGAACTCCACGTGCTATAATAAGTGATGGGGGAACTCATTTATGTAACTACACAAGTGAGGCCTTGTTTCGAAAATATGAAATCACACATAAAGTGGCCACCCCTTATCACCCACAGACAAGTGGCCAAGTGAAGGTATCAAATCGGGAAATCAAAAGAATATTGGAGACAATTGTAAACCCAAATTGCAAAGATTGGTCTCTTAGACTTATCGATGCGTTATGGGCATATAGAACAGCATTCAAAACTCTAATAGGAATGTCTCCTTTCAGACTGGTCTATGGAAAAGCATGCCACCTTCCGGTGGAATTAGAGCATAAAACATACTGGGCAATTAAACAGTTTCACTTTGATATGGAGAAAGCTGGGGCTGAGAGGAAGTTTCAATTAAATGAATTGGAGGAGATTTGTAATGATGCATACGAAAATGCTAGAATTTATAAGGAACGAACAAAATTCTTTCATGACAAACATATCTTAAGGAAAACATTTTAAACATCACAAAAGGTCCTTCTTTATAATTCTAGACTTCATCTCTTCCTAGGAAAATTAAGATCAAGATGGAGAGGTCCCTACATTGTGAAACAAGTTTTTCCATATGGGGTAGTAGAGTTGGAAAACCCAAACCCAAAGAATGGTGAGCTTTTCAAAGTTAATGGACAAAGAGTAAAACCAATATTCTTGGAGGCCAGTGTGCCTGATGATGAAGTTATGACTCTGGTAAATCCTTTCTATCAAGATTGATTGGCGCTGGATATGACAGTGGCCCACACCTTTTTACGATATGTATATATTTTCTTGGAATCTTTCTTTTTGTGTATTTTGTCTAACCTTGGACAGGAAGAAGACCGGATCACATTCCCAGGTACCCTCTTCCACTTTACCTCCGTTATTATATATTCCTGATGTTACATTTTCATATTTATTACATATCATGCTTAACATTGAGGACGATGTTTATCTTAGGTTGGGGGTGGGGGGGTTGAACAAGAACGCTTGTCCAATCTTAGACAATTTTTTTTTTCGTTTCCACAGTCTTATTAAAAAAAAATTAAACAAAAAAAATTAAAAAAAAAAACAAAAAAAGGGGGTTTTCAAAAGAACTTGACGATTCGAAGATGTCTAGAAATTTGGAATTTCAAATTTTTTGGAAGTAAGTAAGATGAAGGTTCACTATTTCCTAAAAGATAAAAAGAATACCGAACTTTCTTTTTCACAGTAACATGTGTACATCATTACCAGTGAATTAATTCGGGCGAATTGAAAAAGGCTGCCTATTGCTGGGGACAGTTTAAAAAAATAAAAATAAAAAAATTTATAAGAGATGCACAAATAGGTGTTTAATTAAAAAAAAAAAGTGTTCAGTTATAAGTCTTGAAAAGAATAAAAAGTTATGTGACTAGTTTGGGTTCGTAGCCTTTTTAACCTGAGCCTGTAAGCCCGTAGGGGTATTTATATATCTAGTGCCCTAAAAACATCTGTTTTGAGAGTCATTGGCCTAAAACTCGTTACATGGGTTAATTAGAAAGCTTAAGGGACTTAGGCATTGCACAGTTACATGTGTGTGTTACAAAAAAAAAAAAAAAGGAAAAAGAAAAAAAAAGATGCATCTTGCGTCCTTTGAAAAAACCAGTAGTGCGAAAGTCGTCATAGTAGCCTTGCGAGGAGACTTGTATTTACCCCGAATCTAGGAAAGTTGGAAATTCTGAGGGGGAATTCTATTTTCATGGCATTATCATAGAACATTTAAAAATTTTGATTTGATATATACACTTGCACAAGGCACCGAAAGTATTGGTAAATTTTTTTAAAAGATTTGAAAAGAAAAACGTGAACCAGATTTTGAAAAATCTGAAATCTTGATTATTCGAGGATTCAAGGCATCCAATTTGACTCGATCGTCTTTCGAGAAACCTTCTGTGGACTTTCTTTTATTTTTAGGTAAATGAATTTTGTGGGCATATTCACTGCAAACCCTCACAAGGCACAACTCGTCCACTAGGGGTAACCTAGGGGTTTAAGGGCTTACTGCATACGCTAAATGCAGTCGAGAGTGCCAACGAAAGTGGCTTTTGTTTTCTTAGGTTAGATTTGGTTAGATCAGTCAACTTCACCTTTCACATCTTTTGCTAGGGACTAGCAAGACGCTAGTTGAGGGGTGTAATAAGTCCACAATATCACATATTTAATTAATTAATTCATATAAATTTGAGGATTTAATTAAAATAAAATGCATTGAATTCATAGAATTTAACAAAATCATGCAATTAGACTCTTTTGGTTGAATTTAAGAAAAACTCTCATAAAAATGCATGTCTTGGTGAAATTATCAAATCCTGCATTTTTGGGCCCCATGCATAACATCAATCCTTTTAATAAAAATTATTGTTCCTGAATTAGTTTTAATTGTTTTGTAGAAATTCATAAATCAGGGCCCGCAAAAAGAGAAAAATTTTCAGAAGACCCACCATGGGACCCACCCACATTGGGTGAAAATCCTAAGGTAGGGGCAGCCATGGTGGGACCCAATTGAGAAGAAAAAAAAGTTCAGAATTTCATTTCAAGTGATGAGAAGATCCCTTGCAAAATTCAAAATCAAAGAAAAGGAGGAAAGAAATAAAGAATGAAAAAGGAAATAAAGAAAAACCCCATGCCAACATGGGACATCCTAGTCATGCCAATCCAAGGTGTTGCACACCCCTAGAGGCGCCCCACATCCATCCAAGTTTGCAACTAAATAAAGTTTCAAAATTCTAAAGATATTTTCAAAGCCAATATGTGGGGCCAAGTGGTATGAAGAGTCCTAAAGATGGAAGGTGGGTGCACTAAAGAGTTTCAAGTTTCAAAAAGACACCACAAGGAGTCCAAGATCCTTTTATCAAGGAGGCTCTTTATCCATTCTCTAGGGATTATCCACTCTCTCTCCCCTCCCCCCGTATCTCTCTCTCCTTCTCAATCTCTAACTCCCTCATCTCTATTTTCTCTCTCACACACAACCCCATCTCTATCCCTCACATCTTTGAATTTTTTTTTCCTTTTTTCTCTCTTTCTTTCTCTCCCATCTCCACTCTCTCACGTGAATCTCTCTCCCCTCCTAATTTTTCTCTCTTTATTCTCTCCCATTAACTCTTTTTAAATCTCTCTCTCTCATCTACACACTCTCTCACGTCCCATCTCTTTCTCTCCCCCATTAACTACTTTCCATCTCTCATTCTTTCTCTCCATTTTCTACATCTCTCACTCACCTTTTATACGAGGCTAAAGAAAAAAAATTGATGTGTGAAGGAAGAAGAAGAAGGATGGAGGGGTAGATTTGCTAGTTGTAATCTAAGGAGAAAGGGTGTAAGTTGATTTATTTTAATTGATTTTATGGGTAAGCAATTTTAACTCAAAATCTGATTTTCAATTTATTAATCTATTTTATTTATTTATGTATTTTTTATGCCTTATTCTTGAATGATATATTGCATGCTTAAAGGCCGCTAAATACTGAAAATTTTTGAAGGAGACTACTGTATTTCTGAAATTTCCCAATATTAATAAATCTGATTTTTCAGATTTTGGGTCCTGAATGAATTCGCCCATATTTTCAGTATTTAGAAAACAATTGAACCCTGACCCTTAGATTGCAAGGCTCTCATTCAATCTTGAATTTCATTTTAATTATTTCTGAATTTTTTTTCTCTCAAATTGGTTTTCTGATTATTTTTATGGTGAAAGCAGTTTTTAACATAGATCTATTAGATTAGGTCTCTAGTTTAGGATTCTTTTTTAAATCGGGTTGTAATTAATTTTATTCAGATTTGTAATTAATTTTTAATTAAAGTAGAATTTGTGATTTTTATAGATTTTTGATAGGTTAGCAATAGTTTTCCAATAGGACAGGTACAATGCAATCATTGGCTCCTTGTGGATCGACCCGGTTTCACCGGTTTTTTCTACAATCGTGACGACCCTACACTTGGGGCACGATCAGCACTTCAAGGCGATTTCGAAACTTTACACATGAAGTCTGGAGAATCGGTCTCAGATTACTTCTCCAGGACGATGGCAATCACAAATAAGATGAGAATCCATGGCGACAAAATGGCAGATGTCATTATCATTGAGAAGAGTCTTTGTTCGATGACAACAAAATTCGACTATGTTGTTTGTTCGATTAAGGAATCTAAAGACATTGATTGTATGTCCATTGATGAATTGTAGAGTTCTTTGTTGGTTCATGAGCAAACAATGAATCGGCAAGACAATGAGGAGCAAGCGTTACAAGCCTAGGCATCAAAAGGAGGAGGTCATGGACGAGGAAGAGGCAGAGGCAGAGGCGGCAATGATGGTAGACACTCAAATTGGAAATATGAAGATTCTGATTCTCAAGGGAGAGGAAAAGGCCATGACAACAACAACAATCATTCAATGTCTTCCAAGTCAAAGTCAGCAGACAAATCAAGAGTTGAATGCTACAGGTGTCACAAGTTTGGCCACTACAGGTCAGAGTGTCGTACTAATCTAAAGAGATGGTGGAAAGCAATCCAATTTTGCTGAGAAGGAAGAAGAAGTGTCTTTGTTGATGGCTTGTCACGTGAAGGAGGAAACCCACAAGAATTTGTGGTACTTAGACACTAGCTGCAGCAACCATATGAGTGGAGAGAAGTTTGTATTCTCTGAATTGGATGAAGCTTTTCGTGATGTTGTGAAGTTCGGTGATGGCTCTACAGTCTCTGTTATGGAAAAGGGAAAGGTAGCAATTCAAACCAACAAAAATTCTATTCAAACTATTTCTAACGTTCCTTTTTGTTCCAGATTTGAGAACAAATTTACTCAGTGTTGGACAGCTACAAGAAAAGGGATATGGAATCTCTATAAAAAATGGAGTCAGCAGAATTGAAGATGAGAAGTTAGGCTTGATAGCTCAAGTCAATATGACAGCCAACAGAATGTTTCCATTGTATCTCCATGACACCACTCACTCGTGTTTTTCTGCAAGATTGGGAGTGAAGGAATGGCTATGGCATTTTCGTTATGGGCATCACAAACAACACTGTAATCAATTCCCACAAAGGAAATCATGGAGGGCAAAGGCTACACTGCAGCTTGTTCATTCTTACATTTGCGGGCCAATAACTCCATGCTCTAATGGAGGTAAGATATATATACTTACCTTCATTGATGATTTTAATCACAAAAGCTGGGTTTATTTTTTGCAAGAGAAGTCTGAAGCCTTTCTAGTCTTTACAAACTATAAAGCGCTGGTTGAGAAAGAAGTTGGCAGTCCCATAAAAATTCTTCGCACAGATCGTGGTGGAGAATTTAACTCACATGAATTTGCAAGTTTCTGTGAGACTCATGGAATCAAGAGGCAACTTACAGCAGCTTATATGCCCCAACAGAATGGCGTTTGTGAAAGGAAGAATCACACTATTCTAAATATGGTGCGAACTCTTTTAATAAGGAGCTGTATTCCAAAGAGCTTCTGGCCTGAAGCAGTTAATTGAAGCATTCATATATTGAATAGAATTCCCACACTTGCTGTTCAAAATATGACACTAGAGGAAGCATGGAGTAGACGGAAACCAGCTATTGATCACTTTAGAATTTTTGGGTGTGTTGCATATGCCCATATTCTAGATCAGAAGAGGAAGAAGATGGATGACAAAGGAGAAAAATGTATTTTTCTTGGTGTTAGTGATCAGTCAAAAGCTTATAAGCTTTACAATCCTAGCACTAAGAAAATACTTATCAGTCGAGACGTTGTTTTTGATGAAGATCAAATCTAGGAATGAAGCAAAAATGTAGTTGGAGAGCCAATTCCAACTAGTTTTGATGGAGAAGATGGTGATGAAGTAAACTAGCCACAGTAACACCATGCTCCAGCAACTAATGCACTTGAGAATCCTCAAAATGGAACTCTTGTAGCCTCTAAAGTCACTCCAATAGCACCAGAAGTAGTAGCTGAATCACGTTCCCTTCGTGTTCAAAGGAGGCCAGCATGGATGTCAGATTATGAGGTAACCAGAATTGGTCAATCTGAAGACCCTCTCACACATTCTGCTCTATTTTCAGATTGTGATCCTACAGTGTTTGAAAGTGCTGTCAAAGAATCAAAATGGAGGAAGGCTATGGATGCTGAAATTGCAGCCATCGAAAAGAATGACACTTGGGAGTTATCTGATCTTCTAGAAGGGCGCAAAACAATTGGTGTGAAGTGGGTTTACAAGACAAAGATGAATGAGAATGGTGAAGTCGACAAATACAAGGTACGCTTGGTGGTCAAGGGCTATAAGCAAGAGTTCGGTGTTGATTATAAAGAAGTCTTTGCCCCAGTTGCAAGGCATGACACAATCAGATTGATGATTGTATTGGCAGCTCAGAACTCATGGCCTATTTTCCAACTGGACGTGAAGTCGGCGTTCCTCCATGGAGATTTGAAGGAACTGGTATTTATCGATCAACCTCCTGGTTATGTGAAATCTGGAAATAAGCATAAAGTGTATAGACAAAAAAAGGCTCTATATGGATTAAAACAAGCACGGGCTTGGTATAATCGTATAGAAACTTATTTTTTAAAGGAAGGATTTCAAAAATGTCCTTATGAACATTCACTTTTTCATAAAAGTTGAAGATGGAGGGAAAATGCTCATTGTTTGCTTATATGTAGATGATCTAATCTATACTGGAAATAATACATCCATGTTTGAAAGCTTTAAGAAATCCATGATGGCTGAATTTGAAATGTCCAATCTTGGCATGATGCATTACTTTCTTGGCATAGAAGTGTTGAAATCCTCTACTGGCATTTTTATTTCTCAAATGAAGTATGTGGGAGAAATCTGGGACATGTTTCAGATAAAGGATTGTAATCCTGTGAATACACCGTCTGAGTTTGGTTTGAAGCTAAACAATGATGGAGGAAAGAATGTTGACAGCACTCTTTACAAGCAGATTGTGGGGAGCTTAATGTATTTGACTGCAACAAGGCCTGATATAATGCATGTTGTTAGTGTCATTAGTAGATATATGGAGTGTCCAATAGAGATTCATCTTTTGGCTGCAAAAAGAATTCTTAGGTACTTGCAAGGTACTAAGGAGTTTGGGCTCTTCTTCAAAAGGGGAGAAAAGTCAGATTTGTTTGGCTTTACAGATAGTGATTATGCATGAGATTCTGATGATCGAAAAAGCACATCTGGGTATGTTTTCATGTTGGGAACAGGAGTTGTTTCATGGTCATCAAAGAATCAACCAATCGTCACATTGTCAACCACTGAAGCTGAATTTGTTGCAGCAACAGCTTGTGCTTGTCAAGCTATTTGGCTGAAGAAGATGCTTGAAGAGCTGGAGTTCAAAGAAGATGGACCTACGCTCATTTACTGTGACAACAGTTCAGTAATAAAGCTCTCAAAGAATCTTGTTCTACATGGTCGAAGTAAGCATATAGATGTGAAGTATCATTTGTTGAGAGATCTCACGAATGATGGAGTTATTAATCTGGTTTACTGCAGAAGTAAAGACCAGATTGCTGATATTCTAACAAAGCCTCTCAAATTTCCAGCATTTCAGAAGCTCAGGGAGCTACTTGGTGTTTGCAATTCAAAGGACATTATCTGAGGGATGGCGCTTCAAAGTTTGAGTCTTATTAAACTGATGTTATGTGTGGAACATTAGTTTAAGGGAGGGATTGTTGAATATATTAGTAGCAGCACGTTAGAATGTGTTGATTTGGGTTGTCCTAGTCTTTAGAAGTTCAGTAGTTTGTTTTTGTTTGTTGCCTAGTTTGTAGGAGTTGTTTAGCATGATGTTAGTGGTGCCTATTTTTATGTTTGTAACCATTTGTTTTTTAACCTATATAATGGTTATTTCCTTATCAATGAAATATAGAAGTTTCAGTCCAACTCTATTTCCCCTTTTTTTTTCTTTTTTTTTCTTTTTTTTCTTTTTCTTCTTCCATTTTGCAACATCTAGACCTATCTCAGAATCAACTGAATGGCCCAATACTAGCATCACTCGCCACCAAGCTTAACAAGATTGAGTACCTCAATCTTACAGACAATTAGTTTCAAGGACAAGTGTCTGTAGCCGAATTGGCCAAACTTTCCGGCCTCAAAGACCTTCGACTCGGGAACAATGGCTTCACCAGCGGTGTCCCACCAAAAATTGGCTCCATCTCTAATCTCCGGATTCTTTAGCTTTACGAAAACCCATTAATGGGGCCTCTTCCTTATTCTATAGGCCAGCTGCGGAAGCTTGAAAGGCTCAGTATCATGAGCGCGGAATTGAATTCTACCATTCCATCAGAGCTCGCCCACTATAGTATCCTTACCACAATCCATTACACTACAATTTATCCATTACATTAAACAATTCATATGCACTTTGCTAAGTGCAAGAGGAAATATCTAATTTTAAACTCATGATTATCACTCTTGCACGTACACTTGGGTCAAACTAACCACTACCATTACCGATCCAATCTCTAATCTATAAAAGTATCAAAGATTATATTCGATACCCTGGATCCCTATGACACCAAGTGTAGCACCATGAATATGACGATTCAACAATGTATGAGCAATTAAGATTTAACACATGTTATTTTAATTTGAATCATTGATAGAAGAATAAAAGATGTCAATCAATCGTCAACTAGGCAAATTGTGCATTAAGAATAAATCATGCTTTTCGAATCATAAATTAATTTCATACTTTTCTAGTTGGCTACCACATAAGCTCATCTATCCTCTCTTTTAGAAAGAGGGAATCGTGTTGGGATGTCACCATTGGCCCGGCCAAAGATCCTCCTGGCTACCCGGGTTCTGGAGTTTCGGTGCTCTTGACTCTCTACTGTGTAGCGACGTTCAATTCTAAACCAAGATTCAACACCATCGAGTATCGTCCAGTCGAAGCTCAGTAGTGCCGACTCATTCGATTCAATCAAAAATTTGATTCAATCAATAGGACTTGAGTAAGACTTTTACATTCAACTCACTTCGAATCTATACGATTTTTTTCTAATTCATTCTAATCATTTCAATCAATCTAGTCACATACTCATTCCGCTTATCACATCAAGGTACGATACATTTGTAAGACAATAGCAATAATAATTGAGAAGCAATACGATTGATGCATAAAAACAATTCTTCAGACATTTGAGGACAATAATCAAGTCAATAACAATATGCAATGCAATTTGATTAATAGAATCGAGGGGATTTACTAGCTAGCCATTCCTAATCTAATTATCCGCCATCTCTAACCATCCATTTCGATGTAGTTTTAGATAATTTGATGCACGTGCTACATTTTCTCGGTGTCACGTTGTATATGTGAGAAGTACATCAAATTTCTCTAAATCAACACCCATGGCGAAGTTTTAGACAAGACGGATAAGCACATAAGATGGTCTCAGCCAAAGATTCTCATGTGTTATATATAATTTCCATCAGACCATTTTAATTGGTTATGGGTTCCATGTCTAGGGACCCATAAGTCAATCCTTTCACACCCTAAGAACCTTATGCTTTAGTGTTTATGTTACAATCATCATCGGGTATTGATTATGAAGGGTTTAGTGGATGGGTTCCAACTTAGGAGTCCAAACTAGCTTTAAAGAGACAAGGCCAAGTTCAATGGTCCACATATTCACTTTCTCTCCCAACCTCTGATCATTAGGCTATGTTGTGTATTGGATTCTAAGTTTCGAGAGCTTTCCAACAATATGCGGAACTCCAAATCCCGACGTAGGAATAAAAAGTTATGGCTATTTTAAGTAGCCTTGGTCACTAACGGATGTCAGGTCTGCTCAAGCGAGCGTTTATGCACTTGAGCGCACAACATCTGAGAACATGTGCACTCAAGTGGGGATTCATGCGCTAGAGCGCACTATCCAGAAATTGCATCCGAAAATCTGGAATTTTTTTCTGTTCATTCTAAGGCTATCCATTTTCTCTCCAATCTTTTCAAGGACCAAATTGTCTACACAATTTGAGCCTCTAATACTCTCCTACATTCCATTTAATCTCATATATATTTCATTCATCAATTCATACATTCCATTCCAATAACCCATTTCAAGATTTATCTAATTTGAATGAAAAGGCTGAAATTTATAACATAATAGAATTCTATTGTTCAATCAAGAAATATTCAACATGCATAGCCTAGTAATTGCTCATACTTGCCTCTTTTTGGTGTTTTTCCACTCTAATCTTCTCTTCGACTCAAATTATGCTAAATCCCCAAATTGGCTAACTCAAAAGACACTCCTACAATGTGAAATGCAATAATGAGAGCTAATTAATATCCATGCAAGTAAATTGGATTCCTACAACCCATTGTAGCTTGGAGGGTCATTTATAAGTTGGTTTCTTGCCAATGGAGAAAATGAAAGAAGATGGTGATGTAAGAGATGAGATTCTACAATGGTTACAGCTAGAATGAGAGAGAAAAAGATGCATGCACTTCTTAACAATCCAAATAACCATTTCAAGCGGGATTGAGGGATTATGAGAGAAAGATGGCTTACCAATGGACTGTAGTGAGTTGGAAGAGGTGAATGAGAGCTTGTAGGAGCTAAAGATGATGATGAAGAAGAAGATGTAGTCCAAAGCACCTACATGCATGAGCTCCCCTTTGATGCTTTGAGAAGAAGAAGAGAGAGAAGGAGAAGCCCTCTGGAATGAATGGAGTAGTAGTTTCTGCCAAATGAAATAAAGAGAGTGAAGTGGACGGTGGCTGGGTTCATTTTTAAGTGGTAAATCTTATTGAGATAATTAGCGAAAGGTCCCTCGAATTGAATCTATTAAGCCTCCAATCCATGCAAATTCATTTTAAGGGCTCTGGTCCAAGCAGCTAGACTGTTTGCAAGCAGAAGTCCCTGGATACAATTTACATGACTAATTTGCCCTCTTCCAACTATTTAGGCATCTAATTTTGAAATTTGAAATTTCAAATCTTCCATTCCCCCCCCCCTTCCCCAAATTCCGACGCTGGTTCCTTCCTTCAATCTGTTCAAACACCACGTGCTTCCCGTCCGGCCACTGCGTCTTGGCAGGACAGACGAAGAACTGCAACACGTTCATCCTTAGCCCGGCGTTCGCCATCTTTTGGACTCCGAGCCCGGTGTGCTTCTTGATGAAGTTCTCATCGGTGAACTTGGCGCTGTAGATCCACTCGACGCCGTTGCCATTTCTGGCAATGATCGGAAGTTGCCGCCCTGGCACATGAATCTAGGGATAACGCAGTGGAAGGCAGAACCCTTGTAGTGGAGGGGATTATCGCTCTTCCCAGTGCCCTTCTCGCCCGTGCAGGTAACTTTTAATATATCAAAATGTAAAAGACCATTAACATTTGAAGCTAATACATCAAAATATAAGTAATCTGATGGGATATATACACGTATATTGTTTAATAACCCTCATGCATCTTCAGACCGCATGTGACAGTATCTCTACTCTGGAAGTCAGAGACAGTGTTTCACATGGGTCAAAGATTAGAAAAAAGAAATGGAAGTAGAAGGAGTCATTCTCTAGAGGATGGTGAACCAGTGTCAATGACAGGTGGGGCCCACTTTCTCTATCCTTTTGATTTGGTCGGGTAGTGGAGGGGATTCATGGGAGAGGGAAAGTAAGAGGAAACAAAAGAAGAAAGAGGGGGTTTTTGGGTGTTTCAACGAGCCTTTCTCTTTTTTTCTCTGGCGCCATAGATCTGTTATGGCCTACTACTGTGATCAGCACCGTGCACCTATCTCCTTTGACCTTTCAATTCTTGTTGCAATTGTTGTAAGATCAATGGAGCAGCAACAACAAAATGCAGAAGAGAAGAGAGAAGAAGCAGCAAGGGCGGTTGTCTCTCTTGCAGAAGCAGAAGGAAGAAGAAGAGTAATTGGGCCAGTGTCAAGTTTGGGTTAGGTCTGACCTTACCCAGAATGAGACCCCTCTTCTCCACTTGCATGTGGCCAACCGATCTCACAATCAGTAGTAGATATGTGATGCAGCCTTCTCAAGATCTGATCTGATCTCTTCCGTGTTCCGTTGATCTAATCTCCTCCGTCCTCCATTGATTTGTCAAATTTATCTAAGTTTTTATCAAGTTTATCGGAGTTTTGAGTATTTTTTCAAATTGTTTTGAGTTTTGCACAAATTTATCTAAGTTCTGGAATAAATTTATCTGAGTTATGAACAAATTTAGCTGAGTTTTTAGCAAATTTATCTGAATTCTGAACAAATCAATCTGAGTTTTTTGCAAATTTATCTGAGTTCTGAAATAAATTTCTTTACGTTCTGGACAAATCTATCTGAGTTTTGGCTAATTTATCTGAGTTATGGGACAAAATTATTTGAGTTTGGAAAAATTTATCCGAGTTTGTGGCAAATCTATTTGCGCTTTTCTAAATTTATTTACACTTTTTTGAAATTTATTTGGATCCTTTAAAATTTATTTTCATCTTTTGAAATTTATTTGGTTCTTTTGAAAATTATTTGCGTCTTTTTAAATTGATTTTCATCTTTTGAAAATTTTTAGATTTTTTGAAATTTATTTGCATTATTTCAAATTTATTTGTATTTTTTGAAAATTGTTTTTGTTTTTTTAGAGTTTAATTTTGTTTTTTTAATTTTATTCACATCTTTTGAAATTTATTTTCATCTTTTGAAATTTATTTACATTTTTTTAAATTTATTTTCGTCTTTTGAAATTTATTTGGATCTTTTGAAATTGATTTTCATCTTTTGAAATCTATTTGCGTTTTTTAAATTTATTTCATTTTTAGAAATTTATTTGAAATTTGTTTCCTGTTTTTTGAATTTTATTTGAAAACCTCATTAATGGAATTTTATTAATCGTGACTAATTTAATGGTAGTTGACCATTATTAATTGCTTATCCCACTAATCATGGGATATGATTTGAAGAAAGGGTAAATTAGACACTTTAGGTTTTCAAATTTGGAAAAAATGACCTTTCACACTATAAAAAAAGATTGTGGACCTAAGGCAATAAAGTGAAATGTTCAGGGACCTCTCGCCGAATCCCCCAGTTTTATTCCATTGCATGCAAGTCCACCTTCTTGAATAAAATTTGGGAAAAGGGCTTTTGTGTTTAAATGGGCTTGGATATGGGTTGGGTTGGTTCCAATTAGGTTGAGTCTAAACATGAAGTTTAATGTTAATGACATGCTTATGAACTGCCCCAAACCCATTAAATTGTGGCAACACATGAGTGGCCCCAAATTATCAAAAGGTCATAGGTCTACGAAAGTTGCCTCAAAACCCCCCACTAATCTACCTAATTCCACATAAATTCAACCAAAACAATTATTAAACACCTAATAAAGGTTAATTAGGCGTAAAATAAACTTAGACGGGTCGGGGTCTAACATATGATGACAAGGAATGGAGTTTGAAGTCTTCATTTAAAAACCTAAAGCTTATTCTTTTTAACCTACTCTCTAACCAATTGTTAGTGTATCTAATAATCAAGTCAATAATCCGTGCCTAGACCTAAAGTTTATTCTCTCTATATACCCTACTAACCTATTCTTAGTATCTCTAATAATCAAATCCAATAATCCATGCCTAGGTATTCTCCCCCTTGTAACAATCTGGACTCTTACATTATTTCTTTACAAACCATTAGGTCAAACTCCCCGGCTTGAAGATTGCAGTCATCACAGTAATATAGCTGCTGGATTTTAATTGAACTAGTGCATATGATGTGATTAGCTCCTCCATCTAATTATTATCGTATCTGGTAATTCAATTCAATTGTAAATGTCACTTCGATCAAAGTGGTGATATTAGGTATGTCTACATCATGGCTTTGGGTGAAAACCAGAACATAGCAGGCTCTCGAATTTGTTTTAAGTTTGGTAGAGTTTTTTTTTTTTTTTTCTTATTCTTTTTGGTAACCCAGTCAAGGGGGCCAGGACCCAGGAGAAAGCCCGCATACATACGGGAAGATAGCCCACTCAAGTGAGAAGGAGGCCTGCACAAGTAGGAAGAAAGCCCACGCAAGTGGGAAAGGAGCCCGCACAAACAGGAAGAAGTGATGTACCTAGGGTTTGAACCCCAGCTAGCTAGGTAAGAACTAATGCTCCTTACTACTCGGATAAGAAGTTGTACTTTAAGTTTGGTAGAGTTAGTGCATGAGTTGGCCCAATTCCGTGGAGCCCATCTATTAAAAAAAAGATGGCCAAATTCGGAGTTTAAGATGGTCGCGAACTTGTGATACTAGAAGCCTTATTCTGAATAGATTTTCAATTTTGATGGAAATTGAGGGTAATTTTGGTTCATCCGATTTCAAAGTAACAGATGTTGGATGATGCCAATGGAGCCCACTTTATTAAGAATAGATGGTTGTGTTTGAGACATTTGAGGGTTTGATTTAGTGAAAAAAAATATCTCATTTGGGTTTCTCAATCCGAAAATGCTCATGGCGGAAATTTGCATTTATTTCACTCTTAGTCTTCATGCATCTTTTTTAAATAAAGTTTGCCATTGTGTGCACCTTCCACTGTGTCATGGGATCTTGTCATTCTTCATCTTCTTTAACTATCATCCATTGTCTCCGCTCTAACCCCACTGACCAAGTAGCTTTTGGTAACTTTTATATGTTTGAAAGTCATCTCAAACGGGTTTTTTGGTTCCATAACCGTTAATGAGAAGATGGAACTGGAACCAGAACCGTATATGGTACGGGTTCTGGTCTAGGTAGAGAATGATATGAAAAATTCTAATTTTCAGAAGAGATTATCCAAAATTGAGGTAATATGTCGGATCTTAGGTCCAAGGGTTCAAACCAATGTGGAAGCGGATCCTGACCCATTTAGGTCACAGGTCCAAAAAAAGGACCCAAGCTCAGACCAATTTACTTACTGGGGACTAAATAAGGACTCAAACCTGATTTTTAATTGGTCGGAACCTCCAGATAATCAAAGAATCAGGGACTCATTTACATTCCTAAATGTAGGATGCGATCAAATGAATGGGTGCCTTTTGTCATGGGGCCGTCTATGCAATTCATGGATCTTGCCTTTATGGAGCAGTGGAATGGATGAAAGTTCCAACATCTTATTGCCTGTAGGAGAAACATTTTTTTATTTTTTTTTATCTGTGAGTGCTTTACATTATTCGGGAAAGTTTACGTGGACATGGTTTTTAATCAATTTTAAGACCTTTACTCCTCTTTCTTAAAAAATGAAAAATAAAATAAAAGGTAACCATTTCAAACAAAGTGAGATTGTTTAAAGCAGTCAAACATTATCCTATATATAATAAGTTTGCTATATTATTTTGACAATACGAAAAGTTTATCTATACTACTTCTACATCATGATAAGTTTGCATGTATTACTTGTAATAATATCACAAATTTACTCATATAATTTTTACTACTTGAAATGTCCTGTGTGCAGGACGTGTGACATTGCTGCTGTGGGGCCTTTAAAATAAGAAGGGCACCTTTCTTTTGACAGGCTACATCCCTCCTTGACTGACCGACACTCAAGACCAATCAACGGTGGATCCAGTATTTTCTTTTGAGGGGGTGGACCCAACTACTCAGGGCCTATAAATACTAAACAGGTAGGTTCATGAGAAACAGTTTCAATAAAGAAAGACTTTTTTTTATTTTTTGTGTTAAGAAGAAAGACCATGACCATGTTAGGACCATGTTAGTACAGACAACAAGTAATGTAGTTGGGACTGTGTTCTTCTGTCTTCTTAATAGAATAAGAAAAGGGAGAATAATTTAAGAAGCCGCATCATTTGACTCTTGACTTCCATATTTGATGACCAGAGTTAGTAAAAGAGATGGATCATTTATTTTAAGGGCCAATATTCTCCTACATGTAGACTTCATATTGGTAATATGGTCATTTAGATGAATGTTTATCAATAGAGATGGAAAGAGGATAGATAAAAAGGTTTCGCTGCGGACATAAGGAGCTGAAAAATCAGCCCTATCAAATTATTCTAGTCCTTGGACATTTTAACTGTAGATTTTTTTTATTTTAGATTCAATCAACCCAACGTCAATGAATATTTAATGAGTGTAAAATTAGGTTTCATTTCAGATGATGGGATGACATGATTATCATATGCACTGATCGAAGGTGAGCTCAAACAGGACATATCCAATAGGAGAACATGTTTTTAAATAAAAAATAAAAAATTGTTTGTGAAGTAACACAACCCACTCGACAGTTGTAAGGAGCACATGCAAGAATTTTTTTTTGAAAGGTAAGTATACGCTTTATTGAAAAAAGGAAACTATGCTTTTCATTACTAACACCAGGTGGAAGAAATTTTTTGAAAGGTAAATATAGGTTTTATTAAAAAAAGTTTAGTGTTGAAAAAGATGGGAAATAATTGAGGAAAAATAAGATATCAGGCAGATTGAATGATTCTAACCCTTATTTTTAATGTCCTCGAAATTTAATAGTTATACTTACACTGTAATTTTCTTCTTCTTCTGTGTAAAATCTGAACTTTTGCCAATCAAGGAGGATTAGTGTGTAAAGTGATTGGATCCATTGACAGTGGGCCAAAATACTGAAAGGAGCATTGGAAAAATAAATTATATGTAGAATTTGATTCTTACTTTAAAACCAACAACCACTTTCCATTTCCTTGTGCAGTTGTTCATTGAGTAGACCAGTCAAAATTAAAGGCAGTACTTGCCCAGAAGGAGCACAGTATCATTGTTTTCTAAATGGGTTTATTTGGTAGTCAGAATTGTGGCCCATCATCTCATCAAACCGTTCTAATAATTACATCATCTTGAATGTCTCATTCATATAATTATCATAACTATAATTTGTTGTTTTTTTGGTAGAGTAGTATAATTTGTCAAAATTGCTTCTAGAAGAGAAACCAGAACTTCCATGTAGGAATATGGAAATCCAAAAATGAGGTTACAAATCCATCACTGGGGCTGACTGGGCCCTACCATCAGATTGAACACATTCCTAAACGCATGATTTGATATCACATGATTTCACATGACCAATCTGATGAATGAGGCCCACTATTGGGCTGTGAATTGGACCAGAAGCCAATACATAAGAGGAAAGAAATTTCCAGTGGTCCAGATTTCAATATGTGGGACCCTGATGATAGATTATATAGGCCTCATTTTACTATTTCTTATACTAGATTGGGCTGGTGACTTCTACTAAACATTAAGTGTACGAAGATACACACTACATGGTTTGAACATATCACAATCGAGGAAAAAATCTTCCATACAAAACACTAAAAAAATATCATCTTGAAGACCCCATTCTTGTATTTTGTAACCATTTTGCATTGTTTTTAGTTTTTACCCTACAAAACCTTGACACTCTCCTGCTCTTATATATAGAAACATGAAACAGAGGATGAACTTACGACCCAATCCATTCATCTAAAAAAACCAACACAAACACCAACCAGTTCCAATGAAAAACATTCTAAAGAAGCCTCTTCTTTTTCTTCTGTTATTACTTCTTCCCTTGGAGAAGATAACAGCAGCAACAGAAGCAGAGGCACTTGTCAAATGGAAAAGCAGCTTATCCTCCTCTGGCTTTCTCAGTTCATGGTCCCTCTCCAATGCCACCAACCTCTGCCACTGGACTGGGATCACCTGCGACGCCACCCGAAGTGTTGTCAAGATCATCCTCCCCAGTTCGAATCTCACAGGCACACTTGATGAATTTGACTTTGCATCACTGGCCAACCTCACCCAACTCAACCTCAATTTGAACTTGCTTGTTGGAGCGGTCCCATCCAATATTTCTGCGCTATCCAAGCTCACCCACTTGGACCTGAGCAACAACAGCTTCACCCAACCGATCCCCTCAACCATAGGGCGCCTTTCGGAGCTCCAGGACCTCCGTCTTTACAACAACAGCCTCAGTGGTGTCATCCCTTACCAGCTTCTCAATCTTCAAAAGGTACGCCGCTTTGATCTCGGATCGAATTACCTAGAATCTCCAGAGTCCACTGCCACTGCAGACATGCCTGTTGTGACTTTCCTTGCGCTCAACTTCAATGAGATGAGATCGGAATTCCCACTGTTCATTCTCAATTGCAGCACTTTGACATATCTAGACCTATCACAGAATCAACTGACTGGCCCAATACCAGCATCACTTGCCACCAAGCTTAACAAGATTGAGTACCTCAATCTTACAGAAAATTTGTTTCAAGGACTAGTGCCTGCAGCTGAATTGGCCAAACTTCCAGGCCTCAAAGACCTTGGACTCGGGAAGAATGGCTTCACCGGCACTGTCCCACCAGAAATTGGCTCCATTTCTAATCTCCAGAATCTTGAGCTTCACGAAAATCCATTAATGGGGCCTCTTCCTTCTTCTATAGGCCAGCTGCGAAACCTTGAAAGGCTCACTATCATGAGCGCGGGATTGAATTCTACCATTCCATCAGAGCTCGGCCACTGTACTAACCTTACCTTCATTGACCTCTCCACCAATTACCTCACAGGGGCTTTGCCTCCTTCCCTATCCAATCTTACAAAGATATCCGAGCTTGTAATAGCAGGCAATAAGCTCTCAGGTGAGATCTCATTCTCCTTCATCACCAATTGGACACAGCTTACCTCCCTGCAGCTACAGAATAACAACCTTACCGGAAATATACCATCGGAGATTGGCCAATTGACAAAGCTTAAAACCCTGTACCTATTCAGCAATCAAATTTCAGGTCCAATTCCGGCTGAGATTGGATACATGACTTCCCTACAAGAATTCGATGTAAACAGCAACCAGCTGGAAGGAGAATTGCCAAATACCATCTCCCAACTCAAAAACCTTCAACACTTCCAAGTCTTCGCTAACAAATTTTCAGGCAGCATTCCAAATGATTTCGGGCAGGGCACCTCCTTAGATGTGGTCAGCTTTTCATACAACAACTTCTCAGGTGAACTGCCACCGCAGATATGCAGCGGTCTCTCAATCTCACACTTTGCAGTAAATGGAAATAACCTCACCGGACCGGTTCCGGCCTGCTTCCGAAACTGCTCAGAATTAGTCAGAGTCCGTCTGGAAGGGAACCGTTTCACAGGAGACATATCACAAGCATTTGGGGTGCATCCCAAACTTGAGCAGGTTTATCTCTCGGGTAATCAGTTCTCGGGTGAGATATCGCCAGAGTGGGGAGACTGCACGAAGCTCACTATCTTGAACATGGCGGAAAACAGAATTTCAGGCGAGATCCCGAAAGAACTAGGGAAGCTGACCCAATTGCAAGATCTGAGATTATCTTCCAACAATTTGAGAGGAACCATCCCACCCCAGCTGGGGGACTTGGGGTTAGTGTTCAACCTCAACTTGAGCAACAACCAGTTATCCGGCGTAATCCCTTCGAGTATCAGCAACCTATCGAAGCTCCAAAAAGTCGATTTGTCTGGAAATACACTCAATGGAAGTATACCCCAATGGTTTGGAGATTTCTCCAATTTAATTGCAATGAACTTGAGCCACAACCAATTAACAGGTGAAATTCCTTTCGAGCTGGGCAATCTCATCACGCTGCAGACATTTCTAGACCTCAGCAGCAATTCGCTTTCTGGGTCAATCCCTTCCAACTTGGGCAAGCTGAGGGTACTAGAGAATCTCAATCTCTCCCACAACCACCTTTCGGGCAGCATCCCGATGCTTTCAGGCATGATCAGTCTAACCTCAACCTCGGCCGACTTCTCATACAACAATCTACAAGGATCCATCCCATCTATAAATCTATTCCTAAATGGCTCACCCGATGCATATAAGGGCAATCCAGGTCTTTGTGGGGCAAAGGGCCTGCCTAACTGCAATTCAACTCTCACAGGCATTTCCACAAACAGAAGGCGGACGAGACATAACATCATCATTGCAAGCGCTATCCCGATCGCAAGTATCATAATTCTTATCACAATCGCTTCCCTAATCCTAATGGCTCGTAGAAAAGCCATTTGGGGTGGAGGGAGATCGATCACCGACTGCGACACATCTCAGAAGCTGATTTGGGACTTAAAGGGGAAATTCACCTTCAACGAGATCGTCAAAGTGACGGAGGACTTCGACGACAAGTACTGCATTGGAAAAGGGGGGTTCGGGAGAGTGTACAGGGCGGAGCTGGAGAGCGGGCAGACGGTGGCGGTGAAGCGGCTGGAAGTTTCCGGCGACTATCCGGTGGAGAAGTGGAGGAGCTTCGAAAGCGAGGTGAGGGTGCTGACGGAGGCCCGGCACCGGAACATCGTGAGGTTCCACGGTTCGTGTTCGACGAAAGTCAGCATGTATTTGGTGTATGAGTACATGGAGAGGGGGAGTTTGGGGAAGGTTTTGTATGGGGAGGGGGAGGAGATGGGGTGGCGGGAGAGGCTGAGGGTGGTGCGGGGGGTGGCGCATGCGGTGGCGTACCTGCATCACGACTGCATTCCGGCGGTGGTGCACAGGGACATTTCGGTAAATAACGTGTTGTTGGAGGCGGATTTTGAGCCGAAGGTGGCGGATTTTGGGACTGCGAGGTTGCTGAATCCGGACTCGTCGAACCGGACCACCGTTGCCGGGTCTTATGGCTATATGGCGCCCGGTAAGCAAACCGCTTCCTCTGTGATTCAAATTACTTTCTTTTAGGGCATGTTTGGTACACATCCTCAGAGAGGATTTCTGTCATTTTTCCGCAATCCCGTGGAAAATCCACGCTTGGATCAGCGTGGAAAAGCACAGGGAGGAAGAGAGAAATCCTTGTTTGCAATTATTTTGGAAGTCAGACACCCCCCCATAGGATCCGCGGAATCCACAAACTCGCGGATTTGCGGAGCTACAGTGAATCTGACGTTAATATAGGTGGGACCGGTTTTTGCGTTTTTTTGGTTTTTTTGGGCCCCACAATGAAGATCTGAACCGATAATATTGTTAAGAAGGTCCAAAACGGCTATCTCCCAAAATTTCAGCCGTTGATTCATCTTAGATCTTGAGATATTTGCAAAATCGTCCAAACCGTTAAAATGCCATATTCTGTGATGCAGTGGGCCAAAAAACGGGATTAAACACAGTCCCTTGTTTTCAATTTTCTGGTTCCTGTGGGCCCCAAAATCAAGATCTGAACCGTTAATTATGTTAAGAAGGTCCATAACGGCTATGTCCCAAAATTTCAGCCGTTGATTCATCTTAGATGTTGAGATATTTGCAAAATCGTGAGGGACATTTGCCAAAATGTATTACTGAGCAAATTATTATTGAAAACAGTCCGTTTTTTCTCATTTTTGGGTTCATGTGGGGTCCACGATCAACATCAAAACCGGTCATTAGTTTTGGACGGTCAAACACGGTAAGGTGACCAAATTATAACCGTTGATCCTTACTTTATCTTGAGATACATGTATAAACATCAATTGGATCATACATTCTATAACTTATAAGAATCCTCCATCCATCCAAACATGGAACTTTCATTGGGAATTCTACTTGAGGATTGTGGCTTTCTTTGGAGATGGAGAGAATCCTCTAAATATAGGATTCTTCACCGTTTACCAAACGTGCCCTTAAGGACTGTTCGGAATTTGGATACACAAGAAAATACAAGTAGGTAATATCTTATATAATATAATCTTTCATTTCCTATAAAAAAATAATTTGTGGGTTTCTTAACCCAATATTTTTTTAAATAAAAATATCATTTTCTTTCAAAAATTTGTATAAGACAAAACCCAATACACACATATCTTTGGTGGGCCCAGCTATCAAGGTTGTGTTCAATCTCATGCCTCTAACCTCTTAATCTATGACCCATAAATTTAATAATGTATATTAAAACAAAAAACTTTGGCACTTGATCCAATAGTCCAATCTATTGCGATTGGTCAAATCCATAGGCTTCGACGTCATTCAAGAGGGTCCCATGTGTATTGATGGTTTGGATTGGTGATTGGTGGGCCTAATCAATGTAGCTCTTACCAGAGTGAGGACGCAAAGAAGATGAGTCAAGGCACACAGTCCAAGAGTCATGAGGACAAGAGGCAAGGTGCCTCCCTTGCCTCCATCCATCTGTTTAATCACTCTGTTTCGTCCATGTGTTGGCTTTTGGTGGTCGAACTAGCTAATACATTTCATAAGCTAAACCTTGAACAACTAGCCAATGGTAAGGTTGCTTCATTGCGACCTGGGCGTCACGGGTTTGAAACGCAAAAATAGCCTCTCCACTTGCGGGAGTAAAGCTGCGTATATCCGATCGGCCCCAACCTTGCAATGGCTGGAGCCTCGTGCACTGGTCTAACCTTTTCTTTTTTAGTGTTTGTGCATGTATTTTTCTTATAATATGTTAATTAGAACTATTTCCCTGTAAAGAAGAAAAATTAATGGTCAAAACATATTAAAAAAACAACTATGTTGGAATTAACTTTCATACAGGAAGACAGGAAAACTCTTTTCATTAAAACAGAATTGCATGGTCTATCTTGATTATGTGACACCCTTAAAACTCTTAATGCCACCTTCTTATACAAAGCAAATAAAAATGGCAAAGTCTTGCATATGTACAAGCATGCATTCATGTGACGAAAAGGAAGTACTATATTCTCTCCAGTTGCCTGAGAGCAGGTAAAGCCTCTTTAGAAAGCTATTCTACTACTTCTCATTGTGAGGCTGGTGTCATGGTTTTCTTACAATGACCACTGGTTTCACTGGGTTATTAGTGCTTTTATAAATTAACGTGTAACTGTCCTCATCCACCAAGAATCTTCCATAGCATTCCAATACTCTGGCCTTCCCTTGCCATTAGTAATCTGTTGATTGAAGTGTTCTCATCAATGAGAGTGACAGTGATTTCTGTAGTATCCCCATCAATGGTGGACCACCCATTTGAGCTAAGTCCCACCGAAAGATGGGCCTTGAGTGAAAGATCATAACCCTTCAATCAATAGCCCTGAAATGAACACTTGAGACCATTATGAACTGATTAAGCCCCACAGAAGATAAGGGCCTACAATTTTCCTATATTCCTGGATTATATTTGGAATTCAATGACCTCTAAATCATGGGCCCCACTTGTTGAGAATGGGTGCATTTCAGTGAAAATTTTGTTATCTTCAAGGATGCAATTAGGATAGAAAGACTTAACTCCTCACCTCTTTCCTACCAATCCTTTCTAAACTTCGCTTTTGGCACATGCAGAGCTTGCTTACACCATGAAGTTCACAGAAAAGTGTGATGTGTATAGTTTTGGAGTAGTAGCTTTGGAAGTGATGATGGGAAGGCACCCAGGTGAGCTAATTACTAGTTTGCAATCAATGTCGTCATCATTATGCAATGAAGAAGATCTATTTTTAAAGGATGTGTTGGACCAACGCCTCCCACCTCCGACGGGACAGTTGGCTTTGAAAGTGGTCGTTACTGTAAAGATGGCACTAGCTTGCACAAGGGCCAACCTTGAGTCAAGACCAACCATGCGGTCTGTAGCCCAAGAGCTGTCGGCTCGAACCCAAGCACATCTATCTGAGCCATTTCGCCCCATTACCATGCGCAAGCTAACAAGCTTTCAGAAGTAGCCTGCAATCATTGTAACCTTCTGGGATGAATAATGATATGCATTGTTGGTTACATACTTGAAAGTTGTAAGTTCTGTTTTGTAGCCAATTTCACTTGATTTGAGGAAATATATTTTTCTGTTTGGAGTTATTTAGCTGCACCTTAGTGCCTGTTTGAATAATAATGAAATGCTCATAACTGAGCAGGCCTTAGGTAAAATGTTTCTATGGACTGAATCTGTTGTCCGATTTTAAAGGGGCGTCAGAGCTTAGATGTATTAGAGAACTCTAAGCATAAAGCAAGTTTACATCATCAAATACTGATTCTGTTCACATCCCTTTACCAGAATATGGAATTCCTCAATAGTTATTAAAAACTGGTAAAGGATTTTTTTTTTCCCTTTTCTCAGACATGTTTCTTGTTCTGGGTCCAGAAAGTGTTAGTGTGGACACCCATCCGTGGCCCACATGAGCACATCCACACTGAAGCACACACACCAGACTTTTCTTAAAGGGGTGGACTAGGAGGGCTTTCAGTTATTGACATTGAGGTATCCTATTGGAAGGCTTGATGGATTACGAGTTTCCAAGTGAATATTTAGGGAGGGTCCTTTTCTATTTTGAATGCACGCAACAATTAGGCATGGAGTAGAAGATTTAGATCCCAATGGGCTACAACTATGTCATTGAATCTCTTGGCTTCTGGTATGATTTTATGGCTTATACTATTCTGTAATTGTTGATTCCTGTGATGCTAAATAGATCCAATCAGAAAGTTGAATTATTTCATCGTTTCATATCAATGCTAATGCTCTCTTTGATGATTATACGCCGTCTGATGCTCCATCTATTTTTTTACACCATTGGGCTTCGGATAACAGGCTGAGCCCAGAAAAACTTTAATCCAAACCAGCTGCAACCCCCACTTTATAGCCAGTATAATGAATGAGATTTACTAATCCAGGGGTATATGTGAGCTTTATTCTATAATGATCCTTCTGTTTATTTCTTTTTAAGTTTGGAAGATAGTGTGGGATTCTATTTCCAACCACAACCCAATGAGGGCTAAGAGCTGGAACAGGGAAAATGTAAAAAAAAAAAAAAAAAAAAGGCTCGTACAAAATGAACTATACAATGAATTCTTACAAATAAAGGTGCAAGTGCAGAAAATATACTCACAAAATTAGAAAGGTGCCTCAAGGGACTAATCCAAAAGACTAGGGGATGAACTGCTTGATCTGGGGACCTGAAAGGGGAGAAGAAGAAAGCGTCAAAAGACCCTACTGTGGGCAGCGCAGGGCTCTCCGATGCCTGAGTAAGTGCAGGTTGGAGAAGATAAGCAGAGGAACGTTCATGGAGTTTTTGCATGTAAGTGTGCCTACCGTTTTTGGGTGGTTCATTACCTTATATGAGAAAGTTCCTTGGTGTCTGCGTGAGTGGGCCTAGTGATCTGACTACTGGGGTCTTATCAGCCCATAGAGTCATTAATGAAGATCTATCATAGCCCACATTGCATTTAATGAGGGTCCGATCAGTCCATACTGCATTGAATTCTAGTCACATTGGGTCTGATCTCCCCCTGATTTGTTGGCGGCTGAGGTCCCATCAGATCCTTTCTTGGGCCCTATCCCGATATGGCTGCAGCCACTGGATGTGGCTTTGTCAGAGATTTGATGAGGATGGACGGTCGGGATGATGTATCTGTCCTGTCAGCGCGTGCTCGCACCCCGCCACGTGTCCTTATAAGGGGAGTGGCAGTCAGGCCCTGTTTCGGTGGGGCGGTTCGTGGCGCAGCTACAGGTGTACAACCGTGACCGAAATGGAGATGGCATTAGTATAGCCGAAGTAAGACCGGCTGGTTCTTACCGAAATCAGCGAAAGGAGATGCCGAAGCCGAAGTGGCATAGGAGCGAGCACATCGGACAATCCGTGTCCGTGGCCGAGACCCCGGTCGATACTTTTGCCGAAATCAGACTAGACATTTTGGAGCTTAGGGATGTCCCCATACAAAAGGAACCTAATGCATGGGGCTGAGCAACCCAACAAAACCAAAGAGTTATTATTATAAAACTAGAATGTCATGAATATCATATCCAAGACAGCTCCAGAGAAGTCTCGAGCTCGTCTTGTAATGGGTTTCAATTTCCTATGTTTGACTATTGCGGCAGCTGGTGTTCTAAAAAGGAATCTTGGGCTTCACATCAGGCAGATTGCTGGAGGTCTGTGTAAGATATAACATTTGTTAAATTACAATGAAATAGCTTGAGTTAAGCATTATACAATTTTATATGGTATGACGTCTTTCTTCTTTTAATATAATTTGTCATTACCGATCAAAAAAATATGGCATGAAATGTATTCTGCAGATACTAGCACTGATTTATAATGAATTCTGTATTTTCCACTGCTAAATATGCTCTTCAATGAATGTGGTCTTTGTACATTCTCCAAGATAATTGAACTAAGAGGTTGAAGCTTTGGAAAAAACAGGGGCGATCGGATAAAAACTGTAATCGAATATACATTCAAAATTGCAGTATCTTTGCCATTCTCTTTGCTTGCAGCGATTACTTTGATAGACTGGTCTTATTCTCTATGTGCAGTTTCTGCTTTCATCAGAGAAACTCTATTGCTACTTCTAAAAAGGAAGGGAAAAATGTATAGAGATGATTGTATGTAGCTAACAATATATCACAACATATGGTATGACCCTTCATGATGGGTTCTCTATTGTCCTAGACTCGTAGGTGCTCTCTCTGTTTATGTTCCACCATTTTGACTCCAGTTGCTTCTTTCTCGTAATTCTTGTGCCTTTTAGCTCTTTGTTTGTGGGCCTGGTCAATTGCTATATCTAATATACCATCTTTCAGGTGATGGTTGGGAAGACACATTTTCAGATTTAAGTACCATTCTTCGAAAAACTACGAAAGTTAGGAAGGGACTATTTTGCTATCCCCCACCGCCTCGCTGTGATCATGTGCCAGGTGGAGACGGTGGATGGGGTGGAGAAGGCGGCTGAGATCGCAGCGGTCGACGGGGTCGACGCAATTCAGATGGGTCCATTGGATTTGAGCGCGAGCTTGGGGTATTTATGGGATCCTGGGCATAAGAAGGTGAAGGGGGTTTTGCGCGAGGCGGAGAAGGCGGTGCTGGGGAGCTCGGAGGGGAAGAAAGGAGCGTTCTTGTGTGGTCTTGCAATGCCCCACGACCCACCGGAGGAGCTCCGGAATCGCGGGTATCATATGGTTTCAGGGACGGTAGATACAGGGCTGTTTCGCAGCGCCACGGTTGAGGATGTGCTGAGGTTTAAGAGGTGTTTAAAGAGTGAGGTTGTAGAAGAAGAAGTATTGGAGTGAGTGAGGAGAGTGGGAGATGGTGGAAAAGAGAGAGATGGGTCTTGTCTTTTTTTTTTATGATGGGATTAGGATTCAGAAAGGTATGTCTTTTCCTTCCTTATTTTCTTCTTGGTTATGTGGATGGAGTGCTTTTGTTGATTGTTGTTTCAGTTGTTTGTTCTCATAAGAGTTGCGGAGAGGGAAATGAACTTGTTTCATTTTTCTTGATAATGGATAAAGGAGTAGATTCTTCTTGTTGTTTGTTTGATTGGTTTTTTTCTTCAAATTGCTTTGATGGATTCATTGATGATGAAATGGAATATATTGATCTTGGGGGCGTGTTTGTGTGGATAGTTTGCAATGGTTTGGATTTCAAAACCCCCTTTTTGCCTTTTGTTGTTTGGTTTTAAAAACCTTTTTTCTTTTTTCCTTTTATATTCTAATGGCAAGTGTTAAAGCCAAATGCATATGTGAACAGAACTTGTCCCTTCTTTTTTTTTGTTTTTTGTTATACACTCCCGGACCACCAAATTCCTCCCCTCCATTCATCCCATCAAGTCTATGGTAGTGTATTAATGTCACATGGGATGACATCATCGTCATCTCCATTCCTTCCTTTCTTATTACAGAAGTCACAAAACCGTTCTACTGTAGTTCATCGTCAAGAGCATTGTGCCTCTGTGCACTTTGGTTAGTGGCCCCCTGATCCAAAGCCCACGATCAGCCTTCATCAGTAAGGTCACCCAGGGCCCTAGTGTAAGATCTATGGCCCGGATTGGTCATCAGGTCTCATCCTTTGGCCCCACTATCATATCTCATAAAACTAATTATTTTCCCTCAATCACGCCATCTCTGATCAACCAATGGATGGTGGGCCAGGGGTGTCCACTGCCTATGGGACCAGCCCCTTCAAGGTCGCCCGTGGGCCCTCTTCCGGATCCACGGACCAGATTCATCATCGCGTGGCCCACCTGGGTCCCACGGTCAAAAACACGGGTACAATCCGAGACCTGCTGGTAGTTTCTCAATGGGTTTCGGAATCTCAGTTCCAACATACAACTGACAGAACCTTGGAGGATTAAAAAAAAAGGTTTTAAAACCAAACAACAAAAGGCAAAAAGGGGGTTTTGAAATCCAAACATGCTGCGGGTAATAGAAATTTACAACAGTAACATCGATGTGAGGAAATTGATTGGGTCATCCCCCAAATCTCATATCAAACAAAATCGCATCGCAAGATTATCATCAAAAGAGGCATAAAAGGGTTTCTACATGCATCCACATTGGAATCAACGAGAAACACATGAATTAAATTCACAGATTAGTTTAGGTACTTGCATTTTACCGGGGTTGAAAAAAATGCACAGATCCTGACCAAAACCCAAATCGAGATTCCCACAGCGCTCAATCACAATCCTAACACCAATATGATATAAGAGATGAGAAAGAAACACCCAGGTGATCAGATCTATGATATTCCTACCCAAAACCTAGCATTGGAAAGAAAAAGGGGATAACCCAAGAATACAGATCTACTCCTAATGATTTGAGGAGATGGTTACCTGAGATAAGAAAGTTGAGTTAAGAATGCTGGTATCCTCTGATCTTGATTCTGATGGCTGAATCCTAAAGCTGGAATGGCTTGGGAAGTTGAAAGAGGAAGAAGACGAAGAGGTTACGGGAGGAGGAGTTGCAGAGAAATAAGTGGGGAGGGATAAATCGTGTGGTTATTAAAATTAGGGATTAGGTTAACAAGATATCCTCTGGGTTAAGTCATTCGGTCAAAACTACGGGTCAGGTCATCTACCCACTAGCCCAACTCACTAAACTACGCATCTAATCTAACGTGTGACCCACTTAATCCTACCCACTTAAATAACTAAAATACATTAAATTAATATAATACTAATATATTAATAATAAATATAATTAATGGTGGGGCCGGATCTTACACTCTCTCTGTTTATGTTCCACCATTTTGACTCCAGTTTCTTCTTTCTAGTAATTCTTGTGCCTTTTAGCTTTTTGTTTGTGGGCCCGGTCAATTGCTATATCTAATATACCATCTTTCAGGTGATGGTTAGGAAGACACATTTTCAGATTTAAGTACCATTCTTCGAAAAACTACGAAAGTTAGGAAGGGACTATTTTGCTATCCCCCACCGTTTACTAATTGCCATCAAGGGAATTTCCAGAAGGTTTAAGCTTAGTGAAAATGAAGTATAATTAAACTCACATTGACTACAGGAGCACATTTTTCACCAATAAAAAAAATTAAAAAATCAAGAGCACAATCTCATTTTACCTTTCCCTAACAAATAAGACCACTTAGATAAAGGGTAGTGTACAAATAACTAGAAGCAAAGAAAGTGATGAAAAACTCGGGCCAAAGCAGTGGCTTGGCAAATACTCACCCACACTCTTATAAGAATTTGCCCTTGTCACATTGGTAAGAGAGAGTCCATTTTGACCCAAACCAAGGAGAAAATTGAAACCAGATGAATAAACCATTGGAGAACAATTGTTGAGTCATGATCCAACTCCTTATCAGTCACTTGAGAAATGAATGCCAGTGAAGGATGACCCAGAAAGCAGGAAAAAGAAAAGAGAAATTACCAGATAAGGAGTCTCTTGGAATGCATTTATGCAGGCCCAAGCCCAGCCTCAGGTTGTTAAGATATATAAATGTATATTTGGAGAAGCCAAGCCCAGGCCAAAGCTTGAATTCTGCTCGTATGTAATTGAGCTCTAGCTTGGTGAAGTGGGGAAAGGTGAGCTTGAGCTTTCCTGCTGAAGCACGACCTATAGATCAGGCAGTCAAATTTGAGCCTCGTTTACACTCCTAGTGATATTATCAGTGTATCAGTGATAATGGTGTGAATCAAGTTATCAGTTTCATTGAGAAATCTCCGTGTATCAGCTGATACCATATGGTAAGGTGCAGTTCCTATGGGCCCATCTTTAAAGCCGTGATTGGTGCTGAATACTCTGATTGTTGAGTAATCTTGTTCGAGTTTGCACGGTTACCGTTGCCTTTCAGTCACCTTTCAGTGCAGTTATAAGCCAGTCTGATCAATCCCCACAGTGGCTGGAAGTGTCTGCAAAATGGCTGTGGATGTACCAGGTATGGGCCCATATTTAAAGCCATGATTTTTTTTTTCATGATTTTTTTTTTAACTGTAACGAAAGATTTCATTCAAAGAAAAAAAGGTACAAAGTACAAAAAACCCAAAAAAGAGAGGAAGTGGAAGTGCAGGGGAAATGCACCACCTCCAACCCTACTAACAAAAACACACCCACCAAAAGAAGCAACCTATCAACCAATTATATAATCACACCCACCCAAGGAAGCAACCTATCAATCCCTTGCTTGGCTAACACATTTGCCATGGAGTTAGCCAATCTAACCTCATGACGGAAGGAAACATTGATTCCAACAGATAATTCTCTAATTTCATTCAAGTGGAAATGAAACTTCCAAGGATTAGGCTTCCGCTTAGGCACCCATGCAATCGCATTAGAGGAATCACTTTCCATGATAAGTGTACCGCCATATCTACTAGAAAACAAATGAAGACCTTCAAGAATGACTAGCACCCCCGCTTCATTGGAATCACACACACCTACATACTTGGAAAACATAATTAACACCTCCCCCTTACAATTGCGAAGCACCCCTCCAATCCTGGCCGGACCTGGCTTACCCCTTGAAGCACCATCCACATTAAACTTAAAGACCCCTAAAGGAGGAGGATACCAAGGGATTGTTCTCCTCTCCTTAAAAGAGTCACACCCCATACAAGCTCCCCAATTAGAAATAATATCGTTAAAGTTAAATTAGAGAATTTGTTTCTAACCAAAGCCCATTGTGCAATCTTAAAGAGCCCATTTTGAAATAATATTTAAAGCCATGATTGGTGCAGAATAGTCTGATTGTTAAGTTTATCTTAATCATGTTTGGGGTTGCACAGTTACAATCACCTTTCAATGCAGTTATATAAGCCAGTTTGATCAATCTGTTCCCAGACAGTGGCTGGAAGCGTCTGCAAAATGGCTGTGGATGTACCAGGTATGGGCCCATATCTAAAGCCATGATTGGTGCAGAATAGTCTGATTGTTGAGTTTATCTTAATCATATTTGGGTTTGCACGGTTACAGTCACCTTTCAATGCAGTTATAAGCCAGTATGATCAATCAACAAACAGTGACCGAACTGTCCACAAAATGGCTATGGATGTACCAGGTTGCCAACATCCCTGATTGGTTACTTCTAAATCAACAGCTAAAACAAGACAGGTTAAAGGCGGACATTCAATTGGTAAACAGGTAAACTGATTGCTAGAATCATCGAACCAGCATAGTTCTGTTGGACCGAATAATGTGGCCCACGTGACCATCCAAAATGATAAGTTATCCCTCCTTTCAATTTTGTTTAAATTGATTTAAGTTTTCATTTGCTAACAGTCATCTATGTTAATTTGAGGGTTACAAGCTATTTACTCTCTCCTTGATGGAAGGAGAGATTCAGGGCCTATAAAAGGCAACCCGGGTAACTCTCTTGGCTACGATTGTTTTCTCTGCAACCATCTCTTATCGGAGAAGAAAAGACAAAGCACAAGAGAGTTGTGATTTCCCATTGAAGACCAACCTTCTGTTGGATCAGAGTTTGAAGATGGTACAATCAAGTACCATTTTACTACTCTACTGGTTTAGATTATATGATTACAGTATTATTGGATTGATTCCAGAGAGGGTTTATAAACCTAAGATTTTCTAACATTTGGTATCAGAGCCTGCTGGTTTCAATCCAATGATCTATTATCGTTTTATGGGGGCTTTCTGGTTTCTTCCGGAAATAAAAACTCAAATACCCAACGGAAAGAAATTTTGGGTATTTGATAAAGGGTATTCAATTTATTGAATAATAATAGCCTAAAAAATGAGGATTACAGTGCCCAACCCAATCTGAAAGAGATGGGAAAAAAAGATTTATTTTCTATCATTTAAATTTTTTATTTAAGAATTACATTAGAGATTTTTTATCTCATGTTTTGTTACTGTTATCATTTTTTGGGCATACCAGTAGTTCGATAACGATAACATGAAATTATATCAGAGTAGTGATAAGGGATGATATTTTTTTTATAAAATTTATATATATATATATATAAAGGTTGTACGATGTCTAGAGATGGCATTTTTAACCAGACCCGTCCCAACCCGGAGTGTACGCCCCGCCCCGTATGGGTTTTCCCGGCCCCGACTCTTAGACGGGGCGGGGACGGGGACGGGGCAAAAAAATATACCCCGAATCCGGGGCGGGGCGGGGATGGGTATGTTTCTTACCCCGCCCCGTAACCCGCCCCATGCCCCGCCCCGAAATTAATAATCTTCTAAAATATATATATTTTAGATTTCTTTTTTAATAAATAAGCATATTTATATGCAAATGTATATATTGATTTTATGTTGTTATTAAGGGTTAAGTAGATTGATTGAAGACTTTTTTTAAAGTTAAACATGTAATTGAATGAACCCTAGACATTATAAAAGCATATAATATGATCCCATTCCCTCTAATTCAAATTTAATGAAATTAAAGTTGTTAAAAAATCTATCTAACTATCTAAGCTTATTTTACTTTAATCATATATAATGTTAAATTGTGACATAATAAATCATATTAAATAAAACGAATATAAATATCTAATAGAATAATAGATCATGCTTTAAGCTTATAATAACATATATTATTAGAGATAGCAAGGTAAATTATAATTAGTATGATTCTAATCATACTAATAACAATATAAATTATACTAATTTGATATAATATTACAAGATATATCATGCTATACGCTTATAATAACTTATATGATTAGAAATAGCAAGGTAAATTATAGTTAGTAACTTAATATGATTCTAATCATACTAACAACACTATAAGTTATACTAATGTTAATTATATGTAATCAACCTCTTTATTAGTGAGTGGAGTTCAATACCAGAAATGAAGTGAAACCATGTATTGATGGAGTTCATGATATTTTAGAGAGATATTGTCTTTTTTATAAAGAATGTCTCAAAGCATATATGATATTTTCAAGTGTATGTTAGTGGCCTTCAAGGGCTTAGAGAAAATCTTATAAGAATAAATCTCACTTTAAATAGGTAAAATTTGAGGAAAATGAAAATTTATATTATTAATATTAGATAATTTTAAAAACTTTAAACAATCTAACAGTGCCCCACACTTATAAAATATTTATGCGGGGAGATCTTTTTATTCTATTTGGGGAGATTCTTTTTAATATTATTAAAGGCATAGAGACAACATAGATAAATCATTCATGTGCTTTTTACCATATAAAATAAATTAATTTACCTTTTTTTTTATAGTCAATTCAAAATTAATTTATTATATTTATGATTGTATCACATCGGGGCGGGGTGCCCCGCGGGGCCCCTCGGGGCATGTCGGGGCGGGGACGGGGTATGTAACATATCCCGAATTGCGAGGTGGGGCGGGGACGGGGCAGCCCAATTCTGGCCCCGCCCCGCCCCGTTACCATCCCTAACGATGTCCTGCGCATAATGAGCACAAGACAACACACTGTTTACAATGTACAGAATGATGACCCGTCATTAGATTCTGCAAATTAATCTTTTTGGGTGGCTGAGCCAGACTTGGCGGGTCGGGTCAACCCGACCTTCCTAGCCCAGCCTGTCTACCCAAGCAGGATAGGCTGGGCCGGGTCAGGTTATGGTTCGGCCCGACCTGACCTGACCTACTATTCATAATTTTTCTGGGCTGGGTCAGGTTTCTGGTCTGGGCCAGTTTATGGGCCAATTGTGGTTTGGGCTAGACCCGTTAAGGGCCCACCAAGCCCATTTCAGTTTTGGATAAATTTTTCCAATTGGACCCACTTATTAGACTATACATATTTGTACGTTCAATTGACCAAAATTAGCTTCTGAAGTAACCCAAATCAAAGTCTAGAAGTTGACCCTGAACTATGAAATTGTAAATTATAGTATGATTGATGGTTCTGATTATTCTGATAATATTTTTTACCATCAAATCATTCTATCAAACATTAATAGGGTCTAATTGTATTATGAAATTTTATTGGGCATTGATTGGTTAAGATCAAGTTAGATTGATCATTAAAGTTTGATTCTAATTATTCTTATATATTGTTTATTCAATTCAATCATAGCCATTAAATTGATAGAGTTGGCCATAGATAACATTCTGAATTCATTGATTAATTTCAGAATTGAACGGATTGGTCAATAATATACGGTCCAGATCTTATTTTGATCATAAAAAACACATTTGGACATAGATTGACGATCCGTCTTCTTCTGTGTATTGATGGCATTGAGATCTATCACATGGACAGATTTGATGGACTAATTAATCACTCTAAATTAGAGCATATTTTATTTTAACATTATGTTTAACTCTTTTTTGCTACTTTCGCTGCAAATCTTACTTATTTAGCAATATCAAAGTTCTATTTTTATTGTTAATGTTTAGATGTGCTCACTGTGGTTTAATATTTAGAGTTATTTATTTCTTGGATTGGATGGATGTATAGTTATGGTGAATCAATTAAAGATATTAGGTATTGATCAATGATCAATTAATGATAATTTGACCATTGATCTATGTAATGATGCCTAATCAACTTAAATGTGATATAATAAAGTTATTCGGAAATTATATAATGGTGCATGGACCAATATTTTTGATTGATTGGTTCATCACACTTGATGACCGAATGAACTAAACTTTATCACTTAAGTGTTGTTATCAATTTAAAGAATTCAACAATTTCCTAACTTGGTACCGCCAAAGCGACCCAATTATAGATAATTGTTTAATTCTTTAAATTGAGTTAAGGTAGTACAAACTCTATTGTTTGAATATGACAACACTAAAAATTGCAATTTCATAAAGGAAATGATTCTATTAAGCCCAAAGGTATGATTGTCCATAATTTGAAATTGGAATATGACATGATTAATAAATGTGTTTTGCTTGTATTTGATTTATACCCAAAGGAATACTTTATCACTTTTATAGATGATTTTTCACGATATGGTTATGTCTATTTGATTAAAGAAAAATCTGATGCTTTAAAAGTTTTCAAGATTTTTAAGGCAAAAGTAGAAAAGCAATTAGACATGAAAATTAAAGTAGTGAGATCCGATAGAGGTGGTGAGTATTATGGTAGATATACTGAATCGGGTCGTAACCCGGGCCCATTTGCTAGATTTTTAGAAATGGAAGGTATTGTAGCACAGTATACAATGCCGGGCACACATCAACAAAATGGTGTAGCTGAAAGAAGGAATAGAAAGTTAATGGATATGGTAAGGAGTATGGTTAGTAACACCAACTTACCCAATTCAATGTGGGGAGAGGCACTAAAGATGACAATGTATGTATTGAATCGTGTTCCTACGAAAGTAGTTCCCAAAACTCTTTTCTAGTTGTGGACCGGTAGGAAGCCCAGCTTAAATCATTTTCGAGTCTGGGGTTGTTCATCTAAAGTGAGAATTTCTAACCCACAAGAAAGGAAATTAGACCCTAAAACAATCAGTGGATATTTCATTGGTTATCCGGAAAAGTCTAAAGGGTATAGGTTTTACTGTCCGACCTATACGACTAGGATTGTTGAATCTGGAAATGCCAAATTTTTAGAAGATCATGAGAAAAGTGGGAGTGATCATAATAGAACTGTAACTTACAATGAAATAAGGGAGCCCCTAGAATTGCCTATTGAACAAAGTAGAGTTGTTGTCCCTCTTGATATCATAGTTAATGATTATCAAGAGGAACAACAACCACACAATTTTCCAAATCTCATCAATGAGGCATTCCCTGAACAAAATAATGATCCACTTCAAAATACACAACAAAGCATCAATGAATCCGATTCGGAGATATTGAGAAGGTCAACTCGAATGAGAAAACCTGTTATTCCAGATGACTATGTAGTGTATTTGGAAGAATCTGATATTGGCATTAAAGAAGATCCTAAGACGTTTAAGGAAGCCATTGTAAATGAGAATTTCGATAAATTGTTAGATTCCATGAATGATGAGTTAGAATCAATGGCCACAAATGAAGTTTGGAATATCGTTGAATTACCCAAGGGTTCCAAGGCCGTTGGCTGTAAATGGGTTTTTAAGACCAAAAGGGATTCCGAAGGTAAAGTTGAACGGTTTAAAGCCCGACTCGTAGCCAAAGGTTTTACTCAAAGAGAAGGTATAGAATATCATGAAACCTACTCTCCGGTGTCTAAAAATGACTCATTTAGAATTGTTATGGCAATTGTAACTCATTTCAACTTAGAGTTACATCAAATGGACGTCAAAACAGTGTTTTTAAATGGAGATCTATAAGAAGAAGTGTATATGGAACAACCTGAAGGTTTCGTGAAAGAGAATGAAAATAAACTAGTTTGTAAATTAAAGAAATCGATATATGGTCTTAAACAGGCTTCCAGACAATGATATTTAAAGTTCAATCGCATTATTACATCTTTTGGTTTTACTGAAAATACCGTTGATCATTGTATATATCTCAAAGTTAGTGGGAGCCAATTCATGATTTTAGTCCTATATGTCGATGATATTTTATTGGCTAGTAATGATCTTGGAATGATTTACGAAACTAAGGAATATCTTAAGAACAATTTTGATATGAAAGATATGGGTGAAGCGACTTTTGTAATAGGAATCGAGATTTATCAAGATAGATCTCGAGGATTACTTGGGTTATCACAGGAAGCCTATATTAAAAATGTACTTAAGAGATTTCGTATGGAAGGGTGTAAGGCACAAAATGTACCTATGACAAAAGGTGACAGGTTTAGTAAAGAACAATGTCCAAGAAATGAAATTGAAAGGCAACATATGGAAACTTGTCCTTATGTAGCTGCAATCAGATGTTTAATGTATGCACAAACATGCACTAGACCCGATATCAGTTTTGTAGTTGGCATGCTTAGTAGATATCAAAGTGATCCGGGAATGGCACATTGGGTAGGAGTTAAGAAAGTTTTGTGATATCTTAGTGGCACAAGAAATCACATGCTCTCTTACAGAAGGTCCAATCACTTAGAAGTGGTCGATTATTCAGATGCTGACTTCGCTGGTTGCCTCGATACAAGAAAGTCGACTTCAGGATACATCTTCCTGTTAGCTGGCGGGGCAGTTTCATGGAGAAGTGCAAAAACAAACTTTAGTGACTCCATCCACATTTGATGTTGAATACGTGGCATGCTTTGAAGCCACGGGTCATGCTCTATGGATGTGTGATTTTATCTCAAGACTACGTGTTATGGACACCATTTCTGAGCCCTTGAAGATTTATGGTGATAATGACGCTGCAAGAAGATTTTCTCAGAATGACAAGGTTTCCAGTAAATCAAAATTTTTGGAAGTAAAATACCTTGTACTAAAAGAAAAGGTACGAGATCGGTTAGTGTCTATCGTTGGGATCCCGACAAGCCTCATGATAGCAGATCCTTTGACAAAGGCATTGGCGCAAAAAGACTACAAAGAGTATGTTAGAAATATGGGCCTGATTGAATTGCCTTGTTAAAGATATGTAAAGACACTGCCATATTTATTACTGAAATAAGATTTCGTATTTTCTTACTTTATTTTATTGTCACATGTGATTGAAGTGTATAAAGTGAGAAAAATTAAAGAAAAATGGCATTATTGTACCCAATAAATAGGATTGCCATGAAAATAATCCTATTTTACCCTTATTAAGGATTGTGTTAAGTTAGAATATTAGTGAATTAATTATGGAAGGAAGGATGTCGTTCAAGACATGTAACCGCCATAGTTCTCATTGGCAAACTGACTTAATTACAAATTAAAGATTAACATAAAGGTTGAGATGACAATTGTTATTTTAAAATGGTGATCACCAGTCAAAGTCGTTTTCGAACTTAATTTTTTGATTTTATTTAAAAAAAAATATTTTTGTGGTCATATGGACCAAGTGGGAGAATGTTGGACTGAATAATGTGGCCCACATGACCATCCAAAATGATCAGTTATCCCTCCTTTCAATTTTTTTTAAATTGATTTAAGTTTTCATTTGGTAAGTGTCATCTATGTTAATTTGAGGGTTAAAAGCTATTTACTCTCTCATTGATGGAAGGAGAGATTCAGAGCCTATAAAAGGCAACTCAGGTAACTCTCTTGGCTACGATTGTTTTCTCTACAACCATCTCTTACCGGAGAAGTGTTAGGCTCCATCCCGAGTTAATCGCAATTAACTCTAATTAATTGAACTTAAGACTAATTAAGCCGGTTTAAATGGTTTAATGGTGATTTATCGCCAAATGAAGTTGAATTAGCCTAATGTGATTAATTTAGGCTTAATGAAATAATAACTAAGCTTGTGAGAGGATTTGAATGTAAAATGAAGTTTAAACAAGCAAATGAAGGACTTGTGTATAAATACGGAATTATACGTATTTTGTCGAATACGGAAACTCTTGATACCCGCATGTGTATCTCGACGAGTACGACGAATTTCATAAAAGGCTTGAATTGATTCGACGAATATAGGATCAAATGGACCGTTAAGTGACTCATATTGTAAATGAAAGAAGAGAAGGGGGCTTTAATGCAAAATTATCCTTATATAGGATAAGATGATGAACTCATTTCATTCATCTACAGCAAAGCCCTAGGCAACTTCTCTTTTCATCATTTTTCTTCTTCTGTCTTCCGTTTTCTTCTTCTGTCTTTCACTTCTTCTTAGTCCAAGGTGAGTTAAGTGAAGAGGAGTCCATTTCTCCACCTTTCTCATCATCTTCTTAAAGAGATATTGAGATCAAAGCTTCAAGTTAAGGGATTTTCACTCAACCCAAGTTAAGAAAGGGATTTTTGTTTCTCTCAAGCTTCAAACAAGGCAAGTGCTTACATATGTTTATGCTTGTTGAGATATCTTCATTGATTTTGTGAAGATAATGAATGAATTAATGGGAATTGTTTGAGAGTATATATCAGTTGGATGCTTGGTAGAAATAGATGGGGGTTGCTTATTTGAATGGAATCATGGAATAAGTGGATGTTTATAATGGTTGCATGTTGGAATAGAAGTGTTTTTGTGTTTATATATAGTGTTTTATGAAGGGGACAGGAGGTCCCATTTTGTTACAGGTGATGGATGGAATGTAAATCAGGGAAACAAACTCAGTTTCAGGCTGCTGAAACTGAAATGGGCCAGCCGGATTAGGCCTGCCCGAGTGGGTCGGCCCATTGGGCCAAAAATGTCAACTTTGAATGGCCATAACTTTTGACCCATATGTTCGATTTTTGAGTTCTATATATCGTTGGAAAGCTCTTGGAACGTAGAAACCAATGGTATACACCTCTTAGTGAGCATAGATTGGGAGATGAAGTGGATATGGGGACAAGTATAACCGGGCCTTCCCAGGTCGACCTGGCCCACTGAGAAATGTCCGGAAAGTATAGTTTAAGTCCGAATTTCCGGGATTAGAAATTTAAGCTTAGAAATTAATATTAATCGTGTTTAGACCATCCTAAGTGTTAACGAGGGTTATCCTAATGCACAAATACCTAAGTAATATCATCAATAGTAATACGTGCATCGATAATGATCGTTTCACTTAATGGTTGGTTAGAGGATTACTTGAGACTTAGAATGAGATTAAAGTGAATTTGTTAACAAGTCTGGCACTACCTAGTGGTTTCCGTACTCATTATTGATAAATGAACAGTTACGAAAAGTAACAGTGAAATGACTATTCCTACTGCAGTAGATGAGATTGGGGTGTTCTGGAGCCCGTGGTGACACCAGTGATCTCTGATCAAGACACTGGGAGATCCCACCTTATTGGACCGAAAGGTCATTGACTGAAAAGTCATACACTGAAAAGCCATTAATAGATATTGAACATAATGAATGAATGAATATGAAATGCTTCCTTTTGGGAAGAACTGAATGGAGTTGAAACCAATGCTAGTGTAGTTGCCAGTATTATTGTCATTGTTATTTGTATTTGATATTGATTGCTTAGAACTGTTAAGCAATGAATTGTAGGAATTATGAACATGCTATAAATATATGTATACCTTGTTGAACCGTCGTGTTCACGGTATTACTGATGATGTTACAGGCCCAGTTGCCCGTACCGGTCCCTCTGAGACCGTCACGCCAGCGGAGGAGGCCCATTCGCTACCTCCAGGAGGTCTAGTCGAATGGACGTGATATGAGTGCGAGTACACAGAAACCTTTTGGAAACTTTTTTTTTTGGAACTGTTTATATATTCATTTTGGTATTGTAGGTATGTAGATGATGTCCCCTGCATTGTATTTTAAATATGCAGTGGTTGATACTAGTTGAAATGAAACAATGTCAAGTATATGATTCGTTTTGTTAAATGGTTGTCAATGTATATTTTTTGTATATTCCGCACAACTGTACATTGACAGGTACGTATGCAAGATCCCTTGTAGATTCGTTTTAACTTCGGTTAATTCGGGTTTACGGGAGTAAGTATGATTAGCATCGCGACCCGGGGGTTAACCATAATTACTCTGTTCTCAGGTCCGGGTCGTGACAAGAAGAAAAGACAAAGCACAAGAGAGTTGTGATTCTCCATTGAAGACCAACCTTCTGTTGGATCAGAGTTTGAAGATGGCACAATCAGGTACCATTTTACTACTCTACTGGTTTAGATTATATGATTACAGTATTATTGGATTGATTCCAGAGAGGGTTTATAAACCTAAGATTTTCTAACAAGTTCTCCAAAATTTCATCATCCACAGAGGGAACCACTGGGTGAATAATAGATGGCCTTCATCCACCATTCCACATATCATCTCTATAGCTTATGGACCAACTTGCTGATTTTGTCTACTCAACAGCATCATTACTCAAAACTCATGCTTAATGTTTTCATTTAATCAATGCATTTTTTGTTCCATTTCTTTTACATTACTAGTTACATTTTTCTTTTTATCAGTAAGGTGACTTGAGCACACAACCTTAAGGTTCCAATGGTGAGCACCTTCCTCTGTGTCTTGGACTCCCATCAAGCTACATATTCTATCTACAATATTGACTCAGGTAATTACTTGATTGGTGCAGATGCTAAACAGAAGCAAGGATTAATTCAGTTGGTAAAAGAGAAAAGAGAAAGGCTCCGATTTTGTTCTTGATAATCAGCGCACTTTGTTTATCTTTTGTTTTCAAGGCCTGCCAGTTCATGGTTATCGAAAGCAGAAATTCCTGTTTGTTTGGGATTTGCTTTTGCATGAGTAATGCACATGTAAATACATATCATAACTCTATGTTCTTTTTAATTCAGCATAACTAATACAAACTTCTGTATTTAGGATGAAAAGAGATGCCCATTATCATAATGTTTTAAATTTCTTTGCACTTCCTTCTTGCAATTTATATTAACCATACAACACATAAGCTCACAGGCACATACAAAAAACTGCATTAATACTAAAGTAATTCAGAATCACTTGCGGGAGTCACAGAATTGGCGGATAGGAATGCGCATAACGATTCGACGTTGGTTTCAAACATAGGTCTGGTACTTTGTCACGCACTCCAACTTTGTCATTTGTCAGCTCACGAGATTCATCAATAAAAATAACCTAACCGTGTGGAAAGGCTTCTCAGAAGGTGGTTGGCATGGAGAAGACTTTGAGGCACGTCCTCTGATGTCGATCGATAGAGGGAATCCACCAGTAAACATGCAAGAACTTGCCCCATTACTGAAACCACAACTTCTGGAACTTCAACTGTGGGGGGTGAGAGACATTGTGTATTAGCTTTCATGATAAGCACTTCAGTATTACATGATGACATCCATATATGAAACTGAGGAATGATAAACTCAAATTGGCGAATGTTCTTCAAAAAGAAAACTTGCTAACATTGAAAGAAGAAACTTACAAGAAATGTAATTAACTACATCTCAGGATTTAATAGTTGATCCATTGCAATTGAGTTGAGAGGCTCTTGAAGTTGAATTCTATTGGCAGATAGCTCTTTAGAAACAGTTTGCATGGTCGGTCGAGATTGTGGATTAGCTCTTATACATTCAAGTGCCAGAAACATGGCCAAAACGATTTCATTTGCATTCTCATCAGTGGGAGGTGGTAGGCGTTGGTCCAATACATCCATTAGTAGTATATTTTGGAAATGTGTGTAGAATAGCGAAGAAATTAGTTTTCCTGGATGCCTTCCCATCATCACTTCAAGTACTACCACTCCAAAACTATAAACATCAGATTTTTCATTCACTTTCATTGTGTATGCAAGCTCTGCAGGGAAAAAAAATATAAGAGGAAAATTAAGTTAGTTCTCTAACATGTTCATTTCCACATAATTTCTCAATTGACTATCTAGTACTCAAGTAATGTGTGCACTTCGTTCAATGAGTGAAAATACATCATGTCTTGTTGTTAAAAGTAGGGATATTTTTTCCTTCTATCAGGAGACATTTCTAATTAATTCTATAAAACAAAGTACTTGCCTATTTTCCAAAACATAAGAAATTGACATACATGTATTTTAATTTTCTCCGAAAAAAGAAGAATTTAAGTTTAATAATCTCTTCCATTTTTGTGCCTAGGAAAGAGGAAATGAGACAATGGAACTTTGAACATGAAATGAAAATCTCACCCTAATTACAGAGCACGATCTTATAAAAGTTCCACATATCATTACAGCTTTGATAGGGATGCATGTATCTCCAGTACTAAGTAGTTCATGGATCTGAAATCATCCAAAGATTTTCAAAAATAGTGGAAAAGGAAAAGGCTAGTAGTGTGTGATTACCTGGTGCGACATATCCGTAAGTGCCTGCGACAACAGTCCAGTTAGATGACCCATGCTCTAGAAATCTTGCAGTACCAAAGTCAGAGATAGAAGCCTCAAATTCTGAGTTTAACAACACGTTGCCAGTAGATATGTCACGATGAACAATTGGTGGAGTGCAATCATGGTGCATGTAAGATAAGGCATGGGCCATTCCTTTAATGACGTTTATCCTATTAACCCAATCTAAAGCCACAGCTCCTCCATCATCATTTAGGATAGCAGACAAGCTTCCCCTTTGCATGAACTCATAAATCAAGAACTCATGTGAAGCATGTGAGCAAAATCCGTAGAGCTTCACAATGTTACGATGACGAATTGCTGTCAATGCCTGAATCTCACTCCTAAAGCTTTTCTGATCACCTTCCATGGGGTAAAGTTTCTTTATGGCAAATGTCTGCCCTGTTGGTAACTCTGCTTTGTAGACACGCCCATATCCTCCCATTGCAATGCAATATTTATCGCTGAAACCCTCAGTGGCTTCAATTATATCTTTGTACACGATTCTTCCATCATAATTCCATATCGAAAATATATCCCTGTCGTTCACCTCATTCTGTAAATTACCTTCCCTTCCCTGAGTGAGTGAAATCATTCTAGCCCTTCTACGAGTGAATGAAATGATTCGAACAATGATGAATAGAGAAAATAATAGCCCCAAAAGAGGAACAACAACGATGATTGCAATTTTGTAGCCTTTCATTGAACCACTTTTATTTACCGAAGAGGAATTGCAGGGAGTCATACCTTGTATACCACCACATAAACCTTTATTGTTTATGAAAGAATACTTCGTTGCATTTTTAAAAGCATTATTTTCAGGTAGAGGACCCTCGAGCTCATTATATGATAAGTCCACTGATGACAAACTAAGCATACCTTCAAAAGAAGATGGAATCGAACCTGAGAGCATGTTGTGAGAGAGATTCAGGCTTTCTAACTTGTCTAATTTCCCAAGCTGCTGTGGTATCTCTCCAGTTAGGGAGTTATTACTGAGATCTAGCACAATTTGTAGGTCTAACAGATTGCCAATTTGAAATGGAATGCTTCCATTTAAACCATTTCCATTCAATTTCAAGTAATTCAGTCTAGAGCAATTCCCTAGCTGTTCTGGAATAGGACCACCCAGGTTGTTATTTGATATATCAAAGATCTGCAGATTAGATAATTGTCCAATTTCAGGCAGCAGCTGGCCAGAAAGACGATTATCATTTAAACTCAGATTCAGTAAAGAAGCCAGCTTCCAAAACTCTTTTGGTATCTCTCCTGTAAGATTATTTGAAGAAAGGCTAAGTACTGCCAACTTAGTTAACTGCGCCAAACCAGGTGGTATACTGCCAGTGATTTCATTTCTTGACATTTGCATCCTAGTAAGATTTCGGCTTTCTCCCCAATTTGGTGAGAGCTCACCATACAAGCTGTTGTCACTCAGGTCAATGAATTCAAGGAGTGGATACACCCCAAAATCTTCAGATATATTTCCTTTCAGCTGATTTTCGTTGAGACGGAGCGTGGTTAGGCTTGTGCAGTTCTTCAAGCTCTCTGGGATTGGACCTGTGAATTGGTTGCTAAATGCCTCGAAATTTTCGAGTGATCCACCTCTGCATATTTGTTGCGGTAAATGGCCTGAGAAGTGGTTACTACCCAAATTGAATGAAGCCAACCGTGTTAAATTTGTAATTCCTTCAGGTATCAAACCTGACAACTGATTCTCATATAGGCCTATTCTGGTGAGCTTCTTCAAATTACTTATAGTTTCAGGGATAGTTCCAGTGAGGTTATTCATCAGCAAGCTGAGGTCAACCAGATCTTTCAGATTTCCAATTCCTTGGGGAATTGGACCAGAAATCTGATTATCGAAGAGTCTCAAGACAGTAAGTTTAGTCAAATTTCCTAAGGTGGAAGGGATGGAACCTGTTATGTCATTGATAGCCAATTTTAGCTCAGTAAGGTCCTTGAGATTTCCTATTTGAGTAGGAATTGAGCCAACAATATTGTTTCTTGAAAGACTCAAGTGTGTAAGCATGGTTAAGTCACATAAAGTAGAAGGAATGGAACCTGTAAGAAAGTTATCAGACAAGTCCAACTCAATCAAACTCATCAAATTTCCTAGTTCTTGAGGAATTGCACCAGAAATTTGATTCGATGAGAGATCAAGGAAGGCCAACTTGGAAACATTCATGATATGGGTCGGTATGATTTGAACAAGTGAGTTGCCTCTGAGATCAAGATGCAGGAGATCTGGAAAGGATGAGAAGCTGAAGTTGGTGAGCTGACCTTGCAAACTGGCATTTGGTAGGCTTATTCCGACAACTTTCCCTGCATCATTGCATGATATTCCAGTCCAATTGCATGGGCTTGTGTTGGTGCCATTGGTGAGTGACCATGAATTGAGAGAGTGTGATTGGAGGGTGGATTTCCACTTGAAGAGAGCATCAGCTTCTGATGATGATGATAATAGATTGCAAGAAACTGAAATGACCCAAATAAATGCAAAGATAGCAGCAGGAGATTTCTCTGATGCCATGGTTGCTTAATGTTTTTGGGTGATGGGTGGTGGTGTTTATTATGATTTTACAAGAGTTTTATATCCAAACACAGATACGGGTCAAGGTGTGGTCTGGTGAGCAAGAAGAAAAGTTAGACTCGTCGACAGAAGCAGCAATAATTCAATCAGTACAGGCCAAAAACAGGCAAAAGGAAACTGGGTGGAAGATGCAGATGATTGAAAATAAAGCATCCAAGGAAGACTAAGGGGTCTTTGAGAGATAGAGAGATGTGAATATGTTTTTTGTGTGTGGAATCTAGTTATGAAAGGGATGACTTGGAGATTGTAACTTGTAAGGTGGAATTCTCTTGGGTTCTGTCCATATACCTTCCGTTTTTTTTTATAATCTGACATGTGATAATATATGTGCATGCATTTATGAAGTAGAAAGTATCTCATGCTGACTACTGTTTGTAGGACTTCGCATTTTGCCACCTCCTTTGGCATGGGTGGGTCTACCTTTTTGCTTGGTCCTTACAATTAAAAGTGTTCTTAACAGTTGGGATAAGCCGAGGCTTGCCATAATCATATCGTTGAAGAAATATTCATGCATGGATCTAGCCCATGGGCCTGAAAATTAGACCCTGGCCTAGCCAATTTTCAAAATGATTAATGATTTGTGCTAAACTGTCTGGGCTTTGTCTTAATTGACAGAAAATTAGCCTGAGTTTCATCAGACTATGGATTCTAAAGCAAAGCCCAAACCGGGCTCATAAAGGCTTGGTATGGGCTGGCCAACCATGAGCACTTATACAACACCTTCTCTCCAATACCCTTTCCAAAATTCCACTTGAAAGTAATCTATACTAATGAAATGATCATGCTGAAAGAGTGTCTATTGAGTCTAACTGGGGTTCTTCTCCTATAGGAGTCTCATATGGCCGCTGTAGAGGATTTTCAATCACGGCCTTTAATCCAGAGGATGGTTTCTCTTTATGGATGGCCAATATTGAAAATCTTACACTACCCTATGTGGGACCCAGCATGCGAAAAGTTTGCATTGTTTAACTCCACATTAGAGTAGAAACCATCCTACTAAACAATACATAAATTTCTTTAATAATATTTCTCACCAAACTGTCAAACACTTCATAGGAATTTCTTAAACAGAACATTTAACTATTGAGTACTCAAGGGACATTCCAATTGAAGTAAATAACTTGTCTTGTGAGGGTACATCAGTGCGTGGTCCCTCTGTGGGGACTTTTTGTAAGACCTCAAGTCCGACAACTTTTTCTCTAATGCCCAAAATATTTTTGAGAGAGGTTCCTAGGTCTGCCACATCAGACATTGGCCAGAGCCCTTTTCTTCCCCAAAAAAATATTATATTTGTAAAGTAAAACCATGTGAGGTGGCAAAGATCAGTGTAGCAGCTGATATTGGTGATTACCCAAAACTGATTGATGCTTGGATGATCATATCAGTTTTGTTGGCACCAAAACTGGCCCGTGGCTCAAGCATCCCACTTGTTGGATTTGGACAACCACTTGGGAGTGAAAATGACCTGCTGGTAGTAGAAAAAACTTCAGAGATCAACTTCATGTGTTTTGATACTTTGACTAATCAAAAAGAAAGAAAACTTCACGCGTTTTGACAAGGAAGATGTCCAAAAACAGTGTGCGCTGATTTCGCTCATCATGTTTAAAATCAACACCATCATGTTTAAAATCAACACACGGGTATCAGTCGCGGCTGTTCATCATGTGCAAAATCAATACATTTACGGTGTCGGTATCAGTTGCGGTCTCTTTTGGTGTGACAAAATATATATATATATATATCCTAATTTTTTTTTAAATATATCTAAAATACACAAAATATTATAAAATGTTATAAAACGTGCAATTTTTTCTATTAGTAAAACCTATAAAATAAAATATCGACCCCCCTAAATTATAACATCTTGAATCGCTATTTATTCATTATCTGTATTAAGTTTTTGTGTTTAATCTTGGGCCTATCACTATAAACGTATTTATTCTTTATCCTTTTGATTAACCATTATTTAACACCTACATTTTTAATACTTTATTCATATGAATTATAAATGATTAATATGATAGTCCATAAGTCAAGCAATTCCTATTTGAATAAGTCTTATTGAGGACCCATTTAGGGTGACATTTATTTTAAATGATTTATATTTTCTATAAGGGGGCCCTAATAGTATGGTACTAGTCAAAATAAGAAGGGCATTTAATTAAGCAAGTTAGGTCTATAGAATGCGGGCCTATTTTAGGGCCCACGGAATTAACATAAATCATAGAAAATATGGCATTTAATTGAGCACTTCAGATTTTTTTCCAAAAAAAATTGAACATTTTAGACTTATATGGTGGCCCGATCTCTCTCCCTTTTGGCACAATAAATATAGAATGGACAATCCATTTTCTTCCTCTCTTCATCCCTCTTTCTTTTCTTTTTTTTGTAATTTTCAGCCCTAGGAACCGATCTAGGCTGATAACCATTTTTTGGCTGATATTGAAATACCCAGCAAAATACCGGTTCGATTATGGCCAATACCAATGCTTATCGGCTCATAAATGCTAGTATCGACCGATATTTTAAATATTGGGTGAACAAGATGAACAACCTGTAGTTCATCAAGTGCAGTAATACCCTTTGTCACAATCAAACGTTTAACTCCGGAGTTCTTATGAGGTCCGATGCCGCACGGCTTTAAAACGCGTCATGTTGAGTTAGGACGGTGTTTGACTTATAAGCATAGGATCAGAACTTGGAAATTTTCAATGTGGGATTTGGACAAAGCCTAACGGTGCCACCGAAGCACTGCACCCTTACCCCTGCTAATTTCCCTTTTTTGTCTCATAGGATCATTTGACCTTTTGACACGATCTTGCCTCAAGGATTTACCAAGTGGATTAGAGTTTCGCACTCTCCCGCACAAGAAATAGAGTCGTTCTCAGCTTTGTCATTCCCCCGCCCAACTCAATATGATATTGTTCGCTTTGGCCCACGTGTGCGCAATAACTTCCCGAGCGGTCACCTATCCTGGTATTGCTCCCGCCCGAGCACGCTTACCTCCAGAGTTTTTTTTTACGTCCAAGACCACACAACTTTAAAATGTGTCATGTTGAGCGGTCCCCACCCTTCAATCTAAATTAACTCGTTCACTCCACCTTATAGCCCCCACTCAAGTTACAAGTTCCCGCTACAAAACTCGACTTTTAAACGCATCATGCTGAGCGATCCCCACCCTACTTTTAAACGCATCATGTTGAGCGATGCCCACCCTTCGGTCTAAACTAACTCGTTCACTCCACCTTATAGCCCCCGCCAAGGTTACAAGTTCCCGCTACAAAACTTAATAACCAACTGTCACGCGATCACCCATCTCGATACTAGCCCCGCCAGGCGTAACGCTTAACTTCGGAGTTCTTATGGGATCCGGGATTGCACAGCTTTAAAATGCGTCACTTTGAGTTAACACGATGTTTGGCTTATAAGCCCAGGGTCAGGACTTGGATATTTCCAATGTGAGACTTAGACAAACCATCACGGTGCTAACCGAAACACTCCACCCTTACCTATGCGGATTTTCTTTTTTGGCTCATATGATCATTTGACCTAGTCGTTTAGCAACTCTACCCTTAAAGTCAAGTAAGGTAAAGCCCCAATTTCTATAAATAAATAAAAAATCTCACCAAAACACTTTAATTCATATTTTCCACCATAATTTTTCAAAAAAAAGTTAAAAAACTAACCTCATTTCTCCACTAAAAGACAAAAAAACTCCACTTTTCAATAAAAAGAAGTCAAAAAGATTCCATCACAAACAACCAAAAATAAAATACCATCATAACCCACGTATATTTTGTTATTTTCTCAAAATAACCTTTACTCTACTCAACTCCACAAGTAAAACCCCCAAGCAGGCCCTATATAAAGGGATTACCCAAGCAGATTGGAGTCTCACCCCCCCTTCACATGCCATGTGTGAAAGTAGATTCCACCTGTTAATGCAAGAGGCCCCCTCAATATTAACGACTGAGATGAGATTTCATGCATGGCACAATAAATGGACTCTTGCACAAGAGAATTCACTCTCTTCTGATGTTTGGTTTTACGCTAGGCTTAAGTTGGTATGTGCTGCTCAATTGGCAACCCCAGATGTCAGTGGCCACCCACTGATCCATGTATGAATATACCACTCCCTCCCACATTTGTGGGCTCCTATTTCCACACTTATGGACTTCCTTCCTACTTGTGTGGGTTCTCCTTTCCATTAGGACTTTTTGATATATATTGTTATGTCATTCTCTAATAGCTCTAGCTTTTGGTGGTTTTTTTTTTTTTTTTTTTTTGGGTTAGGGAAGATATTTTTGGAGCTGTCGTGTGGGCTACCTTAGGTCTGTCAAGTAAAATGCTATACAGCACTTAATGGAAGTTGGAAGTCTCAATTACTGTGGGGCCATCTTGATGCATGAAAACAAATAAGATTTTCATATTTGATGGTAAAGCAATTTTGACAGGAAAAAAAAATCTTGACTAATTAAATTTTTAAATGGGTAAGGGATCAAAACCTTAGACACCAAAAAGGAGAAAAAACACCACCGACTAAACACTAACCGGTCAAGAACAAATTCAGCAGTTTTTCTTTTCTTTTTCAGACATTTGGCATAGACATGTCGTCTGCTAGGCTTAAGTTGGTATGTGCTGCTCAATTGGCAACCCCAGATGTCAGTGGCCACCCACTGATCCATGTATGAATATACCACTCCCTCCCACATTTGTGGGCTCCTATTTCCACACTTATGGACTTCCTTCCTACTTGTGTGGGTTCTCCTTTCCATTAGGACTTTTTGATATATATTGTTATGTCATTCTCTAATAGCTCTAGCTTTTGGTGGTTTTTTTTTTTTTTTTTTGGGTTAGGGAAGATATTTTTGGAGCTGTCGTGTGGGCTACCTTGGGTCTGTCAAGTAAAATGCTCTACAGCACTTAATGGAAGTTGGAAGTCTCAATTACTGTGGGGCCATCTTGATGCATGAAAACAAATAAGATTTTCATATTTGATGGTAAAGCAATTTTGACAGGAAAAAAAAATCTTGACTAATTAAATTTTTAAATGGGTAAGGGATCAAAACCTTAGACACCAAAAAGGAGAAAAAACACCACCGACTAAACACTAACCGGTCAAGAACAAATTCAGCAGTTTTTCTTTTCTTTTTCAGACATTTGGCATAGACATGTCGTCTGCTAGGCTTAAGTTGGTATGTGCTGCTCAATTGGCAACCCCAGATGTCAGTGGCCACCCACTGATCCATGTATGAATATACCACTCCCTCCCACATTTGTGGGCTCCTCTTTCCACACTTATGGACTTCCTTCCTACTTGTGTGGGTTCTCCTTTCCATTAGGACTTTTTGATATATATTGTTATGTCATTCTCTAATAGCTCTAGCTTTTGGTGGTTTTTTTTTTTTTTTTTTGGGTTAGGGAAGATATTTTTGGAGCTGTCGTGTGGGCTACCTTGGGTCTGTCAAGTAAAATGCTCTACAGCACTTAATGGAAGTTGGAAGTCTCAATTACTGTGGGGCCATCTTGATGCATGAAAACAAATAAGATTTTCATATTTGATGGTAAAGCAATTTTGACAGGAAAAAAAAATCTTGACTAATTAAATTTTTAAATGGGTAAGGGATCAAAACCTTAGACACCAAAAAGGAGAAAAAACACCACCGACTAAACACTAACCGGTCAAGAACAAATTCAGCAGTTTTTCTTTTCTTTTTCAGACATTTGGCATAGACATGTCGTCTGCTAGGCTTAAGTTGGTATGTGCTGCTCAATTGGCAACCCCAGATGTCAGTGGCCACCCACTGATCCATGTATGAATATACCACTCCCTCCCACATTTGTGGGCTCCTCTTTCCACACTTATGGACTTCCTTCCTACTTGTGTGGGTTCTCCTTTCCATTAGGACTTTTTGATATATATTGTTATGTCATTCTCTAATAGCTCTAGCTTTTGGTGGTTTTTTTTTTTTTTTTTTGGGTTAGGGAAGATATTTTTGGAGCTGTCGTGTGGGCTACCTTGGGTCTGTCAAGTAAAATGCTCTACAGTACTTAATGGAAGTTGGAAGTCTCAATTACTGTGGGGCCATCTTGATGCATGAAAACAAATAAGATTTTCATATTTGATGGTAAAGCAATTTTGACAGGAAAAAAAAATCTTGACTAATTAAATTTTTAAATGGGTAAGGGATCAAAACCTTAAACACCAAAAAGGAGAAAAAACACCACCGACTAAACACTAACCGGTCAAGAACAAATTCAGCAGTTTTTCTTTTCTTTTTCAGACATTTGGCATAGACATGTCGTCTGCTCAATGGTTTTGCTTTACTTCTTCTCCTTCAATTCAATCCAGTTCAGATATTCTCTCCTTTCTTCTCCAAAATCCTATAATTTTCAGTGTTACCTTTTTCAAATGGCTTGCAGAAGAGCCACTCTCAAGCTTCTGAGAAGGAGATATCTGTCCCAATCTGTTGTAAGAAGCTTTTATATATTTCCCTCATATCTACTTCTTCCCAAGATCAAAGAAACTTGCAATTTCAATTTTTTTGGGGAAAAAAATGCTTTTTTGAAGAACTATCTGTAAGACCCCGACCCCGCTTAAATATGACTAATGCCGAATTAATCTTAATTAGGTGTCAATTATGTGTTTTAGATGGTTTTGTGATGGAATAAGTAGATTAGTGGAGTGTTGAACCAACTTAGGCAGACCTATGACCTTTTGATAATTTTGGGCCGCACATGTGTTGCCAAAGTTTATTGGGTTTAGGTGCATTTCGTTAGCATGTTATTATCATTAAAATTCATATTTGGACTCAACCTAATTGGACCCAACACAACCCATTCTAAGCCATTTCTCACTCAAAAGCCCTTTTTTTAAGAATTCCTTCATGAAGAAGCCTTTTCCCCAAATATTTCATAAGACATTGGACTTACATGCAAAGGGAACAAAAATTGCCCCTTTACAAGCCATCACCATCGTTCCACAATACCCATTTCATCTCATCTGTTCCAGCCAAAGGAAAACTCCTTTCTTTCTCCATTTCCATCCTCTCTTCTAAATTGCCATTTCAAACTAAAAGAAGCGCATGCATGTGCAATCTAGCCACCGGATTCATCTCCTTCCTCCATTCCATTTACCACATGCAACCATCTTCTCCAACCTAAGCTTTTTCGTTCAGTGTTTCATCTTTACCCACTTCTTGGTAAGATTTCTTCTCTCTAATGTGTTCTTTAGATTATACTTGTGGATTAGACTCATTTAAAGTGCATGCAAGTTAATAGATTTCCATTTATTGCATTTCACCATTGTAGGAAGTGATTGAGCTTAGAAAATTGGGGGTTTTGCTTTATTTGATTCAAGAAGAGAAATTAGATTGGAACGCACCAAAAAGAGGCAAGTAAATGAGCAATTTGAGATATATGCATGCTAATGATTCCTTGATTGAAAGTTATCTCTTGTGTGGTAATTTCAGCCTTGTTCCTTTAAATTAGATTGATATTGTTAAGTGGGTTCTTTTGAATGGATTAGCAAAGAATGAATTGGATGTGTGGAAAAGAAATGGACCATAGGGAGCAAATGGAGGCTCAAATTGGTCATTTCATGTTCTTAGGAATGTTGTAGAAGTTTGGATAGATGGGGGGGGTGGGTGGGGGGGTTGATAAACAATGTAAAACAGAATTTTTATAGGTTCTGTGTGGAAAATTTTGCCCAGAATTGGGCTAGCCGGGTTGGGCCCGCTCGAATGGGTCGGCCCAATGGGCCCAACAATGCCAACTTTGGATGGCCATACCTTTTGACCCATACATCCGATTTTTGAGTTCTATATATCGTTGGAAAGCTCTTGGAATGAAGAAACCAATGGTATACACCTCCTAGTGATTAGAGGTTGGGAGAGGAAGTGAAAATGTGAATCAATGAACCAGACCCGTCTCTTTTGAGACAAGGGATTTTTCACCTAGTTGGACTCCTAGGTTGGAACCATTGGCCATTAAGGGAGTTAATGTCACTTCAAAAGGGCCTAAACTCTTCATAATCAATCCCTGAGGATGATTGTGACAGAATCACTAAACCAATAAGGTTTTTAGGGTGTAAAGGATTGACTTTGTAGGTCTTTAGACATAGAATCCTAACCGATTATCATAGTCCGATGGAATTATATCATATGGGAAATCTTTGGCTGAGATTATCTCATATACTTATCTGACTCATCTAGAACTTTGCCATGTGTGTTGATTTAGAGAACTTCAATGCACCTTACACATACACAACGTGACACCAACGAGATGTAGCATGTGCATTGAATCGTCTAAAACAACATCGCAATGGACGGTTAGAGACGGTGGATAATTAGATTAGGATTGGCTAGTAAATATTCTTGATTCTATTAATTTATTTGCATATGCATATTGGGATTAATTCATTATTGCCCTCAAATATTCAAATGATTATTATATTGCATTCTTCGTATTATTTCACTAATTGTATTACAATTGTCTTACAAATGTTATCATTCATTTATGTGTTATTCGAAGGGAGTATGTGATTCGATTCAATTAGAAATGATTCGAGATTATGAAATGAAAATAATGGATATGATTAGAAATGATTCAGTTCGTAGAGTCTTACTCCAGTTTATTATTATTTGATTCGAATGGTTCGGCACTACTTAGCTTCAACCTTGTGATACCCGACGGGGTTACAACTTGGTTCAGTTATTCGAGACTACTGCAGTATGTCGTCTGGAGCACCGAAACTCCAGAACCGGGTAGCCAGGTGAACCTTTGGCCGGGTCACTGGTGACATCCCAACTAGATTCGCTCTCTATCGGAGAGGATGAGCAAATGTAGTAGCCAATTAGAAAGTAAGTACTCGATTCTTGATTTGATAAAGCATGAATTATTCATATTGCACAATGTGCCTAGTTGACATTATTTGGTCTCTTTAATTTATTTGTCTTTAAATTCGAAATTTGAATAACATGTGTTGAATCTTAATTGCTCATATATATTATTGAATCATCGTATTCATGGTGCTACACTTGGTCTCATAGGAATTCATGTTTCCGAAGAGGATAACTGATAGTTCTACAGACTATTGATTGAATCGGTTAAGGTAATGGTTAGCTTGACTACGGAGTATGTACAAGAGTGGTTTTGATGAGTTTAAGATTAGCCATTTAATCTTGCACTTAGTTTAAGGTAATGCATATGATTAGTTCTATTTTGCATTTGTATTAGAATTATGTTCAATCTTAGATAAGCATCTAGTAGATGGTCATTAGAGTACTTATGTACTATGCATTTTAGATGTTTAAATTATTAGCTTGATAAAGACAATTGTAATATAATAGATTGGTTAATGGACCGCTCATGGCTTTGATATTGATATTGTACATACTTCCGCAAATAAATGTTCATTGACAGGTGTCGGTGAGTAATCCTCACACGTGAAATGTGGAATTTTCTCCTTCGTGAATTCAGACTTGGTCCGGAACAGGTGCGAGTTCACGGGAGTACGCGTGTCACGCCTTGGGAACCACCCTAATAAGGGGATTCTCGGGTCCGAGATGTGACACTATCACTTGAAAAGGTGTTGAAGATGTTTGTCAGTATTTACTTGTTATTATAGCATGGTAGCTCAATTCCTAGAAGCATTGCATCTGCACAGTATAGTTTCCTTTTATGCTTTTATCAGTGTATCAAACTGCTGGTTGAGCTAAGTCTTGTAGTTTGTGTTTGTACTTTTGAGAGTACGTTTTCTTTTGGGTGTTTTTTCTTTCTTTTTTTTCAAACAAGCAAATTAACTGTAATGGGAAATAATATCAACACTATCTGTATTAGGAGTGGGATCTTAGGAAAATTGATCGTGGAGAACATCCTTGATCAGGGAGTTTTGTGCATAATTTCTGACATGAATCTTGAAATCTTGCGTAAATGGAGGTGTGAAAAGCAAGTGGTTTAAACCATTACACATGTTACTATTACAGGGCGGTGCCACTAATGGATTGGAGGAAAAACATAGGCGGTCTATAGGGCTGCACAGACAATTCGGTATTACCGTTAAATTGGATCGAACTGACCAAACCGGGTGGTTCAGATTGGTTTTATAGGAGATCGGTGGTCTACATTTTGAAAAATGTAGAAACTATTTAGATCGGTCGATTATCGGTTTGAACCCCCGGTTCACGGCCTAAATCGATCCAATCGGTATATTATGTAATTTGAGCATTAGACTATTTATATTTTATAGTTTTATTTGACTAGAATTCAACAACTCATGTGCCTGTTGCGCCTCTTCTACAGTGTCATCATTTTGAAAATTTGAAATTTCTAATTTAAAAAAAAAGAAAAGAAAAAAGTGGTTTAACCGATTGAACCAAATCAAATACTTCAGTTTGGTTTGGTGCAATTTAAGCCATCACCATCGGTCAGATCAGACTAGTTAATTAAAAAATTGATAGATTCAGTTTGGTGGTTGGTTTAAGTGCTAAATCGATCCAAACCGTCCATGTGCAACCCTATTGGTCTGTTTTCTATTTTTCATTTTTGTGAATTTAATGGGCTCCTAAATCGAGATCCGAACTGTTTGATGACTTTAAAAAGAAAATAATAATAATAATAATAATAATAATAATACTAAAGTCATGGAGTCAAAACTCAAATTCAGTCATCACAAGATTTTGAGATATTTGCAAAATGATGTTGACTCTAAAATCTGCCATTTTGGACTTTTGTGGGACACATTTTCACAATCAGAATTGTTTGTCTTCTTTATAACGTCGAAAGCAACTAGGGGACCAAATTCAGTGCTTTAATTTATTATGGATCTCGAGAAATTTGTGAAAAACCATGAACTGTTGGATATACCTACTTATTTTACACTTGTTTTTCACTTCCCTTTGCACTCAGTCCATTTTCTTTTTCAATTTTTCAATTTCCCTGCCCCCCTAAATCATGATCTGAACCTTTAATTCTCTTTATAATGTCCAAAAGGACATGGGTCTTCTAAATCCATCACAAATTTTCAGATAATTGTGAAAGGTCCAAACCCTAAAATCTTCCATTCTGGACTTCTATTAGCACCATTTTCATGAGGCGAACCATTCATCCTCTCCGAAAAGGCAAAAAAGTGTTAAGAGGGGCAAATCTTCTGTCTTGATTCATCATGAATTTTGAGAAATTTATGACAAATGGCAAATCGTTAGGTGTACTGTGATTCACATGCAAAGAGGGGTGAAAATGATAATAAAAAAAAATGAAATGAGTTTCACATGTGATTCATTTCCCTGTTTAAATTATTCACATATGAATCATTTACACGTGTAAACCATTTTCCTATCTTCTATGAAAATGCCGAACAACCCTAAAGGGACCATTTTGGCCCCCAAAATCTACACTTTTACTGGCATTATTCACTGTTGCATTTCCCAAAATTTACACTTTCTTTAAGTCTCACAACGGCTGCATATTAATTTGCATATCTTGAAGCAGGCTCAAGAAGGATTTGAATCTTCCAGTAGCAACCCCTTAAGAGCATTGGCAATTATGGGAGCTAGTGTTTCTGGCCTTCTGGGTTTAACAAGCATTGCAACTACTACTGATGAAGCCTTGGAGGGGTTAGCACCTCCAAGCTATCCTTGGCCTCACAAAGGCATTCTCAGTTCCTATGACCATTCATCGTTTGTAAAGGAGTATCTCTTAATTATCAAGCCACTCTATAAAGCAATCATAAATATTTTTCAGAATTACATGATATTCATTTATTGTAGCTTTATTTCAATAGATTGCTTCCCTCAAATCCTTATGAAATGAAGAAACTTGAGAATATTACAGAATTTGCAAAGAGTTAAAATAACTTCTGCATTATAATATGCCAATCTTGTGCTACATCTTTGAGCTCAAACTTGACATGAGCAGGATTCGACGCGGCCACCAAGTTTATCAGGAATTCTGTGCTTCTTGCCATTCAATGTCTCTGCTTTCATTTAGAGAACTTGTGGGTGTAACATATACAGAGGAGGAGGCAAAGGCTATCACTGCTGAGATTGAGGTGGTTGATGGACCTAATGATGAAGGTGAGATGTATACTCGCCCTGGTGAGTTAAGGGATCGATTCCCTCAGCCTTATCCAAACGAACAAGCAGCAAGGTATTGTAATGGAGGGGCTTATTTTTCCTGATCTAAGCCTCATCACCAAGGTAACATCTAATGGTTTTTAACATTTTGACTTTTTTTTTCTTCATTATATTGTGCTTCTGCAACTGATATCCTGATGTGTTTCTGGCACAACATAATGGTCAAAACTATGCTTTTGCACTTCTCACTGGCTACCGTGATCCTCTTGCCGGAGTCGAGGTAATCATCTTCATTTCCAACAAGATATCTTATCCAATAAATTGTGATGACTTAATGAAAACTCCATTGCATCTTCAAAATAAGGACCCGTTCTGGCTTCTTTTTTTCTGGCTAGGTTGGCATGTTAGCCAGGAGTCATACTACCAACTGTTAGGATTGTAAATACACGCACGATCTATGAGACAATCACATAATCAATCCACGAGACATAGATTTACGTGGTTCGGCAAGATTGCCTACATATACTGGAGATTCACGCCATTCATTATTATTAGAGATTCCCACAAGAGTATAAGCACTCACTGTCTCCCTTGTTCTCTCTCAATTTCACCATTAATTACAATGCTATCACCACCCAGTATAAATATATGAAGCCCTAAATCTCTAGACACCCACAACCGTCGGATCTTACCTAATAATAGATGGTCTAGATTAAACTGAAAAATTACAGATAAACCCCTGTAATAGAATAAAGTCTAAATCAAGCTTCACCAACCCATCAATCTCCTACTTGAAGACTGAACATACTGAATGGCTTTGACAATAACAGAACATGACTAAGAATCTCAATTCCTCATCTTCATGCTTGAAGACTAACTGAAGCTGAGCACAGCTTCAGTTTCTCTGTTGTCACCACCTTTGTGAACATATTTGCAGGATTCTTACTTGATAAAATTTTTTCCAATTTCAACATTTTTTCTTCCAGAAGCCATCGTATGAAGTGATATCTAATCCGAATGTGTTTGGTTTTTGGTTGAAAGGCTAAATTCTTTGCAAAATGAATGGCACTCTTACTATCACTGTAAAGCTTGTTGGACTCTTACTTCTTACCCAACTCTTCCATTAACTTCTATACCAAATCATTTCCTTACTAGCTTCTGTAGCGGCAACATACTGTGCTTCTGTGGTTGAAAGTGCAACAATGTCCTGTAGTTATGACTTCCAACTGATTGTTGCACTACACAATGTGAAGACATATCATGTAGTGCTTTTGCTTCTATCAAGATCTCCTGCCAAGTCCGAATCAATTTAGCCATGCAATTTGATTTCTGATCATCCAAAACACAATGATACATTAATGGTGCCTCTCAGATATATAAGAATCCACTTAACTGCCTCTCAATGCGTTTTTCCGGGATTACTCATAAATCAGCTTACAATTCTCATTACATGAGCAATGTCTGGTCTAGTACAAACCATAGCATACATCAAGCTGCCAATAGCTGATGCATATGGGACCTTAGACATGTTCTCATTTTCCTGTTCTGTCTCAGGAGACAATTCTTTCGAGAGTTTGAAGTGGCTGGCCAGTGGAGTGCTAACTGGCTTAGCACCCTGCATGTTAAACCTGTTTAAAACATTTTCAACATATGCTGCCTGAGACAACTTCAATGTGCGATTCTTTCGGTCTCTACTAATTCTCATCCCGAGAATCTAATTTGCAGCACCCAAATCCTTCATTTCAAATTCATGCGACAACTATTTCTTCAAATTATTTATTTCATGTATATTTGTAATTGCAATAAGCATATCATCTACGTACAAGAGTAAAATAACGTAACAGTCATCAACACTTTTGAAATAACAACAATGGTCTGCATGACACCGTTTGTAACCTGTGTTGCACATAAACCTGTCAAATTTAAGATACCATTGTGACACCCCGGAGTCCCACATCGACTATAGAGAGGAAAGTGAATGGGGTTATATGTAAAGTTTACACCCTTACCTTGCATGAGGCCTTTTGATGGGTTGAGGCCCATCAGAAGTAAAACCGTGAGGCCCGTGGGCCAAAGCGGACAATATCATGCATGTGTGAAGGGTGGGGCGTTACAAATTTTCTTTTCTTTTCTTTTCTAATACAGAACCTAATTTTTTGTGGTCTTTCACCCAATTCATTCTAAGGCCACATGGGAGCTCAAAGACCAAATGCAGAAGGCGTATCCTTATCTTTTTCCTGATGAGGTATGTTTCGATTACCGGCCCGTTGACCCATTTATTTTGATATTATTATAATTATTTTTTTATTAGATATTTAAGTGGGTTTAGATGGTCAGCGAGTTTCTTTTAATGTTAGAATAGTGCCTGCGGAGTTTCGTGCGATTCTGAGTTCGTTTGACCCTAGTAGGCGGTAGTTTGCAAATTAGGAAAAAATTGAGTGTTTTTCCAAAAAATTTCTATCGCCGTGATTTTGGGTTCGTTGGAAAGGTCTCGTCGCGTTGATCAATTTTGTCTTCTGGCTCGTTGCGATCCGACGACCAGAAACCTTTTTAATAATTAATTCTTTCTCCGGACCCACTTAAGGGGTAACTTAGTCTTTTCTCCCTCCCATCTTCTTAACAAGAGATTAACCCTAATCTCTTAATCATTCTCTACAACGAACGAAGCCACAGCAACCTTTCTTTTTCCTCATTCTTCCAAGGCTCCAGAACTCCTTCCCTGAAGGATCACTTCCGCGATCCGAGCCGCTCACCTTCTTCCTCGCGATCTCCTCTTTCCATTGACGTCAGTTTGGTAAGATTTCCCTCTCTTTCATTTTCTCAAATAATTCTCTTTGGTTTAGATTTAGGTTAGATCTTGATCTTTTCCTCTCTTTTCTTCTTCTTTGCGTGTTAGATTGCATTTGGTCGGAGTAGATTGAGGTTTCTGCAGTGGTAGGGCTTCTCCTCAGATTTCCCCAATTCCAATCTTCTTCTTGGTTGAAGCAAGTAGATCTGCATTTTATAATTAAGCATGTGTGTATGTCTTCTATTGATTGGATGTGTTTTCTTGTTAGTTTTCCCTAATTCCAAGCCTGTTCTGTTATTAATTTGGGTTTATTTAAATTAATTGTTAATTTCAATGTTAATTGATGTTGATGTTGGATGAAATGGATTATTGGGGGAGCACGGTGGCTCAATTTTGTGCAGGTGAATTGTTGGAATGGATTGGATGAAAAACTACAAAAAATGAGGTTTCTATACTTGACAGAAAAGAAAAGAAGAAGGAAAAAAAAAAAAAAAAAGACCCTGGACGTCCAGAACGTTCAGTGACCATTGGACGTCCAAAACGTTCAATGGCCACTAAACATTAAATGGACATGACATCAAACATCAGACATCAGACATCAGCGCTTAAAAAAAAAAAAACAAAAAGGATGCAGATGGTTGAACATTCTCAACATCTGAACGTCCGGCCATGACAGTTGAAAAAAAAAAGAAAACCAAGAGGAAACGTGATGGCCATCACAGTTGAGAACAGAAGATGAGTAAAAGATAAAGTAATAAAATAAAAGTAAAAGAAACGTTGATGGCCACTACTGCTGACATGAAGCTGCTGTTGCATCATACATCCGATGAATCGGACAGATGGATGGTGCGTCGCGCTTTATATATATATATATTTATATATAAATATATATATATGGGCAAATTTCTATGGGCCATAACTTCTGAACTATACGTCGGAATTTCGCAGGCCATATACCGTTGGAAAGCTCTTTGAGCGTAGAATCCAATGATACATGTCTCGCGATGATTGGGGATCAGGTAGGGAGGTATCTAAGGGGATTAATTATTAGACCACTTTCTTGTTAGTAACGAGATTGTTAGCCTAGGTTTGGGTCTTAGACATTGGAAACCATGAAACCAATCTCACGTGACCATTAATGGAGTTTTGAAATCGTAGCACGTGGCTTGGTGTGCTTCGATGGGTTGTCTAGGTATTCGTGTATTGTGTATGGTTTAACCGAATGCGTACGGAATTGAATCAATCGATGCTCAACATGATTGTACACCAAGGAAATTCTTTATAAGCATTGATGATTCGAATTCCCCACGCACTCCGTTACACCATATATGGTACATGGATGACAACACTTACCTAGGGTTTGATTGTAATCTCTCCTTGATTTGTTAATCATATCCGTTGATTTTGTATCCTTGTACACTCTCTTGGCATAAACACTTAATTAATTATGAAACATAATTCCTTGTAGAATTAGAAGTTGGACCTGACTTAGAGTGTACCTTAGGACCCCGTGTTATGTAATTGATAAACATGACTGGCTAGACTGAAGGGATTATCATGTGAATGGATTTGTCTTGTATTGACTTGAAGGAGATAATCCCTATGAACATGTCTTGTATATTGAGTTAGCCAGACTTGCTTGTCTTGGTTTTTCCACGTGTCAACACCACTTTATTATTATTATTATTATTTGCATATCATGGCCAGCTGCAGTTTGGGGGTTTATTGATGGGCCGGTTACTCGGACATCGGGGTGGGCAGTCGGCTTTGGACGGCGTCCATGGCGTTGAATAGTTAGGAGCGGGCTTGGACCGTGCTACTATTCCCAGGACCGGGAGCTTGGATCCCCCTGGAGCCGGACTTTGGTATCAGTAGTCCGGATAGGATTGTTACTGATACCCCGTGAGGTGGCTTGGACATCCACGGAGTCTCCCTCTTGTGCATTGCATTACATTACATTGGTAGTGGTGATTGTTAGTATTGCTAGGATTTCTATTTATGATTCTGATGGTTATTTACTCATGCTACATGCCTAGTATTGTTCCTTGTATTCCTACGATCTTGTACTTGTCATTACTCTTATATTTGATGCATGTTATGTTTTAATTATATCTTGCTTATCTATTGCTCAATATGTCGTTGACTCTGTTCCTTGGTGTGCAGACTCCTCAGGTGAGTACTACTACGAGGAGCATGCCGGTGAGGAGATCCTCAGCAGAGGAGGCACGGGAGTGGAGTGCCGATGACGTAGAGTAGCGTCATCAATACCAGGCACATGAGAGAATCACTTTGGGACAAACATTAGATTTTTTTTAATTCATTTTTTTATTCTTCGTTGAACTTTTCTTTCATTGACATCATGTTGTTTTATGGCCTTAGTTTATGGGATGGCCAAAGTAATTAAATTAACTTCCACTTTAGCTTTAATTATTGCTTGCAACTTTAAATTTAATTGAGATTTATTATCCATTGTTGATATCAATGTATGTATTCCGCAGTTTTATATTACTTGAGGTTTGAAATGCAATATCCTCACAGCGGACTTACGATCCTTGGGCCTAAAAGGGCAAATTTTTTAATTGGCCCTAAATTTCACTCACCGAATCCGGTTTATTCTCTAATCGGGTTCGGGGGACGTGACAACCATTGTCTTAGGGCTTGCTTTAAACCGTATAAACTCTTTTTGAGCTTACACACCATTTCCTCCTTTCTTGGTACCGCATATCCTTATGGCTGATGGATATAGATGTCTTTTTTCAAATCACCATGGAGAAATGCGGTTTTCACATCTAACTGCTCAAGATGTAAATCTTCTACGGCCACAATGATCAAAACACTTCTGATTGTGTTCAATTTAACCACAGGAGAAAATAACTCAGAGTAATCAATACATGCCTTCTGCTGGAAGCCTTTTGCAGCTAATCTGGTCTTGTATCACTTGTTACCATCATGTTCTTCCTTCAATTTGAATACCCACTTGTTGTGCAATGCTTTCTTTCCATCAGGCAACTAAACTAAGTCCCATGTCTAGTTTGATGATAAAGATTGCATCTCATTTTTCATGCCTTGTTCCCACCTAGCCCGAATTTCAACCTGCAATGCTTCTTCATAACATGCCGACTCACCACCATCAGTTAACAAGTAAAACAAAAAAGGTGAATAGCGCTGTGTAGGCTTAGGAGTCCTAGATGACCTTCTTACCGGGGCAGGTATTTGAAGTTCCACCTGCGGGTTTTCATTTTCATGTACTTCAGGTACATCATTTTCAGAAGTGTCATCCAGTTCTAAATATCCATTGTTGTCCTCCTGCACTTTGTCTTTGTTTTTGTGCATCACTTTCTCGTTGAATATAACATTTCTGCTTCTAATGATTTTTCTATTTTCATCATCTCAAAAGCGGTAACCAAACTCATCAAAACCATACCAATGAAAGTGCATTTCCTAAATTTCGAATCTAGTTTGTCTCTTTTTTCAGCATCAACATAAACATAAGAGATACAACCAAATACTTTTAAGTGTAAAATGTTTACCTCTTTTCCGGTCCAAGCTTTCTCTGGTAGTTCACCATGCAAAGGTACTGAAGGCCCCGGATTGATCAAGTATGCAGTAATATTCACTGCTTCCACCCAAAACTGCTTGGGCAATCCAACATGTAGCCTTATACTTCTGACATATTCAACAATTGTCCTGTTCATGTGCTCTGCCACACTATTTTGCTATGGTGTATTGGGAATGGTCTTCTCTCGCTTAATGCTAGTTTTGGCGCAATACTCATCAAATTCTTTGCAGCATTACTCTCCCCCATTATCAGACCTTAAGCATTTCAGTTTCAAACCTGTTTCATTTTCAATCAAAACTTTCCACTTCTTGAAAATATCAAATACGTCGGACTTGTGTTTCATACGAATTTTCTGGTAGCATCATCAATGAATGTAACAAAGTAAGAAGATCCACCAAGAGAAAATACTTGAGTTTGTTCCCACACATCTGTGTGTACTAGTTCCAACCTCTCTAATTTCGATGGCCTGTCTACTTTAGAGAATGTAACTTTATTTTGCTTTCCGAAAACACAGTCTTCACAGAACCCTAAGTCTAATGATTTGAGTCCTTCCAGCTTACCTTTAGAATGAAGAATCTTCATTCCTTTCTCACTCATGTGTTTGAGTCTATAGTGTCATGTGTTTGAGTCAACGTATTTGCAACTGCAATGAAACTTGTAGAGTTGTTAGTCAAGTAACGAGTTCCTTCTTTCTTACCACGAGCAACAACCATACTCCTTTTTGTAACTTTCTAGAAATCATCTGCAAAAACAGTTACATGACCAGAGCTAGCAAGCTGACCAACTGATATGACGTTTCTCTTCAGGCTGGGTACATGCCTGACATCATTCAATTGCCATATACTACCATTTGACAATTTAACCTAGACATCTCCATTACCAATTATGTCACAAGATTCATCATCACGAAGATAAACTTTTCCAAAGTCACCTTGTACATAATTTTTGAGATATTCTCTATGTGCAATAGCATGAAAGGACGCACCAGAATCTATAACCTAAGATTTAGATTTATAATCAAAAGCAAGAATTAAAGCATCATGAACAGTATCACCTGCGATATTTACGAAAGTTTCGTTGTCCTTATTACCATTCTTGTGCTTGTTTTTCTTTGGTGGAACTCTGCAATCCTTTTTCATATGTCCTTTCTTGCCACAATTCCACCACTCGATCTTGCCTTTTGATAATCTTGACTTGCTCCTTGATTTTGCTCTCTCTCATAATTTTCCTTTGTTTTCCACATTCAATGCACTTCCTGATGATTCACCTGAAGGTTTCTTGCGAATTTCCTCATCGATGATAGCACTCACAATATCATCAAATTTCAGTTTGGTTAATCTTGAAGAATTACTCAGTGATTTAACCATACCATTCCAACTGTCTAGTAAAGAAGATAAAACCAACAAAGCCCAAATTTCATCTTCGAATTGCACATTAACCGAGGTTAACTGGCTCATGACCGTGTTAAACTCATTCAAGTGTTCGGCAACAACCCCACCTTCAACCATCTTCATGTTAAACAACTTTCTCATCAAGAAAACTTTATTTGGGGCGGAAGGTTTTTCATACATTCATGATAGGGCATCCATAACATCTTTAGTGGTTTTCTCCTGTGATATATTGAATGTAACAGACTTTGATAGAGAGAGTCGAACTGTACCTAAGGCTTTCCTATCTAGTACCTCCCCTTCTGCATCTGACATTGTTGCAAGTTTCTTGACTTTTCCCCCAAGCGACAAGTAGAAATTCTTCTGTAGAGGAGATCATCAATCTACATCTTCTAGTACGTGAAGTTTGTGCCATTAAACTTCTCAATTGTGAGATTCGTGTCATCCATCATTGCTCCCACTCAAACCAAGCTCAATCTACTTGACGAATTTTTCTACCTATCAAACTGTCAATCTGTTTCGTATACCTTGTAGATCTCGTTGATACAAAAAAAGAGCGCAATTCTGAGTCCGGATGGCTTCAGAAATCAAGAAATAATTCTAGCAGTTGAATCCGGTCAAACTTCTTGTTGACCATACTTTGGTGTCAGCCCCACTGGCTGCTGAATTGCTGGGCTTCTCCTGCTCGGATTGGGCCTGGTCAGACTTGACCTATACTTGACTTGGCCCAGGACTTCCGAATGCTTCTGGGCTTCCCTGGAAAGGGCAGGTCGTACCTAACCTGGAACTAACCCAAGACCTGGGACGGCCCAACTGGGTCTTCTTCCTCTTTGATTCTTTGCTACAGAACAGAGAACGAAGCCCCCTGGTCTCTTCTGCGGTTGTCTTCCGCAATAACGGTGGGAGGGCTGCCGGACTGACAATGGCGACGACGACGGCAGTCTCCGACGACTGCTGCGATCGTACAGCGATGGGATAGAGGAGTGACAGTTGCGGTCGCGATGGACGAGAGAGCAACAGAACTCTCCCCTTCTCCGACGCATGCAACGAGAGTCCAGTCTTCTTCTTTGTCTTCTCCGATCAATTAGATCCCTGGGTCCTCTGCGAGTTCCAACACAGAACCTTCTGCAACGATCCTCTGTCTTTGATCTAATCCAATCCCTGCCTTGATCAGAACTCCGATCTACTGTGTGGCAAAATCAAGAGATTCAGACGATCTCTTCTCCAGGATTAAAGCCAATCTCAATCGTGATCACTCGCGACACCAAGCCCTAGGAAAATCCTTGGCTCTAGCTCTGATACCAATTGTTAGGATCGTAAACACACGCACGATCTACGAGACAATCACACAATCAATCCACGAGACACGGATTTACATAGTTTGGCAAGATTGTCTACGTCCACAGGAGATTCACACCGTTCACTATTATTGGCTATTCCCACAAGAGTACAAGCACTCACTGTCTATCTTGTTCTCTCTCAATTTCACCATTAATTACAATGCTCTCACCACCCAGTATAAATATATGAAGCTCTAAATCTCTAGACGCCCACAACCCGTCGGATCTGGCCTTATGACAGATGGTCCAGATTAAACCGACAAATTACAGATAAACCCCTGTAATAGAATAAAGTCTAAATCATGCTTCACAAACCCATCACCAACCTATCCAGGGATCGATCTCTGAGCATTTGTGTGATACCGAAGTGTCAGCATCACTCAACCATGAGTTTATTGGAATCTAGGACAAACATTTCTCTGCCTTATCCAAGTGGATTGGTGATACCTATTAAGTCATGATCCTGCTGCTCTTGTTGGGCGTTGGTCTTTCCGTTGTCGTACATGGTTCCATCTCTCAAGAATGAAACCATCAATGAACTAGCGAGTTTACAAACTTTACATTGTTCCTCTCTTAACCCCAATGGGAATATGGGAATGTGCATATCACAAGCAAGGGAAATTAAGTAGCCATGATTTTGATGTGTACAATCTTGTGCAAGCCACAAACTAAGCCTCCTAATGTGAGTGTGGGCATTGTGTGAGGTCATTTTGTAATCAAGGATTTATGTGAGGCCGCTCCCCGATTTCGGTACTATCCTTAGTCTCGGTGTTGTCCAGCTTTGCAGTAGTGCCATCTCGGGGAAGCGTGGAGCCCATCTCGGTGGCTATGTTCGCGGGTGTCCACAACGGTCTCGGCCCTAAGCTCGATCTCGGCCTCCTGTCACTCAGCCATAAAAGCAGCCATAAATGCGCTGCCATGACGGGGGACGTCGAACTAACAAATAGAGTGGGCGGCTGACCAAGATAAGTGGCACGCCTTATCTTAGGGTCACGTCCATAGGTATAGGGGGATTGTCCGATGGGACGTTCCCTTTTTACCTACCCCCACTCAGGAGAGAAAAGTACATGCTGATGGGACTTCCATCTCTCCCTGAGGGGTCCAGTCCGATGATGACTCCCACGTCTATATAATGCATGAAAGAAAGCTATAAAAGGTATGCAACAAGTCTGTCCCCCATACTTCTTCTTCTTCATCAAACTAACTCAGGCATCGGAGTGCCTTCGGCTGCCTACAGCCAGGGGCTCTGACTCTTGTCTTCCTTTTTCAGGTCATCGGAGGCCCGATCCTTTCCCCTGATCATCCCCAGATCACCAAACCGAGAGCTTAACCCTCTCTCAACCAAGTCCGTAATTTTTAGGCACTTACAGTTGGCGCCATCTGTGGGGACAAGATCTTTGCCAAAACCAAACCTACAAGAGCCATGCCTCCACAAACCAGATACGGCGGCGAGGGATCGTCAAAATCCCGAAGAACATCGTCCTTTCCTCCGCCGGAAGACTCACCATTGCCATCGTTTTCACGACCAAAGCAGCAACCTCGGCAGCTCCAGTCATTACCTCTGATGGCACCCACCGGCACTCACACTGCTCCTCTTCCCCCTACGGGTCCAACGGAGTTTCCCCCCGTCCTGCAGGAGCTATCGGGGATCCCTCGCCAGAAAAAGTCCGGGGGAAAATCTGGTCCCACGTACGTGGAGGGTGTTGTCTAGTCGAACTCCTCGTCCCGACAAATGACGGCACCCCCCCCCCCGCCCCCCGTCGTGACAACCATCATGAGGCTCCTCACCCATAGGTAATCAGCCACCCAGGGGCCTACAACAGAATGCCTCCCCGTCAGACCCTCCACAACGGGGCAAAACCCCCGTCGGGCTGGCAAAACCCCATCATCGCACTCACGATGACGACCAGTCCTTTCATTGAGCCCATGAAGGGGGAGATGACACCCTGCTTGAAGAATTGATGCCCAGAACCGGGCCCTCCAGGAGAAAGAAGAGTTGATTCGTCATCTCCGAGAGCAGCTCCGGGCAAATGAAAAGAGGACTCACGTTCCACCTCCCAGACGACAGCAGAACCGTCCGGACAATCGAGACTTGAGGCAGGTCCTCAATGACAGAAGAAGAAATCACCGCGAAGAAGAAGGCTCGAGCAGCAACCACCTACCTAGCAACCTCTTGGGGTCGCGTCATGAGCCAGAGTCCCTAAGGCCAGAAAACACGACGGGTCTGAGGGAACTGCTGGATCACTACGTAAAACAAGAGGTGCAGGCCCGGTTGGTCGAAATCGGCTTCGCTCGAGACCAAATGGAGGCCCGCGAAGAAGAAGACCAGGGCGTGTCCCCTTTCTCCCAGGAAATAAAGGACTTCTCTCTTCCCGAGAGATTCAGCGTTCCAAAGTTCGTCCTCTATGACGATCTCGGACCCAGAAGCACACCTACGACATTTCACTCAGCGGATGTCGATATGGGGGGACGTCGGCCTCCTGAACTGCAGGGTCTTCTCCTCCAGTCTAGGCGACCTTCCGCTCCGATGGTTCTGCGCACTCCCTTCTGGGTCGGTCTCAAGCTGGAGGCAGCTTCGAAGCTCCTTTATCGAGAAGTTCCAAGCGCACCGTTTCATCCCGAAGACAGGTGGCAACCTCATGGCGATCCGGATGAAGGACGGTGAAAGCATCACCGCGTTCGCCATGAGATTTTGGATGATTTATAGCCAGATCACAGACGCCAAGGATGATGTCGCCATCATGTGCTTTCGATAGGCCTTGCTCCCAGGCAACGAGCTTCGCAGAGACCTGGTCTGAACCCCCATGACCACGATGAAACCACTGATGGCTAGGGTGAACCAGTACATCGAACAGGAAGAAGACGAAGCCCGAGGCAATGAGCGGTTCGGCCTCCAGCAAAAGGACCAGACCTCCAGAGAAAAGGGGATGTTCCCCAAACAGAGGCCAGACAGGAAGAGGACAGCCTCCAGTTCGGCAACCTTCTCAACCTCTATCTTGGGTAGCAGCAAGAGACCGAAGTTCAAAACTGTCAAGTCAGCCGGAGATCCCTACAAGGCCGTCAATGTTGTCTTCAAGGAACCCATTTACAGACTCCTGAACAAAATCAAGGCAGAGCCCTACTTCCAGTGGCCGCAGCCGATGAGGGGCGATACATCCACCCGAGACCAAAGCAAGAACTGCTCCTATCACAAGCAGCACAGACACATGACCGAAGACTGCATGGCTTTGAAGTCCCACCTCGAGAGGCTCGTCAAGGACGAGCACCTCCGGAAGTACGTCAAGGAGGGAGAAAGGGTCAACCGAGTCCAGCAGCACGCCCCACCCAGTGATGATCAGGATAGCGACGACCGGCAGGTATCATCAACGTCATTCACCTGGCCCCCGCTCCAAATGATGGAAGTACCCGAGCTCAGTCAGAGGCCAGGAAGGCTGCCCACGGAAAACGGGTGATGTCAGCCGAGCTAGAGAGTGCACCGAAGAGAGCAAGGAAGGAAAAGCCCAAGATCTGGTTCTCAGACGAAGACCTAAGAGGGGTCCAGCTCCCCCACAACGACGCACTCATCCTCACCCTGCAGCTAAACAACTACACTGTGAAGCGCGTCCTTGTAGATCCATGGAGCTCATCCGAGATCCTTTACTATAGTTGTTTCAAGCAGCTCGGCTTGACCGAATCCGATCTACAGGAAGCCCGCGTCCCCTTAGTAGGCTTCAGCGCCAAACCAGTATATCCCAAGGGAAGGATCTCGTTTGAAGTCCGGATAGGAGGCGTCACGAAGATGGCCGAGTTTTTGGTAGTGGACGCGCCATCTCCTTACAATGTGATAATGGGACGAACTTGGCTGCATTACATGGAGGCGGTACCATCCTCCTTTCATCAGAAGCTCAAGTTCCCATTAGAGAAGGCCGGAGGGGTGTTTGAGATAGTGACCATACGGGGAAATCAGCAGATGGCCAGACAGTGCCTTACGACCATAATACCTGGAGAAACGGAGCCGCAACAAGTGCATATGGCAGAACTCGAAGCCGAATTCGAGGATGTCGGGCGAACAGCGGGGCAGAAGAGCATAGAAGAACTCAACGAGGTCAAAATCGATTCCGATGACCCCGAGTGGTATTTTCTACTGGGAAGCCAACTCCCCGACAACGAGAGGGCCGAGCTGCTCGACTTCCTGCTGCAGAACAAGGACGTCTTCGCTTGGACTCCATATGAGATGCCCGGGATTGATCCCGAAGTCATGTGCCATAAGCTGAATGTTGACCCCGGACACAAACCCGTAGTAAAGAAAGCCCGCAGAACAGGGGTCCCACAAACAGAGGCAGCGATTGAAGAAGTAGATAAGCTCCTCCAGGCTTGGGCGATCCGCGAAGTACACTATCCAAAGTGGTTGGCCAACATAGTAGTAGTTAAGAAGAAAAATGGAAAGTGGAGGGTCTGCGTGGACTTCACCGACCTTAATAAAGCTTGCCCCAAGGACAGCTTCCCCCTCCTGAAGATCGACGCAACCTCGGGACATGATAGGATGAGCTTCCTCGATGCCTACCGAGGTTACCACCAAATCCCCATGCACAGGCCCGATGAGGAAAAAACCGCATTCATAACACCTCGAGGCATCTACTGTTACAAGGTGATGCCCTTTGGGTTAAAAAATGCCGGGGAGACATACCAGAGGCTAGTCACGAAGATGTTTCAAGGCCAGCTCGGGAAGACAGTGGAGGTCTACACCGATGACATGGTGGTCAAATCCAAGATGTTACGAGATCATTTGACAGATTTACGCCAGACATTCGCCACCCTCATAAAATTCCAGCTCAAACTGAATGCCTCCAAGTGTGCGTTTGGCGTCGGGTCCGGCAAGTTCCAAGGTAGCCTGGTGACCCGGAGAGGAATCGAGGCTAACCCATAACAAATTGCAGCAATCCAGGCGATTCAGAGCCCAACCTCGGCCAAGCAGGTCCAAAGGCTCACGGGGATGGCTGCTGCACTCAATCGCTTCATTAGCCGAGCTTCGGACAAATATCGTCCCTTCTTCCAACTCCTGAAAAAGAGCTCCAAATTTCAGTGGACCCCTGAATGTGATCAAGCACTGGAGAAACTCAAGGAGTACCTTTCCTCACTACCGCTATTGTCCACTCCATCGCAAGGTGACCTCCTCTATCTCTACCTAGCAGTCTCCGACCACGCGGTGAGCTCAGTGTTAGTTTGAGAGAACGGCAAGCAGCAGCAACCCATTTACTACACTAGCAAGATCCTGCTCGACGCCGAGACCAGGTACCTGTCACTCGAGAAACTGGCGCTGGCACTCATCAGCTCCTCTCGCAAACTCTCCCACTACTTCCAGACATACACGGTGGTGGTTGTCACAGAGTACCCGCTCAAATCCATTTTTCGGAAGGCGGACTTTTCCGGCAAAATCTCCAAGTGGGCAATTCGATATCCAATATCAACCCAGAACGGCGATCAAAGCACAAATTCTGGCAGATTTCATCGTCGAATTCACTTCTCCTAGTTCGGCATCGACCTTACTCGATACCGAACTGGGGGGGCAACAAGGACAATGAGACAGCCGAGACCGAACGGGACCGATCTTGGAAACAGTTCCTCGAGTCGGCCTGGAAGGTCTTCGTTGACGGATCTTCGACATCCAGAAGAGCTGGTGCTGGCATAGTCCTCCAATCCCCAGAGGGGCTAATCATCAAACAAGCACTGACCCTTGACTTCAAAGCCTCCAACAATGAAGCAGAGTACGAAGCGCTGATTGCGGGTCTCGAGAGCGTAAGAATACTAGGGGCACATCGGCTAGTAGTCTTCAGCGACTCCCAGTTGGTGACGAACCAGCTAAGCGGAGACTATCAAGCCCGAGACGAGAGGATGGCAGCCTACTTGGCCCACATGAAACAGCTCCTCTCCCAGTTCGAGAAAGCAGAAGTCAAGCAAATCGGCAGGGAGTCCAACTGCCACGCAGACGCCCTAGCCAACTTGGCCTCGGCCGTGGAAGCAGGAAAAAGAAGGACAGTTGATGTGGGGACATTGAAAGAACCGAGTATAGAGCTCCTCCCAGATCAGCAAATCCTGTGCGTTGATCTCGGTCCGAGCTGGATGAATCCGATCATAGCATTCTTGAAAGAAGATAAGCTCCCTAAAGACAAGAATGAAGCCCACAAGGTCAGGATGAAAGCGGCTCATTTTTTACTATCCCCAGATGAGAAGCTCTACAGAAAGTCCTACACGAGACCATGTCTCCAATGCGTTCATCCAAGCAAGGTAGAAGACTTCCTTTTCGAAATTCACGAGGGAATCTGCGGAAGCCACATCGGAGGAAGGTCGCTGGCATACAGAGTCATCAGTCAGGGCTATTGGTGGCCCTATATGCAGAAGGATACCCAGCTCTACGCCAGGAAATGTAAAAAATGTCAGAAGTTCTCTCACTCTCTGCACCAACCAGCGCAGGACTTGAGTCCTCTCTCCAGTCCATGACCCTTCGCTCAATGGGAGCTAGACATCGTGGGACCTCTTCACCGAACTCCAGGAAACAGGAGATGGTTGATAATGGCCACTGACTACTTCACCAAATGGATAAAGGCAGAAGCTTTATCCTCCATCACCGAGTAGGATACAAAGAATTTTGTATGGAAGAACATTGTCACAAGGTTTGGGATCCCCCGAGCTCTGGTCTCGGACAACGAGACCCAGTTCGACTCAAACTTCTTCAAAAGCTTTTGCCAGGAGCTCGGTATCAGAAACCTCTATGCAACCCCGGCCTACCCACAGAGCAACGGGCAGGCAGAAATCTCAAACAAAGTGGTATTGGACGGACTCAAGAAAAAGCTTGATAGAGCTAAGGGTAGATGGGTAGAAGAATTACCAAGTGTCCTTTGGGCATACAGGACCACCCCGAGACGATCCACTTCGGCAACTCCTTTCTCCTTGGCCTACGGAATGGAAGCTGTAATCCCTCTTGAGGTAGGCCTCCCGACCTTGAGGTCGGATCTCTTCGACCAGAGGCAGAATGAAGTAAACATTGCCAAAGAGCTCGACCTGGCTGAGGAACGAAGAGAAGCGGCATCCGTACGCCTGGCCTCCTACCAGCAACAACTATCCAGAGGATACAATCAGAAGGTCAAAGAAAGGAAGTTCTCAATCGGGGAACTAGTCTTAAAAAGGGCGCTTCCAGCGGACAAAGATCCTAACGAAGGCAAGCTCGCACCAAACTGGCTTGGGCCCTTCAAGGTGGTCTCGGTCTCCGGGAGGTCGGCCTATAGACTTGAGAGCATGGATAGTAAAGAATTACCACGACCATGGAATGTCGCACACCTCAAGAAATGCTACTTCTAGATGTACTCAAATGATAAATCAATAAAAGAAGGATCTTATGGAAGAAGTGTACCTTGTATCTTTCAAGTTATGAGCCTCGGTCACAGGACCAGCTCCCGAGGCTTGGTCCTCACACCAGCCTCCTTGAGCTCGGTCATAGGACCAGCTCCCGAGGCTCGATCCTCGCACCAGCCTCCTTGAGCTCGATCATAGGACCAGCTCCCAAGGCTCAGTCCTCGCACCAACCTCCTTGAGCTCGGTCATAAGACCAGCTCCCAAGGATCGGTCCTCGCACCAGCCTCCTTGAGCTCAGTCATAGGACCAGCTCCCAAGGATCGGTCCTCGCACCAGCCTCCTTGAGCTCGGTCATAGGACCAGCTCCCAAGGCTCGGTCCTCGCACCAGCCTCCTTGAACTCGATCATAGGACCAGCTCCCAAGACTCTGTCCTTGCACCAGCCTCCTTGAGCTTGGTCATAGGACCAGCTCCTAAGACTTTGTTCCTCGTACCAGCCTCGTTGAGTTCGGTCATCGGGCCATCCCCCTTGGGACAAGAACAAAATCGACTGTCTGAATTTCACTCTGAAGTTACGGGGTTCGGCACAACCCCAGCTCCCCAGCAGTGAGGCCGCACCCCAAGGAGTAGGTCTAAGCTAACCGCAAGATTTTTTTTAAGGCGCTTCGCTCGGGTGCATGCCTCGGCCTTAGGGCCAGGTGTTCACCGACCTCACCCACTTGGAAGTTTGGGGAGTTGGCCAAGGGACAAGGGGCCTCATTTTGATTCAACATCTTAAGATTAGAAGGCTAAATGTGCGCATGCCGTTGAGTATGTAGTCAGAAGTCGTTGAGCCTCGGTCTCATAAACCCACCGGCCTCAGCCACTCAGAAACTTAAGGATTCACAGAAATGGACAGATGAATTCGCAGAAATAGACAGAACATGGGGCAGTATTTTCTGTTTAAACTTAGAAGAACAAGCATCCATGCACTATTGCCAATAAAAAGAGATCAGTGAAAAAAAATTGTTTTTCATTAATGAAGGAAGTATTTACAGGATTCTGTACACTCAGAAGAAAAAGAAAAATACATCGAAAAGAAAAAGAAAAATACAGTATTTATCGCTCTACTTTCCGGACGCCGTAGCTTTATTCTCTGGCCCTAGAGGGGCAGATGGAGCAGGAGCACCTGAAGCCTCGGGTGGAGGAGCCGCGGAGGAAGCCTGGGCCTGGTCGCCCTCAGCAGGAGTCGGGGGCGGAGGAGGAGGGCCTAGGACTTCAGGAGGGGCTTCTGGAGGGTTGGAGTCGGGATCTGGCTCCAAGCTCGGTATGACAAACTAGAATTGGGGAAGATTCGTGAATATGAGGTCGTCCTCAGAAACCCCGTACTCACGAAGAGCCTCCCTGCATCTCATCTCGTATAAAACCGGGCTCAGATCTTTGATTTGAGCCACGTACTCCGCCGACGCCCAATCCACTCCTTGATATGCCTTTGCAGCCTGAGCACGCAGAGTGGACTCGACATCGACCCGCTCCTTCCTGGATGACTCGAGCTCGGCCTCTTTCCCAACCAATTCGGTTTCCTTCCGGGCGAGCTCGGCCTCCAGTTGACTCACCCTCCTCGCCTTGTCCTCGGCTGCGCCCTTTAGGTGCTGATTCTCGCCTCGCAACTTGATTATCTCGGCCTTCGCCGCTTACTGTTCCGTTGCGAACTCGGCGATCTTCTCCTTCGCCTTCTTTATTTCTGCCGCACTAGCTTCTAGGGTATCCCCCATCTTCTTTTTCTCTTTATCCATCTCGATAATCCGAGTGGCTGTATTCTCCGTCCTCTCCAGTATTATTTGGAGCCTCTGTACATTCTGCAAGGAGACAAAGGGAGCAAGAGGTCAGAACGGACGACCAAGGCCTAAAGCTTAAAGGCAAAAGAAGTGGGAATCACCTCGAGCGACGCCTTCATTGTCGAGTAGATAAGGCTCATTGTCCCAGATTTATTATGCCTCTCCATGTCCAAAGGGAGAGCACACCCCCGGGCAACTGCCGAGATCGTCCTGGTGGAGGTCCCCATCCGGTCCTCCACAGTCATGGGTTTGCAGGCATTGAGGTCGAAGTTGGGCATCGGCTTGTGAGGCCGGGGCTGTGGATCCGCTTCATGGACCTGCTCTTCCTCGCCCCCCACGCGGAGCCTCTTTTCGGGTGGGGGGCCCTCGGCCTCCGCGGCCCGTGGCTGTGTCTCCTTTGGCGGCCGAGAGTCTTTGGGCGGCCGGGCATCCTCGGGAGGCTCTTCCGACCTCCCCCTCTTCTCCTGCAGGGGACCTCGCGCGCTCTTGCCTTTCGCGGAAGAGGGGGTCCCTGCTGCGCCCGAGGGACCGAAAGGGGCGCTGGCTGAAGAGCCCTGAACAGTGCCAGGCCCGCTGGGGGCACACTTCGGGGCGGGGGGAACTCGACCCCCGAGAACCATGGCTCCCAAGTTCTTCAAAGGAGGGCACGGCCTGTCCATCTCCTCTTCTGCTTGGTCTCGGTCGGGGGAGCTGTCTGCAACTAGGATTAGGCCCTAGGGCTCCGAGGTTTGGCCGCTGGTTTCTGCAAGCGCAAGCACGATCTCCCCTATCGGCTCAAGGGGGGTCTCGGCAGTCTTCCTGGTGTAAGACTGGTACCGCGACTTGTACCCGAGCAATGAGAAGGCAGCCCGATCGTGGTGACGTGGTAGCGGTAGATCTTCTCTAGCCACGCGTTGTTCCTCTTCCAACGATCGAGGCTGACCTCTCTCCTCCTTCACTGAACACCTGCGCAAAAAACAGAGGACATCAGCTCTGCAAATTGACACGTAAAACAACACAAATAAGCCCGGAGAAACTGGTATTTACTCGGAGGGGTCCCAGGTTTCCGTGGAACCTGGATTCTCCACTCCTCCTCGGTCTCGGCCACCCCGAACTCCCAGTTCCCCAAGACCAGTAGGCGTTCATCCCCGGCGTACTTGCTCGAATCTTCCAGGGCGTTGATCAAAGGCTGACGCCTCGCCTTCGCCCGAAGATAGTACGAATCCTCGCCCCCTGCGGACTTACAGATGTCGTAGACATCCTCTATGTCATGTACGCCGAGGTTGATATCGAGGATTCGGTTCAACTCCGCCACGCCCATTATTATTTTAAACCCGTTCAGCAACAACTGGAAATGGCAGATCTGCCACGAGCTGAGGCAAGAGCGGAGAAGTGGTTTGATGGAAAACCTAACCCCACCCTCGACTACCGACACCAGAGGGAAAGGCATCCAATCTTTGTATAGGGTGAGGCCGTCAAAGAGGCCCTGGAGGTCGTCAGGCTTCACCAGAACATCAGCTGGTATTTTGAACGCCGCCCTGAGTCCCTCCAGGGCTGCGGGGCCCTCTAACCAGTGGCTGTAGATTCCCATTTTCTAAAGGCTAAAGGAAGGGCGAAGAACGAAGAAGAAGGAACAAGACCTAGAAAAACCTAAGGGGCAGAAACCCTCTGGACGAGATGAAAAAGAAGAAGAAAGAAACAGAGAAGGGAACTCACAGAGAGAATGTGAAGGATCGCAAAAAGCAAGAAGCGAAAAACAGGGAGTAGGAAGTCTCCGGGTTCGTTGAGGTTCTGTTCTTAGCAGGCTGTCTTCTTCAGCAGAGTCTCCTTCAAACGAAAGCAAAGAAAAGAGGAGAAAGGCAAAAAGGGCGTCCCCATTTTATAGAGGAATGCCCCTCTTGAAGGTCACGCATGCGAGGCAGCGCTTCGAACTCTCCACACGTTGCTTCGAGTCCAATAAACAGCCAGACGAAGCGTTACATGTGACCCCACCGGTCCGTCTCCCGCCATACCTCTGGTACGATATTTATCACTTCAGGCATACGAAACGACACCCGCGTGCCCACCTTGGTGAAGCAATTATGATACCGTATTTATTGCCTAGGGCAAACGAAAAGGTGTCATGATGAGGATCGCACGACACCAAGATACGATGAGACGGGGCCAGCCTGTCCATTCAATCTTAGCTCCCGACCTCGGAGAGTATTAAAGAGGTCGAGAGCTAGGGGGCAATTGTGTGGGGTCGTTTTGAAATCACGGATTTATGTGGGGTCGCTCCCCGATTTCGGTACTATCCTTAGTCTCGGTGTTGTCCAGCTCGGCAGTAGTGCCATCTCGGGGAAGCGTGGAGCCCATCTTGGTAGCTATGTTTGCGGGTGTTCACATCGGTCTCGGCCCTAAGCTCGATCTCGGCCTCCTGTCACTCAGCCATAAATGCGCTGCCATGACGGGGGACGTCGAACTGACAAATAGAGTGGGCACCGGACCTAGATAAGTGACACGCCTTATCTCAGGGTCACGTCCATAGGTATAGGGGGATTGTCCGATGGGACGTTCCCTTTTTACCTACCCCCACTCAGGAGAGAAAGGTACATGCTGATGGGACTTCCATCTCTCCCTAAGGGGTCCAGTCCGATGATGACTCTCACGTATATATAATGCATCAAAGAAAGCTGTAAAAGGTATGCAACAAGTCTGTCCCCCATACTTCTTTTTCTTCATCAAACTAACTCAGGCATCGGAGTGCCTTCGGCTGCCTACAGCCAGGGGCTCTGACTCTTGTCTTTCTTTTTCAGGTCGTCGAATGTCCGATCCTTTCCCCTGATCATCCCCAGATTACCAAACCGAGAGATTAACCCTCTCTTAATCAAGTCCGTAATTTTTAGGTACTTACAGGCATGATATACATTGCTCCACTTCTGTAGACATCTAGTTTCATTCTACTAACCCATTTCATCATCTCATCCATGGAATTTAATTCCAGGTTCGAGACGGCTTGTACTACAATCCGTACTTCCCCGGTGGTGTGATAGCTATGCCTCAAATGCTTACTGATGGTGCTATTGAATATGAAGATGGTACTCCTGCGAGTGAATCTCAGGTATTAATGCAGATGAATCTGCAATGTCCTACCAAGAACTTACCTATTTCACATGCATTGTATTTGCAAATTTGTGAACTTATGGAAGCTCGATGTAACTACATTTTTATCCTGGGCAGCAGAACCTGAGATGGAAGAGAGGAAAATGGTAAATGGTCTTTTGACCTCCTGCTTGCATGATTTCAATTTTGAACAACTTCAGCTATCATCCTTTGTTCTGCGTCTCAAGAAAGATTGGTATGTCTTGTATGCAGATGGGGTTCAAATGGATATTTCTTCTGTCACTAGCACTTCTTCAAGCTGTTTATTATAAACGCTTAAAGTGCTCGAATCTCAAATCGCGCAAATTGATTGTTGATGCTGTTAATTGAGCTTGCAGTACTGTACTTTTTTGTGTATGTAATAGGATTGGGATTTATGGATGTATAATATGGAATTTAGCTGCCTTGCATGGTTGAGCAAGGAACTGCTTAACACTTTCGTACTAGCTCAAGTTATTTTTTTTTTCTTTTTATAAATTAAGTTACTCTTGGTAACTTGTGTCTTTTTTTTTCCCCCTTGCAGCCATCTTTCATGATGGCTGATTTTATTGAACTAAACTAAAAATGGTGCTCTGTTTTATCTAGGCTAGTCTGGCACTTCACTATCACAGTAAAAGTCAAGTAAAGTCTTCATTTTTTAAACAAGATGTCACATCAAAAGCACTTTAATTCAAAACTCTCTTCATTCAAATAAAAAAAAGTAAAAAAAAAAAAACCACTTTTATCCACTAAAAAAAAGCCTCCACTTCCTTATAAAAAAAGATAAAAAAATTCCATAACAAACAACTAAAAATAAAATATCGTCATAATCCACTTATATTTTATTCTTTCTTCAAAATCAACTTTACTTCACTTGACTCTATTAGTAGAGTTGCCAAACTAGCGTTATAAGAGAGATCCTTTCTTGTTCGAGTTATTAAAAAGTGTGAATCCTATGTTGTTTGTTTTGGAGTTTTGAAACACTTATTCACTCACATTTCTGCGCAGAACGACATCAATATTACACAAGAAAGGCTTGGAGGATTACAAGGTCAAAAGTTTCATTCCACATGGATTTTTGTAGAATATTTATAATCATTGGATTACTTTTTAAAATTCCACTAATCACTCGAGCAATTTTAAAAATTCTCATTATGCATTGGGTTATGGTGCTTGCATGTTTTGGCAACCAAACACTTAAAGAGAAGATTTCCGCTTTTTATAAAGTCGTGGAAAAGCCATGTTTGGGTATCATAAATCCTTGATTTGAAGTGACGTAAATCCTCATTTGTGGAGATTTTAAGGTCATACCACCATTCATAGGATTTGAAAATTCTCACTTTTATAGATTTATATACTGCAATAAATTTTCTCGAAATGATATCAATGTGAAATCCTCTTCCTTACAAATTCTAAAATCATGCCCCCAAACCCAAAGGTGTTTGTAGATTCATCATAGATACCTCACATGTTATTGAAAATGCATGTATTGTGTGTGGGTGCACGACCAGGCAGGGCTGGGTTGTGGGAATCCAGCTTAGGTCCAATCCAAGTCCAACACAGGGCCGTAAAAGTCAGGCTCAAGCCCATCCATTTAGTCAAAGAGGGCCAGGCCTATCCGGGCTTTTTACCAATTTGTTTGGAGAAAATGCACTACATTACAAATAAGTAGGTTTGTAAACCGTTAAAGAGAAGGTGGAACTGAATCCGAACCCAGAACCTAGAACCGCTTCGGAACCTATTTCTTGGCTCCAAAACTGGAACCAGAACCATATATTGGGCGGGTTTGGGATCCAGGTCCGGATTAAGGAAGATAATTATTTTTAAAAAATATAGTTTTTACGAGTGATTTTCGAAAATTGAGGTAATATGTCGAGTTTCGAGTCTACAAATTTGAACCAAAGTAGAACCAAATCCAGACTTATTTACTTATCGAGACCTAAATAAAAATCAAGACTCGATTTTTAACGGATACAAACCTTCGATAATCGAAGAATTAGGGAACATTTACATCCCCACAAATAAGGCTCCACATCATTTCATAAGCTGTGTTTTCTCATTTTATTGTACTGGACCACTGGTACAAATCGATGACCATTTTCCCCAGTGTTATAAATGGCCCACGATATCAACGGCTACGATCACCAAAAATAAAAAAATAAAAAATAACTCCACGAACCCCATTCAAACACGAAGGCCATAATCTAAACCACAAGCCTGACAGATCTGGGACCCACTTCAAATGCAACGTGGCGTCTTCCGAGACCGAGAATTCGAACCCTACGTAGAGAAGAGAAGACCCATTCCAGAATCTCTCCGCAAATCTCACTCTCTTCTTCTTCTTCTTCTTCTTCTTCGCCCTTTGATTTTTAGGGTTTCTTCTGCTCAAACTCTTCTCCTTCGATTCTCTCTCAGGTATGAAAATCAAATCCCTCCTCTTCTTTTCGAATCTCAGCGCTTTCTAAATTCTAATGCCATTTTCAGTTGCTTTTCCTGCAACAAAATCGATTCAAATGGCTTCCGGAAGAGCCATTTGCCAGCTTCTCAGCAAGAGATTCCAGTCCCAATCTACCGTAAGAAGCTTTTCTTTTTCTCCTACTTTCTGTTTCTAATCTGCAGTCGTTGATCTCAATCTGTTCATTTGGTTTCGATTGGATTCTCTTCACTGGATATGGACATTTTGTGGAAAATCTCTTTGAAAGCATGGATCTTTCGTAGCAATGAAATCAAGAGAAATGATAATCCAATTTTTTTATGCTGCTGATTTGCGTATGTGGGGCCCACTATAGGCCCCACTTAGTGCCCCGCAATGAGATAACATATGGATTTTACTCTAGCTTTAGTGATATACACCTATTCGTTAGAAAATGTAATTATACATTTCAGACATTTAAATTGAACGTGTTTGTAGCTGTTAGTGGAGTGAAATTTGGACATGTGGTTGTCTCTATTTACATAGAAAGGTCTGTAATGTGAGCGAGTTGGATCAAGCACAGGTGGGGCCGATCGGGTTGAATCAAGTTTTTAGCTGCTATTGGGCCATTACTGTTAGATCAATTGGCTAAAGCATCTCAATTGAATGGGTTATGATAGTTTCCTTTTGTCCTTTTTATCATTTCAACAGAATGCTGGTTGATCTAGGTCTTGTAGTTTGTATTTTTGGCTATATGTTTTATTTGCTTTGCTATGCATTTCAGATAATAGTTTTGTTTTGCATTGTCCCAAAAAAAGGAAACAGATTATGAAGTATATTAACATTATCTGTGTTATTAATGGAAATTTGGGAAAGTTTGAGCTTAGTGGATTTGCTAATAACATATAGCCATCATTGCATGGTTTCTTTTAAATGGTGATGGATTCAATAATGAAACCAAGAATGCTGATCAAACGACCCCAAAACACCCCAACACACACACTTGTGGAAATGTAGGTGGATCGTTTGATCTACATCTCCTATAGTTTTTTTTTTTTTTTTTCTTAAAGATAAATGAAGGAATCTTTTGTGTTCATGATATGACATCACATAAAAAAAAAAATTACCTAAATGCATGATAACAGAAAAAGGGGTTGTATGACAGAATATATAAGTAGTTCCCTAAATGTGATGTTATACCGTGCACATAAAAAATTCCTTCTTTTGTCCTTTTTCTTAAAAAAAATAAAAATAAATAACAATCTTTCTTAAAGATGAATGGGAGATGTGGATCAACAATCCTCCTCGTGTCTATTATTAGAAGTATCAAATTAATACACTATAAAAAAAAATTAACAGAAAAATAAAACTGACCTAAATCAATTATGAGTTCTTAAGTCTAATCTAAATGGAAATGCTGACAGCTAAAATCCATACCTTTGCAGTATTCCATCCAGTTGTTGTATCAGTTGGATCAGACCCTCTTTTTTTCTTTTCTTTTGTGTGTTTTTTTTTTTTTTTTTTTTTTTGTCATTATTGAAGGGAGATACTCCTATGAGAGATATCTCTCACCTTATATGAGAAATAGGAGTAGAGGCCCTCACATTTAAGTTGTTGGCATTGGATATGGATGTGAGGGCCCCCACCCAATCTCTCATATAAGGTGAGAGATAGCTCTCATAGGAGCATCTCCCATTATTGAATTCACCACTTTTACTTGTCATTCTTTTGAGCATTCCATTCTTCTCCTATGAAAGGAACAGAGTATTTAAGGAATCTTATCATTAAAGGTTTGTAATGGAATCTATCATTTTTCTTTGGCTGAGTTAGACATTGGTAATTCAATGTCTAGAAATTGTTCTGTGAGTAGGAGATCGTTGTTTTTCATGCAGGGGGGCACTTGAAAATCTCCTGCAGATAATGGGTGTCCTGAAGTTAAAGATCATGTTTCACTATGCTTTGCCTTACAGTAGCTGCATATTGATTTGCAGGCATCACCAGTGGTGTCATCATTTATGCTGAAGCAGGATCAAGATGGATTTGGATCATCCAGTAGCAAGTCCTTAAGAGCATTGGCTCTTCTTGGAGCTGGTGTATCTGGTCTTCTGGGTTTAACTAGCATTGCTGCCGCTACTGATGAAGCAGAGCATGGATTAGCATGTCCAAACTATCCTTGGCCTCACAATGGCATTCTCAGTTCCTATGACCATTCATCGTGAGTAAATAAGTATCTCTGAATATTCAAACCGCTTCTACTAAATAATTATCATCATAGGAGATTATGATGATGACGGTTTTAACAAAATAATCAGAGTGTTAGAACAGCGTGATTTTTATCTTATGATATCTTACTTAAATAGATGTCAAGGATCCTATACAAACGCAATAGTATAAAATTCGTGAAAAAAAAAAATGAAAAAAGGGAAAAGAAAAGGACAAAATAGCTACTTTATCATATATATCAACAGTGTGTGACATCTTTTCGAACTTCACATGAGCAGGATACGACGTGGTCACCAAGTTTATCAGCAAGTTTGTGCATCTTGCCATTCAATGTCACTGATTTCATATAGAGATCTTGTGGGTGTGGCATATACAGAGGAGGAGACAAAAGCTATGGCAGCTGAGATTGAGGTGGTTGATGGACCCAATGATGAGGGTGAGATGTTTACTCGTCCTGGTAAGTTAAGTGATCGATTCCCTCAGCCTTATTCGAATGAACAAGCAGCAAGGTTTGCAAATGGAGGGGCGTATCCACCTGATCTAAGCCTCATCACCAAGGCAAGTTTAGATCTTTATGGATTTCCTAGTACTCAACTTCATACATTTTTATCTTCTCTGTTGTATTCTGCTTTCACAACCTATGTCTTCATGTATTTCAGGCACGACACAATGGTCAAAATTATGTGTTTGCCCTTCTCACCGGCTACCATGATCCTCCTGCTGGAGTTTCGGTAATTTTCTTGATCTCCAACATGGTATCTCGTTTATGAAATTCAATGCATTGCTAACATGGTACCTTTGTGAAAATTTGTTGGCATCTATGAAATCAAGATGCCTATGGCAATGTTTTTCGCCAGAATTAAGTTGTTCTGCAGCTTTATCCAAGTAGCTTTGTGATACTTGAATGAGCTTGTTTATGCTGCTCTTATCAATCCCAATGTGTAAACTGCAAAATATAGATTTTCCTGCTCAAAATGATAAGATATGACCTAGATACTTGTTGTACATTAGTTCTGTCAATCCAGTCCTCCCAGTTGAGTATAGGCATGGCATCTAGTACCTCATGTTTTTGCCAGATCTGTCATCCCCTATTTATTTTGTGATCCATTAAACCATTCTTGAATTTGGTTTCAGATTCGAGAAGGTCTGCACTACAACCCGTACTTCCCTGGCGGTGCAATAGCCATGCCCAAAATGCTTAATGATGGTGCTGTTGAATATGAAGATGGTATTCCAGCAACTGAAGCCCAGGTATTTGTTTTTATGAAGTTGCAATGTGTTGTCAATAACTTCTCAGTATCTCATGCATTGTATTTTCAGATTTGTTTTATCTCATATGCCTTTTTCCAAATGTTACTGTAGATGGGGAAGGATGTTGTAACCTTCTTATCCTGGGCAGCAGAACCTGAGATGGAAGAGAGGAAACTGGTAGCCAGTTTTTTGACCTCATGCTTGCATTCTTTGAATTTCAAGCATCTTCAGCCATCATTCCTTGATGAGTTTCAAACAAAAATTTTATATCTTGGATGCAGATGGGCTTCAAATGGATATTTGTTCTGTCACTAGCTCTTCTTCAAGCTGGTTATTACCGGCGCTTGAGGTGGTCTATTTTCAAGTCACGCAAATTGGTTGTTGATGTTGTCAACTGATCCTTTTCCAAATTTTGTGCATTTGAGAGGAATCTAATGGAATAATGAGTGCATGATTGTCTTGCATGGTTTAGCTTGAAATTGCAAACGCAGCAAGATTGCTACTATCTCCTTTTTTTTATCTGAGAGATAATAAGATACTCTTGATTCCTTGTGCCTAAGTTTCCCAGTTTTTACCGTTCGAGGGGGATGATTTTGCTAACTTTGGTGTGGGCTTACAGTTTCATCTTGGGGAACAAATCCTGTTTCAGTTGAACTCTGAAGCCCTTTTTTCACTTTCTTAATATACTTCAAATACATGCTTATGAACACTTTAAACAAAAGCGGTCCTCTTTATTGCATCAGCATTATCGCAAATGTTTGCAGTATCATAGACATTCTGATATTTTGAAAAAAAAAATCATAAAATTAAATTATCCTGAGAATATCGCAGGATATTTTCAGAAAATCTTGCTCAAGTTCTCTTGAAAAAGTTTTCAATAGATACATTTCGAGTAATTTTGTTGATTTTTTTTTTTTTTTTTGGATATATCATGGAGGTGGAGGTTGAGGGTTCAAAACTATGCCACCACACTTTGGCCATCGAGGATTTACCCAGCTCCCTTGGGCTCGTAGGGATTAGTCTGACTCAAAGTGCTGGGACACCCTCCGTTATCCAAAAAAAAGAAAAAATGGATATGTAGAGGATTTCCTTGAACTTTCCTGAGAATCTGAGATGAGTTCAAGTTTGGAAATTTTCTCCAGACAGGTTATTGTTTGAGGGCAAGGTTACTGGTTAATGGTTTCTAACTTAATCTAATTGGGATTGTTTGAAAAGTGATACTAGATTTCCAAAGTTTTCCTTACCAACTTATATATCGGATGACAACTGTTAATAGACAAATGTGAAGACGCGTTGAAAAGCTACAATGAAGACCTCCTGCAAAATGTAATCGTTTGTTTCACTAGCTCTTTCTTTCTTAGTTTTTTTTTTTTTTTTTTATATGGGAACCCGCCGACCTCCCTTTGAGAGATTATTGGTAAACCCACGAATACATAGAACCACTCACAAGTCCTATGTATCGGATAAGGCCTTAAGGATTCGAAGGCAGGATCTCCAGGTTAAAACTGGACTTCCTAACCACACGAACATTTTTAGTGTGGGTCTTTCTTTCTTAGGTTACCATCGTGGCTTTGCTCGAGTCTATACTGTTGCTATTCTTCATTTTTTTCTTGACTTTGGCCATGATGGACTAATCAATTTTACATAATAAAATAAAAAAAAATTCATGAGCTAATCGATAAAGCAGAAAGAAGTGTACCTTCATCGCAAGGTAGTGATGTATATGGAATTTATATGGAGGGCTGGATCTCATATCCTCCAAGAAGTCCTACAGGGAAAAAGGATCTCTGTAACATTATCCACTTGTTAAACTCTTGTACTCCATAGAGGCTACATTGTTCAGTGTGAGTTTCCAGTAGGATGAGGACATATCAAGTTGCAACAATGGAGGGCATAAATGCGTGTTGCAAGCCCTTTGACAATGAGAGAGGAATACATGTAATTTTATGATGAATACTGTTATAAAAGAGATGAATGCCCCAAAATCTTTTGGCAGCAATATAAAAGGTCATATAAACAAATGCACTTGGTTGGCTCAAGCCATTGTTGAGGACTCAGGAAGCGAATCCAAAGTTGATGCTCCAACAGCATGGGTGTAGCTAACATGAAGCTGAATTGGAAGGCCCTGAAAGGCCAGGCACAATTGAGTGGCATTAGCAGAAACACATTTTTTCTTTTTTAATGGAGTACGTCGTATTCGTAATTATTCTGTGGGCCTTGGTTTATAAGGATTTAGCATTTGAAAACGTATATCTATGCTTATGGGTGATATAGATGATTTAATCCATTTTTCATTCGTAATGGGAAATTATACTGTTTGGCTACTCATGTTTTGTTTCCGAGCTTGGTCGAATGTTGCAATTACATTAGCTCAGCTGTCTCTGGTTGGCGTTTAATAATCAAATGATTGGAAACATAAAACAAGTATAAGTTTTAGGTTTCTTACCAAACCCCAGTTGCTTCTGGTTGGAAAGATCCAACAAGTTTTAGGTTATTTTCCTCGGGAGCTGATATGGAGTGATGAATTTGATGGTGACAAAATGTCAGCCCAATTAATTAGATCACCCTAACCCCTTGATCAATGGCCCTCATGTCTAACAGTTTTACATTAACGGCTCCTATGTCTAACGGTTTTACAGTAATGGCTGGACGTTAGATGTAGGCCTAAGTGAGTTCATTGCAGTAGATCAGGAGCCTTCTTCCCTTTATATTATAGCCAATCATTTTGCTGATCACAGTTGTGGTACATACACTGAATGGATGGGATAGATGGCCCAGTGAGTAATATAATAAACCACGTTGGACTAAATTCCCATTGAATTCCTAGTAATTCATAGCCAGGTGATCATTTCTCACCAAATTGGGTATAGTTTGGTTGAGCCACAGGCTAGCCTATTGCCACCCTGCCACCTAACTGTTGTTTTTACTGGATCTGACGTCATAGTCCCAGTAAAATCTACATAAACAATAGAACAAGTTACTTGGTGGTCTACTGTAAAGAATAATGGCTCAAAACATTTCAATTTCATTAGCAAAGGAGCTCATGAGTCATGACATGCTTGGTGTGATTAGTAGAGAGATTGGTGAACTGCTGCTCTTCATCAGTACAAAATCCTAATTGCCATGACATTTCTTACAATCAATTCTAATTCCCTTCCTGGGCATGCATTGTATGGGTCCTCAAAAAGATAATCTTGAAGGAAACCTTTCACCAGCCTCAATGAGGGTGCAAATAAAAAGACCATAAATATAATGTAATAAGTAGCTAACTCTTTTATTTTATTACAAGTTACTAGATAAATAGAGAGGTCTGAGGTCTCTAAATTTCCTCACTGCCTTCATCTGCCCATATCAAGCTTTTCCCATTGCACAGATGAAATGGCCTCACAAGATCCATATAAAGGGCCAATCAGTCCAATGCTCATTTGGCAGAAGAAGTTTCGGCATCATGAGTTTTGGCACGCTTGCTGGGAGGGGATATGGACTCCCCTTCGGTATTCAGCTTGAGATCATCCGGTTGCTCGGTTGGAGGCATCCTCTGCTTGCCATCCATCTGCAGGGAGCTTTCTTCTGTTATTTTCTTCTCCTTAATGGTATTGGTTTCAGTTTTTTCCACTTGATCCATTAATTCTGATGTTTGAGCTGATGGATCTTCTGAAGTGGAAGGTACCTTGAGCTTGTCACCGCCAGCCTTGCACTGCTTCTCAAACATCATTTGCAGATACCTTCCTTGTTCTTCTATTCGCAACTGCAGATTTCTCTGAATCTGCAAGGAAAAATGATGAGAGAGAGAGAGGAGAGAGAGAGAGAGAGAGAGAGAGGACTCAATCTGAGATCTAATGGTAACTGTCTAGCAAGATGCAGATTGTGTGGCTGCAGCAAGTTTCAAAAGTGCTCCCAAATAAGTCAAATAAATGTACTGGAGAAGCCAATTCCATATGCAATAAGCAGCAGAATGAAGAGTTTAAATATAATTGCAGCATGACTGATTTCTAAGCTTAGATACTCTTGAAAGTTGGTTTGGTTTGTTAAAGAGCTAGAGCTTGTCCAAAGTCCACACGGGAATTTAAGGGAATTCAGACCACTATTACACGAACTTTCAGCTTTCAAGAGAATCACGGAATGAATAATTGAAATATAATCATTGTAGCACAATTGGTTTCTATGCTTTGACATTATTAGAGGTTGGCTTTGCTTCAATGAAACTAGGAGCGTCCAAAGTCCAGACTGGACATACACAGTTTTTTAAAGTTAAGAACTAAAACCACTGGTACAAACATACTTTCAGCTTTCAAAGAATCGTATCATGAGTTTAAAAGGGTCAGAGTCTTCGGTCATAAAATCCATACCTCAAGCTGTTCATGTAGTCGTTTCTGGACTTCCATTTGGAGCCTCAGTGCTTCAGTAATCTCAATACCCCTAGAAATTTAAGTAGCATCTAAAGGTTAGAAACAAAGGCAGATCCAGCACCAGAAGTAAGGCCGTATTTGTTTCCTTTACATGCAGGTAGCACTGGCAACTTGCTTTTCAAGGATTCTCTACTCACCATAATAGAAATGAGCCAAAAATACAGCGTCAATTAATAATTAAAAACATTGTGGGAAGCATGACTTATATCACTATTCTGTGCTGAAAGTAGCGAGTGGCATTCATTTCAGTTTATAGATCAAACAGATTGAAGCAAAAGACTCTTGACAAAAGCTCGCAAGTAAAACCAAGTTCCAACGGCCTTCCCAACAACTCCAAACATATTTAACTTCCCCAGAGAGCCTATTAAAACATTGTCCTAAGCATGGCCTGATAACGAGGATAATAATTAGTGTGAACTGACATGAGAAACATATGTGCAACAAATCTCACGTTACGAACTTCACAATGGCAGTTTAACCACATGCATTAGAGAAGTATTTCGTAGAGGACATTGATTTCTCATTTGGTCAGACTTTGGTTCATTTGATTTGTTTAGATATCGACAATGCTCATTTATAAATACTACTTAGAAACTACTGGAAGCTATTGACTTGAACAGTCAATTATTGTACGACTTGCAAAAGATTTTTTTAAAGTATCTATCTATATATATTAAAAAAAAAAAAGGGTAAAATTGTGCAACAATAGTCTGACTGTGGCTATCCTGCTTGTGCCATGTCTCTAAAGCTAAAAACTGAAAAAGTCCCTCCAATGCAGACCCAGTTACCATATCCTAATCTCCTTCAGACAGGCATTCATTGGAGGATGTTGTGCACTAAATTTCTATATACAAATGCAACAGTTAATCTGTAATCCAAATACCAATTTTAAATGCATGAGCATGCATATATCAGGCAGTCACTAATCAATGTATCCAAATACCATAGAAGCTAAATAGAGGTTGTGCATTGTGATCAAAGTGCCAGAATGGCTATAAACAGAAACTGAAATAAACCTCGAGATTCCCCTAGATAAAGGCATTATCATTAACTTACGTTTTTAGGTCTAGAGCTGACATTTCTTCAAGAGGGGTAACCTTTCTCTCTGACGTTCCTGTATAGAGTAAAATATCAAACAGTTTCAGGCATAAACATCATAAAGCTGTCCTAATAGAAGAGAAAAAAGCAAGGGATTCCATTGGGGATGGTTTAAGCATGTAGAAAGAAGAACAAAAACACCCATGCACAATGTATGGCAAGGTTCCTTGAGGAACTGCAACGAGGATACCAATAGAGACATTAAACTAAGCAGTGAGAACAGCATGATAGACTTGACTGGCAAGTAAAACAAACATGGCTTTAAGCATGGTTAAATGAAAAGTATAGCTCACAATACCGACTCTAGAGATATATGATAAAGCACAGCGATGATAATGAGCTGTTCCAACTTAGGCAACACATGAACAAATAAATAGTTCAATGATAACAGAAAAACGTACTAACACAGACTGGGGCATGACCAAAAGTGGAGACAAGCATACTGAAATGTCCAACAATAATCAGAAACAGAAATAAAAACTGTGAAGAAATGTTTTGAAAGGCCATAGCTTTGCTAAACATAAATATTAACGATGATGGTAAAATACCTTCAGAAGAGTCCGGCCGGTACCTGGCTGTCCTATATTTCTGCAACTCAAGAAGTGTCAAATCGAACTCAAGAAAAGAATGCAGCTCAACGAAATAAATTTTCAGAGGAAAAACCTCTATACAAACCTGCAAGTGGCTCTTCACATGGTAGATAGTCAAACCTTCAACTTTCATGAGTTTCAGCACACCTTTAGGAGTAGCTCCTGTGTGTAAAAAATAACAAATCAATAGATAACTCCGTCAACAAGGTCAAAAAAAACAATGCGAATGAACACTCTGACTGGACTTCCACAACGTCAAGTCAACTCATATGTTAGACTAACATTCAAAGCTCATTTGGAGAAAACAAGTTGGCATTTATAAATTTTTGCCAGTAGCAGAATCACAGTAAAACAAACAAAGATAAAATGGGAGTCAATTAACTAATGAGAAAGAAACTGAAGGAGTTGCGTCTTAAAAACTTAAGCCGACAAAAAAATGTCAATTAACTAATATACGGTTAAGGAGTTCCAATACACTACAAAAGTTCAAGAAACACTTGAGTTGGACACCCTAAAAGTCAACTCAACTATATACTAGAGTAATAGTCAATACCCATTTGGGGAAAACAAGTTGGCATTAATAAATATTTACCAGTAGCAAAATTTCAGTAAAATAAACAACAAAATTTGGGACCCAATTAACTAATAAGAAAAAAAGAAAATGAATCAGTTACTTTTTAAAAATTTAAAGTGACTAAAAACTGGACCCAGCCAGGTCCAATTAAGCAAGAAAAATCCTAAATCAACTCACTATATCTTCCAAATTTCAGCTAAAACTTTGCAAGACTCAGCTTGCATGCACTCATTAAGTTTCCAAATTAAGGCCACAAGCTTTAACACAATCTACAAGCAAAGTCTAAGTGCCTGCTTGAATTCAAGAAGAGTCATAATTTTTTGAACTACGAGTAAATACAGAATGCCCAAAATGGTTACCCACTTTCACCACCACCAAGCTTATTGACAGCATCTACAAAGCACTCATGGAGTTCTGGCGTCCACCGCATCCGTGGTTTGGGTGGGGCACCATTAGTAGGGGACGGAGAACTGGCAACAACACATACTTCTATAGAGGGAACATGAATCTGCTGATTAATTTGTGGCTCGCACACTGACAAAGTTGAAGATGAGTTGGACGTCGGGCACAGAGTCTACAAAATGAGAACAAAGGGCATTCCAAAATTATGCAAATCAAAACAGTCAAAAGCAGCAATGATACAGGTCATGTCCACCAGGTAGACTACAATGCTATTCTTTCACAACTCAGAATTCTGTGGCAGCTCATCAACCGCACAAGTAACATGCACAATGCCACTCTAGACAATCCAATGTTGGGTTGCGTTGTGCATGGACATAGACTGAAAATCACCAATAGAGCACAACCTTGGCAATCCATTTTGGCCATCAAATGGGTAGTTGAGAAGAAAAATGGTCAACGATCCAATCCAATGGCAAAACCAAAAGGTTATAACCTATGAATCGGTGAAAATCCAAAGCACCCTCAACCACAGTGGAGTCCACCAGAAAACCTGCATTGGTGTGCCTGTATTAACACATGTATGTTGCAATACTAGCATTGTAGTCTGACCCATGTCCTCACATAAGATGCAACCAAAGTTTCTGTCGCTCCCAGGTGAATGACACCAACCTTTGGCTCAGGATCCACGGCACTAACATCAACAAGGTCAGTCCAATTAGGGGCCAAATTTTCATCATCAGCTATAAACCATTCCTGCCAATCATTTTGCCTCATTTGGTCCTCAGAAGACACACCAGAACTTTGGATTTGACTGTTGTGAACAGACACATTATCAGGAAAGTCAAGAAAACCCTGCAGGGGATCTGTACACCATTCAGTGTTTTCTGTAGCAGAGCTTCTCAATGTCTCAGGTTGAAAGAGTCCCGAATGAGAAGAGCCTGGTAAAAGCATGGATGTCCTGCTATTTGATGACTGAGAAATGAATGGAGCATTAAAAGAATGTCTCTCAGGGAGTGAATTGGAAGAAAAATGAAGATCTGAAGAAAATCCTGAATCTGATGAAAACAAGTGTCCGACAACAGCACTGTCGGAAACTAAGGGAGTTGCACGTGCAGTTGCTGGAGTTGTCCTCATTTCTCTTCCCATGGAAGCCTCTTGGGCCTCTGGCATCTTTGGGTACTTAGGCAGAGCTGGTAAAGGCGATGACATAGTTCCGGGAAATTCCAAGTTGCTTAGCTGTTATGGGTCTCTGCATAGATGAAAAGAGGGTGACCAGCCATTCCTTTACATGGATATAAATAATGCACATGGTATCTGTGAATCATCTACTTGAAAATAGCAAGAGTATGTTCCCTCCACAATGTTTCCGCAATCAGTGAAGGCACTAATTCATACAACAAGTTTTAATAATGAAAAAGGAAAATGTCAGGACTAAATTGTCAATTAACTGAGGCATTTGTACAATAAAACCAAGCACAACAAGGATAAAACTATGATCTATAAATTATCTCAACATAATATGCAAAAGCTGCTGCTGCTGCTGTTCAATCAATGAAGGAGATTCAGCCTATGCCATCAATTGCATCAGTGATAGTCATGCTGCCTCATGGAGGTTAGCCAACACAATTTTGTACACGTCAGGAAAGGTTCTAATCAGGAGGCAGACATCCTAGCCAAATCTGAAAATATGGCATTTGTTATGTAGGATGACTTCCATCATAATCACCACCAGGTGCTTTCATCTGGGGACTTTTCCTTGGTTCCAGTGGGTGATGTTTCTTTCTATTTGCATCCATATGCTATACCTTTTTTACTTTACTATAGAATTCGTTCTCCTCGCATATCCTCACCGAATGCAATTCATATTCTGTCTTTGTATGACTTATTTTAAAGCCCTTGAAATTCAAAACCTTCTGCTATCTTTCAAGTTTCACATTCACGTCATCTCTCGATTGATTCACCAACACCATATCATCTGCAAAAAATATGCACTATGGTACCTGCTAGCATCTTGACTATGAAAGGTTAACTTGTCTATAATTAGTAAAACAAGTTTAAGGTATTAAAGCTAACCCGTGATACAAACCTGTCATTGGAAACTCACATGTCTCTCCACCATTTGTTCCCACACTCATTACCATTCCCTCATACATTCCTCAACAATGTCAAAATAACATCTTGGGACACTCCTTTTGTCTAAAATCCACCAAATCAAATCTTTGGGTACCTCTATCATAAACTTGCTCTAGATCAATGAAAACCTTATGAAGATATTTCCTCATCTCAATATTTTTATATTAATTGTCTAAGTGAGAAAATAGCTTACAAAATTGATCTCCTTGACATGAAGCCAAATTGATTTTCAGATATCTTTGTCTTTTGCCAAAGTTCCATGATGTGAATTATAAGTTTAATCCTATGTTAATTGGTGCAACTTTATATATCTCCTTTGTTCTTGTATATGTGTACTACACTACTTCTTCTCCATTCCTCTTACATTTACTTTGAACTTAATATATTATTGAAGAGCCTAGTTAGCCAAACATATTCAATTTCTCTTAAGCATTTTCAAGTCCCTATCAAAATGCCATTAGCCTGTAGCATTTCTTCTCTCCATTCTTGCCTATGCTTTCTTCATGTCTGCTATTTTAATTTTGCATTGGAAGATACACCATGCTAATGGAGTTTCCTAACCTACTTATGAACTCAAATGTAACCAGCACAAAGTACGAAAAGAAGAGGAGTCCAATAAAGACTTCGAAAGACAACAGTTCGAAGTAACACGTAAGGTAGTGGTGTGACACGAATTTAGCCCTAACAAGAGACATGTGAATAAGTTGAAGTCAAGAACTCAACCCCAATTGGACAGGATAAAACTTCAAAGACGAAGATGGATCAGTTTCCATAACAAACTCACATCTCAACATCAATATTCATGGACTTTTGTAGAATTGTTCATTCCATCCCCACACACCACAGACCTTAACACAAGCTTCGGTTTGTACACCTATTGCCCCAATTCTAAACACAAATTTCAGCATATTTACGATCCAGCGGCATTCATTACCAAAGTACCATGGATTGAATTATTATTCCATCATCATCACCACATCATAAACATCCCACAAAAAGGGTTTTTGATTTTTACATAAATAACACTTAAAAAACACCCAATCTCAGTTTCACATAAAAAAAGTTATCGAAACCCATGAAAGTTCATCAATATGCCCGTTCCATCCAGAAAATCCACAACAGGAGCAGACACCCATAATCCCAGAACAAAACCCATTGACAAATTCCAATCTCCCAACTATCCAACCACATAAACAAACACAAAAGATCATATCCCACACAAAAAGGAAAATCCCACGTGGATTCCTCCATTAGAAAAAACAAGGGGGGCACCCAAACAAAACCCGAACCCAATTTTTATCTGATAAACAACCCAAACCCAATCAATCAGAAAAGGTAAGGTTTCTTCAGATTCCAACAGATAACCAAAAATAATGAAATGGGTTGTCTAGTTTCTACTAAGAAAAGCATCATACAAGAGAAAAGATGGGTTCTTTTCGGATTCTTACCTCGACAAGATGGAAAGAAGATGAAATCTATTACCTAGCCTATGAAAAGGCCATGACTCTGGTATTACTCTGCTCTCAAGAAGAAGAGGGGAAGTGGGGAAGAGAGAGAGAAAAGCAGAGCTATTCCTATGTGGTCGTGTGTTGTGATTTGTGAAAGGATGCATTCATCAATGGGACAGCCTTGGAACTTGGAAGGGGAAAAACAAAGAGAGCTTTTTGTTTGTACCCTTGCTGTTTTATCTATTCTTAAACAAATCCAAGAAATCAATAATGAAAAGTTGAAAAGAGAAACCCTACTTTTCTTGTGAAAATGTTAGAATATAGGAGAAGAATTTGACTGCAGGAAAAGTAAAAATGAGTAGTTAAATTACTTAAAATAAGCATTTTTAGAAGAGAACCTAAGAGCATCTCCAACAAAGGCTTTATTTGTCCAACTCAGCTCCCGGTGGAAGTAATTGGTGTGAGGCCCCACCCTTAGTGGGCCCTCTAATTGCTATTTTATAGACTAATTAATTCTAATTTATGTTAATTATTGGTTAATTATGCTAATCTTCGCTAATCTTTGCTAATCTCTACTAATCTTAGCTAATTATTGCTAATCATGGCTAATTATTAATTAATTTGGCTAATTAGGGGCTAATTAGATTGACTAGTTAGATTTCCCTAAGTTATAGTTAGACTAGCTTGGTTTAGTTAGTTTTGGGGTTAGATGGGTGTTTGAGTCAATCCTAGGCTTTTAGAGCTAGAATGGTCATTAGTTGAGTCTAATTAAGTTAATTAAGTGGGTTTGGTGCTAAGGGTGTTCCTCCTCTAGAAGCTTCTTACCAAAAGACCTAACCTACCCTAACTCTAACCCTAATCCCATGAAAACCCCAAGGCTAATCTAGTCATTAACCACCCTCACTAAACCTATAAAACATCTCTTATCCCAAGGAGAACCCTAATCTCTAATCCCCATTTGCAAACCCTAAGCCAGCCCCCTTCCCAAGAAAACTACCTCCAGCCCAACTGTTTCTTCCCTCATTCCTCTCCCACGTTTAGTAGAGATTCCATTGCTACTGTTGCTGGAAAATTCCCTGGAGCCACTGCTGTTGCTGTCTTCTTCTCCTTCTCCTCCTTCATTTCTGTGACTGCTGGGATTTTATTGAGGAGCTGCTGCCACACCTGCTAACACTACATCATCTCCTTCTTCTTCACTTCCTCTGCTGTGCTGGAAGAGCCATTCTCTAGAGCTGCTGCAGCTGCCACCCTTCTTTCCCCTTTCATTTCTCTCTTCTACTCTCCCTCACTTTTCCCCTTAAGCTACTGGTTGTGCTGAGATCATCTCCATAGGAGCTGCTGCTGTATCACCTTCCTCTTCTCCTTCTCTGTTTGTGCTGGGAGAAATATTCCTGGGAGCAGCAGCCACTATTTCACCTTCTTCCCCTCTTAATCTTCACCTGAGCCACTGATTCAGTGCTGGAGATTACTTCCTTGGAGCTACAGCAGTGCTACATCATCTTCTTTTCCCTTATTTCATCACCTGGGAGGTCCTGGTATTGCTGGAAATTGTTGAGGTGTTGCTGTTACACCTGCTACTTCTTCTTCCTATTCTTCTTCTTCACTGCTGAGTGGGGACTGTTGTGCTGGAAACAATCTTTAAGAGCTACTGCTGTATTCTTCTTCTTCTTCTTATCATCACCTGGGAATCCTCCAAGCTACTACTGCTTCACTCTGCTACTGCTGCTGTAACCTCTTCTTCTTCAGCTGGACTGGGTTCTCTTCTCTCCTATTTCTCTCTTTTCTACAAATCTCTCTACAAATCTTCCTAAAAGGCAAGTGCATCTTACTGTTAGCTTAGGACATATGTTTTCTTTCCTTGATTTCAGTAGTTCCATTTCGTAGTGATGATTTGATTCAGTTCTAGTTTACCTTGAGCTCTGTTTTCTATTTTTGGTTGAAAGGTCACTGATGGATGGGGGATTTCACCCCCCATTTGGAAGATCAGTGGGCCATAAGGTGATTAATGGATGGTTATTGAGTTATTTAATGATTAGAAGTGTTTGGGTGAAGTTTGGAACCAATTGGAAGTGGTGTGGGCGAAAAAAGAGTCAAAACGGAGAAGTTGCAGAAATTCACCTGACACTGAAATTGCAGTGTGCTCGGTCGACCGAGACACCCTCCTCGGTCGACCGGCGACACTGCAACCTGCAGAAATTTCAGTCTCAGTTATTTTTCTGCAGACTCGCCCGGGACTCGACCGATAGTGTTCTAGGTCGACCGAGACTACTAAGTTTTTGGGAAAAATTGGCCCTCAGCCATTTTCTTGTAGAAAACCCATTTCAATTAGTTTGGTTGACCCGGCTTAGCCCAGGTTGACCCGGTATACATGGTTTTCGCAGGAAATGACTGAAAGTTGGTTTTTCACCCAAAACTCAGACTGTTTACACCCAAATCAACCTGAAACTTAGAATTAACATTTAGAAAGTGTTCAAAGCTGGAACATCAATCTTTCTAAGGTTTTTAGAGTATGCGGTCAATCACCTAGACCAGGTTGTTTGACCGGACACGCTGTAAGCCTTTAGAAACGAATTGAGTTGTCCAGAATGCCTGATTTAGATTAGTTAGTGCACTCGGTTGATCCTCCCGGCCAGGAGATCAACCGAGCTCACAACACATCAGGTTCACCTGGAAAACCCTGATTGTTCTAGTTTTCAACATTTAAGAGTTGTGATCAGTTGTGGGGCCCATTGACCATCCAAATGAGCATTTATCAGTGTCCTAAGCCCGAGTCAACGGTGTGGCTCAACCTTGACTCGCGGGGATCACAGTTTAGGGTTTAGGTTATTAATCTAAGATGATTCGACCTCTAAGAGTTGTCAACAATGCCTTAACCAACTAAGCACCAATTATAGTATTTTATGGCATTAATGACACCGTTTAGAGATCGAATTACCGTAGATAGACCTGAATCTAAAGTGGCCCATTACCTAGGATTGGACCGTTGGATTTCCCGTTGATTCTCTGATTGAAGTTTATACTTCACTGTTATTATTACTCTGTCATTCTTAGATCTTTAGAATAGTTGTTTACTATTAATTAACATAAATGGAAGACCTGAACCTAGGGTATCTAGAGGTGACCCGATAGTGTGATTTCGAAGTTCATTGACCCGTGTCTGTGTCTAGGCGGGCCCTTATTGGGCCTAAGTGTGGAAATGTGAACCCTTTAGCTTGAAGAGGTAGTTTCTATTGGACTGTTAGGTTATATGGATTAAAATGGAACTGTTTATCAGTATAAGTGGATTAGTTGCCTCGTTTGGACGGTTTTAGACCAGGCCATGTACTGATGGGCCTTGGTATGGATCCAACGAGTGGGCCTGGACCTTGAATGAGATCCAGAGACTGTATTGAGATGTGTAGACCTCTTAGAGATATTGTTAGGACCTTGTTCACGCAAGGCAAAGCCTAGACAGACACAGACCTTAGAGTTATTCTCGAGTCGGCATGAACATTCACTCGGTTGATTTAAGCTCAGCCTGTGGACTGATCATCCCCGGTAGGAGCTAGATGAGTGTTGTAAAGCTATCATGATGAGCTGTGTGGTTGAGACGGACGGTGTGATACCGTGCCGGTCTGGAGTGTTGAGATGATGAGTTGATGAGTGATATGTGGGATTAGTTATTCCCAGCACTGGTGAGATTTCCCCGCCGCAACTGTGTTCAGTATGGGAGGGCCGCGGCATAATATCCCGCGGTATTCCAGCTCGTGTGAATGTGCCACCTTGTTGTAGTAGTTTAGATGATTTCATTTATACTGATTCCTTATGATTTAAATGCACAACTGCCTAGTTCATTTATCTTGTCATTCATTTAATTTTTACCCGTCTTTATTTCCTTTGATATATATATGTTCTATGTTAGTAGTATGCTGTAACTTGCCAGATCGTTTAGATCTGACCCATTCATTGGTGCTTAGGCCTTGATCCCGAGATTCCAGACGATGCACTAGCTGTAGTGGAGGCACCCGTTGCAGGAGAGTACGCGTGGGGCTCGGCCGACACGGATGTCGAGCCGGAGGGTGGAGACGATCTATATGGGTTTTGAGGGACTCTCTTTGTTTTGGGTTTGAGAGACAATTTTGTAGCAAGTTGGGTAGATTCAAATGTATAAGTTTTGATTAACAACTGAGACTGTAACTAGACCTTTGTTCTGCTCACACTTTATATATCGATACCTATTGCTTCCGCATTGTTTAACTGTTATGCTTCCGCAATTTCAATGTTATTATTATATTGGTCAAAAAGTTTTAAATTGGACCTCACTGCGGCCTACGATCTTGGAAGTTCTCGGATTTTCCGGGAAGTAGCGCGCCAATTTCGGGTATTCGAACGAGTATATCGGTATCCGGAATTGGGGCGTTACAATTGGCATATGGCTTTACCTCCAAAAGAATGATCAAATCCCACATGGCATTTGAAGGTTGTATTGGTATGTCAAATTTTACATACCATAAAGTGAGATGCATTTTCTTTCTTTTAAATAAAATAATGGTAATGAGGGTAAATGCATTTGAAGTTGGTACAGGTAGATGCTAAATTTGAAATGAGAAAATTATAAAATAATAATTTGACATCTCTCTTGCAGTTGCCCAAGTGAGATGTCAAATTTACATGTACCTTTCTTTGTCACATAAGCCTTTATTTTGAAAAAGACATATCCAAATTTGAAGTGTCTCTTGGAGATGCTCTAAGGGCTTGTTTGTTTTAAGAAAATGGGTTTCTAAAATTCTAAAAAATGTATTACTAAAAGTAGCAAGAATTGAATAAAGGTGACGATGACGTGGCGGTGGCCACACAGAAGTTCAAATCAAGCCCATGGGAGGTTCCATCTTATGCAAAGAACCAAAACAAGATAAATCTTCTTGATCCTTATTGTTAAGATTTATGGTAGGAATAAGATTAGTTAGAGATTTTTCTTACTTACATTAAGTACGCATGTAAGTCAATTGGTCAATGAATTGAAGATATATTATCTTAAAGTATAGTTTAGTTGGGGGCATAAAGATTATAGATGATTATTTAATTAGAAAATGAGTTAAAGGGAGATGCAAAATGAATCACCAGCCATGTCCTGGAAAATCAAATCTTAGGAAAGTTAGAATCCAATCTATATTTCCACCAATATCCTTCACTAGACTATTCTTTAGTAATTCCCTTTCAAACCAATTTTACCACAAATTGGCCCATAATTAAGCATCTGCTTTAGAATATATGTGCCATTTAGTTATTTTACTAGGCTCCAGTCTCCCTAGTAAAAATATAGTGGGGTTAGTGCAAAAGCAGACCTAAGTGTAGCGACGCGGTTGAGGTAGAGAAACTCCTTAAATAATACTTTAAATTTTTTTATTATATTATTTGAGGGAAATATTCAAGTGATGGAATTCCTCACTACAATACCCCCCCCCCCCCCCCCCCCCCCCCCCCCCCCATTATTTGATTTCTTAACTCAACCATTGCCTGCACCACCCAAATGAAAATCTTGGGTTCGCCGCCATTGGGTCAATAAAAATAACCCAAATTTAGTAGTCCATCAAAATTATTAAGAACATATCCTTATCATTGCCATCACACATCATGCAATCACAAAATCATGCTTGAAGAAATAAATATTAACAAGGAGATTTAGATCTTCTTGCCTTATTTAGATGATTTTGTTGGCTTTTTGGTGAATCCCACTCATATTTATAAATATGAAAATGTTTGAGAAAAAGATATTTTCTAAAAACAAATAATGGTGGTTTTATTTCATTTTCTTTCTAAAAGAAGCACATTAAGATTTTGATTAAAACCCATGAGAAATATTTTCATCTGCAACCAGTAAACCTGTTAACATTTCAACAAATGTTAGGGAAGAACCATATCCAACCATAGGTGTTCTTTTACTAATAAGAGAAACAAGAGGGGGTAATCTGTAAAAAGCCCAAAAAGGCTGCACAATGAAAGAGTGCGCCACCTTTATTATTCCTTGTTTATTATAACATTGCGCCGTGCGGTGTTAAAGCTTGCGAGATAATGACTTCATTTTACCGCGGTTTTTTTGGCGGGATATTGACATGTATGGGACCACCAACTAGCCACATTGTTAATAACCACATAGAAACTACCATACTTGACACGTATGGGACCCACCTTCTTAACCATCAGAGGTCCCACTTTCAATAGGCACTTAGATCTCCCCACATATGGAGAGTTCTACTGTGCCTTATTGTGCTCACCTTTGATCAGTGCAGCTCCTACGATTAGGATATTCTGAATTTTATACCAATTGAACATTTATTATCTTTTGATTGAATCTAAAAGGAAGAAAGTTTACGACTAAAATATCACTAAATTTGAAAGGAGTTAAATCATGTGCTAAGATAATCTAGTGGGGCTAGTTTTTTTTTTTTTTTTTTTTAATTCTCCTTTATATAAGAAGACATTTCCATTGGATCTCGTTCTATTGATAGATACGCATCAAAGTAGTCCCCTTGATTTGGATTGCATATAAAAATATAAATATGCTCATGGGAGAATACTTTCCATCCAAAATAAGATTACAAACGAGTATCCAATTATTTGATTGTTCCAAAATTCTGACTCGCAAAAAATTGAGTTTCAAATTTTTTTTGAGACTCTCAATTTAAGTTCCAATTGATAAACATGTCCCATTTTGTGTTCATAAAATATCGTGCGAGATGTTTTTCCCAATATGCTTGATGTAGAGATGTATACTTAATGTATACATATTTGGGCCAGTGGCGTAGAAAGAAAGATTAAATGGTTTAGATCAACTTCAGATGTGTCGCGCACCTGTTGATCGGACGGTGAGAAACGCCCCACGTCATGTGGATCATTTTGAGCAATTCTCTTGTAAGTGGAAAAAAACAAAACGGTTTTAAAGAGAGATTATAATGATACTAACATCTCGCGCAATATTTAAACACGCGGGCGGGCGGAAACTTCTTTGTTGTTTTCGTCCCACTTGTGTTGTATGTATCGAGGCCTTTCTTTTGGAAAGTACAGCTGCATGCATCCTCATTGTCATCTCCCATTCCTCTAAAACCCCTTTTAAACCTTTTCCAAAAACAAGTCCGGATCTTCATTTTGTAATAAATGGGTGGATCTCATATTTTTAGGCCCACAGAGACATCATTCATATTTTTCTAGGTGAATGTCATCCCCTTCTTCTAGACGGGAGATGATGAAATTCATGATGAAATTAGACTTGAACACGATGAATGATTTCCATGTGGGCCTCATGATGGAGTTTCTCGATCGAGCAAATTGGATTAAGAAAATATCTTGTTTCGATCAAGTATTTTAAAACACGGATTGTGTTTTACTTGAGCCAATACCTTCTTCACCAGTCAATTAGATAAATCTCTTGGTATTAGTCAAAAAATCTGTCAAAATGGGTAAATACTAGATGTTCGGTTGTTTATTCTCTTATTATATTTTGTTGGGCTAATACATGATATGAACGAGGACTAATTTTTGAAGTCGAGGGTACTTTGCTTACTGCATTAAACTTTATTATATAATATATATATATGATGTAATTTGTAAATCCTAAATTCATCGACAAAAAAGAGAGATTCCTCTTTGTTGATGAACACAAATACTGACATGATTCTCCTCTTGCGTGTTTGATTGTTTAATTAGTGGATCGAAAGCATCCGTTTTCGTGCACAATATATTCTGTGGCTATTTAATTAGGGTAAACTAGGTTGACCACAATACATTTTGTCATTGTTTAATAAGCTTTGTCTAATAGACCTTGAATGTTACCGTCTTATGGCGTTTTGGTTCAAATTCTGAATCGTATGCCACCCTTGTGTACTTCTATTTTCAAGACCATCAAATGGAGGGTTGCATCATCCAATTGCTGAGGGCCATTCATGCCAAGTCCACATGTAGATCCAAAATCATATGTCAAACCCATATGAAAGGTCGAATTGCTAATCAAGGGAGCCCAACTTTGGATCATTCCATTAACCTTTCCCCAGTAGGACCTTTTAAAATCCCCCTGATCAAGTTTTACTGCAATGGGCCCCTTTTTTTTTGCTATTATATGGATGAATTGTAAACTATCTTAATCCTAAGTTAGTGTCCTCTAAGCCCAAATAAACTAGTTCCAACTGTGCGCTGCTGGTCTTTGGGGTCAATCCATCGCACTTAGGGTGAGCTGGGATGCCCTTTACCACTAGGCTATCCAGCGTTTCTCAGCAATGAGCCTTCCTTACATGGCTGGAAATTGAAATCTAAACATGAGCACCAAGACAACTTGCAAAAACAATCTACCATGCCTGGTATGATTGGATTCATCATTATAGATACATGGATGGGCCATAACCTTTCAATTGGAAAAAGCCAAGTAATTGAAGGTTAAAAATCCAAGAAGAAGGATTTTACACCGTTATTTTCATTACTGACAATAGTAAATCACTTGTATGACTTGTGATGAACCAACTTTCCACCTGGTTGAACCGCTCATGCCAAGGTTACCTTTGTCTCCAAACTGTTAACAGTAATAAAAAAGAGGGGGGCAGGGGGGGCGCATACAAAGGGTGGGCCTGACAGAGGAGTTTGATCTGGCCTAGTTGGGTGCCATACACAGAATAAAATAAATTAGATGGGGCTAGTGCGCATGCAAAGGGTGGGCCTGGGAGTTTGATCTGGCCTAGTTGGGTGCCATAAACAGAATAAAATAAATTAGATGCTAAGCAATTGATGATATTATTCAAATGTGATTTGTCAAATGTAATAAGACAGCAGCCGAGGCAGAATAAAAGTGAGAAGTGGCTGTCTGATCTTTCAGCTTCCATCATTTCAGGCATCCCCATCTATAGGGGGCCATCTATTCAACACAAAAGTAGAAAACTATTAACAACATCTACGTGGAGATGCAAAGTATCTAGGGGGACGAGTGATCTTTTCATGTCAAGTCATCACCAACCCACTTGAAAGAAAAAGAGTACTGGATTACCAAGCAAAGGAAATGAGGGCGACCCAAGTGGACTGCTACACGATTACATCAAAGGACATGACTTCAAACACTTTGCTGCCTCCACATTTAAATTCCGCTTTCATTTCTTGTGATTGGATAGTACTTTTTTTTTTTTCTTTTTTGTTCTTTTTTTTCTTTCTTTTCCTATTCGGAGGTTTAAGAACTTTTAGACTAATGTCTCCTTCCTACAGAAAAGCCGAATAAATTTTTCTATAATTCTAGTGGTGGTGTAGGTTTAAAGCCACAATTTTTAGAGTGTAAACCGTAGGTCTACTCCAACTAATCTACTGTTGGGGTTTCTTATAATTGAATAGTCTGGGCCATAAGTTCATGGAAGTAAATTCCTAAACAATCTTAAAGAAATGTAATCTTAAAAGTGGCTGAAGATCTATAAAGGCCACCAACTAATCTCCCTTGTAATGAAAGATGAATTAAGGGAGAACGAAAATTAATGATCTCTCAACCAATTCCCTAGTAAATTAAATACTGATCAAGTTTCCATTTATATTTCCAACTTAAATTCTTCACCAGTGATTTTTTCATTATTCCTTTGGAACCCATTTTACCATGAATTCCTAGGAATTCAAGTTCACCAAACAACTGGGGATAGAAATCATCTAGATTGAGGCCTGTGTGAGTCAGGTTTAAATATTTGAAGTGTCTTCAAGAGTACGCCTTTGATATGTTGGGTCCAAAAAACCCAACAGGAATTCGAGTGTTCTCTCAACCCAAACCTGCCTGAAATCTGAATGGGTAAACCAGAACCTGGAAGAGGTTCTAGAAGAGCCAGGTCCGATCAGGAATACCCAACCATGGATACAATCAAGTCTAACCTTGTTTGGAGCCTATTCAAATTGAGTGGGTTAGAAGGAATAAAGATAGCACAGGTTTGCGGCTGTGTTTGGTTCTTCAAACAGGTTCAATTAGAGTTTACAGGAACTTTTATGGGCCTGAACTTGTAACAAGGTTACAGCTGTCAACTGGGTTCCATCTAGAATCAAAATGAGTTGGTTTCTATAGGGGGTATTGATTGTCCAATGCAGGGTTTTTACAATGGGTTTTGACAGAAGAATTTAATTGGTTGCATAGTGTTTTTGTGGATATTTTCAGCAAAGCTCAGCGGTAGAATAGCAGTTGATTGTCAGAGTAAACTTTAGGGCGGTTTAAAATCTTAGAAGGGTCTGTCATATTGGCTAGGGTTTTGGGATAGATTACTGGATGAATTAAGGAAGGTCATTGGAAGGGGCCCACATCTGGTAGGGAACATTTGTATAAAAGCTTGTTTCTTTGCTTGAATTTATTGAATTCCTATTTGGAGAATTCTAAAATTCTCGGATACGGTGGAATTTTTATATGCTCTCTTGTACTTAAGCATCCAGAAGTTCCACCAAAATGCAAAGGGGTTGAAATTCCTGAATTAACAAAGGTCATTTGGGAACTTTTAAGTTGCTGAAATTTTGAAATGCTTATGAAGATACATGACACTTGCAAAATGTCAAGGGACAAGATGTCACGTTATGTTAATCTAAAAGAAAAAATACCCAATTTGACAAATTCTTTAACAACATAACTGCTGCCTGAAAATCAGCTATAATCAGCATAATAACAGAAGATTTGCTGAAGATAAGGAATTACAGTTTTCTCTTCCGTTATTCATACCTTGTTGTGTGGGGTCGTTTTGTAATCACGAATTTATGTAGGGCCGCTCCCCGATTTCGGACTATCCTTAGTCTCGATGTTGCCCAGCTTAGCAGTAGCACCATCTCGGGGAAGCGTGGAGCCCATCTCGGTAGCTACGTTCGTGGGTATCCACCTCGGTCTCGGCCTTGAGCTCGATCTCGGCCTCCTGTCACTCAGCCATAAATGCGCTGCCATGACGGGGGACGGCGAACTGACAAATAGAGTGGACGCCGGACCTAGATAAGTGGCACGCCTTATCTCAGGGTCACGTCCATAGGTATAGGGAGATGGTCCGATGGGACGTTCCCTTTTTACCTACCCCCACTCAGGAGAGAAATGTACATGCTGATGGGACTTCCATCTCTCCCTGAAGGGTCCAGTCCGATGATAACTCTCACGTCTATATAATGCATGAAAGAAAGCTGTAAAAGGTATGCAACTGGTTCATCCTTCAGACTTCTCTCTTTCATTTTTTCAGTTACCAAACTAACTCAGGCATCGGAGTGCCTTCGGCTGCCTACAGCCAGGGGCTCTGACTTTGGTCTTCTTTTTTCAGGTCATCGGAGGCCCGATCCTTTTCCCTCATCTTCCCAAAATCATCAAACCGAGAGCTTTACCCTCTCTTAACCAAGTCCGTAATTTTTAGGCACTTACACTTGTAATCAAATATGTAAAGCTGTTATTTATTTTGTTTCCATTCTTTCTGTACAGCTGGGGATTGACTCATTCAATTGTAATCTAAAAACACAGTATAAATATACAAGGCAAACACTCGATTGTGCAAGCCATTTAACACACAACACTCTGTTTTTACTTTCATGGTATCAGTGATATAGATTCTTCATACTAGTTGCTTTTCTCGTTCCCCGCAAAGTAAGCTCTGTTCTCAATTTTTTTTTCTTTACAAATGGCGTCCAACTCTTCACCCTTTCCCATTACCAATCTCTCCAACCTGGTATCAGTCAAACTACATAATACCAACTACCTTCTTTGGAAAGACCAACTTGAATCCATCTTCATTAGCAGTGATCTCATGGGCCATATAGATGGATCTACTTTTGCCCCACCATTAACTATTACCTCAACTATAGAGACAAATTCCTCTACCACCTCAATTACTCCCAACCCTGCATACCGATCACTATGTTAGAGCATGTGTTAATGCCACCTTAACTGAGTCCCTTTCTTCACATATCCTAGCCTCAAAACTACAAAGGAAGTGTGGGATGCACTTGCTGAACTTTTTCAACAACAGTCTATAGCCAGAAAAACATATCTTTGAAGTGAACTTCAAACATATCTGACTATGTTCATCCTCCATCACTGACTATGTTCATCATATCAAAACATTGGCCGATTCCTTTGCTGCAATTGATGAACATGTAAAAGACTACGATTTAGTTGGCCACACCTTGAATGGCCTTGGATCAAAATATTGCCCTTTTATCATCACTATTGAAAACATCACCCCACCTGTTTCTTTCACTGACCTTCGGGCCAAACTTCTTACCCATGAGCAGCGGTTTCGTCGTGGCTATGGCACACAGTCCACAGCCTTATCAGATCCACATTCCCAGACAGCACTCCTTACAACAGAAACAAGTCAGCCTAAAATATTCAAAGGAAATCACAAAGGCAATGGCTCATTCAAAAAGGGGCAAACCTCCCATCACCAAAACTTCAAACCACAAGGGTATGTACAACAGGGGTTTGGATTTTTTCCAGGACCTTTGCCTTCTCCACAACACCAAAACAATGCTCGTCCAGCCTTTGGCGCATCTAAATCTCACACTCGTCAGCCTATCAAATGTCAAATTTGTGCCTAGATGGGTTATGCAGCCAGCAAATGTTTCTTTCGATACTCTGCCAGTCGAAACAACAACAACACAAATCATGCCTTTGCTAGTCTTCACATGACTCCTCCAAGTACCAATCTTCAACCGAGAGCACTCTTAGAATTTGAATTGGCTAATTCTTTTAGTTTGAACAAAACTTGTGTTCATAGTCCAATTTGAGTTGTATTTTCTGTTTCATTTAGATAAGGACTGTGAAGGAACCCAAATAATGTGAAAGACTACCTCTGGATACTTGTGGTAAGCCTTGAAGACTTCTACACACACTTGAAGATCCATAAAGAAGTCCTCCCGAAGTTTTTGCATCAATTCAGCGTCACTTCCGTGTTCTAGACAGAAACTGGTTTCGCTATAGCGAGACTGAAGCTCTCCATAGTTCTGGCCCAAACAGAACCTGGGCTCGCTATAGCGAGCTCCATTCTCGCTATAGCGAGATGCCCAGTTATGTCCAATAAGGACTCTTTTGAGCTGACGTTTCTCTACTCACTTTAAGAGTTCTACCTTCTTTCAAACATGTCTGGTGCACGAAACTAAAGCTATTTAAAGACCCCTTGCAAACACCACTGAGTACACAGAGAGATTAATTTTCTCAAGCATTATTCTTTGATTCTAGAGAGAGTTTGGTGGGCCAATTCTTGCAAGGGAGACTGTGTTGAAGTTCTTCTTCTTCTTCTCTCAAGCACCTTGAAGGGGCATTCAAGGTGGGTCTCAAGCAAGCACGTGGAAGGTGAACGGCGGGTTGTCAACGAGTTCTTCACAGTCCTTTAGGTTGAGTTTCAACTGGGTCAAGTTCTGTGAGTTCTTTGTGATCTTCGTTTTTATAGTGCGTTGCTTTCTGTGGCTTTTGTCACCCGTGGTTTTTTCTCGAGCAGGGTTTTCCACGTAAAAGTTTTGTGCCTCTTCTCTATGTGTGGTGATTGATTATTTGAGATTTTCTTTGTCTAGTTTAAAATTGCATACAATAATCTGAGATAGGACCTTAGCCTATGTTAAGGCTTAAATAGAAGGTTGTTTTCAAACCTTCAAGTGGTATCAGAGCGAGTTCACTTTTTAAAGGTGAGATCCTCTCAGATTTATTCTATGGAATTCACTAGAGAAGGCACTTCCACCACCAAGCCTCCTTTGCTTGAAGGCAGTAGCAATTATGCTTACTGGAAGGTAAGAATGACTGCGTTTCTACGTTCTCTGGATCATGCTGTTTGGCAAACTGTTGTGAATGGTTATAAATCACCAACTGTGGTAGTTGATGGGAGTAGTGTTCCCAAACCAGTGGCTGATTGGACTCAAGGAAAAAAGAATCAAACTCATTGGAATGATAGAGTCATGAATGCTATATATAATGGTGTCAGTCACTTTGAATTTCGCAGAATTTCTACTTGTACCACTGCGAAGAAGGCTTGGGATCTCTTAAGAACAGTGCATGAAGGCACTGATAAAGTTAGGCAGACTAAACTTCAAAATTTGACAACTGCCTTTGAGTCTATTCGTATGAATGATGAAAAGACTTTTGATGATTACTATGCCAAACCAAGTCATATTATTAATTCCAGTTTTAACTTAGGAGAACCAATTCCAGATCAAAAAGTGGTAAAGAAAATTCTTCGGTCCTTGCCCGAGAGATTTCAGTCAAAAGTGATTGCAATTGAGGAATATACCAAATTCAATGATCTCCCTGTTGAACAATTGGTTGGAAATTTACAAACCTTTGAATCAAATCATTGTTCTGATAAGAAATCCAAGGGAATTGCTTTAATGTCTTCTAAGAACAATGATGATGAGTCTGATAATGATTCTGATGATGTTGAACTTGAGGCTCTTTTAGTCAAAAAATTCAAGAAATATTTACATAAAAACAAAAAGAACCCCAAAAAGGAATTTCCCAAGAATAAAACCTTGAATAAGCCAAAGACGGGACCAAAGAGTGAGAAAACTTCTTCCAAGAGCACAAATAAGCCTATACAATGCTTTGAATGTCAAGGGTTTGGTCACCCTGCCTCTAAATGTGCAAACCGATTGGAAAGAAACAGAGGAAAGGCTTTGAATGTTTCTTGGGAAGAAGATTCTGAATATGAGAATAGTGAATTTGATTTACAATTTGAATCTGTTAAATTTGTAGCTTTTATGTCTTCTACTAACCTATCTTTTGAGCAGGGGTCATCTGACAAGGACTCCAAGTCAGATGACGAGTCAAGGAGTGAGGATCTTTCTGATGAAGAACATGATCTTGAAGTTGCTTATAAAAAACTTCTGAAAGATTCTTTGCGTCTGTCACGCATCAATGATAAGCTCTCTCACAAGTTAAAGGTTTCTGAATCTCAAAATTTATCTTTTTCTTCTGAGCTTGATGATGCTCGTGCGAAGGTAAGTCAGTTAAAAACCCAACGTGCAATTCTGTCTGACAACATTATTGTTGCAGGAAAAGAGAAAGATCTAGTTATTGCACAGTTAGAGGAAGTTTCAAAAGAACTGAAATCTTTGCAAACTGGCTACAATTTGTTGCAAGCTGAAAAGAATGATGTATGTGGAAAACTCCGGATGACGCTATCAGAACTTCTATTGTCTCAGCCAAATCTTCGCTTGAAAGAATGAATAAAGGCTCCATAACTCTTGATGAGATTTTTGATCCAACAAAGAAGTGAGAAACAAAAGACTAGACTTGGATATAATCCGGAATCATCAACTTCTATGCAATCAGGTAAATCTATTTTTGTTAAAGGACCAGCTTTATATACTGGTGTTCTCGCTACTCCAAATGTTGAACATGGGTTCTCAAATTCATATAACAAAGTGTCTAAACCCAGAATTACCCCAATTTGTCATTTTTGTGGTAAAAAAGGTCACATTCGACCACATTGTCATAAACTGTGGAATAAAAGGCAACTTCAACAAAGGAAAAGTGTTTTATTTCCTCCACAGATTAAGACAAAATCCATCTGGGTTAGGAAATCTAATCTTCACTGTAACGTGGTCCTAACTGCACTTAATGCAAAAGATTCTCATGTTTGGTACTTGGATAGCGGATGCTCCAGACATATGATCGGTAACAAATTACTGTTTACCTCCTTAGAGAGCTGTGATGGAGGTAATGTTAAGTTTGGTGATGGAAGCAAATCAAACATAGTTGGAAAAGGTATAGTCTCAATACCAGGTATGTCTACTCTTTCAAATGTTTTTTTGGTCAATGGTCTGAAAGAAAATTTGTTAAGCATCAGCCAACTATGTGATTCTCACCATGAAGTCCACTTTTCTCTTAATGATTGTGTTATTGATGACAAGAAAGGTAATCATGTACTTCATGGAGTACGTACATCTGACAACTGTTATGTGGTTTCTACCGAAACTAAAATGACATGTCACACAGCCATGATCAGTGACATTGATTTGTGGCATCAACGTTTAGGCCATGTTAATCGTACGGACCTAGATAACTTGGCAAAAAATGAAATCAAAGTAGGACTACCTAAGCATCTAAAAGCACCAAATTCTATTTGTGGTCCTTGTCAGATTGGCAACCAAATCAGGTCCTCACATAAGAAAGTTGATGCTTTAAAAACTTCAAGACCACTTGAATTACTGCACATTGGATCTCATGGGTCCTACAAAAACTGAAAGCATTGGGGGTAAGAAATATATCTTTCTAACCGTTGATGATTTCTCCCGGCTTACATGGGTCCGATTTCTTAAAGAAAAGTCTGAGACTTTTGAAGTTTTTCTTGATTTATGGACTCTGCTTATCAATGAAAAAGGAAAAGTGTTTGGTAGTGTTGTGCGTATTTGTTTAGATCATGGTACTGAATTTCAGAATTCTGATTTCAATTCCTTTTGTTCAAAAAATGGTATCAAACATGAATATTCTGCTCCCAAAACACCCCAGCAAAATGGGGTTGTTGAGAGAAAAAATCAGGTTGTGCAAGAAATGGCAAGAGTTATGTTGCATAGTAAAAAACTCCCTCAACGTTTATGTTGCACAGTAAACACTGCAGTCCATATCATCAATAGAGTTTACCTACAGCCTGGAACGAAAATGACCCCATATGAAATTTGGAGTGGTTGCAAGCCAACTGTTAAATACTTTCGAACATTTGGGAGTAAGTGTTACATCCTGACATCCTGAAGGATAGGGAACACTTAAGCAAATTTGACTCCAAGAGTGACGAGGGCATCTTTCTTGGTTATTCTATGGAAAGTAAGGCATACAAAGTTTATAATTTGAGAAACTTTTCAGTTATGGAGTCAATAAATGTTGTTGTTGATGATATTGGAACTTTAGAATATTTTGACGATGAAGAAGATTTAATTATTGATCATGTTTCTACTCAGGTTGCTAAACCAAACACAAGTAAGCAATCAGACACAACGCCAGGATCCGAAAGTAGCGCTAATGCTTCATCAAAAGATAAACAAGATGAACTAGAAGTTCCATCCACCAATCTTATGGTACCAAGCATCATCAAACAATTTGAAGAACAGAGTGCTTCTAAAAGCTCCCGCCCGGTACCAAAGGTAATGCAGAGTCATCCAATTTCACAAGTTCTTGGAGATGCTATGGAACCCATGAAAACAATAAAACAGGTACGCGACAAGGTAAGTAACTTTTGCTATATTTCCTCTATTGAACCAAAGAACATAAAAGAAGTTTTGCTTGATGATTGCTGGATCAATACAATGCATGAGGAATCAGAACAGTTTGAGAGAAATTGCGTCTGGGAATTAGTTCCTAGACCTACTCACACAAATGTCATCGGCACCAAGTGGATTTATAAAAATAAGACTGATGAGCTGGGGCAGGTGATTTGGAACAAGGCTCAGTTGGTAGCACAAGGGTACACACAAATTGAAGGACTTGATTTTGATGAAACGTTTAATCCTGTTGCTCGATTGGAATCCATACGGTTGTTGTTAGCCATTGCGTGTTTCCTTAACATCCAACTCTATCAATGGATGTCAAAAGTGCACTCCTGAATGGGTATCTAAATGAGGAAGTCTATGTTGAATAGCCCAAAGGTTTTCAAGACCCTCACTACCCGAATCATGTGTTTAAATTGAAAAAAGCTCTCTATTGGTTGAAACAGGCTCCTCATGCTTGGTATGAGCGACTTACAGTCTTTTTGTTGGATAATGGTTTCAAACGCGGCAGTGTAGACAAGACACTGTTCATAAAAGAAGACAATCATCACATATTAATTTCTCAAATTTATGTGGATGATATTGTCTCTGGCTCAACCTCATCCAAGATGGTTGACCAATTTTCCAAAAGCATGTCTTCTAAATTTGAAATGAGCATGATTGAGAGTCTTTTATACCTCACTGCAAGTAGACCTGATAATGCTTACAGTGTTGGGGTTTGTGCCGGTATCAGTCTAAACCAAAAGAATCTCACATTCATTCGGTGAAAGGGATCATGAAATATGTGAGTGGCACAGTTGACTTTGGCATTTGGCTAAGTAAAGATACCAATACAACTCTGGTTGGGTACTCAGATGCAGATTGGGCAGGCTGTACAAATAATCGAAAAAGTACTACTAGGGAGTGCTTCTTCATTGGAAATAATTTGGTTGCTTGGCATAGCGAAAAGCAAACTTCAACGTCTTTATCAACTGCCGAAGCAGAATATATCGCTGCTGGAAATTGCTGCACTCAACTTCTTTGGATGAAACAAATGCTCGCAGATTATGTGATTGATCAAGATACAATAACGATTTACTGTGACAATCAAAGTGCCATTGACATATCAAAGAACCCAGTCCAGCATTGATATTAGGCATCACTTTATCCGTGAATTGGTTGAAAAGAAGATCATTATCTTTGATAAAATCCCTACTGAACACCAATTGGCAGATATCTTTACTAAACCATTGGAACCCACTCGTTTTGAATCCCTTCGCAAATCCTTGGGAATCTCCTCATTTTCTTAATTCCTTGTTTTGGTTTGACTTGCACATGCACAATTTCACTTCCATCTATGAAAATACTTTGCATGTGATTTAGTTGTGTTCAGTGCACAGTTGATCGTTATCATAATGTTTGCACTATGGATGTGAACCCTAGATTTCAATTAGGCTTGTCCAGCTTCTCTTAGGTACTAGATCTCTTATAAAATAAAAGTGCGTAGAGATTTTTGTAGACCGATGAAATGAAACTGTATCCTATAGGGTTCAAAAATCTCTGCAAAAGAAGAGCACTTGAACTTGTGCATTATCATATGCCGAGAAGTTCTAAATAAAACAAAAAAAGGGGAACGAAATTATGCCAATGTCGTAGTGAGAAGTTAGAGTTTACATTGATTAGTTGATTCTTTGGGTTTGCTCCCTAGTTGTTTTATCTTTCAGTTTTAAACTCTTGTCTTAATTAAGGGGGAGCATCTCATATCTCACACACAATCACACAATTTCGGTTAATTTATGTACTTTTGCACTTATCCATACATTATTTCATAGATGGAACACACATTTTTGTTAGTATATATTAAATAAAAAAAATTTCCAGAACCCTGTCTCGCTCGAGTGAGACTTATTTTCGCTCTAGCGAGAATGGGCGCTGGGCTCTTTATGTTTCAAACCCCAAACCGTCTGCAACCATTTTCTTTCCCATTCTTGTTCTTCCTTTCTTAGGGGTTTCTCAATTGTTTGCTCCTTGCCTCTCATCATTCCACCTCTCTTTGCCCCACCTATTTCAATTGGATTTGCATTTCTCATTGCACCCATTTTTCAGGTATGATCAGATCTTCTCCTGTTCATGGATTTCTCTTATTCTTCAAATTTTTGTGCAATGGTTGTGGGATGCTTGGATTCTTTCAAATGATTTGTCCTTGGCACTTTCTCTACTTTTTGGATATGAAAGAAGTTTATCCTGAAGATTGCTCATCCAATATTTGGTTTTTGGGTCAAGGTTGGGTATGTTTTTTATACTAATTGGTTATGATGGATGAACTAGTTGTGCATTTCACTTCTTTGGGCAGTTTTTCTCTGTTGTTTGCTCTATGCTTCATCCTTTTCAATTGTGTGATCCTTGAGATCTTCTGGGAGCATACTTGGGGCATCCATACTTGTTGTGATATTTTATGCTCACAAGGTGTTTGACAAAATGTTTGTTTCAACTTTAATGCTTAAAAACACTGATGGTTTGGTTCTCTGTAATTTCCAAGTGCAGTATGGCTCCCAAGTCTTCAAAAGGAAAACGTCCTGCTACATCTTCTTCTACCTTTGATGAAGAACGTTTTCCAAATGCTGAAAGTGCTGATCGTTTTACATCTGACTTCAAAGATAGGACAGTGATTTTTGAAAGAATTGTTGTGCACACAGATTTCTGTCTTACACATTTCCTGAATTGGCTTCATCTTAACCGCCTCATGGTTTTGATGCACTTGGTCAGTGAATGTTTTGATGATAGGATACGAGATTTCTATTGCAATATGCATGAGGTTTCAGCTTCTAAGTTCAAGACTTTTGTTAGAGGGAAGACGTTGACTGTTGATGCCAACAAGATTGCTTTGCTACTAAATTTACAGAGACCGGCCAATCCGTCTTATCCTTTCCCTAATCTAGATAATGTTGCGCTCCAAAAAGATGAAGTGGCTGTTGTCTTATGTAGGGAACCAACTGTCTTGAATTCTGTTGTTTTGAAGATCTATGGTCTCACCTCTGATTATCGGCTCCTCAACAACTTTGTTTGTCATAATATGGAGCCTCGTGGTCATTCATCGGATCTCCTGTTACCTCAAGCTGCTCTTCTATATTATTTGGGCACAAAGATAAAAGATTGATCGTCGCACTAAAGTCATGCAGGTTCTCATGTGAATAATCGGATTCAGGGGGAGCAAGCCCGAGATCAAGATCTTGAAAAAGAAGATGAAGATTCGATTGAAAATCGACTTCTTGCAGTTGAACACGCAGTTTATGATCAGTCACTTTAGATTGAACACTTACAAGAACGAATGACAGCTGGCTTTGATGATATTAAAAATCAACTGACTAACATGTTCAATCACCTGCGCCAACGCTGATAACACTGCTTCTTTGGACTTCTCACTGTTTCTAATTATCATGCATTTCTGTTTGCTACTATCTAATCTCACTCTTTTGACTAATTCCTCCGTTATTTTGGAACTAATTTGTCAATTCTATGACAAAAAGGGGGAGCAGCTTAAGGTGGATTTAGGCAACTGACTCTTGGTAGCATTTTGCTTTACATTAGAACTTTGAATAGAATTTTACATTTCTCTTATTAATATCTGAATTTCTATCATTTCTATGATTTTATGGATCTTTGCCAAGGTTTGTTTCTTACAGGTAGTAACCATGTCTCTTCAGAGCTGAAGTTATTCTTTTTGTTGTCCTAGGTCTCCTAGTAAAAACATTTTTGGAGTTTTGTTCACGAATTGCCAAAGGGAGAGATCGTTAGAATTTGAATTGGCTAATTCTTTTAGTTTGAACAAAACTTGTGTTCATAGTCCAATTTGAGTTGTATTTTCTGTTTCATTTAGATGAGGACTGTGAAGGAACCCAAATAATGTGAAAGACTACCTCTGGATACTTATGGTAAGCCTTGAAGACTTCTACACACACTTGAAGATCCATAAAGAAGTCCTCTCGAAGTTTTTATATCAATTCAGCGTCACTTCCGTGTTCTAGACAGAAACTGGTTTCGCTATAGCGAGACTGAGGCTCGCCATAGTTCTGGCCCATACAGAACCTGGGCTCGCTATAGCGAGATGCCCAGTTTTGTCCAATAAGGATTCTTTTGAGCTGACATTTCTCTACTCACTTTAAGAGTTCTACCTTCTTGCAACCATGTTTGGTGCACGAAACTAAAGTTATTTAAAGACCCCTTGCAAACACCATTGAGTACACAGAGAGATTAATTTTCTCAAACATTATTCTTTGATTCTAGAGAGAGTTTGGTGGGCCAATTCTTGCAAGGGAGACTGTGCTGAAGTTCTTCTTCTTCTTCTTCTCTCAAGCACCTTAAAGGGGCATTCAAGGTGGGTCTCAAGCAAGCACGTGGAAGGTGAACGACGGGTTGTCAACGAGTTCTTCATAGTCCTTTAGGTTGATTTTCAACTGGGTCAAGTTCTGTGAGTTCTTTGTAATCTTCGTTTTTATATTGCATTGCTTTCTGTGGCTTTTGCCACCCGTGGTTTTTTCCTGAGCATGGTTTTCCACGTAAAAGTTTTGTGCCTCTTCTCTATGTGTAGTGATTGATTATTTGAGATTTTCTTTGTCCAGTTTAAAATTGCATACAATAATCTGAGATAGGACCTTAGCCTGTGTTAAGGCTTAAATAGAAGGTTGTTTTCAAACCTTCAAGTGCCTTTTTCCATGGATACTCAATGGGTGCCTGATTCTGGTGCAACATCACATATGACATTTGATCCATCAATGCTGCAACAGTCTGCAAATTATTTTGGGTCTTATCAAGTCTTTGTTGGAGATGGTAAGAGTATTCATATCTCACATACCGGTTTCACTACACTACCCACTTCTGAATCTGATTTACAACTTAAAAATGTTCTAGTGGTGCCCAATATTGCAAAAAATCTGTTATCAGTTTCTCAGTTAACACGCGATAACAATTGTTCTGTTGAGTTTTTTCCATGGGGTTTTTGTGTCAAGGATTTGCAAACAGGGGCGAAACTACTGATGGGACAACTCAAGGGTGACCTCTACTCTCTTTCTTTAGAACAGGGCTCGACAAAGAATAACTCTGTGGCTTTTCTAGGAAAACGTCTTTCATCAGAAGTATGGCATCAAAGATTAGGGCATCTGTCAGCACAAGTTCTTCAATTACTCAAGTCTAGTGATGATTTAGAAATTTCCCGCTTTCTTAATCACAATAAAATTTGTGAATCTTGTCAGTTAGCAAAGAATCAAAAACTGCCTTTTGGAACTTCTTCTAGACAGTCGTCTTCTCCTTTGGAACTAATTCATTGTGATTTATGAGGGCCAACGGTTCCTTCTGTTAGTGGTTTTCTTTCCTATATAATCTTTGTTGATAATTATAGTAGACACACATGGATTTATCCGCTGCATGCAAAATCTAATGCTTTGGAATGTTTTCGTCATTTTTAATTAATAGCTGAAAAATATTTTTTCAACAACTGTCAAATACTTCCAAAGTTACAATGCTCTAGAGCTCACACGTGGTGTGTTTGAAATTTTTTTGGATGAATGTGGGATTGTTTCTGTAATTTCTTATTCTCACACGCCAGAACAAAATGGCATTGCAGAGAGGAAGCACAAACACATAACTGAATTGGGGTTGTCTCTTAGAGGCCTTTCTTACTACAGTCTATCTCATAAACCGCCTCCCGAGACCAGTTTTACAGGGTCGTTCTCCACATGAAGTATTATATAGGACACCATCGGACTACTTTTTTCTTCGTGTATTCGGCTGTCAATGCTTTCCTTGCTTGAGACCTTATAGACCTGACAAGTTGTCATAAAAATCCATTGCTGGTGTCTTCCTCGGCTATAGTCAACTTCACAAGGGCTACAGGTTTCTAGATCCAAATAGTGATCGCGTTTACACCTCTAGAAATGTGATTTTTAATGAGCACTTTTTCCCTTTTGCAGATAGAGAAATCTCTTCTCCATCTCGTGACACTCCATCAAATACTGTAGCTCTGCAAGTACCTCACCCTGTTGCTTCATATACAATTGCAGAACCTATTGCTCATACTCCCCAAGCTGCGGTTTCTGGCACTTCCATTGATTATACCCACTCTTTTTCATCCACTGCAGTATCTTCACCCACATTGGCTGAACCCACCACCACCTCCTCACCAACTCATCCACCACCGTCCCCTGCTCCCAAACACTCTATGTGTAACGCCCCATCCTTCACGCATGCATAATATTGTCCGATTTGGCCCACAGGCCTCACGATTTTGCTTCTGATGGGCCTCAACTCATCAAAAGGCCTCATGCAAGGTAAGGGTGTAACCTCTACATAAAACCCCATTCACTTTCTTCTCTATAGTCGATATGGGACTCCGGGGCGTCACAATCCACCCCCCTTAAGGCTGCACGTCCCTGTGCAGTAGCCTGCCAGTCTCTATAGCCTACAAGCCCTCTTGGCTCGCCCACATGGAGACCCACCCACTTGCACCAGGCCACAGCAGGGGATCCACACTCGAACTAGTCGAGAGTCGGCTCTAATACCATTTGTAACGCCCCACCCTTCACGCATGCATGATATTGTCTGCTTTGGCCCACAGGCCTCACGATTTTGCTTCTGATGAGTCTCAACTCATCAAAAGGCCTCATGCAAGGTAAGGGTGTAACCTCTACATATAACCACATTCACTTTCCTCTCTATAGTCGATGTGGAACTCCGGGGCGTCACACTATGATTACAAGAACTCAAAATGGCATCAGAAAACTTAAATTTCCATTCTTCCTCCTTAGCACTCGTCATCCACTTCCTACTGTTTTTTTGTCCACCCTTTATACTACACCTACAGAACCTACATCCTACAAGACTGCGGCTAAAGATGCAAATTGGGTCCTAGCCATGAATGATGAATATGAGGCCCTCCTTAAAAATAATACATGGTCACTTGTCCCTGCCTCTCCTTCCATGAATATAGTTGGATGTATTTGGGTTTACAGGATCAAAACTAAGAGCAATGGATCTATTCAACGGTATAAAGCAAGACTCGTTGCAAAAGGCTCCCACTAACAACCAGGAATTTATTTCACAAAAACTTTCAGTCCTGTTGTCAAGCCAGCCACAATCTACACTGTTCTCTCTGTTGCCATCTCCAGAAATTGGCACTTCGACAACTAGATGTAAAAAAATGCCTTTTTACATGGCATGTTAACCGAAGAAGTTTACATGCAACAACCACCAGGGTTTGTCAGTGCCACCACTCATCCAACACGTGTGTGCCGTCTTCATAAAGCAATATATGGCCTTAAACAAGCACCGCGTGCATGGTTTCAAAGGTTCAACACCTTTTTACCTCACATAGGCTTTGCTCACAGTCTTGCTGACAACTCTATGTTTGTGTTCCACTTAAAAAATCGTACGCTCATTTTACTTCTTTACGTGGATGATATCATATTAATTGGCGATAGTATGGCTTTGCTAAATCAATTTGTAGCACGTCTTGGCACTGAGTTTTCCATGACTGATCTTGGTGACCTTCACTACTTTCTAGGGGTGGAAGCTAAACATACAAATGCTGGCCTTGTATCTCACAGTCAAAATACACGCTTTATCTCTTGCATAAAACCGGTATGCAAGGTTGCAAACTGTTAAGTTCATGAATTTGCACATTTACACATCATATTAAGATGAATTAGAGATTTAATTACGTGATTTGCATCATTATTCATTTAATTTCATCATTTCATGCATTTTCACCTAGGAATCTGAATTGTCATACATTTCATACATTTTCTGCATTAACTTACATTGTTTTGCAAATTTTCTCCGAAGAGTCCCAACTGGAGTAGAACTCTGTCCGGATGGGTCCCGCTTCAATATGGGCTCTTCAGCATTTAATGTGTTGAATTAGAATGTGCAGAAAATGAGAATTACAGGCCTCTGTCACAGAGCCCACTTTCAAGCACACAGTCATCATGGGCCCTGCATTGTTAAATTGAAGTTTGAAAAAAAGTAAATTAAAAAATTCACCACGTGGACCCCACACACAAGCCATATGCAAATCAATCAAAGGAGGGATCCACTCATCATGTTAGTTGAAGAATCCTAACTACAATAGAAGACTTCTCATAGGGCCCACTATTCAAACAGATAAAATGTCTCAAATGGCAGGGTCCACAGTGGTTGCAAATTTGAAATTATTAATGAATAATTCAAAGAGTATCATTCTGATTGGAATAAAAAAAGAAGAGTTTGAATCATCCACATCTGATGTCCTTTCAAAAATGGAAGTTGTGCAGAGATAGAATCCATTGCAAATCAAATTTTAAAAGTTAATCCCGTTTTTTTCAGGACAACTCATCTTCAAATGGCAATAACTTTCAATCCGACTGTCGGATCGATGAGATTTACCTACCATTGGAAAGCTTATTCAGAGTAGATACTCGTGGAGCCCAAGAATGTGCAAAACAAAGATTTTCAATGTTCATTTTTAGACGGGATTGCAAATTAAATCCACATCATTGATAATCAATTGCTGCACACCCCTTGTGGGACCCCATTTGAAGATTAGTCAAGCCACCCAGAGGTTTCCAAAAGCTTTCACCTCATTCAAATTCAAGAAGGATAAGAGATATACCTTATCAATGAAAATAAACTAAATGTGCGGAGAATGTGTCCAGATTCAATGTATCTGATAGATAACCGGAGAAATAAAAGGAACCAAAAGGTAGCATACGAGAGTAACTCCCTCCCCTTTGGGACGTCCATAATCATTCTCTCTCCTCTTTCTCTTCTTTTTCTAATTAATAGAATTTAAGAGTTATTTTTGGATATTCTGGAGCCCTGTTCTAAAAATTAGGACTTTTAGAAAAGAGATTTATGAGAGACCATTGTGCAAGGAGATGTTATCAATGAAATTACTTATGGAGTTCTTTTCGATGGCTGGCTAGATTTTTGGATTGGAGCACACAGATGAAGCTAAGTAGATCTTTAATCTAATCTATGAGATTCTTCTATTACGTTCTTGTCTCTTTTAAATGTATGCTCTATTAGAATAATAGATCTATCTTCATGCTTTAGGCAACCTCTATTTTGATTTCTAGTGAAAACAGTTTGATGATTTATACTTATTTTGATAGATTATGCTTAGGGCTGAAATCCTGTGATAGTTTATGCTTAATTTGATGAGTGATGCTTATGATTTTTCATTCTTTTATAAGGTGAAGGAGGTCTTGGGTTGTAACCTTATTCTTTTTATTAAAAAATAATTTTTGCGAAAGACAAATCATCCGGATCCAAAACATTGATTTGTTTATGATCTGAGTTAATTTTTTAGACAAATAGTAGAATAATTGCATGGATAGATTAATTATCTTGCTTAGTGGATTCTGCATGCGCTGATATGTTTTATATATTTGATTGGTTTGTGTTTCTGAATTTTTCTAGTTTTTTTTTCTTGAATCTCAATTACTTATTAATCTTTGATTAAAAAAATCAGATTTTAGATTTTAACTTAGAAGTGTTCCTTGTGGGATTCGACCTGTACTTGTCACTCTCTCAAAAGGACAGCCGTGCACTTGCAGTATTAAAAGATTGAATTTAATTTCACATCACAAACCCAGCAAAACTCCAGTCCTATCTGGCTCTAAATTATCTCCACACTCTAAGTCTCCATTGTCGGATCCTCATGAATATCGCCAGGTAGTAGGTGTCTTACAATACCTCACCATCACTCACCCAGATCTGTCATATGCAGTTAATCAGGTTTTCCAATTTATGCACACACCAACAACCGAGCATCTTCAAGCGATCAAGCACATTCTGCGTTATCTCAAGAACTCTATTGGTGCTGGAATCATTCTCAAACCGGGCCATCTTTCTCTTGTTGTTGCCTTCTTAGATGCGGATTGGACTGGTTGCCCAGATTCACATCGATCAACCATTGGATTTTGCACATACTTACGATCTAATCTCCTCTCTTGGGGATCCAAAAAGCAACCCACAGTTTCAAGATCTAGCTCGGAAGCTAAATACAAAGCTCTTGCGATCATAGTTTCTGAAATGTTATGGCTTTCCTATCTCTTACATGATCTTCATGTCTCAGTCAAGTTACCTATGATCATACACTGTGACAACATAAGTGCAACACATATGGCAGCCAACCCAGTTCTTCATGCTAGAACTAAACATATTGAGGTTGATTACCACTTTGTCTGTGATTTAGTGATCAATAACATACTTCAAGTTTGGTTTGTTCGATCCAATTATCAGATTGCAGATATCTTCACAAAAGGACTTCCCTCACCTTCTTTCTTACAACACCAATCCAAACTATTGTGGTTACCACCCATCAATTTGCAGGGGGATAACAACATAACCGATGCTTGAAAATCAGCTAGAATCAGGACAATAACAGAAGATCTGCTGAAGATAAGGAATTACAGCTTTCTCTTCCTTCATTCATGCCTTGTAATCAAATATGTAAAGCTGTTATTTATTTTGTTTCCATTCTTTCTGTACAGCTGGGGATTGACCCACTCAATTGTAATCTAAAAACACAGTATAAATATATGAGGCAAACACTCGGTTGTGCAAGCCATTCAACACACAACACTTTTTTTACATTCGTTCTTATAAAAAACTTTCTAGTAAAGAAACATGCCCACATACCATAGGGAGAATATTTGGAGTCTCAAATTGCCTACATGGTGAGAAGTTCGTGATTTCCAAGCGGAAAATCCTAATGTTGATATCATATTGTATTAGGATTTTGTTAGACAGGTAAAGATTTTAGTGGAAAACAGGACTTGAGGAATGGCCATGAAATTTCTGGAATTTCAGACATTCCATCCCTATCAAACAGGGAATTTAGTGGTTGACTCGACGTTATTTTCTTGTCTCCCTTGATATAAGATTCTGCCTCACAGATATTTTTTTACTCCCAAGATTCCTCAATCAATGGACCCCAGCTATGTCTGTCCAAAGTCCATGAATGAAAACCTTGATTGGGCCATAAGCCAGCCCCTGTGCTTTGTCCTAACAGGCCAAGTATGGATCTAGCACATGGTCCAAAAGTGGTGTGACAATGAACTCCCTCCAACTGTGCCACAGAAACTGGAGCATTCTGATAAAAGAATTTATGAAAAGTATTTTCTACCTTTTTATGATGTACTCTACATATGGCAATGCCAGATGAACGGTGTCAATTTTATTGAACAAGAATGGAGGAATTGGTGCTTGATAACCATTGACATTTTTCAAAATGAACCACAATTATAGAACACTGCCAAATCAACTCACCCACGTTAGTTCTTCAAGTGCTTCTATTTCTCTCGTTGTGAAAAAGGCAAGCTGATGTCTCCAAGCATTAAATCCAGCAGTACTCAGGGAAAGCTATACAACAATGATGTGTGCATAAATAGTACTCATCAGATCACACACATGACAACAGTAGTGAAATGGAGTCTCCACTTCAAGTGGGATCTAAACCAAATCAAACAATCTGGATCAATTATTTAGATTAGGAGGACAAAACAAAATAGAAATAAATGAATTGGCACTCTTCAGCCAAAGAATAAATAAATAAATAAGAAACAAAAGAGAACAAAAAAGGCAACAGAAGCTGCTTGTACTTGCAAGCTTGGTGGTTTCTCTAACCTATGATTAACAAACCTTGCTACATTTCCATAAAATGTTGCATCCAGACAAAGGGCTTTTTCATCTTTCAAGACTCCTGATGAACCCCAATCTGCATATAGAACCAAAACAAGCTCAATACTTTTCTCTCTATCATATTTCCGAGATGAAAATGGACATGTTTCTTTCGGACTTTGAGTAAATTGAGTTGAAACAACATAATCTAGTTTTGGCCTTTTAGACAGATTCTCGTATCACTAGCTATCCCATAGTTGCAAACAGAAGGACAAGAGTGATCAGCTTCTTATCTCGACCACTGTCTTGTCCTTGGGGGCATCAGTTCATCATGCAGTAAAGCTTCTTTTTTATGTTTCCTCCATGCTCTGGTCTAAGAGGTCACAGGGGATTGCTTACGCTTCCTGACAAAAGAGACTGATGAAATCAAAGGAAAATTATCAGAAGGCAATAATAAGACCATCTAACACAGTTTAATGTGATCGATTCTGCACCTTAGAGTCCTCAGATTCAAATTTAGCATCCGCGAGAAAACTCCGAGTTTTCTTCTTCAACAACCTCCTAGTTTTTTTTTTTTTTTTTTTTTGGTATCCCAGCATAGGGGGCCCTAGCCCTTCGGAGAAGGGGGCCTCGGGTGAAGTGGGGTGGGGGGGGGCCCTCTGGTGAGGTATCAGAGCTTCGGGTGAGAAAATGTGCCTGCTCAGGTTCGAATCCAGAGCAGGCAGGTAAGAACTGGTGCCTCTTACCACTAGGATATCCAAGTGGGCTCTACAAGTTTGATTGTCTTAAGATGAGGTATCCAAGTGGGCTTTACAAGTTTGATTGTCTTAAGATGAGGTATCCAAGTGGGCTCCACAGATTTGCTTGTCATAAAGATGAAAAAGAACTTAGAGGCCAGTTTCAAGCAACTAACACGGAGTCCTGTGAGTCCATTTGTGCGTGCGTATTCCCAAGTCATCGGTCAGATCATCTTAACCCTTTTGATTTTTTACCCTCGAGTTTAATGATTTTAGAATGCATCATTTTAATTTTTTTAAATCTAAAGGTTAGTCCCATTTGTGTTGTTAGAAAAAAAAAATGGAATTTAGGGTGGTTGTGTGTATCCTATTCGGATTGATTTAGGAGGTCAGTTCGTTGTGCTCATGTAATGCATTTACAGTTAAACTTACCTGAACATTTCTCCATCCATTTGATAAATATGTCATCCATACATATTATAAGACTTGCACATGCAGAAGGAAGGAGTGACCTCGACCCTTTGTTCATCTGGGTTAACCGGGCAACCCCTTGTTTTCTCTTTGATATATGACTTTCTTATGTGTAATCTTAAATTGTGTGAAGAGCCTATGAGGCTCTAATGGATTTTAGTTTGACTACATGTATTGATACATACCAACAAAAATAGAGTTCAGATTCTCCAAGTATCTCATTGATGGAGGGCTTACCTATTAAAAATTCAAACTGCTCAAAATGAATACCCTCACTCTGCGTAAAATGTCTTTTAAGTTTTACTCTAATAAAAGATGATATTACCACTAGATTCAACAAATGATTATACTGAAAACAACACAATCTTATATATTATTAATGTTATAGGCCTCATATGCAAACACAATTGCACCTGTATCCTTTTAGATTTCATCTTGACCTATTGATATCAAATGTCAATAACTTTGGCCACATAAGACACACATGCTTCTTCTTCTTCTTCTTCTTCTTCTTCTTCTTCTTCTTCTTCTTCTTCTTCTTCTTTTTTGGTGGGGGATGGGGGCAAGGATGGAAACTATTACAGTGCAATACCCTTTAAAACCTCAATTATGGACCATATTGTAAGTTGATATCCATCTGAAGAGTACCCTTAAACATCTATTAACCATCACAATAAAGGTTTTCCATCGAATTAGCATATGTTATTTAATTACATTGTATCAGGCATTTAGATATTCACACCAGGCAACATATGCAGCAATGTTTCACTACAATAATTTCTCAATTTATCTTGAGTTCTTGACAAGATCAATCAAGAAGCATTATTCTTTTGTTGAGGAACAAAATGAATCACCCACATGTGTGTCATGACAAAAAAAATATGATAAAAAACAGAGGCCAAAAACACCCTCTTTCCCCCCCCCCCCCCCCCACTCACCCAAAGAGACAGGAGCTCATTTTCTTTTTCACAAATCAAAACACCCCAAATGCACCCTCTATACAAATTCCCTTTTCCCCCCATTTTATGACAGAACCTTCATCCGAGCTTCACCTCTTCTCGAGAATTTATCACCTCTCAAAAATTGCCAATATCACCCCCAAACCCCTCGATTTTCTATATCTAAAATCACCTCCTTTGATTCCCAAAGATTTATGTATCCTTTCAAAAGTCTGCACAAATAGCCAAAACAACAAAGTTAATTTTCATAGCTCAAAAGGATGACATAGTTGTCAATTTCATTTGGGATCCCATTTCAATCTGACTTTTAAAATGAAATATTTTGGCCGATTCAAAATCTCGGTGATTCCATTTGGAGTTACATTTTGAAAAAAATAAATAAAATCAATATATATATGCTAGAAAAAAATTTATATATTTAAGTCATTACAATAAAACATTATTATGACATACAAATATAAATTTAAGCACATTCCTTATCACTATAAAGTTTAAACAAACTTTTCATAACAATAAAAGTTAATAACATTTAAGTTTGAGATTTGGACAAATTCCCCACACCATTCCGTTTTCAGAAAAGTTAGGAATTGATCAAAGGTCAAATAAAAAAGTTATATTATTCATTTTGTTTTGGCTTCATGACCAAAACGAAAAGTTTCGGCCATTTCGGCTGAAATGAAACGATATTCATAATTATGAAGGACGGTCAACAAGTTGCTTAAGTACCCATATGGATGAGGGGATGAGTAAGGTGGAGAAAAACTACTTCATATAGAAACATCTTTCTGTTGTTTGGATATTATAGAAAGGAGTAAAGCAATTCTCCTTTCAACAACTTTTTGCAAAATGCAGAAATAACTCTCTCCTTAAGGCAGGGGAGAGAACAAATTTATACTAGTGAAAAACTAAAATTTTTATTATTTAAATTTGATTTTTAGCCATATAATATTTATTTTAGTTTTGAATTTCTTTTTTCAAAATGATTTACCCCTGTCGCTTTCTCCATTCAAATCAAATCCCTTGGAGAACTACTACAAGAGAAAAGTGATTAATCTACCCACCCCCATTGTCCATTTGTTGGGGGTTTAAAGTCTCCATATATCATTTTCTATTCAACTGAATGAGCCTTTGCTTACCATCACGTTTCTTCAACAAGGATCTGATGAAGAGCAGACTGCTAACCACAAAAAACATAGCAAAAGCCCCTCCAATCACAATAGCCACTGTCTTTCCTGTGTCCTGGCCTGACCCTGTTACAAATAAGAAGAAAAACACCATTTCATTCAACCAATAGATTCCAGAATTCTTGGTTGTTCGCTGCTTCTTTTCTTTTAATGATATTTCCTTCTATTGAGATTGAAATGAAAAAACAGAATTGGTATATCCGATAATTGGGACAAGATTTTCACAACCACAATGATTTTCTTCCTACCACAAAAAAAAATTAATAGATTCCAGAATTCAAAGTCAAACTGGGTGGAATTGCTTTCCCAACAACAGACCAATCTACACAAGGACCAATGCATTCCAAGTCCAAGACTTAGGTGGACAGTTCAGTTAGTTTCACCAAGAAAGTATTGTTCAACATATTTTTTTAGTAAAGGAATGATTCTGGGGTTAGTTATATGCCAAATCACAGAAGAAAGAAAGAAAGGCCAGTTTGACCAACCCATCCAACCAATGCATTACCACACCAATCCAAACGATCTCATGGACTTACAACCTTTGGGATTGTCATTCAGCATATCTCACCATTTGGTGCTTCTAATCGTCGGATTGATGGCCTACTTTTTCAATGGACAAAAAAGTCATTAAAAGTTAATGGGCAGCGATGACTAGAAATAGTGTCAATCATTATATTTGGATCAGTGACCAAAAACAAAATCATTATATTTTTCAATTTTCATCACATGACATTTCATCTACCCAGAAGTAGAAAAGACCCTCTACTTGACTATGTACCTTAACTAAATGGAAGCATAAATTCAAATTTCACACCAATTGGAGTTACACACGCCTAGACTCATTCTTATGAGGAACATAGGACAAAATATGACTGTCCCACCTGTTATGTGTGTTCTAATAATATGTTTTATATGTGATCAATTAATCCATGTGTCATTCTTAACTTAATAGATTGAAGCTTGACGGCCAACCACTTGTACATCGTATGGTAGAGCGTGATTTTGAGCTGTTTGGATTTAACTCAATTAAATTAGAATCGAGTGGAAACAGGGGCGGACCTATGCTTTGATGACATGGGGCAGTCGCCCCAGGTCAGATATTGAGACTTCCCAAAAGTCCAATGAGCCCTATATCATGGCTCACATGTGTTTAAACATCCGCCCCACGTATGCAAATGTCTTATTGGTTTTGAGAAATGTTCTTGTATCCAGTTCTTTCCCATACCTACTCACCTTGATTTTGCAGTGATATTTCATAGGCATTGATTTTGACATAAAAGTTTGAGTGAAACGAGATAATGTAAGTTTGAGTTGATTTTTTTACGAGAGAAATTGATATTAGCAGTGCAGTTAAGTATTTTGCGTCTATATGTTTAAATGTAATATATTTCCTCTTTTGCTATTATTTAGGTGGAAAATCTCTAACAAATATATATATATATAGTTGAATTTTTCAACTGACCATTATCTGCCCAACCCAAATGAAAATCCTCGATCTGAGAGGAGATAAGTCACAAGTCAATGGTGTTTTGAATCATTTAAACTCTATGAGATATTGAATTTCAGATATTGCTACGATTGAATTAGCTTGTTCTGTTTCCTAATCCTGCAACCTCACAAAATTCACACTACAACCCAACTCCACGAGCCCAAACATTAATCCATTAGAGAAGCTGTGAATGAGATTGAAAGCCTAAAAAAAAAAAATCCAGAGGAACTCACCTGAAGTGTCATCCCCAGAAGCTCCATTTGGGTAATATTTGTAGCTTATATAGCACCGAAACAAATACATCTGCCCGGAAACCGCCCTCCCACACGCTTCCTCCGCCTGTTGCAGCGCATCCTTCACGCATTCCCCACAATCTCCGCCGCTCAAATCCCCCTCGCACTGCCCCATCACATACACCGATTCAAATGTCGTCGCATAGAAGTCGCTCCCGCCGGCAAACCCTGTTCAAAAATTTAGTGACTACATCTTGATAAATTCACCATGTTAAGTTTCAATGAGAATTGTTTGGCTATTTATAGAGTATAATAAACATCATTAACGTAATCACACCATAAATCTAATCTAATATTAATTGAATTATCGAAGATAAAGTCACTCTTGTTATAATATATGGAACATTCATCACTTATTTGTGCAATGAGAGGGTTTTTTTTTTTTTTTCCCTCCTGTCCAGAGGGGTGTGTTCCAAACGCTTTGGGCTGGACTAATTCCTCCATGCCCATAAGGAAGCTGGGTAAACACCCATGTGACCCCAAGGTTAGGGTGGTAAATGGGTTGGTTCCGATCCAGGTCCATGGTGGATCCGGAACCGGAGCCGTTAAGGAAAAGGTGGAACCGGATCTGGACCCAGAACCATTTTGGAACTGGTTTCTTAGCTCCGGAACCAGAACCAGAACCATATATGAGACAGGTCTGGATCCGGGTCCGGGTTTAGATAGAGAGTGATATTTAAAAATATATATATGATTTTTAAAAGAGATTTTCGAAAATTGAGATAATATATTGGGTCTCGGGTCTACGGGTCTGAACTAATGTGGAACCTGATCTGGACTCATTTACTTATCGGAACCTAAATAAGAACTCAGCCCCGCTTCTTAACGGGTCGGAACCTTCAGGTAGTCAGAGAATCGGGTACCCATTTACATCCTTATGCAAGATAGTAGTACTAGTGGACTCAACCTTCGATTCTCCCGGGTCGATACCAAGACCTCTAGCTCTGGTCTTGACCACTCGGCCAACCCCTTTGAGGTTAATGAGAGGATTTCCTCTGAGAGGAATCCAGCACTAGTTAACTCTCCCGAGGAAATCAAAATCCTTTATCTCCGGAAAAATTAGTTCATTTTCTCCTTTTTCGGGTAAGGAAATGCATCTCATTAGATAATGAGATTCAACAACAATCAAAATAAATTTCTTTCCTATTACGGAGTCCTCTCGTTAAAAATATGAACTCCTGTACATTTTCTGTTACCTGCTTCCAGCTGAGAGAAGGCCTTGTCCCTCTTATCCTGAAAGCTTGCCTCCGATGACCCGCACACTTTGTACTGCATCTGGGTGCCGGAGACCTGAGGATATCCGGCGAGTGAGTACCGGATAGAGCAGCCCGCGAGCTGTATCTGGGCGGCGACAGCTTCACCGCACAAGGATGTGGCCATTTGGGGGACTCTGCTTACACAGCTGTTGCAGTCCGCGAAGGCGAGGTCGCTCCGGCATTGGTAGAGGCCGGAGACGGCTGTCTGGCCTGCGCCGGAGGAGGCCTTGTAGAAGTGAGTGGTGGAGGATTGGGTGGAGAAGGAGTTAAAGAGTGAGGTGAGGGTGTCTTGGAAGCCATTGCTGTCTGTGAAGGTCTGCTTTGCGCAGTCTTTAAAGACCAAGTCATAGATGTCTGAAGCAGAAATTGGGATGATAAGAAAAGCAGAAACAGTCAGCAGAAGAATGGATATGGAGAAAAAGGGAGATTTGGAGAAATCCATCTTGGGGTTCTGGTTAAACCATGGCTGAAACAAAATGGAATTTTGGTGGTTTTGAGAGATGGGTTCTCTGACTTTCTCTTAAAAGAAAAGGACTGAAGGAGAAACTGGAAAGGAAAGAAGAGTGTGGATTTGGAGAAGGTTTTTTTATGTTAGTCTAATACTCTAATGCATGGTTGGAATGGTGGGGTTTTTCTGAAGTTGAATTGTTTTGATGGATATCTTTAATGGTCTGAGATGTTGAGAAGTTGGAGGGAGAAGAGAAGACAGAAGAGTATGGATTTAGAAAGACCCACATGGGTTTTACTTTAATTCATGGGTGTAGTGGGTGGTTTTGTGAGTACTTCTGAGTTATTTTGATGGATGGCAATTGGTTAGAAATATGGAGAGGAAAGAAGCAAAAGTAGAATTGGTAAGACCCACCTGGGCCTTTTCTTTAATTTATGGTTGTAAAGGGTGGTTCCTTTTGAGGGATTTGGATTGTTTTGATTGATGGATGGTAATTGAGTAGAAATGTTTAGATGCTGGGAAAGAAAAGAAACTAGTATGGATTTATGCGGAAAAAAAAAAAGGCTATGTGTATATGAGGACACCCACCTGAGTTTGGTTAACTTAATTTGAAAAGAGGTTCCTTCTGGGGTTGCTTTCAGGGATGGGTTTTGGTTGTTAGAAGTAGGGAGACTCTGGAAGGGATGATGTATTAATTTGGGAAGTTCTTTTAGGTGGAGAGGGGGCTTGTTTGGGTGGCCTACCTCTGTCTAACTTTATTGTGGCACAAGAGTGTATCTTGTACTCTTGAGTTTTGAATTTACTAATGCCAACATCAAAGCATGTAGCTTTTGTTAAGAAAAAAATAATTTCCTTGAGAATGAGAATAGATGAGTCTTGTTTTTCTGTCAAATCACAAATGTGAGAAGAACGAAGATATTCTGTAAACTAGAAAGCTATTCTTAAGATTCAAGTATTCAACAGAAAGACACTAAAATAAGTAGCTGATGTCCAAAGCGTTTGACCATGGAATTCATGTTATGTAGTTGCTTGCTTTCTTTTTGTTGGAATGTGATTGGATTGCTTGCATGGTTGAATTTTGAGGATGAGGCCTATGAAACCTTCAAATTGAGTATTGGAGCAAGCCGAAGCCCCCCATCAGATTTTCAGACAGAGGTCCCACCTATGATCAATTTAGGGCTTTAGCATACCCCTTCCTCCTTGAATTGACAATGTTCCTATTTTGGCAATGAGCTGAGTATTATAGTCATCATTGATTTTTGCCACTATAAGTTTATATGATGTATTAAGAACTTACCTTGCTGCCCGGGGTTCGAACCCTGGGTACGTCACATCTTCCCGCTTGTGCAAGCTTCCTTCTTACTTGAATGGGCTGTTTTTCCGTGTATACATGGGCTCTCTCTTGGGACCCAGCCCCCTTGGCTGGGGTACCAATAAAAAAATTTATATAATGTATTTTCATTAAACTTTGAGGAACAATATTAATAATATCCTCATCCACGATCCACATCCAAGCCTATGAATCCTTCTCCATATTTTGATTGTCACTTTAGATGGGCATTTTCTTGAGAAATAAAGCCTAGGCATTCCATTCTTGTTTTGCTGGAACTACAAAGTTTATGGAGGAGTTTGGATTACCTGAAGCTAAGCCTTAGCAGGTGGGTTCGGCATTCAATTAGGAGGTACCACAATAGCCAGCATGTGATTCACAAGAAGTAAAAACATTTAAAACTTTGTGGGGGGGAAGCCCCATTAGCTGATGTGGCGCCTATCGATTGGATGCTTTACTATTGCAAGTCTAAGCTATAGGTGATCCAAACTACTTAGAAAGTGCAGCGGCTTGCTCACCTCTGATCCAAACTCTTTAGAAAGTGCAGCGGGTTGCTCACCTCATATCCAAACCACTCACATGCTTGTCGTTTTGATGTACATGCTCCAGCTGCAATTTCACTTGGAACTTATAATTTGTATGACAAGAGGATTATGTGGTCTCATAGGAAATGGAATCCTCTTTATTGAGTGTAATTAGTTCATTTATGACAACAATGTGTCACACAAAACAACAGAATAGTGGGTTGGAAAGAAATCGAAATTTTTTTTTTTTTTCTTTATCAATGAATCCTCTTGTCCCACAAATACACTGTTGCATAAAAAAATCCAAACAATTTTCCTAATTATCATGAAAGCCTCTCGTCCCACAGTAGACTTGAAATTCTCACTTCTTGGATACACATTTTCATTTTTTTCGCAGACAAGGTAAATCACAAGTCGGCGAAATTTAATTTTGTACAGTGCGTGAAAAAAAAATTCTGCCTTCCCACCTGCACGGGATTCTCATTCTCAAATGAGCCATTTTTTCCTACTTTTTTATGCTACATTGGGCTACTGGACCAGCGTTATTATTTCAACTTGAGGACCCAACGATCGATCCCTGGGCATGCAGCACTCAACCATCCAGCAGTGTCCTGACTCTATACAGCTGCTTCCGCACATTCAGATATCACTGGAGAATAACTAATTTCCAGTCCTCTTGGATGGCTGTGATCATTCCACTACTGCAAATGTTGGGTATGTGATCTCTCACGAGTGGCCTCTTCACTCTTGCTCTCCTTATTGGAACTTGAAATGACTAAACTTAAGAGCTGAGATCATTTGATTGAAAAGATAATAAATACCTCTACTCACAAGTCCTAACCTATCAAATCTGTCTCCCTCGAAGATCAAACATCCAAGTGGGCATACAAGGAGGTGGGTGTTTCTCAAGGTAAACTGTCAGGCGCCCATCTAGAGTAAATTATTAGTCCTGCATTAAACCCATGCATTCCACCATCTTTGTTATCTATCTAAGATAATTCAGTGTATCCAGAAGTTTGAGAGACAACATATTTAATTGAAGTTCAAAACACAATAGTCAGAGTTTAAAGGCCTCATCTCAAGACTCCGAAAACAAGAGCTTTCTTGCACATGCAAAATACCTGTCCTTTCAAGATAGAAAACGCTCAACAAACAAAAACAAATACAAAAAAGATGTGCACCGAAAAAAGCTGCTGCCTCTTAAAATCGGCTAGACCAATCAAATTAGATACTGCACCAGAACGGCAAAATATGTTCTCTCAAATAAATATAATGTGCCAAGGAGACGGTACTACTTGCTAGCTGAGAGCTGAAGCCTCTGATGGGTTGGAATCAGTCCCACCCTTGGTTTCCCAATACACCTCTTTCTTGCCGTGGGCCCCGCTGTTGGAAACCATTCCCCCTTGGCCTATTGTTGCTGTAGTCTCTGTCACCAACATCTTGACTGCCTCCCCTTCCTGAAGTCTGAGCACCAAAACGCCCCCTCGGGCCTTCTGATTGATAACTGCCCCTGCCTCTACCCCTTCCTGTTCAGAACAATTCAAGCAACATAAAAGCATTTAGAAGTTTTTGGACCCTTGATGTGTTTGTTTCATGAATTGCACATATCAAAGTTGCACAAAACATAACTTCAGCTGTCCGGAGAAATAAGGATGACTGGATCACAATCACAAAATTACTATGCAGCAATATAACAATGGAAGCATGACAGCTAGATCTTCCGAAAAATCCCTACAGGATTGGTGAAAACACAGATGTCCTAGAAACAATTTTTTTAATATTAACAATTCAAAGAAAAAACTTTATCGGTACAAGAAGAGAGCAAAAAAAGAAGAGAAAGGAGACAAAAACCACCAAAAAACAACAGATGGAAACAACACCAGAGACGAAAGCCAACAGAAAACACAAATGGCTATAAACCCTTAAAAGGAAGGGTCATCTCCCTCCAATTCCTCTGGATCAGCTCCAAAGTGATGATCCCTTGTAATTGGGGAAGGATAGATAACCACAAAGCAATAGTAAACTTAAGCCTGTAAGAGAGAACTTCAGCTGAGAGAAAGTCCTCGAAATAGCGAGAATTCCTCTCCTACCAAATAGTCCAAAGAACAGTCTTCCACATAACCCTCCCTTTATCTGAACCAACCTCCAAGCACCACTCCTCAAACAAGCCTAGAACCGAACTCGGATGAGCCCAACAACAGTCAAACCATCTTAGATGCTTCAAACCATAGGCCTAGCTCCATCTTGCAGAACAATAAGAGATGATAGACTGTTTGCTCGCCCGCCAAGCACATGGGACAAGCATTGACAATGATGATCTTACGCTTGTGAAGATTGTCCATAGTTAAAATCCCACCATGCAGGGCTAACCAGCTAAGCATCATAACCCTGGGCGGAATCTTCAACTTCCAAAGCCTAAACAAGGGACTTTTATGGTAGTCCCCCGACATGGCCGAGAAAAAGGAAGACACAGAGAAGGTCCCCTCTTTCAAAGCTGTCCATAGCCTACAATCCTTCACTTCCGGCGTGACAACAACCTGACTTAGAATACCAAGGGGAGAGAAGAAATTGTTCAGCTCCGACTCCGTTAGGCTTCTTCTAAAAATAGGCCCCACTGCATTTGAGAACCATTCCTGACTATATAGCTAGGTGTCCTCGAAACATAATGCAGCAAAATAGACAACTCATACTGAAACACGTAACTTCTTGATAGATATGTAGCTTAGCGAGTAATAAATAAATGTAAAGAGGCAAGTTAAGGGTCTTAAGCGTCTTGACCTCAAGAAGCAGCCATCTCATTTTCTATGGGTTAACAAGTAATAAATAAATATAAAGACGTAAGTTAAGGGTCTTGACCCCAAGAAGTACCTATCTCATTTTCTTATTTTATTTATACTTCATTTGGGCCTTGCATGTAAGTCGAACTGGGACCTGGCACATAGTACTATGCACACAAAAGGCATGGAACTGAAGAAAATATAATCTAATACCATTGTAAGAGATGCTCTAATACCAATTTGTAGAAACATGAAGGTGTAGAGTGTGTGCGCTTGTGTATGTGGGGTTGTATGGCCCAAGGGCCGCACAGAGCCCCTGCTCTGAATCAAATGAACAAATACTTATATAACTCAAACCTTAAGATAACAATACACCAGTACTTGGACAATCTCTTAGACCTTCACCACACACACTCTTGGCTCGCACACTTCTTCACACACTAGAAAACAACACAAACTTATATAGACTACTAAAGGACACTTCCAAAAGACATGACTTTACATATATCAAGACAACAATAAAAACCAATGACCTTTAGCTTTTCTAGATGACCTTTGACCTTTAGACTTTCCAAAATGACTTTCGGATTCTCTAGGAGATTTCTTGATTTTCTCATTGGAATATTATAAGTAATAATTCCAACACAACTCTCCCTTACTTTTAATAATCAATTCACATTGGAGTCGATGATCCTTCCCCGGATTTCAATTCTTCAATCTTTTTCTCGTAGCCCTTGATGTGAGCTTCATTAAAATTCTTCATAACCCTTGTTGAAGCTTTTAGCTTCTTCTCTTGTAAAAGCACAACATGTTTTTTTTTCAAATTATCAACTTCGTCAGGATCATCACACATGTTAACATCGATCACTTTGATTACTCCCGAATCCTGAAAAACTTTCAAAGCATGTGATGCTGCACTTTCGTCGGCCTTCTTCTTTGATGACTTTTGATGCCCAGTAATGGAGTATGAATACTCATTGAGTATAAAATGAACTGTCGCAACGAACTTTGGCCCGTGGTCAGGTCCAATTCTAAGAGATACATACTTAGGAGGGAGACATCCGAGCTTTATTGTAGCTTCTTGTAATACAGTTTTAAAAGGGATTTCAACTAGCGTCATTCTCTGAACCATTTTTTTTTTAAACAGAGAAATTCAGTTAAGAGAAGAAACTTGTTCTCTTAAATCTTAATTATAAACCATGGTGGTACATATCAAGAGAGGAAACTCGTTCTCTTGAGATACCTAAACCAATCAAGAGAAGAAACTTGTTCTCTTGAGATACCTAAACCATTCAAGAGAAGAAACTTGTTCTCTTGAGTCTTGATAACAAAATCACAGATTTTGTTCTCTTTTCAACACATTTCCTTTTTTCTTTTTTGAAAAATCAATCATTCATTCTCCCCACTCATGTTCAATCATTTCATTCTCCCCACTCATGTTTTCAAATAGCAAATTCTTTCTTCCGTAAAACATAAAACCTGAACCACTTGGAAATACTTTTTTTTTCATAAACAATGTGTAGCCTTCAAAAAATATTTTCCAACAAAAAAAAATAATTCAAGATCAATGCTTTGAAATTTGTCAACATAGCTCTGACACCAATTTATAGAAAATATGATCTCTGGTACCACTTTGTAGCAAACATGCTCTGATACCAATATTGTATAACTATAAATGTGTGGAGTGTGTGTGCTTGTGTATGTGGGGTTGTATGGCCAAAGGGCCGTACAGAGCCCTTGCTTTGAACCAAATGAACAAACATTTATATAACTCAAACCTTAAGATAACAATACACCAACACTTGGACAAATCTCTTAGACCTTCACCACACACACTCTTGGCTCGCACACTTTCTTCACATGCTAGAAAACAACACAAACTTATATAGACTACTAAAGGACACTTCCAAAAGACATGACTTTACCTATATCAAGACAACAAGGAAAACCCATGACCTTTAGCTTTTCTAAATGAACTTCGACCTTTAAACTTTCCAAAATGGCTTTTGGATTCTCTAGGAGATTTCTTGATTTTCTCATTGGAATATTAAAAGTAATAATGCCAACATAACTCTCCCTTACTTTTAATAATCAATTCACATTGGAGTCGATGATCCTTCTGTCAGTCAGATTTTCTATAAAGCTCAAAAAATAAAAATAAAACGCCAGTACATGATAGATATATGCTAACTCACGCTCTCTCCTTAGCGACACTTGCTCATGCAAAAGCCTGATTTACCCGGTGCCTGGTGGAGGCAGGGACTTCATGTGCTCGAGGAATAGTCAACCCTCAACATGGCCGGACACCCTTGTGGGAAAAAAAGAAGATAGATATACGTCAATCTTTTATGAAATGATTCCCGTAGATCATGTAAATAACTTAAGATGTCTATGATTGAATATTCCAACATCGATTAGTAAAATATATATTTGGTAGGTCCCACTCAGATGGTACATGGATCAAATTTATTGAGTTCTATAAAACTTGTGTGGGGTAACACACAAGTGAAAGTAAATTCTTCAATCTTTTTCTCATAGCCCTTGATGCGAGCTTCATAAAAATTCTTCATAACCTGTGTCGAAGCTTTGGGCTTCTTCTCTTGTAAAAACACTGCATGTTTTTTCAAATTATCAACTTCGTTAGGATCATCATCACCTGTTAATATCAATCACTTTGATTACTCCCGAATCCTGAAAAACTTTCTAAGCATGTGATGCTGCACTTTCGTCGGCCTTCTTCTTTGATGACTTTTGATGCCCAATAATGGAGTACGAATACTCATTGAGTAGAAAATGAACTATCGCAACGAACTTTGGCCCGTGGTCAGGTCAGGTCCAATTCTAAGAGATACATACCTAGGAGGGACACATCCGAGCTTTATTGTAGCTTCTTTTAATACATTTTTAAAAGGGATTTCAACTATCGTCATTCTCTGAACCATTTTTTTTAACAGAGAAATTCAGTTAAGAGAAGAAACTTGTTCTCTTAATTATAAACCATGGTGGTACATATCAAGAGAAGAAACTTGTTCTCTTGAGATACCTAAACCAATCAAGAGAAGAAACTTGTTCCCGAGTCTTGATAACAAAATCACGGATTTTGTTCTCTTTTCTCATCCCTTTACACATTTCCCTTTAAAAAAAATCATTTCATTCTCCCACCTCATGTTTTCAAATAGCAAATTCTTTCTTCTATAAAACATAAAACCTGAACCACTTGGAAATACTTTTTTTTTTTCATAAACAATGTGCATCCTTCAAAAAAATATTTTCCAACAACAAAAAATAATTCAAGATCGAAGCTTTGAAATTTGTCAACATAGCTCTGATACCAATTTATAGAAAATATGATCTCTGATACCACTTTGTAGCAAACATGGTTTGATACCAATATTGTATAAATATAAATGCATGGAGTGTGTATGCTTGTGTATGCCCTTGCTCTGAACCAAATGAACAAACATTTATATAACTCAAACCTCAAGATAACAATACACCAACACTTGGACAATCTCTTAGACCTTCACCACACACACTCTTGGCTCGCACACTTTCTTCACACACTAGAAAACAACATAAACTTATATAGACTACTAAAGGACACTTCCAAAAGATATGACTTTACATATATCAAGACAATAATAAAAACCCATGACCTTTAGCTTTTATAGATGAACTTTGACCTTTAGACTTTCCAAAATGGCTTTTGGACTCTCTAGGAGATTTCTTGATTTTCTCATTGGAATATTAAAAGTAATAATTCCAACAGGAGCCATGCATGTTAAGTGTCCATATTCCATAAAGAACATACCGGTTTATTTGTAACTTTTAGAATGGAAAGATAACATTTGGTGCAAAAGAAAATGTACTTTCAACTAGGACAACCAGTCAACCTAGGCCAGAGCAGTAACCAAACCAAACCAAGCCTTTTCCCACTAGGTGGGGTCGGCTATATGGATTTGACGACGCCAATCAAATCTGTTTAGGGCCATGTCCTCCATTAGATCCATGTAGGCAAGGTCATGTTTAATAGTTTCTTTCCAACTTCTCTTGGGTCTCCCTCTCCCTCTCCTACTCCGGGCAATCTCCATGCTTTCACACCTTTTAACAGGTGCCTCCGTTAAGAACCTAGGCTCTGGAACCTAGGCCAGAGCAGTATGGTGAAAAAAAATTTAATCTTTTTTTTTCCACCAATTGCGGTCTCTTTAATGTGCATCTCTTCTAGTAGGTTTATTTAAGGTAGAAGTTGAAATGCAGCCGAAGCAGGGCACAAAAATGCCACAAAGTGGTTGCACAATTGAACAAACAAGGCACACATGCCAGAGAGTTGAAAAGTTTAAGGAACCATCATTAAATGTCCCAAGTTTTGCAGCACAGTTCAACAGCCGGTAAAGAATAAATCATTACTGAAACTGGTGCACGTTCCATTTTCCCCACAAAAAGAAAAAAGAAAAAAAGAAAAAAAAAAGGTATCGCTATTAAAAGAAGAAATATTGATGATTTCTCTATGTACGACTTATTACTCACTCACTCGAAGACAGCAACTCTGACAAAACAGTGCTCGGCAACACATGTTTAAGATAAGATGATCAAAAATACTAGACCATATCAACAAATATAAGAAATAAAGGGCTCTTATCTCAATTCAAAACGAGATGCATTTTCCTCCATCACATGCACACAGTTGACAGAACAAAGCATCTTGAATGATGATACTCATAGCGAAAAGTCTCAGAGTACTTACTTCCTCCTCGAGATGAGCTACTACTTGCTCTACGTTCCTCAATGTGTACCTGCCGTCCACCAAGTTGTATAGGAGATTCCTGCAAAAAGAGAAACAAGTAAAAGAGTGAACCAAAATCAAAACTAAGGTGGACCATCAAGCTTAACAGATAGGTGAACAGTTAGTATCCTTATTCTTTATATTTTTGGCAAAACAGAAGTGAGCAAAACAAAATGCCATCCACAGAATTTTTTTGGGTAGGGCAAAAAATCAGCCTGAGAATTGATTACAAGATACTGTTGCATCAAAGTAATTCTTTCCAATTATGCTACACGTGGATGAGCATACTGAGAGACGCAAAAGGAGAAAACAAAGATCATGAAGGCAAGGCATAGAATATCAGAAGAATTTAAGAAGGGAAGGCATATCATTTCCATTTCTGTATGGAATTGTAAAAAATTAAGAGAAGTGCAAAGCTGACCTTAATTGCAGTTTGTACACTAGAGGCATCTTCGAATTCAACAAAGGCATAGCAGACACCAATATCCTGCACAGCCACATAAATGCAAGTAAATAAGGCAACAATTAGATTGGCTTCAAAATATTAGAGACACCGGTGAAATAGGCAGCTATGAAAGATACCTTTCGATTCCTGACAACAACACCCTCAGACTTTATTCTACCGAAGTTGTTGAATTCCCTCTCAATGTCAGAAGCTGAAACGGTGGAGGGCAAGTTTTTCACATAGACAGATCTCCCTTCACCTGAAACGTTTAGAGAATAGGCATCAAAAATCAATAAACAAAATAAAAGCTAAATGTGAGGCATCCAAATATTCTGCACAACAATGATACCCTATGTAAGGGTGGATGGAGGCCTGCCTGAAACATTCCTTCTCAAACCAAATGATATGATAACAGTCTGGCAATTTTCCAAACAATGCACATAATTGAGTTTTTAAAATTCAGATTGTTAATGGCTGGTCAAAGAAAACACGACCTATATAGGGTAAACATAGTGAGAGAAAAAAGAATAGAGGAGCAAAACATTAAATAACTACAATGAGCTTAGAACTATTTAAGATTTAAAGGCATTGAGGTTTTCAGTAAGTTGCAGATTTCAATCTTAACAAGCTATATTACAGTTGTATCAGACAAATCACATAATGAAAGAACACTTCGACTACATAGGAAACTCGCAATTCAGGAAGTTAACCTTCTTCTTCCAGTGTCGTGATTTCCTCAGCTGCTTCCACATTAGACCTCTCAGGCACACTTGAGGATGAAGGACGAGACTGTTGAGTAGTTTGTGATGCAAGAGGCCAATCTGATGCCCCTGGAAGGGCAGTCCTGTTTATGTAAGCCTGATGAGCTACAGGAGGCCTGCTTTGTCCTTTCGCAACCCGTAACTTCAAGTTCACAACATTAAAATGACAAGGAAATAAAGATTAGTCCAAAGCAGCATTTATTTGATAGCAACAGGATTATCACTATGAGAATGGTGCATACAATAGATGCATAAGTTTGCTTTGTAGGTTCTTCAGCAGGTTCCTCAACAGGAACATGTAGGGGCTCCTGCACAGCTTCCATTAAAGGCGGATATGAAACATAGGACTCTTCTACAGGAGTTTCTTCTACAACCTCATCAACTTCAGCAGCTTGTGGGGGCGGCTCTGGTATACTGTACTTGTCAACCACGTCATTTTCTTCCACAGGAGTTGAATCCACAAACTCCCTGGATTGAGTTTCTCCTCCCAGTGTATAGTCTGAAATGCCAAAGGCATCAATTGTTCAATGTCATAAAACATAGATCCGTAGTTTGTAAAGAGTAAAGACTGAAAAGGGAAATTATACAAAATATGGTAATGGTAAGATTTACAAGGAAAAATTAGGAACATGTTCAACCCTCCTATGCTACGTAGTACATTTGTAATTTCTGCCTTTCAACTTAAAAGGCATTAGCCAATTGGACGAAATTATTTCTCTTTATGCATGTATCTTAAATAATGATTGTCATTACAAAAAGAAAAAAAAAACTAAAAGCAGGATTAATTGCCCATTCAAGTCTAACCCATAATAGTTTTTCTTTATAGTCTATAGTGATTACAGTTTAGGCAAAAGTTCAAAATACTCCCCAAGGTTTGACCTGATATTAGAAAAGGGTTTGATGAATTGATAACATAAAGCAGGTCTTTAATTTTCTGATATAGCTTTCAGACAAGACCTTGCCATCAACTTAGATAATGTCTCATAAAACATGAAATACTGTAAACACCTACCCATCTGCAGCAATTCATTCATTTTGTTCTTGGGCTTCCATCAATCTTAACATCCCCATTTATCTATATGTTCCAACCCCTATTCAGCCTCCATGCTCATCCTCATCTTCCTAGCAACAATGCCCAAAGGTGGGATGTTGGCTGATTCTTACATCTTCCCATGTCCTTTTCCTCTTCTTTTTTTTTCTATTTTCTTTTTATGGATGATGAGGGCAAGAATATAGGAAGATTTAAGTTATGTTTGGGGATCGGGTAAGATGAGAGTTCGGGGGTTGGTTGGGTGAAAAAAAAAAAAAAAACATGGAGTTCCGATTTTCTTGAGTTTTGGCAGAGATTAGAGAATGGGTAGTGTGGATTCTGACTGGACAAGGTTAAGAGGCGGGGTGCATCTTGTGGGTTCCATTTATTGTCAAATGGTGGCTGGTTTTGGAATGTAGATTGTAGATTGAATTTGTGAAGTTGGCAACCCTACTTTGAAGAGGTTCTCAAATTTTCATGAGAAATGGAGGTGAATATGGTTGATCCAAGTTAAGTAATAGACCGTGATAGGATGGATAATCTAGTGGGGCCCATTTAGTGGAAAACAGATAATGGGATTGGGTGCATTTGAGGTTGAAAATTTTTGGGCTTCAATTTGAAAATTCATAGGGAATAAAGGTGCAATTCGGGCAGCCAGGCTGGGTGTTGACCTAGTGCCCAAGCCAGGCAGGTATCAAGTATGAATAAGTCTGAGCATGAGCCCAAGCCAGAATGAACTCAAATGTCCAAGTGGGAGCCTGAATTCAATATGTAAGCACAAGTTCAAACCTAACCTCAACTGAAAACCCTCACCCTCGCTCATTTCTCTCTTCCTACTCTCTAGAAACTGGACCTCAAAACAAATTCATGCCACCAAGAGAAGCGAAAAGAGAATGACATGCTATTGAAACTAAGAGAGAAGATAACAAGAAAAAGTGATCGATGGATTGTTGTACATCTGCAACATTTGGTGGGAGAAGATAGATAAGAGAAAGAGAAAGGAGAAAGAAGGGCATAGTACATTGGTTTCAGCAGAGGTGTTTACAGAAAATCCCTTGAGATGAAGAAGCCAGTAGCAAAAGAACTGAATATGTGATGAAAGTGAGTGCATCTTATCCTCTCTCAATGATCATCCATCGGCAACTTTCTCTTTGTATGGATTTGCTCCTTTTCCTCTAACTTGAAACTTGAAAGCATATTTCACTAATTTGCCCATTCTCTATAACGAGAGAACAAAAAATATGGTAGAAAAGGGTGGGAAGGATATGTGGGGAGACTTTAGGAGGGAATATGAGAGAGAGGTAGAAAGGCAGGAATAATGGGTGAGATACCATATGGAAGGGTGGATTTTATAACATGTCAGCTGGGCAACAAGCCAACTAGGGGCCTGAGGCTCAAGCCTGAGCCACAGCCTAATTTTCACTCAATCCTCAAATATAAAGCCCAAGCTTGAGACCTAACCCAAACTCAAACCCAAACAAGTTTAGTGCGACTAGCATTTTCATGCAGGCTGAGACAAATGGCTTGGGTTTAGCCTGTCAACAATAGGGAGAGGAGGCATGTAGCTGCCTCAAAAATTAAGGGCCTCTTTTATATTATCAATTCATCAAACCCTTTATCATTGTCATTGTTCATATATCCCTTGAAAGATCAAATTCCATTTACATATCCGTAAAAGCAGTAAAATCAACATTCTTTTTTCCAATTGCCTAAATCAGCACTCCTAGTTAAGTAGTTATTTAGATATGCCCAATGTTACCTAAGCAAGTTGAATGCACGTTTGAAATTTGTTAGAATCTAAGCATTGTAACAACATACCTGGCTCTGGAAGAGGATTTGTTGCATTCAGCTCGGAACCAAAATTTTCAAGGGTCAAGTTGTTTCCTGGGTGTTGATGAATTTGTTCATCATCAAAAAAATGGAAGATATCATTGAGAACGAAGTAACCCTTCTCTTGAGGAGCAAGAAAAAAGGTCTGCATAAATCTTCTCTTGCTGTTAGAGCCCTTAGTTTGCACAGAACCAGAAACCATCACCAAAACACCACTGTTCCAAGAATCCAGAGAATGTAAAGTTTTGACCTCGATTTCAGCCAAGTTCAGTGACATAATAAGCGAATGAATTTGCTGCGAAAAAAGAAAAACAAAGAGAGTTGATTAATTTTCCATACAAAATCTTTTCAAGTGATATACAAATTCTGACCCAGAAGTAAATAAAGATGGGGAAACAGACAGCAGCCTGCATCTCTGGTTTCCTGAAAATCTAAGAAGCCAGCTGATACCAATGAGAGCAGAGAGTTAAAAAAATCATTTTTCATAGTTAATAACGATAAAGAGATCCAGACAACTATTGTGGATACAAACATGTCAAAAAAAAAAGGAAGGAAAAAAGGAAAATGAGGCAAGCTGGCGGACCAGTGGGTCATGGTGTTTGGCAGATTATGTGTCAGTCAACAAAGAGAGAGTGCTTATGAGCCATTGGCGTTTCTTATTCTTCTTTTTATGTTAAGCCATTCAATTCATTGCCTTTAATCGTATAGCTAGCAATGTTTGATGTGCTTAATGCTTAGAAGATACCTAATACACCAACATACATTGTATATGTGGACCTATAAGTCCATCAATTGCCATGTGCCCCTTCTTGACAGATTCATTGCTTCATGTATGCACCATTCTGCAGTGTTTTGTCTGGCTATCATTTCTCTAATTTTAAATAGTCAAGCACTGTCAGAGTGCCAGCAACAAAGCAATTCAGAAAATGCCAGCGAATAGGTCAATATGTACCTAACCGTAGGCAAAATATTGTCCCAAAAAATTATTAACCGTAGAATTACAGGATTTTAAATAATCATAGTTAGAGATTGCTCAATAAATAGAAGTGGTTTCAGAAGGGGAATAGGTGATGTCATTCACATCACTGATCAAACATAATATGATCCTCCAAAGCACTAGGAAAATTCAGAATTTCATCAATAATTGTCAATAATCTCTGTAAACCTATGCATTTCTCTTATTCACATCCCATGTGAAAACATATTGACAACATCCATAAATGAAGAAAGCCCAATCTCTGTAAAGAAGCATTAATAAAACTCGAGCAATCAAATCTTGAGTTTTTAAAGTGTGATGACAGAATGGTAAAGAGTAATTTCACTTGCTCTAAAAGCCTTCATGTCTTAATCTTCAATCAATAAAAAAATATATGGTCATTTAAAAACAGAATGTTGCAAATTTATCATCATAACCATCACATAAAAAAATATGACTTAAAAGGAGCCCCAAAAGAACAATATCGACAAAAAAAAACTCTAACAGAGATGGAGCAACATGCTGCAAAACTTGTCTGACACTCGAAGGCTATGAATCAACCCACCATACAAATTACCGCAACTAAGCAATCTACATTCAGAACTCAACAAGCAGGATAGAACTGGAGACTTATGAAGCTGTATTATCTTATTAAATGTAAAATCTCACAGTTAAATCCCTCCAAAAATTGTATATGGAACTGAGCTTTCTTAATAAACATTGTGGTTTAATCCCTCCAAAAATTGTACCCACAAACAGAAAATCCCAATAACAACCATATAAACTAATATTTGAACCAGAATTCGAGCATTGCAACAAATTAATACAACTTTGCCCAATCTAGAAAAACAACAATGGCTAGTTTTCTGCTAGAAATGCTCACTCAAACAAAATTTCTAATCACAGGCAGATCTACAATGGTTTAAAATTCGGAAAAATGGAAATCAAAGAAAAGACCGCGATTTTACCAGCATTGCATTCGCAGTCTCGCTCGCGCTCCCGTCCACACGGATCATCGTGCTGTCATCCGTGTAGAAGTGATGAGCTAATTCCGGCTGCTTTCTCAAAACCTCATAGTACTGCCCAACAAAGTAAGTCCCAACCTAGAAATAGAATACCAAAAACACTAAAATCCATTAAAACCAAAAGAACAAAAGAAACCCAATTGAGAAAACAAAGATCACATGTAGAAAAAGAGAGATATAGAGAAAAGAAGAGCTTCGATCACCTGAACAGCACTCACAGAACTGGAAAATGAAGAAGCCATAGTGGTTGGAATTGGATGGATCTCAAAACCCTAACAACTAGAAACTCCCAAGGGTCTTAGATCTGCAATGCAAGAAAGAGAGAGAAATAGATGATGAAGAAGAATAATCAAAATCAAAACCCTAGAAGAACATATTGGGAAAGTAAGAATCGATCTAGGGAGAAATCGAGATCGAGATCGAGAGAGATTTTGTTTGGAATGGTAAGATCTGATCGTGTTTGGAAGAGAAAATGGAAAGATTGGTTTGGAACCTGAAAGGATTCAGAGATAGATCTCGATCTCTTGCTGCAGTAGAATTTCTGTTTCGATTGACTCCTTTTCAGAGGCGGCGCTTTTTTCTTGCGTTTGTGTTTGTGAGAGCAACCTCCTATCCTCCACCTCGTGCACTAGTTTGATATATAGGAGTTCGCTAATAATCTGACGTATGGGCTGAGTCAAAACGTGACAGAAGAAAATCTTGACGAAACCGGACTCGGTATGTTCAGCGAGTTCCTACTTCCTATAAGTCCAGGGTAGAGCCCAATTATTGAAAATCTAAAAATCAACCTTAAAGCGCCTCAGTCGGTTTATTTTGCCTGACTTACCTGATGCGTGGGGGAGAGGCGGGGACTTTACGTGCCTGAAAAATAGTCAATTATTTAAGAGTCCGGACACCGTCGTCAGCTGAAACAAAATAATGAATGCCCCTTTTCATGGAATATATTGAGATTTTACTTTAATTAATATTAATTGGTCGCATTATAAGATTGGGCAGTTGATTAATACAACCTTTGGTGCTATTTGTTTTCTGCTTAATTTTATGGTGGGTTAAACTTTTACTGTAGTGAATTTATGGGTGACATGTATGAGGAGCGTGTGTTTATTTTGATCGCTGAGACTTTCATGGTATGTTATTAATAAGGTACGTTTGTTTGTATGAAATTGGATTCGAAGAAATTAAATGTAAATAATATATATGTCTCATGTACTCGGAAAGCGTCATATATCTTCTTTTGCAAATAGAATACTTTTGTTTAAGAAACTTAAATCAGTGTAAACTAAAGCTAGACTTTACTTGGGTATATTCGTATATAAATACTTTTCTATCCATAAGGTAGAGTGGGTTTTAAATCTCTACTTCTTATTAGTAATTGAAATTATCTTTTGTACATAAACTTGAATGTTGGATAGCTCATGATATGATACCTTATATAATTGTCTTGAAGCTTTCGCTAGTAAATGTACAAAGACATGTGTTAGTGAGCATGTCTCACGAGTGGAAATTGGGATTTTTTCCTTCGTGACTCGCACTTGGCCCAAAATAAGTGCGAAAAGCACTGGAGTACGCGTGTCACGCCTCTAGAATCACCTTTGGCAGGGTAATTCCGGGACCGGGATGTGACATATGTCTCATATGGATCCACAAACTTCACAATGTGAAAATGAAGTATAGAGAATTGTGCACTTGCAAGAAATTACAAACAGATTGCCTGATGCATTAACGATGCAGCAAAGATAACAAAATCACATGTGCCAGCTATGAATATACCTGTCATGATTAATGTCCCTATAGGATAAAGTCAAAATACAGTAGCAAAAGAACCTACAATATGCCAGAAGCGTAGCAGACCTATAGGTTCAAAAGACTCAGTTCCATGAAAAATGAGAAATGAGCAATCATTATCATATCCTCCCGAAGAGGCATGTAATGCTCCTGAGGAGGTTTCTCACGAAGAGGTACATAACACTCTCAAAGAGGTTATGTTACAATCCGTTCTCTCTAAAATAATGGAAGTCCTTGGTGAGACTTTGAAAGCCTCTAAAGAGGCACTGGTACCGGATAATGAAGAGATCTCTATATTTTACAATTATTTAAGAGAGATGTAGAATATAAATAAAATTCTCATCGATGACACATTTGCATATGCGGTAGCTACACAAATATCAAAAGAAAATGATGATGATGATTGGGGCACAGAATCACGTACTATAAATGAATATCGACAAAGAAAGGTCGGCCAAAATGGAAAAGTGTCATCAAAGCAGAGTTAGAGTCTCTCAATTAACGTGGTGTGTTCGGACCTATAGTACAAACCCCAAAAGATGTTAACCATGTAGTTTATAAGTGGGTGTTTGTAAGAAAAATGAATGAAATTGATGAAATTACTAGATATATGGCACAATTAGTGGCACAAGGTTTTGTGCAGAAACCTTTGGATTGATTATGAGGAAACAGTATGGCTACTACAACATTCAGATATCTGATAAGTTTAGCAGTTTCTCAAAATTTAAAAATGAGACTCATGAATTTTGTAACTGCTAATTTGTATGGGGACTTAGACATAGAAATTTACATGAAAATTCTGGAAGGATTTCATTTGCCTAAAGCAAAGCCAAGGAGTACGTACTCAATCCAATTAAGACGATCATTGAACGGCCTGAAGCAATCTAGAACAATGTGGTACAATCGCCTTAGTGAATACTTGTTTAAAATGGGATATGAAAACGATCATATTTGCCAGTGTCTATTCATAAAGAAATTTTTGAAGGGATTTTTGTAGTAGTAGCAGTTTATGTGGATGATATAAATTTGATAGGGACTCCAAAAGAGCTCGAAGAAACTGTTGCTTATTTAAAGAAAGTATTTTAAATGAAAGACCTTGGAAAAATGAGATTATGTCTCGGCTTGCAAATCGAGAAAAATTCAGTGGGATGTTGGTCAATCTATCTAATTATACTGAGAATGTTTTAAAATGATTTGGTATGGGCACCCCTATGATCGTCCGGTCTCTAAATATAAAGAAAAATCCATACCGTCCCATCGAGGAAAATGAAAAGGTATTGGGTCCCGAAGTACCATACTTAAGTGGTATCGGCGCCCTAATGTACTTGGCACAATGCACTAGATCGAATATTGCATTTTCTATTAATCTACTTGCCAGATATAGCTCTGCATCAACTCAAAGGCACTGGACTGGTATTAAACACATCATTCGATAATTGTGTGGAACAACTGATTTAGGAATATTTTATTCCTATAATCATAAAGATTCCAGTTTTGTAGGATATGGAGATTCAAGTTATCTCTCTGATCCTCATAAGGGTTGATCACAGTCAGGTTATGTGTTTCTGAGTGGTAATGCCGCCATTTCTTAGCGTTCTACTAAACAGACTTTGATAGCTACTTCCTCCAACCATGCTGAAATTTTGGCTCTTTATGACGCCAGTAGGTAATGTGTATGGCTAAAATATTTGATTAAGCATGTTCGTAGTTCTTGTCAATTACCATATAGTACAGGTATCTCGAACATTATTTATGAAGATAATGAAGCATGTATAAAACATATTCGAGAATATTTCATTAAAGGAGACAAGACTAAGCATATAGTATCGAAGTTCTTCTTTACTCATGAACTTCAGAAAAACAATAAAATTGAAGTCAAGCAAGTTTGTTCGAGTAACAACCTAGATGATCCATTCAACAAATCTTTGCCAAAATTAGTATTCCAGAAGTTTGTATATGAGATTTGCATGCGTAGAGTTCATCATCAAACTATGTGAATGGTTACTATCATCAAGGGGAGTAGTTAATCATGAGGGCATCCTGAAGTATGCTACTAAGGACATTTGTGCGCTGTACTCTTTTTCATTTTCTAGGTTTTATCCTACTGGATTTTCCTAGTTAAAGTTTTAACGAGGCAGCATTATGCACGTCCGATACCAGTTCAATGATCTTGAAGAATATTGTACTCTTTTTCCCTACGCTTTGGTTTTTCCTTAGTAAGGTTTTTAATAAGGCACATGTCATTGAATGGTGGTCATTCAAAGAGGAGTGTTATGAGATATGAATCATGGGTGGATGCCCACATAAGATAAGTTAGGGTTAGAATCTTATTGTAATTAGGGTTTCTTCATTGAGAGGTTACTTTGCCTATAAATAGGTCTCATCCCTTGTATTTGTATATACATTGAGATAATAGAAAAGCCCTATATTTTTCTCTCCAATCTTCTCTCTAAATTCTCTCTTTTCTAATAGAATGCCATTTTTCATGGAATATATTGAGATTTTACTTTAATTAATATTAATTGGTCTCACTATAAGATTGGCTGGTTGATTAATACAACCTTCGGTGCTATTTCTTTCCTACTTAATTTTACAATGGGATAAACTTCTACTGTAGTAAATTTATGGGCAACCTGTACGAGCAGAGTGCGTTTTTTTTATTTTTATCGTTGAGACTTTCATGGTATGTTATTGATAAGGTACGTTCGTTTGCATGGAATTGGATTCGAAGAAATTAAATGTAAAGAATATGTCTCCTGGAATTCTTAGGAACTGGATTCCATGAAACAAATAAGCCCTAAAATTGTATGGGGTCGTTTTCCTTTTACACGTGTGAGAGAAAAATGGGATTTGCATGTGTAAAAACTATGTATGCAAATTTTATATACGTGAAATATATTACCATATTTGTCGAAGTGAGCATTTCTATTTACAAAAAAAATGGTTTTAGATTTGTTTGTATATTTTGATAAATTTGTAAAAATCTTGAAATACTGAAATGTTCAAATAATTAACTAGGGCCTAAGAAGTGTGAAAATGTTAGATTTACAGGTTGACACTTTTTCAGTATCTCTTAAAATCTATGAGAATTTTATTAGCGTCAATACCTTGTGGTTTATTAGTTCAATAAATAATGAGAATGGTTTGGATTACATGTATGGGGCACATGGGAATGGTAAAAATAATGGTGGTCGATGGGCCCTTACAAGAATACAATCACCCTGTAAGCAATGTATAGACGAGTTGGACTCGGAGTGGGTTAAACTTTGGGTTTGGCTTAGCCCCACTTGCCTTTAAATTATATATTTTGTATTAAAAAACGCAAGCTAAAGTTATAGTTGCATAATTTTTAATAGGCAATACATATTATTTCTTAATGGGTTCAATTACTATCCACCATGAGTATTTTTTATTTTAAATCATCCATTATGATATCTAATCCAATACAGTCACAGGTAGGGTCAGCAGCAGGGTAGAGAATTTTATTATTAGATTGGCCTAAACATGAACCCGACCCAACTCATTGACAAAACAAATAAAAATATACAAGAATTCAAAATTTTATAAGAAATTTGAAATTATTATATATTATAGGTTTAGAATTCGATTTTGAAATTAGAGTCTAATTTCGCAATTGGTTGAGAAATTGGCTCCAATTGGGCAATTGATTGAGAGATTCGCTTCCAATTTTAAATTGATTTTAACTAATCTAAAGAGCCCAATTTAGAGAGAAGTTCCTATTGTGATTCTATCTCTTTTAAATTTCTCTAAAAAGTTCATTCCCAAGAAACCCCCTTAATCTTATCAAGTTTTAGAAATTTTGAATTTAAACTTATATAACTATGGTTTAAAACTTTAAATTGAATGAGATGATCACATTGAAATATATAAATAGATAAGTGTGTACATATGAGAAGACGTCGTCCTCGATGGAAACTCAGCTATACCTTAATAAAACCATCCAAATCTCCAAACCCACCAAAGAAACCCGAATTCCTCCATTAATGAATGTTTCGACCCGCACCATTAATTAGCACAAATGAAAGAGCCCACTAAATTGTCCAATAATGGTTGAAAAATCTTATTATTTTTAATCTTATAAATTTATTACCGATGCTAAGCGCGGGCATGTTTAGCTAATATGACATTATCGGTATAAGTTATACTTAGATATAAAAGATTGCGATCAAAATAAACAACATAGAAAATATTTTATTCAGTGGTTCAGGGCTGCTATGAGTCTCTGGACATTAAGTCAGGATCGAGGTAGGTTTAGGCTTTGGGTTTGGCCTAGCGTATTTACCTTTTGACTTTTATATTACTTGATGTAACCTAAAGGATATCTCAATTGACCTAAGACCACGGTTTGCAACTGGAGGTTGAGGGTTTGAAACTACACTACCACACTGGGGCCACATAGGATTTACTAGGCGGCCCGTATAGATTATTCTGGCCCAAAGAGGCTGAGACACTCTCTGTTGTAAAAAAAAATTGTAATTTGTAAAGTTATAGAAACATAATTTGTAGTATGCTACGTTCAATTATTATCCACCTCCGAATAATTTTTTTTATTTTAAAATGAATAGAAAGCTATCCATTAGAACACCGACCCGACCTATACCAGACATAGTCAGGTTTGCTATAGGGCAAAGAAATTGTCATTCGAAACAGTCTAAACATAAACCCCACCAGATTGAACAAATCGAGATAGGTCAAGATTGAATCCCATATCAGTCTCTTTTATTATTAGATTATATAAATCAATGGTTCATAATAGCCATCCTCAGGATCAATACATCATTTTTATCAAAGACAATGGTGGACTTTCTTTTGTTTTTCTCCCACACTTCAAACCATAGATACATAAGACCTTTTTTTCTTTTTAAGGTAATACCACAAGAAAAAGTCCTCAAAAAGTCTACTTGGACAAACTTTTTGGCCAGAATTTTGGCCAACCCATATGGTTTCCATTGAATATCATAGTGATATTCAATGGAAACCATATGGGTTGGCCAAAATTCTGGCCAAAAAGTTTGTCCAAGTAGCATTACTCAAAAGTCCTGGTCCTCCCTGGGGATCGGGAGAACCCGGTCCCCAGGTCGGGCCAAGTAGCAGTGCTGATACCACAAACTGGAAGTTAGACATCATATCAGTTGGCGACACCAAGCGATGAGGATCCTAAAAAAAAAATCATCTGCAACAATCAAACCATAGGGCATTTCAAAGTGAACCCTAGACCATGCCCATGGTTTTTGTAATGCAAAACTGTTGTATAGATGAAATCAAAGATCTACATGGGTAGACCAGCCTTCTGCACAAATGTTAATAGATTGAAAAATAGGTCGACAATCTTTACATCCCAGAATCATACATGCTCTCTTCCTCTTTTCTTTCTTGACCCATCACAACTTCTCTCTCGTTGTTGACTCAATAGCAAAAAGAAAAAAAAAAAAAAAAACACCCCTTACCATTCCCTGCAACGCTGCCACAAGCAATCTTCTTAAAGCTTAGCCTCTGTTCAAATCATCACAACATACCCTCCTTTTTCTTTCTTCTACACAGAAGTAGTGAGAATAGCTTTCCACCAAATAACCGCCCACCGCCAATACCATGCTCATCTTCCTTTCTCATGCATTCACTTGCCATTTCTTGCAGTTCGAATATGATCAAATCTTCTGAATCAAATCTATAATCTTGCTTTGATGCCATCTACCAAAAAATCAAAGTGATGATATTCCTATAATTTAAGTAAAAAAGAAAAAGACATCAAATCATATTGTTGCTCAAAGAAGAGATAAGAACAGAAGGAAAAAGAGAAAGCAGTAGAGATTGGGAGAGGGAACCAAAGAGACGTTTCCTCTAGTATTATCAGGAATGTGCGAGGGTTTAAAGGAAATGGAAAATTAAATATGTAATTAAGTTACAATTACCATCAAAATTAAGTTAATTTAAGTATATAATTAAGTTACAATTAACATTAAAATTAAATTACAATGTGCAAAAGAAATGAAAACAGAATAAGGAAGGGGGATATGGGAAGGTGGAGTGACATTGAGAAGGGAAAGTCAAAACAAGTTGAGCACATGGTCAAAATCAATTCGCTAATTTCTCAATTGAAACCAGTACCTTTCATATATAAGAATTAGCGAAAAAAACCCGTGCTAAGCTCGGGCAAGAAATCAACTGCAGTTGTAATATGAAAGTTATAAAGTGATAGTAAAAGTTGGAGATGCAAAAATCTTTTTTAGTGCAGAGTTCTGATATGATGCAATTAATAAGTAAAATCGATGTTACTTTAATGATCATTTGCAGATCTTCATGCCTTTCGCCATTCTTCGGCCTTAGTCCTTTAATTAGTAAATTCCACGCCACAATTTTTTTTTTTGGAATCAATACAATAGAATTGTGGCAGCCCTTAGCTTTTACAATCTACTTTGTTCACCACTTGTTAAGACTACGATAATCGTAACCCCACAATCCAACAAAACTTCACAATATTATCATAGATAGATTGCATATGGGAAGATTAAACAGTACATATAGCAGAGGGCATACAAAAGTAAGAAAACAATTTAAGATTAGAGGAATTATACGACTCCCATTAATCAGTATGTGTACAGCTACAACTTGCCTTTGTGTGCTAATTGTAAGTCTATAATCCAACACAAACTTAGATTGTCCTATTAGTACTCATATTTTAGCATGCGCAATAAATAATAATCATATCAAATTACGTTGTCAATACACTTGTCATCATTGGCTAGTTACACAACCAAAAACCCAAAAAATAAAGAAAGCAACTGAGGCACATTACATTATCACAATGAATCTTGCAATTGAGACGATTAAACAGGGCATGAGGCAGACGGCGTACAATAGCAAGAAAACAAATTTACTTCGATAATGTGAATCACAATATTGTCTCAAGTTTGCAGAAACCAAAGACCTGTGATTCAAGATGCATATTGCTTTCACACCTTTGCACGCTTGCATACCCCAAGTATGATTATGTGCCTGGAACCCCCAAATTGGCTACTGGAATTAAACTACGGGCTGAGAACTGCATATTTCTAACACTTTCCTTTTAAAATTTTCATCATTTTATCTATGCACATTTGTAGGATGAGAATAGGTGTTCAGTGAGTAGAGGTTCTCATAAGAACCGGAAATGTGTAGAACACACTTGAATGACAGCCAACAAAAGTCATGGTGAGCATATATTGGGATCAGAGGTTGAATTTGTTTGAATCACGAAGATGTTAAATCATAGACGCATTTCCCCATCACTTACTCTGAAGTAGTGTACATCTTTGATTCCCAGATTGACGCTCCATTTTACATACCAAACAATTTGTATACGTGAATCAACTAAGGCGGTAGTCCAAAAATTGCAAAATTGAAAAAGCTTTTTGACAAATATATAATACAAAACAATGATTTGTTAACTCGACATAGGTTAGATGTATAAATAATATATATATATACATAAAATATTTAAAAGGTTCTTTCATTGATCTATAGGCTAATATCTTAAAGAGGTGACACAGACCAGTGGATATTCAATCATCAAAAAAAAAAAAAAAAAAATCATTAAGTCAAAGTTGTGGAAAAAGCTCAAACTACATCAGGCATGTTATATAAAAAATTGTTTTAGAGAAATAAATTATGTACTTCAAGGATAGAAACTTACCTAGAACTAAAGGACTGTGAATAAAGTTCTATATTTGCTAGGTGAAAAAACTGTAAGACATTGATTTTTAATTTGTATACTTCACCTGATTTTATTTTAATATAATGCCAGTTCGTGCAAAAAGGGGATCGACATATTTGATTATAATATGTTGGGTAAAATTGTTGCAGTGGTAGGAGATTGACATGCTGCAATCGTGCAATTGACGCATCAAGTTATGAACCATATTGTTACAAGAGAAAAGAAATTATCTTTCATACTTATTGAATGTTCCTTAACTGAAACATAAATGAAGTATACAACATATTCTGTGGCATGAAAATATCATACAAAAATAAGTATTCAAAAGCATAATTGGAATTTAAAAGTAAAGTTAATATCAATGTAGTTGAAAAACATAATGTAATTTGATGGATGGCATAATGGATGTATTTACTTTAAAAAAAATACTATGACGAACTTATGAAGACAATAACAATTGATTCATACATTCTAACATATAGTTGGTGTGCATAAAACACAACATAAGGTGGGTATACATAATGTTCTTCCTCAGCAATTGAGATTAAGATGTACAAACAAAAACAAAAATAAAGATCCAAAAAGAAAACAAAGGAGAACCAATCAATCAACATGATCACACATGGGTCCAACATATAACATATCGTACGTATACATCACAACTCGATGAAGGCAGGGACGGAGGGAGGGGGGGTCGAGTGGGGTCAATTGACCCCTCTCAACTTTTGCAATTCCGTTGAATAATGGAAGAGGTTGCAAAGAACGCTCTTATGGAATTTTTGTCCATTACAATTTTTCCCCCACTCACTTTTCATTCACATGAAGGAGAGAAATTAAAAAAAAAAAAACTCAAGGATAGTTTAGTCTTTTAATTGTTCCCAAAGAGATAAGTAAATGGTTCTCCAAATTTTTAAGGAGAGATTGCGGCGTGCAATCAATACCTTCCCTCTTTATCTCCCACAAATGTTTATCTTCACTGCGATTTTAGAGAAGCCTCTGTATAACTAGATTTGGACATCTTGGTTTTTTATTTGGATTGGATTTCAAGAATTTATGCACCATCGAATTCAATCTCAAAGAAATCTATGGCTAAAAGAACGCTAAACATTATGGATATTAAATCAAGGGCTAGGATGATCTAAAATAAAATAAAATAAAAATCGGGCCATTAAAAATGAAGCCCCTCTCCTTTATTGGGTTGCCCACAATGTCTATTCAATATGAGTTGGTCCCACGATATTGAGCACACGATTAAAAATATCATGTGCTCGATGATATGGTGGGACTAACTCCTATTGGAGAAAATTTTGAGGAAATCACTTAAGGGAAATGGATCTTCCTACGTTGTTCACTATTTTATAATACTAGTGAATGAGCTATCAATGATGTCCTCTTCAATCATCTATACTACTGGAAACATGATGGCCCATCAAAAGATTACAAGTCATTAATTTATAGATTTTCAACTGTCCATGTCTATTACAGGCTCGTGGCCCATTAAACAATCATAAGTTATGAATCAATTCATAAATTAATTGTGGGAGAATTGAATTACAAGTAATTAATCCAACATAGGCCCTACTTTGATTTGAGTGAGATACAACTCTCTATCCTAAAAAAAAAAAAACAAGTAAATGATTATTTTGAGTGCTTTAGATTCATTATGGTGAGCTCTACTATTTTCAGAATTTTGATAAGTTGTCTTTAAATTTAATTGGTATTTTCAAATCTAAGATTTTTCTTTGAGTATTATTAAAAAAATTAACTTTGAGATAAATAAATAAATATTGCTTTAAATGATAAGTAAAAGAAATCAATAAATATGAAAACATTATCGATCTCCTCTAAAAAAAAAATTCTAGCTCTGTCTCTGTTAATTGACTATTACTTGCCCCTCTACACGAAAATCCTGGCTCCGTCACTGGATGAAGGAGATTGCAATTTCGATGATGGTAGACTTCAGTGGCTGGTCAAATGGGAAAATATCTCTTCTGAGCATTATCCCAAATCACAATTCTTGATACCCAGTTATCATATAACACTGCAAACTGACGTACGTTGCGGATAAGGCCCGTTTTCAAGAGGAGTCAAGGAAGGAGGAGAAGAATACGTACCGGATTCTGAACCAAATCATCAAGCTATTAAGCGAAGTTAGAGAATTGGTTCCCATTCGGAGAGAGTGCCAAGAAAGTGGTGGAGGTTCCGTGATTTTGTTCCCAGACGAAGGTCGCTGCTTCCTCTAGAAGAGGGGAATTATTGTAGATGAAGGAGAGAGGAGGACCAAGAAGAATAAGAGAGCAAAAACGTGATAAGAAAAGCATTGGGGGATGGTTGAAGAACATTTACTGTTGTATTTGCATTAAGAGGAGATAAGAAGGAGAACCGTTTTGATGATGTTTTTTTTATTTTTTTAAAACGTTTTGATAAGTTGAAGGAGGGGGGGCGTGGGAGAGAGGGGATCGTTGTTTTTCTTGAAACGTTTTGATTAGTTAATGGAGGAGGGACGTGAGAGGGTCAAAAGAAATTGAAGAAATCAAATTCAATTGTGCAAATCGAGCTGATTTCACAATCGAATTCAGTTCGCTTCATATATATATATATATAATTGAGCATACTTGAGACATGTCCATTGTAATGCATTGATCTGTTCTCGCTGCTCGTAATAGCTTTGCCTGTAATAGCTACTTCATGTACTTGCACATCTATTAAATTGTCGTTGAATAATGAATCATTAATGTGCGTCGATTTACCATTACCGTCATTTAATTGATGGCTTAGGGTGGCAATGTTGTGACCTATTCATTTTACAAGTTAATGCAAGCATTTTCTTAAAACTATATCCTTAAGAAGTTTAAAAATAAAGAAACATAGATTTCGGAAAGTTATGAATGGACATACTTGAGATGGGTTCCTTCTGATGCATTCATCTGATGTCATTACTTGAAATAACTCTCTGATCGTGTACTTGGACATCCATTAAGTTGTTGTCAATAATGATTCATTATTGAAAGTTGTACCACTAACAACATTTAATTGATGGTCAATGTTGCCTTGGTTGATGCTACCTATTGATTGTACAATATAATGTAAGCATGACATTAAAGTCTATCTAACATAATCCAAGAGAACAATATCATGCAAGTTAGATTGATTGTACATACTTGAGAAACTATAGTTATAAAATAAAGCACAAAACAGATAGAGGAATATATATATATATATATATATAGATATATATTTATTTATACACATATACATACACACACAAGTTTGGGTTGTTCAAGTCATAGTGAAGCTTTCAGATTTTCTATTAAAGGTGACCAGTTATGGATTCTGAATAAATTGCTTGGAAGATTTGTCACAGAATACAATGAAGCATAGCATCAAATTTGGATAGTAACTGTATTATGTATTTTACTATGTTTTTCCTTCTGCGTGTTCTTCATATTTAGATTTTTTTATTTTTTAATTTCCATTTTTTCATGAGTACTACTCTTTAGCTAGTTTGGCAACTAAGTGCTCCATGCCTAACAACCAGATAATTAATGTAAAATAGAGGATTAGAAAGACAGATATAACTAAGCATATATATATATATATATGGAAAGTTGACATATTAATGTCATATTTGCAGAGGAGATTGATCATAACATGTAGTATCTAGTGGCTTAACAGAAGTTAGATGGAGAAACAAAAGTTATTGCTGTAGTATCTAGTGGCTTAACATGTATATATTATATGTTAGATGTACACTTTTGCTGGATTAAAAAAGAAATGAACTTCCTAACATCCCTGTTATCCGACTATAAATGAGTTCACACATGCCAAAACACAAACTACAGTTTTTCATCAGCAAATGAGGATTTCAAAGTGAAGGCTAGCAAGCTATGATGACCAGATACAGGTTGGATAAGGCAGCTTAGAGAAAGACATGCAATCAATACATCAGGGACACTGATTTTACATTTAAAAAAAATGAAATATCAGATAGAATATAGAAGGCCTGTCACCTATTTTGAAGCATCATGGTATCATAAGAAAGAAAGACAAGAAATCAAAAAAAGAGAATATCACAGTATAAACATTTTAAATCTCAATTTTCAAAGGCAATCAAGTGAGTCCTAAGAACTCAGCTTCAATCTCCGATGGCTCAGTGATCCCACTGTAAAATCTGGGGAAAAGACACAAAATCAAACTTACATTTCATTGCCAACCAAATCACATCGAACCTCAGACACGCAAACACATACCAAATCATCAAGAAGAACATGTGCTAATCAGATTAGAAGAAAACAGAAACACCCAAAACATTTAAATAAGGTTCTTTTTTTTTTTTTTTTTTTCAGGACATAGAGCTTCATATTAGTCCCATTGAGTATCTATTCAGGACAGAGCAAAGGTAAGTCTTTTTTAGAGGTACTTCAAACAACAAAATGCTGACAGGAGATAGTTAGTGCGTCTGCATCACAGTTGGGGCAGTAAGTAAATAGGAAACCACATTTGGCAGTGGCACTTGCTTTTCTACTTTTAATTCCTCATTAACCCTATTTTACTTCCCCATCGAAACTTAAATATACTTGGTGCAGGAAAGGCAGAAAAACAACACTTTTGTTAATGCTGTTTCCAATTTTCCTCACTGACAAAAGAAGACATTTAAACCATTGAGAAGGGGTGAACTGACAACAATGAAGTAATTAACATTTGGCTAAGTCAGACAGTTCAGCTTTCATCACATCCTAAAGAAATGAAGCAATTAACATTTGGCTAAATCAAACATTTCAGATTTTGTCAGATCCTTCGACAGTCTCCACCTTATTTGATAACTAATAATTTAAATGGGTTTTTAAGTTATTTTGGGTTGAGACTGCCATCCCTAACTCTACAGCCAAATTAGGATGAGTTCCAATTCAAGATATGGAAGGAAAGAAAAATGCTAGTTCCAAATTTCATTCTCAAACAAAATGCAAAAAGAAACCAATCTCAACAAACTAAAAGAAAAGAAAAAGTTACCAAACAATAGTAACCGAAAAAACAATAGTCAAATGTTAAATCAGGATTCTTATTCCATGACTGGATACCCTGATCTCTATGTCTGCCAAAACCCTACACATTAGCTATCAGTGGTAGGAAGCCTTTCATTGTTGTACACAGTCGAATATATTATGGAATATATTTATTTTTTAATTTTTTTTTTACAGAAACCATAATATTGGAGTCTAAAAAATTTTCTTATATTAAGTGGGTCGATCATAATAGAATCTATGACAAACTATGTGTGAGCTTTCAAAATCTGCCTATTATGGCATTACAACATACAGTTGGAATGCAGAATGAAATCAAGCCTAATGCAAAGCAATATCACGAAAGCCCATCATCAAAGCTAAACATAAGGCACTCTAAACAACATCATGAATATCTTTACTTTTTTTTTTATTATTTTCACAGCAACCATAAGGCACGCTAAACATAGTCAATTGAATAAAAAAGTAAATAAAATCAGTCACTAAATCAAGCCCAGACAAAAGGGAAAGGTCATTTTTTTTTTCCCAGAGGTTAAATAAAAGGAATTTGATTTGCTACCTCTACTTTAGAAGGGGGTGTCAGCTGAAGATACAAACCCACCAGTGATATGGTTTTGGTGGACGATAAAGACCAAGGAGTGACGTGCAGGGATGATGATGAAGAATAATTCTGAAAGATAAAATGTAATCAAGGGAGAGAAAACGATAGATGAGAGAAGAGAACGATAAGATAAACAGAACATTATAAAAAGAGAGAGGAAATGCCTAATTCATTTACCCATAAAGACTTCCACTTGCACGTTACAAAATCGTTGATGAGAAGGGCAAGGTAGCTTCTCCATTTTTCAGAAGAGAACGAAAACACTGGTAACGGAAAAGAGTAAAGAACAGAATGTAAATGCATCTTCTCCATCCAAGAGAGAATGAAAACGCATGTGTAACCGAAGGGGGCAATTTAATGTATCGTGGGTCAGGTTGTGAATCGACACTTTTGAATCTCAATTAAGAAACATTCAAAAGCATTTACATCCTAAATGGGTCAGGTTGTGTTGGGTTAAGCATCAATGGACCAGCAGTTTTGGATCTCCATTAAGAAACTGTCAAAATCCAGAGGTTGATTTCTCAATTGAATTCAATTAGAAACAGTCCCTTTCATATATTAGAATTTGGTATTTTGGGGCTGTTCTATTCTTCAATTTCATCATACAATATGTATGAAAAGATAATGGACAAAGAATCAAAACTATTACATCCAATAAGTCCAAAAAATAACTTTTAATCTTTATCATATCCACCAATTTCCATCTCCCTATTCAAGAAATCTAACATAACACAGACGTTACTAATTTCAGGGTGTGATCCATCTCCTGCAAGGAATACATCCACTCTGTTCTTCACCTCAATCCAGCTGCACCCTGGCTGTTTTTTAACACCTCTCGCCTTCATCAAAACCCACAACATCTCTGCATCCCTCTTCCTTCCAACAGCCAGATATATCTCAGCCAGAATCATGTATGCACCAGCATTCCAAGGTTCCATCTCCAATACTCTCTTCCCTGCAATCTCACCCAGTTCAAAATTTCCATGCATTCGACAGGCCCCTAGTAATGCTCCCCACATACTCGCGCTAGCCTCAATACCATCTTCTCTCATTCCATGAATAAACTTCATTGCTTCCTCTACAAATCCAGACCTCCCTAACAAATCAACGATACATGTATAGTGTTCGCAGGTTGGCTGAAGAAAGTACTTATATCTCATGAGATTGAAATAGTGTTTCCCCTCGTTGATCAAACCCACGTGGCTACAAGCTGAGAGAACGCCGATGAATGTTACCCGATCCGGTTTAACATCTGTTGATCTCATCCACTCGAAGAATTTTAGAGCTTCTCTAGCATTGCCATGCTGAGAGAATCCACATATTATGGAATTCCAAGAGATGGTATCATTACTAGGCATGTAAGAAAAAGCCCTTTCACCTGAATGAATGCTTCCACATCTTGCATACATGGTGACAATAGCATTAGAGACTGCAACAAACTGATCGAACCCAGCTTTTATTATCTCTGCATGAGCTTGTTTACCAAAAGGTAAAGATGGTAAGATAGAACAGATGTTTAGAATACTAGTAAATGTAGCATGATCAGGATTGAAACCTTCCCCCTTCATTCTCAGAAAGAATCTCAAGCCTTCTTCACCACAATCATTCTCTCCGAATCCAAAAATGGTAGCATTCCACAAAGTTTCATCATGATCAAGTGCTAATTTGAAAAGCTCAAGAGCTGTGTGAACGTTGCCTTTTTCAAAATAACCAACAATCAAATTGGTCCTCGTGACAATGTCACTAAACGGGTTCTTCTCAAAAAACGCATGAGCCTCTTCAACAAGCCCGCTTCGAATCAATCCTAACAAAATCGAATTCCACGAATGTGGGGTTCGATGAGGCATTTCTGAGAAAAATCTTAGTGCATTGTTCATATGTCCATTTCCAGCCAACCCATCAATAATTTCATTCCAAGAGATCGAATCTCTCTCTGGCATCTTCACAAACAGACTTTCTGCAATTTCAATTCTCCCATTATGGATGTATCCAGCGATCATCACATTCCATGCTTTAACATCTCTCTCAGGCATTTCTTCAAACACCCCACGAGCCTCACTAATCCTACCATTATTCACTAGACCAGACATCATGATCGTCCAAGAAGCAACATCCCGGACAGGCATTTCATTGAAAAGCTTCTCTGCAAGCTCAAAAGACTGAGAATTCACAAGACCCGCCATCACGATGTTCCAGGAAATAGTGTTTCTCTCCGGCATTTCATCAAACACCAAAAGCGCTTCATCCATTAGAGAGTTGCGCACGTAACCCACAATCATCGAATTCCAAGAAACAACATCTCTCACAAGCATTTCATCAAACACCTTCTTTGCACCATCCGCATAGCCGTAGCGCATCAGTCCCGCAATCATGGTGTTGAAGGAGAAGATATCACGAGAAGGCATTTGATCGAACAGATGGACGGCTCGATCGAGCTCCCCATTTTGGAAGTAACCTCGTATCATCGAATTCCATGTGACGGTGTCTCGGTGAGGCGTTTCGTCGAACAGCTTCTCTGCAAGTTCGACGAGGCCGTTGCGCATGAAATTAGCGATCTGGGTGTTGGTGGATATCTGGGGTTTAGGGTGGGTTTTTCCGGCATGGTTTCGTCGGAGAAGAGATGGGTTTCTGAGAAGGAAGCTGATCGGACGGCGGAAATTGATAGATTTGGAGGATTTGGTGAGTTGAGAGGAGCAGACGATGAAGAACATAACTCCATGAGAGAGTCTTTACTCAAAACAGTGAGAGAGTTTCATGTGTGACTGAATGTCATTTCTCTCCGGTGACATATTTGAAAATATAGGCTCAATGAGAGTGGGTCCCACTATTCAGGGGTGGACCCAACCACTGTCAATCATGTGCTCAATTGGATGGTGGCAAGGGGAACCAATGAAATTCAACTTGGGGTATCTATGTAAAAGAAATATTGAGGAAGGGGCAAACGTAAAAAATATTTATATATTAGTTTTTAAAATTTAGAAGGGGGATTTTAAAAATTCTACTTCGGCCGCCCCATACCCATGTACGTGAGTCCACCCCTAAATGGTGGGACCCACTCTTATTGAGCCTATATTTTAAAATATGTCACCGGAGAGAGTGACATTCATTGTGGGTGGTCTGGATTATCATTACATAGGCATGACCTACAAAGACATTATATGAGGGGATTTGATTCAGTGAGAACTGCTCTCACAGAGTCACCGTGAGAACTTTTTGTGGGGCCCACTGGGGTCCCATTTCGGGATGAGACCGGTGGGGATTGAAAGATTTATATGGGACCACTTCGAATATAAGTTTGGCCCAAATCTCATGCTTCTAATCCCTTCATCCATTACCAACAAAGCCCAGTCCATTCGTATGGGTATATAGTTGATCTAATGGTCTAGTTCATTCATATTGGTGCCAAGTTCTGGGGCGTGTGACTATCAAGGGGTATGTCCATTATAAGGTTTAGATTGTGTGATAAGTGGGCCCCACCCATAATTCTCACGGTTTGAACCATGACAACTATTCTCACCTGATTATTTTCCTTATATGAGAGCTTGTAATAGTTGGAACAGAGAATCTAAACTCTTATAAGAATTGAATGGTTAGGATCACTCAACTTCATGTTAGTTTTAGATGGGGCTGCATTAATCGAGAGAGAGAGTCCGATAACACTAGTGGACTGTACAATAGGGCCAACAGGCTGAACTTAGATCTAAATTCTACGTGTTTTATTTATTTATTTATTTTTGGATCCACCTAGCTTGAAAGCCAACTCTTTAATAAGCTCAATGGTGGTTAGTAAGTTCAAGCCTTCATCAACTAGGCCAACCCAATCTCCCTAAACTATCTCGGGCATGCCAACTCAAACTTTAACTCGAGACAATAAATCATTATTTTACTCGGGATGGAACCAGGTAAGTCCAGCCCAAATCCGGTTTGATTTTAGCCCTACATTTAGGGCCCGTTTGGTAATTTTTGAAAATAAAAGTAAAGTAAAACATCAAATCGAAAGAGAATAAGATATAAATAGATTATGATTGTATTTTGTCTTTAATCGCTTGGTAGGAAATAATTTTTGAAAATTTGTATAAAAGTGGGTGGTTTTTTTGTCAGTGATTGGAAGAGTTGCTTTTTAAAAATTTTTGAAAAAAATAGGTGAAATTTTGAATTTGTGTAGTCTTAATATGATCCATGTGTCTTTTCATAACTCGGAAATGAAAGCTTTACTCTTTCTTTTTCTTTTTCTTTTTTTTTTTTTGTGCTATCGAAGGAATTCCAACCCTTTAGGTTGGACTAATCCCTCTAGGCCCAGAGGAAAGCCCAGTAAACACCCTTGTGGCCCCAATGTGATAGTACTAGTGGACTCAATCTTCGATTATTGAAGAAGGAGGAATTGGAGGTCGATACAAGACCTCTAACTCCAAAAGAAGGAGGAACCGTAGTCCGAACTTTCCCTTTATGTTACTGGTAGATTTTGGAGGTCAAAGCCCATCATTTCAACAGTAAAGGACATCATCAATGGGCCCCAAAGCACAACTTCATTTATCTATTCCTCCCCCACACCAAATATTGATCCCATGGAGCCCAAAGAATCACATGGACCTCCTTCTTGCAAGTGTAAAAAGTGGGAAAAAAGAACAATAGAATTTCCTAGGTGGAAAATCCTACCTTATCCCACTTATCTCAAACCATCTCACTGGCCTGCAGTCACCCACGTAATCTCAATACCATACACCCACCTCTCTTTCCTCTCTCTCTCTCACTTGTCATAGCTGAAAATCATAACTTCCATCACCCCACATCTGTGAACCCAAACTCTACAGCAATGGCAGCTGTTGGGTCTTGTTTTACTGCTGCCTGTATCCGATCCAAGCACATATCATCCTCAGATAATGTCTTCAGGCTCTCATGTCTGCGTGCACTTCCAGTTGTTACGACTGTAGCTTACACTCCCCATTTAGACTCTCTTTCCATCTCCATCACCTTGCCGAAGAGGCGTCTGTCGAAGATTTATTCTTCTGTGGCCCAAGAAGAAGCGGCCGCGGCGGCAATTGAGACGCAATCAGATGAAGTGGAGAAGGAGGAAGAGATTGTTGGAGAGGAAGAAGGTCCAGTTCAGGAAGAAGAGATAGTGAATAGTGATGTTGGTTTGAACACTAAGCTTTATTTTGGTAATCTGCCTTATAATTGTGATAGTGCACAGTTAGCTGGAATTATTCAAGACTATGGAAGCCCTGAGATGGTTGAGGTGAGTTTTCTTCCCTTATCTTCTAGTAATTTATTCATTTATAGCAGTCTGTGTTGTAGTTTTTGTTGGTGGTGGTCCTTCTCATTTGTATTGATGTTTTTTTTTTTTATATATATTTTTTTATGGATATTTTTTACATGTGGTAACTTTTTTTTGGTAAATTTTACATGGGGTACTTGGGAATTACAAACGAAACAAATGAATAAACACATAGTCCTAGTGGATATTAAGTAATTGGTGCATTTGGGCAATTGGTAGTATGTTATGTAGGGAACAGAGCCTTCCTTTCTATGTATGAATTGTATTGAACACCAAGGTAAAAGTAAACACAGTAACCAAAATCAATTCCTAAAACTAAATAATAAAGTATGCAACACAGATTTATATGAAAAAATCCATCTACATAGAAGAAAAATTCGATCAACTCTGAAACAAAAATTCACCATAAATATGGAATAGTGTGATGTTCATATTGATTTTAGGTCTAAACTTGAGGTACTATATCTGTGTGTGTGAGTGAGAGAGAGAGAGAGAGAGAGAGAGAGAGAGAGAGAGAGAGAGAGATATTACCATAAAAAAACCACCTCACCACTGTCCCTCAAGAAGTTTCCTTTGTAAACAATTGAAATTCTGTTAATGTTTTCATTGGTATTATTTGTTTGATGTTGTGAAGTGTTAAGCTTTTAGTATGTCATTTTAGTATCGAATACCATTTTAGTATGTTAAGTGGTTGTTTGTGTAGTTTCTTATTACCAATTGGTTTTGGGATTACTGACTAGCAACTCTGACATGGTATCAAAGCCAACAAAAATACTAACATTGTAGTTACTGACACGCAGGACAAAAATACTCCATGCTGCATTGTAGTCATTGTAGTCTTGTGCGGGCGTATGGTTTGAAATCATGAAAGATAAAGTAACCAATTGGTACGAACAACAACAATGGTCGCCTTACGCCTTATGGATGGGCTGATTGTAGAATTGAAATGGGGTGGATTTCTTATTCATGAATTTCATTTTCTACTCCTTCCTTAATGCCTGTTTGTTCGCAGAAAATGCATAGGAGTTGAATAATAGGACTTCTTTGTGAAATGAGTTGGACCGAAGAATTATAAAAGAGATTAGGGGTGAAGGACATTAGAGGACTTATACTTTACCAGGTATTGAATTACTAGGGTGATGCCTGTGCATTTTCCATCTCCCTTAATTCAACTTCCATTGAAGGAGACTTTATTTTATTGTCATTTTTGGATATTCACCTTTATTCTTCGTTTTTACTCTTTAAGAAATACACTCTTAGATATTCAGTTACATGAAACAAACAGGCCCTCGATTTTTTTTCTGGCAATTACCTCTCTTATGGCTCACTGTGGTTGTGAAAACAATCAGAGGCATACTAGAAATTCAGATGGAAAACTTAAAATTTAGCTGAAACCAGAGGACAATTAGCTAATATTTGTTGTGATATGATTTTATTTTGCTTTTCCATCTCAAAGTAACCTATTTTTGTCAAGAATATTAACTTGTTATCTGTTGTGCTGATTGGTTGAAGGTGCTTTATGACCGAAATACCGGAAGAAGCAGAGGCTTCGCTTTTGTTACCATGAGCAGCATCGAGGATTGCAATGCAGTCATTGAGAATTTGGATGGAAGTGTAGGCCATCTCTCTCTCTCTCTCTCTCTCTCTCTCTCTCTCACACACACACACACACACGTCACAATACATATTATGCTGCTTCTCTGCTTTTGATTAGGCTTGTATTTGATCATATAATAGCATCAGAGACTTCTCTGCTTCTGATTGAGCTGCTGCTGCTGTTAACAAATTATAATGGCAGGAATATGGCGGGCGGACATTGAGGGTGAACTTCTCAGACAAACCAAAGCCCAAAGAGCCTTTGTACCCTGAAACCGAATACAAGCTATTTGTGGGCAACCTCTCATGGTCAGTCACCTCAGAGGGTCTGACAGAAGCCTTCCAAGAGTATGGCAATGTGGTGGGAGCAAGGGTGCTGTATGATGGAGACACCGGCCAGTCTCGGGGTTATGGTTTTGTGTGCTACTCAACCCAACAAGAGATGGATGCTGCAATGGAAAATCTCAATGGAGTGGTATTAACTCTTGTTTTTGCTTCACGCCCACACTGATTAGCGCTGCACAGAACCGAACCGCAAAACCGGACCGGACCGGACCGGATTTGAAAAACCGGTTAGGTCCGGTCCGGTCCGGTCCAGACCTTTTAGAAAACCGGTCTGGACCGGACCGGACCGGATTAATAATAATTTTTATTTTTTTAATATAAGACTTTAAGTATATAAAATTCCTAAGTCAAATACCCTAGTGAAATAGAAAATCTAGCTTCTTACATTTGGAAAAAAAGGCAGGAAATGGGCTGAAAATGAAAAAAAAAAAAAAAAAACTTAGGAAAAAAAAAAAAAACAAATGAAACCGGTCCGGACCGTTTTGAACCGGACCGGACCACTTATAAGTGGTCCGGTCCGGTCCGGTCCTCTCATTTAAGCCGGACCGCAAATCCGGTCCGACCGGAAATCCGGTTGTGCACCCCTAACACTGATAGAAAGAACATAGATACATGGTACCCAATATGATGAAAAATGGGCCCAGTCTGGGTCTACTCCATGGCACCTGAACCCATACCCAAACAACTGAATGTGGGGTCTCTTTGCCTTGCGCGCATGGTTTAAAATTTCGGTCTCGGTCGCGGTATCAGCCGGGCCGAAAAACCGATATGATATCGGTATCGGTCGCGGATATCGGTCCGTCGCGGTCATCGCGGTGTGAATTTTTTGTTTAATAAAAAAAATCGCAAAAATATCCAGAAAGTCCAGAATATTAGAAAATGCTGGAAAAAAATATTTTTTTCCATTAGTAACAATAATAAATCAAAATCTCGGTCACCTTAAGTTATGAGTCATGTCTGTGTCGCAGTTCGCTGTCTTCTCCAGTATTTCATATAATGTAACCATTATTGATGCTCATGATCAATTTATTAGTGTAAAATATAAGAAAATAAAGATAGCATATCAAGTATCATTTAATACTAACTAAATTATCGAGAAAAACCCTAGAATGAGCCCCCAATTTCCTCCTCCTTCCAACCTCCCTCCGCCTCCAATCATCTCCTCTGACTTTCCCCCTCTTAGCCGCCCAGCCTCCTCGTCCCAAATCCCCAGCTCCTCTACCCACTCCTCGCTCACCTTCTTTCCCCAGGGGCAGCCCAATGTCCTTCCCCTCTCCATTTCGCACCTGCCAGAGCAAAATCCTCAAGGAACTGGAGCTTCTCCAGCTCCTGCTGTCTCAGCAACCCTCTCCAGCTCGGAAGCTCCCTCCGCTCCTCCTTCTCTGACCTGGGATATCAATCAACTGGAAATGCTGCATCGCCATCTTTCTGGCATCATCCTCTCTGCAAAAGGTCAGACCTCAGGTGAGCAAATCCCTATCCCCATAAACCCCCATACCCTGCTCCTCCACATCCCTTTCTCCCCTCAGACCTTCATCTTCAATACCATCCTTCGAGTCAATCTCTGCCCCTTCCCATCCATAAACCCTGGTTATCCCTCTTCCCTGACTCCGCCCCTCTATCCCCCTCGGATTACCCCCCTTCCTCCCTCATAGATGGCCAACTAACGATGAAAATCCCTTCCTCCTTGATTGAACCCAGTAAATCTTCCTTCTCAAATACTGCCATTGGAATTTTTTTTGGAAAAAGACCTACAGTTGAATGGTTAACCGCCCAGGTTAACTCTACTTGGAACCTTTCCAAGCCTTGCCTTGTTTCACTCACAGACAAAGGCTCCTTTCTGTTTAGGTTTGCAACTAAGGTAGACAGAGACATTGCCCTCACAAAAGGTCCCACTCTCCTGCAAAACAGAAAATTCCATATCCTGCCTTGGTCGCCTGGCCAAGACCTCTCCACCTGGCCTTCCCTGCACCCTGTCTGGATTCGTATCCATGGTATTCCCTACCATTGCTGGAGCTCAAACATACTCCTCTCCATAGCCAGCTCCATCGGTACCCCCCTTAAACTAGATGACATAACTGCATCCCAAAAACTCCTCACTTTTGCTAGGATTCTAGTGAGGTTGGACCTCTCTGGACCAAAGTCTTCAGAGATCAGAGTTGATCTAGCAGGAGAATCGGAAATCCTCCTTTCAATCACCTATGAAAACCTCCACTGTTCCAAATGTCTATCCACTAGTCACTCAGAGAACCTCTGTTCTCCCATTCCCAAACCCCCCACTCCAAATTCTTCTTTGCCTATGCAACAACAAAGAGAAGGCATTTTAGGTAAATCCCCCACCAGTCCCCCCCTTTCAGCCACCACTCCTGTTTCTGATCCTGCTTTGGCCTCAATTGCTCCCCCCTTGGCCTCCCATGTCAACCTCCTAACCCCAGCAAATACTATCACTCCTGTCATATCCTCCCATCTGAATATAGTCCCCCCAAAACTCTCTGTCTCAGATCCCATGGATCCTGTCATTCCCCACAACTTGTCTAACCTCTCCTCATCCCCCCCTCTTATCCCCTGCTCAAATACTGTCTCTTGCTCTGGCCTAGTTGACACTCCCCCAGATTTATCTTTCGACAGTCTGGAAAAATTCCCAGAACCAATCCTTGATACTTCAAATTCCATCTCCATCCTAGAAAATTGCTCTCTTTGAACCTCCCTCCTTCTCCCTCCCCAACTCTACACTTTCTGATACAGGTGTAGCTTCTGCCTTGACGCCCGCCATCTCCCATAACTCTAGTATCTCCCTAGTTGTGGACCTCACCCCCTACTCCAAGAAAAAGAAACTCAAACCCAAAAGGAAAATAGATAGTTCCAATTCCAGGCCAACTACAAGGAGCTCAAATGGTTCCCCCCCTCCTTTTAAATAGTTCCAAATGATCCAAGTCCTCTACTGGAACTGCAGGGGAATTTCAAATTCCCCAACAATTAGATCCCTCCATCACTTGGCTTCCTCAAAATCCCCTGATATCATTTTTATTGCTGAACCCAAGTCTGCCTCCCCTCCTCCTTCCCTCTTCTCATCCTTGGGCTATGATGGTTTCTTCTCTAACAACCCCCTTTCTTCTGCCTCTATTTGGTGCTTCTTCAAATCCAATTCCAACCTTGATATCTCCCTCATTGACTTCTCCCCCCAATTCCTGACCATCTCTTTCACCATCCCTTCTACGGCCACAAAATGTTTTCTCACAAGGACTTATGCCTCACAAACTATGTCCAGAGACGAGATCTGTGGAGTTACCTCTCCTCTTAGTCTAACAACAACTGCCCCTGGTATGTGTTTGGTGATTTCAATTCCATTATCTCTCCCTCTGAGAAATATAGCCTTAGGCATTCCTGCCTAAATCTAGAATTCCAGCAGTTGCTTCTCTCCTCTGCTTTGCAGGACATGGGTTTCTCAGGTAATAAATATACCAACCGTAAGGGCACCAGCTATGTTGCTGCTAGGCTGGACAGAGCCCTCTGCATCCACCTTTGGCTCTCTTCTTTCCCCGACCCTCAGCTCTTAATCCTGCCCAAGATTACCTCTGATCACTGCCCTTTGCTTCTCACTCACAACAGACGTTCTCCTACTCCTATGGCTCCTTTCAAGTTTGAAGCTATGTGGATCCAACACCCTGATTTTCTCAATCTTGTGGCGGACTCCTGGAACCAAGACTCTGCAGGGAATTACCAGCAGGAGCTGGCTACCAATCTGAAAAACTTGAAGCAAGTCCTCAAAGGTTGGAACAAAAATGTGTTTGGAGATATTAGGCTTAAGGTTGCAGCTGTAGAAAAGCTTGTTCAAGAGGCTCAAGACCTCCTTGACGCTGGTCCTACCCCCTCCCTTCACCTTTCTCTTGCTGAAGCTAAGGCTTTCCTCCACAACTGCCTCCAACTTTAAGAAACTCACTGGCCCCAAAAATCCAGAATCAGATGGCTGAATGAGGGAGATAGGAATACTGCTTTCTTTCATGCCTCTGCCAAATCCAGAGGGGTAGTTAACCGCATCGACAAAATCCAATCAGATGGTATCCAGATAGAGGACCCAATAGAAGTTCAATCCCTAGCAGTGGACCACTTTGCCTCTATAACTAATTCCTATCACCCAGTCCCCTCTGAGTTCCTTTTTGGGGTAGGCAGCAACAAAGTCAATGAAGATATGAACATCCTCTTCTCCAGATCCCCTGATGTTGAAGAGATTAGAAATGCTGTTTTTGTCCTTAAAAAAGACAGTTCCCCAGGTCCGGATGGCTTCTCAGGCCATTTCTTCACTGCTGCCTGGCACATCATCGGTTCCTCAGTGGTTAAAGCAATGCAACAATTCTTCATCTCAGGCAAGATATACAGAGCTTTCAATACTTATTTCCTATCTCTGATCCCCAAATCCACCTCCCCTACCACCTTTGCTGACTACAGACCTATTAGCCTCCTCAACTTTACCTACAAAATCATTGCCAAAATTCTGGCTTCCAGACTTTCTAAAATCATTCCCCATCTTGTTTCCCCTAACCAAGCAGCTTTTGTCCAAGGTAGATCCATTCATCAACACATAGCTTTAGCTCATGAATTGTTTCAAAAACTTCATACCAAGCTGAAAGGTGGCACTCTATGTATGCAATTGGATATTTCCAAGGCTTTTGATAAACTTAGCTGGCCTTTCCTCTTCAAATGTCTTCAATTCTTCGGCTTCTCCTCCAAGTGGATTAGGCTCATCAGAGAATGTGTCTGCACAGCTAAAGGGTTTGTCCTCATCAATAGAACTCCCTATGGCTTCTTCAACTCCTCTTGTGGCTTAAGGCAAGGGGACCCTCTATTCCCTTATCTCTTTATCCTTGCTGAAGAAATTCCTAGCCTCAACATCCATAGCCTGGCCTCTAACAACACCATTTCTCCCCTCTCATCTACTCCAAATACCCCCTGCCATCTTATGTATGCGGATGATATTCTTCTATTCCTCAAAAGTCACAAAATGAGCCTCTTAGCCTTAAAGGAGGTAATTTCTAATTACCAATCCAGTGCTGGCCAATCTATTAACTTGGACAAGAGCAAACTTTTCATTGGCAAATGCAACCCCAGTAAGAGAAGACAAATTCTGGACATCACTAATATTCAGGACATGCCTCTCCACTCTTCCTAACTTGGAGCTCCTCTCATTATTGGCACCCCAAGAAGACATCACTTCACCTCCCTGCTTGACAGATTCATGTGCAAACTTTCTGGCTGGAAATCAAAGTTTCTCTCTCTTGCTGGTCATAGGACTCTAGTGAGGCACGTGCTCAGCAGTTTGCCTATCCACATTGCTTTGGTTCTTCCTATTCCAAAGTCAGTGTCCAACAATATGGAGTCTATCATGAGGAATTTCCTTTAGTCTGGGGGGGGGGGGGGGGGGGGGGGGGGCAACCAAGTAGAAAAGAAGCCAAATAAACTGGGCCATGGTCACTCTCCCCATCAAAGAAGGAGGCCTGGGCATCAGGCGAGTCTGTGAGCAAAATGCTGCCTCTTTCATCAAGCTGGGCTGGACGACCATGTCTTCTAATTCGCTATGGGCCAACTGGATGGTTGGCAGGTACTTTCCAAATTCCTCAATCTGGCATTCTTCCACCTCCAAATCTGGATCCTGTATTTGGCGCAAAATCAGAAATTTAGCTCATCACATCCATTCAGGCAGTAAGTGGCAGGTGGGAGATGGTAAGAAAATCGATTTCTGGTATGATAATTGGATGCAAGAAGGTAGCATGGCCTCCCAATTCCCTTCTATAAATTTCCCTTCTAACCAGAAGCTTCACTCTCTCTGGGATGGTTTCCAATGGATGATCCCACCTGACCTTCCAATTGCAGTAGCTGCCTCCCTGCGGCAAGCTACCCAGCTCCTCTCCTTGGATCCCTCTTCTACACACACTCTATAATGGAGTTCCCACCAGGCCAAAGGCCTCTCTCTCCAGGAAGCTTGGAAAATCATCAGAACCAGCAACCACTCTCCTTACTGGCTCAACTGGGCTCCTCTGGTATGGAACTCCTTTCAGCAACCCACGGTCTCTTTCTTTGCCTGGCGGCTGCTGCATGGCAAGACCCCTTCTCAAGCTTGGGCTCAGCACTCTGGTATCAGCCTGGCTTCAAGGTGCAGCCTGTGCCTCCAAGAGCAGGAGTCCACCCTGCATCTCTTCTTCCTCTGTTCTTTCTCCTCTGACATATGGAAGTGGATTCTCTCCAAGGCTGGCTCGGGTGTTGATGGCCCCCTTCTTCCTTCAAAGATCTGGGAAGCTCTCTCCCTCCACAGTGATTCTCTGGCCTGCAAAGGAGCAGCCACCATATTCTTCTCAACTGCTTATGCTTTATGGAACTGCAGGAATGATGCTATTTTTTTGAACTATAGAGCCTCCCAGACGAAGGTAAATCTATACCTGACTGAGCTTCTCTCCGTCTCTCTCAAGCGTATCAACAAGCCTTTTTCTGGTAGACCTCTGAAGCTCCTCTGTAATTTTTTGTTCCCTATTACTTAATTCTGGTTTGTGGTTTTCTTGGCTCTGTTTTTCTTTTGGCTTCCTCCCCCTGTGATGTAGCTCTCTGAGCTTTCTCTTTGTGGGCTCTTTGGCCCTGTTTCCTTTCTCTTTTCTCTTATAATTCAAATTGCCTTTTAGCAAAAAAATAAATAATACTAACTAAATTATCAAAATAAGTTGTGAAATCCAAGACCATGAAGATAAAATATTAGAGTCTGAAACATGATAGTGAGATAAATCAATCAAAAAGCATTTGACATCAAAAGGTTTATGGTTTACCTGAAATTAGGGTAGACTAGAGAGATAGAGATTGATGAGCATGACAGCCTAATTCCAAGTGGAGTGTCGCCCACACTCGATATCATCATCATCATCATCATTTATTCGGTATGGATTGTTAAATAATACATAATAGTTAAAATAAGGGAGTATGTTGATTTTCTTATCAAAATAAAATGATTTTTTTTCAAGAAATAGTGTTGGAAATATGCAAGAAAATCAGCTAAAGAGGAGGGGTTGCTCTAAGGAGATGAGTGGAGATGAAGAATGAGGAAAAAAATGAAAAATTTCGGGTTTTTTTCCATTATTCCATCTTGGCCGATATTTTGACCGAGATGGACTGATATATCGGGCGATATATTGATTAAACCGATATTTTCAAAATATCGGTCGAGATGGACCTATATTTTGACAATATTTTGGTCTGCAATACCGAGACCGATATATCACCAAAATATTGGACCGGTATCAGCCGATATTTAATATCATGCCTGCGCGTATTTGCCTCTTTGCCCTGTATGGATTTGAACCCGGGATTTGTTGGCTCTGATACATCTCAAGTTGTTAACCAATAAATCCAAAATGCTTAGGCGTTAAAGGTGCGGCAAACTAACTACTTAACATGGGGTGGGGGGAAACGTAGTCCCACCCTGGACCTAATATGGGTCCACTTGTATTGCATTGGTACCACCAATGACGGACCCAGGAAAATTTCCTCGAGGGGACTGCTTTGTAAACTTAAAAACAATGTGTGTGTGGTGGCACCATGGCCAGTGGTGGTATCCAGTCTAGGTATTTGAGTTCTTGGTATGTACCTCATTTACCAAGATATCTGACCCAAAATTTTATCAAGTCCAATATCCTGAATCCAGACGCCACACCCAAACTTAAGACATTCAAAATCCTGGTACCATGGTTGATTTCCCAGGGCAAGTACTTGGGATAATCAAGCATTTTGATTCTTGTATGAACACTTTGTATTCTATTACTCCATTCGGGTTTTGGATTGGTTTATCATTTTTTAGATAGATAACAATGAGACATGTTGCTGTTGGATTTTCAGGAGCTGGAAGGCCGAACAATGCGAGTGAGTGTGGCACTAGGGAAGCGCTCCTAAAAGAAAAACTGTCCATAGATATGAAGATTTGAGATCTCAAGAGTCCCCTCTCCACACTAACAGACATCATTGAAGGATGGATCCCTTCTTTTACTTCTACAAAAGCATTCCCTTTCCTTTAGTTGATTGAGAAATCCTGCTCTTCATTTGCCTATAGCAGGGTTTAATGTCTTACTATTGTGTTGTTTATGGATGGAAAGCATTCCCTTGTAGAGAACTTGAAAAAGATGCCCTAATGGGAAGCAGGTATTTGAAATTTGGATGAGTTTGACTGTCAAAATGAGGTCTTATTCCATCTCATTTATTAAAGTTGGTCAAAATTCATTTATGCAGAGTACTTCATTCTGTGTGAGTAATTGCATTTTTGTGTTCTGTTTGTAAGATTAATGATTATATGGTCAAAGAAATTATCCAATCAAGTCTTAGAAACCAGAATCTCACTTCAGCAACTTCTGTCGTTCAAAAGGAAAACCGGATAAATGTCTATGGTTAGGAGCCAGGACCATCTGTAAAGCATTCAGAAAAAAAGGAAGGCAGAGAGTTGTTTCTTGAACTAGGAATGGTGACCAGTTTGGTATCATTGAGGGTAAAGCCATGGGATTGACAGGAACTCACAAAATATATGACTTACAACTTTAGTAGGGATGTGCATAGAGATGAAATACTTGTGAGAATTGAAACTCAAGAAATAGCATAAGAAAACTTATTTCAATACCTCGACTTGTTAATAAGTAAAGATGGAGAGATTGAGGAAGATATCGAACATTGGACAAAGGCAGAAAGGTTGAAGTAGAGACTTGCTTCAGCGGTGTTTCGTAATCTATGAGGGCTAATAAGATTGAAGATGAATTTTTACAAAATAGTGATTATACCAAGGATGATCTATGGAGTAGAATGTTTGCTTGTCAAGAAGAAAACATGTACATAATGAGTGTCACTGTGATGAAAATATTAAGATAGATGTATTGTAAACTTATAAAAAATAAAATTAGAAATGAGCGATTCAAGAGTATCTAGGTGTAGCATCAATAAGTGATAAATCAATTAAGAGAGACTTGTTTGAGATGGTTTGAAGTTGGAACATGTCTAACATAAGTCAGCAAAGACTCTAATGAAAAATCTCATACTAAATTGAAGGACCACCAAAGAAAAAGGGTGCGCTGAAGAGGACATGAATGAATTAGTAAAATTTTATTTAAATTAATGCAACCTATCCAAAGATTTAGCCCAAGATAGATTGGAATGGAGAAGCAAGATCCATGTATTTTTAATGAGTTATTACGAGGGCAATGTTAGTTTGAAAATTTTTGATTTTGAAAAAGAAAACCTGCTAATTGATTTATTAGTTTAGAGATATAGTATCTTGACTTTTATTTAGTATAAGCAAATCTATTTTAAATTTGGGTTCAAACCTCGGGCTAGGATGGTTTATCGGCATGTTTGTTTGCATTAAAACACATAAGAAGTAAATTATTAAGGTAAATGTTGGGTATTCATTTTCAACATTCTTCTAATTTTATTTTTAAAAAAAGATGATTAATTTGATTCTATTTCCTAAAAGTGAAAGTCATTTAATCCTCATGTAAAAAAATTCACCTTTCATCTTCACTTTTAACCACTCATGAAATTAACTATATAATCAATTCCTATGTATTCAAATCCAAGTCAAAAAAATTTTTGGGCCCTCCATTTTCCCCAATTGGAGGGTAGTTTCGTCATTATCTGAAAATCTATAAACCCCAGTTACTAGTCCACTCGATTCTCCTTCTCCATTGCAAAATCGCCATGGCTTCCGCAACCTACCCTCTCCTCCACCTCCGCCCGCATCTCACTCGCCGCCGGACCATCTGCGCCGCGCACGACGCCCCCGAACGTGCGCCCCACGTCCTCCCCGGACGGCGCCACTGTCTCCTCCTCCTAACGGCGTCGACGGCGGCGGCGACGAGAGATCTGGCCGCGATGGCGCAGGACATTCCTCTGTTCGGGCTGCGGAAGAACCTGAGGAAGGCGGAGGAGGAGGCGGAGGCGATACTGAGAGAGGGGGAGAAAGCGTTGGAGAAGGGTATTGAGACGGCGGAGGTGGGGATCGAGAAGGCGGAGAAGGAGATCGTGACGGCGGAGCGGGAGATCGGAACGTTGGAGAGTTTCGGAGTGGCGGGAGATTTGGCGCAGGCTGGGGTGGTGACGGGGGTGGAGGTGGTTGGGGTATTGGTGGCTTCTTCAGTTGTGAATGGGATTCTTGGGCCTGAAGGTCGGAAACCATGAACTTAACTTCTTTTGTATTTGTTGTAGATGATGTTTGATGTTTTGCATGAAAAATCACCAATTGTAGTAATGAAAGTAACCTATTGTTATTGTAGAAGTATATGCTTTACTTTTCTGTATCTATAAATGGATTGAATTCTCTGGTAGAATGGAAGTGTTAAAGGGGCCATAATCTAAGGGAAGACCATTCAAGGTATGAATGACTAAGGTATCTGAAAGATGTTTGATCTTTTGAATATGTTCAGATATAGAATGAGACCTTGATAAGGAGGCAAACCTGTGTTCCAAGGCAACCCAAACTTCTCTAGATGATTTCAGCCCAACAACATGAGCCAACACAGCTTCAGATAGTGTAGCATTAATCCATCATAGCACATTTTGGTATTGATGGATACAGGTGTAGAAATTGGGATTAACATCTTTGGATGCATTTCCATTAAGATACATCACAAGCTCAGGTGGACAAGAAAAAGTCCCATCCACAAATTCAGGCAGTTCATTAGCACGAAGGACAAGTAGGAATTGGGATTTCCATAGCAGGTAATTGTGATTTTCTAATTTCACAGAAGCTATTAAGCTTCCAATATTTGAGAGAAGAAAACCTCAAGAGAATGAGAATCGGAAGATGGAGAAGCTAGATCGCAACAGTCGTTGTCTAGGTGAAGATGACGATCTTCTCTATACCATCAGGGTAGAATGCTTGTTGCAAAGATCACCTTGCAGAGATCTGCCTTGCAGAAATCTGGTGGTTGTTCTGTTTTGTTTGTTTGTTTGTTTTTTTTTCTCCTAGTTTGGAGTACTTGCTAGTGGGTCGTCGCACCCCGCACACGGAGGAAAAAAAAAAAAAACCCTCAAAGCAATGCTTTGGCCCCACCGTCATGTGGCCATCCCCCTCCATTGTTTATACTTTTTTTTTACATGGTTTTGACTCTTAGAAAAAGGAAAAAAAAATATTGAGGAAAGAAAATAGAGGAAAGGAGAACAAGTTCCTATATGATTTCTGGTGGAATTGGAAAGCACTAATGTAGCGTTTGGTTCGTTGGAATGATTTTAGACAGGAATGGAATGGAGAGCGGAATGAGTTTGGAATGGAATGATGTATGAATAATCATTTTCATTCCAGCGTTTGGTACGCTGAGGAATCAACCCAGTAGTAGAACTTTGGATTCCTATTCTTGCGTTTGGTACACTAGAATAATGTTCGGAATAGAATAAAATTTACATAAAACTGACCAAAATACCCTTGTTAGAATTTTGGAATGGAATAGCCTCGTTAATATTAATATTAATTATATTAATAATATTTGTATATATTATATTAATAATAATATTATATTAATTATCATTATTATTATATTAATAAATAATATAAATTTATATTATTATAATATTAAATATAAATTTATAATTATATTATTTATAAATATTATAATTTTTTAATATTTATATAATTATAATTATAAATAATTACATTTATAATTATATAAATATTATAATTATATTTAATATAATAAATATATTATTATAAATATTAAAAATAATTATATTATAATATAATAATATAATATTAAATATAATAATAATATTATTAATAATATAAATTATTATATTATTATTAGGGCATTTTGGTCTCAACCAAAAAACATAAAGGAATGGAATGGTCATTCCTCTGCTTCCTCAGTGGAATGGTCATTCCTCTACTTAAAGGAATTGTGATTCAGGAGGTAATGGTCATTCCGTCAATTTTGTGCGAACCAAACGCTATAATGATAATTCCATTCCGACCTTTATTACAGCGAACCAAACGCTACCTAAATATAAGCAAGATACATAGTTCTCCCTTAGAAGTCTCAAGGGAATGTGACTAATGGAATATGTAGGAATAGTAAGACTATCTATCACATACCCCTAATTTCCCATCTAAGCCTTACGGTCTCCACTTCTATGAAATGTGAAACAAATGAAGGCTTGATGGAGATTGGAGAAGAGATTTCTCAATTTTCATTCTAACTTATCTACACTTGCCCCAAATCTTATGATCCAAGAGAGGAAGGGGAGAAAGCACAACTTCTTGTTGGAGATCTTGAAAGGAGTTGTTGGTTGCATACAGAAAAACAACCCACTCTTATATATATATATAGACACACACACACACACTGCATAGATGTACTGATTTTATTACATGTAATTAATGTATTTTCAATCTTTGTGGCTTATATTGAAATCTAATCCGCTTAAAATCAATGTATGTGTGTTCTATTATTACATAAATTTTAAGCTAAATTGGAGTTTTATCCATTGCGGATAAAGAAATATAGTTGTATTTTTTGTTTTAATTATTATTATTATCCATGTCAGAAAAATCTGGTTAAAGAGATTTATTATAAGGAGAAAAAAACTAGCGGAATCATGCTTTTGAATGGTTGAGATTTTAGATATGGATTGTTGTTATTACTTTTGTTAGGGTTTTAAATATTAAATTATAACTTACAAGTTACATGCTTGAGAATGGACCAATACCCATATTGAGGGCTTTTTTTTTTTTCACTTCAGTGTATACATACATATATATAGGAAAATATTCATGTGCATCCATCCCTCACCATAACCATCCATCCCTCACCATGTTATGGTGAGGGACAACATAGTATGTACACTAGACCCATTGAATTTTCACCTATCCAAATGGATTGGATCGAGGTTAATTTTTTTTCCTTTAATATAAAGTCATTAAATATATATATATATATGGTAGATGTATTAATGCATTCTCAGCCATGAAGATTGTTAAAACTGCACTTTGCAACATAATGGAAGATGGATTTCTTATAGATTATTTAATTGTATATATTGAAAAAGAAATTGCAGAAAAATTCAATACTACAACAATAATTGACGATTTCAACTTAATGAAAGAATGTCGAGCATAGCTTCAATAATTTAATTATAAGGTATTTTATTACTAAATTTTGCAAACCAACCCCCCCCCCCGCCCCCCCCCCCCCCCCCCCCCCCCCACAAAATAATAAATAAATAAAGGGGATTTTACCAAAAAAAGTACTTTAGATAACCAGTGGACCAAAAGAAACACTTTAACCGACTGTGCACCAGAACAATCAGTTTGCCTGAAACGGTATTTTTTTTAAGGAGTTTCAACTAGCGTCCCTAGGGACCTTATTTTTATTAAGCTAAGGGTCCATAGGGACCCTGCGGCGGAAACAAATTAGAATAAAAGAGGGGTTTTGCTCGTGTTTCGCTGTCAGGGCTTCACATACAGCCCCGAAGAAACCAAAAGAACGCAATCACTGCACAAGGTAGAACAGACCCCAACCATACCACAATAACTTCAATAACTCTGATTTATGGTTTGTCAAGGCACATTCCTGACATGTGGGCTGACCATGGAAAAAATGGGCTAGGACTGTTTACATGCAATCATATATCGATGATCATGTGGATCTGACAGGTTGGTTGGAGTGGGATAGGGATTTTGTATTGAAGACTTTGTATTATGGGTTACACAAATGGCGGACCGGGTGCAGGAATGTGTAGGTGGGTCAAATGGCCTGGTTATCATGTGATGACAGACGCAAATCAGGCGAAGAAGTTTACAGTGTGAGAGCTGATACAAGGTGCGACATGGTTCAAGTCTACTGGAGTGAGTTACACTAAAGGATTCTGGTTGTGAGATTAGTCTTCTGTTTACTCTGTTTTAATGTCTTTGTGTTGCAAAAGACTGCTGCGGTCTCAAATCAGTGAAGTTGTCCTTGTATTGTGGAAGAGAGTGAACATCCTCTTATCATTCTTCTTAGAGCAGATCTAAGCCTTGTTCCCAGGAAGAAATGGGTGCAGAGGAACCTTTGGGTGAAGCCCTGACAGCGAAACACGAGCAAAACCCCTCTTTTATTCTAATTTGTGTCCGCCGCAGGGTCCTTAGGACCCTTAGCTTAATAAAAATAAGGTCTCTAAGGACGCTAGTTGAAACTCCTTAAAAAAAAAACACCGTTTCAGGCAAACTGATTGTTCTGGTACACGGTCGGTTAAAGTGTTTCTTTTGGTCCACTGGTTATCTAAAGTATTTTTTTTGGTAAAATCCCCATAAATAAATAAAGAAAAGATAAAAAAAAGAAAAAGAAAAAAACACAAAATTCCTTATTCTGCGCCTGGTCTTGCAGCTCTGATACCTAGAGAACTAAGAACATGACTAAAACCAGAAACACAGAGCAGAGAATTGAAGAAGACGACGACGCTCTGTTTTCATTAAGTCATTCAAGTTACAATTATATAATTTAAGATTTCTATATATAGAGTAGAACATAGAGATTAGTTACAGAAGAAACTCATAAATAATTACAGCTCTAAGCTGTATTATATTTACGACATTATTCATGTAAGAAAGACATGAGACTAGGACTGTTATATTTGACTGTAAGTGCTAAGCTGAGTTATGACCCAGTTACTTCAATTAATCTGAGCAGTCCGATTCTGTTGAGTGTCAAGAATGTTGAGTACCAAAATTTAAAAGATAAAATCCCCCTTTCTTATGTTGATATGCTTCTCATCTCATGTGGAGCTTATTTTTTATTGAAAAGGAAATCCACATTCTATAAAAGGATACAAATCAACTTAAGAAAAACAATACAAACAAACGTTTGCCCTAATATTTATTCCACTATTAAAACTTATGATAATCACTTACACAAGTTTTCATCCATCTCATCATATCTTGAGATCCATTAATTGACATAAGGTAACCATGGGATGAGGCTCGAGAACAAGTTCTTCGGCAGCAGATAATTGTTGAGACACTCAACACATGGTTGGTCGAGCTTGTGGGCTAGAACTTAAGCATGCAAGTGCCAATGCCTGTATCAAAACCACTTCCTTCATCTCCCAATCGGCGGGAGGTGGGAGGTGTTTGTCTAAACTCTAATATATCCTTCAACGATATACCTTCTGCCTCCGACATTGATAAGGATAAGAGGAGCTGGCCAGAATGCTTTTGAAGGGGGTAACTCTTAACACAAATGAGAATGGAGTGGAGATTCAAGAGAAGAAACTTGCTCTCTTAATCTTAAACAAGAAAATAAGGCCAATGGATAATACAACAAACGAACCCTAAGTTTTCACTCAAACAACTTGATTTGCAAAGAGATACATGGCTGAATTTATAGACTTCATTTCTAATCAGGAATTAAACATCATTTAATCCCTTACACTTTACTAAGAAACAACTTAATAACTAAGATACATTAATAATCCAAAAGACATATAGAAAATCCAAGAGATACATGAGAAACTCAAAAGACGCTGCAAGAAACAATGCATTATCTACATAAAACAATGTACCATAATAAATATTTGCTCAGGTTCATAGAATCTAGCTCACTTCATACAACTTTCCCATTATCACCTCTAGAGCAATCACACCTAAGCTCACTTTTCGGTTGCTTTCATTGTGTAAGCAAGCTCTGCCAAAGAAAAAAAACAAATGGTCAACTCATGTATTTGAAAGGACTTAAATGGTCTGGCAAATTCTTAGATAGAAAATGATCTATAGTTTCCAGTGGCATGCATGGATATCATGGATATCAAGGTGCTAGGCCATGGGGCACCACTTGATCATTTTGACTGTTGGATTATACACTATTGGATCGACTGTGCAGCTTATTTTGGACATGTAAAACTTGTCGGCCGTTGATCAAAGGGGTTATGATGATCAGTTGAGCCTCTGTCACCATACATAGATAGGTAGGGGGGAGATCCTCCAATTCCCAACATAGGAGAGGAGGGATCCACCAATCACCAACACAGGAGAGGAGGGCAATAATGGTATTTAATAAGGGAATAAAATACCTTAAGTAAATACAAAAGTTGCATGTTAGAAACACTATATTGATAGATGCATATGATTAAAAAGTTAATTTGTTGATTCACTTAAAAGTTACATTTATTTGCTTTTTTATTTTGGTAGTTATTCGAACACTGTGAATTAAAAAGAAGACTGAAACAATTACTTCTATAATTTTTATTTTTCGTAAGTTATTTTTATAATATTTTCATGGTTCACGTAATTCTCTTTTAGCTTAGACTTAAATAATCTTCTCATGAGCCAACTTACAGCTTGAATTGCCTCGGCTTTCGAATAAAAAAGAAAACAAAATTCAATTGCTTGAAGAGATTTTGGCATACATATGGGAGAAGCTAAGGTGTTGTATTAAATAACTCAATACTTGTTGCGGCAATGGGATTATTGATCAGTAGAGCCAATTTCATTATGGTTAAGTGGTAAGGCATCTCCTTTTTCACAAGCACGATCATGGGTTGATCTTTGGTTGTTGTCCTTCTGGCATACAGATGGGAGAAACTAAGGTATTGTATTAAATAATTCAATAATTGTTATGGCAATGTAATTATTAATTAGTAGAGCCAATCTTGCAATGGTTAAGTGGTAAGGCATCTCCTTTTTCACAAGCACGATCATAAATCGATCCTCGGTTATTGCCGTGTTAGTTAAGGATTTGTGCAGTGTGTGTGATATGATTAGGACGGAGTTTTGGGTCTTCTCCACACCCAAAAACCTTACTCATTCCACCTTTGCTGTCATATCAATCAAAGTTAATTGGTTGTTTAGGAGACCATGTGAACAGCTAGTAAGTGGGTGAATTTTAACCATTATCTGATCAGTCATGGGCAAATGTCATGTGTCCAAATCATTAGGCCCAAAATGATTGGATGGGGGTGAATCTTCATGAGTATCCATGTGGTCTCATAGTCATCCAACTAGACTTAGACCAGAATAAACATGACCTAGTAAACATTAAAGTTAGAGTTTTTATATATACCCTAGTAATGTTTACCAGATTTACACCATTCAAAACTAAAACAAGGGTTTATCGGATTTGTAAGTATGCCCGTGTGATTTTAGTATTTGGTTATAAATCACTGTTTTTTTCATTTGAATACCTTCCATGTCTCCTAAATATGAGAGATTTGAAGTGCCATTGGAGCACAAAGAAAGAGCTTCTTTCTTGTATCTAGACCCATCAGCTTTAAAATACAAGATAATAATCTGGTATCACAAGGAAAAAATTTGCAACAGGAAAAGAAGACAATCTTAAAAAAACTAAAATGAAATTGTAAATAAATACTTAGGTATTGAGGTCTTAGACTTGAGCATATCCAAATAATCTTTCTTTTAAGTATTCAGTGTGATATTCACCCAACCAATTGAAACTATCCATTTGGGATTGAACTAGTGGGCAATATGGATTATTAGTGCAGTTTAGGATTTAATGGTCTTATGGATTGAATATGTGAGATGCATGGATTATTGGTTCTTGATCAGATTTTTTTTTTATCTATAGCTTGTAACTTTCATCTCCTATATCATCAACTTAATTATAATTGATTTACTTTTATAATCTATTTTTCTCTACTTAATACTAAATAATGGTATAGTTTTTGGTTGGGATAACCCTACACAAATCCATTTTTATCAATAATATATGAAGCTCATTCATGAAATCTAAACTGATCATAATGACCATCGACTTACATAGCCAAACTTTTTCTTACTGGCGCCTCTATTGACCTGCATTAGATCGATATGCCCATACTATCTCAAAAGGTATTTGGAATTTGGATTGAGTGTCACATGCCAAAGAGCAGTTATTCCAACCCACATTGGCCTATTGAAGTTGGTCACAAGTCATTTATGAGCAATACTTTATTCTGTGTAAGTAATTGCATCATATGTTATATTTGTATGATGAATAACTATATGATCTAAGAAATTATCCCATGAAGCCTTTAAAACCAATATCTCACTTCAAAAATTGTTGTCATTCAAAAGAAAAATGAATACCCATATATGGTCAGGATTATGCATCCAGTGACCCAAAAAAAAAGAAGAAGAAGAAGAAAACATAAAAAGTTATCAAGGTTTGCAAAGGGATAAGTTAGGCCTGTCGTCTGGCTAATCGTGTGTGAAGGATGTAGTTTAAATTAACCAAATAGAAGGAGCGGAATAGCATATTTATATGTAATAGATTTGGATGCAGGTCCTAATTGATTAGAGTAAAAATATTCTTTGGGAGTCAATGCAAGTGGCGATTTTCTTTTCAACAGTTTTGATTTTGAAAATAGGCATACTATCTTGAAACAGGGTATCCCTACTTTTACATAATCCCAATTTCTTATTGAGGTTTCATTATAAACTAGTCAGAAAGGAAAAAAAAAAAACCACCAATTGCAGTAATGAGAATAACCTAGTGCATACTTTAGTCATGTAGTCATATGTATCTATCAATGGATTCCCTTCTTGGTTATCTGCAAGGATAAAATATCATCATGTCAAGCATCAAAATAAAAAATAAAAAAAAAATAAAAAAATCAAATACCTCTTTCTCATGTTGCTCTACTTTCCATGTGGGAAGTATTTTATTGCAAAAGAAACTCACATTCATAATTAAAACTTATGGCAATAACTTACATAGGTTTTCGTCCATCGAATTATATCTTGAGATCCATTAACTGGCAAAAGCTAATTGTGTGACGAGGCTCAGGAAGAAGGTCTCTGGAGGTAGATAGCTTTTGGGATACATGATGCATGGTTGGTCGAGATTGTGGATTGGAGCATAAGCATGCAAGTGCTATTGCCACTATCAAAACCACTTGCTTCATTTCCCGATCGGTGGGAGGTGGGAGGCGTTGGTCTAAAATATCCTTCAATAATATACCTTTTGCCTCCGATGTTGATAAGGATGATAGGAGGTTGCTAGGATGCTCTCCCATAATTACCTCCAGAGCAAGCACACCAAAGCTGTATACGTCGCATTTTTCAGTTACTCTCATTGTGTAAGCAAGCTCTGCAGAGAAAAAAAAAGTGACTTTAATTTTCATATATATGAACTCAGGTGAGAGTTGGTGGAGTGGCATGAGGCGTGGGTTTTTTTCGTTTGAAACTACACCAGATTTGCCCGATGTGTGTTTGTGTGGGGTTTAGCGGGCGCCACCCTGGTAATTAGTCATGATGGGTTAAAGTATGAAAGACCTCAGTGACACACACACACACAGATATATATATATATATATATATATTATGAACTCACATACATTTAAAAGGTGTCTACCATAATTGCTAATAGTTTCAAAGCTAGCCTAGTAGTTAAAAAGGAAAAATATTGACATTAAGAAACAAAAAATAACCGCCATCTTACTCCATTTCACTTGATTTGGATGGGGAAAATCTATTCTTTATAAAAACTTATGTTCTCATATTTGGTTTTTCAGAAGAGATGGGTAATTCTAATGTGAAGTGCATTGAAGAAAAACAGAAGGCGAAAAAGTTTTCTGCTTAAATGGGAAAGAGTCTATATGTAATAGTTATTTGTTTGTTTCAAAGTAGTTTCTTTCCCATAAAACTTTTATACATTCAAATCCCATCTCTTGGGAGTCATTGCTCGTGAAAATTGTTGAATTCCAAATGGGGTTTTATATCTCCTCATTTCTCCACCCAGTGCTGTTACCTTTTTCTGAGGAATAAAAACCATAAATTTCAGCAAGAGTTTGAACTATGGCATCTCAATAAATGCTCAAGCATGGTAGGGCTCAGTCAAAGGATAGATCAGGTCATATAGAAATGAGCCAATGTGGTTGAGTGAAATCCGTATGTGATATTGCAGATGTTACAATCTTCATAGGCTGGAAAATCTCCTACATTTAGTCTTTTGTTTCACCCCACACAGGGGGAGCAATACTTAGGGAAGAGCAACCCCTTGCTCTCAAAACATCTATAGTAGTTAGTGAATATATATATATATATAGGGAATGGGTCTAGTGAGGACGGTCCTTACCCACATATGAGAGGACCATTCCCAGCCATTTGATTAAGAGGGTCATCCAACGGTTCTGATAAAATGAATATATAGAATGGGAGGGAAAGCCTTTTTCGCTGGGATTCTCAGAGAAGCCTTTTTCGTCCAAAGAGATTGACCGTCTCCAACGGAAGCCATTTTCGCCCAAATCTCTCCAACGGAAGCCATTTTCGCCCAAATCTCAGACCGTCTCCAACGGCCGTCTCCAACGGAAGCCATTTTCGCCCAAATCTCAGACCGTCTCCAACGAGATTCCCTTTTCGCCCAAATCCATTTTCAGGGAGATCGCACCTCTCTCTCCCGGCGAGACGCCGTCTCTTCCCTCTCGCACCTCTCTCTCTCTCCCGGCGTCCGGCGGTACACCATCGTTAACAATCTCCGTCGCATGAACAGTAGTTACCTGCTGCGCTTCCTCTTCTCGCTCTCCAATCTGTCGGACCTCTCTGCTTCGAGACGGTCTGAGATTTGGGCGAAAATGGCTTCCGTTGGAGACGGTCAATCTCTTTGGGCGAAAAAGGCTTCTCTGAGAATCCCAGCGAAAAAGGCTTTCCCTCCCATTCTATATATTCATTTTATCAGAACCGTTGGATGACCCTCTTAATCAAATGGCTGGGAATGGTCCTCTCATATGTGGGTAAGGACCGTCCTCACTAGACCCATTCCCATATATATATATATATATATATATAGATACATTGGAAAACGCTCATCCAAATGAAATGGTATTTCAGAACAAAAAAGTAAATAGTCTATCATGGTATTTAAGATGCACATAAACCTCTTTTGGTTTAGAGAAAATAATCTTGTCACAGGGGTATTTAAAAATTGCCTCAGCTGTAGAAGAGAACCTAAGGTGTCGATCATATACTTTTTTGATGGACCAAACTGCCATTCTTTGAACTATTAGAACTTCTGGCCATAACATGAAGTATATGCACGTGCGTGCAATCACACCCATCAAACCGCGGCGTGCTTTCAAAATCAACATGAGAAATCTTAGTGCACTTCCAAAAATCCAATAAAAATTGTGGGTCCACCCTCAAAATCCATATGAATGTCCTTGATTTGCCCCCAAAACCAAACTACCTATTAGGGTCCACAACCCTCAAACAAAAAATCTCGAGTTTGTCGCTGCTAATTGAGAATCTTGCGGGATGATTTTTTTGGGTCATCTCGTCCCAAAAACCCTCCCATTTCCACCTTTACCTTCATGGGTGAATTAGTCATGGGCTGTGAGATGGGATGGGTCATGCATAAAATATGAATGGTTGGTTTATCGATCCTGTGTCCAAATCATTGATGTGGTGGTCCCAAAGACATCCCTCCAATCCAATGTAAGTGGGCACATGAACTTGTTCTAATGGTACCTTAAGTAGCAATCAGTCCAGATCTTCATCTGTAAGCAGCATATGAAAATTTACATTAATTGTTGGAACTTGGCATGTAGGTGCATTTACATTGGGGGAAAATCTTCTCTGCACATGGGACGAACGCCACCAATGTGCAGTGAACATTTTTCTAAGGGATCAACATTGACAATATTTTATTGTTAGAAATGAAATAACTAGATATCTAATCTACCATTAATCAATAGATCCTACCAGATGTCTTAAGATATCTTATCCACTATTAATCAATAGATCCTACCTGAGTGTCACTGTAAACTTCTTTGTTTCGTGTACCAGAATTTTTTATTTTTATAAATTGTTAAAAACGAATAATCAAAAGTAAATATAAAAAAATGACCATCAAATAAATTCTTCTTTAGTGGAAATTAAATGAAAGAAAGATGAGAAATTGAATACCCCGCCATCATTCAAATCATTGGAAGGTTAAGGTCCCATCTACGTCATTACCTCTTATATCCATCACCCCCGCCTCATATCCTTCATCGTTCACCTCTTTGATAACATTTCAAAACTCATTAAACCATTAGTTCCTATGTATTATATGCAAATAAAAAAGACACCAGTGTAGTATATTTCTTATTGACATTGCTGCGCAGGATCCAAACTCTGTAACTGATAAAAATTAGGAAAGATTTCACAATAGGGCTCATGTTTCGCGCCACTCAAACAAAAATCCTGGGTCCACCACTATATATATTGGGATAAAAAGGGAGACGTGCAAGAGATGTTGTGGATAGGAGGTGGATGATGTTTCATCGAATCCATCTAATCTTTACCGTACGTTGAATTTTCATGCCCCAAAACATGAACAGTTCATAGAATACATTAAAAATTTTTAGTAGAACGATTGATTTGGATCCTTTGAAAGTAGAGTTTCACCCTGTTCGTTCAGTATCAACCATTCAAAAGTAAGGATAGAAATTAGTACTTTCCTAAACTAGTAGGAACTCTGCCCTAAATTTAGTGGGTTGGTCGAAACCCTCATTCATCCAACAATGTCTAAAATTTCATTGTTCCCTTACTGGGGATGGCCTATGGCTGCAGCCAGCTCTCTATGAAAAGTGTTGTAGATGATTTGAACCTAGTTTATAGTGTTTTCTACTTTAATCTATTTATGAAAAATGTATGTAGTTTAATCTATTTACGAAAAATGTATGTAAAGTTTTAGTATGCTATGACTTACTTTGTATTCAATTAGACAATTTTAAACATACTAATTAGTTAATTAAAAGTTAAAATGGGAAAAAAATGAACATACGATTAAATGATTTACCTGGAGCAACATATCCATAAGTGCCTGCAAGCATAGACCAATTAGATGAATCAGGCTTTAAAAGTCTGGCAGTGCCGAAGTCAGAGATACAAGCCTCAAACCCCATATCCAATAAAATGTTGTTGCTTGATAAGTCACGATGAACAAATGGAGGATTACAGTCATGGTGCATGTACGAAAGAGCGTGGGCTACACTTTGAACAACCTTAGCCCTTTTTATCCAATCTAATTCCATAGCTTCCCCATTTTTCAGGACTTTAGCCAAACTTCCTCTTTCCATGTACTCATACACGAGAAAAGAACATCGTGGATGGGAGCAAAATCCATAGAGCTTAACAATATTGCGATGAAGAATTTCTGTTAATGCTTGTATCTCCTTTTTAAAGCTCCTTTGGTCAATTTGCTCACCATCTTCCCGTGGGTGGAGTTTTTTAACTGCTACTACTTCACCAATAGGTAGATTTGCTTTGTAAACCTTTCCATATCCTCCCTCTCCAATGCAGAATTTATCGTCAAAATTCTCCGTTGCTTCAATGATGCCTTCATATGTGTTCTTTCCATCACAGTTCCATATTGAAAAGAGATCTTGATTGCGTACCTCTTGAACCACATTCTCAACAATCGTTCTTCTCCCACGAAGAACGAAAAAGATGACAACTAAAGCACAAAGGAGGACTGAGACCCCTACAAAACAGAGAATAATGATGACCGTATATTTCTTGTTTTTCTTTCTGTCACCGTGACTTGTTGGAGTGGAATTGCAAGGTTGCAAGCTTTGTACTTCACCGCATAAGCCTTTATTGTTAACAAATGCTTTCGGTGAGGCATTTAGAAATGCTCTATTATCAGGTAGAGGACCCTCCAAAAGATTATATGATACATCAATGGACAACAAACTTATCATCTCTTTGAAAGAAGAAGGAATAGAACCATTGAGCATATTGTGAGAAAGATTTAACATTTCCAACTGGCTTAACTTTCCGAGCTGAGATGATATTTCTCCTGAGAGCGAATTTTGACTTAAATCAAGTATTATCCCAAGGCCTTCAAGATTACCAATTTGAAATGGAATGCTTCCATTCAAATTATTGTTATTTAACTTCAAAGACCGCAGTTTGGTGCATTTTTCTATCTGTTTTGGAATGGGCCCTTCAAAGTTATTCACAGATAGATCAAGAAGTTCTAGATTGTTTAGTTGTCCCAATTCTTCTGGCACTAAACCTGAAAGTTTGTTGTCATTTAAGCTCAAGTTGTATAGCTCAGACATCCTCCCCATTTCAGCAGGAATCTCTCCCTCCAGGCAGTTGGTAGAAAGGTCAAGTAAACTAAGCCTAGTCAATTGCCCAATTTGAGGGGGTATTCTACCTGAAATATTATTCCTGGAGAATTTTAGCGCTGTCAAATTGAGGCATTCTCCCCAGTATGATGAGAGCTCCCCATTTAATTTATTGGAACTCAAGTCAATGTATGTTAAATTGGGGTATACGCCAAAGACTTCAGATGCATTTCCAGTGAGCTGATTTCTTTGAAGTGTCACTACTTGTAAGGTTCTGCAATCTCTCAAGCTTTGAGGAACTGGACTACTGAAGTTGTTATAACCTGCTCTGAAGTCTGTAAGAGAACCACCCTGGCATATTTGAGGTAAGTAACCCGAAAACTCATTGGAAGCCAAGTCGAGAACCTGCAACTGTGTTAAGTTTGCAATTTCTTCGGGTAAAGAACCGGACAATTGATTTTCTAATAAATTGAGTTCTATTAGGTTTCTCAAGTTACCAAATGATGGAGGAACATGACCCGAGATTTGATTTTGGGCCAGTGACAAATGGACAAGGCTCCTCATGTTTCCTAATTCTTGAGGAATTCTGCCAGAAATTTGATTTGTGAGAAGATACAAATCAGTTAGTTTGGTCAAGTTTCCTAAGGTGGGAGGGATAAACCCGGTGAGCATGTTTGAGCTTAACTTCAATGAATTGAGGTTTCTCAAGTAACCAAATGATGAAGGAACAGGACCAGAAATTTGATTATGCGGAAGATACAGATCAGTTAGCTTGGTCAAGTTTCCTAAGGTGGGAGGGATTGTTCCAGTGAGCTTGTTTGAGCCGAACTCCAATGAATCGAGGTTTCTCAGGTTTCCTAATGAGGAAGGGATGGGACCTGTTAGAAAATTTCCACTTGCTTGTAGAACATTCAACCTTGTCAGGTTCCCAATTTCTCCTGGGATTGGGCCAGAAATTTGATTTATATACAGGAATAAAAAGATAAGATTTGTTGCATTTCCCAAGGATGGAGGGATTGGACCTGTTAAAGTGTTTTTAGAAAGGTCCAGTTGATACAAGCTCTTGAGATTTCCTATTTCTTGAGGGATCGGCCCTGAAATTTGATTTTTGGAGAGGTGCAGGAGCAAAAGATTGCTCAGTCTTCCCAGAGTCGGGGGGATGGAACCTGTAATAATGTTGTCGGACAAGGTGAGCACATTGAGACCTGTCAATTTTCCGATTTGGTGGGGAATGTGACCAGAAATTTCATTGCTGTCAAGGCCGACCTCAGTTAACTTGGTCAAATTTCCCAAGGATGTAGGGATTGAACCGCTTATTTGATTATTGTACAAGTGCAAGAGACTAAGGTTGGTGAGCAGGTCTAACTCAGAGGGAATTTTTCCACTGAGCTGATTGTTATGAAGTCGGAGATGGGCAAGATTGGTCCAATTGGAAAAAGGAAGAGGAGATATTTCACCAACTAATAAGTTGTCAGAGATGTTGAGGACAGAAATACGAGAGAGATTGGCAAGTGAGAGTGGTAGGATACCTGAAAATTGATTTATAGAGAGATCAAGGAAGATGAGGTGAGAAGAAGCACCAATTTGGCTTGGGATGTTCCCATGGAGAGCATTGCGGCTGAGATCGAGATGAACAAGGTTTGATAAGGAAGAGAAGCTCAGACGATCAAGCGTACCTTGAAGACTGAAATTGCTAAGGAGTATTTCTGTTACCTTTTCACCATCATTGCATGTAATTCCGGTCCAATTGCAGGGAGAGCCGTTGACGGCGGGGAGAGACCATGAGTGAAGCGCTTCACTTTGAAGGAGACTGCCTTTCCATTTGAGGAGAGCTTCGGCTTCATCTTTCAACTCATATTTCTTTGCTGCAGCATCGCATTTGCCAGACAAGGAATTGAACAACATCAGGACAAGTAGGGAGGTGAGGAGAGAGAATACTGTTGATCTCTCGGTGGCCATGTTGGTTGGGGATGTGATAAGTAATTACTGTGGGTCTTCTTGTTGGAGAAATGGATGTGGTCTGAGCCCCCATTTATAATAGTTTAGAGATCTGTCTTCTTGGTGGCGTTAGTTTTGTGTCCTATTGCAGCAATTGAGTTTAAAAAACGTTTCCTTTGCCAAAAGATGTTTTACTGCCAAATGTCAAAAAGATCTTGTCGCAGCTATTATTATTATTATTATTATTTTATTTTATTTTTTTGGTATGAAAAAAAGATGTGTTATTGCCAAATGTCGCAGCTATTGAGAAAATCCAAAAATGCCATCCACTCGGATTAGACAAAATCCATCCTGACGTGAGTGGGAGGGTATAATTGGCATTTTTGAACAAGTCTCCAAGTCATTTTTTGTAGTGGGACTCTGAAACTTTGTGTCACCACATGCTACCCGCAGTTATTTTCACTGAATGCTTTGTTGACGGGCCTAATTTTAGGTTAGTTGAACTAGGATTATAAATTGGCCCGAGCCGGCCAGGACGGGCACGCCGTAATTGTTTCGTGACCCAGCCTGGCCCTGCCCTGGACACCCAATGAGCCGCCCAGGCAAGGCAGGGCACGACAGAGCATGACCCAAGCACCGCTGGTCTGGCCAATTTGCCGCCGGAACGGTTTATTTTACACCCCTAGTTGAACATCATCATTCATAGTTGGGCCCGTTAAATCTCAAAATTATCTATGATTAATATACTATTAAAATCTAAGTCTATTAAATCAAGGGTTAAAAAAATCCATGGACTGGCTTTTGGCTCTCCCTTTCCATAAGAACACCATTTCATTTATCCTTCTCCCGGCCCATTGATAGACATTCATCTAAATGGGCACCACAAATAGGACTACTTATAAATAAATATGTAGGAACATTCTCCATCAATCCCACCCTACTCATTGAGAATAAAATGAGGTGAGCCCTACCTCAAACATTCCTCTTGCATAAGAGTAAAGACTAGTATTCTCAAAAACTAAGAAAGTTACGAATTCATATTGCAGGTCCTCTAGTACAGTCTAGTTTAAGCAGTGGCGGAGTTAGGATTTTCTTACAAGGAGTAAGAGAAAAAAAAAATTTCTAGTAGAAGGGAGCAAGCGATAGTTGACTAATAGAGCAGCCGAGCAGGGTCATAATGTTGTTTCTAGAGGGGATCAACAATATTGTTTTTTTACTTCTAATTTAAATATAAATTAATGTATTTTTGTAGAGTTTCTTTACTAAGCTATATCTAGAGAAATTCCTAAATCTGGAGAAACTTCAATAGTTGCAAAGACATTATTTTTCAAGACTTTGAGAACAATTAAAATACAAAATCATAGATGATTAAAAACCCATTGATTGGTTATTTGAGATTGTCTGATGGGTTGTGATGCCTGTGGTGGGCATGGATGATGAAGAGCATACCAGTACTGATGGTCCTTAATACCATAAAAAAGTGAAGAGTCAATGTGTAATATCCATGATGCTAAAGAAAAAAAATAATCTCTTCTTAAGTGGACTTTCATAAGATTTTACTCCAATATGAGTCGGCCCCGCCATAAGATTGAGTACATTAAAATTTAAACAAAGGACCAAATCCTATTTGAATCCAAAGGATAGCTATATGTCCAAATCCAACTATTTGTAGATCTCTTGAAAAATTGTGGAGGAATGTCTCTTAGGAGACTTCCAATTGGAGAGGAAAGGGGAGAGAAGGAATGATTTACTTTAGCTAACTCCTCAAAACTCCACTTAAAAAAAATAAGAACAAGATAAAACTAACCTCTAGACTTTTCTAAGTTCTCTCCTGAAAATGTATCCTCCCCTCCCTGTACCTTGCCGCCCTGATGTCAATGGGTGAGCTATGACCAGTTCATGACTTTAGATTAAGCAGGCGTGATGTCATGGGCAATGGCCGGCATTTTGTTTAAACCAATGAATAATATGTGGCATTACCCTAGGACCAAGATGGCATAAATTTGGCCGGCCCAACATTTGGGCCAATCTGATCCACATTAGCATACGCATTATGATATCTATTGGTTGGTATGGCTGGTTCGTGTTTGGGTCGGATTGAGCATTAAGGGTAACATGTGTAGGTGCAGCCTGAACTTGACCAATTTTTTTAACTGAAGTTGAAAACCAAAACTAGAATCCTTAATTAACAATTGGAGTTGGGTTGGAATTGCAGGTCATCATACTATCATCATAGTGGAACTAGCAGGTTGGGTTATGTTTGAGTCAGACTTGTGGACTAACACGTCAGATTTAAACAGGACCCAAGATTAAATGGGTGGGCTTCCGATTCAATCAATATCTGTATACCTTACAGAGTTCAGATTGGTAGCCTTCAGGCGGGTTATGTTTAACTGTTGGAGGGAGCCCCATGTTGATTTTGAAATTAATAGAGATTTAAATGCGCTGACGTATCCCACATATATTTAACAAACAATCTCCCCATGTCTAAATGTCTAAATCTTGTGATCGCCCCACATCGCGAAACCTTGATTACCGAAAGTACTAGCAGTTGTCTTTCGACATCTTCTTTTTACCGATATTTCGAGATCTTCATTGCGTCAATCGAGTTTTTCATTGCTGGTCCGTTCGAGGTTAGTCTCTCCCACCAAATAAACCTAAATAAAGCAATCTTCCTCCTTCCTCAGATATAGTATAATCATAATCACTCTATATCTAAATTTGAGCCCTTAATCCCCAAATCCTAATTTCAAACCGTAAATTTCCAAATCTTAATCCAAATCCTAAGTCCTAAATCACATAATCTGAGCATATCTACAAGTTAGAAGATGACCAAATCACCATTGGGCACACTTTAATCTTCAATTCATATATAAATCAGGCCTTAGGGTTTATATGTTTGGATAACTTGAGTTACATTTAAGGGATAATTTTTCTTCTTTTCAATAAGCCCCTCATCAATTATAGGAAATTATTCTTACATTTAGGTAAGTGCAGGCGACCAAATTCTCTAGATTGAAATAAAACCCCTTTAGAAATTCAAATTGGGTAATTGGGTGGTCACCCAAATCATCTTTTCAGGGAATCCAAACACCTAGGATTAGAGGAAATATTATGTTTTGATAATGATAAATTGATGATCATTTGAATTTGAGAGAGGTAGTAGTAATACCCTTCAATTAGATAAAAGATTTGAGCAAGGAATTTTTTTTCTATTTAACTGCAATATATTTTCTCTTTTGATATTGTTAATGTGAAAAAAGTTAGCAAGTTGAGCAAAAATTTAGCCCCACCTAAAAAAATTCCTACGTCCACCCACCACTGCTAAATTCCATATAAAAATAGTCCTCTAAGTTTAAATTTGTAGCCTGCGGATTGAATTCACATCTCCATCCTATAGCCTTCATCACTCACCACTTACAGTAGTTTGAACCCATTTCACCGTGGATTTGTAGAACTCAATTCCAGGCAAACAAAAAGGCCTAAGAACGCGTTTGGTAACGGCCGCGGATTTCCTTTTCCGAGGCAATGCTTTCCTTACAGCTCCAAGTTGGAAGTCTGGTTCCTGTCACTTGCGGTGAACATGCCTAAAAGGCGCTTTTCCAATCTTCCTGCTGCACCAATCGGTGTCGAGGAAGCTGCCCAATCTGGCCCCCCTTTCTGTGGAAAATGGGTGGGGTTCTTATCAAACCTACGGTGGAACTTATGGGAGAGGAGAGTAAAAAGAGAAAGTAGAGACTTGAGACACAGGAGAGAGAGGCGCAGAACAGAGGAATAAAAGGTATAGACACAGAGGAATGAGAGAACGAGATAGAGGTGGGGAGAGGCAGAGAACAAATAGTGTCGGTACGAAGGGAGCAATAAAGTTATTTGCTCTCCTCCTGCTCGTGGGGCCCAGCAGATCCATGCTGATGAACGTGGGTAGGGGATAGAAAGATCGCATTAGGTGCATAATCTCAATATTCTAATTGGGGCTGTACATGGGTGGTTCAGATCGATTTAACACTAAAACCAATAATCAAACCGAATTTGTCGGTTTTTTAATTAACCGATCCAATCCGACTGATGGAGAGGGCTTAAACCGAACCGAATCGAATTAAATGATTCGGTTCGGTTCGGTCAGTTAAACCGTTGTTTTTTATTTTATTTTTTTGAAAATTAGACATTGAAAATTTCAAAATGATGATACCCCATCCTTTGCATTTATTCCAATATTTAGTGCAAACATAAAAATCCAGCATTTCAAACTGGACTAAACGCATATAAAAAATAACTTTACTCCAAAAAGAGAGTTTGGACTAAACGCAAGCGCGCAAAAAAAAAAAAAAAAAAAAAAAAAAAAAAAAAAAAACAACTTACAGTGAAACATTCATTCCACATGATACTATTTGGAATTACAATAAAATAATAATTCATGTCAGAAAAAGTCACACACAAACGGAATCTGTATCAGAACCCACTGTATTTTTCAGAAATGAAAGTTTCTTAACACATTGGTTAGATCAGACCAAAACCAACAATCAAAAGGCTAGGCTCTATTAGCTTTTCTAGCATTCTCAAGAATGCAGCCTTCTGATAAAAACTTCATTGAAACGAGGTAGGAATTATGATGGAAGGAAAACACCCTGTACAGTAATCCCTCCATCTGCAATGAAGTATCAAAAGGCATTTGAGAGATTAGAGGAGATGCACTGAGGCAGTGTTGACAGTTGAGTTTATGTGAGAATGGAGTTGTGGAATGTAACTTTGAAAGTAGTAAAAAACGAAATCCTAAGGCTAAAATAGTAAAAAAAAGCAACACTTAAGTTACTACATACGGTCGGCTCAGTTTAAGTGGTTAACCATGGGCTCAAACCGATAATCGACCGATGTAAGCAGTTTTTATGATTTTCAAACCGTTAACCGAACCGATCTACTATAAACCAATTCGAACCTATCAGTTCGGTCTGTTTGGTTTGGTTTTGCGGTGATACTTGATTTTTTGTATAGCCTTAATTCTAACATTTCATTTCATAAGTTTAATATAGTGAGTGTGGAGAAGGTGGGTCCCACTTACAAATTGGAAGGATCTCACCCTCTTAAATCCAAACTTGTCACAAAATCCAATGATGAGGAATCAACCCAACAAGAAATTCCTGAGCTTTTAGTTGATTACTGCAAATTGACATCCAAGAAATCATGTAATGTCCCAAATAGAAGATGCTTGGGATTCTCATTTCAAGGTTCTACGGGAGAATAGGGCGATATATCTTAGCCATGTAATCAATACGAATTGCAGCTATCATTAGGTTCCAACTTCCATAGTTAAGCATCACAATTGAAAGTAACTAAATTTCCCTTTCATGTATTACTCTACTCTACCACGCGGGGCTTATTTAATTTAGAGAAGAAATTCACTTTTCATATAAGGATAATACAACAAAGATGGACTAGTGAACATAATACAAACATAAAGAAGCACAAACGTAAGAGAATCACTATGCAAGTTTTCATCCATCCAATTATATCTTGAGATCCATTAGCTGGCAAAATGTAACACCCCAATCCCACATCGGATGTGCTAGGTGCCTGGATCCTGGCTATAAGTCCGGACCCCCGTCTATTGCAGCATGAGGCCTTCTGGGATGCCAGTAGGCCAACCCAGAAACAAAATCGTGCGGGCCGAAGTCCCGAAGCAGATAATATCATGCTGGTGGGACAAGTTTATGACACGAGGCTCAAGAAGAAGTGGACAATATCGTGCTGGTGGGACGGGTGCCATCAGAGGTAGGTGGGATGTTTTCCCATTATCACCTCTAAAGCAATCAAACCAAAGCTATAGATGTCGCATTTTTCAGTAACTTTTATTGTGTAAACAAGCTTTGTAGTTAAAGAAAAAGGAAAAAAAATGCCATTCTGTTTCATATCATGAACTCAAGAATCTGAAAGAGTGAAAAGTTACTAGTATCAAAGCTAACTTAAAATTCTTACCCTTTAGAATTTCCGCGTGATTTGGTGAGTAGAAAATTGGAGAGGGAACAGTTTTTCTTGAAAGAAGTCTATTTCTCCTTTTACGTTCTCATTTATAGGAAAATTTTTTTTTTTACTTTATGACAAAAAGTATAATAAAAGGCTTTCTCCCAAAGGGCAAAGAGAAAATACCTTCCCCTCTAGTATATTTCGTTACCACAACTACTACTCATACATATCATCACTGAAAATTTATTTTTTAGTTTTTCATAAGTGCTGTAAATACTCTCACACTGGAACACACTACCCAAGTTTATAACCAACAAAGCTTTAATTTCCATGGAAAGTGAGATGCCTCACTAATGAGATATTAGTGGATTGGTTTATATAGTTATTTGCTAGTTTCAAAAAATGTATAAAAGCAAATTTTGCATTCCATTTTGTCCATTTAAATCCAAAAATCAAAGATTTACTACTAAGTGTCACTCCCATAAGAGGACTGTCTGTCTAAATATTTCCTCATTTATCCACCTTATAAAGATATTCTTTTTGGCTTTGTTTCCTCATCCAAATATCCTTTAGAACTACATAAATAATGCGGTCAATATTCTACCAAAAAATAAAAAATAAAAAGAAAATGATGTAGCTGGAAGAATCAAAAGGACAAATTTTAGCAAGCGTTTGTGCTATTCAATTTCTACAAATGTTCAAATGTATTGTAGGAGTCAATCATTGGATAGTGTGCCAATTTCCTCAATAAGTGACATTGATACACAGGCTGGTATATCAATTTGCACGTTGGTAAACTACTCTCACAACCTCATGATGAATCCTATGAAAAAAAAAAAAAGACAATTTTGTGTTCATCCTAATGTGTTGGATTTGAGAGAGTGTAACTTTTCTAATAATTTGGGCCAAGACCAGATTGGAGAAACAGAAATGATGTAGCTGATCCTAGCATAGCTGGACAAGGCTTTGACGATGGACATAATATCATAAGAATGAGGAGAAAATTAAACCATAGTTGCGACGACAAGGATTTGATGATGACCAAAATATCATAAGGTAAAATACAAAAGTTGGGTCCCACTTGTAGTTCAAATGGTTAGGAACAACTAATGCCTCCATTAGACAGACTGCCTTTTTTTTTGGTGGTGTGTGTGTTACGTAATGACATTCATGCGCACCCGGTGCTGATGGTGCGCACTTGTTCATGGCCCCACTTGATGCTCAATTCGGAGGGGTCCACACAGAGGAACCCCCTTGAATCACACTTGATGATTAATTTAGAAGGGTGGAACCCCCTTGAATGACGCGGTTTCCATGGGTTTGCACCCATTCTAATGGTCTAGATTATTGGATTCTCTAATATTTTTAAAATATAAAGTCTAAGAACTTTGTGGCCGTTGACCAAGGGATTAGGATGATCAAGTGGGCATCGAATTTTGTACACAAGTAGGGCTCATCCAGATCTTCCAAACCCACCCGGACCATCCCTAGGTGGGCCCATAACAAAAGGTGCAGAGTGATCCTCTTCACGCCTTGTTCTAGAGGCCCACCTACGGATGGGTGGTTTTGAAGGCCTACTTGTGTATTAAATATGGGGCCTATGTGATCTCCTAACTCTTGATCACCGACACAAAAATTTTAACCCCTTAAAGAAATTTTACACAGTTGATCCGACGGTGCAAAGTAAAATAAATATATCAATAATCAATGGTTGATAAAAGTTAAACATCCAGTCTCCCATATCATCAGCCCCAAGATTTTAGGATGGGGGTAAAATCTTCCTGCACCCACAACTATCCATGTAATTGTAGAAGTATATGCTTTACATATGTGTATCTCTATAAATGGATTCTCTGGTAGAATAGAAGTATTAAAGGGCGCCATAATATGTGGGAAGACCATTCAAGCTATGAATGACAAGGTATCTGAAAGATGCTTGTTCTTTTGAATTTGTATTGATTTAGATTTGAGACCTTGATAAGGAGGCACGCTCCAATGCAACCCAAACTTCTCTAGATGTTTTCAGCCCAGCAACATGAGCCAACACAGCTTCAGACATTGTAGCATTGATCCAATCGAGCACATTAATTTAGATCTTGTTGGATCCAGGTGTAGAAATTAGGAATAACTTCTTTGGATGCATTTCCATCAAGATCCATCACAAACTCAGGTGGACAAGAAAACGTTCCATCCACAAATTCAGCCAGTCCATTACCACGAAAACATGTAGGAATTGAGATTTTCATAGCAGGTAATTGTGATTTATGATCGCAACAGTTGTTTCTAGATGAAGAGAACGATCTTCTCTATAAAATCAGAGAAAAATGCTTGTTGCAAAGATCACCTTGCAGAGATCTGCCTTACAGAAATCCTTTTTTTTTTTGCTAGTTCGGAGTATGGGCTAGTGGGACGTCATGTGAATCTACATACCCAGAGAGAGATGCCTAACGATTGATCCCTGGCCGCTCATGTGAAACTGAGGTGCCAATGCCACTGAGGTATCAGTGCTCTGGCGATGAAATCTGGTTTTGTAGAGATCTTTCTTGTTGAAAAAGATGAATACTTTGAAGAGTAATCGTCTCAACGAAGAAGATGAATTGTGCAGGACCTGAGACGGTGGCCTTGCAGCTCTGATAACTAGAGAACTCAAAGAACATGACTAAAACCAGAAACACAGAGCAGGAATATGTTCTGTTTTCATTGAGTCATTCAAGTTACAGTTATAGAATTTAATATTTCTATATATAGAGTACAACAGAGCGATTATTTACTGATGAAACTAATAACTAATTACGGCTCTAAGCTTTATTACAGTTACAACAGTATCATGTAAGAAACACATGAGACAGTGGTTGTTATAACTGTTGGATAAATTAAGTTCAGTTACCAGGGGCGGACCCAGGATTTTGACTTGGTTGGGGCTTAAGATAGTCACTTAAAAAAGTCAATTGATATTTTGTTGGTATTTCTTAACATTAACTTTTGCAAAAGAGAAAAGTGAGATGAGGATTTTTGTGAGGGGGAGGGAAAGAGATGAGAAGCAGAGAAAGAGAAAGGGGTTTACTGTTTTTAGGTTAAAGTGGTAAGGGAAATAAAGGGATCGTGGGGACCGGGGACTTGGGCCATTTCTAACTGGGGGCTGGGCTTAAGGGCCCATAGGGCCCTTATGGGCTTTTTTCCAATTAGGAGGGGGCTTGAGCCCCCAGCCCAATACATGTAAGTCCGCCGCTGTCAGTTACAGCTGTAAGTGTTCAGCTGAGTTATGGTTCATTCACTTCAGTTAATCTGAGCAGTCCAAATCTGTTTAGTGTCAAGCATGTTAAGCACCCAAATAAAAATAAAAAATCCCCCTTTCTTATGTTGCTCTGCTTCTCATGTGGAGCGTATTTTATTGAAAAGGAAATCCACATTCTATAAAAGGACTGCACAAGATAGACCAACTTAAGAAAAACAATATAAACAAATGTTTGCCCTCATATTTATTCTGCTACTGAAACTTAAGATAATCACTTACACAAGTTTTCAAATCTTGAGATCCATTAATTGACTCAAGGTAACCATGGGATGAGGCTCGAGAACAAGTTCTTTTGGCAGCAGATAACTGTTGAGACACATGACACATGATCGGTCGAGCTTGTAGGTCAGAACTTTACCATCCAAGTGCCAATGCCCTATCAAAACCACTTCATCTTCCAATCAGTGGGAGGTGTTTGTCTAGTATATCCTTCGACAATGTCCTTCTGCCTCCTACTTTGATAAGAGTAAGAGGAGCTCACCCGAATGCTTTTCCATAATCACCTCTAGAGCAATCACACCGAAGCTATATACATCGCACTTTTCAGTTAATTTCATTGTCTATTCAAGCTCTGCCAAGCAAAAAAGCAATTTAATTTTTCATATCGTCAACTCATGTATTTGAAAGGACTTAAAGGTTAATGGTGTTTATACAGTTGGGTCCTGAAGGTCAGAAATCCGAAGTTCTACAGTGGATTTAAATAATCCCAATTTCTTTTTTAGGTTTCATAAACTATTTAGATCTGATATTTTGCACAAAAAATCACCAATTGCAGCAATGAGAATAACCTAGTGTATAAGTACATACTTTAGTCATGTAGTCATGTGTATCTATCAATGGATTCCCTTCTTGGTCATCTGCAGGGATAAAATATCCCTTTCTCATGTTGCTCTACTTTCCATGTGGGGAGTATCTTATTGGAAAAGAAATTCACATTCATAAAAGGCTTGTACAAGAAAGGAAGATGGAATTAAGAAAAAACAATACTAACACAAATATGTTCGGCTATTAAAACTTACAGCAGTAACTTGCATAGGTTTTTATCCATCGAATTATATCTTAAGATCCATTAACTGGCAAAAGCTAATTATGCGATAAGGTTCAGGAAGAAGGTCTCTGGAGGTAGATAGCTTTTGGGACACATGATACATGGTTGGACAAGATTGCGGATCCCAGCATAAGCATGCAAGTGCTATAGCCAGTGTCAAAACCACTTCCTTCATTTCCCGATCAGTGGGAGGTTGGAGGCGTTGGTCTAATATATCCTTCAATAATATACCTTTTGCCTCCGATGTTGATAAGGATGATAGGATATCACCAGGATGCTCTCCCATAATCACCTCCAGAGCAAGCACACCAAAGTTGTATACGTCGCATTTTTCAGTTACTCTCATTGTGTAAGCAAGCTCTGCAAAGAAAAAAAAAGAAAGTGACTTTAATTTTCATATCATGAACTCAGGTGGGAGTTGGTGGAGTGGCATGAGGCATGAGTTTTTTCTATTTGAAACTACACTAGATTTGCCTGGTGTGTGTTTGTGTGGGGTTTAGCGGGCGCCACCCTGGTAATTAGTCATGATGGGTCAAAGTATGAAAGACCTCAGTGACACACACGCATATATATTATGAACTCACATACATTTAAAAGGTGTCTACCATAATTGCTAATAGTTTCAAAGCTAGCCTAGTAGTTAAAAAGGAAAAATATTGACATTAAGAAACAAAAAATAACTGCCATCTTACTCCATTTCGCCTGATTTGGATGGGGAAAATCTGTTCTTTATAAAAAAAAAATTATGTTCTCATATTTGGGTAATTCTAATGTGAAGTGCATTAAAAAAACAGAAGGCGAAAAAATTTTCTGCTTAAATGGGAAAGAGTCTATCTGTAGTAGTTATTTGTTTGTTTCAAAGTAGTTTCTTTCCCATAAAACTCTATACATTCAAATCCCATCTGTTGGGAGTCATTGCTCGTGAAAATTGTTGAATTCCAAATTTCTCCACCCAGTGCTGTTACGTTTTTCTGAGGAATAAAAACTATAAATTTCAGCAAGAGTTTGACCTATGGCATCTCAATAAATGCTCAAGCATGGTAGGGCTCAGTCAAAGGATAGATCAAGACATATAGAAATGAGCCGATGTGGTTGAGTGAAATCCGTATGTGATATTGCATATGTTACAATCTACGAAGGCTGGAAAATCTCCTACATCTACTCGTTTGTTTCAGTACCCCACACTGGGGGAGCAATACTTTGGGAAGAGCAACCCCTTGCTCTCAAAACATCTATAGTAGTAAGTGAATATATATAGATACATTGGAAAACGCTCATCCAAATGAAATGGTATTTAAGAACAAAAAAATAAATAGTCTATCATGGTATTTAAGATGCACATAAACCTCTTTTGGTTTAAAATAATCTTCTCACAAGGGTATTTACGAATTGCCTCAGTTGTAGAAGAGAACCAAACTGCCGTTCTTTGAACCATTAGAACTTATGGCCATAACATCAAGTTTATGCACGTGCGTGCAATCACACCCATCAAACCACGGTGTGCTTCCAAAATCTATATAAGAAATCTTGGTCCTCTTCCAAAAGTCCAATAAAAATCATGGGTTCACTCTCAAAATCCACATGAATGCCCTTGATTTGCCCCCAAAACCAAACTACCTATTAAGGCCTGCAACAAAAAATCCCGGTTTCCCGCTACTAATTGAGATTCTTGCAGGATGAGGTCATCTCGTCCCAAAAACCCTCCCATTTCCACCTTTACCTTCATGGGTGAATCAGTCATGGGCTGTGAGATGGGATGGGTCATGCATAAAATATGAATGGTTGGTTTATCGATCCTGTGTCCAAATCATTGATGTGGTGGCCCCAAAGACATCCCACCAATCCAATATAATGGTACCTTAAGTAGCAATGAGTCCAGATCTTCATCGGTAAGCAGCATATGAAAATTTACATTGTAGGAACTTGGCATGTAGGTGCATTTACATTGTGGGAAAATCTTCTCTGCACATGGGACGAACGCCACCAATGTGCAGTGAACATTTTTCTAAGGGATCAACATTGACAATATTTTGTTGTCAGAAATGAAATAACTAGATATCTAATCTACCATTAATCAATAGATCCTACCAGATGTCTTAACATATCTTATCCACTATTAATCAATAGATCCTACCTAAGTGTCACTGTAAACTTCTTTGTTTCGTGTACCAGAATTTTTTTATTTTTATAAATAGTTAAAACTGAATAATCAAAGTAAATATAAAAAAATGACCGTTAAATAAATTCTTCTTTAGAGGAAATTCAATGAAAGAAAGATGAGAAATTGAATACCCCGCCATCATTCAAATCATAGGAAGGTTAAGGTCCCATCTACGTCATTACCTCTTATATCCATCACCCCCGCCTCATATCCTTCATCGTTCACCTCTTTGATAACATTTCAGAACTCATTAAACCATTAGTTCCTATGTATTATATGCAAATAAAAAAGACACCAGTGTAGTATATTTCTTATTGCCATTACTGCGCAGGATCCAAACTCTATAACAGATAAAAATTAGGAAAGATTTCACAACAGCGCTCATGTTTCGCGCCACTCAAACAAAAATCCACTCAAACAAAACATCGAATTGGGTAATTGGGTAGAAATTCAAATTGGGTAATTGGGTAGATGATGTTTCATCCAACAATGTCTAAAATTCACCGTTCCCTTACTGGGGATGGCCTATGGCCACAGCCAGCTCTCTATGAAAAGTGTTGTAGATGATTTGAACCTAGTTTATAGTGTTTTCTACTTTAATCTATTTATGAAAAATGTATGTAGTTTAATCTATTTACGAAAAATGTATGTAAAGTTTTAGTATGCTATGACTTACTTTGTATTCAATTAGATAATTTTAAACATACTAATTAGTTAATTAAAAGTTAAAATGGGGGGAAAAATGAACATACGATTAAATGATTTACCTGGAGCGACATATCCATAAGTGCCTGCAAGCATAGACCAATTGGATGAATCAGGCTTTAGAAGTCTCGTAGAGCCAAAGTCAGAGAAACGAGCCTCAAACCCCGTATCCAATAAAATGTTGTTGCTTGATAAGTCACGATGAACAAATGGAGGATTGCAATCATGGTGCATGTACGAAAGAGCGTGGGCTACACTTTGAACAACCTTAGCCCTTTTTATCCAATCTAATTCAATAGCTTCCCCATTTTTCAGGACTTTAGCCAAACTTCCTCTTTCCATGTACTCATACACGAGAAAAGAACATCGTGGATGGGAGCAAAATCCATAGAGCTTAACAATATTGCGATGACGAATTTCTGTTAATGCTTGTATCTCCTTTTTAAAACTCCTTTGGTCAATTTGCTCACCATCTTCCTGTGGGTGGAGTTTTTTTAACTGCTACTACTTCATTTGTAGGTAGGTTTGCTTTATAAACCTTTCCGTATCCTCCCTCTCCAATGCAAAATTTATCGTTAAAATTCTCTGTTGCTTCAATGATGCCTTCATATGTGTTCTTTCCATCACAGTTCCATATTGAAAAGAGATCTTGATTGCGTACCTCTTGAACCACATTCTCAACAATCGTTCTTCTCCCACGAAGAACGAAAAAGATGACAACTAAAGCACAAAGGAGGAATGAGACCCCTACAAAACAGAGAATAATGATGACCGTATATTTCTTGTTTTTCTTTCTGTCACCGTGACTTGTTGGAGTGGAATTGCAAGGTTGCAAGCTTTGTACTTCACCGCATAAGCCTTTATTGTTAACAAATGCTTTCGGTGAGGCATTTAGAAATGCTCTATTATCCGGTAGAGGACCCTCCAAAAGGTTATATGATACATCAATGGACAACAAACTTATCATCTCTTTGAAAGAAGAAGGAATAGAACCATTGAGCATATTGTGAGAAAGATTTAAATTTTCCAACTTGCTTAACTTCCTGAGCTGAGGTGGTATTTCTCCTGAGAGCAAATTTTGACTTAAATCAAGTATTATCCCAAGGCCTTCAAGATTACCAATTTGAAATGGAACGCTTCCATTCAAATTATTGTTATTTAACTTCAAAGACCGCACTTTGGTGCATTTTTCTATCTGTTTTGGAATGGGCCCTTCAAAGTTATTCACAGATAGATCAAGAAGTTCTAGATTGTTCAGTTGTCCCAATTCTTTTGGCACTAAACCTAAAAGTCTGTTGTCATTTAAGCTCAAATTATATAGCTCAGACATCCTCCCCATTTCAGCAGGAATCTCTCCCTCCAGGCGGTTGGTAGAAAGGTCAAGTAAACTAAGCCCAGCCAATTGCCCAATTTGAGGAGGAATCTTGCCTGAAATATTGTTCATGGGGAATTTTAGTGCGGTCAAATTTATGCATTCTTCCCAATGTGATGAGAGCTCCCCATACAATTTATTGTGACTCAAGTCCATGTATGTTAAATTGGGGTATACACCAAAGACTTCAGATGCATTTCCAGTAAGCTGATTTCTTTGAAGCCTCACTACTTGTAAGGTTCTGCAATCTCTCAAGCTTTGAGGAATTGGACCACTGAAGTTGTTATAACCTGCTCTGAAGTCTGTAAGAGAACCACCCTGGCATATTTGAGGTAAGTAACCCGAAAACTCATTGGAAGTCAAGTCGAGGACCTGCAACTGTGTTAAGTTTGCAATTTCTTCGGGTAAGGAACCGGACAATTGATTTTCTAATAAATTGAGTTCTGCTAGGTTTCTCAAGTTACCAAATGATACCGGAATAAGACCTGAAATTTTATTTTGGCCCAATTCCAACAGGACAAGGCTCCTCATGTTTCCAATTTCTAGAGGAATTGTGCCAGAAATTTGATTTTGGTCAAGATACAAAGTAGTTAGTTGGGTCAAGTTTCCCAAGGTGGGAGGAATAAATCCGGTGAGATTGTTGTGGCTGAGCGCTAAATCAACCAGATTTTTCACATTTCCAATTTCTTGAGGAATTGTCCCAGAAATTTGATTTTTGTAAAGAAACAAAGTAGTTAGTTGGGTCAAGTTTCCCAAGGTGGGAGGAATAAATCCGGTGAGATTGTTGACGTAGAGGACCAATGAAACCAGGCTTCTCATGTTTCCAATTTCTCGAGGAATTGTGCCAAAAATTTGATTTTCGTAAAGACGCAAAGTAGTTAGTTTGGTTAAATTTCCCATGGTGGGAGGAATAAATCCGGTGAGATTGCTATTGTAGAGATTTAAATCAATCAGACTTTTCATGTTTCCAATTTCCTGAGGAATTGTGCCAGAAATTTGATTTGTGAAAAGAGACAACAGAGTCAGTTTGGTCAAGTTTCTCAAGGTGGGAGGAATAGATCCGATGAGATTGTTTTCGCTGAGGTCCAACGAAACCAAACTTCTCATGTTTCCAATTTCTAGAGGAATTGTGCCAAAAATTTGGTTTTGGTACATGTGCAATTTCAAAAGATTTCTCAATCTCTCAATAGTCGAAGGGATGGAACCCGTAATATTATTGGTTGACAAGCCGAGGTCGGTTAGCTTGCTCAAGTTTCCCATGGATGGAGGGATTGACCCACTTATGTTGTTATTGTACAAGGACAGGACTGTGAGGTCGGTGAGCAGTCCTATTTCAGAGGGAATTTGACCACTGAGCTGATTGCCACCGAGGTGAAGATGTGAAAGACTGGTCCAATTGACAAAAAGAAGAGGAGATATTTCACCACCTAATATGTTGTCAGAGATGTTGAGAAAGGAAATATGAGTGAGATTAGCAAGTGAGAGTGGCAGGGCACCTGAAAGTTGATTCATAGAGAGATCAAGAAAGACGAGGTGGGAAGAAGCACCGATCTGGCTAGGAATGTTTCCAGAGAGAGCATTGATGCTAAGGTCAAGACGGGCAAGATTTGGCAAGGAAGAGAAACTGAGAAGATCAAGCGTACCTTGCAGACTACAATTGCTTAGGTTTATTTCTTTCACCTTTCCATGATCATTGCATGTAATTCCGGTCCAGTTGCAGGGAGAGCCATTGGCAGTGGGGAGAGACCATGAGTGGAGGAGCGCTTCACTTTGAAGGAGACTGCCTTTCCATTTGAGGAGAGCTTCGGCTTCATCTTTCAACTCATATTTCATTGCTGCAGCATCGCATTTGCCAGACAAGGAATTGAACAACATCAGGACAAGTAGGGAGATGAGGAAAGAGAATATTGTTGATCTCTCGGAGGCCATGTTGGTTGGGGGTGTGATAAGTAATTACTGTGGGTCTTCTTGTTGGAGAAATGGCTGTGGTCTGAGCCCCCATTTATATTAGTTTAGAGATCTCTCTTCTTGGTGGCGTTAGTTTTGTGTCCTATTGCAGCAAATGAGTTTAAAAAACGTTTCCTTTGCCAAAAGATGTGTTATTGCCAAATGTCAAAAAGATCTTGTCGCAGCTTTTTTTTTTTTTTTTGTATAAAAAAAAAAGATGTGTTATTGCCAAATGTCGCAGCTAGACAAAATCCATCCTGACGTGAGTGGGAGGGTATAGTTGGCATTTTTGAACCAGTCTCCAAGTCATTTTTTCATTGAATGCTTTGTTGACGGGCCTGATTTTAGGTTAGTTGAACTAGGATTATAAATTGGCCCGAGCCGGCCAGCCCGGTATGCCGGTAATTGTGGCGTGACCCGGCCTGGCCCTGCCCTGCACACCCAATGAGCCGCTCAGGCAAGGCAGGGCACGGCACAGCATGGCCCAAGCACGGCTGGTCTGGCCAATTTGCCGCCGGAACGGCCCATTTTACACCCCTTGTTGAACATCATCATTCATAGTTGTGCCCGTTAAATCTTAAAATTATCTATGATTAATATACTATTAAACTCGAAGGCTATTAAATCATGGGTTTAAAAAATCTATGGACTGCCCTTTTGGCTCTCCCTTTCCATAAGAACACCATTTCATCTATCCTTCTCCCATTGATAGACATTCATATAAATGAGCCCCACAAATAGGACTACTTATAAAGAACTATGCAAGAACATTCTCCATCAATCCCACGCTACTCATTGAGAATAAAATGAGGTAAGCCCTGAGGAAAACATTCCTCTTGCATAAGGGTAAAGACTGGAATTTTCAAAAACTAAGAAAGTCACGAATTCATATTGCAGATCCTCTAGTGTAGTCTACAGGGCTTGCCACTTGCTTTGATTTAGTTAAACAGAAGTATAAGCAGCGGCGGAGTTAGGATTTTCTTACAAGGAGTAGGAGATGGTTTTTTTTTTTTTTATTCTTTTTCTAGTAAAAGGGAGAAGGCCAGGGTCAAAATTTTGTTTCTAGAGGGGACCAACAATATTGATTTTTTACTTCTAATTTAAAAATAAATTAATGTATTTTTGTAGAGTTTCTTTATTAATATCTAGAGAAATTCCTAAATTTGAAGAAACTTCAATAGTTGCAAAGACATTATTTTTCAAGACTTTGAGAACAATTAAAATGCAAATTCATAGACGATTAAAAGCCCATGAATTGGTTATTTGTGATTGTTTGATGGGTCGTGATGCCTGTGGTGGGCATGGATGATGGAGAGCATACTACTAGTAGTCATTAATATCATAAAAAAGTGAAGAGTGAATGTGTAATATCCATGATGCTAAAGAAAAAAACAACATCTTCTTAAGTGGACATTCATCAAATTTTGCTCCAGTATGAGTTGGCCCCGCCATAAGATTGAGCACATTAAAATTTGAACAAAGGACCGACTCCTATTTGAATCCAAAGGATATCTATATGTCCAAATCCAACTATTTGTAGATTTCTTGAAAAGTTGTGGAGGAATGTCTCTTAGGAGACTTCCAATTTGGAGAGGAAAGGGGAGAGAAGGAATGATTTACTTTAGCTAACTCCTCAAAACTCCATTTAAAAAAATAAGAACAAGATAAAACTAACCTCTAGACTTTTCTAAGTTCTCTCCTGAACATGTATCCTCCCCTCCCTGTACCTTGCCGCCTTGATGGCAATGGGTGAGCCATGACCAGTTCATGACTTTAGATTAAGCAGGCGTGGTGTCATTAGCAATGGCCGGCATTTTGTTTAAATCAATGCATAATATGTGGCATTACCCTATGACCAAGATGGCATAAATTTGGCCGGCCCAATATTTGGCCCAATCTGGTCAATTGGTTGGTTGGTATGGCTGGATTGTGTTTGGGTCGGATTGAGCATTAAGGGTAAACCAAAACTAGAAGTTGACCTATTTTGTGTGTAGGTGCAGCCTGAACTTGACCTATTTTTTTACTGAAGTTGAAAACCAAAACTAGAATCCTTAATTAACAATTGGACTTGGGCTGGAATAGCAGGTCATCATACTATCATCATAGTGCAACTAGCAGGTTGGGTTATGTTTGAGTCAGACTTGTGGGCTAACACGTCAGATTTAAACAGGACCCAAGATTAAATGGGTGGGCTTCCGATTGAATCAATATCTGTATACCTTATAGCGTTCAGATTGGTAGCCTTCAGGTCGGGTTATGTTTACCTGTTGGAGGGAGCCCCATGTTGATTTTGAAATTAATAGAGATTTAAATGCGCTGAGGTGTCCCACATATATTTAATAGAGATAATTAGCGAAAGGTCCCTAGAATTGAATCTATCCAGCCTCCAATTCAGCCAAATTCTTTTTAAGGGCTCTAGTCCAACCAGCTAGACTGTTTGCAGCCAGAGTTCCTTGAATACAATTTTCATGACTGATTTGCCCTTTTCAATTGTTTAGGCATAAAATTTTAAATTTTAAATTTTCCAATCTTTCATTCTCCCTCTCTCAAATCTATCCTACCAAAGGAACCACTTCTTTGTTTCCGGTTTCTGTAAGCTCTGTTTTCGGTTTCTGCAATAGTGACGAGCAGCACCATGTAGTCCCACACGCTTGTCCGGCGGCAGCAGCAGCGTTAAGGATCAGGTACTCTTCCGAGGCTTCGCGTGGTGTTTGGATATTTGGGGCGGCAACCAGTATCGAAATCCCTGTTTGTTTCTGCACTTTGTAACCAAGCCCGATTTCCAACCGCCCTTCCACTTGTCTAAACAAGACAAGGTTTCTTGTTCTCTTTGGTTCAGAATAAATAAAGAGTGCACGAGTACCCCAGATTCGAAATCCGGATTTGGGTCTGTCACAATAATCCTCGCCTTTATGAGTCACCCACATGATTCCGTGCCTTCTTCTGAATCATGGGAAATCGGGCGAAGATGGGGTTTGAATCAGGGAAACAAACCATGCATTCTTCTGAAGCCCGGTGTCGTGACAAATTCAGTGCGCGAAGATGGGGTTTTCTGTTGCGATTGATGGTTCGAGGAAGTGGGTTTTTTCTGAGGCGAATGAATCAGATGGTTCGAGGAAGTGGGTTTTTTTTTGGGGAAGAAGAATCAGGACGTGCCATCGCTGGAGTTTTCTTTTGTCACAGAGAAAAGATTGTAGAAGAAGAAGTAGGCAGCGATTTGGGATTTGTGTTCAGTTGGGCCCCACATCGCCGTGAACAGAAAATAGATCGTCGAGGTCGCCGTTGTGCGTCGCTGGAGAAGGAAGTTTGCCGCCGCTGCTGCCGCGCCGCGCCGCGCCGTTGCCGTGGAAGAAAAAGCAAACCGGGAGAGGTTTCTGGTTCTAGTTCCAGAACGTCGCAGAGAACGTGAAGAGGAAGCCCAGGTTCTGTTGGGGAAGAAGACAACGATTTGGGCTGGGTTTGGTTCCAAGTTGGTCCAGGTCAGGTCAAGCCTGACCCATTTCAGAAGTCAAATTTATCCGAGTTCTGTATTTTTATCAAATTTACTTGAGTTTTGGACAAATCTATCTGAGTTTTTGGATATTTATCTGACTTCTGAAACAAATTTATCTAAGTTCTGGACAAATTTATCTGAGTTCTGTACAAATCTATTTTAGTTTTTGGCTATTTATCTGACTTTTGGAACAAATTTATCTGAGCTCTGGATAAATTTATCTGAGTTCTGGACAAATCTATCTGAGTTTTTTGAAAATTTATTTTATTTTTCGAAAAATATAGTTGACTTTCTGACAAATTTATCTCCATTTGGAAATTTTTAACTGAGTTTTTGAATCAAACTCAGGCTATTCTTTTTAAATTTATTTGCATTTTTTAAAATAAATGTAACTGAGTTTTAGCAAAAATACTTTAGTTTTTGGCAAATTTTTTTGAAATTCGAAAAACTGAGTTATCCTAGTTTCGACAAATGTATTTGCATTTTTTTAAAAATTTATTTGTGTTTTTTAATTTTATTTGCGTCCTTTGAAATTTATTTGCACTTTTTGAAATTTATTTCAATTTTTGAAATTTATTTTCACCTTTTGAAATTTATTTATATTTTTTGAAATTTATTTGGATCTTTTGAAATTTATTTGTGACTTTTTAAATTGAGTTTCATCTTTTCAAATCTATTTAATAAACAATTGCCCCATGTCTAAATGTCTAAATCTTGTGATTGCCCCACATCGCAAAACCTTGATTACCGAAAGTACTAGATCCTCTTCGCGCCATTTCCATTCGACATCATCTTTTTACTGATTGTTCGAGATCCTCATTGCATCAATTGAGCTTTTCATTGCCGGTCCTTTCGTGGTTAGTCTCTCTCGCACCAAATAAACCTAAATAAAGCAATCTTTTTCTTTCATCAGATTTAGTATAATCATAATCACTCCATACTTAAATATGAGCCCTTAATCTCCAAATCCTGATTTCAAACCCTAATTTCCTAACTAATCCAAATCCTAAGCTCTTAATCACATAATCTGAGCATATATATACAAGTTAAAAGATGACCAAATCACCATTGGACACACTTTTATCTTCAATTCATACATAAATCAAGCCTTATGTTCATATGTTTGGATAACTTAAGTTAAATTTAGGTGATAATTTTTTTTTTTTTCCATGAGCCCATGATCAATTATAGGAAATTATTCTTACAACTGGGTAAGTGCAGGTGACCAAATTCCTTAGATTGAAATAAAATCCCTTCAGAAATCCAAATTGGGTGGTCACCCAAATCGTTGTTTCAGGGCATCCAAACACCTAGGATTAGATGAAATATTATGTTTTGTTGATGAATGAATTGATGATCATTATGATCCATGCTGATGAATGTGGGTAAGGGATAGAAAGATCGCAGTAGGTGAATAACCTCATTATTCTAACGTTTCATTTCATAAGTTTAATATAGCGAGTGTGGAGAAGGTGGCTCCCACTTACAAATAGGAAGTATCCCACCCTCTTAAATCCAAACTTGTCACAAAATCCGATGATGAGGAATCAACCCAACAAGAAATTCATGAGCTTTTAGTTGATTGCTGCAAATTGACATCCAAGAAATCATGTAATGTCCCAAATAGAAGATTCTTGGGATTCTCATTTCAAGGTTCTACGGGAGAATAGGGCGATATATCTTAGGGATGTCATCGATACAGATTGCAGCTATCATTAGGTTCCAACTTCCATAGTTAAGCATCACAATTGAAAAAAACTAAATTTCCCTTTCATGTATTACTCTACTTTACCACGATGGGGTTTTTAACTTTTTTGAAGAAATTCACTTTTCATATAAGGATAATACAACAAAGATGGACTAGTGAAAATAATACAAACATAAAGATGCACAAACGTAAGAGAATCACTATGCAATTTGTCATTCATCTAATTATATCTTGAGATCCATTAGCTGGCAAAAGCTAATTGTGTTATGAGGCTCAAGAAGAAGTTCTCTGGAGGCAGATAGCTTTTACGACACATGACACATGGTGGGTCCAGCTTGTGGATCAGAACATAAGCATGCAAGTGCCAATGCTATTGTTAAAACTACCTCTTTCATCTCCTCATCAATGGGAGGTGGGAGTCGTTGGTCTAATTCATCCATCAACAATATACATTTTGCCTCACCAGAATGTTTTTCCATTGTTACCTCTAGAGCAATCACACCAAAGCTATTATAGATGTCGCATTTGTCAATAACTTTCATTGTGTATGCAAGCTCTATAGTTAAAGAAAAAGGGAAAATAAAAAAGGCATTATGTTTCATATCATGAACACAAGAATTTGAAAGAGTGAAAAGTTACTAGTATCAAAGCTAACTTAAAATTCTTACCATTTAGAATTTTCGTGTGATTGGTGAGTAGAAAATTGGAGAGGGAATAGTTTTTCTTTAAAGAAGTCTAATTCTCCATGTTGGATTTCATTGATAGGAAAAAGAAAATTTTACTTTATGACAACAATTAGAATAAAATGCTTTCTCCCAAAGGGGAAATAGAAAATACCTTCCCCTCTAGTATATTTGGTTACCACAACTGCTACTCATACATATCATCACTGAAAATTTATTTTTTAATTTTCTTATAGGTGCTGTAAATACTCTCACACTGGCACGCACTGCCCAAGTCTATAACCAACAAAGCTTTAATTCCCATGGAAAGGGAGATGCCTCACCAATGAGATATTGGTGGATTGGTTTATATAGTTATTTGCTAGTTTCAAAAAATATATAAAAGCAAATTTTGCATTCCATTTTGTCCATTTAAATCCAAAAATCAAAGATTTAGTACTAAGTGTCACTCCCCAGAAGAGGGCTGTCTGTCTAAATATCTCCTCATTTATCCACCTTATAAACATATTCTTTTTGTCATTGTTTCCTCATCTAAATATCCTTTAGAACTACCAGTAATGCTACATGGACAAACTTTTTGGCCAGAATTTTGGCCAACCCATATGGTTTCCATTGAATATCATAGTGATATTCAATGGAAACCATATGGGTTGGCCAAAATTCTGGCCAAAAAGTTTGTCCAAGTAGACTTTTTGTAGAACTACATAATGGAAAAACTCTACCTGGACGTACTGGGGGACCGAACCGTGGCCCGGCCCCCCAGTACAGCCTTGGATCCCAGAGCCAGTACGTCCAGGTAGCATGCCTCCTACATAATGCGGTCAATATTCTACCAAAAAATAAATAATAAAAAGAAATGCGGTCAATAAAAAAAAATTTCATTGGCAAAGTGATACCATCTGGGAGAATCAAAAGGACAAATTTTAGCAAGCTTTTGTGCTATTCAATTTCTACAAATGTATTGTAGGAGTCAATCATTGGATAATTTGCCAATTTGCTCAATAAGTGACATTGATACACAGGCTGGCATATCAATTTGAACGTTGGTAAACTTCTCTCACAGCCTCATGATGAATCCTATTAAGAAAAAAAAAAAAAACAATTTTGTGTTCATCCTAATGCATTAGATTTGAGAGAGTGTAACTTATCTAATAATTTGGGCCAAGATCGGACTAGAGAAACAGAAATGATGTAGCTGATCCTAGCATAGCTGGACAAGGCTTTGACGATGGACATAATATCATAGGAAAGTGGAAAAAATTAAACCATAGTTGGGACGACAAGGATTTGATGATGAAGAAAATATCATAAGATAAAATACAAAAGTTGGGTCCCACTTGTAGTTCATATGTTTAGGAACAACTAATGCCTCCATTAGACAGACTGCCTTGTTTTTTTTTTTTTTTTTTATATATATATTTTTTTTGTGTGTGTGTGTGTGTTCAGTAATGACATTCATGCGCATCTGGTGCAGATGGTGCGCACTTGTTCATGGCCCCACTTGATGCTCAATTCAGAGGGGTCCACACAGAGGAACCCCCTTGAATAGGGCTGTCAAAGGGCCGAGCCCAGGCCGGGCCGGGGTAAGCCCTTACCCTACCCTCATATATGTGGGCCTGGCTTAGGTCAAGTCAAAGCCCTCGGAGCCCATGGTGGGCCAACAATATTGAAGCCCTAATCCTACCCTCAAGGGTCAGGGCCGGGCTAGGGTCGGGTCAGGGCCGAAAAAATGATTATTTTTTTTAATATTATCATATATAATTATTCTTCTATACCATAATGCTAACCCACCTTTATTCGAGGGGCAATGTAAAAGTCAATCTTTTTGTAACACTTCTAAAAGATTGCACAAAACAAGTTACTTCATCATTTTATAAAGATATTGGTTAGGTTTAAATGAAATAAGGTAATGTGATAGTATTGTGACATGAAACTAGGAAATACACTTTTAAATAACTTAATACACTAACAATAGTTACATAGTTTAAATAATGTGCTCGGTTTTATTTCTTTTCAGTCTTAATAGTTTAAATAATGCGCTCGGTTTTGTTTGTTTTCTAGCTATTATTAAGATTGTCGCAGTTGAAGTTTTGCTGGTTGTTGCCTTTTTTACTAGTTCATGTTCTATATATTTTTATAAAGCAATAATGTGAACCATGAAAACAGGCTTGGCAAGTCATGTCCGATTCAATTAAATTTACTTCAAATAGGCATTAGACTTATTCCAAATAAATTATTTGTATATGTGGTTCAAATAAACATTAGACCAGTCTTAATTTAGCATTAACCCTAACTTGTAATTCTTCGAAAAATCACCCTTGGATTTTTTAACAAAACAATTAAACTTTGAATACCGAAGATGAATGGCAAAGATAATTTGATTCATGAATCACAAACTTTTAACTCCGAATGTGGGGTCAACATGAATGAAACAACAATAGCCATAAAAGTAAGGGTATAGAAAGAAATTGGCATCGATCAATAGTTAGAGGTTGAAACTTAACCTCACTTAATGATAATGTTAATGATCATCTATCTAAACTCTCAACCTTCATTGGTTTACATTGGTGAAAATCAATATGATGAATGACAACTTGAATTTCCTTTTCGTTGAAGAATATGTCCGTGTTGGGCAAACATAGAATCAAATATATCATTCAAATGATAACATACAATTAAATATAGGTGGCAATATTGTGATCTATGGGGATATCCATTAAAATTCTTTCAAAGCCTTGGTTATAATTGTTTGACAAAATATTAAGCCTCTATCATTAATTGCTAATTAGAGTAGTTCTTTATATATATTTTTAAAAGTCTTTATATATGTATTCTATATTATATATATTATTTATTTTATATATTAATAGACAGAGGGCTGGGCCAGGCCGGGCCCCCTCAGGCTGGCTAAGTCAAGCCCTAGCTCGGCCCTCAAGGTTGCGAGCTTTTCAAAATAGGGCCCTACCCTACGCGCTGGCTTTAGGACAAAAAGAAAAGCCCTCACTTTGAGGGCTTTTGCGGGCCGAGCCGGGCAGGCCCCCCTCGTCAAAGGGCCGGATTGACAATCGTACCCTTGAATCACACTCAATGATTAATTTAGAGGGGTGGAACCCCCTGAATCACACTTGATGAATAATTAAGAGGGGTGGAACCCCCTTGAATGACGCGGATTTCATGGGTTTGCACCCATTCAAATGGTCTAGATTATTGGATTCTCTAATATTTTTAAAATATAAAGTTGATGAACTTTGTGGCCGTTGACCAAGGGATTAAGATGATCAAGTGGGCATCGAATTTTGTACACAAGTAGGGTTCATCCAGATCTTCCAAACCCACCCAGGCCATCCATAGGTGGGGCCCATAACAAATGGTGCACAGTGATCCTCTTCACGCCTTTTTCTAGAGGCCCACCTACGGATGGGTGGTTTTGAAGGCCCTACTTGCGTATTAAATATGGGGCCTATGTGATCTCCCAACTCTTGATCACCGACACAAAAATTTTAGCCCCTTAAAGAAATTTTACACAGTTGATCCGACGGTGCAAAGTAAAATAAATATATCAATAATCAATGGTTGATAAAGTTAAACATCCAGTCTCCCATATCATTAGCCCCAAGATTAATAAAGGATGGGGGTGAATCTTCCTGCACCCACAACTATCCATGTAATTGTAGAAGTATCTCTATAAACGGATTCTCTGGTAGAATAGAAGTATTAAAGGGCGCGCCATAATATGTGGGAAGACCATTCAAGCTATGAATGACAAGGTATCTGAAAGATGCTTGTTCTTTTGAACATGTATTGATTTAGATTTGAGACCTTGATAAGAAGGCACGCTCCAATGCAACCCAAACTTCTCTAGATGTTTTCAGCCCAACAATATGAGCCAACACAGCTTCAGACATTGTAGCATTGATCCAATCGAGCACATTAATTGAGATCTTGTTGGATCCAGGTGTAGAAATTGGGATTAACATCTTTGGATGCATTTCCATCAAGATCCATCACAAACTCAGGTGGACAAGAAAACGTTCCATCCACAAATTCAGCCAGTCCATTAGCGCGAAAACATGTAGGAATTGAGATTTTCATAGCAGGTAATTGTGATTTATGATCGCAACAGTTGTTTCTAGATGAAGAGAACGATCTTCTCTATAAAATCAGAGAAAAATGCTTGTTGCAAAGATCACCTTACAGAGATCTGCCTTACAGAAATCCTTTTTTTTTTGCTAGTTCGGAGTATGGGCTAGTGGGACGTCATGTGAATCTACATACCCAGAGAGAGATGCCTAACGATTGATCCCTGGCCGCTCATGTGAAACTGAGGTGCAAATGCCACTGAGGTATCAGTGCTCTGGCGATGAAATCTGGTTTTGTAGAGATCTTTCTTGTTGAAAAAGATGAATACTTTGAAGAGTAATCGTCTCAACGAAGAAGATGAATTGTGCAGGACCCTGAGACGGTGGTCTTGCAGCTCTGATAACTAGAGAACTCAAAGAACATGACTAAAACCAGAAACACAGAGCAGGAAGATGTTCTGTTTTCATTGAGTCATTCAAGTTACAGTTATAGAATTTAATATTTCTATATATGGAGTACAACAGAGCGATTATTTACTGATGAAACTAATAACTAATTACGGCTCCAAGCTTTATTATAGTTACAACACTATCATGTAAGAAACACATGAGACAGTGGTTGTTATAACTGTTGGATAAATTAAGTTCAGTTACAACTGTAAGTGTTCAGCTGAGTTATGGTTCATTCACTTCAGTTAATCTGAGCAGTCCAAATCTGTTTAGTGTCAAGCATGTTAAGCACCCAAATAAAAATAAAAAATCCCCCTTTCTTATGTTGCTCTGCTTCTCATGTGGAGCGTATTTTATTGAAAAGGAAATCCACATTCTATAAAAGGATTGCACAAGATAGACCAACTTGAGAAAAACAATATAAACAAATGTTTGCCCTCATATTTATTCTGCTACTGAAACTTAAGATAATCACTTACACAAGTTTTCAAATCTTGAGATCCATTAATTGACTCAAGGTAACCATGGGATGAGGCTCGAGAACAAGTTCTTTTGGCAGCAGATAACTGTTGAGACACATGACACATGATCGGTCGAGCTTGTAGGTCAGAACTTTATCATCCAAGTGCCAATGCCCTATCAAAACCACTTCATCTTCCAATCAGTGGGAGGTGTTTGTCTAGTATATCCTTCGACAATATCCTTCTGCCTCCTACTTTGATAAGAGTAAGAGGAGCTCACCCGATTGCTTTTCCATTATCACCTCTAGAGCTATCACACCATCGCACTTTTCAGTTACTTTCATTGTCTATCCAAGCTCTGCCAAGCAAAAAAGCAATTTAATTTTTCATATCGTCAACTCATGTATTTGAAAGGACTTAAAGGTTAATGGTGTTTATACAGTTCGGTCCTGAAGGTCAGAAATCCTAAGTTCTACAGTGGATTTAAATAATCCCAATTTCTTTTTTAGTGTAAGTGCCTAAAATTTACGGACTTGGTTAGGAGAGAGTTAAACTCTTGATTTGATGATTTTGGGTAAGGATCGGCCTCCGGGAATCTGAAAGGGAAAACAAAGGTCAGAGCCCCTGGCTGTAGGCAGCCGAAGGCACTCCGATGCTTGAGTTAGTTTGGTAACTGAGGGAAAATGGGGAAGAAAGAGTATAGAGAGCAGATTTCTTGAATACCTTCTGTAGTTTTTCTTCATGCATTATATAGACGTGAGGGTCGTCATCGGACTGGGCCCCTTAGGGGGAGATGAAAGTCCCATCAGCTTGGACTTTATCTCCTAAGTGGGGGTAGGTAAAAAGGGGACGTCCCATCGGGCCATTCCCCTATGTCTACGGATGTGACCTTGAGATAAGGCTTGCCACTTATCTAGGTCTGGCGCCCACTCTACTTGTTAGTTTGTCGTTTACCGCCACGGTAGCGCATTTATGGTCGCATTTATGGCTGAGTGACAGGAGGGCCGAGATGAAGCTAAGGCCGAGACCGAGGTGGGCTTCTGCAGACGTGGTCATCGAGATGGGCTCCGGGCTTTCCCGACCTGACGCTTCTACCGAGCTGGGTAACACCGAGGCCAGGGACTATCCTGTCATTGGGGAATGGCCCCACACAATTGCTCCCTAGCTCTCGACCTCTTAGAACTCTCTCAGAGGTCGAGAGCTAAGATCGAGAGGATGCGCGGCCCCTGTCTTGACGCCCCTCGCTGACGTCTAATTCTCATTATGATGCCGTTTCGTTTGCCCTAGGCAATAAATGAGATATCATAATTATTTCACCAAGGTGGGTACGCGGATGTCGCTTCGTATGCCCGAGGTGATAAATAATGTGCCAGAGTTATGGTGGGAGATGAACTGGTGGTGCCACGTGTCACATTTCGTCTGGTTGCTAAAGGAATCAAAGCGATGCGTGGAGAGTCCGAAGCGTCGTTTTGCACGCGTGATATTTAAGAGGTGTGTCCCTCTATAAAATAGGGATGCCCCCTCTCCTTTCTTCTCTTACCTCTGTTATCGCTTGGAAGAAGACTCTGCTGAAGAAGACGCTCTGCTAAGATCAAAACCTCAACAAATCCGGAGACCTTCGTTTTTCGAACCCCTTTATATTCCCTCTGTGAGTTTTCTTCTTCTTTATCCTCCTCTCACATCTAATGCCTTTTGTCTAGAGGGTTTCCGTCCCCTAGGATTTTTAGATCTCGCCCCCCTTGCTCTTCGCTCCTTTCTAGCTTTTTAGGAAATGAGGATTTACAGTCATTGGTTAGAGAGCTCCCAAGCTCTGGAGGGGCTCAGGAAGGCGTATGAGATACCAGACGACGTTCTGGTGAAGCCTGACGACCTCCAGGGCCTCTTTGACGGCCTCACCCTATTCAAAAAATGGATACCCTTTCCTCTGGTGCCAGTAATCGAAGGCGGGGTCAGGTTCCCTGTTCACCCCCTTCTCCGTTCCTGCCTCAGCTCATGGCGGCTTTGCCCCTTCCAATTAATTAATGTCGAAGGGGTTCAAAATAATCATGGGCGTCGCTGAGTTGAACCAAATCCTTGACATTAACCTCGACGTGCACGATATAGAGGATGTGTATGACATCTGTAAATCCGCGGGGGGCGAGGATACATATTACCTTCGGGTGAAGGCAAGAAGCCGGCTCCTGATTAACGCTCTGGAGGACTCGAGCAAGTATTGAATTTCCACCTATCAAAATGGATTAGACCGTTGGATCGAAGGTAAAAAACTTTCCTTTAATATAAAGTTATTAAATTTGTGGGTCACGGATGAAGGGGTTAGAGGCATGTGATTGACCCCAAATTTGATGTATGGTCTCATCCAAGGTGTCTCTTCTCATCCCCCATAAGTCCCATGATTAGTGGGTGCCTAGGTGGGCCCCATTAAGTTTGTCCCGCACCATATGGGGTGTGTGTATGTCTATATATATATATATATATGTGGTAGATGTATTAATGCATTCTCAGCCATGAAGATTGTTAAAACTGCACTTTGTAACATAATGGAAGATGAATTTCTTACGGATTATTTAATTGTATATATTGAAAAAGAAATTGTAGAAAAATTCAATACTGCAACAATAATTGGCAATTTCAACTCAATGAAAGAATGTCGAGCATAGCTTCAATAATTTAATTATTAGGTATTTTATTACTAAATTTTGCAAACCAACCCCCCGACCCCACCCCCGCCAAAAAAAAAAAAAACACACACACACACACACAAAATTCCTGATTCTGCACCTGGTCTTGCAGCTTTGATACCTAGAGAACTAAGAACATGACTAAAACCAGAAACATAGAGTATAGAACTGAAGAAGAAGACGACGCTCTGTTTTCATTAAGTCATTCAAGTTACAATTATAGAATTTAAGATTTCTATATATAGAGTAGAACATAGAGATTAGTTACAGAAGAAACTAATATATAATTACAGCTCTAAGCTGTACTATATTTACGCCATTATGCATGTAAGAAAGACATGAGACTGGGACTGTTATATTTGACTGTAAGTGCTAAGCTGAGTTATGACCCAGTTACTTCAATTAATCTGAGCTGTCCGATTCTGTTGAGTGTCAAGAATGTTGAGTACCAAAATTTAAAAGATAAAATCCCCCTTTCTTATGTTGATATGCTTCTCATCTCATGTGGAGCTTATTTTTTATTGAAAAGGAAATCCAAATTCTATAAAAGGATACAAATCAACTTAAGAAAAACAATACAAACAAACGTTTGCCCTAATATTTATTCCACTATTAATGATAATCACTTACACAAGTTTTCATCCATCTCATCATATCTTGAGATCCATTAATTGACATAAGGTAACCATGGGATGAGGCTCGAGAACAAGTTCTTCGGCAGCAGATAATTGTTGAGACACTCAACACATGGTTGGTCGAGCTTGTGGGCTAGAACTTAAGCATGCAAGTGCCAATGCCAGTATCAAAACCACTTCCTTCATCTCCCAATCGGCGGGAGGTGGGAGGCGTTTGTCTAAACTCTAATATATCCTTCAACAATATACCTTCTGCCTCCGACATTGATAAGGATAAGAGGAGCTGGCCAAAATGCTTTTGAAGTGGGTAACTCTTAACACAAATGAGAATGGAGTGGAGATTCAAGAGAAGAAACTTGCTCTCTTAATCTTAAACAAGAAAATAAGGCCAATGGATAATACAACAAACGAACCCTAAGTTTTCACTCAAACAACTTGATTTGCAAAGAGATACATGGCTGAGGTGAGCCCTACCGAAAACATTCCTCTTGCATAAGAGTAAAGACTAGAATTTTCAAAAACTAAGAAAGTTACGAATTCATATTGCAGGTCCTCTAGTACAGTCTAGTAAAAGCAATGGCGGAGTTAGGATTTTCTTACAAGGAGTAAGAGAAAAAAAAAAATCTAGTAGAAGGGAGCAAGCGACAGTTGACTAATAGAGCAGCCGAGCAGGGTCATAATGTTGTTTCTAGAGGGGATCAACAATATTGTTTTTTTACTTCTAATTTAAAAATAAATTAATGTATTTTTGTAGAGTTTCTTTACTAATATCTAGAGAAATTCCTAAATCTGGAGAAACTTCAATAGTTGCAAAGACATTATTTTTCAAGACTTTGAGAACAATTAAAATACAAAATCATAGATGATTAAAAACCCATTGATTGGTTATTTGAGATTGTCTGATGGGTTGTGATGCCTGTGGTGGGCATGGATGATGGAGAGCATACCACTGATGGTCCTTAATACCATAAAAAAGTGAAGAGTCAATGTGTAATATCCATGATGCTAAAGAAAAAAATAATTTCTTCTTAAGTGGACTTTCATAAGATTTTACTCCAATATGAGTCGGCCCCGCCATAAGATTGAGTACATTAAAATTTAAACAAAGGACTAAATCCTATTTGAATCCAAAGGATAGCTATATGTCCAAATCCAACTATTTGTATATTTCTTGAAAAATTGTGGAGGAATGTCTCTTAGGAGACTTCCAATTTGGAGAGGAAAGGGGAGAGAAGGAATGATTTACTTTAGCTAACTCCTCAAAACTCCACTTAAAAAAAATAAGAACAAGATAAAACTAACCTCTAGACTTTTCTAAGTTCTCTCATGAACATGTATCCTCCCCTCCCTGTACCTTGCCGCCCTGATGTCAATGGGTGAGCTATGACCAGTTCATGACTTTAGATTAAGCAGGCGTGGTGTCATGAGCAATGGCCGGCGTTTTGTTTAAACCAGTGTATAATATGTGGCATTACCCTAGGACCAAGATGGCATAAATTTGGCCGGCCCAACATTTGGGCCAATTTGATCCACATTAGCATACGCATTATAATCATAATCACTCTATATCTAAATTTGAGCCCTTAATCTCCGAATCCTAATTTCAAACCTAAATTCCCAAATCTTAATCCAAATCCTAAGCCCTAAATCACATAATCTGAGCATATCTACAAGTTAGAAGATGACCAAATCACCATTGGGCACACTTTAATCTTCAATTCATATATAAATCAGACCTTAGGGTTTATATGTTTGGATAACTTGAGTTACATTTAAGTGATAATTTTTCTTCTTTTCAATGAGCCCCTGATTAATTATAGGAAATTATTCTTATAGTTAGGTAAGTGCAGGCGACCAATTTCCTTAGATTGAAATAAAACCCCTATAGAAATTCAAATTGGGTAATTGGGTGGTCACCCAAATCATCTTTTCAGGGAATCCAAACACCTAGGATTAGAGGAAATATTTTGTTTTGATGATGATAAATTGATGATCATTTGAATTTGAGAGAGGTAGTAGTAATACCCTTCAATTAGACAAAAGATCTGAGCAAGGAGTTTTTCTTTCTTTTTAATTGCAATATATTTTCTCTTTTGATATTGTTAATGTGAAAAAAGTTAGCAAAGTTGAGCAAAAATTTAGCCCCACCTAAAAAAAATCATCACTGCTAAATTCCATATAAAAATAGTTCTCTAAGTTTAAATTTGTAGCCTGCGGATTGAATTCACATCTCCATCCTATAGCTTTAGAACTCAATTCCAGGCAAACAAAAAGGCCTAAGAACGCGTTTGATAACGGCCGTGGATTTTCTCTTCCGTGGCACCGATTTCCTACGGCTCCAAGTTGGAAGTCTGGATCCTGTCACTTGCGGTGAACATGCCTAAAAGGCGCTTTTCCAATCTTCCTGCTGCACCAATCGGTGTCGAGGAAGCTGCCCAATCTGGCCCCACTTTCTGTGGAAAATGGGTGGGGTTCTTATCAAACCTACGGTGGAACTTATGGGAGAGGAGAGTAAAAAGAGAAAGTAGAGACTTGAGACACAGGAGAGAGGGGCAGAACAAAGGAATAAAAGGGAGAGACACAGAAGAATGAGAGAACGAGATAGAGGTGGGGAGAGGCAGAGAACAAATAGGGTCGGTACGAAGGGAGCAAAAAAGTTATTTGCTCTCCTCCTGCTCGTGGGGCCCAACAGATCCATGCTGATGAATGTGGGCAGGGGATAGAAAGATCGGATTAGGTGCATAATCTCAATATTCTAACTAGGGCTGTATATGAGCGGTTCAGATCGGTTTAACACTAAAACCAATAACTAAACCGAACCTGTCGGTTTTTTAATTAACCGATCTAATATGATAGATGGAGAGGGCTTAAACCGAACCGAACCGAATCAAATGGTTCGGTTGGGTTGGGTTCGGTCAGTTAAATCGTTGTTTTTTATTTTATTTTTTTGAAAATTAGACATTGAAAATTTCAAAATGATAATACCCCATCCTTTGCATTTATTCCAATATTTAGTGTAAACATAAAAATCTAACATTCTAAATTGGACTAAACGTATATAAAAAATAATTGTACTAAAAAAAGAGAGTTTGGACTAAATGCAAGCGCACAAAAAAAAAAAAAAAACCAACTTACAGTGAAACATTCATTTCACATGATACTATTTGGAATTACAATAAAATAATAGTTCATGTAAAAAAAAGCCACACACAAACGGAATCTGTATCAGAACCCACTGTATTTTTCAGAAATAAAAGTTTCTTAACACATTGGTTAGATCAGACTAAAACCAACAATCAAAAGGCTAGGCTCTATTGGCTTTTCTAGCATTCTCAAGAGTGCAGCATTCTGATAAAAACTTCATTGAAACAAGGTAGGAATTATGATGGAAGGAAAACACCGTGTATAGTAATCCCTCCATCTGCGATGAAGTATCAAAAGGCATTTGAGAGATTAGAGGAGATGCACTGAGGCAGTGTTGACAGTTGAGTTTATGTGAGAATGGAGTTGTGGAATGTAATTTTGAAAGTAGTAAAAAACGAAACCCTAAGGCTAAAATAGTAAAAAAAGCAACACTTAAGTTACTACATACGGTCGGTATAGTTTAAGCGGTTAACCGTGAGCTCAAACCGATAACCGACCGATGTAAGCAGTTTTTATGATTTTCAAACCGTTAACCGAACCGATCTACTATAAACCAATCCGAACCGCTCAGTTCGGTTCGGTCGATTTGGTTCGGTTTTACGGTGATACTTGATTTTTTGTGTAGCCTTAATTCTAACATTTCATTTCATAAGTTTAATATAGTGAGGGTGGAGAAGGTGGGTCCCACTTACAAATCGGAAGGATCTCACCCTCTTAAATCCAAACTTGTCACAAAATCCGATGATGAGGAATCAACCCAATAAGAGATTCTTGAGCTCTTAGTTGACTACTGCAAATTGACATCCAAGAAATCATGTAATGTCCCAAATAGAAGACGCTTGGGATTCTCATTTCAAGGTTCTACGGGAGAATAGGGCGATATATCTTAGCCATGTAATCAATACGGATTGCAGCTATCATTAGGTTCCAACTTCCATAGTTAAGCATCACAATTGAAAATAACTAAATTTCCCTTTCATGTATTACTCTACTCTACCACGTGGGGCTTATTTAATTTAGAGAAGAAATTCACTTTTCATATAAGGATAATACAACAAAGATGGACTAGTGAACATAATATAAACATAAAGAAGCACAAATGTAAGAGAATCACTATGCAAGTTTTCATCCATCCAATTATATCTTGAGATCCATTAGCTGGCAAAATGTAACACCCCAATCCCACATCGGATGTGCTAGGTGTCCGGATCCTGGCTATAAGTCCGGACCCCCGCCTATTGCAGCATGAGGCCTTCTAGGACGCCAGTAGGCCAACCTAGAAACAAAACCGTGCGGGCCGAAGGCCTGAAGCGGATAATATCGTGCTGGTGGGACAAGTTTATGACACAAGGCTCAAGAAGAAGTGGACGATATCATGCTGGTGGGACGGGTGCCATCAGTGGGAGGTGGGATGTTTTCCCATTATCACCTATAAAGCAATCACACCAAAGCCATGGATGTCGCATTTTTCAGTAACTTTTATTGTGTAAAGAAGCTTTGTAGTTAAAGAAAAAGGAAAAAAAAATGCAATCTGTTTCATATCATGAACTCAAGAATCTGAAAGAGTGAAAAGTTACTAGTATCAAAGCTAACTTAAAATTCTTACCCTTTAGAATTTTCGCGTGATTTGGTGAGTAGAAAATTGGAGAGGGAAGAGTTTTTCTTGAAAGAAGTCTATTTCTCCTTTTACGATCTCATTTATAGGAAATTTTTTTTTACTTTATGACAAAAAGTATAATATATAAAAGGCTTTCTCCCGAAGGGGAAAGAGAAAATACCTTCCCCTCTAGTATATTTGGTTACCACAACTACTACTCATACATATCATCACTGAAAATTTATTTTTTAGTTTTTTATAGGTGCTGTAAATACTCTCACATTAATGGCACACACTACCCAAGTTTATAACCAACAAAGCTTTAATTTCCATGGAAAGTGAGATTCCTCGCCAATGAGATATTAGTGGATTGGTTTATATAGTTATTTGCTAGTTTCAAAAAATGTATAAAAGCAAATTTTGCATTCCATTTTGTCCATTTAAATCAAAAAATCAAAGATTTACTACTAAGTGTCACTTCCATAAGAGGACTGTCTGTCTAAATATTTCCTCATTTATCCACCTTATAAAGATATTCTTTTTGGCTTTGTTTCCTCATCCAAATACCAATGCGGTCAATATTCTACCCAAAAAAAAAAAAAATGATGTAGCTGGAAGAATCAAAAGGACAAATTTTAGCAAGCTTTAATTTGTGCTATTCAATTTCTACAAATGTTCAAATGTATTGTAGGAGTCAATCATTGGATAGTGTGCCAATTTACCCAATAAGTGACATTGATACACGGGCTGGTATCTCAATTTGCACGTTGGTAAACTACTCTCACAACCTCATGATGAATCCTATGAGAAAAAAAAAAAAAAAAAATAGTGTTCATCCTAATGTGTTGGATTTGAGAGTGTAACTTTTCTAATAATTTGGGCCAAGACCAGACTGGAGAAACAGAAATGATGTAGCTGATCCTAGCATAGCTGGACAAGGCTTTGATGATGGATATAATATCATAAGAATGAGGAAAAAATTAAACCATAGTTGCGACGACAAGGATTTGATGATGACAAAAATATCATATGATAAAATACAAAAGTTGGGTCCCACTTGCGGTTCGAACGGTTAGGAACAACTAATGCCTCCATTAGACGGACTGCCTTTTTTTTTTTTTTTTTTTTTTTTTGTGGTGTGTGTGTTACGTAATGACATTCATGCGCACCCAGTGCTGATCGGACAAATGTTCATGGCCCCACTTGATGCTCAATTCAGAGGGGTCCACACAGAGGATCCCCCTTGAATCACACTTGATGATTAATTCATAGGGGTGGAACCCCCTTCAATGACGCAGATTCCATGGGGTTGCACCCATTTTAGTGGTCTAGATTATTGGATTCTCTAATATTTTTAAAATATGAAGTCTAAGAACTTTGTGGCCGTTGTCCAAGGGATTAGGATGATCGAGTGGGCATCGAATTTTGTACACAAGTAGGGTTCATCCAGATCTTCCGAACCCACCCAGACCATCCCTAGGTGGGCCCAAAACAAAAACAAAAAAAAATAAAAATACTATCCATTTCATCAACAATTTCCCATCTTACATTTCCTAACCCCAAAACAATTACCATCCATTTCATCTGCATGATCAAAAGCCCAAAAAGAAAGAAAAAAGAAACCATAGAGCATAAAAGCTAGCACTGCGTCCCATCCATCTCTCCCTTCTCTTTTCTACCTACAAAGACATAAACCCCAAATCCAAAATCCACTGGATTCTCCACTTCAGAAAACCCTATAAAGCGTAAAAATTACCAGATCTCCCTGAGATTTCCACCTCTAAAAACCCAAAATCCATAAACATAAGCAGCCCATTTCATCTCACAGTGACCCCAGTACAAAAAGAGTAATTAGCAATTAAACATGACCCATCAACCATCCCCAAAAAACACACACATAGAGAGAGAGAGAGAGAGAGATAATAAATCCATGTGAAAGACATCAAAAATCAATGCCAAGCAATCTGTAAGGCCGTTCACTTCCTTAAAAGCCACAGCTCAATCACCCCACATCTTCAATCTTCCCATCCCAAAACCAAAACTCCAAAATAATCAAAACCCATTTCATTTCATCCCATCCCATCCCATGATAAATCAAGAAACAAAAAGAAAGAAAAACCCAGGAACAACACAAGCAAAAACAAAACAATTATCAATGCAAAGATCCCATCTTTCCTCCAATTTCCAACCACCAAAACAAACCCATCAAAAAAATAAAATAAACACACACGCAAACAACAACAACACCACCAACACAATAGAATATTTGAATATGAAAAGCAAAACGAATCAATCACCTTGGTATTTACCGTCAGGACAAAATCCCACGAAAGGCTCGAATTGCAGCAGTTTAAACTCTTGCTTGATTCCGGAAGCATTGGTGATCCCAACTTCATCGGCTCTTCCATCTCCACCGTCCATTTCCCGTTTCAATGCCTAAAGCTATTAATCTACTCTTCCAACAGAGGAACTAAAAAAAATATCTCAATCTCATGAGGGTCATCTATCTCTCTCTCTGCACTTGGTTCTTATTCTTGAACAAGTGCTTTCAAAACGTCAACAGCGGCGAAAGAGAGAAAGAGATGGGCCAGGAGAGTTACAGATGGCGTTGCTTTTACACGTGTCATGGACGACGTCAGAAGAATGCCATGTCAGCAAAGAGGGGAGGATAAATATCTGGCAGCAATGTGGGTTCAGGTTCAGATATTTTTTGTACCAAGAAAAGATCTGTCTGCAATTCTCTCTCTGTGTGTGTGGGGGTAATGGTAATGTCACTTTGCCACGAAAACCACGGAATTCAATTCAATTCCCATTAACTGCCTGATGAAAAAGTAGAAAACTTGACTGCACTTTTCCTGTTACAGTCCGACAATGAAATCATAAACTTTTTTTTTGTTGCAAGTTCAAACGGTGGGTGGGTCGGTGGTTGGGTGTAAGAGAATTTCAAATGCTCTAGTTTTTTTGAAATCACATTCAATAATTTATCCTTTAAACGGTGGGTGTGTTTGAGAATTTCCCATGGTATAGTTTTGAAATTTTGGATGCGACCCATCCAAAGACACTGCACTACCTGCGATCGTAAATAAATTATAAAGGTTCGAAAGTAATTTTATTGAAAAACCTTCATACGGCACGCATGGTACAGCCCAACACGTCATGTGACGACCGGAGCTCCCCAGCAATCCGTGCCGGCACGACTGAAGTGCGTGCCACGGCGGGGCTGGGAGTTTGTTGACATCTCTACGTCATGCATCCCCCTATCCCCATCAGGTGTCTTGCATCCAGGATTTGCATAATTAGATGCCCACTTCGCTATGGAGCTGTACTCGAGACCTAGTAGGACCTAAACCCAACTAGCATTAGTGCCCACTTAGACTTGATGATCAATTAAACTATTTGTTTGCATAGACAGCTAGGTCTGTGTGTATGGAGACAAAAGCCATTATTGGGGCCATGACCAAATCGACCATGAATCGGACTAAAACCCACCCCTTTGTATTCCTGATGCAAGACAGCTGATGGGGATAGAGGGATGCATAACGATCAACAGGGGGAAGGGGCTGGATTAGATTTGGCTGTGGATTAGGGCAGGATCAATATCATTTTGATAAAAAAATATTTAGCCTTTGATTTAAGAGGCACAAAGTTTAATGGCTTTGCATAAGTGTGATTTTGTTCTCATTAAATTCAATAGTTAATAATGGTTGGAGTCAAATTAAGACCAATATTAATTGATGAGAAGTAGATATATGAGAAAGTCAAAGTGTTGGTTCTAGAGGCCCACCTACGGATGGGTGGTTTTGAAGGCCCTACTTGGTGGTTTTGAAGGCCCTACTTGTGTATTAAATATGGGGCCTATGTGATCTCCTAACTCTTGATCACCGACACAAAAATTTTAACCCCTTAAAGAAATTTTACACAGTTGATCCGACGGTGCAAAGTAAAATAAATATATCAATAATCAATGGTTGATAAAGTTAGACATCCAGTCTCCCATATCATCAGCCCCAAGATTCTAGGATGGGGTAAAATCTTCCTGCACCGACAACTATCCATGTAATTGTAGAAGTATATGCTTTACATATGTGTATCTCTATAAATGGATTCTCTGGTAGAATAGAAGTATTAAAGGGCGCCATAATATGTGGGAAGACCATTCAAGCTATGAATGACAAGGTATCTGAAAGATGCTTGTTCTTTTGAATATGTATTGATTTAGTTTTGAGACCTTGATAAGGAGGCACGCTCCAATGCAACCCAAACTTTTCTAGATGTTTTCAGCCCAACAACATGAGCCAACACAGCTTCAGACATTGTAGCATTGATCCAATCGAGCACATTAATTTAGATCTTGTTGGATCCAGGTGTAGAAATTAGGAATAACATCTTTGGATGCATTTCCATCAAGATCCATCACAAACTCAGGTGAACAAGAAACTCTGGCCGCTCATGTGAAACTGAGGTGCCAATGGCACTGGGGTATCAGTGCTCTGGCGATGAAATCTGGTTTTGTAGAGATCTTTCTTGTTGAAAAAGATGAATACTTTGAAGAGTAATCGTCTCAACGAAGAAGATGAATTGTGCAGGACCCTGAGACGGTGGTCTTGCATCTCTGATAACTAGAGAACTCGAACATGACTAAAACCAGAAACACAGAGCAGGAAGATGTTCTGTTTTCATTGAGTCATTCAAGTTACAGTTATAGAATTTAATATTTATATATATAGAGTACAACAGAGCGACTATTTACTGATGAAACTAATAACTAATTACGGCTCTAAGCTTTATTATAGTTACAACACTATCATGTAAGAAACACATGAGACAGTGGTTGTTATAACTGTTGGATAAATTAAGTTCAGTTACAACTGTAAGTGTTCAGCTGAGTTATGGTTCATTCACTTCAGTTAATCTGAGCAGTCCAAATCTGTTTAGTGTCAAGCATGTTAAGCACCCAAATAAAAATAAAAAATCCCCCTTTCTTATGTTGCTCTGCTTCTCATGTGGAGCGTATTTTATTGAAAAGGAAATCCACATTCTATAAAAGGATTGCACAAGATAGACCAACTTGAGAAAAACAATATAAACAAATGTTTGCCCTCATATTTATTCTGCTACTGAAACTTAAGATAATCACTTACACAAGTTTTCAAATCTTGAGATCCATTAATTGACTCAAGGTAACCATGGGATGAGGCTTGAGAACAAGTTCTTTTGCAGCAGATAACTGTTGAGACACATGACACATGATCGGTTGAGCTTGTAGGTAAGAACTTAAGCATCCAAGTGCAAATGCCCTATCAAAACCACTTCATCTTCCAATCAGTGGGAGGTGTTTGTCTAGTATATCCTTCGACAATATCCTTCTGCCTCCTACATTGATAAGAATAAGAGGAGCTCGCCAGGATGCTTTTCCATAATCACCTCTAGAGCAATCATACCAAAGCTATATACGTCGTACTTTTCAGTTACTTTCATTGTCTATGCAAGCTCTGCCAAGCAAAAAAGCAATTTAATTTTTCATATCGTCAACTCATGTATTTGAAAGGACTTAAAGGTTAATGGTGTTTATACAGTTCGGTCCTGAAGGTTAGAAATCCTAAGTTCTAAAGTGGATTTAAATATGTAAGGAAATTAATTTAGGCCCATTACTTGGACCACAAGTCCTTTCCTTTCTAGAAGTATGGTCATAATAGGAATTCCGTTTTCATAGGATACATATGCTATAATTTCTCAAAAGGTTTCCTAATGAGATAGTTTCCTTAATATTCTCTACCTTGATGGATGGTTGAGATTAAATCTAAAGTAAACCTAATTGGAAATTTGGTCCTCTCTCCACCTATAAATAAAGCCTTTGGTCCATCACAAAGGCTACACACACAAAATCAACACATTAAGGTTTATAGGCAAGGAGAGAGAAACCAAAACCATTCACCCAGCCTCTTCTTCGACGGATCTCAACAATAGCGCCAGACAGCAGGATCGGAAAACTCTCTGCATCAGGATGTCTGGAGGTACTCTTCAACTTATTTAAGATTGAATCATATATGTGATTATCATGTTGTTCACGATCTTAGGGTTCATGTTAATAATGATATAACATGTGGTATCAGAGCATGGTTTAAGAACACATGATCGTCCATTAATTAGGGTAACTTCTGCCACAATTTATTGATCCAATTATTATAGCCTGCATGAATGGTTTAAATTTATGTTATTCCACAATTTTAATTTGACCACGACTGTTTGATCGTGATTTATTTAAAGTTTTGATTTTTTTTATTATGACGCATAAAACTCCTGCGTAAGTTGAAAAAAAAAATACCAATTGAAGAGAGGTTTTGTTTTAAGATTCTCTGACGATCTTGTTTTCGTTGCTGAATGGAGGGTTTGGATGTGGTTGGTGAAGGGTTTTCAGTACTGCCAACATCAGCACTAATTAAAGTTAAATAATCCGGATTGTTAGCAAATTTATATTAATCAATCCTGACCGTCCAGATCAAGATTGCATGGACCGTAACTTGACCGACCAACTGGTGTCAATGATGTGATTATTATGTTAGCAATCGTGTCCGACCAACATGATTTTCTGTGCTGCGGCTGTTGTCTGGGCTCTCAGGACCACCATTTTTTTTTTTTTTTGTTTTGCTTCTCATAGTTTCATTCTGTTTATGGAGATGGTGGAGAGAGAAAAATATCTTTTATTTTTATATACATATGTGTCATGGTCAATTGGTCATGGTATCGTGGGCCGTGGGCCCAGAAAGATATAATGGTAATGTGGACTGATGAGCCCGACGGGTTGGGGCTTTCAGCCCCAACGTCGGACAGCCCTTCGGGGCTCGGCCTCCTTATCAGTACTTTTCATATATCAAATTATCTATCATGAATGCATGCAACATATAATGTTTATGTTCATATTAAGCTAATTTTGATCACCATAGTTGTATGCTTATGGTTAGGTCTCACCACAGTGACCCTAACAATTAAACACTGATATTTGGCCATAATAATACCATTATGATGTTTACATTACATATTGTTCAAGCGCATGAAACATTTAGTCGCCCACAGGCGGATTATATTCATACGTTTGAACAATAATTAAGGAGTGTTTGTTCATAATTAAGAGTAACATCACTCAATAGCACCACTTTGAATATGACGACCTTAGATGGTATAATGTGTAGAAATTATGGTAACTACCCACAGGAGCACCTAAATTTTATGTCGTATATATTCATATCTTATGCATGTGTTGTCTTCTTTTAATTGAAGCCTTGTTGTTGTTTCTCTATTACAGTTGTTGCACCCACTAATCTGAATTCGCATGCTACCTCTGTCACTAAGCTCAATGGAACCAACTTTTCAGAATGGAAAGAGCAAGTTGAGTTCACATTGGGGGTACTCGAACTGGATATGGCTCTTCTTAAAGATAAGCCAGCTTCACTTACTGAAAAAAGTACCCCTGACGAAAAGGCCCTCTTTAATACTTGGGAGAGGTCTGACAGACTAAGCACCATGTTTATGCGAATGACTATTGCCACCAACATCAAAACATCACTTCCCACACCTGAGAATGCTAAGGACTATATGAAGGCCATTGAAGATAGGTTTAAGACTGCAGACAAATCCCTTGCTGGGAAACTAATGGCAGATCTTACAACCATGAAGTTTGATAGCACTCGCTCAATGCATGAGCATGTCATTGAGATGACCAACCTTGCTGCTAAACTTAAGAATTTGGGATTATCAGTGGATGAGGCCTTTCTTGTCCAATTTATCCTAAATAGTTTACCTCCTCAGTACGGGCCTTTCCAAATTCACTACAACACTATTACGGACAAGTGGACAGTGAATGAATTGGCTAATAAACTGGTTCAAGAGGAGGCCAGGCCGAATCAACAAGGTATTAAAGTAGCTCATCTCGTTCAAGGAGCTAGACATAAAGCTGGGAAAAAGAATAAATCAGGCCAGAAAAGGGCACCACCCAGACCTAATGAGGCTAGTCAGAACCCCAAGAAGAAAAAGAAGGAAGACGTATGTAGATTTTGCAAGAAACCTGGACATTTTCAGGCAAACTGCATTAAACGTAAAGAATGGTTCGAAAAGAAAGGTAACCCTATGGGTTTCGTAAGTTATTTCGAATCAAATCTTACTTATGTTTCTTCTTGTACTTGGTGGATTGACACTGGTGCTAATGTTCATGTTTCCAATTCAATGCAGGGATTCCTTACGATCCAAACCATAAACCCAAGTGAGAACTATCTTTTTATGGGGAACAAAGACAAAGCTCCAGTTGAAGCTATTGGCACTTTTCGTCTTGTTTTAGATAGCGGCTATCAGTTAGACTTATGTCAAACTCTTTATGTTCCGTCTATTTCTCGTAATTTGGTTTCTGTAAGCACACTTGATAAAGTTGGTTATTCGTTTGAAGTAGGAAATGGTAATTTCAGTTTATTTAAAAATTCTAGTCGCATTGGTTCTGGAATATTGATTGACGGGCTATACAAGTTACATCTTAATAGTCCATTTACTGAAACCCATCTTACCCTGCATTCTAAGGAAACAAAAAGAAAGTCATCTAAAAACGACTCTTATTTCTTGTGGCATAAAAGACTGGGTCACATATCCAGTGAAAGAATCAAACGATTAGTAAAAGATGGTGTCCTTCCGGATCTAGATTTTACTAATATTACAGTATGTGTGGATTGTATTAAAGGCAAAACAACAAAACACACAAAGAAAGGAGCCACAAGAAGTACTCAGCTTCTTGAAATAATTCATACAGATATTTGCGGACCCTTTGATGTTCCAACCTTTGGGGGAGAAAAATACTTCATTACCTTTATTGATGATTACTCACGTTACTGTTACCTATACTTGTTGCATTACAAATCTCAGTCTGTGGATGCTGTACAAGTATTCATTACTGAAGTCGAAAGGCAACTAGATAGAAAAGTGAAAATCATAAGGTCAGATAGAGGTGGTGAGTTTTATGGTAGGTATGATGAAACAGGACAGCATCCTGGACCTTTTGCAAAACTCCTCCAAAAGCTTGGAATTGTTGCCCAATACACAACGCCTGGTTCTCCATGGCAAAATGGTGTAGCTGAAAGGCGAAATCGTACATACATGGAAATGGTTAGATCCATGATGAGTCATGCCAACTTACCTATATCCTTGTGGATGGATGCTCTACGTACAATTGTTTATATCTTGAATAGGGTTCCCAGTAAGGCAATTCCAAAGACACCTTTTGAACTGTGGAAAGGATGGAAACCTAGTTTAAGACATCTCCAAATTTGGGGTTGCCCAGCTGAGGCTAGAGTCTACAATCCACATGAAAAGAAATTGGACCTTAAAACGACCAGTGGTTACTTTATTGGTTACCCAGAAAAGTCCAAAGGATTTAGGTTTTACTGTCCTAACCATAGTACAAGAATTGTTGAAACCGGTAATGCCAGATTCTTTGAAAATGGTGAAATCAGTGGGAGTAATAAAATTAAAGATGTGATCATTCAGGAAATCAGGGTACCTATCCCTTTACCCTCCATTCCGAAAGATGTTGGAAATCCTCCCGTTGTTGAACCACAAGTCCTTTCCTTTCTAGAAGTATGGTCATAATAGGAATTCCGTTTTCATAGGATACATATGCTATAATTTCTCAAAAGGTTTCCTAATGAGATAGTTTCCTTAATATTCTCTACCTTGATGGACGGTTGAGATTAAATCTAAAGTAAACCTAATTGGAAATTTGGTCCTCTCTCCACCTATAAATAAAGCCTTTGGTCCATCACAAAGGCTACACACACAAAATCAACACATTAAGGTTTATAGGCAAGGAGAGAGAAACCAAAACCATTCACCCAGCCTCTTCTTCGACGGATCTCAACAATAGCGCCAGACAGCAGGATCGGAAAACTCTCTGCATCAGGATGTCTGGAGGTACTCTTCAACTTATTTAAGATTGAATCCTATATGTGATTATCATGTTGTTCACGATCTTAGGGTTCATGTTAATAATGATATAACAAAATAATCCCAATTTCTTTTTTAGGTTTCATAAACTAATCAGATCAGATATTTTGCACAAAAACTCACCAATTGCAGTAATGAGAATAACCTAGTGTATAAGTACATACTTTAGTCGTATAGTCATGTGTATCTATCAATGTATTCCCTTCTTGGTTATCTGCAGGGATAAAATATCCCTTTCTCATGTTGCTCTACTTTCCATGTGGGGAGTATCTTATTGGAAAAGAAATTCACATTCATAATAGGCTTGTACAAGAAAGGAAAATGGAATTAAGAAAAAACAATACTAACACAAATATGTTCTGCTATTAAAACTTACTGCAGTAACTTGCATAGGTTTTCATCCATCGAATTATATCTTAAGATCCATTAACTGGCAAAAGCTAATTATGCGATGAGGTTCAGGAAGAAAGTCTCTGGAGGTAGATAGCTTTTGGGACACATGATACATGGTTGGACGAGATTGCGGATCCGAGCATAAGCATGCAAGTGCTATTGCCAGTGTCAAAACCACTTCCTTCATTTCCCGATCAGTGGGAGGTCGGAGGCGTTGGTCTAATATATCTTTCAATAATATACCTTTTGTCTCCGATGTTGATAAGGATGATAGGAGATCACCAGGATGCTCTCCCATAATCACCTCTAGAGCAAGCACACCAAAGCTGTATACGTCGCATTTTTCAGTTACTCTCATTGTGTAAGCAAGCTCTGCAAAGAAAAAAAAGAAAGTGACTTTAATTTTCATATCATGAACTCAGGTGGGAGTTGGTGGAGTGGCATGAGGCATGAGTTTTTTCCGTTTGAAACTACACCAGATTTGCCCGGTGTGTGTTTGTGTGGGGTTTAGCGGGTGCCACCCTGGTAATTAGTCATGATGGGTCAAAGTATGAAAGACCTCAGTGAGACAGTGACCCACACATATATATTATGAACTCACATACATTTAAAAGGTGTCTACCATAATTGCTAATAGTTTCAAAGCTAGCCTAGTAGTTAAAAAGGAAAAATATTGACATTAAGAAACAAAAAATAACTGCCATCTTACTCCATTTCGCCTGATTTGGATGGGGAAAATCTGTTCTTTATAAAAGAAATTATGTTCTCATATTTGGTTTTTCAGAAGAGATGGGTAATTCTAATGTGAAGTGCATTTAAAAAAACAGAAGGCGAAAAAGTTTTCTGCTTAAATGGGAAAGAGTCTATCTGTAATAGTTATTTGTTTGTTTCAAAGTAGTTTCTTTCCCATAAAACTCTATACATTCAAATCCCATCTGTTGGGAGTCATTGCTCGTGAAAGTTGTTGAATTCCAAATTTCTCCACCCAGTGCTGTTACGTTTTTCTGAGGAATAAAAACTATAAATTTCAGCAAGAGTTTGACCTATGACATCTTAATAAATGCTCAGTCAAAGGATAGATCAGGTCTTATAGAAATGAGCCAATGTAGTTGAGTGAAATCCGTATGTGATATTGCATATGTTACAATCTACAAAGGCTGGAAAATCTCCTACATCGTCTTTTGTTTCACCCCACAATACTTTGGGAAGAGCAGCCCCCTGCTCTCAAAACATCTATAGTAGTAAGTGAATATATATAGATACATTGGAAAACGCTCATCCAAATGAAATGGTATTTAAGAACAAAAAAATAAATAGTCTATCATGGTATTTAAGATGCACATAAACCTCTTTTGGTTTAGAGAAAATAATCTTCTCACAAGGGTATTTACGAATTGCCTCAGTTGTAGAAGAGAACCTAGATCATGTACTCTTTTGTTGGACCAAACTGCCATTCTTTGAACCATTAGAACTTATGGCCATAACATCAAGTATATGCACGTGCGTGCATTCACACCCATCAAACCACGGTGTGTTTCCAAAATCTATATAAGAAATCTTGGTCCTCTTCCAAAAATCCAATAAAAATCATGAGTCCACTCTCAAAATCCACAAGAATGCCCTTGATTTGCCCCCAAAACCAAACTACCTATTAGGGCCTGCAACAAAAAATCCCAGTTTCGCCGCTACTAATTGAGAATCTTGCAGGATGAGGTCATCTCGTCCCAAAAACCCTCCCATTTCCACCTTTACCTTCATGGGTGAATCAGTCATGGGCTGTGAGATGGGATGGGTCATGCATAAAATATGAATGGTTGGTTTATCGATCCTGTGTCCAAATCATTGATGTGGTGGTCCCAAAGACATCCCACCAATCCAATATAAGTGGGCACATGAACTTGTTCTAATGGTACCTTAAGTAGCAATGAGTCCAGATCTTCATCTGTAAGCAGCATATGAAAATTTACATTGTAGGAACTTGGCATGTAGGTGCATTTACATTGTGGGAAAATCTTCTCTGCACATGGGACGAACGCCACCAATGTGCAGTGAACATTTTTCTAAGGGATCAACATAGACAATATTTTGTTGTCAGGAATGAAATAACTAGATATCTAATCTACCATTAATCAATAGATCCTACCAGATGTCTTAAGATATCTTATCCACTATTAATCAATAGATCCTACCTAAGTGTCACTGTAAACTTCTTTGTTTCATGTACCAGGATTTTTTATTTTTATAAATAGTGAAAAATGAATAATCAAAAGTAAATATAAAAAAATGACTGTTAAATAAATTCTTCTTTAGTGGAAATTAAATGAAAGAAAGATGAGAAATTGAATACCCCGCCATCATTCAAATCATAGGAAGGTTAAGGTCCCATCTACGTCATTGCCTCTTATATCCATCACCCCCGCCTCATATCCTTCATCGTTCACCTCTTTGATAACATTTCAGAACTCATTAAACCATTAGTTCCTATGTATTATATGCAAATAAAAAAGACACCAGTGTAGTATATTTCTTATTGACATTACTGCGCAGGATCCAAACTCAGTAACTGATAAAAATTAGGAAAGATTTCACAACAGCGCTCATGTTTCGCGCCACTCAAACAAAAATCCTGGGTCCACCACTATATATATAGGGATAAAAAGGGAGACGTGCAAGAGATGTTGTGGATAGGAGGTGGATGATGTTTCATCCAATCCATCTAATCTTTACCGTACGTTGAATTTTCATGCCCCAAAACATCAACAGTTCATAGAATACATTAAAAAATTTTAGTAGAAAGATTGATTTAGATCCTTTGAAGGTAGAGTTTCACCCTATTCGTTTAGTATCAACCATTCAAAAGTAGGGATAGAAATCAGTACTTCCCTAAACTATTAGGAACTCTGCCCTAAATTTAGTGGGTTGGTCGAAGCCCACATTCATCCAACAATGTCTAAAATTCACCGGTCCCTTACTGGGGATGGCCTATGGCCACAGCCAGCTCTCCATGAAAAGTGTTGTAGATGATTTGAACCTAGTTTATAGTGTTTTCTACTTTAATCTATTTATGAAAAATGAATGTAGTTTAATCTATTTACGAAAAATGTATGTAAAGTTTTAGTATGCTATGACTTACTTTGTATTCAATTAGATAATTTTAAACATACTAATTAGTTAATTAAAAGATAAAATGGGGGGAAAAATGAACATACAATTAAATGATTTACCTGGAGCGACATATCCATAAGTGCCTGCAAGCATAGACCAATTGGATGAATCAGGCTTTAGAAGTCTGGCAGTGCCAAAGTCAGAGATACGAGCCTCAAACCCCGTATCCAATAAAATGTTGTTGCTTGATAAGTCACGATGAACAAATGGAGGATTGCAATCATGGTGCATGTACGAAAGAGCGTGGGCTACACTTTGAACAACCTTAGCCCTTTTTATCCAATCTAATTCAATAGCTTCCCCATTTTTCAGGACTTTAGCCAAACTTCCTGTTTCCATATACTCATACACGAGAAAAGAACATCGTGGATGAGAGCAAAATCCATAGAGCTTAACAATATTGCGATGACGAATTTCTGTTAATGCTTGTATCTCCTTTTTAAAACTCCTTTGGTCAATTTGCTCACCATCTTCCTGTGGGTGGAGTTTTTTAACTGCTACTGCTTCACTTGTAGGTAGATTTGCTTTATAAACCTTTCCGTATCCTCCCTCTCCAATGCAAAATTTATCGTCAAAATTCTCTGTTGCTTCAATGATGCCTTCATATGTGTTCTTTCCATCACAGTTCCATATTGAAAAGAGATCTTGATTGCGTACCTCTTGAACCACATTCTCAACAATCGTTTTTCTCCCACGAAGAACGAAAAAGATGACAACTAAAGCACAAAGGAGGAATGAGACCCCTACAAAACAGAGAATAATGATGACCGTATATTTCTTGTTTTTCTTTCTGTCACCGTGACTTGTTGGAGTGGAATTGCAAGGTTGCAAGCTTTGTACTTCACCGCATAAGCCTTTATTGTTAACAAATGCTTTCGGTGAGGCAATTAGAAATGCTCTATTATCAGGTAGAGGACCCTCCAAAAGGTTATATGATACATCAATGGACAACAAACTTATCATCTCTTTGAAAGAAGAAGGAATAGAACCATTGAGCATATTGTGAGAAAGATTTAAATTTTCCAACTTGCTTAACTTCCTAAGCTGAGATGGTATTTCTTTTGAGAGCGAATTTTGACTTAAATCAAGTATTGTCCCAAGGCCTTCAAGATTACCAATTTGAAATGGAATGCTTCCATTCAAATTATTGTTATTTAACTTCAAAGACCACAGTTTGGTGCATTTTTCTATCTGTTTTGGAATGGGCCCTTCAAAGTTATTCACAGATAGATCAAGAAGTTCTAGATTGTTTAGTTGTCCCAATTCTTCTGGCACTAAACCTGAAAGTTTGTTGTCATTTAAGCTCAAGTTGTATAGCTCAGACATCCTCCCCATTTCAACAGGAATCTCTCCCTCCAGGCGGTTGCTAGAAAGGTCAAGTAAACAAAGCCCATTCAATTGCCCAATTTGAGGAGGTATTCTACCTGAAATATTATTCCTGGAGAATTTTAGCGCGGTCAAATTGAGGAATTTTCCCCAATTTGATGAGAGCTCCCCATATAATTTATTGGAACTCAAGTCAATGTATTTTAAATTGGGGTATACGCCAAAGACTTCAGATGCATTTCCAGTGAGCTGATTTCTTTGAAGCCTCACTACTTGTAAGGTTATGCAATCTCTCAAGCTTTGAGGAATTGGACCACTGAAATTGTTAGAAGCTGCCCTAAAGTCCATTAGAGAGCCACCTTGACATATTTGAGGCAAATAACCCGACAAGTTGTTGGAAGTCAAGAGTCTGCAAATTTGTTAAGTTTGCTATTTCGAGGGGTAATGAACCAGACAAATGATTTTCATGTACTGAGAGCCAGGTTAATTTTCTCAAGTTACCAAATGATGGAGGAACATGACCAGAAATTTGATTTAGCTGAAGGAACAAAAGAGTTAGTTCGGTCAAGTTTCCCAAGGTGGGAGGAATAAATCCGGTGAGATTGTTTTCGCTGAGGTCCAATGAAACCAGGCTTCTCATGTTTCCAATTTCTAGAGGAATTGTGCCAGAAATCTGGTTTTTGTAAAGATACAAAGTAGTTAGTTGGGTCAAGTTTCTCAAGGTGGGAGGAATAAATCCGGTGAGATTGTTTTTGTAGAGCTCCAGTTTAACAAGGCTTCTCGCGTTACCAATTTCCAAAGGAATTGTGCCAGAATTTTGGTTTTCATAGAGGTACAAGTACATAAGATTGCTCAATCTCTCAATAGTCAAAGGGATGGAACCTGTAATATTATTGGTAGACAAGGCGAGGCCGGTTAGCTTGCTTAAATTTCCCAATGATGGAGGGATTGGCCCACTTATGGTGTTATTGTACAAGGACAGGACTGTGAGGTTGGTGAGCAGTCCTATTTCAGAGGGAATTTGACCACTGAGTTGATTGCCACCAAGTTGAAGATGTGAAAGACTGGTCCAATTGACAAAAAGAAGAGGAGATATTTCACCACCTAATATGTTGTCAGAGATGTTGAGGATGGAAATATGAGTGAGATTAGCAAGTGAGAGTGGCAGGGCACCTGAAAGTTGATTCATAGAGAGATCAAGAAAGACGAGGTGGGAAGAAGCACCGATCTGGCTAGGAATGTTTCCATAGACAGCATTGATGCTAAGGTCAAGACGGACAAGATTTGGCAAGGAAGAGAAATTGAGAGGATCAAGCTTACCTTGCAGACTACAATTGCTTAGGTTTATTTCTTTCACCTTTCCATGATCATTGCATGTAATTCCGGTCCAGTTGCAGGGAGAGCCATTGGCAGTGGGGAGAGACCATGAGTGGAGGAGCGCTTCACTTTGAAGGAGACTGCCTTTCCATTTGAGGAGAGCTTCGGCTTCTTCTTTCAACTCATATTTCATTGCTGCAGCATCGCATTTGCCAGACAAGGAATTGAACAACATCAGGACAAGTAGGGAGCTGAGGAGAGAGAATATTGTTGATCTCTCGGAGGCCATGTTGGTTGGGGGTGTGATAAGTAATAACTGTGGGTCTTCTTGTTGGAGAAATGGCTGTGGTCTGAGCCCCCATTTATAATAGTTTAGAGATCTTTCTTCTTGGTGGCGTTAGTTTTGTGTCCTATTGCAGCAATTGAGTTTAAAAAACGTTTTCTTTGCCAAAAGATGTTTTACTGCCAAATGTCAAAAAGATCTTGTTGCAGCTATTATTATTATTATTTTTGGTATGAAAAAAAGATGTGTTATTGCCAAATGTCGCAGCTATTGCAAAAATCCAAAAATGCCATCCACTCGGATTAGACAAAATCCATCCTGACGTGAGTGGGAGGGTATAATTCCCATTTTTGAACAAGTCTCCAAGTCATTTTTTGTAGTGGGACTTTGAAACTTTGTGTCACCACATGCTACCCGCAGTTATTTTCAATGAATGCTTTTGACGGGCCTAATTTTAGGTTAGTTGAACTAGGATTATAAATTGGCCCGAGCCGGCCAGGACCGGTACGCCGGTAATTGTTTCGTGCCCAGCTTGGCCCTGCCCTGCACAGCCAATGAGCCGCCCAGGCAAGGCAAGGCACGGCACAACGTTACCCAAGCACGGCTGGTCTGGCCAATTTGCCGCCGGAACGGCTCATTTTACACCCCTAGTTGAACATCATCATTAATAGTTGTGCCCGTTAAATCTTAAAATTATCTATGATTAATATACTATTAAACTCTAAGGCTATTAAATTATGGGTTAAAAGAATCTATGGACTGCCCTTTTGGCTTTCCCTTTCCATAAGAAAACCATTTCATCTATCCTTCTCCCATTCATAGACATTCATCTAAATGGGCCCCACAAATAGGACTCTTATAAAGAAATATGCAAGAACATTCTCCATCAATCCCACGCTACCGCTACTCATTGAGAATAAAATGAGGTGAGCCCTGCGGAAAACATTCCTCTTGCATAAGGGTAAAGACTAGAATTTTCAAAAACTAAGAAGGTCACGAATTCAAATTGCAGATCCTCTAGTGTAGTCTACAGGGCTTGCCACTTGCTTTGATTTAGTTAAACAGAAGTATAAGCAGTGCCGGAGTTAGGATTTTCTTACAAGGAGTAGGAGATGGTTTTTTTTTTATTCTTTTTCTAGTAAAAGGGAGCAGGGGTCAAATTTTTGTTTCTAGAGGGGACCAACAATATTGATTTTTCACTTCTAATTTAAAAATAAATGAATGTATTTTTGTAGAGTTTCTTTATTAATATCTAGAGATATTCCAAAATTTGAAGAAACTTCAATAGTTGCAAAGACATTATTTTTCAAGACTTTGAGAACAATTAAAATGCAAATTCATAGATGATTAAAAGCCCATGAATTGGTTATTTGTGATTGTTTGATGGGTCGTGATGCTTGTGGTGGGGCATGGATGATGGAGAGCATACTACTAATAGTAATTAATATCATAAAAAAGTGAAGAGTCAATGTGTAATATCCATGATGCTAAAGAAAAAAACAACATCTTCTTATGTGGACATTCATCAAATTTTGCTCCAATATGAGTTGGCCCCGCCATAAGATCGAACACATTAAAATTTAAACAAAGGACCAACTCCTATTTGAATCCAAAGGATAGCTATATGTCCAAATCCAACTATTTGTAGATTTCTTGAAAAATTGTGGAGGAATGTCTCTTAGGAGACTTCCAATTTGGAGAGGAAAGGGGAGAGAAGGAATGATTTACTTTAGCTAACTCCTGATCAAAACTCCACTTAATAAAATAAGAACAAGATAAAACTAACCTCTAGACTTTTCTAAGTTCTCTCCTGAACATGTATCCTCCCCTCCCTGTACCTTGCCGCCCTGATGTCAATGGGTGAGCTATGACCAGTTCATGACTTTAGATTAAGCAGGCGTGGTGTCATGAGCAATGGCCGGCATTTTGTTTAAACCAATGAATAATATGTGGCATTACCCTAGGACCAAGATGGCATAAATTTGGCCGGCCCAACATTTGGGCCAATCTGATCCACATTAGCATACGCATTATGATATCTGTTGGTTGGTATGGCTGGTTCGTGTTTCGGTCGGATTGAGCATTAAGGGTAACATGTGTAGGTGCAGCCTGAACTTGACCAATTTTTTTAACTGAAGTTGAAAACCAAAACTAGAATCCTTAATTAACAATTGGAGTTGGGCTGGAATAGAGCAGGTCATCATACTATCATCATAGTGCAACTAGCAGGTTGGGTTATGTTTGAGTCAGACTTGTGGGCTTAAACGTCAGATTTAAACAGGACCCAAGATTAAATGGGTGGGCTTCCGATTGAATCAATATCTGTATACCTTATAGCGTTCAGATTGGTAGCCTTCAGGTCGGGTTATGTTTAACTGTTGGAGGGAGCCCCATGTTGATTTTGAAATTAATAGAGATTTAAATGCGCTGAGGTGTCCCACATATATTTAATAGAGATAATTAGCGAAAGGTCCCTAGAATTGAATCTATTCAGCCTCCAATTCTCAGGCAAATTCTTTTTAAGGGCTCTGGTCCAAGCAGCTAGACTGTTTGCAGCCAGAGGTTCCTGAATATAATTTTCATGACTGATTTGCCATTTTCAATTGTTTAGGCATAAAATTTTGAATTTTAAAATTTCAAATCTTTCATTCTCCCTCTGTCAAATCTATCCTACCAAAGGAACCACTTCTTTGTTTCTAGTTTCTATAAGCTCTATTTCCGGTTTCTGCAATAGTAACGAGCAGCACCACGCAATCCCACACGCTTGTTCGGCGGCGGCGGCAGCGCTGAGGATCATGTACTCTTCCGCGGCTGCGCGTGGTGTCTGGATATTTGGGGCAGCAACAAGTATCGAAATCCCTGTTTGTTTATGCACTTTGTAACCAAGCCCGATTTCCAACCGCCCTTCCACTTGTCTAAACAAGACAAGGTTTCTTGTTGTCTTTAGTTAATAATAAATAAAGAGTGCACGAGTACCCCAGATTCAAAATCTGGATTTGGGTCTGTCACAATAATCCTCGCCTTTATGAGTCACCCACGTGATTCTGTGCCTTCTTCTGAATCATGGGAAATCGGGCGAAGATGGGGTTTGAATCAGGGAAACAAACCATGCCTTCTTCTGAAGTTCGGTGTCGTGACAAATTCGGTGCGCGAAGATGGGGTTTTCTGACGCGATTGATGGTTCGAGGAAGTGGGTTTTTTCTTAGGCGAATGAATCAGATGGTTCGAGGAAGTGGGTTTTTTCTGGGGAACAAGAATCAGGACGTGCCATTGCCGGGGTTTTCTTCTGTCACAGAGAAAAGATTGCAAAAGAAGAAGCAGACAGCGGTTTGAGATTTGTGTTCGGTTGGGCCCCAGATCACCGTGAACAGAAAACAGATCGTCAAGGTCACCGTTGTGCGTCGCTGGAGAAGGAAGTTTGCCGCCGCTGCTGCCACACCGCGCCGTTGCCGTGGAAGAAGAAGCAAACCGGGAGAGGTTTCTGGTTCTGGTTCCAGAACGTCGCAGAGAACGGGAAGAGGAAGCCCAGGTTCTGTTGGGGAAGAAGACAGCGATTTGGGCTGGGTTTGGTTCCGGGTTGGTCCAGGTCAGGTCAAGCCTGACCCATTTCAGAAGTCAAATTTATCCGAGTTCTGTACTTTTTATCAAATTTATTTGAGTTTTGGACAAATCTATCCGAGTTTTTAGCTATTTATCTGACTTCTGAAATAAATTTATCTGAGCTCTAGATAAATTTATCTGAGATCTGTATAAATCTATTTGAGTTTTTGGCAATTTATCTGACTTTTGGAATAAATTTATCTGAGCTCTGGATAAATTTATCTGAGTTCTGGACAAAATTTATTTTAGTTTTTTAAAAATATAGTTGACTTTCTGACAAATTTATCTCCATTTGGAAAAAATTTAACTGAGCTTTTGAATTAAACTCAGACTGTTCTTTTTAAATTTATTTGCATTTTTTAAAATAAATTTAACTAAGTTTTAACAAAAATACTTTAGTTTTTGGCAAATTTTTCTGAAATTCGAAAAACTGAGTTATCCTAGTTTCGGCAAATGTATTTGCATTTTTTTTAAATTTATTTGCGTTTTTTAATGTTATTTGCGTCCTTTGAAATTTATTTACACTTTTTGAAATTTATTTCAATTTTTTGAATTGATTTTCAACTTTTGAAATTTATTTATATTTTTTGAAATTTATTTGCAACTTTTTAAATTGATTTTCATCTTTTCAAATCTATTTAATAAACAATTGCCCCATGTCTAAATGTCTAAATCTTGTGATTACCCCACATCGCAAAACCTTGATTACCGAAAGTACTAAATCCTCTTCACGCCATTTCCATTCGACATCTTCTTGTTACTGATAGTTCGAGATCCTCATTTCGTCAATTGAGCTTTTCGTTGCCAGTCCTTTCGTGGTTAGTCTCTCTCCCTCACCAAATAAACCTAAATAAAGCAATCTTTTTCTTTCATCAGATTTAGTATAATCATAATCACTCCATACTTAAATATGAGCTCTTAATCTTCAAATCCTAATTTCAAACCCTAAATTTCCAACTAATCCAAATCCTAAGCTCTTAATCACATAATCTGAGCATATATACAAGTTAAAAGATGACCAAATCACCATTGGACACACTTTTATCTTCAATTCATACATAAATCAGGCCTTATGGTCCATATGTTTGGATAACTTAAGTTAAATTTAGGTGATAATTTTTCTTCTTTTCCATGAGCCCATGATCAATTATAGGAAATTATTCTTACAGCTGGGTAAGTGCAGGCGACCAAATTCCTTAGATTGAAATAAAACCCCTTCAGAAATCCAAATTGGGTAATTGGGTGGTCACCCAAATTGTTGTTTCAGGGCATCCAAATACCTAGGATTAGATAAAATATTAGAGATAATTAGTGAAAGGTCCCTAGAATTGAATCTATCAAGCCTCCAGTCCAAGCAAATTCTTTTTAAGGGCTCTAGTCCAAGCAGTTAGACTGTTTGCAGCCAGAAGTCCCTAGATACAATTTACATGACTAATTTGCCCTCTTTCAACTGTTTAGGCATCTAATTTTGAATTTTAAAATTCCAAATCTTTCATTCTCCCCCTCATTATTCGGATAAACTTAGAACCCACTTGACACAAACCTACCCGAACAGACCCAGCTCAAAAGACACCACCACGGAGACGGAGGACAAGGTGAAGGGTAGACTCCTTCTAGATGTTATAATCCGCCAGAGTCCTCCCATCCTCTAACTGCTTCCCGGCAAAAATCAACCTCTGCTGGTTAGGAGGAATCCCCTCTTTATCCTAAATTTTCGCCTTAACATTATCAATCGTATCAGAGCTCTCCACCTCCAGAGTAATCATCTTCCCCGTCAGGGCGTTGACGAAGATTTGAATCCCACCATGGAGACGCAGCACCAAATGGTGGGTAGACTCCTTCTGAATATTATAGTCGGCGAGGGTCCTTCCATCCTCCAACTGCTTGCCGGCGAAGATCAGCCTCTGCTGGTCTAGTGGGATCCCCTCCTTGTCTTGGATCTTCGCCTTCATATTGTCGATGGTGTCGGAGCTCTCGACCTCGAGCGTGATGGTCTTGCCCGTGAGAGTCTTGACGAAGATCTGCATACCTCCACGAAGGCAGAGGACGAGATGGGGGGTCGACTCCTTCTGGATGTTGTAGTCTGCGAGGGTTCGACCGTCCTCGAGCTGCTTGCCAGCGAAGATCAACCTCTGCTGGTCTGGTGGGATCCCCTCCTTGTCCTGGATCTTCGCCTTCACATTATCAATTTTGTCGGAGCTCTCGACCTCGAGAGTGATGGTTTTGCCCGTGAGGGTCTGACGAAGATTTGCATTCCACCACGGAGGCGGAGGACGAGGTGTTGGCCTCGGAGATGTAGGCGCGGGAGTTCGGATCGTGCTTGGAGAGGAGCCGGAGCTCGCAGAGGGCAGAGTCCAGATCTCGCAGAGGCGGAGCTCGTAGAGTCCGAATCTCTCAGAGTCCCGATCTCGTAGAGGCAGAGCTTGCAGAGTCTGGATCTCGCAGAGGCAGAGTCCGGATCTGCTCATAATCCAAGTTCAACCTCTGTACCAGAGAGCGAGTCGTGTGTCTCTTCACGTTGCCGGAGCCCCGTGTTGAAATGCCTTTGCGCCATCGTCGTTGCAGGAACGTTTGCGGTTCTTTTTCTGGAACAGGAGAACGAGAGGAAGAAGAAGATGACCCAGAGGGTCGGTTCCGGTCCGGGTGAGGTCGGGTCAAGTTTGACCTGGTTTCAAAGCCCAAAAGCAAATCTATCTGAGTTTTTGAGAAATTTATCTGTGTTTTTGGCAAATATATATGAGTTCCCGACAAATTTAACTGAGTTTTTGGAAAATTTATCTGAGTTTTTAACAAATTTATCTAAGTTTCTAACAAATTTATCTTCATTTTGGAAATTTATCTGAGTTCTAGAACAAATTTATCTGAGTTCTGGACAAATTTAACTGAATTCTGAACAAATTTATCTGAGTTCTAAAATAAATTTCTTTATGTTCTGGACAAATCTATCTGAGTTTTGGCTAATTTATCTGAGTTATGGGACAAATTTATCTGAGTTTAGACAAATTTATCCGAGTTTGTGGCAAATGTATTTGCGTTTTTCTAAATTTATTTACACTTTTTTGAAATTTATTTGGATCTTTTAAAATTGATTTTCATCTTTTGAAAATTATTTGCATCTTTTTAAATTGATTTTCATCTTTTGAAAAATTTTAGATTTTTTGAAATTTATTTGCGTCTTTTTAAATTTCTCTATGTTCTTTTGATATTATAGCATTTTTTGAAATTTATTTGCGTTATTTCAAATTTATTTGTATTTTTTGAAATTAGTTTTTGTTTTTTTAGAGTTTAATTTTGTTTTTTTTTAATTTTATTTACATCTTTTGAAATTTATTTTCGTCTTTTGAAATTTATTTTCATTTTTTTAAATTTATTTGGATATTTTGAAATTTATTTGCATTTCTGAAATTTATTTGAAATTTGTTTCCTGTTTTTTGAAGTTTATTTGAAAATCTCATTAGTGGAATTTTATTAATCGTGACTAATTTAATGGTAGTTGACCATTATTAATGGCTTATCCCACTAATCATGGGATATGATTTGAAGAAAGGGTAAATTAGACACTTTCGGTTTTCAAATTTGGAAAAAATGACCTTCCACACTATAAAAAAAGATTGTGGACCTAAGGCAATAAAGTGAAATGTTCAGGGACCTCTCGCCGAATCCTCCAAAATATTATGTTTTGATGATGATGAATTGATAATCATTTGAATTTGAGAGAGGTAGTAGTACCATCCTTCAATTTGGCAAGAGATCTGAGCAAGGAATTTTTTTTCTATTTAAATGCAATATATTTTCTCTTTTTGATATTGTTAATGCGAAAACACTCAGCAAAGTTGAGCAAAAATTTAGCCCCAACTAAAAAATCCAAGTCTGCCACCGCTAAATTCCATCTAAAAAATAGTCCTCCAAGTTTAAATTTGTTGCCTGCAGATTGAATTCACATATCCATCGTATGGCCTTCATCACTCACCACTTCAGTAGTTTAAACCCATTTCACCTTGGATCCGTAGAACCCAATTCCAGGCAAACAAACAGAATGTGTTTGGTAACGGCAGCAGATTTCCTCTTCCGTGACACTGCTTTTCTATCTGTATCCCGTCGCTTGCGGTGAACATGCCTAAAAGGCGGTTTTCCAATCTTGTTTCCCTGCTGCACCAATCTGTGTCGAGGAAGGTGCCCAATCTGGCCCCACTTTCTGTGGAAAATGGGTGGGGTTCTTATCAAACCTACGGTGGAACTTATGGGAGAGAAGAGTAAAAAGAGAGAGTAAGTAGAGACTAGAGACACAGGATAGAGGGGCAGAACAGAGGAATAAAAGGGGGAGACAGAGAGGAATGAGAGAACGAGAGAGAGGTGGAGAGACAGAACAAATAGGGTCGGTGGGAAGGGAGCAATGAAGTTATTTGCTCTCCTCCTGCTCGTGTTCCTGTTCGTGGGGCCCAGCAGATCCATGCTGATGAATGTGCGTAGGGGATAGAAAGATCGCATTAGGTGCATAATCTCGATATTCTAACGTTTCATTTCATAATTAAGTTTAATATAGTGAGTGCGGAGAAGGTGGGTCCCACTTACAAATCGGAAGGATCTCACCCTCTTAAATCCAAACTTGTCACAAAATCCAATGATGAGGAATCAACCCAACAAGAAATTCATGAGCTTTTAGTTGATTGCTGCAAATTGACATCCAAGAAATCATGTAATGTCCCAAATAGAAGATGCTTGGGATTCTCATTTCAAGGTTCTACGGGAGAATAGGGTGATATATCTTAGCGAAGTAATCAATACAGATTGCAGCTATCATTAGGTTCCAACTTCCATAGTTAAGCATCACAATTGAAAAAAAACTAAATTTCCCTTTCATGTATTACTCTACTTTACCACGTGGGGTTTTTTAATTTTTTAGAAGAAATTCACTTTTCATATAAGGATAATACAACAAAGATGGACTAGTGAAAATAATACAAACATAAAGATGCACAAACGTAAGAGAATCACTATGCAATTTATCATTCATCTAATTATATCTTGAGATCCATTAGCTGGCAAAAGCTAATTGTGTTATGAGGCTCAAGAAGGAGTTCTCTGGAGGCAGATAGCTTTTACGACACATGACACATGGTGGGTCGAGCTTGTGGATCGGAACATAAGCATGCAAGTGCCAATGCTATTGTTAAAACCACCTCTTTCATCTCCTCATCAATGGGAGGTGGGAGTTATTGGTCTAATTTATCCTTCAACAATATACATTTTGCCTCACCAGAATGTTTTCCCATTGTTACCTCAAGAGCAATCACACCAAAGCTATTATAGATGTCGCATTTTTCAATAACTTTCATTGTGTATGCAAGCTCTATAGTTAAAGAAAAAGGGAAAATAAAAAAGGCATTATGTTTCATATCATGAACACAAGAATTTGAAAGAGTGAAAAGTTACTAGTATCAAAGCTAACTTAAAATTCTTACCATTTAGAATTTTCGTGTGATTTGGTGAGTAGAAAATTGGAGAGGGAAGAGTTTTTCTTTAAGGAAGTCTATTTCTCCTTGTTGGATTTCATTGATAGGAAAAAGAAAATTTTACTTTATGACAACAATTAGAATAAAATGCTTTCTCCCAAATGGGAAATAGAAAATACCTTCCCCTCTAGTATATTTGGTTACCACAACTACTACTCTCATACATATCATCACTGAAAATTTATTTTTTAATTTTTTTATAGGTGCTGTAAATACTCTCACACTGGCACGCACTATCCAAGTCTATAACCAACAAAGCTTTAATTTCCATGGAAAGTGAGATGCCTCACCAATGAGATATTGGTGGATTGGTTTATATAGTTATTTGCTAGTTTCGAAAAATGTATAAAAGCAAATTTTGCATTCCATTTTGTCCATTTAAATCCAAAAATCAAAGATTTAGCACTAAGTGTCACTCCCCATAAGAGGACTGTCTGTCTAAATATCTCCTCATTTATCCACCTTATAAAAATATTCTTTTTGTCATTGTTTCCTCATCTAAATATCCTTTAGAACTACATAATGCAGTCAATATTCTACCAAAAAATAAATAATAAAAAGAAATACGGTCAATAAAGAAATTTTTCATTGGCGAAGTGATACCATCTGGGAGAATCAAAAGGACAAATTTTAGCAAGCTTTTGTGCTATTCAATTTCTACAAATGTATTGTAGGAGTCAATCATTGGATAGTTTGCCAATTTACACAATAAGTGACATTTGATACACAGGCTGGCATATCAATTTGCACGTTGGTAAACTTCTCTCACAGCCTCATGATGAATCCTATTAAGAAAAAAAAAAAAAACAATTTTGTGTTCATTGTAACTTATCTAATAATTTGGGCCAAGATCGGACTAGAGAAATAGAAATGATGTAGCTGATCCTAGCATAGCTGGACAAGGCTTTGACGATGGACATAATATCATAAGAAAGTGGAAAAAATTAAACCATAGTTGGGACGACAAGGATTTGATGATGAAGAAAATATCATAAGATAAAATACAAAAGTTGGGTCCCACTTGTAGTTCATATGTTTAGGAACAACTAGTGCCTCCATTAGACAGACTGCAATGTTTTTTTCTATATTTTTTGTGTGTGTGTGTTAAGTAATGACATTCATGCGCACCCGGTGCTGATGGTGCGCACTTGTTCATGGCCCCACTTGATGCTCAATTCAGAGGGGTCCACACAGAGGAACCCCCTTGAATCACACTTGATGATTAATTCAGAGGGGTGAAACCCCCTTGAATGATGCGGATTCCATGGGTTTGCACCCATTCGAATGGTCTAGATTATTGAATTCTCTAATATTTTTAAAATATAAAGTCGATGAACTTTGTGGCCGTTGACCAAGGGATTAGGATGATCAAGTGGTCATCGAATTTTGTACACAAGTAGGGCTCATCCAGATCTTCCAAACCCACCCAGGCCATCCCTAGGAGGGGCCCATAACAAACGGTGCACAGTGATCCTCTTCACGCCTTTTTCTAGAGGCCCACCTACGGATGGGTGGTTTTGAAGGCCCTACTTGCGTATTAAATATGGGGCCTATGTGATCTCCTAACTCTTGATCACCGACACCAAAATTTTAGCCCCTTAAAGAAATTTTATACAGTTGATCCGACGGTGCAAAGTGAAATAAATATGTCAATAATCAATGGTTGATAAAGTTAAACATCCAGTCTCCCATATCATTAGCCCCAAGATTAAAGGATGGGGGTGAATCTTCCTGCACCCACAACTATCCATGTAATTGTAGAAGTATATGCTTTACATATGTGTATCTCTATAAATGGATTCTCTGGCAGAATAGAAGTATTAAAGGGCGCCATAATATGTGGGACGACCATTCAAGCTATGAATGACAAGGTATCTGAAAGATGCTTGTTCTTTTGAATATGTATTGATTTAGATTTGAGACCTTGATAAGGAGGCACGCTCCAATGCAACCCAAACTTCTCTAGATGTTTTCAGCCCAACAATATGAGCCAACACAGCTTCAGACATTGTAGCATTGATCCAATCGAGCACATTAATTTAGATCTTGTTGGATCCAGGTGTAGAAATTGGGATTAACATCTTTGGATGCATTTCCATCAAGATCCATCACAAACTCAGGTGGACAAGAAAACGTTCCATCCACAAATTCAGCCAGTCCATTAGCACGAAAACATGTAGGAATTGAGATTTTCATAGCAGGTAATTGTGATTTTCTAATTTAACAGAAACTAGCTTCCAATATTTGAAAGAAGAAAACCTCAAGCAAATGAGAATCAGAACATGGAGAAGCTAGATCGCAACAGTCATTTCTAGATGAAGAGAACGATCTTCTCTATAAAATCAGAGAAAAATGCCTGTTGCAAAGATCACCTTGCAGAGATCTGTCTTACAGAGATATGCCTTAAAGAAATCCCTTTTTTCTTTTTTTTGCTAGTTCGGAGTACGGGCTAGTGGGACGTCATGTGAATCTACATGCCCAGAGAGACGCCTAGCGATTGATCCCTGGCCGCTCATGTGAAACTGAGGTGCCAATGCCACTGAGGTATCAGTGCGCTGGTGATGAAATCTGGTTTTGTAGAGATCTTTCTTGTTGAAAAAGATGAATACTTTGAAGAGTAATCGTCTCAACGAAGAAGATGAATTGTGCAGGACCCTGAGACGGTGGTCTTGCAGCTCTGATAACTAGAGAACTCAAAGAACATGACAAAAACCAGAAACACAGAGCAGGAAGATGTTCAGTTTTCATTGAGTCATTCAAGTTACAGTTATAGAATTTAATATTTCTATATATAGAGTACAACAGAGCGATTAGTTACTGATGAAACTAATAACTAATTACGGCTCTAAGCTTTATTATAGTTACAACAGTATCATGTAAGAAACACATGAGACAATGGTTGTTATAACTGTTGGATAAATTAAGTTCAGTTATAACTGTAAGTGTTCAGCTGAGTTATGGTTCATTCACTTCAGTTAATCTGAGCAGTCCAAATCTGTTTAGTGTCAAGCATGTTAAGCACCCAAATAAAAATAAAAAATCCCCCTTTCTTATGTTGCTCTGCATCTCATGTGGAGCGTATTTTAATTTATTGAAAAGGAAATCCACATACTATAAAAGGATTGCACAAGATAGATCAACTTAAGAAAAACAATACAAACAAATGTTTGCCCTTATATTTATTCTGCTACTGAAACTTAAGATAATCACTTACACAAGTTTTCAAATCTTGAGATCCATTAATTGACTCAAGGTAACCATGGGATGAGGCTCGAGAACAAGTTCTTTGGCAGCAAATAACTGTTGAGACACATGACACATGATCCGTCGAGCTTGTAGGTCAGAACTTTATCATCCAAGTGCCAATGCCCTATCAAAACCACTTCATCATCCAATCAGTGGGAGGAGTTTGCCTAGTATATCCTTCGACAATATCCTTCTGCCGCCTCCTACATTGATAAGAGTAAGAGGAGCTCACCCGAATGCTTTTCCGTAATCACCTCTAGAGCAATCACACCAAAGCTATATAGGTTGCACTTTTCAGTTACTTTCGTTGTCTACGCAAGCTCTGCCAAGCAAAAAAGCAACTTAATTTTACATATCGTCAACTCATGTATTTGAAAGGACTTAAAAGGTTAATGGTGGTTATACAGTTCGGTCCTGAAGGTCAGAAATCCTAAGTTCTATAGTGGATTTAAATAATCCCAGTTTCTTTTTTAGGTTTCATAAACTATTCAGATCTGATATTTTGCACAAAAACTCACCAATTGCAGTAATGAGAATAACCTAGTGTATAAGTACATACTTTAGTCATGTAGTCATGTGTATCTATCAATGGATTCCCTTCTTGGTTATCTGCAGGGATAAAATATCCCCTTCTCATGTTGCTCTACTTTCCATGTGGGAAGTATCTAATTGGAAAAGAAATTCACATTCATAATAGGCTTGTACAAGAAAGGAAGATGGAATTAAGAAAAACAGTACAAACACAAATATGTTCTGCTATTAAAACTTACAGCAATAACTCGCATAGGTTTTCATCCATCGAATTATATCTTCAGATCAATTAACTGGCAGAAGCTAATTATGCGATGAGGTTCAGGAAGGTCTCTGGAGGTAGATAGCTTTTGGGACACATGATACATGGTTGGACGAGATTGCGGATCCGCGCATAAGCATGCAAGTGCTATTGCCAGTGTCAAAACCACTTCCTTCATTTCCCGATCAGTGGGAGGTGGGAGGCGTTGGTCTAATATATCCTTCAATAATATACCTTTTGCCTCCGACGTTGATAAGGATGACAGGAGATCACCAGGATGCTCTCCCATAATCACCTCCAGAGCAAGCACACCAAAGCTGTATACGTCGCATTTTTCAGTTACTCTCATTGTGTAAGCAAACTCTGCAGAGGAAAAAAAAAAGTGACTTTAATTTTCATATCATGAACTCAGGTGGGAGTTGGTGTAGTGGCATGAGGCGTGGGTTTTTTCCGTTTGAAACTACACCAGATTTGCCCGGTGTGTGTTTCTGTGGGGTTTAGCGGGCGCCACCATGGTAATTAGTCATGATGGGTCAAAGTATGAAAGACATCAGTGACACACATATATATATTATGAACTCACATACATTTAAAAGGTGTCTACCATAATTGCTAATAGTTTCAAAGCTAGCCTAGTAGTTAAAAAGGAAAAATATTGACATTAAGAAACAAAAAATAACTGCCATCTTACTCCATTTCGCCTGATTTGGATGGGGAAAATGAAAATCTATTCTTTATAAAAACTTATCTTCTCATATTTGGTTTTTCAGAAGAGATGGGCAATTCTAATGTGAAGTGCATTGAAAAAAACAGAAGGTGAAACAGTTTTCTGCTTAAATGGGAAAGAGTCTATATGTAATAGTTATTTGTTTGTTTCAAAGTAGTTTCTTTCCCATAAAACTTTATACATTCAAATCCCATCTGTTGGGAGTCAGTGCTCGTGAAAATTGTTGAATTCCAAATGGGGTTTTATATCTCCTCATTTCTCAACACAGTGCTGTTACCTTTTTCTGAGGAATAAAAACTAAAAAATTTCAGCTAGAGTTTGAACTATGGCATCTCAATAAATGCTCAAGCATGGTAGGGCTCAGTCAAAGGATAGATCAGGTCTTATAGAAATGAGCCAATGTGATTGAGTGAAATCCGTATGTGATATTGCATATGTTACAATCTACAAAGGCTGGAAAATCTCCTACATCTAGTCTCTTGCTTCACCCCACACTGGGAGAGAAATACTATGGGAAGAGCAACCCCTTGCTCTCAAAACATCTATAGTAGTAAGTGTATATATAGATACATTGGAAAACGCTCATCCAAATGAAATGGTATTTAAGAACAAAAAAACATAAGTAGTCTATCATGGTATTTAAGATGCACATAAACCTCTTTTCGTTAAGAGAAAATAATCTTCTCACAATGGTATTTACGAATTACCTCAGTTGCAGAAGAGAACCTAAGGTGTCGTTCATATACTTTTTTGTTGGACCAAACTGACATTCTTTGAACCATTAGAACTTCTGGCCATAACATCAAGTATATGCACGTGCGTGCAATCACACCCATCAAACCACGGTGCGCTTTCAAAATCTATATGAGAAATCTCGGTCCTCTTCCAAAAATCCAATAAAAATCATGGGTTCACTCTCAAAATCCACATGAATGCCCTTGATTTGCCCCCAAAACCAAACTACCTATTAGGGCCTGCAACAAAATATCCTGGTTTTGCCGCTACTAATTGAGAATCTTGCAGGATGAGTTTTTGGGTCATCTCGTCCCAAAAACCCTCCCATTTCCACCTTTAACTTCATGGGTGCATCAGTCGTGGGCTGTGAGATGGGATGGGTCATGCATAAAATATGAATGGTTGGTTTATCGATCCTGTGTCCAAATCATTGATGTGGTGGTCCCAAAGACATCCCACCAATCCAATGTAAGTGGGCACATGTATTTGTTCTAATGGTGCCTTAGCAATGAGTCCAGATCTTCATCTATAAGCAGCATATGAAAATTTACATTGTAGGAACTTGGCATTTAGGTGCATTTACATTGTGGGAAAATCTTCTCTGCACATGGGACAAACGCCACCAATGTGCAGTGAACATTTTTATAAGGGATCAACATTGACAATATTTTATTTTCAGAAATGAAATAACTAGATATCTTATCGACCATTAATCAATAGATCCTACCAGATGTCTTAAGATATCTTATATGTTATTAATCAATAGATCCTACCTAAGTGTCACACTAAACTTCTTTGTTTCGTGTACCAGAATTTTTTATTTTTATAAATAGTTAAAAACGAATAATAAAAAATAAATATAAAAAAGTGACCCGCAAATAAATTCTTCTTTAGTGGAAATTAAATGAAAGAAAGATGAGAAATTGAATACCCTGCCATCATTCAAATCATAGGAAGGTTAAGGTCCCATTTACGTCATTACCTTTTACATCCATCACCCACGCCTCATATGCTTCATCCTTCACCTCTTTGATAACATTTCAGAACTCATTAAACCATTAGTTCCTATGTATATTATATGCAAATAAAAAAGACACCATTGTAGTATATTTCTGATTGAGATTACTGTGCAGGATCCAAACTCCTAACTGATAAAAATTAGGAAAAATTTCACGGCTCATGTTTCGCACCCCTCAAACAAAATTCCTGAGCCCGCCACTGTCTTTAGGATAAGAAGGGAGACGTGTACGAGATTTGTGAATAGGAGGTGGATGATGTTTCATCCAATTCATCTAATATTTACCGTACGTTGAATTTTCATGCCCCAAAATATGAACAGTCCATAGAAAACATTAAAATTTGTTAGTAGATTGATTGATTTAGATCCTTTGAAGGTAGAGTTTCACACTGTTCGTTCAGTATCAAAGGATAGAAATCGGTGCTTTCGTAAACTATTAGAAACTCTACCCTAAATTTAGTGGGTTGGTCGAAACCCACATTCATCCAACAATATCTAAAATTTCACCATTCCCTTACTGGGGATGGCCTATGGCCACAGCTAGCTCTCTATGAAAAGTGTTGTAGATGATTTGAACCTAGTTTATAGTGTTTTCTACTTTAATCTATTTATGAAAAATGTATGTCTACTTTAATCTATTTATGAAAAATGTATGTACTTTAATCTATTTACGAAAAGTGTATGTAAAGTTTTAGTATGCTATGACTTACTTTTTATTCAATTAGACAATTTTAAACATACTAGTTAGTTAATTAAAAGTTAAAATGGGGGAAAAATGAACATACGATTAAATGATTTACCTGGAGCGACATATCCATAAGTGCCTGCAAGCATAGACCAATTGGATGAATCAGGCTTTAGAAGTCTGGCAGTGCCGAAGTCAGAGATACAAGCCTCAAACCCCATATCCAATAAAATGTTGTTGCTCGATATGTCACGATGAAAAAATGGAGGATTGCAATCATGGTGCATGTACGAAAGAGCGTGGGCTATACTTTGAACAACCTTGGCCCTTTTTATCCAATCTAATTCCATAGCTTCCCCATTTTTCAGTACTTTAGCCAAACTTCCTCTTTCCATGTACTCATACACGAGAAAAGAACAATGTGGATGGGAGCAAAATCCATAGAGCTTAACAACATTGCGATGACAAATTTATGTTAATGCTTGTATCTCCTTTTTAAAACTCCTTAGGTCAATTTGCTCACCATCTTCCTGTGGGTGGAGTTTTTTAATTGCTACTACTTCACCTGTAGGTAGATTTGCTTTGTAAACCTTTCCGTATCCCCCCTCTCCAATGCAAAATTTATCGTCAAAATTCTCTGTTGCTTCAATGATGCCTTCATATGTGTTCTTTCCATCACAGTTCCATATTGAAAAGAGATCTTGATTGCGTACCTCTTGAACCACATTCTCAACAATCGTTCTTCTCCCACGAAGAAAGAAAAAGATGACAACTGAAGCACAAAGGAGGAATGAGACCCCTACAAAACAGAGAATAATGATGACCGTATATTTCTTGTCTTTCTTTCTGTCACCATGACTTGTTGGAGTGGAATTGCAAGGTTGTAACTTGTAAGCTTTGTACTTCACCACATAAGCCTTTATTGTTAATAAATGCTCTTGGTGAGGCATTTAGAAATGCTCTATTATCAGGTAGAGGACCCTCCAGAAGGTTATATGATACATCAATGGACAACAAACTTATCATCTCTTCGAAAGAAGGAGGAATAGAACCATCGAGCATATTGTGAGAAAGATTTAACTTTTCCAACTTGCTTAACTTCCTGAGCTGAGATGGTGTTTCTCCTGAGAACGAATTTTGACTTAAATCAAGTATCATCCCAAGGTCTTCAAGATTTCCAATTTGAAATGGAATGCTTCCATTCAAATTATTGCTATTTAACTTCAAAGACCGCAGTTTGGTGCATTTTTCTATCTGTTTTGGAATGGGCCCTTCCAACTTATTCACTGATAGATCAAGAAGTTCTAGATTGTTCAGTTGTCCCAATTCTTCTGGCACTAAACCTGAAAGTTTGTTGTCATTTAAGCTCAAGTTGTATAACATTGTTAACTTCCCCAACTCTTTGGGAATTTCTCCCTCTAGGTGGTTTGAAGAAATGTCTAGCAAATTGAGCTGAGATAGATGCCCAACCTGAGGTGGAATCTTCCCTGTAATATTATTTGAGGAAAACTTTAGTGATGTCAAGTTTAAGGATTCTCCCCAAGTTGGAGAAAGCTCCCCATTTAAGCTACTGTAACTCATATCAATGTATATTAAGTTAGGGTATACACCAAAGACTTCAGATATATCTCCACTGAGTTGATTTCTTTCAAGCCAAACTTGTTGTAAGGTCCGACAATTTTTCAAGCTTTGAGGAAGTGGACCGCGGAACTTGTTATTGCTTGCTCTGAGATCTATAAGAGAGCCACCTTGGCATATTTGCGGTAAATAACCCAAAAACTCATTGAAATTCAAGTCAAGAAACCGTAACTGTGTTAAGTTTGCAATTTCTTCAGGTAAGGAACCGGACAATTGATTTTCTAATAAATTGGGTTCTTCTAGGTTTCTCAAGTTACCAAATGATAAAGGAACATTACTTGAAATTTGATTTTTGAAAAGGTACAAATAAGTTAGTTGGGTCAAGTTTCCCAAGGTGGGAGGAATAAATCCGGTGAGATTGTTTTTGTCAAGCTCTAAATCATCCAGACTTTTCATGTTTCCAATTTCTAGAGGAATTTTGCCAGAAATTTGATTTTCGTAAAGATACAAAGTAGTTAGTTTGGTCAAGTTTCCTAAATTGGAAGGGATATGTCCAATGAGATTGTTTGTGCTTAGCACCAATGAAACCAAGCTACTCATGTTCCCAATTTCTAGAGGAATTGTGCTAGAAATTTGATTTTTGTGAAGATACAAAAAAATTAGTTGGGTCAAGCTTCCCAGGGTGGGAGGAATAAATCCAGTGAGATTGTTTTCGTAGAGCTCTAAATGAATCAGACTTTTCATGTTTCCAATTTCTCGAGGGATTGTGCCAGAAATTTGATTTTTATACAGATACAAAGTAGTTAGTTGGGTCAAGTTTCCCAAGGTGGGAGGAATAAATCCGGTGAGATTATTTTTGTTGAGCTCTAAATTAATCAGACTTTTCATGTTTCCAATTTCTGGAGGAATTGTGCCAGAAATTTGATTTTCGTGAAGATACAAACCAGTTAGGTGGTTCAATCTCTCAATAGTCAAAGGGATGGAACCTGTGATATTGTTTTGGGATAAGGAAAGCACATCGAGTCTTGTCAAGTTTCCTATTTCTTGTGGAATCTGACCAGAAAGTTCATTTGTTGAAAGTCCGAGTTGGGTTAGCTTGCTTAAGTTTCCCAAGGGTGGAGGGATTGATCCGCCTATGCTGTTACTGTACAAGTACAGGAGTGTGAGGTTGGCGAGCAGTCCTATTTCAGAGGGGATTTGACCACTGAGCCGATTGCGATCAAGTTGAAGATGTGAAAGACTGATCCAATTGACAAAGAGAAGAGGGGATATTTCGCCGCCTAATATGTTGTCAGAGATGTTGAGGACAGAAATATGAGTGAGATTAGAAAGTGAGAGTGGCAGGGCACCTGAAAGTTGATTCATAGAGAGATCAAGAAAGACGAGGTGGGAAGAAGCACCGATCTGGCTAGGAATGTTTCCAGAGAGAGCATTGATGCTAAGGTCAAGACGGACAAGATTTGGCAAGGAAGAGAAATTGAGAGGATCAAGCTTACCTTGCAGACTACAATTGCTTAGGTTTATTTCTTTCACCTTTCCATCTCCATTACATGTAATTCCAGACCAATTGCAGGGAGAGCCATAGACAGCGGGGAGAGACCATGAGTGGAGGAGCGTTTCACTTTGAAGGAGACTACCTTTCCATTTGAGGAGAGCTTTGGCTTCATCTTGCAAATCATATTTCATTGCTACAGCATCGCATTTGCCAAACAAGGAATTGAAAAACATGAGGGCAAGTAGGGAGATGAGAAGAGAGATTATTGTTGATCTCTTGGAGGCCATGTTTGTTGGTTGGGGGTGTTGTAAGTAATATCTGTGGGTTGTCCGTCTTGTAGGAGAAATGGGTTGTGGTCTGAGCCCCATTATTTAAAATGATATTAAAGATGGAAGAGGCCAGCGGGGGTTTTGTTTTATCACCCCTGATGGGTCCAAACAAGCAAAGGATTGGTTCCCTCTGAAAAGTCTACCAGTAAAGAGAATTTGGATTTTTATTTCACCACTTGCTTCGACTTGTCAGAGGAAAGAGATGTGAAGGTAGTTCTATTATTAAAAGAGCTACGTTTTCATGGTCATGGGTTAAAGTCACCATCAACACAGCTAGCATTAGCAATGCCCAATCATGTCTCCGTAATTATGAAGTCTTTTGAGCATTTTTGGACCTCACTCACTGTAAGATGATAGCGTACAGTGAATACACAAGCAGGTAACGATTCTCAATTATTGCCTCTTATCTCCATTTTTGGTAAATTGAACAAGGCGCCTTTTTTTGTATTAATTTCTCGATATCTAATATAAAAGTCATTCTGTTTTATGGCAGGCTCATTAGTAATATTTATATTAAAAGTATTAATCTTATAGAAGAAAAATTAATTGTGTTGAACAATGCTGATTATTGTGACCTGGGGCCTACTAGTAGTGAAGTTTTATGCTTTCATCCATCCACTCATGTCTTAAGATCTATAAGCTGACAAAAGTTAATTGTGTGAGGCTCGAGCTAATTTAGCTTTTGGAACACATTAGACATGGTTGGTTGAGATTGTGAGTCAACATAAACATGAAAGTGCCAATGCCACTATCAAAATCACTTCTTTCATCTCTCAATCGGTTGGCCTTAGGAGGCGTTGGTCTAATATATTCTTCAAGAATATACCTTTTGCTGTCGACGCTGATAAGGATGAGAGAAGCTCGCTAGGATGCTTTCCATAATCACATCCAAATCTATAAACGAAGAACTTTTTTGTCATTTATTTATTTATTTATTTTCTTAGTTGGCATACTAGTCAGTAGTGGTATTGCCACTTAAAGACCGCATGATCTATATCCAACACGACACAACCATGAGGATGTTTGGCACTTTTTGGTTACTTTCATCATGTAAAAAAGCTTTGTATAAAAAGAAGCAACATTATGATTGGTGGTGTAATAAGTAAAACGTGGGTTAACTTCTTGGAGAAATGGTTCCTGTCTGAGCCCATTTATAACCATGAGAGAGATGGTTGATATTCCCTTCAACTTTTCTAGTTTTGAAATGTCTCGGTCTTTTCCGCTCTTTCAAGCCATAGGCTCTGTTTCTTTAGTAAAATTTCTGTCAAGAATTCACTATGTACAAGAATTCCTGGACATGCTTTGACATGCTGTCTCCTGGAATCTCTGAATTCCATATTTCTTTACAAGAAATTATAAATTCCAACCACATAAAATATTTCTGTTGACCTTTGGAAATCCAAAATTTCAGTATTTAAGAACTTCACTATGTTTGAAAATTCAGAAATTATTTATAAAAAAATTTAAAATTCCAGCAAAGCAACAAGCCTTGTATTAGGGCACGTTTGGCACAAATCCTCGCCGCGGATTTCTGCTGCTTTTCCGCGATTCCGTGGAAAACCCACGTTTGATTCAGCGTGGAAAAGCCTTGAATGGATGCGAGGATTCCTCGTTTCCAATTATTTTAGGCGTCAGACACCCCCCCCCCCCCCCCCCCCTCGGATCCGTGGAATCCATGCAAGTGAGGATTTGCGGAGCTACAGTGATTTCAGGCGTTAATTTATATCAGATCGGTTTTTTAAATTTTTTGGTTTCTATGGGCCCCACAATCAAGATCTGAACCGATAAAAGTGTTAAGAAAATTCAAAACGGCTATGTCACAAAATTTCAGTCGTTGATTCATCATAGATCGTGAGATATTTACAAAATCGTCCAAACCGTTAAAATGACATATTCTGTGATGCAGTAGGCCAAAAAACGGGATTAAATACCGTCCCTTGTTTTCAATTTTCTTGTTCCTGTGGGCCCCAAAATCATGATTTGAACCGTTAATTGTGTTAAGAAGGTCCATAACGGCTATGTCCCAAAATTTCAGCCGTTGATTCATCTTAGATCTTGAGATATTTGCAAAACCGTGAGGGATAATGACGATAAGTGACAATGAAGGTAAGTAGTAATGTGGCCCTAATAAGTTTTTGCTTTGGGAATGTACCTTTTGAGATTCCCTAATCAAGATCCAAACCGTTAGTCATCTTTAAAAACTCCAAAATGGCCACTTCACCAAATATCGACCGTTAATTTATCTTAAATCTCGAGATATGTGCCAAAATGTGTTACTATGCAAATAGTATTGAAAACAGTCCGTTTTTTCTCATTTTTGGGTTTATGTGGGGTCCACGATCAAGATCAAAACCGGTCATTAGCTCTGGACGGTCAAACACGGTAAGGTGACCAAATTTCAACCGTTGATCCTTACTTTATCTTGAGATATTTGTATAAACATCAATTGGATCATACATTCTACAACTTATAAGAATCCTCCCTCCATCCAAACATGAAACTTTCATTGGGAATTCTACTTGAGGATTGTGGCTTTCTTTGGAGATGGAGAGAATCCTCTAAATATAGGATTCTTCACCGTTTACCAAACGTGTCCTTAGTGGTGGTTGGGACTAATCAATGGGGACGTGCAAACACCATTCTCCACACCTCTCTCGACGTTTCAAGCCTTATACGAAAGGACCGAGACCGAGGGTGCCAGACTGTGGAAGGCAACGAGCGGTTGGTTGTGGAGCTAGTGTCTTAATTAAAAGAAGATCAATTTTTTCATGGTGGGTTAGACTTACCATCAAGGCAGCTAGCAAAAAGAAGATCAACCTTTTCATGGTGGGTTAGACTTACCATGAAGACAGCTAGCAATGAGCAACGCCCAATAAATGCTGCATTTTCATACATATTAATAACTCCCCATGATATATCATCTTGCAAATTTTTTTGGTTCGTACTGGAAAAAAATGGTCACTTCAGGAAAAAAAAAATAAAAGAAAAAAGAAAAATTACCTTCATAGGTGGAAAAGAACAGCTGCTTAGGTCAAAAACTCTGTTGATAATTAGCTATGTTTTTAGTGTCGGGCTCAGGTGGTGGACCTAGGTGATGAGCACGTGTGGGGCTAAAAAAATCCCAAAAAATTGTAATGGCCTCTGGCCATACCTATAAGACTGCCCAACCCAAAAACATTTTCTACTTCTGTCCATGAGCTAAAAGCAGCAAATGTGGGCCTACTTATATACGGTCTATGGTCTATGAATGTCGCACACTTAGTTGAAAAGTGCGGCTCCAATCTAATTTAAAAATATATTGAAATAAATAATATAATAAATTTACAAGATTAGGGCCTTGTAGGCATTAAATTTCTAAAAATTAAGAAAGTCTTCACGTGAGTCTCTGAAGATGAAGTGCGATAACATTTTGAAAATTGTCTCCTTTGTTGAAATGACAAGTGCTTTGGAGTAAGAATAAAATATGAATGCTTAGTCCGACCCAAACAAAATTCTTGGGTCCGCCACTAGTCGGGTTGTCATGGGTTCCACCATTGTAATTCCAATCCCAAAATCATGGTTATGTCCGCATATTAGCATGGGTAGATTTCCTAAGTTGGATCTGGATCCAACATCAACCATAAAATCAGAGATCTGGCTCAAAGCAGGGATCGTACTGTTCATTCTAGTATACTGGCATTTGCTGATTATCTTGTTTCAAGTGAGAGTATAATATGAAGTGAGACCCTTCTATACATACCCGCACAAATATATGGAGAGAACCATGATTCTGGGGTTTAGCCTTACGATGATGGACCAAACAGAAGGAAAAACCTCTCAAATCCTAACTCATGAAAAGTCATTTGGGCTTTAGTTTTCTTTATTAATGTATCTAGAACTAATCTAAAAATCAATCTGCCACATGGTAGGCTCATTAATAAAATATATATATATATATATATTAACAATGCCGATCTCATAGAAAAAAAGAAAAACATTTATATTGTGTTGTTGATATTTTTTAATAAGTAAAATCTTCGTCAAGAATCCGAGACTCCCATCTCTTTCTAACTGTCGTACTAAGTCCCTTTCTGCTGAAGGCTTGAGAAGTCTTGGCAAGCAAACATAATCCATGAAGCAGTTGGCATTTCAATGTCCTCTTTAGTCCCGAGAAGACAGTCTTTACTCTCGTACCAGGACATTTTGAAAAGCCGGTGTGCATGACTAAATATTTACGGGCTTATTCATATCGATATAAAACTTCTTAGAAGAGATCAAATGCCCGAGACCTGAAAGGAAAGAAAAAACAAAGATTAAAGACTCTGCCTACAGTCAGCCAAAGGCACTTTGTTAGGTATTTTAGTATTGGCTAAATTCATGGGTTGGACAAAACTCTAGATCTTTTGAGTTGTAATTCTTTTTTAAAAAAAGGACTCTGAAAATAGAAGATTGAAAAGACTCGGAAGAAGAAAGTCTGAAAGAATTAGAAGAAGGAAACTGGAGAAAGAGAGTTAAAATTTCGGATCTATCAGAATGGGGTCCGCTCGAGCGAACGGAGTCAGAATAGTTAGCGCTGAAACAGAACCTCATCCGCTCGAGCGGACAAGGCGCAAAGAGTCTTACGAAATTAGAAATTGTTTTTCTAATTGTGTTCAAACTGCTTGTTTCAATCCTAATCAAGTTAGGCAACCTTAAGCATGGCCTAAAGGCTATTTAAATGACTCAAGGGCTATTCCAAATATACTTCCTCAATTCTCAAAGTTCTAAGTTAGAGATTATCATTGAGAGAATTCTTCTCTAGAAATTAATTATAGAGTTATGTTGCCAAGTTCTCTACAGCCAGTTTTTCTGCATCCTTTGTATAAGATTATCTTCTTACGAGAAGATTTGAGGAGTCAAGTGTTTGATTGAATCTGTTGCAATCAACAGTGTGAAGTCGTTGAAGCATGAAGCGACACAAGGTAACTTTAGTACTTGGGTAGAGGATATCTGGGGAAGATATTAGAGTTTCTTGTACTTGCGAGATTCATAGTGTTTAATTTGATCGAGTTTGGATCGGTGGTTTTTTACCCGATTAGGATTTTTCACTTTAAATTTGGTGTCCTTGTGTGTGCTTGTTTATTTTATTTCCGCTACATATTGTTTATTTCTGCACACTTTTGGGTTGATTGTTTGAGTAGACCAATTTTTCTTGCATTGGGATTTAGTGGACATTGTTACTGACTCGAGGTATGATTCTGCAGTGGAGTTTATACATGTTGATTAAATGTAACAGGTTAAACTAGTCTTTCTGGTAATGAACCTGCAACCTTGCAGCTGCAAAAATTGAACACTGACCAACCCCCCCTTGGGCACAACTCCTCTAGGTCAACCGAGCAAGCAGATCAATCCCGAGCAATAAACTCAGTGATCTAGCATCGAATCCATCGTCTGTGACTTGTCACAACTGCCAGTGCATAGTGCGCCCCCCCATCGAATCCATCGTCTGTGACTTGTCACAACTGCCAGTGCATAGTGCGCCCCCCCCCCCCCCCCCCCCCCCCCCCCCCACACACACACACTGTGTGGATACTGACATATCTAAGTGAATTGATATGCATTCGAGAAAAATGTGTGGACACAAAAATTAATAGAATATTACTTTTGGAAGGGTTTGTGGAGATGAAAATTTGACAGAAGAAGATGATTATAGCAGCAGTTTTGAAGCTGATAGCAACAACAACCATTGTGGCACCATGCAGTTCAGTCTCAACAACATTTAACCATACTCATTTATCATCTTTTATAGTATGGAAAGTGGAGCTGTTTTACCTACCTACTCATGTATTCAAGGAATGGCATCATAAATGGTCGCTTAGACTATTGTCCTGGACAAGTAAAAAATTGGTGGAAAAACCGTTGCAAGGAACAAATGGGTAGATTTAGTCATTGTTGGATTGGTTTCATCCACAAGTTGGGGGAAGAGGGGGTATGTGTGGATCTCATGGGCTTGTTCTTCTTATTGAAGTAAAATGCAACATTCTCTCTCTGGGTTGTGTCAGTGGGGATGAGAAGGGATTATGTATTTATTCACCTGTGTATTTACTATTTAGTGGTCTGGAACTTGCCAAGTAGAGAATTGCATACTTGCATATTTATTGTTATAGATGCAGAATAGCTTTCAGTTCTGGAATGGCTCAAGAATATCAATGGCCTGCTTGTTTGCATGGTGTATGCAGGAATTCAAGCTCTAATGTCGTTTGGTTCTTATACATGTGATGGGAAAATGGGTTTTACATATATAAATGCCACATGCAAATGTTACACATTATTCGGAATCTATCAAATTTAAGATAATCAGCTTCAGGATCATGAACTACTTTAATGCAAACACACAACTAACTATTTTCACAAATCTAAAACGTCGAAGATTGAGATTGAGAACCATATTTATGTGTGTTCTTATTTTTTTCTGGTTTAAATCACACCATATTTTTGTTAATAACACCATCATATTTTGTTTAGAGCCTATTAGTGGAACTCTTTTCATGGAAACCAGATTGATGGAATGAAACTCAAATGATGATGATACCCAAAAGTATTTTAATTGTAATTCATTACTGTATTCTGTGTTCTGAGTTTCTAATCTTTGATGATATCTTTACTAATTACATTGCGAGAAATTCCACAATTTTCCTAGGCACTAGAAAGTGCTGGAATGAGAAACTGTGACAAAGCACAAAGGTCAATTGGATCTTAACATTGAAGTGGGCACTCAAGAACTGGTCTTCTCAACCAATCTCTATAGTCATTGTCCATTGTGGAAGCACTGATGTGTGTTATTTACCAATGAAGGAATACCCACAACACCCTTTTTTTTTTGTTTTTTAATCTTTAGGATTTCTGGAACCAATTTGAGTAATGAAACTAAATTTCAAAACATATTACCTGCATGAAATCCTCATCAAGGTATTTTGAATATTATTATCTTAACATTGTTTGATTAGTTTTTATTATACAGCTAGGGGATGAGAGTTTCTAGAAATTAAACTTTAGCAGTTACCACACTAAAATGGTTCCAACCAACAAACCAAATGGACTCTCATTAATCACTCTCATTTATTATCATATAGAATAAGGCCATGCAAGTTGATATCGAAATATAAATATAAGATAACCCGCATACCTTTGCAACCCCATCATTGTCGATATCATTATGTGCAATGGAAGGGTCATCATCACACATTCTACTAAGCCTTTCCTGTAAAACAAATTGTTAAATAAAACACGGTAGGAAATAACAATGTCATAACTAGCATGACAAGTTTTTCGGCCAATCATGGACCCAATAGCAACAACTCATCTCAAAAGCCCTATTGACCCAATTAGATGAAGCGCAATCTAATTGGATTTTTACTTTAACAGTGAAAGAGAGCAAAACCCTGCAATTTACTTCATAATAAGTTGCCAAAAGCTTCACTCGTGATGACACAAACACCATAACACAACCCAAGAATTTGCTACATGTAAGATAACCAACTCTTTCAAAACACATTTCAATGCTAAGAATATTTACCTGTTTCTCTTTCACGAATTAAATATGCAGTTTCAACACAATAACACATAATTTTCATTTACTTCTTTGAAGGTCTAAGTATCAAGATCTCTTTATAATCAACATTAAATTCTCTACCATATTCCTCAACATTAAGACTAAGACAAAAACAATTAAAAGCAGTAAAGAATTGGTCAGGGCACTCATCTTCCTCATGTTTCACTCCCTCTTCTGTAACAGGTTTTCAAAATGATTCTTTTGTCCAGATGACTATTTGTTTGCTAAGACGATTGTATCAATCTTAGCATCGAGGTATATATCTTTGTTTAGCAATGAAACCAAATCAGTCATCCGAAATAAGAAATATGAATCTCAAATAAGTTGATGTCTCTTTACCACATGATGACTTGAAGCAGTGCCATCCTTCTTGTAATGTGTCTTGATAAAGATCTCACACCGGGTGACCTCCCTTTTAGGATGTTGTTGTTGCTGAAAATGTTTGAAGGAAACGTTGGCATTAAATAATACATTGAAGAACTAAAATCTCCATGGAAGATCTCGGCGTTGACATGGACGCAGATGCCGACGTTGACATAATGTCTGCAACCACAAATATTAAAATTTGATCCCCCCATAATCATAATAATATAAGAATTTAAAAGACCTTACATTAAAGAATATGCAATAAAAGACAATAAGATATGTTAGAAACTCATGTTTATAGACAATATCATAACATAATATGCAATCCAAGATAAGTTGATTATTTGAGTTAAATAAAATAAGAGTAAAAGAAAAAAAAAGAGAGAGAAGTATGAATATTATGTGCGAAAAGACATACATGATTAATCCTCGTCACCAATGACATCCTCCTGTAATGCTTATGTTAAGTCATTTTCATTCATTCTTGGCTCGAAGGCTAAGGGATCTTCAAAAGAATCCACATCTTGGTTTAATCTCTTTGGAACATCTAAGGTAACATGCCATTCTTCCTCGGGTCTACTATGATCTTTGCAATAGAAGACCTGAGTTGCTTGTTGAGCAAGAATAAACGGCTCATCATCTTCTTTTATATTTCTTTTTAGCCTCCCCAAATTAACATATATCAAATTTGTTTCTGGATCAACTCTACATCCATGGTCATCTTCTACACGCACCCAATCACAATAGAATAGAACATGTTTGAAGTCATAGTAGTCCAGCTCAAGAATTTGTTTGACAATGCCATAGTAAGTGACTTCTTCATGTATGAGGTTTGTGTCCTTGGCATTTCTCCTCAAAGGAGTTATTGCCTTCATTGAAACCCCACTGTTCTGTGTTGTCTTATTCATTTCCGCATCCGCAGTATAGAAAAACATAACCATTTATTGCATATGCAGTATATGAAATGGCTTTAAAGCTTGGTCCATCAGCAAGTCTTTTGATGTTACAATTTTCTTTACTTTCTAATTGTCTTCTAAGCCAAGGAATGTAGTCCAATGCCTTTTCGGTTCGCATATTCCCTCTCCGACATCCAGTTGAAAATCTTTGGCTTTGAAGGTATACAGCGTATCTCCTGTAATCAATTATACATTGTGATGGTGCTATTAGACCAAAGAAATAAAATTGTACAAAGGATGTAGTCAAGATTCTGCTTACCTCTCCCAGTCAGCATTCTCAATAGAATGAAGCAATTTGCGCGACTGTTGATATTGCACATTTTGAAGATTATAATCCTTCCCCTTTTTATCGACAGGGTATGCACACTCACCACTCTCATCCATCCATATCTCATGTCCTTGTTTATGACTTTTTTTTTTACCGTCAGGCATGTAATTCATGGCATACAACATAGACTCTTCCATAAGGAAGCATTCTACAATAGAACCCTCTGGATATGTTTGATTGACTACATATCGTTTAAATGTCTTCATCTTCCTAATACAAGACATCTAAATTAGATTTCTAAGAAAATTTGAGATTAATAAGAATAATGAATTAAAATTAATCAAAATATTTTAATTACCGCTCAAAAGGATACATCCATCGATATCTAACAGGTCCACAAAGTTGCACCTCCTCCGCCAAATGCACAACAAGGTGTCATGGAAACGAAAAATGAAGGCGGGAAATACTTTTCAAAGACACATAGGGTTTCCACGAGGCATTCTTTCATCTTTGAAAGTTCTTTACGATTGATAACCTTTGAACATAAGACATTAAAGAACATCGATAAATTTCGAATGGCTGCACGTAGTGGCTTATGTGACTCAAATGCGTGCATTAATAGCACTCGTAGTAACTGCTGCATCAAAATATGATAATCATGCGACTTGAGGTTTTTAAGCTCTCTATCCTCCAAGCTCACCTTGTGCTTCCAATAGTCACTGTACCCAATAGGAACCTTCAAATGATACAACGTTTTACAGATCAAGTCTTTCTCATGTTGGGATAGAGTGTAAGGAGTTTTAGGACAAGTCAACTTGCCATTTTTTTTCCACGGGCCACAACTTTTTCCTAATTCGCATATCCATCAGATCTTGGCGAGCTTTAAGACCATCCTTAGTTTTATCCTTTGTATTCATAATTGTAGCAAATAGATTTTCTGCCACATTTTTCTCCACGTGCATCACATCCAGATTATGGCGAATGGGCAAATCCTACAAAATGATTTATTAATGTTAGTATGGAAGTTCAACATATAGTATAATTTAAATGATAAAAATATATTATAGCGTACCTTCCAATAAAGCAAGTCAAAAAATATTGATATTTTTTTCCATGCAGTGTTCTCGTTCTCCTCCGCACTTCTTTTCCTCTTCTTGAGCATTACCTTTCCAAAATGAGTCTGAATAGTTTCCATTTTTCTTAATACCTCGGAACCACTTAAACGCTTGGGATGCTCTCCATGCTCTTCTTTTCCGTTAAATTGTGATTTTTGGCTCCTGAATGGATGCTTCATATTTATTAAGAATTTTCTGTGCCCCATGTAAGCATACTTCCTTCCATATTTTAGCCGCACTGAATCAGTCCCTTCACTACACACAGGACAACCATACTTTCCTGCTGTCCTACAACCTGACAAATGGCCATACGCCGGGAAGTCATGTATAGCCCATAATAAAATTACTTTCATTGAGAACCTACTTTTACTGTAAGAGTCATGTTATGGCTCTGATGGACCACAATTCATTCAACTCATCCACCAATGGCTGTAAGTATACATCAATCTCATGTCCTGGACCCTTCTTCCCGGGAATCAATAATGTTAACATAGTAAACTCTTTGCGCATGCATAGAGACGGAGGAAGATTGTATGGAACAATCATAACAGGCCAACAACTATATGAGTTATTATTGTTTCCAAAAGGATTAAATCCATCTGTTGCAAGTCCCAGACGAACATTACGTGCCTCTGATGCGAAGTTAGTCCATTTACGATTTACGTTTTTCCAGCACGAGGAATCAATTGGATGACGCATAATTGATTCGTTCCGTACTAAGCTCGCATTTGCATGCCATGTCATGCTCTCCGCAATCCAGGGTACACTGTACATTCTTTGCAACCGTGGTGTTAATGGAAAGTATCTTAGCTTCTTCCATGGCTTAGGTTGATACGTTCTCCGGTTTCCACCTGCTTTCACCACATGTGGGACAATCAACCCTATTTTCGTGCTCTTTCCAATAAAGTATGCAATCATTTTTGCATGCATGGATAATCTTGCACTCCATACGTAAAGAATTAATCATCTTCTTGGCTGCATAGGTGTTATTCGGCAAGTTGTTCTCGTCTGGTAGAACACTTTTGAACATTTGTAACAACTATGTTAAACATTCATTAGACCACTTGTGCCGAGCCTTCATGCTCGATAAATCAACCGTCACTGACAACTTCGTATGTTCAACTCGACATGAGGGATATAGTGGTTGTATTGCATCCTCCATCAACTTCTTGTACCAAATATTCTCCGTTGAATCATCCTGAGCTTGAGGAAATTCTTCATCAGAATAGGCAGATGAACAAACCCCCACTTGAGCTTCAACGGCATTCTCGCCATGCTCATGTCTAAATAAGTCATTCACCATATCGACCATTCTTGGGAATGCATCTTCATTACCGCTACCATTCCCTACATTGACACGACTATGAGGATGTATTTCTCCATGGTGGAACCATATTGTGTAAGTTGTATCTATACCATCACATATTAAATGTGTACGGATATCTCTTAATGTCTTCTTCCCTCCTATCAAATTGCGGCACTTGACACAAGGGCAGCAATACCAGTCATCACTTTCTAATTTATGTTTATTAGCTCTTATGAAATCAAAGAATGATTCAATGCCTTCTAAGTATTCATTACAAAGCCTTGGTGCCGTCATCCACTCTTTGCTTGGGGCCATGTTTTGAAAAAATAAATCCATGGAATAAGGTACATAAAATGGTTAAATACGAATACATGACTCAATTCCCACATGATATTATCATTAGTGTAATTAATCTTTAACATAGTGATCTAGTCTTGGTAAGGGAACTCAGGTTTAAACTATTCATACAATGTGCATGCTTAATGCTCTTCGTCCCAACCCACTTACAACTATCTTGTGAAGCCTCTTTCAGATCGCGGGCCCACTAAATCACAATAAATTAGGATGTCACTCTTCTCTTCGTCCAATTTCCAAGGAAAGTAAAAGAAAAAGATGGAATGAAAAAAACATATAAAACAATTCATCAATGATAATGTAAGAACTCATTTCAATACCTTTTAGATGGAAATAATCAGCAACTATAGAAGGATCACAAAATCCTACGATGTAAAAGAACACATGCATCTTCAGCAGAGGAATAAGAGAACAAAGATGAGAAGAAAAGTAAATAGCTTTTCAATAAGAAAGAAAAAATCAAGGTCATACCAATGGTGTGTGGAGAAAAAGAGTACACAGCGTAGGGTCTTGGTCTGTGTGTATAGAGAGGAGAGGTTCTTGAAAAACATGAGAATTTAAACCAAGCGAATAAAAACAAGAAGTGGACAGGACATCTTCTTTCATAGCTTTTTTGTAATCTATGTTTAGGGTATAATGCTCTTATACCCATTTATTTAGTGTTGGTTCTGTATTTTGTATTCTCACTGTTAGATATGAAACCAAAAAACACCAACTCCAATAGGAGCTCATACATAAAATTACACCACATTATGAAACTACAAAAATCATGATCATAATTGACATTGAAAATTTTTCTGCTCTTACTTCTCTCTATGGGTATCTTTTTCTTCAAAACATCATCAACTCAAAACAACGGGATCACGAAGAGATGTCAGACTGCAATCAAATGACTAACATTCCCTGCTCACCCTCGATAAGTTGATGCACCATCATTCATAACCATTTCTCATTAAGGATCAATAAGTATAGAATCACGATGAGTCCCATCAATCGACAAGATCACAATAGCTCACCTTAACGATGTAATATAGTGGCAACCCCATATACCCAAATGAAGAGATTAATTTATCTCTACAATTGAAACAGGGTTTAGAAAAAGTTGATGGGATTTTAACATGACTTGGGGGAAAACATACACTCTATGTTCAACAAGCACCTATCAAGCAAAGGGATTCCAATTTTCTTACCCTAACAAATATAAACAAAATCACAAATACATATTATCAAAACCACACACTCTTTTGCTCAAGTCACATGTTCGCATATTCCCTTTGGTGGACAGGTATCGAAAGTGCATTTCCCTTGACCTTTTTCTTCTTAAAAGGTATATGATTTCGCCTGAAAAGGGGAAATAAAACTATACAATATAAGAGAAGACTATTGTATGAATGCACAAAGGCCTGCACCCAGCAATGAAAGGCTGGGGGTCATGAGGGGTAGAATAACCCCATGGATAATATGCTTCCTTCTTTCGAATTGTAAAACGGTACCCTTAGTTTATCATGTTTAACAAACATTCTGATTGTTGGCATCTTCATATGTTTGTGGCTTTGTGTTTTGTCCATTCATCTTACCTTATAATTGGATGACATTAACTGAGTGAAAACATCATGTAATATGCTCATATATATCAAGATGGTTAGAAGGGACGTAAACTGTTAAGATCCACAGGTAAAACAAACTCATGTTTATCATTATATTGTATTTCCAGAAAACAATGTGTTTCTTCAAGACAAAAGTCGAAGGTCGTTACATAGATTGTATCATGAGTATGGCTCAGAACCTTGAATATATAGACAAGAGCCCATGGAAGAGTGGAAGATGCTCATTATTGCAACATTGAGGTTGTGGGTTCAAGTCATGATACCCATCAAAAAAAAAAAAAAAAAAAGTTAATGGCTCAAAACTAGCCTTCATTTTGATGAACATAAACATCTCATCAAGGGCCCCAGAAAAATGGCTAAAACAGTTCAGTCTAACCAATCAACATGGATCCTTCTTATCCAACCATGAAGGATTTACATAGGCGGTTACAGTGGGCCCCATAATACGATACTTAACAATTTCTCTTTAAACAATGGCTTTCTGGGCAAAGATTCAACCAAAATTACGATCCGGGTCACCATACTGTGGACTAAATAGCACTCTCATTCGATTGATCAACTTATAGCACTTGTATCAAATATGGGTCTTTAGCTTATATAAATTGATGATGCCAAAAAGTGTTTCGGGCACCACCGGTCAAGTGATAAGCAATTAATGTGAAAATTAATGGAGAGAGAGAGTTTATAGTGGTTCGGTCAGTGTGACCTACGTCCACTTCAAATTGGTGATTTTACTATTCTCCGATGTAGAGATTACAAGTCAGAGGAATACAATGATAACATAAAAATGGAGAAGAATTGCTTGCCCCCCAGTGCTGGTGGGGCTCCTTGTTTTATAGTCTTCCCCTAACAGATGGGGACGACTCTTCAGCAACGGACGCTCCACTCTAGCGGAGTCTTCGAACCGCCCCCAACAGACGAGGCAGGTAGGATCTCCTCCGCAGGACTTGGTAAAAGCAGGTAGATGGAACGACGCGCTGACTTTGTCATTTAGTCGATCTGAACCCGGCCCTTAACGGATGGAATTGGACCTGGGCTTATCACGGCCTCGGGTCACTTAGGTCTGACCCGCCATCGTGAACTGAGTCTCTTGGGCCTGACCCGTTATTGTGGACCGAGTCATTTGTGCCTGACCGATCATTTGCCCCCCAATGCCTCTTGTCTAAGAAAACTTGGAGAATGGGCATTAGCTTGAACTTATGAGCTCTGGGTGGTGGAGACTCCTTCTGCTAGATAACTATTTCCCTTCATGATATATTTTTGCGTCGCTAAACACCCCAAATCTTTTCCATTTTTTGAATGATGGGCCGTTGTTGGACATGCAGCTGGGCGCGGGCGCTGGTGCCAGCAGGTGGTGGGTGCTGGTGCTAGGCTCTGGTGGTGAGCGCCCAGCCTGCTGCTAGGCGCTGCTGCTGTTGGGCGAACATCATTTTTTTTTTTTTGTTTTGGTGGGCGAGCACATGGAGAGGGCGCCCATGTTGCTGTTGGGCGTGCTGCTGCTCGTGATGGAGTGGGCCGCGCCCCTGGCGCAAGCACAACTGCAGCGTTGGGCGATGGATGGAGCTCAAGTGCAAGACAACTGATCTGGAGTGGTGGTTGAGTGAGTGGTTTGATTTGCTGTTTGGAATGTGAAAGGTTGTACTGAAGTGGATGGAGGAAAAAAGCTACTAGTGGGGGTAATTTTTTATTTGAGTCACAATGTAACATTGTCAGAGAGTGGTGGGTCCACTGCAAATTCATAAATCCACCGTCCATGTGATAAATATGCCTTCTCTTTCTTTTTTCTTATGCAACATCTAGATCATTGTACCCCATTTTGGACGGCTTGGATCGTTGCTGCTGACATTCATTTCAGATTCTCTGTTTAGTTTTGGGTATGAGGCCGTACACATTAGGTCAATGGCTTAGATGGTTGGGGCATCTGATAAATATGTGATAGATCTGGGCGGTGTGGATTTATATGCCCCGGTGTTGTGCATGCACAAAGAAAATGGCTGCAACTTCAACTATCAGAAGCTCCTCTCTCTCCCTCAATCTACCCAAAAACTAATGAGACATGGTTTGGTCATTGGTGTAGGCAAGTGGAAACCTGGGCGCCCCGGGCGCTGCGCATGACGGAGGACGGGGGTCCAGCCTGGGCGCCCCGGGCGCTGCTGAAGGCGGCGGCACCCTTGACGTTGCTGCGCGGGGTGCTGCTGCTCGGGGTGCTTCTGCTGGCGGCGGTGCTCCTGGAGCTGCTGCGCGCGAGGGACGGGGCTGGGGCGCCACCTACTGTGTGCCAATGTGGGCAAGCACGCGGGTGAGCAGGCTACTCTAGTTCATCAGGCACAAAGGGATGCTGATCCAAGCGAGCAAAGAGGTATATTATACGCCCGTTTGGAGCACCTTGGGCGAGCCTGGGCTGCTTGGGCGAACCGAGGCTGCCTTGGGCAAGCCGGGCTGCCTTGGGAGCTTTGGGTGCTATGGAAGAGGCTGGCCTTGGCGTGCAAGCATCAAGAGGCGCCACTTTGGGCGAGTGAAGTGGGTCAGGCGCCCCTCCAGGCACTGGTTTGGCTTATTTGGGCGGCCAGACAGTTGGGTACGCTAATTTAATGTAGTCCCTCAGGTTGCAGATGACTTGAGTTTCAAGATCCTGCCTTTTGAGACCGTGCTTTTGGCACCCCCTGAGAGAGCCGCTAAGCTGGAGATTGGCTGCCTTTTTTAGAACAGTGCAGAGGTAGGCCAAGCTTTTTTGGCGACCCGCGAGAGAGCCGCTAAACTGGAAATAGGCTGCCTATTTGAGAACAGTGCAGAGGCCAAGCTTTTTTGGCGACCCGCGAGAGAGTCGCTAAACTGGATATATAGTCTGCCTGTTTGAGAACAGTGCAGAGGCCAAGCTTTTTTGGCGACCCGCGAGAGAGTCGCTAAACTGGATATATAGGCTGCCTGTTTGAGAACAGTGCAGAGGCCAAGCTTTTTTGGCGACCCACGAGAGAGCCACTAAGCTAGTGATAGACTGCCTGTTTAAGAACAATGCAGAGGCGGGTCAAGCTTTTGGCGATCCACGAGATGATTCACCTCGCCTGGACCTGTTGATTTCTTCAGCATTCATATATTTTTGAGCTTTTGTCAATAGTTCTGGCATGCTCTTTAGTGGTCGCTTCATTACCGAAAAGAGGAAACTGGATGAACGGAGGCCCCCCAGAAAGGCGGTCATGGTGACTTTGTCATTGGGCTCCTCGATTTGGAGGACCTCCTCGTTAAAACGAGTGAGGTAACTCCTCAGACTCTCATCTCGGTCCTGTTTTATGCTGAGCAAGTGTGTGGCAGGCTTCTGGTGGCGGCACCCACCGATAAAGTGTGAGACAAAAGATTTGCTCAACTCTCCAAAGGTGGCTATGGATGCTTAGGGGAGATTGGCAAACCACTGCCGAGCGGAACCCTTCAACGTAGTTGGGAACGCCCTGCACATTATCTCGTCAGGGATATTATGCAGCTGCATTTTGGTTTTGTACGTCTCCAGATGGTCCAGTGGATCCTTCGTTCCATCAAAGGTCTCCCCGGATGGCATCTTGAACTTCCGAGGGAGTGGGTAGTTCGCCACGCCGGGCTTGAATGGTGTGTCCGTTCGGTGTACTAGGTAGTCTATTGTTTCTGGTCCCTGTGCCTTCATGGCATTGAAGACATCACCAAGCTGATTCTGCATTTCCTTGATCTTCTCATCCCAACAATTGGGGGCTTCTCTGGACTGGCCTTGGAAATGACTCTCATCTTCGATGCTATGATTTTCACTTCCCCCCTCTTGGAAATGAGGATCATCCTCGTTGGAGGCCGAGGGAGGAGGTGGAAGCCCGCCGCGACTCGACCCTCCAGGTGGGACTCCACCCAGGGGTGGAGGCACGTCGAGATGAGCGCGGCCTTGAGGGTCGACCAGGAGTCTTTCATGCGGGGCGACATGGGGAGCTCCACCAGAGGCGCCCTGGGCGCCATGGGAATGGGCACCCAGGTGTACTCCTCGACCTTGGGCGCCATGGGGATGGGCGCCCAAGTGAGGATGTGGACGGGAGGCTTCCCGACCCCGTGCACCATGGGGCTGGGCGCCCGGGTGAGGTGCTCCTCTGCGTGGAGCAGTCCGATGCCCTGGGCGCGGTACTTCCTGCAGTCCTGCACTAGCTAGTGCTCCTCCTTGCCCTGCCACCATGAGTTGCAATATCTGCTGGTTCTGGGTCACCAACTGCTGCATGGTCTCCAGCATCTGTTGAGGAGAGGGAGCAGGAGCATTCGGTGCAGGGTTAGTCGGTGGAGGATTACCCTCGCCCTCCCGCGAGGGATTACCATCTTGTCGCCTTGTTGACCTTGTGGTGATTGACATAGTTTGAAAAAAGGAAATTTTGTCGTTCCCCACAGACGGCGCCAAACTGATGATGCCAAAAAGTGTTTCGGGCACCACCGGTCAAGTGATAAGCAATTAATGTGAAAATTAATGGAGAGAGAGAGAGTTTATAGTGGTTCGGTCAGTATGACCTACGTCCACTTCAAATTGGTGATTTTACTATTCTCCGATGTAGAGATTACAAGTCAGAGGAATACAATGATAACATAAAAATGGAGAAGAATTGCTTGCCCCCCAGTGCTGGTGGGGCTCCTTGTTTTATAGTCTTCCCCTAACAGATGGGGACGACTCTTCAGCAACGGACGCTCCACTCTAGCGGAGTCTTCGAACCGCCCCCAACAGACGAGGCAGGTAGGATCTCCTCCGCAGGACTTGGTAAAAGCAGGTAGATGGAACGACGCGCTGACTTTGTCATTTAGTGGATCTAGACCCGGCCCTTAATGGGTGGATTTGGACCTGGGCTTATCACGGCCTCGGGTCACTTAGGCCATACCCGCCATCGTGAACTGAGTCTCTTGAGCCTGACCCGTTATTGTGGACCGAGTCATTTGGGCCTGACCCATCATAAATAATCATAGCAATTAAACCCTTCATTTGTTATAACCATGAAGGGAAAAAGAATGGAAGGGAAATCATTAGAATAACAAAGTGATTGGCGTGCAGCCCGCCCAAATCAATCAATAATAGAATAAACACCCATTGAACATGAGGACCAAAACAAAATCACATAAATGATCTTCAAAATTTTCTCAAAAGGCTTCACAAAATGGGACATGTATCCAAGACAAGTGGGAGTTCCGCATCATCACATCCATGAATAACAAGAGAGATCAATAGCCCAGACATTATAGTAGCAAAGTGAGGACCCATCCACTGTGGGATCAAGCAAATTACCAATCTGGGTCACCAAAACAAACGGACCCAAATGCCCAAATTTCATGCCAGGATTATATAAACCCTCTAAGAAAGAACCCGATCGAAATCAATGATACCAAAAAAAAAAAAAAGTGACACCTACAATCCTATTCATCCTAAATTAGAACTGAAATGCACCACAAGCTTCACAATTCACCGTAGGATTCTACACAGACCGAACAGTACTACTACTAACTTCCAATTTGTGTTAAAGATAAACAGGCTAATTTGTAAGAAATTACATTACATCTAATAAACAGATTCCTGTTGAAGGAATAAACAAAAACAAACACACAAGCAGTCCAATCTAAACAGATCCGGAAATAATCACTTACATAGCTGAAAACGCACCAAGCAACTGATCTCCGAAAAATACAAGGATCACAGAAAATCTACAACAGCATAAATCATATCGTTCCAATCAGAGATTGAAATTAAGAGAAGCAAAGGTGATTAAATCCGAAGCCAAAAGACCTAGAACAGAAAAAAGGAGAGAGAGAAACGTACCTTTCAAACGGTTGTTAAGGGTAGGGGTCGGGGGTCTAGGCAGATAATATAATGCCGGGAGAGACTGGCAATGAAAGAAAGCGACTCCGATTTTAGCCACTAAAACGAGATCCAAAAGGCATTAATCTCCAAATCCAACAAAACCACATTCATCCCAGCCCCAACCCCCACCCCCACCCCCACCCCCACCGTCCCTAACCACACAGGCCCCCATTAGAGTACCACACCCATAGTCAAACCCATCACCTATTTCCAAGACCTTTTCTACCCCAACACCCATTCTCCATCAACCGAACCCCAAACACAGACTCCAAACACTCCAAATCTCAAACTTCCAATACACCAACAAAACCCCATGACATCAAAAACATAAAAGAGTTTTGGAAAAAAAAAAAAAGGAAGAAAAGACAGAACATGGAATGAGAAAGAGGCGATGGGAAATGGAAAAAACAGAGGAGATAAGATGAAGAAATAGAAATAAAGGAAATAAAAGAAGATGAGGAGAAAAGGAAGAGAACCTGTAGGGAGATCGATGTTGGAGTCTCCACGAGAAGATGCCGGAAGGGAGCAGTCTGAGTGACTTCACAAGAGATTCAAGCGTGAGAGATGCTATAGGTTATATAATATTAGGGCGCGAAACGAAAGAGGGTAGTGGAATAGGCGCGCGCGGGAGAGAGAAAAGCGTACTAGGAGGCGACGGTCCTTATTCATCGCTATTTTTAATATTGGATACGACAATGTATTTGCCATCGTTCTGGCAAAAGCGATGGGGTATTTCCGTCGTCATAACCAACATTTTTAAGCTGTCGGTAATCCCGTAAGTTACCATCGGTAATAAGACATTTTGAGGTAGTGGTCTCTATAGGAGTACGGTCGCTCTTGACTGAGAGTCATGAAATTTTGTTGTTTGTCATGAAATTTTGTTGGCTTCTACCCCATATAAAAGCATCAGTTTTTTGTGGACTCTCTGTACCCCATGCACGTGCCATCCTTATCTCATTTTCATCAACCCCATATAATAAAAGCATAAGTTTTCGCCGCCTCTCTGTACCCCATGCACGTGCCATCCTTATCTCATTTTCATCAATTTTATTTCCCTTCTTTATCTTTTCTCATTCTTTTTTCCCAACGGACAACGAGGGTTTCAACCAGAAGGGTCCTTCTCGCTGCTCTGCCCTCTCTCATCAATCCACCGCCGGAGCTTGAGCCATCGATCACCGAAGCCGTCTCCTCTCTCATCGATCCACCGCCGGTTCTTCTTCTTCTTCCCTCTTTTCTCTCTTCTTCTCCCCTCTTTTCTCTCTTCTTCTCCTATGTCCTCTCCTTTTCTTTTCTTTGTTTCTTTCCTGTATCATTTTTTTCCCTCATATAGTGTATATGTGACTACTTCTTATAAATTGAATATGCTGAATCATCTTTATCTTTAGGTTGTATAGTGTTGGGCTTTTGCATTTTTTTTATTTTTCTGTGCTTTGTTTTTTGTTTTGCTATAAAAGCAGCAGCCCATCAATTCGTTTCTTCTCTCGATTCTTCTTCGTACACATCTGTCACGCAAGAAATGGAGTCTCACCTTGTCACTTCTTCCGCTCTTCCTTTTGCTTTCCTCTTGCTGAAAAAAGAAACGAGAAATTGAGGGTTTTCGAAAATCCCTCTTTAATTTCTGTTGATTTGTTGTTTTACCAACGATCACACTGAACCCCCAAATCTTCTCCTTCTCTTGTTCCCTATTTGTAAGACGTGCGAGGTAACGAATTCCTCTTGCTGATTTGTTATTAGCGTTTTTTTTTTCTTTTTTTCTTGGTGAAATTTTCTCATCCAGTTGTAATTTGTTACATAGTGAAATTTGTTATATGAGTACATTTTCATTTTCTGTTGAATGAGGATGAAATTCCTTTATCTGATTTAGTTTCAAAGTCTGCATTACATATTTACATTGGCATTTACTTTTTCATCTTTACTGTTTTGAGTTAATATGGATTTCAATAATTCGAGGCCCTTGAAGCTCACAATTCTTAACCTAATGCCATTACTCCTACTCTACTAGAGCAAATACTTACTGGTAAGTAGTCTAATTGGGTTAAAAAATGTAAATTTATTTCAATTTTAACTGTTTGGTGTGGTAGAACACGAGAAATGTTCTATTTTAACTGTTTGGCGTGGTAGAATACGAGAAATGTTTTGCTGTTTTTTTTTCACATTGCAGGATTTACCACTTGGGTCTGAATGTGTTTGGGTAAAAATTGTTGTTAGTTCATAAGGGTGTGAAAACATAACTCCTTTTGGGTTGTCATCATCTTCTACTATCCTGAGCCAACCCAAAAAAAATTCTTTGTAAGTATAACTATAAAGAAGTTGAATATTAGATCTATATGAATACATAGGTTTGTTATTAAGCGGTAGGTGTTCTGCAGCCTGAGCCAATAAAGAAAATTGATTTCTAATTTTTTTTATTTCTATGTATTGGGTATTGGATTATAAGTCAACATATTATGTTGTAAGCAATGTCTTTTTGTTGTTAGGAATGGAAGCTGTATTTTTTGTTAGCTAGAGGAAACATGGAGGAAATCATAGGATTCAAAAAAGCAGTTGGCTCATTTGAGATCCCAATATAGTGAAACAGGATCAGGAAAAGCTGTTAGCAATGGTACCAGAGAAGTGAAAGTTGAGCATAGATCAACAAGCCCTATGCATGTTGGTGAAAAACTTCCTCGGACACAAGCCCAATCCAAACCTCAGCTTAACAGAAATATGTGCAAATGTTGTAAGAGGATACATTAAAAGGTATATTTTGGACAATCTATCATTCCATTTATTTTATAGTATTTTTTTATCTGAATCAAATTATATATTATGATGTGAACTTGTTCTTAATTATTGTAATTTTGTGAAAAGTGAAGTACAATTGAGTGGTATCAAGAAGCAAGAAAATGGAGTCAGATTTGATATGGGAGATGTCTTGGTTGGCAATCAAACTACTGGTAATGAATACATAACTTATATTGTATTCGTGTGTTGTGTTAATGCAAAGTGCCTTTGTTTGAGGTTATTATGCTAATCCTTTGTGTCCAGTAGTATGTATATATACTTAGGGCCCCTCTTCCTCTGTCTCTTCCTCCCTCCCCTACGAAGGAACAACAACGGCCATCTCATCAATCCCTCTCTCAACTCACTTTACAATGCCTTCCCATCCATAAATACCTCCCCTTCCTTTCTCACAATTTTTAGGTTGAGCTGCCACTGTTTGTATGTATTTTGCTTTCAAAAAAATTTTCCTTTTTCATTGTTGGAGCACTATACTATGTTCATAATGCTTCTTATTTTTTTTTTTCCTTCTTCCTTTTTAGAAATCTTAGGTTGAGGACGAAGTGTTCGATCACAAATTTATAAAAGTCCAATCTTAATGACTTGGGTTTTTTTTTTTTATTTCTTTTACAAATCCTAAGTTGTTTCATTAAAGGTCTAATTGAAATTGAATCTTAATGTCATGATTAATTCAAAGGTTTTACCCCTCTGTTAGAAGTATAGCACCTTCTCTCTTACTATGTTTAATGTTAGGAAGCTTAAATGAGCCAAAAAAAAAAAATCATTGTCTCTACCTAAAAAATCAAATTCAGATTACGAAAGTGCTTAAATTGTTTTGTATATAAGGAATCTGGTCAAATCACTTGAGATATGCTATATGTATTTTTATTTTTTATTTTTCCTTTGATTTGCTTCTAAAGTGTAACAACACCAAAACTATATTTGATTTCTTAATTGAAAGGGACTATGTTCAGTTGAGTTCTATTACTACCTTGTAAAGAACAAATTTCACTCACCCCCTCCAAGAAAAATAAATATTATAATCCAGTCTATATTAAAATATTCTATCTTTAAATGGAGAAAAAATAAGATTAAAAATATAAATTTTTGTAGTTCTTGTTTTGTTAATGCATCTCAATTTCTACCAAAAAACTTGGGCTTATGATTCTCTTTGTGATTATTTTTATTTTTTTATTTTTTGATGGTATTCTTCAATTGAGTTTGTTCTTTTCTAACTAATGGTTTGATTGTAGTTTTTTTATATTAAGTGTTATATTATAGTCAAATGCTTGACATTCGTTTTCTTTTATGCTCTTCTTTTGATAAGCTCAAAATGTGATTTCCATATCTTTGGATTTAGTTTTCTTCCGGTTTCTTTCAATAGTGGTCTTGTAAATTTTATCCATATTGCTTGACGAATGATTCAATTGACCCCATTACCATGTTTTCTATGGGTTTTGTTGGTCTAGAATTATCTCCTCATCCCCACCATAGCTTTTTGAGATGTGGTAGAAGAGCTAATTCATTCAGACTTTCAATGTACATGCCCAAAATGTCAAACCATCTCAAATGGCATAATATTTTTTTAGAGTATAATTAAGTAGTCATTTTGTGGAAAAAAAAATATCCTATATCATTCAGTACTCGGAATCTGTAACACCTTGGATTGGTTTCTATTCTGCTGAAATATTCTTAGGGCTCACAATTTTTTGCACATACAAACAACCCTTATACACTACTTCTATTTTATTCTTTTTGAGAATCTTGAAATTGAGAAACATGTTTGTGGGTGATGTCTATGAATAAAACAACTATTGATGAAAGTTTATATAAAACATTGGGCCATTGAAGCACCACATAAAGACGGGGGATTCAGACATCCCTCGTCGTTGGAGTTGGCATTCTATGAAATTAAGAGAAAGCTAATTAACACAAGGAAATAGGAAAAGTACAGGTGCTGAAATTTTAAGTCTTGTAGATTTTAAAGGTGAGGCTCTCTGTTCTTTTTTATTTTTTAATTAGGAAGTTTCTATTGGTGTCAAATTAAATTAATTTCTTTCTCCCTGAAGAGTCCATGATCATTCTTCCCCATGTGTGCTTAATCAATATATAATGGTCCCAGGCTTAAATAAAGGAGGATTATATGAAATAAGAAGTTGCATATTAGGATTTGCTACACTTCACTATGAGTTCTATTCATATTTAAATATAAATTTGGACTCCATCAAGCAACTCCCATTGATGAGATAAGGCTTAAATGATAATGGTTGGCTTGTTGATATTTTTATATGATTTTCGTTATTTAGTTGTGTTCCTTCAACAACGAGGGACCAACTAGCAAGAGCAACCAACCTTTTGATTCAATGCTATAAAAAATTGTTTTGGACCACCATTTAGAAAAAATTTCCATTTTTAAATCATTTCTGTTTCATGGCTTATTCTATCAATTCCTCATTAAGCCCAAAATTGTGCAGTTTACAAGGTTTGTGATATGTTCCATTTACTTAAAAAGTATAGCTGAGATCTGCCAACTTCGAATCATCCGGACATATTTGAGGAAGCCATTTGTTTGAAGGTCATTTCCAATCAAATTGTAGTATTTTTTTCATTGGTTGTTTCATTCAAGATAATAAAGAAGCTATATAGCTTCTGATTGTCTCTCTCAATAAATTCTTTTAAGATTGTCAAACTTGGTCTAGCTAAAGTCGTCGTCATCTGTTTGCATGCTCTATGAAGACTAAGGAATGACCGTCTATTCAATAATAGGAGGGACGATCTCTTTCAACTTTGCATTTAATCTCTTCGAAGCTGAAGCTATTGTATTTCTTTGCAGAATCTCCAAGTTTTTCTCTAGCCCTCTTTAAATGTCAATTTTGTTATCCTAAACATTCAGAAGTTATAGCAATCAGGTTTAAGTTCTTTGTATTTTTTCCAAAGTGCTTTATGTTTTTCTTAGCGCTTCCTTTCTTTTTCTTTTTTTCCATTTGTGTGTTTTTCTCTGTGGATCTTATTAGTTGTATCGTTTCTTAGGACCTGTTTCTCCACTAGCTTATGTATATTCCCCACATCTTTTCAATTCCATTTGCATTATAGCAAAAGAGTATACGTAGAAAAAAAAAACTCTATTGTAAGAAAGTTTGCTTATAAAAACTATTCACATATCATTTATTATATATTAATGTCATGACGTTCTTGACATGATTGTATGATTGACTTATTTGTGATGTTATTTTTTTTGCTATGAATGGGAAAATGGATGGATTATAAATAACTGCTTTTTTATTTCCATTTAATTTTTGATTTTTTTTTATTTTTTAGTAGAAAAATTAAAAATCCTACGATTCACAATACGATTTATGATTAAATTCGATTCATGGGTATGAACGATTTGCAATACGATTCTGACTTTCAGAACTATGCATTTGAATGCTCTACCATGTAAACATTTTCTGATGTAGCACAGAAACTAGACTATACATCTGAGTTCACCTTTTGAATTTAGACAAGTAATTTTTCTTCTTCACCATTGATTAAAAGGCCACCAACTGGATTGTTAGGAACCTCTAAACATAAAACTTTTTTTGGCTATAATAGTATAATATGTTCTGCTAATCAAAATTAGTATAATATGTTCTCTTTGGGGCCGATGGGTTAGACCTTCTGAATTTGCACAGTTTCATAAATCCTTTACTAATTGGTGTTTCTTGATTTGTTTCTACTAGATGTATCCATTCGCCACATCAGGTGGTGCTCAATATATATATCAGCACTTTTGGTAAACTTAGTTGTCAAATGCAGGGAAGATGAATATTACATGGATCTTGAGCACATAATGGTCATGGAAGCAATCTGACTTTCCATTCAAGTGATATTCACAACATATAGGGTAGATTTTCACATGACTTATAATGGTTAATGTAATCAGGAGCATATTGCTTCATTTTTTTAAAGTGTTATTGGCCTTAACTACATAGTAGATAGTTTTATGATGAAGAAGAGTGTGAAGATTAAAGAAATTTAGTGTTATAAAAGAATTCAGAGGCATAATCTTGTTTTATCTTCTGATAGGATTGTTAATATCTAGCTTGCTTTCATTTTATTCAAGTACTAGGTTCTAATATGTTCTTATTAGTTAATGACATGCTCTTATTTCCTAAATTCCATTTTGGCCATTTTGGGACTCCGAATTATATGAAATTTAAAGGCATAGAGAGATTAATTTATTTAAGCAAGTGATAAGCAGTCTTTAAGAAAAATAACATTGGTTATGTTGAAAGGGTAGCTTTATATTGCATCTTATACACTTATTTTCTATTATATGGTGTTTGATTGAGGGTATTCAGATTGTTTTTATTTCTATTTCTGGGCAGTTTGGATGTGAATTCTAATCATCACATACATTATCTTTCATATTTACTACTCCATAAAGCATAGAAAATAATTGCACTCTAATATTCTACGACATTCAGGAAAGAATTCAAATGAGGATAATGCCATTTTTGGAGCCCTGCTGTATTGAAATGGATACAAGAGGTAATTAACGGCCTCTTATCAGAAGCTACATATTAATATGTTAATCTAACATCAAAAGTACAATACTATCAGCCACTTAGATTGGTAATACTACATTATTTAGGTCCATGTAGATGTGGTATTTACTGGCAGCCACTTAGATTGGCGATCCCATCTAATCTAATTGATGACAATACCTTCTGTCAGACATTTGGTGGGGTCGGACTGTGCCATTCGGTGGATGATGGTCTCTTACTGCACTCTATGCCCATTAGTGGATGTTACATTTGAGCATCTAATGACATATATGCACCATCCCAATCAAAACACTTAGGGTGATGCCTATCTATTTAGTGGGTTATATTTTGTATTGTTTGACCTTAGAACTAAGAATATTGTCTAAAGATGGAATATGGCATTTATATATTCTAATAGATGTATTGTTCAAAATTATAGTTGATACCGTATTTGTTTATTCATCCATTCAAAATGCATAGGATTTGTAATTATTCTGGTCAACATTCTAACGGGTTGTCTTCTTTGTCATGAACTCATAATTCTTCAGTGATGTAGAGGGAAATAAGAAAAGGCTTGCCTTTTTAGCCCAACCCTTATTTTTAGTTTTTGAAACCAGACATATTTGAAGAAGTTCAGATACTTTTTATTTTGAATATTGGGATTGTTGATTTTGTTATAATTAGTCATTGAATATGTCTGGAATGATAGTTTATATTCAATCATTTACACATATCACTAGGAATTGTTGATCAAAGATGGTTCAGAGATCGCCCAAGTCAATTAAAACTGGGCGAATGATGAATGAAGATAAAATCCTATAGTTGGTAGAATGATCAACGCATCAACTGGAGAGGACTCAAAATGGTTGATGCAACGATTGATGACAATCGTTTTGAAAATAGTTTGCAAGAAATGGTCACAAGGAAATTCTATTGTCAATCATGTTGTTCATTTTATTGGTAGGTAGGCACAATGATGGTTTTTTTTTTATGAAGAAGTCATTAGTGTGATGTATTATTTTCTCTTCAATCAAATGTGGTAATTTATCCCGATCAAATGAAACTCCACCAGCGTCCATGTTCGCTTTGCATTCCAATAAAATACCAAAACACACTACATCTACAGTATCATGATATCCCACATATTTTTTTAATTGCTTTTGATCGAAGTTAAGCTTCATTTTTTTTGTTAAATTGTATAGTGATTTTTTTTCTATGCTGAAGCTTTTAGATGAGTCCTTGGTCTACCTGCTATATGAGCTTCTTCAACGCTAAGGTTAGTGAAGATCTTATCTTCATTGGACCAAGAAGCCCTACTGTTTTTTATCATAGCCATCATTTCTCTCTTATATTTCCAAAAAGATGAAAAAATATAATTTCTTATAAACATCTATATGGGAATGGTAATAAACAACAATAATTAAAACCAATATACATTTTATCTTGTGACAGGTGCATCAAATCCATTGGAAGGTTGCCAAGAAGATTGAAGGTACCTATTTTATCCTATCAGTTATATTTCTAGTATGAATGATACTTATTAAGTCAGTGCACTATTTTCGTCATATTTAATGTGTTTGCATATTGATTTCATCAGATTTCCAGTTGTTTCTATATAACATGTGACTACTTATACTTTAGTCTTTTTTTATATGTAAAACTAACTAGATAATAGGTCTTCTATGATTTCATCAACTTTTATTTCCAATTTACTGTTTGTAAGTTCCGGGTAGGCTTTCAAATAAAGGCTTTTTTACGGATGTATTTTCTTGATTCTTATGATGGCAATGATCTGGGTGCATAAGATTTCAATGACAACAATGATCTCAACCTCGGTCGAGAGTATGTCTACTATGTTGCTCCGTTTTTCAGCTGAATATTATATTAAAATGGGTTTTATTTTTATTTTGAAAGAGCGTCTTTATGTTTATTAGACAAGGGCAAATGACCAACAGTCCCCTATTATATGTGAATGAAATATGTCTTCTTGATTTATACTTTAAAACTAACGATAGTTTTTGCTGCAAATAATTAGAAAATGGGGTTATTAGAGAAGGAAAACTGATGAATAGACCACCCCACCCATGTGGCTAAAATAAAATAAAAATTCGTGCTTTCTAATCTACACATGAAAGCTAGAAGCCTTTTAGGAATGTGCCTGTATAACCTCTTTTGTGTGATTTTTTTTTACTCGTTGTTTAACCTATATAATTTTTATATTGCTTACCAAGAAAGTGAAATTCACTGACATTCATAAAAAAAAGAAAAAAAAGAAAAGAAAGTGCAATTCACATTAGAGGAATAATCAACCATAAAAGTAACTCACAATGTTGTACCTCAAGATTCCACAGCGATGACAATTTTTTTTAGTTATTTTTCTCTCATACACGTTTAACCAATGATATTTTTATGTTGTTTACCAAGAAAGTGAAATTCACATTAGAGGAATAATTAACCATAAAAGTAACTCACAATGTAGTACCTCAAAATTCCACAGTAATGACAATTCTTTTTCGGTGTTTTCTTCTCAGTTGGAATTTTTTTCGTTGCATTTCTTGTTTTGATTCGACACTGCTCATGCGGCAGAGCAAAGTTAGTGTCTTGAGTAAGGAGGTTGTGCTCTTTTTGGATTTTAGGATTTCCAATTCACATTTTGATTTTATGAAGGTTTTTACGGGTTTTGTTGGGGTTGTTGGGTAGGTGGACTCGATATACTGCTCATGTTACACCACGATTAGTGTTAGTTCCTAAGGAAGCTGCTTTCTTTTGTTTTTGCTGTTTTGTATTGGTTGTTTGGGTAGAATTCTCACTTGTGTTTGACTTTTTGGACCTTAGTCAAGTTCAGGGGGAGTTGATGCAGACACTAATTTTAACCTTATAGGTTATGAAGAAGATGGACTCTTCTTCTGTAAAAAAACTTTAAAATGGGGGAAAACTCGGTGCAAGCTCTTGACTCTTCGCTTCTCCCTCACAAACAAATAACTAATCCCTCTTTCTCAATCTTCTTCTTCTTCTCCTCTTGTTCACAAGTTCGACCACAATTTATGCTTATGATGGGCATCTGTATAAATAAGTAGCAAAACCATAAATCTTCCTTAGGGAGCTGCTACTTGAAAAAAATATATATATAAACATAAAAGTTTCGTAAGATAAGGAAGGTTTTCTGAAATTTCATCTTTTTTTGTTTCCTTAATTGACTATAGAGGTCTATAGAGGTTGAAAGGATTATCCCATTAAAAATAATAAATATGGGTCATCAATCTAGGAAATCAACCCTAATGATCTGCTTGCAAGTGTCTTGATCTAAATTGAAGCACTTTGAATTCCTCTCTTGATGTAAGGTAATGATTCATTGCTTGTTGGAGTTGAGTCTAAAACATATAAGGAGATATAAATTTCAGGCCATTAGATTTTGTATCAATGTTTAATGGTCTGTTCTTGCATTCTATTAGTCACCACTTCAGGGCAATGCTAGAAGAGAAATCATGTTAGTCATCTCTTCGTGCATTGCTTTGAAGATGGGCAAGTTTACATTTTTTTTCATTTATATTTGGGTTCTTAATAGCAATGGGATACTCAGGTTTACATTTTTTCCTTTTATATTTATGTGGATATATTATCTATTGCTTGGAAAGGCATTCAATTCATAGGTAGAGCATAAATTATGTGAAAAATACAATTTTTTTGGCTTATGGGTGGAAATGATTAACACAAATCTTGGAACCTGTTCTTTGTGATGATCAGCCTTATTTATTTTGTGACTGGGTGGAAATTGTTAACGGAAATTTTCATACATGTTCTCTGTGATGAGGCTTATTGAAAAGGCTAATCTGACAATAATCTCTGAATTGTGCTCAATGGAGTTTCATGTCGTGGCTATTCACAATTGATTTTTTTTTTTTTATGTAAGTAGAATTTTGCTTCCTCAATTGGGAGGATCTTTTTATATATATGGGAAAGCCTCAAGTGCATCCATCCCTCACCATAGGGTGAGGGACACTTCCATAATTGAGCATTTTCAAGTACAAAAGCTACTTTTCAAGTACATAGGGTGAGGTACACATCCTTGTCTTCATGTGCAAAAATGGGAAGTGTCTCTCACCCTATGGTGAGGGATAGATGCACTTGAAACTTTCCCATATATATATATATTTGGTTTATAGATGGAAATGAATTGACATAAATTTTGGTACCTGTTCTTTGTGATGATTAGGCTTTATTAAAAGGTTCGAGATTGGTGTCTTCCATTTCACTGATTCATCTTTGGCCTAAATAGATATGCTGCTCTTGGGGCAATAAAAAAAAGATGTTTTATATGTGGTTATAGTGAAGGGATTGGATTGATCTCTAATTGAAAACAAGAAAATGGGCATATGAAAAAGGGTCATCCTAGATAATTTCTCTTTATTTGGTAAACAACGCTTTAGAGGTAATGTCCTTAAGAAAAATGGGTTCTAAAGGGAAAAAAAACCCTTAAATACCTACAAAACCACCGAGGACCCAAACACTTCATAATTACGGTGAAGGAACTCCTACTAATTTTTTTATTTTTTTGACAATTTTACCCCCATACCTTGATGTCATGGGATTTTAATTTATTCTATAATATCCCTGATCTTTCTAAAGGCAAAGAGTAGGCTTAGGTTTTTGAATTAAACGGATGGAAGCCATAGAACTGCATGATTGGGATTGGAACGAGGAAATTGTAGTCGGATGTGAGGGAAGTGGCGGCTAAAATCTTCTTGTGTTTCTCTATGGCAGAGGATGATCCAAATCCTGTGGGGTCCTACTGCATTGAATGGGTCTTGATTCAGATCTCTAGGGTGTTGATCTGATGTGATATGCCTTGGATGAGGATCAAAGATCTTTCACTAATTAATGGTTGTTAAGGGGAATGGTTGCCAAGGAAGCCAATTGGATGAGGATCGTTGCAATTTGCAAATGAAGAGGGCCTTAGAATGTAGGTGGGCCCATCAGTTATCTAACACGGGGTGGTCTCGCATTGATTTCCTTAAATTTATAGGAAATAGTCTTTTTTTTTTTTTTTTGGTAGAAAGGAAGTATGCTTTTATTAAGGGCCCTTTTGGCTACTTAGTATTGAATTTCTAGTATGACCATCACTTTCTTAGATTTTAACTATCATTATTTTAGATTCTAATATTCTTTAATGCTTCCTTGCTGATCAAGAATCCAAAGAATTCAATAAGGAGGACTAAACAAATGGGCACAAGGGTAGGGAAGAAAAAATGTTTTAGATGTAAATAAAACAGAGTCAGTGATTATAAAGTTCTAATACGTTTTTGTAGGGAGCATTTTCCATAAAATGAAAAATTACTATATAAAAGAAAGTTAAAATAGTGACATAAAAATTCTACATCCGCAACCAAGACCCACGTGAAATTTGTCTTCCATGATGGTGCCCACCACTAGCCTGTAAGGAGGGCGGTTGATTCCTTGGTCCTTGAGATACTTCCCCAGTTTCTTGGGTTTCCACCAGAAAGCATAAAAAAATTCTCCATATCTATGAGAGAATCAAAACTCCAGAGATTGCAAGAGAGAGGAAAAGAAAATCTCCCCTTTTTTTTCCTGCTGCTGCTCCTGCCTTCTTCTGTCTTCATGATATTTGTAATGGTAGCTGTTACATCAGGTAAACAGACTCCTCACTCCTCTCTTACTCCTTTCTGTCCGTTTCTTGTTTGAGTCTTTCTCGGCTGGTTCCTTATGCACAGGGCGCATCTTTACTGTAATGAATGATTGCACATGCAAGGAGAGGACACATGGATTTGAATGCTCAAACATGATATTTTGAGTTGAAATGGGGTGTATCTATAAAAAATCTGACAGATGCACAAATCTTAATGAATTTCATCAAACAGCAAGATTGTGTTATCATATTTTAAATCAAACGGTAAGTTTTACAGCGTGACCAATTTATTTTAGAGTAAAATTTAGAGATACTACATTCATTTTGAGCTGATCAAATTTTCATTAGATGGGTCCACTCGGGTTCCCCTTCAACGTAGGCTTTTTATAAGTCAAAGACTCATGGAATCAAAATTGGCAGTTGGGGTGCTTAGCATGACTACGCTGCCCCTTTTTAATGCATTCGTAGCCAGCCCACTTGAAAAAAGAAGAGGTTTGAAAGGGCTCCATTTGACTTACCTACCTAATTTATGATTAATGATTTGAGGGGGGTTCTCACCTTCACCGTGAGTGGACCAATCACAGTTCGCAACATCATCCAAAAATTTAGGTGATTTTCTTTCATCTGATTTAAATTTTTTTGAACTTCAAAATCACCTAAATGTTTGCATGACTGGCATACTGTCATTGGTCCCCTCACGGTGAATGTGTAACAACTGCGATAGGTGATCCGGGAGGCCTTGTTTAAATTTCAGTTTTTAAAATAAATTTGATCATTTTTCTATTTCTTTATCTAAGTAACTACTCGCCCAAACACCCGTGCACACATCCACCGTCAGTGTTACAACCATAGATCTATCCATTGTTTTTCGGTAGACTTAAGGTGCCTTGCAATTGAACTACCGGTGCATTGGCAAAATGAAGTTGAGTAGTCCAAAATTTGTACAATCAATTCAAGTGCTTAAAAAAATCAAACGCATATCAAATTCGAGTAAGTAGTAATTTATAATGAGTGGCGGGTTGTTCCATGGTTGGGGAAGATATGGTCTGTCTCTAAAAATTTTGCTTTTCAAGAAATGGTTTGGTTTATCTTCAGACCATAAGGTAGGTTCATAAATTTTCAGTAGTAGGAGTCTGAATAGCATGCCGTGTGGGATTTTCAATCTCCGCTTTAATTACATAGCATTCCCTTACTTGAAAGGTAGAATCATGCACTAATCTCATGGAAGAACAGAGTGTCTAAACTGAAAACTCATCCCCGGTAGTGATTGGGGGCATCCTTAAGCCACATAATCCCCAACATCTAAGATTTGTCTTAAACCCATTGCCATTTGTTTCTTGGCCTCCACACCCACATATAGGCGACAGTTGGATTTTCTCAAATGTTGATAAAAATGGCTCTCAATCTTAAGGGACAGTTGTACATAATCCTGAGACTGTTACAAATATAAGGTTGACTAGATCAATATAAGCCTATGAGACTCTTTTATGGCCATCATGTGTGGACCCCATGGCCCACATGCCAGCAGTTTGGTGGTAGAGATTACCACTACGGAACCCTCTTTCTCATTAAAAGGTGTGTTCAATATTATCTTTTGATCCACACACTTCGGTCAAAGTGTGATTTATAATCACTAGGAAAGTTTTATGTAACAAATTGAATTGAGAAAAGTGGGCCCCTCCCTGTAATGGTGATTTTTTTATGTAACGCACTATTTTTTTTATTAAAGATTTTATGGAAAAAAATCCCCTTAGATGGCCAGTGCATGAAAAAGGAACTCATACTTCCAATTGCACAAAAAAAGGCCCTCCTGCCAATTTTAACTCCATTTTTTGCCTTTTTGACTGAGCGATGACTGAGCAACGACATCGTCACTTGCTTCAGAGTTGAGCAACGATATCATCACTCACATCTTCTTCCTCTTCTTTGTTTCTCTTCCCTCTCCTCTTTCTCCATCTCCCCCACTCTATCTCTTGGTCAAGCCAATACCCACAATACCTAAATCCCCATTTCCTTGTGATTTGAGGGTTTCCACGCTCCATGGCAAGCTTGTGATTTGAGGGTTTCCATGCTCCATGGCAATCTTGTGTACACACCTATACAACCAAGGTGCTTTTGGTGACAACTAGGCTCCATGGCAACTCTAGTTTCTATCTCAAATCTAGGTTTTCCTCTCATTTTATGGCTCTTGTGGTTTGAATTCGTTTCTTTGATGCTCAGTTCAATATCTATGCACTTCTGATTTGATCTTTAGTTCTGGCATAGCTGATTGAGTTACATGACTCCTTTGCATGTTATTGTTGAGGTCGGTTATGAAGGAATTGAGTTTAAGCCTTAAAATAGGCTAAGGTACCAAATCAGAAATCTTTTTGGATTCCAATACCAATTAATTTATCTAGTAGATATTTAAAACTAAGTCTAGAAAACCAATCAACCACAAAAGAAAGGAGGCACATGATTTTTAACGTGTAAATCCCTACTCGAGAAAAACCATGGGTGGTAGAAGTCACCGGAAAAACCAAGCACAATATAAAGAAAGTTACAAGGACTTACAGAACATTTTCCAGTTGCAACTCAACTTAAGGACTGCGATGGACTTGCTGACTACCCGCCGTTCACCTTCACCGTACTTGATCCACCCACACTTTGACGCCTCTCGAAGTGATGTAAACTCAAACCCACCTTGATGCCTCTCAAGGTGTTTTAGAGAAGAAAAAGAAATCACCACCTTCAGCGCAGCCCACAAAATCTCTCTAGATGAATATTTGATGCTAGTGATGAGTAGAGAGCTCAAGTTACATCTTTGTGGGGGCAAGGAGTCAATAAATAGTCCAGGCTTGTGCATGGGAGTCCTTGAATTGAATTGGAAAAGAACTCTAAGTTTGAGTTTGAAACGGAACAAAACAAAGAGTCCGGACTGGGCATGAAGACCCAAATCAGTATAGCGAGCAGGCACTTTGCCCTTTTGCCCGATACAGGCTCGCTAGCCTCAGGTTCGTTGCTTGCTGGAAAATGGCTTAAGGCGTGAATTTGTTCCGGGCATGACTCTTCAAACTTTTTCTAATGCGTCCAAGAGTTTTCAAACTTCATCTAATGTGTCCAAGAGGCATCATCCTCTGACTTGTGGTTTCATCATAGCCCACTTTAAAAAAGAATAGGAATTAAAACTCAATTAGGACTTGAGTTTTGTTCAACTAGCCAACTAGAATTCTAACAGGTTCTTTCATGCCTTGGTTTTGATGAACAAGTTGGCTAATGCCAAGTCAGTGGCTTGTCAAAGTGAGAACCATGAATATGCAGTGTGCTACTAAAAGATGCCAAATGTGGCTCTTTATCTTTTGATCCATAAAGTTTGATCATGTTCACCAGTTAACCTTCATTAAAAACTTGAGTTGAGAAAGGTGAGTCTCTGTCCTAGAGATCTTTTGGGATGCAAGGTACTTTTGTATTTTGTACAGAGATAGGGGAATGTCCTCCTGTAAGGACATTGCATATTTCTCTCATGCACTTCAGCTCGTGGGGCCCACTTACATGCTTATTTATCAGTGGGGGCAGGGACATGAAAAGGTCTCCCTATGGATACTGGTAAAAAAAAAAGAGAGGCCATGTTAGATCCTCACCGTCCTTGATTTAATAGCTAGCTACAAGAGATTTGACTTTTTGTCCTTTTCAGATAAAAGCTCGCAAAAATGTTTTAGTTTCTTTTGGATTGGAGGTCTAGTTGCTCTTTGATAGATCCATTTGTGATCTTTCACAAAAAAAATCTGTTTCTCCACTTTTGGATTCAGATTTAAGAAAATTTTCTTTCCTCCATTTTTGGATAATAGCTCACAGGAATGTTTGAGTTTCCATTCGGGTTGGGGGGACCATTTCCTCTCTTTGATGGATCTTTTTATGATCTTAAAAGAAAAAAAAAAAAAAAAAAGACCTGATCCCTTCTTGTGTCAATTCCATAGATGCAGTTTTTTTTTTAGTAACCCTCCTCAACAATATCCCAGACATGATCATCAATGGACTTAGGAAAATCAATCATTCTTTGCTTCCAATAAGCATAATTAGAACCATCAAGCAAATGAGGCTTTGAAGTTGATCTACCTTCTCGATTGAGCACCATTCTAAAAATCTCTTAGGATCAAACACAATAAATTTGTTCAACCCTCTCTGATACCACGTGAAAGTTTCTTAATTTGTGGATCTCTAGATTGGTTGACTCAACAACCCAGACAAAGTGTGCAGAAAAAAAAGGGGGATTCGGCGACGGGTCCATGAACATTTCACTTTATTGCTTTAAGTCCACAATCTTTTCTTATAGTGTGATATGTCATTTTTTCAATTTTGAAAACCTAAAATGTCTAATTTACCCTTTCTTCAAATCATATCCTATGATTAGTGGGATAAGCCATTAATAATGGTCAACTACCATTAAATTAGTCATGATTAATAAAATTCCACTAATGAGATTTTCAAATCAATTTAAAAAAAAACACAAATAAGTTTCAAAAAATAGGAAAAAAACTTCAAATAAATTTCTCAAAATGAAATAAATTTATAAAACGCAAATAAAATTTAAAAAACGCAAATAAATTTCAAAAGAAAGGAAATAAATTTCAAAAAATGAAATAAACTTCAAAAAACACAATAAATTTTAAAAAAAGCAATAAGTTTCAAAAGAATGCAAATAAATCTAAAAAGACACAAATAAATTTCAAAAAATATAAATAAATTTCAAAAGATGAAAATAAATTCCAAAAGATCCAATTAAATTTCAAAAAAATATAAATAAATTTCAAAAGACTCAAATAAATTTCAAAAGAAGTAAATAAAATTAAAAAATGCAAATAAATTTAAAAAAACACATATACATTTGCCAAAACTAAGATAACCCCAGTTTCCAAATTAGCAAACAATGTGGCAAAAAACTCAAGTATTTTTGTCAAAAACTCAGTTAAATTTATTTAAAAAAATACAAATAAATTTCAAAAGATACAAATAAAATACAAAAACATAAATAAATCTGTCAAAAACTCAGATAGATTTGTTCAAGAACTTAGATAAATAGCCTAAAACTCGGATAGATTTGGCCAGAACTCAGATAAATTTTTGTCTAGAACTCAGATAAATTTGTTGCAGAAGTTAGATAAATAGTTAAAAACTCAGACAGATTTGTCCAGAACTCAGATAAATTTGTTCTAGAAGTTAGATAAATAGCCAAAACTCAGTCAGATTTGTCCAAAACTAAGATAAATTTATCCAGAGCTCAGATAAATTTGACTGGAACGGGGATGGACTTCTGGAACGGGTCAGGTCAAACCTGACCTAGAACCAACCCGGAACTGCTGCATATCCTAGGCCCACTTTCTTCTTCTTCTTCGTTCTGGAATCAGAAACACAAAAGCAAACTTCCATTCACCTTCTTCCTCGATTCCGGCGATGGCATAGCACAGCGTCCTGTGGTGATCCCCATTCTCCGGCAACACGTAGGAACGACGGTGGCGTAGGAAATCCAGCGATGGCACAGAAGATTGTCTTCTTCTTCGTTTTGTGTTCTGCAAGTCTCCTTCTTCTTTGCACGTGTCTTCTTCTTCTTTGCATGAGTTTTCTTCTTCTTCTTTTTCATCTTCTTTGCAGGGGTCTTCTTCTTCGTTGCAGGGGTCTTTTTCTTCTTGGTTGCAGGGGTCTTCTTCTTCAGATATCGATATCAACTATTGAGATCCAATCCGTCAATATCCATGTCCGGTTTGAAGTAATGAGAGGGTGAATGGAAGATTTGAAATTTGAAATTTCAAAATTAGATGCCTAAATAGTTGGAAGATGGGAAAATAGTCATGTAAATTGTATCCAGTGACCTCTGGCTGCAAACAGTCTAACTGCTTAGACCAGAGCCCTTAAAAAGAACTTGTCTGAACTGGAGGCTGGATAGATTCAATTCTAGGAACCTTTCGCTAATTATCTAAAATATATAAATATATGATACACAGCTGAAATAGATAATAAAAGCAAGAACCACAAGGGACACCAAATATAACTTGGAAAATTCAAACTGGGTGAAAAGCCACGAATTCAAACTGGATCAACAATCAAGCACTATGAATATTGCAATTATATCACTACCTAAGGACTGCGGTTACCTCTTGTGTAGCTTCACGCTTCAATAATTGCACACCGTTGATTGCAACAGATCCAAATTAAATCGCTCGACTCCTCAGATCTTCTACAAGGGATGTAGAAGAAACTGCTCTTTATATGAACTCTGCAGCACAACTCTTCAATTGAATGCTCTAAAGATGAATTCTCCCAATTATGTCTTCCAACTCAGAATAATGAAAGATAGTCTTGTTGGTCTCCGTGATCTCCCTTTAGGGTAGCCATAGAGTCCTTTAAATATGCTTGAGGATGTGCTTAAGGTTACCTAAGAAAATCACGAGTCAAACAAGCAATTTGAAAGAATTTAGAAATAAACTTCTAATTCGTGCAGTATTATGCGCTGCCATCCGATCGATTGGGTACCTCTGTTAATTGAGAGGTCATATAGGTCCGACCGATTTGGCCCTTTATCCAATCAATAGGGTAATGCACTTAGCCACTGATCTTCTTTCATCTTCTATGTACATATGATCGCCGGCCCATCAATAACTATGAAAAATACGACTCAATGAATCCAGAGTTTTATTCAACATATGAATTAGCCAACACTCAAAATCCTAAATATTAAGAAAGACAATAGATGAGAATATTTAAATTTCTTTTTAACCCCCATAGACTCTTACTTCAAAAAATTTCTTTTCCTGCACTTCCATGGGAAACTCCAATGTGCCATCTAAAAAGTTAAAATCAAATCAAAACATATATGCCCTATGATTAATCTGTGGTTACATAGGGAGGTCCTTTACCCTATATGGCCCACTAGATGGACACTGATTTAGTAATAGGGCATATATGTTTTGATTTGATATTGACTTTCTAGATGGCACACTGATCTAACCAATCATTTTAGGTTAGAGATTTGATGGATGGCATTATCTATTCCATCATATGGCCCGCTAGATGGACCCTGATTTAATGTCATCCAGACATTGAAAAATGGTCATTTATCTTATATATTTTAATTACTAGTATTTTTCTACTCTACAAATCTTTTAGACCATAGATATGAAGGATAATGACATGATCATTTCAATCATGGGGCCCACAGAATGGACATCTAGATTAATTTGATGAAGAATACATGGACACAATTGTACCATGCCCTATATGTTTTGACTATTTTTCTTTCTTTTTTCCCCACCAATCCTTTCCATCCATAAATCTGATGGATAGATGGTATGATCATTTCCAACATAGGGCCCACCGGATAGAAACCCAAATTAATTTGATCAAGTACAAATATCCAGTAACTTATATTTTGATCATTGTCTCTTCTTCCTCCAATCCTCCAAAGCCACAGATCTAACGGATAATGGCATGATGGTATCCACCAAAGGCCCACTAAATTGACATATTGATTAATCTAATAAAGTGCACATAGACACATTGATCTCCTACCATATATATTCTGACCATTATCTCTTCTTTTCAACCCATCCTTTTAGGCCATTGATCTCATGCATAATTGTACAATGCATTTGTACTTTGGATCACCAAATATTAAGATGGTAACTCTCAAATATAATCTAAATACATAAAATGGATGATACCTAATAAGATTAATCTCAAATATAATCTAAACACATAAAATGAATAATACCGGATGAGATTAAGTAACCTATTTCGTAAATGACTGTTACGCTTCAACATGTAAACAACTCATTTTAATGGTAGCCATGGTAGCCCAGTGCCGTGCCTCATTGCCTGGTGAGGAAAAAGAAATAATAATCGATAACCTGTGAACCGTTGCAGACAAAAGCCCCCGGATTCCCAAAAGACTTATCTTGCAAAATCTGTGAAGTAGAGGTCGTGTGGATATGGCAACGTCGCCCATCTGTCTACTCTTTTTTTTTTTTTTTTTTTAGCGATGGGGTTTCTCAGCCCCTTGGGTTGGACGAATCCCTCCAAAATGAAAGAGAAGTCCGATAAATTCTTCTGTAGTCTCAGTTGCTCATCTTTCTACCTGACAATATATAAATAGGGCCCGTGTACGGTGCATGTTGATACTTGATAGCAAGATTTGCTTTGTCTTCTCATGCCAGCTGTTTGTTGGTCAGCATTGCAGGCCATGGTGGGAGGTAGAGGAAGAGGAAGAGGTCCTGGTCCTTAAAAAAAGGGTTAGGTGGGTACAGAGTACAGACTGCAGAGTACAGAGTACTATGATATCAACAGTTCAAGTGGTGGGGTCCACGCTTTACCAATAATTTTAACTTCTGCTTGGTATTCTCTTGACTTTGAATAGCAGTCCATTGATGTCGCATTGGCCCGGGGCTACATCTGCTCTTTTCCGCACCCTCCTCTTTCAGGTGGGATTAGGAGGACAATAAAAATGCAATCATCTTTTCATGACACTCTACAAAACGGGATTGGATTTGGGTCTTTTCAGCATCGCTTTTGTGCACGAAGGAAGAAACGGAGTCCGTAAAAATCACTTTTCTGTGGGCGTTTCAACTACTTACAAGTATATGAAGTACTTGTCCAACATGTTTCCTTCGCTTTGAAAATTACATCCAAAATAAAGACGTTTTAGGACGCGGCTGTGTAATGCTACAAAAGAAGGAAACGCGCTCCAAAAACACTTTTTGATAAGAAGGTCCAACACAGGACGGACCCAAGTGGTTCTCAAGGTGGCATGAAGACCCACAGACACCAAAGGTCTTGTAAGTAAAGGCCCCATCTATGACAACGAAAGCCATTGGTTTATTGCTCCAGTCCAAAATACATGCCCATGGTAGGTACTATGGACTATGATTTGATATGTGGGTCATATAGTTAGAATGTTCATTTTTATAATAACAACTTCCCCTCGAATGATTGAATGCTACTGGCTAGGCGTCTGATATTACATGAAGAACCACCACAAAAGGACCCCCTTCACAGGAGGAACCAGAAGAGATTAGAAAATTAACTGACACTTAATTTTTCATGAAGCCACCCTTTGGACGGTCTTGGTGAGAAAAGAATCCCATATCAAATGCACAAGTGCGTGTCGGATCCATAATTGGAATTCAATGAGCCTTACATTGAGGCCCAGAGGATCCAGACTCACAACGTATGGTTAAACACCTCTTTCTAGTGGGTTAGGGCCCACATACACGAACCAATTTGCCTGGGACCATATTCAGAATATCATTCTCTTAAATTATTGCCACAGTAAAATGTAGAGTATTTTCAAGTTCCATACTCTGGTCTCTTAATGTTACTGAGAAACTATCAAGAAAGTTCAATTAATCTTTGAATAATTAATATAAAAAAATGTCATTAAAATTATTTCTATAAATTCTTTTTTATTCTGAAATAATTGTTTTTGGCTCATGACAATATATATAAATATCACAATATTCGAAATATAGTCTGATTGGATGCAAATGGGATGGGTCATGGGTACCCTGGGCTTGAAAAACTAACTTTTTTCAACCTTGGGGTGTAATTCTTAATCCTATTCCTTGTAGAGGTTGCCATCGGATCATTAAGTAGTGGGAAGGCTGACTCAAAATTGAAATATTCCTGAATTAAAGGCATCGGCCACAATTTCAAAAGACAAAATTGTGAGTAGTCTGGATACACCATCTATTAAAAACAGCTTTTGAGGACAATTCTAGGAACAAATCTAAGAATTTTTAGTAGAAGACTAAAATAAGATATAGTGAAAACAAATCATCATTGTCTTAAATTGAATTGCTGGAAATATGGAGCTTATTTTTAAGCAGGTTACCAATTCACAACACCCTCTTCAAATTGGCATTGAAAACTAGAGATGTCAAATCCCAGTACAAGAGTCAATGGTACAGCCCGTGCTGGCCGAGGGACCCGGCATGTGATGCACGATTGGGCACGCCCCGTTGACGGCATGGCCCGTCAGGCACGATAAACAACTATAAACGGTCATTTCTTGAAAAAAGTACATTTTACAAACACCCCCCCCCAACAGCCATAAAACAGTCTTATAAGGGGTATTTCGTGTCTTTTTAAATTTTACAAAGTCTATAAATACCCTCCCCTCTCATTCTCATTTCTTCGCCAAAATTTTATAACTCTCTCACTCTCTCTACACTCTCTAACTCTCTCTCAACACATTCAACTCTCTCTCTAAGAAGTTTTTGGAGGGCCATATATCAAGTCATCAAGGGATAAGATTAAAGGAGCCTTAAAAACTTTGGAGGTATTTATATCATTTAAATTTGAGATTCCATATTTATAAGTTTATAATATATTATATTAACTATCATCATCTCCCATTTCTTATATTAATTATCACAAAAAAGGCTATTACTATTATTATATATCTTTCTTGCTTTAAAATTTCATTTTTGAGATATGGTTGGACAAAATTCTAGAAGAATTACCACACAATCTTCTTCTGTTAATTTAGGAGGAGAAGATGATTTTGCTAAATTGGAAGATATGAAGAAGTAAGTCAAGTCCTAGTACAATCCAGTACTAGTTCTCGTAGACCATCCAAGAGAACTAAAACTTCTCTTGTTTCGTAAGCTTATGTAATTATTAAGGTTATTGAAGCTGGAAATGAGGTCGAAAAAGCTCAATGTAAATATTGTAAAAACGTTTATGTTGTCGAATCAACTGGGGGTACCGGCCATTTATTAAGGCATAGGAAAAAAAATATGAACTCAACATTTTTTTTTTTTTTTTTTGGGTGGGGGGGAGTAGTAATAGTAGTTTGAGCATCTTTTTTCTTATAATGCTGTTAGTAATAGGAAAAATCTTGTTAAAATGCTCATCTTAGCTGAATTACAATTTCTTTTTCATGAAAATGAGTTTTTTGAATAATATGTCCAAACTAATCTTCAACCACAATTTAAAAAGATTTCTAGAAATACTACTAGAAATGATGCCATTAGACTTTGGCTAAAGGAGAAGGAAAACATTAAAAACTACTTTGTGAATATTCCTGCTAGAATAACTATGACCACAGATATATGGTCACCTATAGGAGATGATAGTTATCTTTGTATTACTACCCATAACATAGATACAAACTGGGTTATTAAGAAATGAATAATTAGTATTTCCAAACTTGAATGGCCACATAGAGGCAATAGAATAAGTACCCTTATTTTGTAAAAATTAGATGAATATAATATTAAGGATAAAGTTATAGCTGTAACTTTAGATAATGCAACAAATAATATAGCTGCTATTGAACTAATGAAATTGCAGATGCCACTTGCATCTTTGATAGAGCGCTTCATCTTTCAAAACAGATGTGTATGTCACATCTTAAATCTCATTGCATGAGTTGGTTTAAAGTATATTTCAACTATAATAAAAAAATTTCAAAAATTGCTACATATATTTTCTGCTCCGCACAAAGAAGATAGTTATATTCCGCAGTATGTGCGAGGCATAATGTATCAGCTATAAAATTACCCAAAGATGTTGAACAAAGATGGAATTCTATGTATGATTTGTTAAATAAGGCAATTGATAGAAAAATAGCTTTGAATGAATATTGTGCTTTTAATGCACAAGGATTTTTTTATAGGTGAGGAACATTGGGAGATGTGTGCCCACTTAAGAGATTTATTTCAAGTTTTTTACACTGCAACATTATTTTTCTCTAGGGAATATCAAATTGCTTAGCTCGGGGATTGGTCTATGCTCGGGGAAGATTTGGTTGTCTCTAAAAAAATTTCTTTTCAAGAAATGGTTTGGTTTATCTTCATAGACCATAAAGTAGGTTTAGAAATTTTCTGCGGTAGGAGTCTGCATAGCTTGTTGTGTGGGATTTTCAATCCCCGCCTTAATTACAAAGAATACCCTTGCTTGAAAGGGAGAAAAAAATTGACATGCCATTCATGCACTAATCTCATGGGAGTAATTACACAGCAGCTGTCAACAACCGTCTGGGCAATTCAGTGCAACTCATGTCTGAGTCCTCATCACAAATGTAACTGACTGAGTCTAAGAGATATGGATATCTTGGTATATATATATGTGTAGTCAGCACTCTATATAACATGCTTGATTGTCGCATTAAATGGTGGAGGTGATTTTATGAATGCTTCTTTCCATAGTTTTCTTGCAGCTCATGACATTTCCCACTAGGTTTCATGTCCTTACACCCCAGAACAAAATCGCTGTGCTGAAAGGAAACACAGGAACATTGCAGAGACGAGTCTTACTCTCATGTTTCAGGCCTCTATACCTCTCAAGTATTGGGCAGACGCCTTCTCCATTGCCACATTTCTTATCAACAGGATGCCTATGAGGAGCTTACAGTTCCTCTCTCCCTGGGAGAAACTTCACCATGCAGAACCACAATATGGTTACTTGAAGGTTTTTTTGTTGTGCATGCTATTCATGGTTAAGACCCTACACTTGTAACAAGCTGGAACTAAGGTCCAAGCAGTGTGTCTTCCTCGGCTACTGCACCACTGAAAAAGGATAGAGATGCCTAGATCCAGCCTCTGGTCGTCTCTATGTCTCGCGCCATGTAGTGTTTGATTAATCCTTTTTTCCTTTTGCCACCCTTCTTCCCAATTCTCCTTAGGAGTGCCATCAGGAACTTTAGCAAACGATTCGAAGAAGAGTTTTCCGAAACCTGAGAGAGATTCCATGACCTATTGATCGAATGCCCACATCACAGGATTGACAAAGGAGAGTTGATATATTTCTTTTATAGAGGTCTTACGAACCCCCTAACGTATCTTGATTGAATCAATGCACAAAGGAGAATTCATTAATCAGACTGCCGATCAAGCATATGAATTCCTTGTCAAGCTTGCGGAAAATTCACGAACTTGGAGCAGTAATAGGAAAGATTTGGAGAGAGATGAGATAGGGATCCAGAAGCCTGGAATGTACAACATCAAACAAGACCCTGAGTTAAAAAATGTGATTACTAGTTTAGTTTAGGGAGTGGAGAATTTGAGCAAAAAGATAGGATCTATGTCTGTGATGTCATGCCAACTCACCCTTCAGCAACATAAGCCCACCTTGAGAAGTATGAGTGAACTGCATCATGTTTGTGTGTTATGCGATAGTTGTAAGCACACGATTGAGAGTTGCCTTAGTCTGCCATTTGTCAAGGCCGAGCAAGCCAATGTGTTGAATTCCCACTGAAACTTCCGGAAACCAATTGTTAACACTTTTAGTCAGACCCACCACCCAGACAATAGATTCCACACCAATTTTTCGCATCGTCAAGCTGAGCCTATTCAGTCCCAGCGAGGTAAACCCAGATTCCAACCGTAGTATCCTAGGCAACAATACCAGCAACCTGCTCAAACTAATCATCCCATGGTTCCTCATCTTCAGCAACCCATACAGCAGAATCAGTTCCAACCACAGAACCAGTGTAGGGCGATAGTCCCAGATCATATGCCTAACTACTCTACACCAGCACAAGCCCCTTAGCAATCCTCTCATATGGAGAACCTCTTGACCAAATTCATTCAAATCCAAGAGCAGACTAACCAGGCCCAGAACCAGTCCATTACAAAACTAGAGGCCCAATTAAGTCAACTCACCTTACAGTTGTCCGAGAGAGAAAAGGGCCAATTCCCGAGCCAAACCATTCCTAATAGGAAAGGACAGCCCAATCAGCCCAGAGGCCAGTGTTTGATAGAGATTAATGAGCATGTGCATGCAATCGATACACTGCGATCAGGAAAGACTGTTGACAATAGAGTTAAGATACCTGAAGAGGATGAAAGAGAGAAGATTTTATTGGGAAAATGAGAGTGTTCGAGGAAAGTTGTCGAACCCGAGAGAGAGAATTTGAAGAAAGATTTGAAAAGGAATGCTGAAAGAGAAAAGAGAAAAATCCAAACCAAGAGGAGAGCCACAGAGAGAGAAGATTCAGAAGCCCATTGTAGTTGAACCATCATCTTTAAAAGTGGTACATAGAGCACCATTCCCACACCGATTGAAGGAGACTAGGTAGAAGGATCACTTTGAGGGAATCTTACAAGTTTTCAAGAATGTCTAGATAAACATACCCCTCCTTGATGCCATAAAGAAAACCCCTTTCTACTCTAAGTTTTTGAAAGACTTGACCACTGTCAAGCGGAAAACCTCAGTACCCAGAACCGCTGTAATGGAAGCCCAAGCATCAGGGTTGATCCAGCAGACCATTACACCCAAATACAAAGACCTTGACTGCCCTACCATTACCATTCATATAAGAGACTCTGTCATGGAGAGGTGTCTCCTTAATCTTGGGGCAAGCATGAATTTACAGCCGTACTCCGTGTACATGCAGTTGGGTTTGGAAGGATTGAAGAATACCGATATTTCCCTTTGTCTTGTTGATAGGTTAGTCAAGTATCTGAAATGTATGGTTGAAGATGTGATCGTGAAAGTTAATGATTTTTATTTTTCAGTTGATTTTGTGGTTCTAAATACCAAACCAGTGGCAGTTCTCGACCAACATATTCTTGTCATTCTTGGTAGACCGTTCCTTATAACATCAGCTGCAGTGATTAGATGCAGGAATGGGGATGTGACACTTAGTTTTGGGAACATGAAGTTGGAGTTGAATGTTTTTTGTAATGAACTCCAGACATCAAACCTAGATGATGATGAGAAAGTGAGCATGATTGACACATGAATTAGTTGACCAAACAGTTCAATCGTCATATTACACAGATCTGCTGGAGGAATGTCTAGCTCACTTCAATGCCGACATCGACATCGACGGGTCCATATGCGAAAATAATGCATTATTGGATTCAGCCTAGTCGATGGATGTTGGCCAATGGAAGCAGAAAATTGAGCCTATCTTTACATCCACATTTGAATCTAAGGTAAAAAAAGAATCAATTATTGTTGAGCCACCCTAGTTAGAATTGAAACTATTACCCGAGAATTTAAAGTATGCCTATTTGGGGCTCGCTACTTGAAACCCAGTAATTATTGCCTCAGACCTTGAGGAAAAACACGAAAAGAAATTACTGATGTGCTGAAAGACCATTAGAGTGCCTTACGTTGGACCATCTCAGACATTAAAGGAATCAGTCCATCTATAGTTATGCACCAAATTCATCTGAAAGAAGGTGCCAAACCATCCTATGAACCTTCAGTCCAATCCCATGGTGCAGTTGAACTTTTGAATCCAAGAGATGGTAGCACATTTCAAGTGAATGGGCACAGATTAAAAGAGTACCTTGAGTTTTTGGATCTTGAGAATGTTGTTGAGGAAGTCCTTCTTTTGGGCCCAGGATAAATTGGCCTCATACACTATTAGTTGCGTCTGGCTGAAGACGTTAAACTTAATGCTTATTGGGCGGCAACCCAATATACCCGTGTGTCGGCACCCCATTGTGAGAAATTCCAATTTATCTTCCTTATCCTATTTTATTTATGGTCTGCATAAACATTGGGGACAATGTTTAGAACAGGTTTGGGGGTGAGGCACTGCATTTCATGCATTGCATTTTTCATGTACATAAGTTGTTTTGTTTTCCATTTATACCAAAAACTTTAAAATTTTAAAAAATTCCAAAATCACTAAAAATTTGAAAAAATTTCAAGAGTCGTCCATGGATTTTAGCTTGAAGAGTTGTCATAGATACAAGTCCTATAACCTTTTTACAAATTTAGCCACATGAGTGTAGTTCAAGAGAAGAGTAAATCACTTCTGAGAGACCCGAAAGAATCATTAGTGGAGAGACTAGAACCCATTGAGCGATTGAGCCTATCTGTATCTGTTTGGGTGAGGACTATTCTGCGCTATTCCTGAGTAAAATGAAGAGCTACTCGTAAAGCTTGTTAGTCCAGCACTTCCGATCTCATAAGTGCTATTCCATGTTCTAACCATAGAGGTGACATCAAAATGTGAATAAACGTTGACTTGTAGCTTATGATGCATTTTTCCGAACTTAGGAGAAGATGATAAGCATTCTAAAACCAATGGCCAAATTTTGAATCCACCTATTACATTTTATACCTTGACTAGCCCTCTTGAGCATGTTTTACAAGAAACCTTCCTTCATTGTCCCATGCTTCATCCACTACACCAAAAATGCCAAATAGGAACATTCTTTCGATACGAGTATAATCCGTTCCTAAATTGGGACGACTTACAACCGTCCCGGACGGTCTAAACCGTTTCTAAACTAAAAAAATACTATCAGTCTTTTGTTAAAAAGAAAGAACTGTGCCAAGGTCTCTTAAAAAACGAAACACAAAAACGTGAACACCCACTCTCACATTTTCGTTTTCCCTCTCTCGTTCTTCGGCTTCCCTCTCTCGAAACCCTAACCCCCAAATCCCTCTCATCACCAAGCATGTCCTTAGTCTAAATAGACCTGGAGAGATCACCAATCTCAATCCAACATCAAACAATCTATACTCATCCAAAATGTGTTACAACTCTAATCACAACAACCTCTCCATCCTAGGGTTCATATATACAACTTAGGCCGTATGAGGGCCCGCCTAGACACAGACACGGGTCAAATTCCTCCGAACCATATCACCAGGTCACCTCTAAGAAGTCCTAAGTTCAAGTCCTTCATTTACCATTAAATTAACAGGTTTATAATAATAACAAGGATATCAGAGAAGAACAATGCATAATAACCTCAAAGCAATAGGATCAAATGGAATAAAGTAAGGGTCCAACCTAGGTAATGGTCCACTCTTAGGTTCAGGGCCTCATCAGATAATTGGATCCTTAACTACAGTCTCAGATGCCAAAAATGTTATATTTGGTGCTCCTAAAGTTACGGGCATCTTTGACTACGTTTAAGGGTCGAATCACTGACAATTCCAATTCTTAAACCATACTTGGTGGTCTCCACGAGTCAAGGTCGAGCCACACCATTGACTCGTGCTTGGCACACTAATGAAAGTTCATTTGGATGGTTAATGGGCCCTAACCAAAATAATTATCCTCTGTAACTAATCCAAGAATCTAATATGGGTTCATAAAATACTCAGGGCTTAGTCAAATTCTAAAATCTAAAGTAATTTCCAAAAGTATAAATCTTAAGGGTCCAAACTCAATTTAGGTTCATTAAAGACTAAGGGATCTATAATTTCTAATTTCTAAAATTAATGGGGTCAAGAAATATTATAAAAGTAGCATGTTGATTCCCTCTCCAAAGTAATTCAAGGATTTAATTAAATTAATAATATAACTAAGGTATTTATCCTAATTTTCTAGAAACTAAAAGAAATGGAGTAAGGTGCACACTATTTAATAAACTCCAAGTTATGTGGCATAAGTATTGACCACATAACCACATACACCCCATACTACAAACTCCACTTAGAAAAAAAGGTGCCCAGATGAAAAGCCCTCCATCCAAAACGTACCTAGCCACACTCTTTCCCCTTTGTTAATTCTATTCAAGTAGGCTCCCAGGTCATCAATCACTACTTTTCCCTTACTCTCACATTCCACTGAACCACACTCAAACTTATCCACATTCCACACACGTCATCACCATCCTCTCTTCACTCAACATAGGCACGTTCTGCAACAAAAGGTTTCCAGCAGAAAATGAGCTTTCGCCTGGGACATGAATACAGCAGAAATCATGGGCCCCACTGATCCAGGCACAGATCAGGCTCCACCATCGTGGTCGCCCAGCCTTGTAAGGCTATTGGAACGGACGAGATCGTGATCAGGCACGCAGTGGGCACCGCCATTTTCAAAATAAAACCCCCTTATAAAAACCTATTTACTAGTAAGGGCCTCAACACCTAAAACCCTACAAAAATTATAAAAAGACACCATATAAATCTATAAAATACACATAAAAGAGGCTAAAACTTAGAAAAATATCTATCTACCCTTACTAATCCATATTAATTAGTACAGTTAACAATAAATAATATAATTATAATATTCAAATTCAAAAGTGAGGGTCCACAATGGGTGGGGCCTCACATCTCTCCCTCCTTTAAAACATTTGGTCCCTAAATGTAAAAACAAAGTAAGAACGTACCTGAGGTAATAAGTGAGGATAGTCCTTCATCACTTGATCGCGTAGCTCCCACGTAGCCTCTTCTGGGGTGTGGTGCTCCCATTGGACCTTCATCCAATGAATGGTTCAGGTCTGGAGCACTTGCTCCATGGTGTCGATGGTGGCAACAGGTCTGGCGATGTATGAAGCGTCTAGCTGGATTTCGAGTGGCTGATGATGAAGAGTATGCGTAGGGTCCTCCACGTACTTTTTTAGCATAGAGACATGAAAGACATCGTGTACTCCCGACAACTCTGGCGGTAGCTGAAGCTTGTAAGCAACGTCTCCGATCCTTGACCTGATCTCAAACGGCCCGACGTATCTTCGTGCTAGGTTTCCCTTCTCGCCAAACCTAAGGGTACCTCTGGTTGGGGAAACCTTCAAGAACACCTTGTCTCCCTTCTGGAACTCGAGAGGTTTGCGCCGGTTGTCTGCATAGCTCTTCCGGCGACTGCGGCTGATCTTCAAATTCTCTACTATCTGCCGAATCTTTTCGTTGGTGTCGCTAACTAAGGATGGTCCATGGAAACTCCTGACACCAGCTTCTTCCCAACAGACTGGGGTTTTACATCTTCTGCCGTACAAAGCCTCGAAAGGTGCCATCTTGATGCTTAAATGGTAGCTGTTGTTGTCGGCAAACTCGCAAAGTGATAGACAGTCTTCCCAATTCTCCTTATAATCCAAGACACAAGCTCTCAACATGTCCTCTAATGTTTGGTTGGTGCGGTCTGTCTGTCCATTTGTCTGTGGATGGTAAGCAGTGCTGAAGCTTAACTTGGTACCCAAAGCCTGCTATAGGCTCTCCCAGAAGTGAGAAGTGAAACGCGGGTCTCTGTCTGAGACGATCGAAGCTAAAACTCCGTGCAAAGAGACAATCTCGTCCACGCACAACTTAGCTAGGACGTTGAGTCCTGCTCTCATCGAAACTGGCAAGAAATGAGCTAACTTAGTCTGTCGATCAACAATAACCCATATGCCATCATGGCGTCTCCTAGTAGCTGGAAGTCTTGCGATAAAGTCCATGGTAATATTCTCCCACTTCCACTTAGGTATATCAAGCTGTTGTAGTAGTCCTGGCGGCTTCTGGTGTTTGGCTTTGATATGCTGGCACGTCAAGCATCTAGAAACATAGCGTGCGATCTCTTTCTTCATGTTGTTCCACCAGTAGTAGCTCCTCAGGTTCTGGTACATCTTGGTGCTGCCAGGGTGAATCGAATATTTGCTATGATGCGCATCTATTAGGATCTCGTCCTTCAGCTCCTGAATATTTGGCACACAATCTGTCCTGATAGTAGAGCACTCCACCAATCAATCTGAACTCTGGCCTCTGATCAATCTGCTTGATCACTCTGACAAGCTTTGGATCGTTGCGTTAACTGTCCTTGACTTTTCCTAGTAACTCTAGTTCCCATGCGGACATGGTAGCGAGCATGACTCTCTCGCTGAGCGGCTGAAACTGGACATCTAATTAAGTCCCTGAAGACATCGATCCACACACCCTCTGCTGCTAGAAAGCTGAAGGCGGTATTCCTGCTCAAAGCGTCTGCCACGACATTCACCTTATCAGGATGGTATTTGATAGGGAAGTCGTAATCCTTGATGTACTCCATCCATCGCCTCTAACGGTTGTTGAGATCATTCTAAGTGAATAGATACTGCAAGCTGCGGTGGTCCGAATGCACTTCAAACTTCTCCCCATAGAGATAGTGCCGCCATATTTTCAACGCAAAAACGACTGCTGCTAGCTCCAAGTCGCGCGTAGCGTACTTCTTCTTGTGTTCTTTCAACTGGCATGATCCATAAGCGATGACTGTCCCTTCCTGCATTAGAACACACCCTAGGCCCATCCCTGAAGCGTCGGTGAAGACAACGAATCCACCATTCCCGATGGGCAAAGACAAGATCGGTGCTGTCGTCAGTCTCTCCTTCAGCTCTTGGAAGCTATCTTCACAAGCATCCGACCATACGAACGGTGCATCCTTCCTTGTCAGTTTGGTCAAAGGCGCCGAGATCGTAGAGAAGTTCTTTACGAATCTGCAGTAGTAGCCTGCCAAACCAAGAAAACTTCGAATCTCCGTGACATTCTTCGGTCTCTCCCAATTCACCACTGCTTTTATCTTTGCTGGGTCCACTGCTAGTCCGTCCTTGAAGATGATATGCCCGAGGAAAACCACTTGTTCCAACCAGAACTCGCACTTGCCAAGCTTCGCGTACAACTGGTTGTCCCGTAACAACTGTAGAGACGTCCTTAAATGCTGCTCGTGCTCCTCTCTGGACTTGGAATAGACCAATACATCGTCGATGAACACAACTGTGAAGCTGTCGAGGTATGGAGCGAAGATCTTGTTCATCAGGGACATGAACATTGCTGGTGCATTCGTTAATCCGAACGACATCACCAAGAACTCGTAGTGCCCATAGCGTGTACGGAACATTCTTCACTGTTGCCTGGTTCAACTGCCGGTAGTCAATGCACATCCTCATCGATCCGTCTTTTTTCTTCACGAAAAGCACTGGTGCACCCTACGGCGACATGCTCGGTCTGATGAAGCCTTTGTCTAGCAACTCCTCCAACTGGGTCTTTAACTCTCGCAACTCTGCGGAGCCATGCGATAAGGAACCTTGAAAATCGGTGTTGTGCCTGGTGCGAGCTCGATGGTGAAGTCTATCTCTTTGACTAGAGGGAATCCCGGGATCTCGTCGGGAAACACATCAGGGAACTCGCAGACAACTGGGATCTCCTCTACTCCTCTAGTCGGCTTATCCTCCGATATGAACGCGATGTAGCCTTCGTAACTTGATTTCATCAATGTCTCAGCCTTTAGTGCGAAATCATCCGGGTGTTAGGCGATCTCCTCTCGCCTACAAACTCGATCGTATCATCTAATCCGTCAATCGAGAGTCGGACTGTCTTCTCGAAGCAATCCATCACTGCTCTGTATCTAGCCAACCAATCCATCCCCAAAATGACGTTGAAGTCATGCATGGGTAGCACGATCAGATCTGCAAGCAAAATGTTCTCCCCAATCTGCACTCGGCATCTGGGGTCGTAAGTCTGACACACTATACTCCTACCCACTGGCGTAGACATAACTAACGTACAAGACATTTCCTCTCCTACCCCACTAAGGACTAAAGCAAAAGCTGATGACACATACGAATGTGTCGCTCCTGGATCAAGCAATACTCTAGCAAGATGATCACTAATAGAAAGAATACCTTCCATCACGTTGCCTGCAGCCTCGGTGTCCTCGTGCGTGAGTGCGAAAGCTCGACCTGCAGCCTGGGGTCTCTGCTGCTGGCCATGGTGCCTCTGATGACGTCCTCGATGGTGATGCTGTTCTCGGGGCTGCTGAGGTGCGCGTGCCGGCTGCTGTGCACGGTACTACGGTTGAGGTGCTAGTGCAACCTGACGCGCTGGCTGAGCCGCTGGAGCTCTCAGAGGTGCTGGAAGCTGAAGCATCGGGGGCTGTTGCTCGCGGAGTGGGCAGTGCCTAGATATGTGCCCCTGTTCACCGCAATCAAAGCATACTCTAAGCCCGCGGTACTGCTTCTGATGATGATACCGCCCTACCTGGCCTGCTGGCCTCTGTCTCCGGAACGGCTGTCGTTGTGGGATCACGGGTTGCTGCCTGATTGGGGCGACCCGGAACCGTTTCTGCTGATGGGTGGCCTCCAACCGCTGAAGGCGCTCCTCTGCCCAGTAAGCTCTCCTCAAGACCTCCTCGTAGGTAGGTAGCTCAATACAAGACATACTCAGCTGGATCTCCTCCCTCAGTTCGTCGACAAACCGTCGAATCCTCTTGGCCTCGGACGTAAGCAGTGCCTCTGCGAAGCGGGACAGCTGGGTGAAACGGAGCTCGTACTGATAGACATCCATACTGCCCTGGACAAGAGTTTGGAACTCCCTAAGCTTACGCTCCCTGACATGAGCAAGAATAAACTTCTTGAGGAAATCTGTCTTGAAGGCAGTCCAAGCCACCTCATCTCCTATTGCCTCGTAAGGTCGCTGCATGGTCCTCCACCAGTCCTCAGCCACGCCACGAAACATATATGCTGCCAACTGCACCCTCTGGCGTCCAGAACAGTACTCGAAGACCCTGAAGATTTTCTCCATACGGACAATCTAGTCGTCCGCAACCATGGGGTCATCTACGCCGGTAAACTCTGGCGGTCCCCTCTTGAGAAACTTCTCGAATATAACGTTCGGGTCTGCCTCCCGAATAGGTACATCCACTGGGGTTGGTTGGGCCACCCTCTCGATCACCTCTAGGACCTGCGTCTGGAACTGCGCAAAGTCCTCCGCCTGCTGCTGATGTGAGGTCACTTGGGCCTCCTGCGCGACAAGGAAGGCCTGTAGAAACCTCTCAAAGCGATGCTCGTGGCCAGACTGATCGCCGACCGCTGGTGCCCCAGGTGGTGCCTCGCCTCCAAACATCTATCAAGAGCAAGAAATTGTGTTAATTCGAGTCCAACACCTAGGACTACGCTGATTCTACCCAATCCATCGTCCTTACTCGTATCCCACCACGAAAATCCTCACTACGTCCTAAAGTTTCTAGTGTGTTTTATTTCCTAGAGACTTGCCTGCTCCGATACCAAAAATTGTAACGCCCCAATTCCGAATACCGAGAAAACCATCAAGGTACCCGAAGTTGGCACGCTACTTACCGGAAATTTCCGAGAACTTCCAAGATCGTAGGTCCGCAGTGAAGTCCAATTTAAAACTTTTGACCAACATATAATCAATGGTTAAAATTGCGGAAGCGTAAATAATAAAGCGGAAGGATTTGGTATTATAAAAGATGTATCAAATGTGGCAGGGCTGAAGTCTAGCGTAAATCTCAAAGTATAATTAAGAACATGTTTATAAACATATCAGATTAACTCCCTGCTCACTTCAAAAAGACACTCAAACCCAAAAAAAGATAACACTCAAGCCCCCGGTACAGGCACTCCATCCTCCAGCTCGACCCCCTGGTCGGCTGGTCCCCATCCATAGTCTCCGGCTATGGGTGCCTCGATGAACGCGTCGTCCTCATAATCGGGGTCAACACCTAAGCACCAAGAATGGGTCAGATCCAAGGATCTGGCAAGTTACAATATACAAATAACATAGGATGTATGCATCAAAAGAGTATAGACGGTCATGAGATTAATCAGAGTAACAATGATACATAATCTAGGCAATTGTGCAAGTTAAACATTTAGAATCAATTAATTAAGGGAAGCTATTTTAGTAATATAACGTGGCACATTAACACAAGCTGGATACCGCGGGATATTATGCCGCGGTTCTCCCATACTGAACACAGTCGCGGTGGAGAATCTCACCAGTGTTGGGGATAACTAACCACGTAAAACACTCATCAATCTTATACACTCATCACTCAGCACTCAAAGACCGGACTCGGTATCACACCGTCCGTCCAAAATACAGTTCATCATGATAGCCCACTCAACACTCATAAATAGCTCCTACCAGTGATGATCAGTCAACAAGCTGAGCTTAAAACAACTGAGTGAATGTTCGTGCCGACTCAAAGGAATACAAATACAGGTCTGTGTCAGTCTAGGCTTGCCTTGCGCGAGCAAGGTTCTAACAAGTCCCTAAGAGATCCAAGTACCAATCATTGGGTCCATACTAAAGCCCACCAAGCATGGCCTTAGCCTAAATAGACCAGGAGAGATCACCACCAATCTCAATCCAACATCAAACAATCCATACTCATCCAAAATGTGTTACAACTCTAATATCACAACAACCGCTCCATCCTAAGGTTCATACATACAACTTAGGCCGTATGAGGGCCCGCCTAGACACAGACACGGGTCAAATTCCTCTGAACCATATCACCAGGTCACCTCTAAGAAGTCCTAAGTTCAAGTCCTTCATTTACCATTAAATTAACAGGTTTATAATAATAACAAGGATATCAAAGAAGAACAATGCATAATAACCTCAAAACAATAGGATCAAATGGAATAAAGTAAGGGTCCAACCTAGGTAATGGTCCACTCTTAGGTTCAGGGCCTCATCAGATAATTGGATCCCTAACTACAGTCTCAGATGCCAAAAATGTTATATTTTGTGCTCTTGAAGTTACGGGCATCTTTGACTACGTTTAAGGGTCGAATCACTGACAATTACAATCCCTAAACCATACTTGGTGGTCTCCACGAGTCAAGGTCGAGCCACACCATTGACTCGTGCTTTGCACACTAATGGAAGTTCATTTGGATAGTTAATGGGCCCGACCCAAAATAACTACCCTCCATATATAGATAATCCAAGAATCTAATCTGGGTTCATAAAATACTCAGGGCTTAGTCAAATTCTAAAATCTAAAGTAATTTCCAAAAATATAAATCTTAAGGGTCCAAACTCAATTTAGGTTCATTAAAGACTAAGGGATCTATAATTTCTAATTTCTAAAATTAATGGGGTCAATAAATATTATAAAAGTAGCATGTTGATTCCCTCTCCAAAGTAATTCAAGGATTTAATTAAATTAATAATATAACTAAGGTATTTATCCTAATTTTCTAGAAACTAAAAGAAAGGGAGTAAGGTGCACACTATTTAATAAACTCCAAGTTATGTGGCATAAATATTGACCACATAACCACATACACCCTAGACTACCAACTCCTCTTAAAAAACAAAAGTGCCAAGGTGAAAAACCCTCCATCCAAAACGTACCTGGCCACACTCTTTCCCCTTTGTTAATTCTATTCAAGTATGCTCCCAGGTCATCAATCACTACTTTTCCCTTACTCTCACATTCCACTGGACCACACTCAAACTTATCCACATTCCACACACGTCATCACCATCCTCTCTTCACTCAACTTAGGCGTGTTCTGCAACAGAAGGTTTCCAGCAGAAAACGAGCTATCGCCTGGGACATGAATACAGCACAAGTCATGGGCCCCACTGATCCAGGCACAGATCAGGCTCCACCATCATGGTCGCCCAGCCTTGTACGGCTATTGGAATGGATGAGATCGTGATCAGGCACGCAGTGGGCCCCGCCACGGTCGGATATTCAAAATAAAACACCCTTATAAAAACCTATTTACTAGTAAGGGCCTCAACACCTAAAACCCTACAAAAATTATAAAAAAACACCATATAAATCTAAGATACACAATAAGCTTAAATCCTATAAAAGAGGCTAAAACTTATAAAAATATCTATTTACCCTTACTAATCCATATTAATTAGTACAATTAATAATAAATAATATAATTATAATATTCAAATTCAAAAGTGAGGGTCCACAAAGGGTGGGGCCTCACACATTTGATCCAACCCATTTCCATTGGCTGAATGTACATACTTAATGGTGTATGTATCATTTTTCATCAATGCTCTCTGTGCTCTTTCTCTGCATTGCTATGTTTGTCTAATCTCAAGTATTTGGCATCAATAAATCTTTGTGCATTTTTTTTGCTTTTTTTTGGTTTGCTTTCTTTTTTGTTAATGGGAGTATCTCATAAGTCCGTGGAGTTTGATGGTTGTTGATGAATAAATATAAGTATCCAGGTCTTTGAATTACCCATTCAGGTGCTTGTAGAAATGCCACCTCCATTAGAGATGTCTAGATGGGAGATAGGAATTACTACATGCTGTCATAGTAGAGTTTCATGAGAAATTTCAATAGAGCAATGATTATAGGAATATTTAAATGGGTCGTCTAGTTCTTTATCAGCAAACTGATTCTAGTATGATGAGAGTTGTTCACAGCCATCAAAAACCATTTATCATGCAGCAATTGGAATTTTTTTTTTTTTTTCTTTTCAAATACTATTTGGGCTGTTTATTTTTTAACTTCCTAGACTATATGTGTCAGTTGTGGATATGATGTATTCTTTCATCGCATAATATAAATGCTATTGTTGCACATGATACTGGTTTCATCTTGGAAATCTGAATGCATAGTGTTTTAATCCATGATTGCCCACCATTCGGTCAGCAAAATGCATGAAGACCTTGGATAGAAATGAGTTGGACTTAATGTTTCTTTGGTTGCCTTTTTATTGAGTCTTGATTAAATCTAGAATGATCAGAGTTGCTTGTTTTGGTGAACCCTGCAGCACACACTTCATGCTAATTCCCATTTGTTAGATTCATTTTAAGGATGAGTTTGATGTACTTTAAATCCCAGTTGGGTCTGATAATCTGGCAGGAGGATAACCCCGAGGGGTAGCTCAGTTGGCCTAGGACTACGGTTTGCACCCGGAGGTTGTGGGTTCGAAACTGCTCTACCACACTGGGGCCACAGGGGAATTTTACCCGGCTTTCTCTCCTGGGCCCGTAGGGATTATTCTGGCCCAAAGGGCTGGGAACCCTACGTTATCAAAAAAAAAAAAAAATCTGGCAGGAGGATTGCTTTGGGTTTGGGCTAGCACAGAAATCTAAAATGGTATTTCATTGCATGATATGTTTTTAACTTCTTTGCTCCAAGTCAGGATTATGTGTTCTCTCATTCATATATTGCTGATAGTTTCTGCCATAATGAACTAACTCCTGAACCCTACATTTTATGGTCAATTGAAATTGAGACATTATGTGTTCTCTCACTCATCACTACACCAAACTGCACTTTTAGCCACGAATTTTTGTCGCTAAAAGTCATGAAAACGTCGGTAAAACTCTTTACCGACGAAAACATTTTCGTCGGCCAGACGTTGGTAACAAATCGTGGACAAAATCTTTTACCGACGATACATTTGTTCGTCAGCAAAAAATTAACTTTTACCGACGATTATTTTTATTTTACCGACGTTTTTTTTTTCAGTAAAAATATTTTTATTTTCTAAAAATTTTATATATAACATTTACCGACGTTTTCTTTCATCGGTAAAACAAAACAGAAAAAAGAAATAAAAAATCAAAATACTTTTACCGATGTTTTTTTTCGTCGGTAAAATAAAACAGAAAAAGAAATAAAAAATAAAAATAATTTTGCCGACGTTTTTTTCATCGGGAAAATAAATAAGAAAAAAGAAATAAAAATCAAAATACTTTTACCTACCTATTTTTGCGTCGGCAAAAGAAAACCGAAAAAATAAAATAAAAAAGAAAAAACTTTTAGCGACGTTTTTATTTACGTCGGTAAAAAGAGAAAATAAATAAAAAAATAAAAAGGTTTATGCCGACGGTTTATTTCGTCGGTAAAACAAAAAATAAAAAATAAATCATCTTTTACCGACGATTATTTACGTCGGTAAAAAATGCTTTTATTTTCTATTTATATTTTAATGTTTCTTTTGCCGACGAAAAAAACATCGGTAAAGATATTTTTTTAAATATTATATTTGTTTTTTCCATATAATTTTCCTGTAAACCTGCTTATACAATGTACCTGTATTCAATTTAAAAAATGCATACAAACAAAACTTGCTAAATAAACAAACAACCGCCATCACCATTTTTCATCAAATCATTCATCTCATAAACCAAATATTACAATCATTAATGATAAATGTCCAATATACATATACAAATAAACAAAAATAAAAATAACACACCCCGCAACCGACCCTAAAGCGTCAATCAATCTGCAATGACAAAAAAAACATTAGAAACTTTTCAATGAACTAAAATATAAATGAAAGATAATAATGTATATATAAAAATCCTTTCCTAATTTTTTTGGCGGCCTATTTTTGTCCAGCCTCAGTGTTGAGAATCAGGCGGTTTTTGTGTATAATTCACTAACCGAAAGTTCGATTCACTAACCTTAAATTCCTACAGGTTACTTTGGCCTTGAACAAGGTACCCGTGCTGGTTTCTGGGCTGTCCAATGGCCGTTTCCTGTTTTCGACCTTCGATAGCTTATTTTCAAGACTAAGTGTTAAGAATCCAACGTTTTTAGGTCTAGTTCGTTAACCGGGAGTCCGATTTACGAGCAGTCAGTTCCGGCAAGTTAATTTCGACTCGAGCGAGCCGGTTTCTGATTTTCCGGAGGATGTTTCCTGTTCCAGACCCCCGGCGGTCCGTTTTCGAGCCTAAGTGTTGGGAAATCCGATATTTTCGCTTCTAATTCTTAAACCGGGAGTCCTATTTGCGAACCGTCAGTTCCCACAAGTTACTCAACCCTCCAACGAAGTGCTCGTGCCGGTTTCCGATTTTTTCAGGGGTTGTTTCCCGTTCCGGACCCCCGGCGGGCCTTTTTCGAGCCTAAGTGTTGGTAAATCCGATATTTTCGCTTCTAATTCTCAAGCTGGGAGTCCTATTTGCGAACTGTCAGTTCCCACAGGTTACTCAACCCTCCAGCGAAGTGCTTGTGCCGGTTTCCGATTTTTTCAAGGGCCGTTTCCCGTTCCAGACCCCCGGCGGGTCGTTTTCGAGCCTAAGTGTTGGGAAATCCGATGTTTTTGCTTCTAATTCTCTAACCGGGAGTCCTATTTGCGATCGTCAGTTCCCACAAGTTACTCAACCCTCCAGCGAAGTGCTCGTGCCGGTTTCAGATTTTTCCGATGGTCGTTTCCCGTTCCGGACCCTCGCGGGTCATTTTCGAGCCTAAGTGTTGGAAAATCCGATGTTTTCGCTTCTAATTCTCTAACCGGGAGTCCTATTTGTGAACCGTCAGTTCCCACAAGTTACTCTACCCTCCAGCGAAGTGCTTGTGCCGGTTTTCGATTTTTCCGGGGGCCATTTCCCGTTTCGGACCCCCGCCGGGCCGTTTTCGAGCTTAAGTGTTGGGAAATCCAATATTTTCGCTTCTAAGTCTCAAACCGGGAGTCCTATTTGCGAACCATCAATTCCCACAAGTTACTCTACCATCGAGCGAAGTGCTCGTGCCGGTTTCCAATTTTTCAGGGGGTCGTTTCCCGTTTGGAGACCTCGGCGGTCTGTTTACGACCCTAAGTGTTGGTAAATCCTATGAGATGAAGCTTTGAACTCTTACATGTTGAAAGGAAAGCATTATATTATTTTATCATAGAAGTCGTGATCTCATATGCATTAAAGAAATGGTGAAAGAGATCATGTATAGACAAACCTCAATCAGGAGGAGGACAAGGAGGACTGTGAGAACCATAGTCGACCTGCTAGTAGCCATGCTTGTAGTTTGAGAGAAAGAGAGGTATGCTGGAGGACTATGAGAACCATTTTCATTTTGTGAAGAGGCTTCAGTTCAGTAGCTGCAGTAATCACACAAATGATGTAAAAATTAAATAAATAAAAAAAGACAAACTAGACAAAAGCAGAAATGATTCATGGAAGTTGATGTGGAGAACAAAAAACTATACTGTATAAATTACAAAAAGAAAGTCAAAATTGGACCTTGTGAAAAAAAAAATTGAATAGGATTTAACTAGCCATATAAAAGTCATAATGACTAAGTTGTTTAGGATACAATACACATGTAACAGCAGGCCCTTTTTAATTGATGTGAGAATCTCATCATGACTTTTCATGCATAAGTACTTGATTTGTGTGGCAGCATTCTCGCCTACAAGTTAATTAACATGATCAGAATACTAACTATCTAAGACACCTTTATCCCATAACATGCTACTGTACACATTTGATGATGATATAGCATCCATTATATTTGCAGCCATCTACCAACCTGTGCCTACCTACAAGCAAAGATAGACATGCCAATTGCCTAGTAGAGAGGTTTTTCAGCTGACAAAAGCCATAGGCAACAACTCCTTGGAAGTCATTTCTTGCAACTGCATTTCCTTCCCAATATGGGAAAACCCCACAGGATCCAATAGACCTCAAGCAAAGGCCATAGTAAGATAGGTAGGTTGATACACCTGATGCCTCCCAAACCATGGACCAATGAGTCAAGGGTGATTTGCAAGACCAGCTATTTTTTTTCTTGCACTTGAAGTGCATTTCAGGTCTCCCTTATATTTGAGAGAGAAATGTCATGTGACCCTTCTGTTTTTAGTAGGATTACGTACCAGCCTCTTCTATCAAATATGAATTGTAAAGGACTAGTTTCTCTCACTCTTCTATCAGCCATCTTTGTAGCTTTTATATCCACACAGATACATATTCTAAACCAACCATGCCTTAAGTACCTCCTGGATCTGGGCTTCACCATCTTCACACCATTAGCAATAACCACACCCAACATTTATTCCCCCCACAATATTCACCGCGGCAAGAAATTCCTTCACCTTTCCTTTTGAAAACTATCATAAAGTGAAAAATTCAGAAAGAATAATCACCTAACAAGCTTCAATTACTATGCTGCTCTAAACACCGCAGAAACAACTATCAGCAGGAAAATCAGAAAGCAATACACACCAAATCTGCTTTCCACTTTCCCAGTTGCGCCAAACAAAGCAGGCAAACTTCCCATTCAAATATTCAAGAAGCTTGATTCTGGAATACATATTAATGCATCAAAAACTATAAACAAAGCAGGCAAACATCCCATTCAAATATTCAAGAAGCTTGATTCTAGAGTATATATTAATCATCAAGAAATGTAAACATAGTTGTTACATTGAAACTTCTCTTACCACTGACTCTGGCTGCTCACCAACATGACCCCTATAAGCTACCATGTCAATAATATCACTGTTGGAGGGTCCTGATGACAGTGATGCCCTTCGTTCACCATGATGAGAACGAGTAACTGTGTCAGAGAACTTTAACTCTCTCGCAACTGCCCCTCTACTGCCCTTTCCTAGAAGATCATGCCACAATTTAAAATTACCAACCCCCTGACCGTGGAAAAGAACTCACTTATTTAATAGTACAAAAAGATTTATTTTTTTTAAATGAAGATAATGGCAATAAAGCTTCTTATTTTTGGATCATGTGAAAAAGGTTTGCCATCATCTTCATGAGAACAGTAATTGATAATATATATATATATATATATATATAGAAACATTATTCATTCCACTATACAGTAAAGAAAGAAACCCACCTAGTCAAGTTATAGGAATCACCCTCAACAATATCTCAGATAGGAGATCAGTTTATAAGAACATAAGGTCTGATCAAAAGTGAAACAAAGATCTCCATCACCCTTAATTTTGGTGTAGTGTGCTAAGTTCAAAATGGATAAAAACTGCATATAGTTCACATTCAATTAACCTAAATAAGATGCAAAATGGTACCTGAGGCTGAATATCAATAATCTGGCTCATGTGATCAGAAACACGTGGCTCACTGGTAGGAGGTAGGCAGCGAAGAGAAGCCATACGCAGGTAATTCATCACAAAACCGGCCACTCAAATGTACTGGACCCTCGCCCAATTCATTTGCTCTTCGAATTATCTACAACACCTAAGAAATTAGCAGCCAATACGAAATTGGATATACAATGCTGTTTGAATGGAAGTGCTACATTTTTAGTGTTTATAATTTCGACTAGTTATTACATTTCAATTCAAGAGAATAATCTACTAACCAAAGGGTCACATCATGATCTACGGTAGCTGTGCCATCACCAGCAAAAGTTGTCCCTCCCGAGATGTCCAAATAACTGGTCGGATCTATCCATGTCGTAGCTGCCAACTGTTGAACGAGGGCCTCAAGTGCACGTGTCCTACCCGACTCAGCCTGCCGCTTGTCCTGCTCAATCTGCCTCCTGTCCTGCTCAGCCTGCCTTCTGTCCTGCTCAGCCTACTTCCTAGCCTGCTCGGCTAGTTGCTCCTGCAGGGCGATCACCTCAGGATCCGGTGCCCGAGACTGTGTAAAAGATGAAGAGGTCCTCGTGTATATCCCATAGCCTTTTAAGTATCCCGACCTCGATCCAGGCACATCAACAGCAATCTGTTCCTCAGTCATCGGAGTTGTGACAGAGGGCTGCGACTGCTCCTCAGTCCGCTGCACCAAGGCCTCCTGCCATTTAGAGAAAAAGGAATTTAGAATGCTTTTATGGCATTATTGATCATAATAGATTTATTAGCAAACGTATGTCTCTGCTGAGCCACCTCATTTACCCACTCATTACTCTTGTCTGTAGTGGGTGTCGTGGAAGAACTAAGTAATAGACGACGCTTGACCGGCATTATGTGTCATCTGTCATTTGAAATAGCTTTGTATTAGATATGAATCTAGCTACATATTGATAAATTAATAAACTTAATCAAGTTTCTTGATATGAATATAATTAGTACCATCATAGACATCCTCGATGCAAATGACCTGGAGCCACTAGTATGATTATATGGCAGCTTGGCTCGACTCTCTTGAGCTTTTTTTGACTTCGCCTACATAGAAAAACAATAATACAATAGCAGTCATTTATAAAATCATTACTAATAGAAGTATGTTGGAATACATAAATAATTGTTGTAGATAACATCCCCCAGTTACCTTCCAGGCTGAGTTCTCCAAGCATTGCGAGACCATCAACTGCCAGTCAGCTGGATCACAACCCTCTGTCGGGTGGTCCTGGGGTCGGGGAACCCCCTGCTCCAACAGCTCGAGGTAGTGACTATGCAGCTCGTACTTCCAACTCTTATACAAAACCCTGCATTGGCGGTCAATGTCCGCCTTGAGCTGCATATCGCCCTCATAGTCCCCGATGTCAAAAATTTGCTGCAATTAGGGGAGAGCCATATAAAGATTAGTAATAACAACATATAATCAGATTTTGCAATGCGGAGCACAACTATAATCAGTTTGCTTAATATTTCTCATTTCAGTTTACCTGCACTACAGCAATGACGGCAAGCTTGATCCCACTGTCAAGCTTCTTCCAGCCATGGGGCCTGACTGGGGCAACCTCTCTAATGACTAACCCAAGATGGTTAACCAGTGAAGGGGCATGTTCCCCTTCTGGCCTATGACTGGAGACGGGGATCGGGACTGAGATGTAATGACCCAACTGTCTCCTCAGCTTTATCACATTCTTCCCTCGCGTAACACTCCTTACACGGCTCGGAACCTCCGAGACTGGGGCTGATGCTGTTAAGATGATAGTGCTAAATGAGTTAGTAAAAATAAATCATTAAATTGAGGTGAACCATTCTGAATTTTAAAATGTCATAATTTTCTCACCTACGCTGCTCCCGACTGTATGAAGACTCGTCGGAGGCTGGGACGGCTGAGGATGGGTCGGCAAGGGTTGTGTGGTCGGAGGCTGAATCGACTGAGTGTAGGGGGCTGCCAAATCAGGGGTGCTCCCTAATCCTCCAGACTGTGTAATAAGAAAAGCAGCTGGCGGAGGCTGTGTTGAGTCCTCAGGTGTGCTCTCTACACGAGCTGACCCTAGTGCAGCTGCGATCTTCCTAGCATGTTTCACCCTTTGATCCGGAGGCATATCTACAATCTGGCTTAAAGCAAAGTGACACTGTATAACAGTTTGAATTTGAATCCAATCGACAGAGAGTCAAATCGTGAACAACTAAACTGATTGCTAAGTGAGGACCCACAACTGGGAGCCACGTGAATTAAGAAAATCTGTAGGAATACGATTCAACAGTAGTTGTCAACTTCTGGGATGCATCCATCATGTGTGGAGTTCTAGAAAGGTTCATCAGGAGAACAAAGTTCAACTCAAAAAGGATATATGGCCTCTGCAGTCATGCAGAATTGCAGTAGCAGAATCATGAACCTTAGGGGTAGATTCCGGTAATAGTTCCCCAATGGAAAACCGGAGTAGAACTCCCTCGTTTAGATACAAACTTCTAAAATTAAGGAGCAGAATATAGCATGCACAAAACTCTCTGTTATTTTATATGGAAATTAGGGAGATGAAAAATAGATCTACATAGTAAAAAAAAAGCAGGATCATTATCTGTTGTTGTTCCATGTGATCATTTCTGTTTTAGATTGTTCATTTACTAAATATAGTTGTAAATGGGTCACATACAAGAGATTCTCTGATTACAGATTTCCACCATCCATAATGAAGTGTGTGCGACTTTTTTCTATTACTCAATTATGCATTGTACAAATGTGAGGTGGCCTTTCATTGTTGCAAGAATTACATCAAAGTTTTCTCTACATATTTTTTTGGTGCCTTGTATTAGTTTACTGCTGTGGAGGAGTGAAAAACAACATATCTTTGGGTTTGTTGTGATTTTTTTTCCTTTTAATCTTCAATATGTATGTAGTTTTTAGTTTGGATACTACTCTCTCTTCCTGTGTCAATGGGCGATTTGTCGTGATCCTCACCATGCTTATATGTCATATATAGTTTGACGGAAGCGTTATTTTGTTGAATGATGATTGAGAATCCATGGGATCAACACTTTGAGCTCGTTTGACTTAGTTTTGTGTCATTCAAAGTGCAAAATCACATGGTCTGCTGCAGTCGCTTAGCCGGTTAGGGACGTCTGCTGTGTTTGTGTTTGAGGAAGGGTAGAAATTAATTATGATAATAAAGATAGCTAAAATTACACCACATCCACATTTTTGCTGTAAAGATCAGTTGGCGAATTTCTTTTATGTCTCTGGACATTGATTTGGAGGCCGTTACATTACATATTCTGTTTGGAATAGAATGCTCTCTAATTGCTGTCGTTTAATCAATGCTACTGCCTATAATGATGACTATTACTAGTAGATTATGCTCTTCATCTGTAGTTAGTCTGCTGTTCTTTATGTTGGAGGCTTGAGGCATCTTTACAGTGGGAACCACTTGTAGGTGGCTCAGCTTTTTTTACATTTGTGCTACCTAAGCATATGCCCTGAACATCTGTTTTAGCTTATTCCTTGCTTTGTGCTCTTGGATAAATATGGAAGAGCTCTAGCCAAGACAGGTATTCCCACCAGTAGGCGCCATGTAGTAGCTGGACTATCACATCTTCTCCGAATCAAGCAACCCAGAAAAAGCAAAAGTAACAATGTCCATCGATCCAATCATATAAAAGATATTCTTAACATGTTTTGTAAATTAGTTACATTGTTTTTTTTATTTTAAAGTAACAATTGTGCACAGCAGCTGATTCTAATGGGGATAGCCGAGGCATTCAACGGCATCAGCCAAATCGAGTTCTACTACAAGGAGTTTCCTCAACACATGAAGAGCATTGCAGGGTCCCTCTTCTTTTGCACCATTGCAGGTGCCAGCTATCTAAGCAGTTTTATTGTGACCATAGTCCATGACAATACTGGCAAGGATGGCCAACCTGATTGGTTAGATGACAACCTGAACGTTGTCAAACTTGTCTACTACTATTTTATTATATCTGACATGGGGGCCTTGAACTTTGCATATTTTGTTGTATGTGCCCATTTCTATCGATATAAGGCCAGCACACTAGGAGAAGTTGAAGATGTGAATGTAGTCATTGAGCTAAGCACACCTAAACCTGTTAGTAACTAGATATTTAAAGTGTGGAAGATCTATGTAACTACTTAGTTTCTATTTTCAAACATTAAAGGGATATACATCATATGATGATGAGTGGGGATAGAAGGTAATAAGGGCATTTATGTGTGCTCTATGAAACTTATGTAACTGGATTATGACCCGTACGTGTTCTATGCAACATTGTCTCTTAAACGGTTGGACATTAATGGAATCCTCATGTGATGCCTGCCTTGTCTTTTGTGTTATTATTATTATCATCAATACCCTCTACATGCAATGTAAATATTCACTGACTGTCTCAGTTTTTTCCATTTTCCCTACCTATAAGAAGACCTTCCCATCTACACCACCCCACTAAGAAGCAATGCATCTAAATGGGCCTACGAACTGGACCATATGACTATAAGAGTGCCTTGCAGTCTGATCATAGGAGGAAATTTCTGCTAATACAGAACATCCAACATCTAGTAACCTTTGGTCACTGGATGAAGTTTTCCACATGAGAAACCTTTTGACAGAGAAGACTCAATTGTTTGGGAATGTTTATGAACCTAAAGCATGGAACATGTTTTAGATTATCAAAACCTTCTTTTGGAATACATGCAACCGCCCCCACATGAATGTTATTCATCCCTCCCCCCCCCCCCCCCCCCCCCCCCCTCAGGCTTCTTTTTGTAGGGTCCAATAAAATTCTGGAGGTGTTTGTTCAGAGAAATTGATGGGTCTTTGAGCATTTCATTCTTTTAGGATGGGTCTTTGAGTAGGGCAAAAGCAAGTACATAAATAAATAAAGCTGAGAAATTAAATGAATCTAATGTGGGTGAGTAGAATCTATGCTGCTATGACATTAGGCCATTTAATCACTGACTAAAAGTAATGGAATCTTTTGCTAAGAACTGTTTTAATGTGTCTAGAAATCTGAAAATATTGCTGTAATTGGCCTTGATGGTAAAACCCAACTGTGTGAGTTAAACTGTGAAATATATTAGTTAAATTCCAAGCCTAGAAGCCCAGAATTGGAAGTAAGGCGATGACAAAAAGTCTAAGTCATTAGCATTTCTGCAACCATGAAAACACATTTACAATCTACATTTACATAAATTTTAAAAAAAATCATACCTTGGATGGTTGCAGAAATCGTGAGCAAAGACTGAGCAGAGACAGGATTGCAAACCTGAGGGAGAAAAAAAAATGAATAATGAAAAGAACAGCAAGAATAGAGATGAGGAATCGCTGGGGCATACCTTTTTTTTTTTTTTTCTTTTGCCCAAACTAAAAAAAAAAAAATGAGAAGTAGAGGAGAGAGCATACCAGAGAGAAGGGGGCAACAGCGGGAGAGGGAAAGAGAGCACCGGGTGAGAGAAGGCAGAGAGAGAGAGAGAGAGAGAGAGAGAGAGAGAGAGAGAGAGAGAGAGAGAGAGAGAGAGAGAGAGATAGCAGAGAAAGAGAGAGAGAGAGATAGCAGAGAGAGAGAGAGAGAGAGAGCAAGAGAGCAGAGAGACCGAGATCGAGAGAGAGATAGAGAGAAAAATAGCAGAGAGAGAGAGCGAGAGTGAGCGAGAGAGACAAAGAGAGCAGAGAGAGAGAGAGAAATAGCAGAGAGAGAGATCGAGAGTGAGCGAGAGAGACAGAGAGAGCAGAGAGAGAGAGAGAGAAGAGCAGAGAGAGCAGAGAGAAAAGACAGAGCGAGAGTGAGCAGAGGAGAAGAGAGTGCGAGAATGAGAGAAGAGGGCTTTTGGAGGGAGAGTGGGTTTGGGAGCGAAAAGGGGGCTTTTGGAGGAGGGAGAGGGGAAAAGAAGTGGAACTTTACCCGCGTTTATATTTCGTCGCAAAAAATGAATTTTCGTAGGTAAAAATTATTTTATTTTTATTATTTAAAAATAAGTAAAAAAGTCTATAAACCTTTATCGACATTTTATATTAAACGTCGGTAATAAATTTTCTTACTCTAATTTTCTTCGGGAAAAAAAAATCGTCCGTAAAAGACTTTGATTTTTAATTTTCATAAAAATAAAATTAAACATTACCGACGTTTTACAAAAAACGTCGCTAAATTTTCATTTTATTGACGTCATAAAATTCATCGATAATGTTTAATTTTATTTTTAGGAATGTTTATTTTCCCTAAAATGGAGTTAATAATAATATTGAACTTTACCGACGGTTTTCAAGGAAATGTGGCTAAAAGACGATTTTACCAACGTTTTGTAATTCGTCGGTATTTTTGTAGGGAAAATCAATTTCTTGGGACCCACGAAAGTGATAAATCAATTGAAGAATTAAAAAAAAGAAGACCAAGGTATTGAAGCTCTACATATGGTCCATACTAACCTGATTGGAAGATTCAATTCAAGCCAAATAAAGAAGAAAAAAATGCAAAAGAAAATTCAACCATATGAAGGACATCCAAGGTAAGGGAATTTCAAGCATTGCACACAGAAGTGGGGCCCATCATGTGTTCCAATTGATAATACAAATCTGAATTTCAGATTTGGAATTATTTAAGCTAGGATGTAATTTGAGGAATTTCTTAATAGAGGAACTGGGCCCAACTTTGGATAGATTCAAGCAAATTTCAGAGTCCTAAATATGGAGGGTAGTAACCCACAAGTTGCAAGATAAATCCAAATCCAAAGAGTCCAAGTTTCCTTAAGAACTTTACAAGTTGGATTTCATTCAAGATATGTTTCCAAATATATGGAAACTTTTGCAAGCCAAGTAGCTATCCAAACGAGATATCACACGTCCAACACTTTGCCTTCCCAAGCTTCTCCATTCCAAGTTGGACAACCAAGCCATGATTGGAGATAAAATTTAAGATTCAAATTTTGAATCTTGAATCAAGAAAGAAAATAAAACAAAGAAAAAAAATATCCAAAAGAGGCTTTAGACGTCCAAAGCCATGAAGGTTCGAGATGATACACTCCAAGTGGGGTCCAAATGCATTCAAATTAGAATTGCAACGGAAATTGGTACGAGAACTTTGCTCGAATGTAGAGTAACTTGTAGGAACTGACGGTTCGCAAATAGGACTCCCGGTCAGAAAATTAGAAGCGAAAACATCGGATTTTCCAACACTTAGGCTCGAAAACGGCCCACTAGGGGTCTGGACGGGAAACGGCCCCTTGGAAAAATCGAAAACTAGCACGAGCACTTCGCTCGAGGCTATAGTAACTTATAGGAACTGACGGTTCACAAATAGGACTCCCGGTTAGAGATTTAGAAGCGAAAACATCGGATTTTTCAACATTTAGGTTTGAAAACGACCCGCCGGGAGTCCGAAACGGGAAACGGCCCCCGTAAAAATTGAAAAACAAGCACGAACACTTCGCTCGAGGCTAGAGTAACTTGTAGGAACTGACGACTCGCAAAAAGGACTCCCGGTTATAAATTTAGAAGCGAAAACATTGGATTTTCTAACACTTAGGCTCGAAAACGGCCTGCCAGGGGTCTGGAATGGGTAACGGCCCCCGGAAAAATTGGAAACTGGCACGAGCACTTCGCTCGAGGCTAGAGTAACATATAGGAACTGACGATTCGCAAATAGGACTCCTGGTTAGAGAACTAGAAGAGAAAACATAGGATTTTTCATCACTTAGGCTCGAAAACGGCCCGCCGGGGGTCCGGAACAAGAAATGGCGCCTGGAAAAATCGAAAACCAACACGGGTACCTTGTTAAAGGCCAAAGTAACTTGTAGGAATTGACGGTTAGTAAATTGGACTTTATGTTAACGAATTAAACGCAAAAACCGCCTGATTCTAAACACTTAGGCTGGAAAACAGGCTGCCAAAAAACTTAAGAAAATATTTTTATATATACATGTTTATCTCTCATTTATAAATTAATTCATTGAAAAGATTGTAATGTTGTTTTTGTCATTGCAGATTGATGGACGCTTTGGGGTCAGTTGCAGATTTCTGGGGGTGTTTTATTCTTTTTAGTTTATTTGTATATGTATATTGGACATTTATATGTGACTACATCATCATTGATTGTTATATAGGTTTAATGGGATGAATGATTTGATGAAAACTGGCGATGGTTGTTTGTTTATTTAGTAACTTTTGCTTGGTTACATTTTTTTATATTGAATATAGGTATAAGAACAGGATTATTTTTTGATACAGGTGTATAAACAGGTTTACAGGAAAATTATATTCACAAAACAAATATACAATTTAAAAAAAAAAAATACTTTTACCGACGTATTTTTTCGTCGGCAAAATATGAAATAAAATAAAAATACATAAAAATACTTTTATCGACGTATTTTTCGTCTGCAAAATAAGGAATAAAAATAAAAAAAATAAAAATACTTTTATCGACGTATTTATTCGTCGGTAAAATATGAAATAAAAATTGAAAAAACATAAAAATACTTTGGCCGACGTTTTTTTTTCGTTGGTAAAATAAAAAAGTAAATAAAATATCTATACTTTTACCGACGTATATTTTCGTCGGCAAAATAAAAAATAAAAACATAAAAATACTTTTACCGACGTTGATTTTCGTCGGTAAAAGAACATAAATTAAAAACGTAATACTTTTACCGACGTGTTTTTGCGTCGGTGAAAGTCCATATTTTTTACTTTCCATAGAAGAAAGTTAAGTATAAAAATAACATTTTGCCGACGTTTTTCAAAAAAACGTCGCCAAAGTGAATTTACCAACGTTTAATAAACGTCGGTAAAAGGATATATTTTTAATTTCCCATCGAAAAATAGGTGAATTCTAAAAAATCAACTTTTACCGACGGTTTTTCTTATAACGTCGGTAAAAGTGCGATTTTTGCGACGTTTTTTATGGAACGTCGGTGAAATTTGGACTTTTACTGACGTTATATAAAAAACGTCGGTAAAAGGTCCTTTTGTACCGACGAAATATTATACGTCGGTAAAGAGCAATATTTACCGACGAATTTTTTAAAACGTCGTTAAAAAGCGTCGCTAAAAGTGCACTTTCTTGTAGTGCATATATACTTTGGTATTGTTTTTGCTATTTAGAATCTCTCACACGTCCATTATTGTTTTCTTCTCACAGCTTCTTCTATCTAATCTCGGACAAGTGGTGATCCATAAGCTACTTGCATCAAAGGTTGCAGGCTTTGAGAGGTAAGAACAAGATTTTTCTCATAATTGGTGATGTTGTCATGACATTGGACGACAAAGAGAAAGGTGGAAGAAGAATGAAGAATAACACAATTAAGAGAAGCCCTTTAAAAGTAGATCCATGAAAGTATACACTTCAATGTTGATAGTCAAGAAGGCGTCCTTTGGATCGAGTTCCTTTTTTTTCTTTTTTTTTTAGAAATGAAAGGACTAAATGTTGTTGAAAAAATATTGTACGAAGGAAATGTAGTATGAGTTTTTAAACAGTAAAAGGTTGTACATTTGAAATCATGCCAGTATATGGGTTTTGATTTTATGATTGTGTTCGTATGAATGTGAATGTCACAACTTTCTTTTCTTAGTGATTTTCTTAAATGTAATTAGTAGCGATTTTAATTGATTGTGATATTTTTTTAAAATCTTAAAATTAGGAACAAATATAAAACTGTTTCAAATGAATTTAGGAAGGATGAAAACTGTACACCCAAATACTAATTTAAAATGATTTTAAACCGTTCCAAAGAAATAAAATCAGGAATGGTTCCAAATCGTTCCAAAAATAAAATTTCGGAATGGTTATGAACCGTTCCAAAAATAAAATTAAGGAACGGCTGCATATCATTCCTAAAAATTAGGGACACCCACTTTAGGAACGGACCAAAACCGTTCCAAAATCGTTTAGAAACGGTTAAGGATAGTTCCGAATTGGTAATTTTGGTGTAGTGATCACCCACATATATATATATATATATATATATATATAATCCCTTTTGACCTATTGTCTTTTAGAAGGGTAAGGATACATGAGAAAATGAAGGATTTGAACATTAGCAATGAAGACTTCACATGGGCTACCAAAAGATAGATGTTCTACAAAGGGATGACAAAGGAATAAAGGAATTTGAAAGTTTAACCAAAGAGAAAAGTAGAAAGAAAAGGAAAAAAAAAAAAAGAAGAAAAGAGAAATGAGAACCAAAGGACAACAGAAAAAGAAAAGGATATGGGAAACCAAAGAAAAGCAAGCACCAAAAAGAGATAAAATGAAATAAAGAACACAAAGCAAAAGGAAGAAGTGAAGACAGTGGAAGACCTTCCCATGAAGATTTGAAGACCCTTACCTTCTCGAAAAGACCTTAGCCAATTTAACCCTTATTCTACCTATTAACCCTAACCCCAATATAACATATGAAAGACCTATTGTATCCTAGGAGAGGTTTGGTGTTGAATGAGTGAGAAGTTGAGTGCACATTCCCACCTTCTATTAGTTATATCTTGTTATATGAGATCAATCATTTTATACATAAGTTCCATTCTTCATCAATTATGTGAGTCTTTAGCCTTGTTCATACTCACATACTGAGAGTTAGTTAGTAAAATCTATGTGCTTCCATTGTTGAGAGTATGACCTATAAGGCTGTAGTCAAGGCAAAATGTATTCCGAATGGGATTAAGGTTGTCTGAGCTTCGACCTGAACATTGCATGATTATTGGCAAAATACACACACATACATAGTGGGACTTAGGTATTGACTGACATATCTTCAAGAGTTGGTTAGTATTCCTAACTTAGTACTCATTCTTATTAGCTTGCTAAAGACTGTTGGACATCAAAAATATTTTCGTTCCAAAATAAAAAGATTTTTGTGGGATATATTCGCTGAAAACCCTCACAAGACAAAACTCGTCCACTAGGGGAAACATAGGGGTTTAATGGCTTATTGCATTCCTGCGAAAGTGAGTTAGGATCTTTATGGTGTTTTCTTGCATATAGTTTAGTCTTTCTTTATAGTTTTTGCTTAGGACTAGCAAAATGTAGGTTTGCGGGTGTGATGAGTGTTAAATATTGCATATTTTACCCCTCATTAGTCCGAATTTTATCAGCATCTCATATGCATATCATTTGCTTTACACAGAGATTTTATCATTCTATCACATTAACGGATTCTCGGATTATCATGCATAAATTTGATTATTTGTAGCGCATTTTTATGTAATTTTTCTTGTGTAGATGGACCCCACAACTACCCCAACCTTTCGGCTAGTGTCTCAAGAAATCAAGAAGGGATTTCAATAAAGAAGTTACATGAAGAAATCTTGGTGAACTGTTGAACAATTTCAAAATAAGAGGAGAAGATTTTAATAATAAAAGGAGTCATTTTCAAGCATAAAAGAGTTGTTGGTATATTGGTTAGAGCTTGGGTGGGTATGAAATAGGTTATGGGTTCATACCCCAACAATTACATATTTTTTTTACATAGAAAATATTTCATCCAACTCTAGCCAATCCTTATGAAATTAAATGAGCCATTCAAATGTATTCAATGTTTCTATAAATTGAAATGTATTTGTAGAGTGAGAAAAAAAATCTTTTGAAAGTTAGTATTTTTTCAATTTTATTTTTACTTTTAGATTGCAATTAGGAGCTTCTTTGTAACTAATATAGAGAGAGTGTGTAATTGAAGATCATTAATGAAGATTTAGAGCTCTTTCTTGATGTTTAGTGGTTAAAGCTCTTAGATTAGGTTCTCCTCTTGAAGCTAAATAATGTGATTAGCTCAATTACATGCATGTTTTAGTTTAAATTCCCTACTTGTGCCTTAATTGATTAGTAGATTTTAGATCTAATTATGATAATCTCTCTCATTTCTCATGCTCTATCTCTACACTTGATGTTTAGATAATCTCAATTGATGCTTTGTAGTTTGATTAAGTTCTCTCACATAGCGTGCTCTAGAGCCCTTATCTTTGATCTTTTGTAGCTTGATTTTGATGATTTATTGTTAGGGTAACTAGATGATGATCTAGGATCTTGGCCTTTTATTTTTTTTAATTTGATTTTCATTGCTATATCATCCAATCCAATTAGGCAAGAGATTGTTAATTGGATTGTATATTTGAGAGTTGAATTAGAACATACATTGATTAGATTAATTACATACTTAGTGGATTTTGGATTGCCTAGTCTTTTCTTTTTATTATTGTTAATTTAAATCCTTGTTTGATTTGTTATTTTCACTTTTAGATTGTTAGATACATATTTCACATCACTTATTTTAAAATCCTACACATTTCACACAACATCTTCACCTTAAATCTTCAATTTTCAACCACCATTTATCTATTAGTTTAGTGTAGCTTGTTAGATTAACTTAGATCTTATTAAATCCATATTTTAGATTGTTAATTTGTTGTTTACATTGCATATTGAATTAGTTTTAATTGTTAACCTCAAGTTTCTTTATTGGCTATATCTTAGTTCAATTCTACTTAAATTGGATTCATTGCTTGTTCCATCCTCTCTCCGTGGGATCGATAATCCGGACTCTTTAGTCCTTTACTATTTAACGACACTGTAGTCTTGCGGTTAAATGTTGCATATATAAATGTCGATCAAAATTGATGTACCTTCTCGATTGAGCACCATTCTAGAAATTTCTTAAGATCAAGCACAGTAAATTTGTGCAACCCGCTCTGGTACCACCTGAAGGTTTTCTTAATTTGCTGATTGTTAGATTGGTCGACTCAGCAGCCCAGACAAAGTGTGCAAAAAAAATAAAATGATACGCAACGGAAATAGATAATAAAAACACACACTACAAGGGACACCAAATATAATGTCCATGGAAAACCCAAACCGGGTGAAAAGTTACAGATCCAAACTGGATCAACAATCAAGCACGATGAATCTCGCAATTACAAGACCCTCACAGATCCTTCACCAGATAATCACTACCAAAGGACTACAGTTACCTCTTGTGTAGCTTCATGCCTCAACAATTGCACACCGTTGATTGCAACAGATTCAAACTCGCTTGACTCCTCAGATCTTGAACAAGGGATGTAGAAGAAATTGCTCTTGAGATGAACTATACAGCACAACTCTTCAATTGAATGCTCTAGAGATGAATTCTTAATGAAATACTCATCCTTAAAATCTTCTACACGTCCAATGATGCCTTCGAATGTGATCCTTCCGTCATAGGTAGAGATCTGGATAGTGTCCTCGAATATCATTCTCTACATTCCTTTTTTTCCGATTATGAACAAAATATATGACGGCTAAAGCAAAAAGAAGGAATAAAACTCCCATGAGAGGGAGAACAATGATGATTGCATCTATACGGACTTTCTTTTTGTCACCACCAATTATCAGTGAGGAATTTATCAGTAAGGAATTGCAAGCTTTTAAACCTTGTACTTCACCACATAAGCCTTTATTTTCGATGAATGATTCTGGTGGCGCAAGCATAAATGCTTTGTTAATTGGCAGAGGACCCTCTAAATGATTGTATGATACATCAACAGACAATAAGCTGATCATTTCCTTGAAAGAAGATGGAATTGAACCAGAGAGATTGTTATGAGAAAAATATAACGCTTCCAACAACTTCAACTTCCCAAGTTGAGATGGTACTTCTCCTTCGAGCATATTTTGACTGAGATCAAGAATAATCGAAAGTTGTTCAAGTTTACCAATTTGAATTGGAATGCTTCCATTCAAATAATTCCTATCTAATTTCAAGGAGCGCAGTTTGAAGCATGTCCCTATTTGTTCAGGAATGGGTCCAGTGAATTCATTCTTTGATAGATCAAGGAGCTCTAGATTGGACAGTAGTCCCAATTCATGTGGCAGAAAACCTGAGAGTTTGTTGTCATTTAAACTCAAATTGTACAACATTGTTAACCTCCCCAATTCTTTGGGAATCTCTCCCTCCAGTTGGTTCCAAGAAATGTCTAGCAACTCAAGCTGAGACAGTTTCCCAAACTTTGGTGGAATTCTCCCTTCAAAATTATTTGAAGAAAACTTTAGTGCAGTCAAATTTAGGCATTCTCCCCAATATGGTGACAGCTCCCCATAGAATCTATTGAAACTCAAGTCTACGTATACTAAGCTGGGGTATACACCAAATGCCGCAAATGTATTTCCAGTGATTTGATTTCTTTGAAGTCGAAGTCTTTGTAAGGTTATGCAGTCTCTCAAGCTTTGAGGAATTTGACCGGTAAAATTGTTATGGCTTGCACTGAATATTGTAAGAGAACCACCTTGGCATATTTGAGGTAAAGAACCCGACAAGTCGTTGGAAGTCAAGTAAAGAAACTGTAGATTTGTTAAGTTTGCTATTTCTTGGGGCAATGAACCAGACAATTGATTTTCAAATAAATCGAGTCCTATTAGGTTTGTCAAGTTGCCAAATGATGGAGGAATGGAACCGAAAATTTGATTTTGGCTAAGATATAAATAATTCAGGATTCTCATGCTTCCTATTTGTGAAGGAATTGTGCCATAAATTATATTTTCCCGAAGATTAAGATAAGTTAGTTTGGTCAAGTTTCCTAAGGATGGAGGAATAAATCCTGTGAGAATATTCCCGGAAAGGTCCAGTGAAATGAGGCTTCTCATGTTTGGTGGAATTGTGCCTGAAATATTATTCTTGAAAAGTTGTAAAAGAGTTAGTTTGGTCAAGTTTCCCAAGGTGGGAGGAATAAATCCGGTGAGATAGTTTGCACTGAGGTCCAATGAAATGAGGCTTTTCATGTTTCCAATTTCTAGAGGAATTGTCCCTGAAATTTCGTTTTGGTAGATGTACAATTCCAAAAGATTTCTCAATCTCCCAATAGCCGAAGGAATGAAACCTGTAATATTATTGTCAGACAAGCCGAGGTCGGTTAGCTTGCTTAAATTTCCTAAAGATGGAGGGATTTTCCCACTTATGAAGTTATTGTACAAGTATAGGACTGTGAGGTTGGTGAGCTGTTCTATTTGGAAGGGAATTTGACCACTGAGAAAATTGCCATCAAGTTGAAGATGTGAAAGACTCGTCCAATTGACAAAGAGTAGAGGGGATATTTGACCAACTAATCTGTTGTCAGAGATGTTGAGAACGGAAATATGAGTGAGATTGGCAAGTGAGAGTGGCAGGGCACCTACAAGTTGATTCATAGAGAGATCAAGAAAGTTGAGGTGGGAAGAAGCGCCGATTTGGCTAGGAATTGTTCCAGAGAGAGCATTGATGCTAAGGTCAAGACGGACAAGATTTGGCAAGGAAGTGAAACTGAGAGGATCAAGCTTACCTTGCAGACTACAATTGCTTAGGTTTATTTCTTTCACCTTTCCATCTCCATTGCATGTAATTCCGGTCCAGTTGCAGGGAGAGTCATTGGCAGTGGAGAGAGACCATGAGTGGAGGAGCGCTTCGCTTCGAAGGAGATTGCCTTTCCATTTGAGGAGAGCTTCGGCTTCGTGCAAATCATATTTCATTGCTGCAGCATTGCATTTGCCATACAAGGAATTGAACAACATCAGGACAAGTAGGGAAACGAGAAGAGAGAATATTGTTGATCTCTCGGTGGCCATATTGGTTGGTGGTGTAATATGTAACTGTGGGTTGTCTTCTGGGAGAAATGGTGGCTTTGCGAGCCCATTTATAACCATGAGAGAGAGAGAGAGAGATCATGTTACAAAAAGATACAAGCCCTATCGTGATGTTGATATTCTTCTTCGAGTCTTCTAGTTTTGAAAAGTCTCCAGCCCAAAACTCTCGTCTTCTCCGCTCTTAAGGCATACGTTCGTAGTTGGAACTTTGGATTTTTGATTGACGGGAACGTGGAAAAACCAATCTCCACACCTGCCTCTGACATTTCAAGTCTTCATTTACTGTATATGCAAGGACCAAGGACCAAGGACCAAGGACCAAGGACCGAGACCGAGGGTGCCAGACTGTGGAAAGCAATGAGCTGTTGTTGGTTGTGGACTTGTGGAGCCAATGCCTCAGGAAGATGGGCACTATTCATGGTGGGTTAGACTTACCATCCAGAAAGCCTCACAGCAATAAATGCTGCATTTTCATACATGTTAATATTTGGCCATGATATATCATCTTGCAAAATTTTTTGGTTCGTACTAGAAAAGAATAAGGTTCGCTTCGGGATGAAAAAATGTCATCATGGATAGGTGGAAAAGAGCAGCTACTAAATTAGAAATCCCAAAATCATGATTATGTCCGCATATTAGCAATGTGTATAATTCCTAAACGTTGGATCTGGATCCAACATCAACCATAAAATCAGAGATCTGGCTGAAAACAGGAATCATACTATTCTATTCATACGAGTATGGGTATACTCTGGATCCGGATCCCTAGTTTCGTCCAAACATGGGAGCCCTGTTTGGACGAATGAGGGGATGACATGCGCGGGGGCAGAGGAAAGAGAACTTGCTTTTCTCTTCCCTCCGCCCCTCTTCCGCCCTTACATGTGGCGATCCCTGATTAGTCTAAACAGAACTCTCCAGTTTAGACGAAATAGTGGATTTGTTTCCATATACTCTCTGCGACTTTTTGAGCCTAGAAAAGCCCGGATTGTAGATCAGCCTGACAACAAGGGGTATTGGACTCAATTAGAAATCCTAATTTTCTGGTAGAAGTTGTTGGTGTTAAAATTATGAGTTATCAAATGTCAGCTATTAGTTAGCACCCATCTAAGATTTTAGGAATTTTGGTGGCTTTCCATGCCTCTACAGCATGCTCAATTTCTAAAAGTGGGCCCATAATGAAATCTTAATAGTTGGCCCCACATTGTAATTTCTAAAAGTAGACTCCAGGCAAAAGAATTTTTAAAACTGATCCCATATATTGGTAAAGCCGGGCCCCATGTGATATCTAAAGTGGCCCCATGTAGGTGGATCCCAAGTGCAAATATATAAAGATGGGCACTGAATTCATGAATGACCAGTGGGACATACCTTCAGAAAATTCAAACGGTTTGAATTTTCAAAGGTAGGCCTTGGGTTCTACTAAAGTTCTGCCCTTCTCAAGTTTCACCTCCCTTCATAGGCTGGCAACTTATAAGAAATCCCCCCCTTTTCTACTTCTTTTAAATAGCTGATCTAAAAATTATTTTTATATGGTTGGATCAGTGGATTCTTCTTGTCCACTTGGGAGTTGATGGAGTTGCATAAAATGTAGGTTTGCTGCTGATATCTTATATTTGGAATTCATCTTAAATTTGCCCAACGTGCATTTACGTGAATTTAAATGGTGACACCTCACAATCAGTCTTCTTTGATCAAAGACCTCAAAATGGCAATGGACAAATAAAAAAAAGTATTAGCACATTCTTCTTATCCTACCTGAAAAGCACCTCTTTAATGGCAGTGGCTCCACAGCCAATTGTTCTATCACTTTCCATTTCATCAAGAAGGCTTAGAAGTCTTTGTCTACCCCTTTAAAGGAAGTGGCTCCACAGCCAATTGTTCTATCACTTTCCATTTTATTAAGAAGACTTAGAAGTCTTTGTCCTTTTCTTTTTTTTAAAGAAGACTTAGAAGTCTATGTCCTTTACTTGAGAAGACTTAGAAGTCTCTAACCATGAGGCATGAGAACAGGAGGGTGGAAAGATATGCATTTTTTAGTCCCCACCACCACTAATGGCCGTGAAGACCGGAGAAGTCTACGCATGCTAACAGGCCCAGCCCTTAACAGGGGTTGTAAGTGCCCTTGCCCAGGGCCCATTTTTTAGGGGGCCCCAAAAGACTCAAGATAGCAAGCCGTATGCAGCAAGACTCAAGACGTATGCAGGAAGCATAGACGTCTATTCCATCATTCCATGACGTGCTTTCGTGGGGTAGAAGGCACTCAAGGCAGCAATTCTCATTTCTCAGCAAAGAGAGAAGGAGACTCATCTCATCTGCCATTCTGCCGTTTGGGTTTCATCTGAGAAAGCTTTGAACTTGCTTCCACTCTTCCAGGCAGGCAGGCAGGTATGTATGTGGTTTTTTTTTTTTTTCCTTCCTCTTCAATTTCCCCTGAATCCCCTCCCAGCAGTCAACTTCTCCATCCGACCATCCCCTGCGCTTGGAGAAACAGTAGCAGCAGCTGTTGCTTACTAGTAAAAACCCCTCTAATCCAAAAACCCAAATCCAAAACAGGAAGGTAGAGAGAGAGAGAGAGAGAGTGACAGAGAGAGTCCATCCATCTGCTAATTGCTAAACCCTCCCCCTCCAACCCCCCTCCCCAAACCCTCAACGGCCCCTCCGCCCCAAAACCCCACCTGCCCCCTCTACCCCCCCCCCCCCCTCAAGAGTCAAGCCCACCCGCCGCCGCCGCCGCAGCCGCTGCCTCTGGCTCACCTCTGCTACTAACCCTTTTGGCCTTTTGCCCAAGCAGCCCAACACTCCAACAGTTGGTCGTCGATGAAGTCTTCATCCCGCCTGCAAGGCAGCAACCATGACGCCTGACAGTATGCTAAGGATCTCTGAAAAGTCTTCACTCGGACGTTATCTTAAATCCAGGGCCGGTTTTGAATTTTTCAGGGCCCAGGGCAAGAGTAAAAATTAGGCCTCTATATATATAAACTTAGTGATGGCCTCACATTCATTTTTCAACCAATATCTAACCTGACAAAATTAACTAAAAATTTAACATTCAAAGCATATAAATTCAAACTTCAATATATAAACATTCAAAATAAAAGGCTATAATGTATAAACAAGACAAATACTTGTAAGTTGTAACAATTCAATAGTTCTTTTTCATATAGCAATAAGCAACCAACAAAACAAAAATTTCTTTACATCCTCAATAGCCAAAGCAAACAACAACATCTTACTTGAAATCCCCTTGCATCTTCAGCAACCAACAAAACAAAAATGTCTTTGCATCCTCAATAGCCAAAGCAAAGAACATCAACCTACTTGAAATTTCTTTGCATCATGAATGGTCAAAGAAAAACAGCAGCATCACCATCTACAAGATAAGGTGAAAAACAAAATCACAACTAAAAAAGTATTATTGAAATGATTTCCTTCTTGCATTTTGAGAAGCAAAATCCTCAATTATGCTTTCAAATTCAAGATTTTCTAACATCTCATTTTCAATGGATAAGATTACTAGCCCATTTAGCCTTTTTTGTGACATGGTAGACCTCAAGTAAGATTTCAATAATTTTAATTTAGAAAAGCTTCTTTTTGCAGATGCTACAGTCACAGGTACAATCAATAGTATTCTATAGGCAATCAAAACATTTGGAAAACAGTCCATATCTTTTACAAACTCTACAATTTCAAGTGTCGTGTTTACTTCTGCTGGTAAAAGAAATTGCAGCACCTGTAACTCTGAAAACAAATCATTAATTTGCATCGACATCAGAAGACTCACCATTTCTTAAAGTAGTTTCAAGCTTCACACAACAATTTTTCAATTCATCATCACCCAATGAAGTTAACTTCTTTGAATTAAACAAGAACCCAAAAATACCTTCATATGTTTGCATTTGTTCAAATCTACTTTTTAATGAAGAAAGAGCCATATCCACTACACATATGAAATAATTGACTCTAAATGATTCTTCAACTGATTGTACTATCTCTTCTTTAGCATTCTCATCAAATTGTTTCTTTCTATGACTTTGACGTTTTTTAGGAAATTCAGGTTCAATCCTCATATCACAAGCAATAGTTTTAGCTTCAATCATAGCAGATGCAAATCAATTTTTCCTATAATTCTAAAAAAAAAGAAATGAGCCCCTCCAAATTTTTTAAAGCAACATCAATGCACATATCTTTAGATTGTGATTTTTTGCTGACTAAGTTAATTTTTAACAAAATATCATGCCAAATAACCATGCCTAATAAAAACTCAAAATTTTCCAGTTCATGTGTTGCTAAACTCTCTGCTTCACTTTTTGCTTTAGCATCTTCACTAGTTTCTGCTACTTTAAATAAAGCTTCTTTTATTTGGGCAGATTGGTATCTTATTGCTTTAACACTCTACTCTACACGACTTTCCCAACGTGTAGTTGATAATGTTTTAAGAGTTAAACCATCTATATGATCCTGTAAAATCTTCCAACACTTTTTAGAATTAGTAAAAACACAATAAATGCGTTGAACCACCCCAAAAAAGGATTTCGCTTTTACACAACAGTTTGCCATATCACATAGTGTTAAATTGAGAGAATGACAACCACATGGCATGAACAAAGCTCTAGGATTTATTTCAAGTAATCTTTTTTGTACAGCTTGATTTTTCCCTTTCATATTAGAGCCATTATCATAACCCTGTCCTCTCATATCATCAATTTTAAGACCAAGGGACTCTAGGACAAATTGCAATTCAGTGAAAAGTCATAATCCTGATGTATTTTTCACAATTAAAAACTCTAAAAAGTACTCTTCTATTTTCATTGGACTCCTTGACACATCCACACACCGTATTATCAAAGTCATTTGTTCCTTGTGACTTGAATCAGGAGTGCAATCAAGTATCACTGAAAAATATTTTGCTTGTTTGATTTTCTCAATGATTGCACTTCTGACTTTTGATGCCAACAAAGATATCAGCTCATTTTGAATCTTATGGCTAAGATAGTGATAATGAATCTCGTCATTTTGAATTCGTTGAAAATGTTCACGCATTATTGGATCAAATTCTGCAACCATTTCCAATATACCCAAAAAATTACCATTATTTTCTTCATAAATTCTCTCTTTTGTTCCACGGAATGCAATATTATTTTTAGCAAGACATTTGACAACAGAAATTATTCTTACCAAAACATGTTTCCAGTGTTCCTTCTCTCTCCTAATTTGTGCCTGTATGCCTTTATCAATTGTTTCATTTTTTTTTCAATCTGTTATGTAATTCAATCCAAGAACTCATGTTAGTTATGTGTTCAGTGCTATTTTCATGTTGTTTAAGCCTCTCACTAAGATGTTTCCAATCTCTAAGTCCTTCATTTGCTAATTGGCTTCTACTACACATTGTCTTAAACAACTTACAGCAGAAACAAAATACCTTATCCAATTCCTTTGAGTATGCTAGCCATTTTCTATCTTGAGTCTCTCCATTTGGTAACTTTCTCATGTAATACGTTGAGGAAAAATGTCTAAAGTTTTCATCCCTAGGAAATTTGATATTATCATCTCTTGCAGGACCTTTTTCCACAAGTAAAGCTCTCATTTTTTTCATCAAGATTATCCCAAATTCTAGGATCACAAAAGTTCAAAGGAAAACTTGGTTCTACACCCTCAGGTTCAATGTCTTCATTATTATAAAGATGATCAATATCTTCATTCTCAACATGTTCATCTTCACCTAAGTCACCTACATGTTCATTAAAATCATTCTCAGTTCCTACTAATTCTTCCACATGATTTTGTTGTTCAGATTCATTGACTAAATCATTATCAATTCCTACAAATTCTTCAACATGATTTTGTTGTTCAGATTCATTGACTAAATCTTTAGTTGAGTTATCAAGTGAACTATTTGTTTTATTAAGAAAAAATTTATCTAGAGCTCCAGTTTGAGATTTAGTTAATTCTTCTCTGTCTCTTTTTCTTTTTTCTTTTTTGACTTCCAGATGGTTGTTTCTTAGGGAACATTGCTACTTGAAAACATAAACAGTACAAATAAAACCAATGCAATTTTAATACTTAAAAGAATAAACAAAGAACAATATAACCTGGAATTTGAGAAATCCCCCTCAACAACAACAAACTTGATACTACCAAATTTGCAGTCAAATAGAGCTTAAAAGAATTCCTGCAAAGATAATGTTTAACTCATGTGAATTGACTGAATTCACAAATCTACAAACAAATAAACAAACAAAAATCATATTTTCCTTTTCATTTGATATCAAATCATGAAAAATTACATTCAATTGATTCCTTTTCAGCCATCATATATGATAATATCATTGGTGGGCCCCACTGATGTGAAAAATTGGCAATGGGTTAATGATGCCCAAGTATAACTATTTGAAAAAAAAAAGAAGAAAGAGAACTTAGACCAGAATTTTAGCATCATATATAGGGTATAAAAAATCATTGGTGGGCCTCACTAACAGATGAGAAGAATGGGTGAAGGGCTGATGATGGGTCTATTGATGCCCAGGACGATGGAATCCATTGGACTATTGGATGAGCCCTGCCCCCACCAAACGATTAAAAAGAAAATAAAAGGTAGAAGCCAGAGCCCAGAATGAGAGGGATTCTTTGAGAAGCTTCGATGAAGACTGGGGCAGTGGGGTATTGGGGTGCCAGGCGTCATGGTTGTTGCCTTGCTGGCGGGATGAAGACTTCATCGGCGACCAACTGTTAGAGTGTTGGGCTGCTTGGGCAAAAGGCCAAAAGGGTTAGTAGTAGAGGTGAGCCAGATGCAGCAGCTACGGCGGCGTCGGCGGGTGGGCTTGACTCTTGAGGGTGGGGGGGGGGGGGGGGGGGGGGGTAGAGGGGGCAGGTGGGGTTGGGAAGGTGGGGTTTTGGGGCAAAGGGGCCGTTGAGGGTTTGGGGAAGGGGGTTGGAGGGGGAGGGTTTAGCAATAAGCAGATGGATGGACTCTCTCTCTCTCTCTACCTTCCTGTTTTGGATTTGGGTTTTTGGATTAGAGGGGTTTTTACTAGTAAGCAGCTGCTGCTGCTGTTGTTTCTCCAAGCGCAGGGGATGGTCGGATGGAGATGTTGACCGCTGGGAGGGGATTAAGGGGAAATTGAAGAGGAAGGAAAAAAAAAAAAACCACATACATACCTACCTGCCTGCCTGGAAGAGTGGAAGCAACTTCAAAGCTTTCTCAGATGAAACCCAAATGGCAGAATGACAGATGAGATGAGTCTCCTTCTCTCTTTGCTGAGAAATGAGAATTGCTGCCTTGAGTGCCTTCTACCCCACGAAAGCACGTCATGGAATGATGGAATAGACGTCTCGGCTTCCTGCATACGTCTTGAGTCTTGTTGCATACGGCTTGCTGCCTTGAGTCTTTTGGGCCCCCCTGAAAAATGGGCCTGGGCAAGGGCACTTACAACCCCTGTTAAGGGCCGGGCCTGCTTAGATCTTCTCCATCGACATTGGTAATATGGTATCCCTGAAAAGTCTGAGTACAGAGACTTTGGATTTTTGTTTCACCACGTGCTTCGACTAGCCAGGCCTAATCATCTTTCCATTATTATGAAGTCTTTTGAGCATTTTTTGACATTACTCAGTGTAAGATGATAGTGTACAGTGAATACACAAGCAGGTAACGATTCTCAATTTTTGCCTCTTATCTATAATTTTGGTAAATTGAACAAGGCCCTTTTATTTTTATTTATTTTTATAAATTTTTTGAGAGCTAATCTAAAAATCATTCTGTTGTATAGTAGGCTCACTGGTGAAAATAAATTTTTTTTTTGAAAGTATTAATCTTATAGAAAAAAATTAATTGTGTAATGGACAATGCTTATTGTTAAACCTGGGGCCTACTAGTAGTGAAGTTTTATGCTTTCATCCATTGACACATGTCGTAAGATCTATAAGCTGACAAAAGTTAATTGTGTGAAGCTCAAGAGCTAATTTCCTAGTTCTCTCATTTGTGGATAGCTTTTGGGACACATTAGACATGGTTGGTTGAGATTGCGGGTCTGAACATAAATATGAAAGTGCCAATGCCACTATCAAAATCACTTCTTTCATCTCTCAATCGGTGGGACTTGGGAGGCGTTGGTAATATATTCTTCAACAATATACCTTTTGCCGCCGACGCTGATATGGATGAGAGAAGCTCGCTAGGATGTTTTCCATAATCACATCCAAATCTATAAACGTCGCACTTTTTTTGTCATTTATTTCTTTATTTTATTTTTTTTGCTTAGTTGGCATACTAGACAGGAATGGTATTGCCACTTCAAGACGCCGGGATTTACATCCAACACGACTCAACCATGGCACTTTTCAGTTACTTTAATCGTGTAAAAAAGGTTTGTATAAAAAGAAGCAACATTATGATAAGGGCCGGCCCTGAGCAAGGGTTGTAAGTGCCCTTGCCCCGGGCCCATTTATCACTTATTTGAGCATCCATCAGTGGGGCCCACCAATGATATTTTATATTTGATGGCTGAAATTCTGGGAGAATCTGGTCTAGCATTGGGATGATTTGGGGATTTTTTTTTTTTACAAATAGATCATCAAGCCTTCAGCCATTCACCCGTTCTTCTCATCTGTTAGTGGGGCCCACCAATGATTTTTTATTCTCCATATATGATGCTTAAATTCTGGTCTGAGTTTTCTTTCTTCTCTTTTTTTTTCAAATAGTTATACTTGGGCATCATCAACCCATTGCCAATTTTTCATATCAGTGGGGCCCACCAATGATATTATCATATATGATGGCTGAAGAGGCCTAACTTTTACTCTTGCCCTGGGCCTTGAAAAATTCAGAACCGGCCCTGATTATGATTGGTGGTGTAATAAGTAAACGTGGGTAAACTTCTTGGAGAAATGGTTCCTGTGTGAGCCCATTTATAACCATGAGAGAGATGGTCGGTATTCCCTTCAACTTTTCTAGTTTTGAAATGTCTCTAGTCCAAAACAGTGTCTTTTCCGCTCTTTCAAGCCATAATGTTACTGGTTGGGACTTTGGAATATTGATTCAATGAGGTCGTGGAAACACCATTCTCCACAGGGCCTGCCCCGACATTTCAACTCTTCAGTCTATGTGAAAGGATCGAGACCCAGGGTGCCAGACTGTGGAAGGCAATGACCGGTTGGTTGTGGAGCCGGTACCTTAATTAAAAATTAAAAAATTTTTTAGCTAGTTATTTCTATCAAAATCTTAAATAATTAATAGACACAGCATAAATACTTTTTAATATTTTTCTTTGGGTGGAGCCCACCTCTCAACAAAATAAAGATCAACTTTTTCATGGTAGGTTAGACTTACCATCAAGACACCTAGCAAGTAGCAACGCCAAATAAATGTTGCATTTTCATACATACTAATATTTGGCCATGATATATATTATCTTGCAAATTTTTTCGGTTCGTACTGGAAAAATAAGGGACACTTCAGAAAAAAAAGGGTAGACTTCCTAAGTTGGATCTGGATCCAACATCAACCATAAAATCAAGATCTGGCTCAAAGCAGGTATCATACTATTCATTCGAGTACAGGGGCGGCTCGACCATTGGGCAAGAAAAGCCCTTGCTTTAGGCCCCCCAAAAAATAAGGCCCCATAAAAATCATCTTTTAAAATTCTTAAAAAGCATTCAAGCAACTATATTAGTTTATTTTCTCCCAAGGCCCCATAATGGTAATTAGTATCACATCTCATTAAAGCCATCTTGTTCTTTTTACATTTAAACAAAGCATTAAAGCAAGTGTCATCCTTCTTTTTCTCTACATAGTGTCTTTTTAAATCCCAACAAATCTCAACCCAACCTCCTTACTACCTCACCAATGAGGTTTTTCAAATGAACGTTTTTCCACTAACGTTTCTCTCGTACTCTTTACTCTCTCACCCTCTGTCTCTCTCATAAATTGTCTTTCTCTATAATTACTTTTTTTCTTTCTAAAGCAAACTTCTTTAAAGATTTATTGATCTGTTTTTGTCTTCTTTTTAATAATATATATATGTGGGTGTATTCTGATATTATATGTGAGTCTTTTTTATAATATATGTTAATCATAACCAACTTACTCAAATATAATCCATTTTTTTCATAATGAAAAAGCTGGATCAAATTCGAAATTCATCTACATCTACAATGGCCAATAATGATAAATCACTCAATCAGGTTCTATTGTTTTATGATTTTAAGATTTTTTTAATTCCATGCTCGTAATGTATGTTTATTATAGTTAGTATTCGTTTTATTTATAAATATTCTTAGTTATAATTTATAAATGATAAATGTATCTATTAGAAAATAAGAATCTAGATGCTCAAAACTAAAAATAAAAAAATAAAAAAAAAAAGAGAGAAAAAAGAATATATAATTTGAGGCCTCATTTAGGATTGTCGCTTTAGGCCTCAAATTGTCTCGAGCTGGCCCTGTTCGAGTATACTCGCATTTGCTGACTTCTCTTGTTTCAAGTGACAGTACGATGTGAAGTGAGACCCTTCTAGACCCGCACAAATATATGGAGAGACCCATGATTCTGGGGTTTGGCCTTACAATGATGGACCCCGGCCAACAGAAGGGAAATCCTCTCAAATCCTAACTCATGAAAGATCATTTGGGCTTTAGTTTTCTTTGTTAATTTATCTAGAACTAATCTAAAAAATTATTCTGTCACAAGGTAGGCTCATTAATAAATATATATATATATATATATATATGTTAACAATGCTGATCTAATAGAAAAAAAAAATTATATTGTGTTGTTGAGATTTTTTCAATAAGTAAAATCTTTGTCAAGAATCCGAGATTCCCATCTCTTTCTAACTGTCGTACTAAAGTCCCTTTCTGCTGAAGGCTTGAGAAGTCTTGGCAAGGAAACATGATCCATGAAGCGGTTGGTATTTCAACGTCCTCTTAAGTCCAGAGAAGACAGTCTCTTAACTCTCGTAGCAGGACTTTTTGAGCCTAGAAAAGTTGGAGTTGTGGATCAGCCTCACATCAATTGGGTTGGACTCAATTAGAAATCTTATTTCTTCAGTAAAAGTTGTAGGTGTTAAAATTACGAGTTTTCAAATGTTAACTTCCCACACTTTAGGATGTAAGAATTACGGTGGCTTTCCATGCCTCTACAGCATGCTCAATTTCGAAAGGTGTGTTTATATTGTAATTTTAATAGTGGCCCATATTGTAATTTTTAAAAGTCGACTCCACGCACAAAAATTTCTAAAAATGGTCCCATGTATTTGTAAAAGCAGGCCCCTTATGATATCTAGAGTGGCCCCGTGTAGGTGGGCCTCAAGTGCAAAAATATAAAGATGGGCATTGAATTCATGAGTGGCCAGTGGGACTTACCTTTTGAAAGTCCAAACGGTTTACATGGCCGTTTGAATTTTCAAAAGGTAAGCCTAGCGTACCACTAAAAGTTCTGCCCTTCTCAAGTTCGACCTCCGTTCACATGTTGGCAACTTGTTAAAAAAGCCCCTTTTTCCTATTTTATTTAAGAACCCATTTAAAAATTATTCTTTTACCACTTGGAAGTTGGTAAAGTAATATAAGGTGAGAATTTGCTACCTATCTTATATTTAGAGCTTACCCCTTATTTACTCAATATGCGTCTGCGTGGGTTTAAGTGGTGCCACCTCATAATTAATTTTGTTGAATCAAAGACTCGAGAACGACCATGAAAAAAAAGTACTAGTGCATTCTTCTTATCCTACCGGAATAGCACCTCTTTAAAGGACACTGGCTCCACAGCCACCTGCTATATCACTTTCCTTTCCATTTAGGAAGACTTATAAGCCTTTGTCCTTATTTTAGAAGACTTCAAAGTCTCTGTCCTTTAAGAAGACTTAGAAGGCTTTGTCCTTAAGAAGACTTTGAAGCCAGGAGGGTGGAATGATTTACATCTCAGTCCCCACCACTAACGGCCGTGAAGACCGCCGGAGAAGACTAGGAAAGCCATAATTGTAGATTGATCGGCATCACAGCAAGGTGGGGTTTTATGTCATGCAAGAATTCCACAAAGGAAGAAAAAAAAACCTTGACAATTGTTTTTGGCCCTGCACAAATTTTTAGATGTTTGCATGATACATTTTCATATGAAAAAGATGTTGCTTTGGATTTTAGTCTTTGTGATACAGAGAAAAATCAAAATTCGATGGGGATATAGTGTCAGATGACTCATATTTCATGTTCAAGCCAAAAAAGAAATTTGCAGGGGACAAAATTATCATGCTACGCAAACATATCACAAAATGTTTTATAAGTTTTTTTTTTCAGTTCCATTGGAGTCTTAAAATATACTAGTCCCTATTCTCACTACTTATATTTTGCTTGTCAATACCCTACAATCATTTAGGGCCTATTTATTGGTTAAATGAGCTTTATCTTAAAATTATTGAAGAGTGTGTGTGGGGAAATTCTTAATGCGCAAGTAATGCTGAGACCGGCAATAACGCAAGCTCTTGTGCTCCATTTCGGCTACGTGCGTCTCAGCTCGAATGCTGGTGCACTTGCCGAGACCAGCATTGATCGCCACGGTTTCGGCCACATGCCTCGTCAAACAAGTTACACATCTCAGCTACAGCCGAAGTGACGGGCTGCTTACCGAGACAGGCACTGACAGCCACGTCTCACCTAAGGACACGTGGCAGGACCCAGGCACGCGCTTATGGGACAGATACACCATCCTAGCTGTCCACCCTCTTCAAATATCTGACAGAGCCACATCCAGTTGCTGCAGCCATATCAGGATAGGGCCCAAGAAGGGATCCGATGGAACCTTAGCCGCCAACAGGTCAAGGCAAAATAAGGCCCAATGTGACTAGCATTCAATGCAATGTGGGCTGATCGGACCCTCATTAAATGCAATGTGGGTTATGATGGATCCTCATTAATTACTCTATAAGCTAATGAGACCCTAGCAGTCAAATCATTAAGCCCATTAACAGGCACCTAGGACTTCTCTCATATAAGGGGAATACCATCCAAAAACCAGGTACGCACACATGCATGTAATTTCCTAGTCGTTACTCTGCCTCTTTTCTTCTCCGACCTTAGTCCCTGCACTAACTTAGGCATCGGAGAGCCCTGTGTTGCCCATAGCCAGGGTCCTTTGACCGTTCTTTCTTCCCTTTCAAGTCCCTGAAGCGGATAGCTCTCCAGTCATTTGGATAAGTCCTCAAAGGCTCCCCCTAATCTTGTGAGTTACATTTTCTGCACTTACAATTGGCGTCGCCTGTGGGAACGTATTTGCAATCTTCCTTGACATCATGACTAAGAGAGCTGCGAAAGGCGGAGAAACATCCAAAACGCGGCGAACGGGACCGTCCTCTGTCATCCTTCCTGCCAAGAAGAGGGCTGAGAAGAAAATTGTTGCAGACGTCTACGATGAACGTGGTTTCGTCCCAATCAACGTCCAAGAGCATAATCTTCGCTCGGAGTCAACAGCGCCTCTCCGGCGAGGAGACCCTCGACAACAGCCTAGAGAGGATCCTCTGCCGGATCAGGCTCCTCTGCTGGAACAAGCTCCACGGAGTAAGTCCCCAGTAGTAAACATGCCAATTCACTCTGATCATCACGAGGACGACGGAGATGAAGATTATAACCTTGACGAAGACTTTGATCCTACCCTTGAGGAGATTCGAGCACAGAACGCCACCATCAGGGAGAAAGACGCTCTGATCCTTCAGCTCCAGCAGCAACTAGAGAGAGCAGTGGGTTCGGCCAGGCAGCACTCACGGCGACGCAGCGAGGAGAAGGTTTCTCGTAGCAGGCAGACTGCTCCTCCCGAAAGGGATCTGAGAACTCATCTGAACCAGAAGATGCGTGATCGAGCTCGTGATGAAGGCTCGAGCACCAGTCGCAACCATTCAAGGAGAGTGTCAGAAACCATTCCAGAGGCCAGATATGGCGGCCAGGAGTGGCTCGACGAGCGCATTAGGCAGACGGTCCAGCATAACCTGGAGGTGACCGGTCTCACCCAAGACCAGCAGGATGCCTGCGAGTCCATTGATCTCAGCGCGTCCCCTTTTTCTCACGACATCAGGAATTATCCCCTTCCGAGGAAATTCATTGTCCTGAGGTTCGTCACTTATGACGGGGCTTCGGACCCAGCCGCGCACCTTCGGCACTTCTCCCAGAGGATGTCTGTTTGGGGGGACGAAGGTCACCTGAACTGTCGAGTCTTCTCCTCCAGTTTGGGTGACCTCCCCCTGAAATGGTTTTGTGCACTCCCAGAGGGATCCATCTCGAGTTGGCAGCAACTCCAGCAGTCCTTCATTAGAAGTTCCAAGCCTACAGGGTCATGCCAAAGACAGATGCAAATATTATGGCCTTGAAGATGAAGCGAGAGGAGAACTTCACCCGGTTCGCCAAGCGGTTCTGGACAGTCCACAGCCAGATTGAGAACTCCAAAGACGAAGTAGCAATCTTTGCCTTCCAGAACGCTCTGTTGCCAAATAGTGATCTTCACAAAGATCTGGCCATGAACCCTGTGACATCCATAACAGCACTGATGGTCATAGTGAACAGGTACATTGCTCAAGAGGACGACCAGATCCGAGCTCGGGAAAGGTTCGAAGTCGCGCAGAGAGACCGAGATGGCAAACCCTCGACACAAAGGGTCGTCCCGAAGAGAAGAGCCGGACAGACGTTGGGTGCCCTCCAGCTCGGTGAAGGCCCCAGCATCCACCTCGGGAGGAAGCAAGAAGCCCAGGCTGTCCGTCGACCCCTACAGAGCGTTCAACACCATCTTCAAAGAGTCCATTCACAAGATCATGAACAAGATCAAGTCGAAGTCATTCTTCAGCTAGCTTAGCCCATGAGAGGAGACCTTTCTACGCGAGACCAGAGCAGATTCTGTGCTTATCATAAGCAGGGCGGACATAAGACCGAAGAGTGCAGAATATTAAGGTCACACCTAGAGAAGCTCGTCCAAGACAGACATCTGACAGACTACATCAAGGCGGGTGCCAGGGACGACAGCCAAGCTCCACATCGAGATGAGAGGGGCCAAGACAGTGATGAATCCGAGAAACTCATAAATGTCATCCACTTAGCTCCCCCTCCCAAGGGGAGTAACCGAACTCGTGTCGAGTCCAGGCAGGCCTCCCATGGTAAACAGGTGATGGCAGCCGAACTCGAATCGACTCCAAAAAGGGCCCGGAGAGAGCGGCCCAAGATCTGGTTCTCAGATGCAGATTTGGAAGGGGTCCAGCTTCCCCACAACGACCCGCTCATTGTCACCCTGAAACTAAAGGATTGCACAGTACAGAGGATCCTCGTCGACCCCGGCAGTTCATCCGAGGTCCTCTATTTCGATTGCTTCAAGAGGATGGACCTGACGGAGAAGGACCTGCAAGAAGCCAAAACTCCTCTCATAGGCTTCAGTGCCAAGCCAGTATACCCAAAAGGGAGGATTACCCTCAGAGTCCGAGTCGGCGGAACGTCCGTGATGGCAGACTTCCTAGTGGTTGACGCGCCTTCCCCCTACAACGCCATAATGGGCAGGACATGGCTTCATAGTATGGAAGCAATGCCGTCTACTCACCACCAGAAGCTGAAGTTCCCCTTGGAAGGTAGGAATGGCAGGGTGGAGATAGTTACGGTCAGAGGAGACCAGCAGACGGCCAAGCAGTGCCTGATGGCCGTAGTGTTCGGGGAGAGAAAGCCCAAGCAGGTCAACATGGCCAAGATGGAGAAGAAGCTGGATGAGGTCGGCCAAGACCCGGAGACGAAGAGCGTGGAAGACTTGACCTAGATCAGAATCGACCAAAGTGATCCGGAACGATTCTTCCTGCTCGGAAGCCAGCTTACTGAGCCAGAGAGGTCAAAAGTGGTCGATTTCTTGATGCAGAACAGAGAAGTCTTCGCCTGAACGCCCTACGAAATGCCCGGCATCGGCCCCGAGGTCATGTGCCACAGATTGAATGTGGACCCTAGCCACAAGCCAGCAATGCAAAAAGCTCGCAAAGCTGGGGTGCCACAGACAGAGGCCGTAATCTAGGAGGTGGACAAGCTACTGGAAGCCGAGGTGATTAGAGAAGTCCAGTACCTGGTCTGGCTAGCTAACACGGTGGTGGTCAAGAAGAAAACGGGCAAGTGGAGAGTGTGCGTCGACTTCACTGACCTCAACAAAGCTTGCCCCAAGGACAACTTCCCTCTCCCAAAGATTGATCAAATGATCGACGCCACCGCTGACCATGACAGGATGAGCTTCCTCGACGCATACCGCGGCTATCATCAGATACCAATGTATGGGTCAGATGAAGAGAAGACTACATTCATAACACCCAGAGGCACCTACTGTTACAAGGTGATGCCATTTGGGCTGAAGAACGAGGGAGCCACTTACCAGCGACTCGCCACGAAGATGTTCCAAACGCAACTCGGTAAAATCATCGAAGTCTACATTGACGATATGGTCGTCAAGTCCAAACAGGCGCACTTTGGTATCGATTCCGGCAAGTTCCTTGGATGCTTGGTCACGCGCAGAGAGATTGAGGCGAATCCAGACCAGATATCCGCTATCCTCATAGTGCAGAGTCCAACCACTGCGAAAGAAGTCCAAAAGCCCACTGGTATTGTGAGGCCCCACCCTTTGTGGGCCCTCTAATTGCTATTTTAAATGCTAATTATTACTAATCTTTACTAATTATTACTAATTATTGCTAATTACTAGCTAATTGTGCTAATTAGGGGTTAATCAGGGTGATTAGTTAGATCTTCCTAAGTTATAGTTAGACTAGCTTAGTAGAGTTAGTATTTTAGTTAGTAGGGTGTTTTGGTTAATTCTGGGCTAATTAGTGCTAGGAGGTCCTTAGTATGAGTTTTAATTAACTATAAGGGGGTTTTTGATAAAAGTGCATCCTCTAGAACAATCCAGCCCAAAGTCCAAAAAGCCCCTAACCCTAACCCTAATTATATGTAAACCTAAAGGCTAATACAGTCAATAACCACTCCCCCCCTAAGCTATAAATCCAGCACTAAACCCAAGAAAAACCCTAAGCTATTATTCCTCTCATTTCCTCTCTCTCATTCCCTCTCTTCCGAGCTACTGTTGTGACTCTGTGCTGGGACTTCTTCTCAGTAGCTGCAGCTACTACTTCTCCTTCTTCACCATTGAGCTACTGTTACGTTACTGTGCTGGAGAATCCTTAGGAGCTCTGCTACTGCAGCTGCTGTATCTTCTTCTTCATTGGGCTGGGTTCTCTCTTCTAATTCTCTCTCTCTCTCTACTAAACCTATTTCTCACAAAGGCAAGTGCACTTACTCCTAGCTTAGAATATGTATTTCATTTCTTTGATTCTGTGTTTTCAGTTCATGTATGTTGTTAATTAAGTCTTAGAATTCACCTGGAGCTTAGTTGTGTGTGATTGGATGGATTGGCCATTGATGGATGGGGGTTTCACCCCCCATTTGGAAGATCAATGGGTCCAAATGGTGATGGATTGATGGGCATTTTAGTAGATATGTGTTTTATTTTGTTTGGATGGAGTTTGGAAGTGATTTGGAATGATTCGGAGGAAAAACGGATCAAGAGGATGAAACTGCAGAAACTGGGTTTTTCCCAGTTTTCGTGCAGCAGGTCAACCTGGGACTCCACCTGCAGTGTACCAGGTCGACCTGCCTGCAGGCAGGTCGACCCGGGACACTAGGTCTTGGAAAAATTGAGTTTCAGTTAAAAATTCCTGCAGGCCCTGTTTTCCTGTGTGCCAGGTCGACCTGGGACACTGCACTTTGGGAAAAAACAGCTCCCAGTTGGGCACTTCCTACAGGATGAGTTTTCAGTTGGCCAGGTCGACCTGGCCCTGCCAGGTCGACCTGGGACACTGCATTTTGGGAAAATTGGCTCTCAGTTAGGAAATTTCTGCAAAGATGATTTTCTGTGTACCAGGTCAACCTGGCCTTGCCCAGGTCGACCCGGTACACACTGTTTTTGCAGGATTTAGCTAAAAGTTGGTTTTTCACCTGAAACTCAGACCCTTTATGTTCAGATTGACCTGATACTTAGGATTTGCATTAGAAAGTGTTTAAAACTGGGACATCACTCTTTCTAGGGTTTTTGGAGTATGCGGTCAATCACCCAGGCCAGGGGGTTGACCGGACACGCTGGAAACCTTTAGAAACGAAACAAGTCTTCCAGGAGGCCTGATTCAGATTGTTCAGTGCACTCGGTTGAACCACCAGGCCAGGAGGTCAACCGAGCTCACTATACATCAGGCCCGCCTGGGAAACCCTGATTTTCCAGTTTTCAACATTTAGGAGTCGTGATCATTTGTAGGGCCCATTGACCATCCAAATGAACGTTTATCGATGTTCTAAGCCCGAGTCAACGGTGTGGCTCAACCTTGACTCGCGGGGACCACTGTTTAGGGTTTTGGTTGTTAATCTAAGATGATTTGACCTCTAAGAGTTGTCAATGGTGCCCGTAATTTCCTAAGCACCAAACACAGTATCTTATGGCATCAGTGACTTCGTTTAGAGATCAAATTACCGGAGATGGACCTGAACCCAACGTGGCCCATTACCTAGGATTGGACCATTGTATTTCCCTATTGATTCTCATGTTGAAGTTCACACTTCACCTTGTTTAATGCTGTCATTCTTAGATCTTTAGAGTAGCTGTTAACTGTTAATTAATGGAAATTGGAGGACCTGAACCTAGGATATCTTAAAGGTGACCTGTTAGTATGATTTGGAGATCACTGACCCGTATCTGTGTCTAGGCGGGCCCTTATTGGGCCTAAGTGGGGAGATGTGTACCTTTAGTTGGAAGAGGTAGTTTTATTGGGGTTTTAAGTCATAATGGATTAGAATAAACTGTTTATCAGTAGTAAATGGATTGTTGCCTCGTTTGGACAGATTTAGACCGGGCCATATGCTGATGGGCCTTGGTATGGATCCAACGAGTGGGCTTGGACTTAGAATATAATTCATAGACTGATTGATGTACGGACCTCTTAGAGACTTTGTTAGGACCTTGTTCACGCAAGGCGAAGCCTAGACAGACACAGACCCTTAGAGTATTCTTGAGTTGGCATAGACATTCACTCGGTTGATTTAAGCTCAGCCTGTGGACTGATCATCCCCGGTAGGAGCTAGTTTGAGTGTTGAGGAGCTATCATGATAAGCTATGTGGTTAAGACGGACGGTGTGATACCGTGTCCGGTCTTGAGTGATGAGTGTGATGAGATGATGGGTGATTTGCGGGATTAGTAATTCCCAGCACTGGTGAGATTTCCCCGCCGCAACTGTGTTCAGTATGGGAGAGCCGCGGCATAATATCCCGCGGTATTCCAGCTCGTGTGAATGTGCCATTTTGTAGTAGATTAGATGTTTTATATTATTCTGATTCTTTATGATTATCATGCTCAACTGCCTAGTTCTTATACCTTGTTATTCCTTTAATTTATTTTACATGTCTCTACTCTTTCGATATATATGGCTTCTGTTAGTAGTATGCTGTAACTTGTCAGATCTTTTAGATCCGACCCATCTTTGGTGCTTAGGCATTGACCCAGAGATCCCCGAGGATGCACTAGTGCTTGTAGATGCGCCAATTGTTGGAGAGTTCGCGTGGGGCCCGGCCGACACGGATGTCGAGCCGGAGGGCGGAGATGATCTACATGGGTTTTGAGAGTTCTCTTTATTTTGGGTTTAGAGAGCAATTTTGTAGTGAGTTGGGTAGAAATCAAACATGTACTTAACTTTGATATTAACATTTAACACCTTTAAACTAGACTGTAGTTCTGCTCACACTTTACTTATATATCGATACCTATTGCTTCCGCTTTATTCTTATGCTTCCGCAATTTAACTGTCATTACTATATGGGTCAAAAAGTTTTAAATTGGACCTCACTGCGGGCCTACGATCTTGAAAGTTCTCGAATTTTTCGGGAAGTAGCGCGCCAACTTCGGGTATCCGAACGATTTTATCGGTATCCGGAATTGGGGCGTTACAGGTATGGCTGCCGCACTGAACCGTTTCATCAGCAAATCCTTAGATAAGTGCCGGCCCTTCTTTCAGCTTCTTAGAAAAAACATAAAATTTCAATGGACTCCAGAATGTGACTAGGCCTTGCAGGAGCTCAAGGCCTATCTCTCTTCACCTCCCTTACTTTTAACTCCAAAACATGGAGAAATTTTGTATTTATATTTGGCAGTCTCGGATCATGCGGTGAGCTCGGTCCTCGTCAGAGAAGAGGTCAAGCTTCAAAAGCCAATTTATTATACTAGCAAAACCCTCCTTGATGCCGAGACCAGATATTTACCTTTACAGAAGCTCGCGCTGGCACTCGTCAATGCCTCGCGCAAACTCTCCCACTATTTTCAAACTCACATTATAGTGGTTGTTACGGAACACCCACTTAAATCTGTTTTCAAAAAGGCTGACGTTTCAGGAAGAATCTCCAGATGAGCTGTCGAACTGTGACAGTATGATATTCAGTATCAGCCCAGGACAACGATCAAGGCCTAAGTGCTAGCAGATTTCATCGTGGAGTTCTCTCCGAGTTCGGCACCAACCCAGCTCGGCACCAAACTGGGGGGCAGGGGGCATGAAGCGTTCACGGACTCTGATGAACAATCACAAGGTCAAGCCCTCACCCCAGCTTGGAGAGTCTTCGTTGATGGATCCTCCACTTCAAGAAGGGCTGGCGCCGGAGTTGTTCTCCAGTCACCAGAAGGACTAGTCATCGAGCATGCTCTCACCCTGAATTTTAAGGCATCAAATAATGAAGTTAAGAATGAAGCCCTACTAGCAGGACTAAACAGCGTCAAGATCCTCGAAGCTCAACAGCTAGTGGTCTTCAGTGATTCACGGCTGGTGGCGAACCAGCTGACTGGAGACTACCAAGCTCGCGACGACAGGATGACCGCTTATCTAGCCCTTGCAAAAAAGATGCTCTCTCAGTTCCAGACAGTCGAAATCAGGCAGGTAGGCAGAGAGTCAAATTCTCACGCCGACGCCCTTACTAACTTAGCATCTGCTGTCGAAGCAAGAAGAAGAAGAAACATTGAAGTAAGATTGTTGGCGATGCCCAGTATAGAGCTCTATCCACCTCGGGAAGTCCTATGCCTCAATCTCGGCCAGAGTTGGAAAGACCCGATCATAGCTTACCTGAAGGACGACCGGCCTCCCGAGGATAGAAGTGAGGCTCACCGAATCAGACTCAAAGTAGCCCGGTTCTGGTTGTCCTCCGAAGGCAAGCTCTACAAGAAGTCGTTCACAGGCCCATACCTTCAGTGTGTCCATCCAAGTAGGGTCGAGGACTTCCTCTATGAAATACATGAAGGAATCTACGGAAGCCATATTGGAGGAAGATCACTAGCATACCGAGCTATCAGCCAAGGCTACTGGTGGCCGTATATACAGAAGGACGCGCATGTATACGCTAGAAAATGTGAGAAGTGTCAAAATTCCTCCCATTCCCTCCATCAGCCAACACAAGATCTAAGTCCGCTCTCCAGCCCTTGGCCATTCGCCCAATGGGGGCTCGACATCGTGGGACCACTTCACCGAGCTCCGGGGAATAGGAGGTGGCTGATTGTAGATTATTTCATCAAACGGATCGAGGCGAAACCGTTGTCTTCCATCACAGAACAAGATTCCAAGAATTTCGTGTGGAAGAATATCATCACGAGGTTCGGTATTCCAAGAGCTTTGGTCTCGGACAACGGGATCCAGTTCGATTCCAACATCTTCAGGAACTTCTGCCAAGAGCTTGGCATCCAGAACCACTACTCCACCCCAACGTACCCGCAGAGCAATGGTCAAGCAGAAATTTCTAACAAGGTGGTAATCGATGGATTGAAGAAGGGACTCGACAGAGCCAAGGGAAGATGGGTAGAAGAGCTTCCAAGTGTCATGTGGGCTTACACAACAACTCCAAGGCGCTCCACTTCGGAAACGCCTTTCTCCCTAGCCTACGGGATGGAAGCGGTCATTCCCTTAAAATTCGGCCTCCCAACTCTGAGATCTGAACTCTTCGATTAAGGCCGGAATGAGGCGAACCTAGCTCTAGGGCTGGACCTGGCCGACGAACGCAGAGAAGCAGCAGCAGTCAGGTTGGTCGCCTATCAGCAACAATTGGCCAGAGGCTATCATCAGAAGGTCAGGGAGAGGAGATTCTCAGTTGGTGAACTAGTTCTGAAGAAGACACTTCCAGGCGACAAGGATCTTAATTAGAGCAAGCTAGCACCGAATTGGCATGGACCGTTCAAAGTAATTTCCACTGCCGGACAATCAGCCTATAAACTTGAAGATATGGAGGGCCGAGAGCTACCCCGGCCATGGAACGCGTCGCATCTCAAGAAGTTCTATTTCTAATATGAATCCAATTTTCAAGATCAATGAAAGCAGTCTTCATTCTTATCGATCAATTTGGTTAGAATTTGGTTGCGGCTGTCGGCAGTTCGGTGACAATGCCATTGATGAGATTGCCCCAAGGTCGGTCTACACCACCCAGGCATGAAGCCATTACGGCCACTGATGAGATTGCCTTTGGGTTGGAATATATTACACCCAGGCATGAAGCCATTACGGCCACTTATGAGATTGCCTTTGGGTTGGAATATATTCCACCCAGGCAGGAAGCCATTACGGCCACTGATGAAATTGCCTTTGGGTTGGAATATATTCCACCCAGGCATAAAGCCATTTCGGCCATCTAGATTGCCCTAAGGTCACTACATCTCACTCGCATAAATCCATTTCGGCTAAAGACAACTCGGGTTGATATGAATTCTTCCACTCATCGGTGTCCTAAAAGCCGGTGTATCACAAAATCAACCCCGGGTACGCATTAAACGCGTTGTAAATGGTACTAGGATTACTGTTTATTGGAGCCATTAAGAGACGAAGCGTTGGAACCATATTGAGCATAAGTGACAATGGAAAGGGGAGTTACTTCCTATCTCACAATGTGTTTCAGCTCGGCCATACCTTCCTGTTTGGATCATATACCACGCTGAATTCAAACACTTCCGCAAAAGTGAAAAGCAATAGAAGCAAAACTTAAGAAGAAAATGCAAAAGCACAACAGAGAGAAAAAATTCACAGTTCCAGACGAAAGTTCAATTGTATTGATTCACTAGATGTTACAGTTGTTTCACTACATAGGGCATTACAATTGAGAGTAAAAAAAGAAAAAAAGATACATCAGGAGTTTAGGCAGTGGCGCCAGTGTTAGCTTCCTCAGCCAGAGGAACTTCGGTTGACGCGGCAGCAGCTTCGGTTGGAGTGGGGGCAGAGCTTGGTTCTGGATCCGAGCTTGGGAACTTAGCTGGGCTCTTATAAATTGGGTCGTCCTCGGGGATGCCCGCCTTGTCTAGAGCAGCAAGCCAGCCAAGCTCCCATGCTTTGTCTCGAATAGTCAAGACTGCGCCTCGTACAAGGTGGTCGCTTCGGCTACCCCCTCATCGTAGGCTGCCTTGGTCTCGGCTTCCAGTTTAGCCTAGGCATCTTCCGTCTTCTTTTTATATGCTTCGGTCTCGGCCTTCGCAGCTTCCACCTCGGCAGTGAGACTTTGGATCGACCGCTCTTGTTCAGCCGCCTTCCTCCCAATCTCCTCCACTACGGCCTCCAGCGCCCTCCTCTAAGCCTCCGCCTCAGCTCTCTCGGTAGCTTTCTCGACACCATTCTGTCGGGCCCTCTCCAGCTGCACATGGGACCTCTGCACTAGCTGCAAGAAAACAGAACATTGTGAGAAAACCATGTTAGAAATCAAAATTCATAAGGAACTTAAGCTCTGAACACTCACCAGGAGACCTGCCTGCATTGACGCCATCGCTAGCGCCACATCATCATGGTCCCTATGCCGGGCCGTGTCTTTGGGCAGCGAACAGGCGACAGCGAGGGCCGCCATCACCAGAGGATTCCCGGGGACCTGGTCCTCCACCGAGACATGCCTCCCGGGACAAATCTGTAAAGAAGGTCTCCAGGGGGCAGGCCCGGGAGGTCGGGAGGTGGCACCACGGAGGTCCCCTGAGTGTCCTCGACCGCAGCCTCCGTCCTAGGCCTTTTCCTAGGCCCGGTTTCTTCCTCTGCTGCGGCCCCCCCAGTTTGTTGTTGGTTTTCCAAATTCGGGGGTGGCGAGGGAGCCCTGTCAATGACCGGTGCTGAAGTGGTCCGGGGAGTCCGCCTTGAGCCGCTAAACCCCAGCGAGCTCAGATCCTTGATGGCAGGCTGGTGCCGCCGCGACATCTCTTCTGTCGAGCTGGGCGAAGGGCGGCGTGGTCGTCTGATGAGAGGGCTCCCGCTCAATTCCGTCTTGGAGGTGGAGGCCTCGGCGCCAGACGCGACCCTGCTGACCTCGGGTGCTATCCGAGAAGGACCCGCCTCGGTCTCGGCTTCCCTTCTCTCCGGGCTTCCTAGCAACGACTACTGGGCGGCTTCGGCTCTCTTGTAATAGCCTCAGTATTTAGGCTCGTACCCCAGAAGCGCCCAGGCCGCCCTGTTCGAGAACTCTGTGCACCTAGAGACCCGCTGATGCCAGGCCTCGTTCTTCCTCCAGCCGACTTGCCCAGCTTTCCTCTGTCGAGCGGCTGCATAGTCAGGAAAGGCGTCAGTTCCGGAAAATGAAAGAAGACGAAATTCAAAATTAGAAGAATGAACTCGTACTTGGAACGACCCCGGGGCGACGAGGGACACTGTATGCTCCGACCTCTTCAGCGCCGAACTCCCAATTGCCCGAGACGGACAAAAGGTCGTCCCCCGCGTACTTGTTGGAGTCTTCAAGCGCCGTGACGAAACTTTTTCGCTTCGTCTTAACTCGGAGGTAGTAGGTGTCCTCCTTTGATTTACAAATATCGTATATGTCCTCTACGTCGTGGACACCGAGGTCGATGTGGAGGTGCCTATTGAGCGCAGCTGTGCGCATGATGATCTTGTAGCCATTGGGCATCAGCTGGCAAGGGGTGATGTTCCAGGTGCTAAGGCATGCCCTAAGCAGTGGATCTAGTGGAAACTTGACGCCCCCCCTATGACCGCTATGAGCGGGATAGGCATCCAGCTGTCGGAATACGAGCGACTTATGTGATCTACAGGGTCTACCCTCAGGACGAAGACGCCTTCCAGTATCCCGTACGCTAACCTAAGTCCCTCTATGGCCTCTGCACTATCTAACCAGTGGCTATATACCCCCATGGCTGAATAAGGAAAAAGAAGAGAAAGGGAAGAGGAACCAGAAGGAAAGCAGTAAAAAACGAAGGACCCGGAGGACTTACTAATGCAAGGGACCTAGGACGGAGATGGACACTGCTGTGAATGCATTGCGCGTTGAAGGAGGCTCTGCTCTGAGTCTTGGCTCTGGTTCTTGGAAACGCTCTTTCGAAAATGAAAAGTAAGAAAGGGGAAGAAGGTGAAGATGCATCTATTTATAAAAAGGAAGCACCCCGTAATGGCGCCGTTTCCAAAATTCAAAAAACTGTCGCTTCAAGGACTGCACGCGTACCTTGCGTGACGGCGTGGCGAATCAGATGACGACACGCGTCGTCGACGGTTTACCTCCTGCAATAATTAGGGCATGGCATTTATTACTATTAATTACCCCTAGCGTGCGAAGAGAAGATGGACAAGCGCCACATGTCAACGACTGATGTCAGGGCGAAAATCTCCGGCGGTTTTTCGTAATTATAGCTCCCAACCTCAAGGAATCCGAGATCCCAAGAAGTTGAAAGCTAGGGGGCAATTGTGTGGGGAAATTCTTAATGCGCAAGTAATGCTAAGGCCGGCAATAACGCTAGCTCTTGTGCTCCATTTCGGCTACGTGCGTCTATGCTCGAATGCTGGTGCGCTTGCCGAGACCAGCACTGATCGCCACGGTTTCGGCCACATGCCTCGTCAAACAAGTTACGCATCTCGGCTACAGCCGAGGCGACGGGCTGCTTACCGAGACAGGCACTGACAGCCACGTCTCACCTAAGGACATGTGGCAGGACGCAGGCACGCGTTGATGGGACAGATACACCATCCTAGCCGTCCACCCTCTTCAAATTTCTGACAGAGCCACATCCAGTGGCTGCAGCCATATCAGGACAGGACCTAAGAAGGGATCCGATGGGACCTTAGCCGCCAACAAGTCAAGGCGAGATCAGGCCCAATGTGACTAGCATTCAATGCAATGTGGGCTGATCGGACCCTCATTAAATGCAATGTGGGTTATGATGGATCCTCATTAATTACTCTATAAGCTAATGAGACCCTAGCAGTCAAATCATTAAGCCCATTAACAGGCACCTAGGACTTCTCTCATATAAGGGGAATACCACCCAAAAACCAGGTACGCACACATGCATGCAATTTCTTAGTCGTTACTCTGCCTCTTTTCTTCTCTGACCTTATTCCCTGCACTAACTTAGGCATCGGAGAGCCCTGTGCTGCCCACAGCCAGGGTCCTTCGACCGTTATTTCTTCCCTTTCAGGTCCCTGAAGCGGATAGCTTTCCAGTCATTTGGATAAGTCCTCAAAGGCTCCCCCTAATCTTGTAAGTTACATTTTCTGCACTTACAGAGTGGGTGGTGAAGAATACTTAAGTTAGAGATGTAGATGAGACCTAAACTTTCCTCGGTATTGAATTATTAAGTTCAAAGCTTAGTAATCCTTTTCCATCTTTCCCTTAATCGATTTCCATTACAAGGGAAGTCATTTGATGGTCATTTTTTTATATTTACCTTTGGATCTTTATTTTTAACCACTTATAGAAACACAATTGTAAATAGTAAAATTACACGAAATAAACATGCCCTAAATGAACTTCATAAATTCTTGCTTTAAGAGTTTCAAATGCCCTAAATGAACTTGAGGAATTCTTGCTTAAAATTTTTCAAATGCCCTCAATTCTTTTGATGAATTTAGCCAATGGAATTTCATGACGCCATTCTCCAGAAAGCATTTAGAGTTCTCGTTTGTAAATGATCTTGACTTTCAAGAGATAGGGTCTGATAACTATTAGGGACTCTCACAACTCTAAATTCTACTTAGAAACTTTCCTTTTCAATCATACCAAAAAAGAAAGTCTGGTAACCTTGGATTATATAACACCACCACATGGAATTTTGTTGTTTTCCCATGAAATTGTCCACTTTCAGTGAGTCTTGGGAAGATGCAATGTAAAGGAGAAAGGAGATAGAAAAGTCTCGACACTAATTAAGGGTTAGTTACTTATTATGATAAAATTGAATAGCAACCAATCAAATACGGACCGGTACCCTTTGAGGGGGTGGGGGTGTTAAGCACGGGTGAGGCGGTGAAGGGATTGGACTGATCTCTAATTGAAAATAAGAAAATGGTCACATAAAAAAAGGAACAATTTAGATAATTTCTCTTTATTTTGGTAATCAACGTTTAAGATATTTTATCCTTAAAAAAAATGGATTTTAAAGGAAAAACTTCCTCTTAAATTCATACAAAATGACAGACGACCCAAACACTTCATAATTACAATGAAGGAAGGAACTCCCTCTAATTTTTCAATTTTATAAGAAGTTAAAGTCTTTGTGAAGAATCTGAGACTCCCATCTCTTTCTAACTGTCGTACTAAGTCCCTTTCTGCTGTAGGCTTCGGAAGTCTTGGCAAGGAAAGATGTTGCATATGAAACGGTTGGCATTTCAATGTCCTCTTTAGTTCAGAGAAGACAGTCTTTACTCTCGAAGCAGGACGTTTTTGAACCTAGAAAAGTCGGAGTTGTAGATCAGCCTCTCATCAATTGGGTTGGGCTCAATTATAAATCTTATTTCTTCAGTAAAAGTTGTAGGTGTTAAATAAAATTACGAGTTTTCAAATGTTAACTTTTAGTTAGCACCCACACTTTAGCTTTTCAGAATTACACGCTGGCTTCCCATGCCTCTACAGCATGCTTAATTTCGAAAGGTGGGCCTATACCCCATATTGTAATTTCTAAAAATGGACTCCACACACAAGAATTTCTAAAGATAGTCCCGTGTATTTGTAAAAGCAGGCCCCATATGTTATCTAGAGTGGCCCCGTGTAGGTGGTCCTCAAGTGCAAAATATAAAGATGGGCATTGAATTCACGAGCGGCCAGTGGGACATACCTTTTGAAAATCCAAACGGTTTACATAGCCATTCTGCCCTTCTTAAGTTTCACCTCCGTTCATAGGTTGGCAACTTATAAAAAAGCCCCCTTTTCCTATTTTATTTTATTTAAGAACTTAATTAAAAATCATTCTCTTACCACTTGAAAGTTGGTTGAGTGGCATAAGGTGTGTGAGTTTGCAATTTATTTTGTATTTAAAATTCAATCCCGATTTACCCGAAATGCATTTGCGTGGATTTAATTGGTACCACCCAAATTAGTTTTGATGAATCAAACACTTCGGAATGACCATGAAAAAAAAGTACCAGTGCATTCTTCTTATCCTACCCGAATAGTACCTCTTTAAAGGCACAGGCTCCACAGGCAACTGCTCTATCGCTTTCCTTTCCGTATAGGAAGACTTGAAGTCTTTGACCATGAAGCCAGGATGGTGGAATTATTTACATCTCTCAGTCCCCACCACTAACGGCCATGAAGATCGCCCGAGAAGACTAGAAAAGCCATAATTGTAGATTGATCGGCATCACATCAAGGTAGGGTTTTATGTCATGCAAGAATTCCACAAAGGAAGAAAAAAAATTTGACACTTATTTTTGGCTCTGCACAAATTTTTTAGATGTTTGCATGATACATTTTCATATGAAAATGATGTTGCTATGGACTTTAGTTTTTGTGATACAGAGAGAATCAAAATTCAATTGGAATGGAGACCGGATGACTCAAATTTCATGTTCATGCCAAGAAAAAGAAAAAGAAAAAGAAATATACTGGGCATAAAATTATTTTGCTACACAAACGTGGCCCAAAATGTTTAAACCGTTTTTTTAGTTCCATTAGAGTCTTAAAATGTATTAGTCCCTATTCTCACTGTCTTATATTCTGCTTGTCAATAGCCTACAATGATTTAGGGCCTATTTATTGGTTAAATGAGATTTGTCTTTAAAATTATTTAAGAGATGAAGGGTGATCAATATATAAGTTAGAGATGTAGATAAAACCTTAACTTTTCTCGGAATTGAATTACTAAGTTCATAGCTTGGTGATCCTTTCCCACTTCCCTAATTCAATTTTCACTCAAAGGGAGTCATTTGATGGTCATTTTTTGAAATTAACCTTGAATATTCATTTTTAACCACTTAAATTAAATGAATTAGAGGAATTCTTGCTTAAAAAATTTCAAATGCCCTCAATTCTTTTGATAAATTTAGCCAATGGAATTTCTTGATGCCATTCTCGAGAAAGCATTTAGAGTTCTAGATTGTAAATTATCTTGAGTTTCAAGAGATAAGGTCTGATAGCCATTAGGGATTTTCAAAACTCAAAATTCTACTTAGAAACTTCCCTTTTCAATCATACAAAAAATCAATGTCTGGCAACCTTATATTATATAACAAAACACTACATGGTATTTGGTTGTTGTCCCATGAAATATTGAAATTGTCCACTTTCAGTGAATCTTGGGAAGAAGCACTGCACTTGAAGGAGAAAGGAGATATAAAAGTCTAGACACTAATTAAGGGTTAGTAACTTATTATGATAACATTGAATAGCAACCAATCAAATACGGACCGGTATACCCTTTTGGGGGGATAAGCATGGGTCAGGCCATGAAGGGATTGGATTGATCTCTAATTGAAAATAAGAAAATGGCCACATAAAAAAAGGAACAATTTAGATAATTTCTCTTAATTTGGTAAACAACGTTTAAGAAGTTTTATCCTTAAGAAAAATGGACTTTTAAGGAAAAACTCCCCCTTAAATTCATACAAAATGACAGAGGGCCCGAAAACTTCATAATTACGGTGGAGGACCTCCCACTAATTTTCTAATTTTCTGACAATTTTACTCCCATACCTGGATATCATGGGATTTTAATTTATTCCATAATATTGCTGATCTTTCTAAAGGCAAAGAGTAGGCTAAGGTATTTGAATTAAACCGATGGAAGCCATAGAACTGCTTGATTGGGATTGGAACGAGGAAATTGTAGTGGGATGTGAGGGGCGGCTAAAATCTTATTGTACGTGTTTCTCTGACTATGGCAGAGGATGATCCAAATCCTGTGGGGTCCTACTGCATTGAATGGGTCTTGATTCGGATCTCTAGGGTGTTGATCTGATGTGATATGCCTTGGATGAGGATCAAAGATCTTTCATTAATTCATGGTTGTTAAGGGGAATGGTTGCCAAGGGTGCCAATTGGATGAGGATCGTTGGAATTTGCAAATGAAGAGGGCCTTAGAATGTGGGCAGCTGCTACACTTTTACCAGCTAGTATTTATCACGTAACAACAGAGACTTCTCTGCTTCTGACTAATCACTTTCTTTACTTCTATAAAAGCATTCACTTTATTTGGGCGGTTTGAGAAAACCTTCTCATCATTTGCCCTTAGCTGCGGTGTTGTTTCTTGTAGCAAAACTTTCCTTTGCAGAGAATTTGAAAAAGTTACCCTAATGGGAAGCAGGTATTTGGAATTTGGATGGGTTTTAAACAGACAGGAGAGGGGTCATTCCAACCCACATTGGCCTATTGAAGTTGGTCACAATTCTTTCATACACAGCAATTTATTATATGATAGTAACTGCATTTTATGTTCTATTTGTAAGAAGAATGATCATATGATGAAAAAAAACTAGGGGATTTTACAAGAAAAGTGTGCTTAAACATGTATTTAGTCATTTTAAACACAAATACACATAAATAACCGAATCAGTGTTCGTATATCATTTTTGGACACTTTTACCCCCACATGTATCCAACGACATCGTCATCTTTATGACTCATTCCCGCCAACCGTTCCCGTATATTACTCTCTTTCTCCATCTCCCGCTCTGCATGTGTTCTCCCCTCCATCCTCTCACCTCGCTCTGGCCTGCTGCACTTTTAGGGACGAAAATTTTCGTCGCAAAAAGTCATAAAAACGTCAGTAAAAGTTTTACAATATTTTCGCCGTCCCGACGTCGGTAACAAAAGGTGGACAAAAGATTTTACTGACGAAAAAAGTTTTTGTCGGCAAAGGTTTGAATATTTACCGACGATTATTTGCACTTTACCGACGTTTATTTTCGTCGGTAAAATAAAAAGAAAAAATTTATAAAAAATAAAAATACTGTTACCGACGTTTTTTTTCGTCGGTAAAAAAAAAAATAAATAAATAAATAAAAACACTTTTACCGACGTTTTTTTTTCGTCGGTAAAAAAAATAAATAAAAAATAAAAAACATTTACCGACGTTTATTTTCGTCGGTAAAATAAAAAGAAAAAATTTAAAAAAATAAAAAACACTTTTGCCGACGTTTATTTTCATCGGTAAAAAATAAAAAATAAAAAATAAAAAATAAAAACACTTTTACCGACGTTTATTTTCGTCGGTAAAATAAAAAGAAAAAATTTATAAAAACTAAAAACACTTTTACCGACGTTTATTTTCGTCGGTAAAATAAACAGAAAAAAATTTAAAAAATAAAAAACACTTTTACCGACAGTATTTTTCGTCTGTAAAAGTAAACAAAATATTCAAAACAATGTTTAGCGACGAAAAAAACGTCGGTAAAAGTATTTTAATTTTTTTTTATAATAGCATTTTCCAATATATTTGTTTTTTCCTTTAAACCTGTTTTGTACACCTATGTCATCAATATAAAAATTCCATGCAAACAAAAGTCCATTTTTCATCAAATCATTCATCTCATTAAACAAATATTACAATCATTAATGATACAAATGATACAATCCCAATCTCATATATATGTCCAATATACATATACAAATAAACTAAAAAAATAAAACACATTTAGCTAGTCTGCAACTGACCCCAAAGCGTCCATCAATCTGCAATAACAAAAACAACATTAGAATCTTTTCAATAAATGAAAGCATTCATCCTTCCTTGATGTGTGCTGCTTATGAATCATGATAAGATATGAGGATAAAACAATCAATTCAGACTTGTGCAATTACTTCATTGGTTTTCAAAGCATATACCTTATTGACCTTGTACCTTTCTCTTATTGCCATCACATTGCTAGCTCTCTTACTCGTTTGCAGTTCATGTATGGCATGGATGCACTTCTCCAGCTGAGCAGGTGCATAACCAGTGTGGTGCTGCAGGCTTATGCTCTGAAATGGATGAAACAAATGTATCAGTGGATATAAACATTGAATAGTAAATTGATCATCAATTGAGTATATTGTAGACAAAAAACACAAAAACAAGGACTCACCCATGGATGCATCTTAGGATTGATGGTAAATCTTGAGAGAAATACAACCGATGCAGCAACCTCAGACGGTAAAAATTGTACACAACCATAATCCAGTAGGCTAAGCTCCGCAAGGTAATTGCACAAGAATTCAAGTTGTAGGTTCTCTCCCTGCAGAATGTTCACCTTATCAGTACCCAGCTAGAGCAAAATCTAAAATCTCATCCATGATGACAGGATTATGGATGTAACCCAAGGCACAGTTTGTTGTAAATTTAGACAAATGAATCTATTTGTGGTTGCACAAAAAACAGAAACCACAGCAAGCAAGATGCAAAGTGGATGGATTTTTTCACCCTTTCCACCGTATAACCAATTTGGCAATCAGTGCAAAAACTTATATAGATTGAGCAGAAAGTGTAAAAACCATATCAACCTTAATGTGATTTCCATCTTCAGCACTACCCAAATCATACAGTAGCATGGATAATCCTCCATAGTACCATTTTACCCAATTAGCTTAAAATTTTATTACACCCACACAGACCCATAACAGAAAAAGAGAATAGCAACTTACTCTAGTACCACCTTGTGCAGCATGTACAAATCTCCTGTTGAACAACCAGAAAAATAACTACAATGAGTCCATTGTGAAAACAGAAACTAATTGAACTTGTTGCAACAACTTATGAACATAAGTGTATGAATCTAGGGATGGACTTGAAGCGACAGAGGAAGTTGCCAACCTATAAAAGTGGAAAGCAAACAATCAAGAACAAATAAACCATTGATCAAACATAACCTTGTCATTTCAATGAATTTACCTTTTTAAATTCAGGTCCCAACTCAATAGAGGGGTTTTCTGGATTAGTTCTAGCTTTGTTTCGAATTACAAAGCCACCAACCAAGGTATAAAGATCAGACTGCAAAAACAAAGGGACTGGCAATGCTTAAGAACAATCCACATCAAAGACCACAAATTTTTTTTTTTCTTTCTGGAAAGGTACAAGGTAAGTTTAGGCAAGGTCATGAGCTAACCTGGACAAGGAGTAAATCAGATGTTGCTTTTACAGGAAGAAACCTTGATCGGGGAACATTAACACCAATAGCATGATCAAAGAACTGTTTCACAGAATATGGCACTGATAATGTAAGAAAAAGCTATTGAGCAGTAAACAGAATATACGACTACAGTGATTGACTTGATCAATACCCGTATTGCTGCTCCAGCAGCTGTTTCCAGCTGAAGAACTTTAACACCTTCCACTTCCTGTTAACAACATAGACATCAAAACTTTTGCTAATATGTAATACATCAGGATTTTTTATTAGAGAATCAGCAAATGCCAACAGAGATACACAGAGCATTCAATTCCCATGGCATACCCATGTTGGATATGAATCAGACATGACCAATTTTTTTGCATTGAAGTTCAAAGTTAACAACATAGACATCAAAACTTTTGCTAATATGTAATACATCAGGATTTTTCATTAGAGAATCAGCAAATGCCAACAGAGATACACAGAGCATTCAATTCCCATGGCATACCCATGTTGGATATGAATCAGACATGACCAATTTTTTTGCATTGAAGTTCAAAGTTACAAAGCCACAACTTCAAACATAAACAAAAATATAGCCATTTTTCACCGTGGGAAGTACAAATATTAAAATTTGCAAACATTTGTGGAGCAAGAGCATTCGGACAGCTAGATATGTGCCCCATACCAGATTAAATAACCAAATAATTAGATAGACAAGAAAAGAAAGTTACCTTCGGGTTTGGAATGTTTCAACTCTCTTGGAAGGGTTTCTTCATGCCTAACAAAACTCTCTATCACTTTGATTTTCTGTTAGCTAATCATAATCTTTTAAAAATGTATAATTCTATTTATTGACAGCAATGTAACATGTAATTATTTAGTTAGCAGCAGTCAAACATTGGATGTAAAACAAATCTAATGAAAAGGTGAAGAATCAGTTTTAAGAAATGGAAGTGAGTAGTGGCAGGGCTGGATCCCAAATCCTAATGTGCTTTCAAATGATAAAAATTGTTAAGCAATGTTGTGAGAAAAATTAATTGGAAAATCTTTTAGGAGACCCTATTAAAAGAACACAATTGCAAGCTAAAAGTCGAGCACTACCAAAACTTAAAATTTGTGTCTGACTATATTCTAAATGTATTTCATAGAAGAGGGAGTTATAACTGATAGCATCCAACACCTGATTTTTCAAAGGATCATTAGTCTGTTATATTTTTAACATGCCAACGGTCCAGAGTGGGTATCACCCACACTGATAAACTCATGCTTCCTAAACCTGCCGGAGGGTGTGGAAGCAGCAATCTACAATGCTCATATGTCTGAGGCATTAGATCCCATCCACTCAGGCAGTTCATGGAAATTGAATATGGTCAACAGGCAACCCTTTTTTTTTTTCAATGAAAAATCTTCATTTCTTGGCACAATGCAGGTTATCTGATAAATTGATTGGCCTAATTTTAGGCCATGGCTTGGCTGATGGATGGCTTGTACGCAGTCCTAGCATAGATAGGTTGTAATGATGCTTTTAAATGGTGAACACATATTGGTCATACGCCACAACCAATGTGCTATGATATTAAACGAATCCATGAAATCACTTTAATGCTAATATTAGGTGCAAACACATATCATCTAAGGATTGAATGGAAAATCTAAGATATTCTGTAACTTATAAATTTTAGAACACGCAGATGTACATTTCATACTAAAATATACTATTGTCTAAAGACATGTGTATATTGGTATAAAGGCAAATACTGTTTTCATGGTTTCGATTTTCAAAGGAGTCTGATCTATGGTGGAATGTCAGAACAGCAACTACTGATATCAGCCAGTACACAATGACTACAATCTCTCTTCAGCTACCATTTAAAAAAAATTAAAAAAAAAAAGAAAAAGAAAAGAAATCTTATACGATAATACTTAACGAAACATGCAAATCGAATTTAAAGAGATTAAGCAATTTCAACTTTCCCTGATCAGTTCAGAACTTAAACATATTATGTGTTGCTTTTCACATATCTTCAGTGGAAGTGGTAAGGGAAGAAAGAGTGGGAAAAAGAGGAAGGAATCATGAAGCAATAGTGCACACACCTGCAACAAACTGGGACTTAGCCCAGCATAGAGTGCGGGAACGCCACCTTGCTCAACTATCTTGGCACATGTTGCAAATGCATTTAACCTGGTTGCCTGAACTTGCATTTGGAGCTGCCGTCTCACTACTTCAAAAGGATATGTAGCAGCCTCAGCACATGCACCAGCAATGGCCCCATAAAGGAGGGTCCTCATGGGACCCAACTCCAACTGATCGAAAAAATGAAAGAGCTAAACACTTGCACTGTTGATGAATCCATTTTATAGTAATTGAATCCTGTCTGAATACAAACATCAAGAGTTAGTGGTCCCACACAAATCCATCATCTCTTAAAAAAAGATATATAGTAAAGGTAATCGCAATTAAAAATAAAATCAATTTTCTCAATTTAAAGGTAACTAATTACCACCATTTCTATACAGAGTCATAAAACAAAGAATGAAGATAACATACATGCAACTCTTGGCAAGTTGACAAGACACCCCCTTATGTGTAAAAGAATACAAAATACATATACAAAGAAGGGAAATAAAACCATATATTGGTGTACGTATATAAAGGCAAAAGGTCTACCCTATGTTACTCTCCAATTTCAAAAGAACTCCTCTCTCTGATACCATATCTCATTTCCTTTGTGGTTTAGAAACTGTTGGAACAATCCCTTCATTTCCTGCCAGCATTAGGTACTTGTCCTTGTATTTTTAGTGCACTCAAATCCCAAAGCTTTACCCATCTGTCCTTGAACATGGTTTGCCACTTCAAATTAGATTTCCCACCAACCTCACCACCCATGGAGTCCATAGGCCAAAGTAATATTTGTTAATAACTGGAAAGCTTTGGATGGAAATCATATAATTAAATAAATCTGCAATAGGTGGGTTTGGGCAATTCATTGGAATATGGCGGGTTTGTGTGATTACAAGCCAATTAACGCTTGACCTTTACTAAATGCTAAGGCCCAATAGACGATCCTTTACAGGTGATGTGAAAGAATTACGCTCGACTAATACATTCCTATAAAAAGGCAGTGATGATGATATCCAAAAAATTAAAACAAATGGGCATGTAATAGTTCATGATCAAAGTGACAAGACAATACCGGTGGAATTGATGAATGTGGGTACAATCCACCATGAGGATACATCACCACATATGGAGGCGGTGGGGTCCCATATGGATGCATGAATTGCTGCAAGAAAAGAAAGAGCAAAATAAAAACAGAGGAAAAAATATATATAAACAGCAGGAGAGAGAACAAAAATAGTGAAGAAACTACTTTTCCTCTGTTAATATGAGCTTTCAAATTGTTACAAGTTCACTTCACATAAAAGGTGATAAAATTAAGGAATAAGCACATATATTCTCTTTTAAATTTAGAAAGAGCCTTGGAAAAAGTCAAAATGTCCCTGAAACTCAAATGCATTTCTCACCCCTTGATCTGATTGGCTCTCTCCTAACTTCCTCCCATCGAAGTAGATGCTCATTTATATCGTTTATTTGCAGTCTTACATTGATGTATGTAATGATATTTAGGGATCATTATAAAGGTTCCAGCAGTTTAACAGTAACTGTTAAACGGTATTGAAAAGAGTAAAGAATCAAACCTTATTATTAGTACAAGTTACTACAACAAATGAATTGTCAATTTTGGCTACCTGATGATCAGTCAACGCCATTGGATTGGAGATTCAAGCTTATTGGTTTTTGTAAGTGCCACCATGTCCTTGATATGATAATTGGCTGCAATCATCGGGTCATCATCAAATCAGGCATGTTGGGCCATCCTTACCTTAAAAATAGATTAGACATGTTCTAGAGCACATGATGCAGAAAAATAGCTAGGTAGCAGAGAATGGAATCAATGAGGTGAGGGCCCACATGCTCTATAGGTAACTGTTGCAGCTGTCCCAAGTAACAATCAAAGCCCCCTAATGGTTTCCAATCCACTGACCTCAATTCACTGATCATCAGGTAGATTTCATTCTATTTCTTAACCCAAATGGCTCTTCATTCGTTGTTGTAATTTTGTTAGAAGGTTGAAAAATATACTAATAAAACAGAAGACAGCTACCAGGGTAGAAAGATGGTTGGAAAACGTAATTCACAAAAGCAACCCTAAATGACTAATTTAAGTTGCATCCAATCACACCCTAACACACATACCCCTATTTGTATAAGATAAGATTTATGAATGCATGACTTACTTTATAGATATAGTAATAAAACTTCCTTTAGCCAACACAACAGTAACTCCATCCAACATGACTCAAATAGTGATGATGATTTATTTATTCAAAGTACAATTTTGCAATTCAAGTCAAATGGTCTTTGGATTTTGATGGAGCTTTCCCTGAGAAGCCAAATTCAAAGCAGGTAGAGATATACCTATTGGCAAGCAAACAATAGGATTTGAGGGATGCAAAAACATAATAATAAGTTACATCAGAAGCATGGAAACTTTATGCAACAATGAAATCTAAATAATGTACCTGAATGTTATCGCCGCGAGGATGCTTCCTCGCTCCCTTCTCAGGAACATTTACAATCTGGACAAGGAGATGTTCGATTTTCAAATCATAACCAAATATTCACACATAAGAAGCATATACAAAGCACAAGCACAAAAGCCACACATTCAGAACTCATTCCGCTCATCCATTTCCAAACATTAACAGTGCCAGGGTCACACACGCACACCCATGCAGAGACAGAAAAACTTGACCTACATGCCAACAGCATGTAATCTTCACTAGTTGCAATCCTTTAGTTAGATGGCAACAGTCACCCTCTTTTCAGTCTGTATAAATACTGCCTAGGTCCATTTGATGATATACAATTCTCAAGCCCTCTTTCTCTTTGTAGTCTATATAAACAGGGCCTGAGTCCATTTGGGATGTATAAATCCTGCAAGCTGTAGTCCAATAGATAGCAATACAGAGCTTGATTTATCCTAGACACAGACCTGCCTACAACCCTTTGCAAAGGCTAACCTGTGTGGCGGCATTTACTGTCTTAATGACTGTGATCCAGGATTCAGACATCCATCTCAATAAAAAAAAATTCAACAATCTTAAGACAGTAGATCTTTAAATTGTGAAATGAACTTTGCCAATGGCCTAATTGATGATAATGATGAATCAAGCTTTGGACAACTCAAACGCTTCGATGGAAGCAATTTTGAATGAAATCCAAATCTAACAGAAACATTCAATCTCAGTTCCCACTGTAGTAAGAAAAGGCAAGATCTACACTGGAAATAAGCTCAAAAAAAAAAAAAAAAAAAAAAAAAAAAGTAGATCACATAAACAAACAAAGATCAAACGCAAATCGGAGATATAACCATGATATGTATCTAAAAAGCTAACGAAGACTAGATGAAAGCTAAAATCGTTTTGACACGAAATCAGATCGAAGACTGATTAAAATTTAAATCTAGATCTAATTAACGGAGAACGCCTAAAATTGATAAAAGCAAACGACCGAAATGGATAGAACTCAGTAAAGTTGCTCTGATTGGATTCAAAGCATAACATTTAACAGATCTGTAAGGAAAACTACAAATAAAGCAAGATATATAGTTGAAAGAAGCCAAATACATAGAAAAAATCAGATCTCAGACACTAAATAAACATCAGATCACAGGTCAAACATACAGCCAAGATAACTCTCTCAAAAAAGAATGGTCTTTCAGATCAAACATACAGATAGTAAACCAGATCTAAGTAAAAAAAGAAGCAAAATCCAGATCTAACAAATATCCAAGATCTACAGCCAACAGAGACCATAAATCATCAAAATAAAGAACGAAACCGATGAAAACTCACCAAAAACGGTGTTGATGGGGTTCATGGCGACCTGATTCTTGGCAGCATCTCCAATGAGACGCTACGAGTCAGTGAAGGCAACATAGGAAGGGGTGGTGCGGTTCCCCTGGTCTCAACACAATCATGCTGCCAAACGCCGACGCACGAATACGTGGTGCCTAGATCGATCCCGATCGAGAGAGAGGGAGGGAGAGAGAGGGAGAGAGAGAAAAAAGAGGGAAAAGAGGGTGAGAGAAGAGCAGAGAGCGAGAGAACAGAGAGAGCGAGAGTGAGAGAAGAGCAGAGAGCGAGAGAACAGAGAGAGCGAGAGTGAGATAAGAGCAAAGACAGCGAGAATGAGAGAAGAGAATAGAGGAAAGAGGGATTTTGGAGGGAGAGGGTCACTGGGAGCGAAAAAAGGGTTTTTGGAGGCGGGAGAGGGAAAAATTAAGAACTTTACCGACGTTTTGTTTTCGTCGGCAAAATAAGAAATAAAATAAAAAATATAAAAAAACATTTACCGTGTGCGATCGAGGCCGTAAAAAGGTATTCATTTACGACCCGCATAGATCACGCCGTAATTGACACTGATTTACGACCCGAGACACGCACGCCGTTAAAAAGAGTAAAACAAGAATATTTACGACTCGCATTTCAGGCACGCCGTAATTTTATATTATTTACGGCGTGCATCAGGTGCACGTCGTAATTTGCATGCCGTAAAAACCCTAATTTGGTGCAGTGAGGAGAGAGAGAAGATGGAGAGAGCGAGAAATCGGAGAGATCAGAGAGGGTAAGAGAGTGAGCAGAGCAAGAGAGAACGAGACAGAACAGGAGAGACCAGAGAGGGTAAGAGAGAGAGCAGAGCAAGAGAGAGCAGGAGAGAGCGAGAGAGATGGAGAGAGCGGGAGAGAGCGCAGAAAGATCCAGCGAGCGAGAGAGAGAGATAGCAGAGAGAGGAGAAAAGGGGTGAACTAGCCGAGAGAGAGAGGATAAAAGGCGCTCGGTGGCGGGAGAGGGGAAAAATGGAGGGGGAAAAAGGAAAAGCCCTTTACCGACGCTAATTTTTGGTCGGTAAAACAAATTTCGTCAAAAAAGGTCTATGAATTTAAATTAAAAAAATTAAATTAAATTTGACCTACGTTTTACAAAAAATGTCACTAGAAGTTAATTTTACCGCATTCGTCGATAATAGTCTCTGATATTTATTTTTCCCTAAAAATAAAGTTAATAATAAAATTAAACTTTGCCGACGGTTTTCAAGGCAACGTCGCTGACAGTAGATTTTACCGACGTTTTGTAATTCGTCGGTAGTTTTTGTAGGGAAAATCAATTTCTTGAGACCTGCGAAAGTGATGAATCAATTGAAGAATTAAAGAAGGAAAATCAATGTTGTCGGTCAATAATCGCTTACCCCATTCTAAAAGCAAATCATGGCTCCTCCACTGACTACAACTATGATCAGGAGCATTGTACTTAGTATTCTTTCATTCATGGAAGGAATTTGATCCTCATTCCGTGATCCAAAGGGTTTGGATGAAGAATGTGGGCCCTATAGTGGATGGATGGATGGATGGATTTTACATAGATGACGAATGTCGATACAAAACATGGGATCCAGACTTTTTGCACTCATGCATTCTACTCGGACACTCGTGTCCTTAACAAGCTGAGGAATGGCTGGAGATGAATGAATTCTATTTTACTACCACCATATTACCTTGAAAGAAGCGTTACCGTCCACCCAAGTCAGATTATGAAGATGTATTACAGGTTTCCTTAAGAACTCTACAAGTCGGATTTATAAAATCGTCGCTAAAAAATGCCGCCAAAAGTGCAGTTTGTTCTAACCAAAGAAAGTAGGAAAGACTTTAAGTTTCAATACACCACCTGAAACTCACCGTGCTATTGTAGTCTCTGTTTTTTCCATTCGCCCCTTGCAGGAAGCGTGGTTCAACTTCCTTTATTGAGCTCGACTTTTATTTCGGATTTTTGTCAGTGAGTTTGGTTTTTTTATTAGTTCCCTCTAATTTTTTTAATACCTGCCCTATCCCATCTTCCTCTTCTTTTTAGTTTTTAAAACCCACTTCTGTTTCCGGTGAAGAAGTATGAAATGGGCACTTACTGACACCCATTTTTTACATTTTATACAATTATAAAATAATTTTAAAATTTATATTTTACTGACGTTTTTAAAGTGTCGGAAAAGTGTTCTATTCTAACCTTCAAATTTGCAGTTTACCGACGTCATTATCAAAAACGTCGGTAAAATACCGACTTTGACCGACGTTTTGAATAAAAACGTCGGCAAAATTGACCTTTGCCGACGGTTTTAAAACGTCGGCAAAAGTATTTCCCTTACTTTTTATAAATTTAGAATTTCATTTTAAAATTCGCCTTTCGCCGACGTTTTAACTAAAAACGTCGGTAAAATATAGAGTTTCAACGACGTTTTTTATTAAACGTCGGCAAAATTAAAATTTACCGACGTCTACAAAACGTCGGTAAAAATTTATTTTTTATTTTTTATACAAATTTTTTTAATTTAAAAAAAAAAAAAAAAACCCACACCCAATACAGAATGTATAACTTGAGGAGGATCCGGATACATGGAACAAAGATCATCTAGCCAATGATGATTGTTCCTGTGGACCACCAACGGCTTATCATGATCGGACCCACTAGCTTGATGCATAGAATGCTGCCAAGTGGATGGTGATCCCAATGGTACCATACTAGAGGTTTTTATTTTTTTTATGGTAAGGTACCATACTAGAGTTGATATATTATTTGTGAGATGTCAGTTTATCTGGGAATTATATCTTGGATTTGGATTTAGAATCTGGATGATTGTGATGGGTCATCTTTTGATAGAAGTCAAGATGGACAATCTCAGATCAATGCCCTACAAATCTAGAAAAGAATGATAAATGGAAGCTTGTTGGCAAGTATCAGATTTTCCATTAGAGCCAACCCATGATTTGTTTGAGGGAGAGAATAATTACTTTGGTCTCAGAACTCTGTTCTTTCATGTTCCTTCTTTCCTCATTGGAGTCTGGAATAAAAGCACGCAAAAGATGCGCCTGCCAAGAGAGTGGGAGGCAGCTTTCAGCCATTGAAATGCATATCCAGCACTTTTGGGTGCATTTGGATTATTGGATGAACCCCAAATCGCAATTGGTGTGAATACTTTGCAGAATTGATCAGCTTTAGGGGCTGCTTGGAGCTGAAAATCTTCGTTCTTAATGGATTTGCAAGTAAATTGAGACCATTCAAATCATTGGTGCACTGTGGATGGATGTTATCCTGATAATCTAACAGATAAGATGATCCTGGCCATCCAGATAGGAACATGACTTTTGGACAGTATTCCATCTGCAATGTCTCATTCACTCTCACACCCTGTTTGTCCGTATGGTAATTGGCACTACAACAAACTGCACTTTTAGGGACGAAATTTTTCGTCGGCCAGATGTCGGGAACAAAAGGTGGAGAAAACATTTTACCGACGAAAATAATTTCTGTCGGTAAAAATTCGGTTTTTACCGACGATTCTTTGACTTTGGCCGACGAATAAAAACGTCGGTAAATTTATTTTTGAGCTATTCTAAATATTAATAAAACATTTACCGACGTTTTTTATTCGTCGGCAAAAATAAATTAAATTATGCCTTTCGCCGACGTTTTAACTAAAAACGTCGGTAAAATATAGAGTTTCAACGACGTTTTGTATTAAACGTCGGCAAAATTAAACTTTACCGACGTCTACAAAGCGTCGGTAAAAGTTATTTTTTTTTATACAATTTTTTTTAATTTTAAAAATCGTCTTTTACCGACGTTTCCCACAAAAAAAAACGTCGGTAAAGAATGACTTTTACAGAGGGAAAGCACACTACAAGAAATTGCACTTTTAGCTACGTTTTTTAGCGACGTTACTAAAAAAACGTCGGTAAAATTTAATCTTTACCGACGAAAAAAAATGCGTTGGTAAAAAGTATTATTTACCGACGAATTTAAAAAAACGTAGCTAAAAGTGCAATTTCTTGTAGTGTGCTTTCCTTCTGTTCACTGCTCTCTCTTGCCCTCTTCTTCTCCGGCCTCGCCCTTCCCCGTCAGACATATGCAATCAATGGCCAGGATTCGAAGGGCAGCAACATCATATGAATAAAAGGAGTGCCCAGACGATGCATTGCCGATGATCCTTTAAGCTTGTCAACTTGTACGCTCAGGTTATGTAATCAATCTTTTGTATGCCATCTGTTATTTTATCCAGCACCCAATCTTTATCTCTTCCCATTCGGCTGTCTAGTGGTGGAGAAAAATATAAGTGGCTGCAATGAAAAAGACACCGAATGTCTAGTAGATGGATGCATAGAAAGCTAGTCTAAGTGGGTTTCTTCTCTGTTTTTTTTTTTTTCCTCTAGTGTTTGGCAGCCAGCGATGCTGTATCGTCGCCGGAGTTGATGGAAAATCTTCTATATGAAAGAGGGTTGAACCTGCAAAACATATCCATTGTGGGTTTCTCAACAAATCTAGACTGCTGAGTTCTGTCAGTTCTCTCTCCTGTTCTTGTTGCTCACAAAGTGTTTGAACAAATGTGTTATTGAGTTCTGTCAGTTATTTCTATCTTGTTCTTGTTCATTGCGTGTTGGGTTTTCAGCTGAAATCTGTGGGTGAGAATTATCTTGTTTTATGGCCATTCTTATTAGAACTTTACCCGCATTGAATGTTTCATTTGTTTATATTAAATGAAAAGCTTGATAACTGAATTGTGCAAAACTATAGTCTGCACGCCCATATGGCTTTTTAGGATGTTTCATTAACGGTGCCAAGCCTTCCACATTGCTAAGGGAAAAAAACTCTATAGATTTAGTCTTGCAATCTTGATGCCTCAAATATCAAACAAAATCTGCCAAATGTTGATTCAACCTGTATACATGGTACCCATTTTAGCATAAGTCTCAGTTAAGTAATTTGTTGTTTGGGTTCTTGCCCTGCATATTAGTTGTTTGCGCGATTTTGTGTTCTTTCTCTGTCATGGGCTTTAATCGAATTCGGAATACCCAATAGAAATATAGTCGTTCCCTGTTTTTTTATGTCTCATTTCCCTGTTATTGACATCTCAATTGTAGGCCCTCAATACGTTGGGTGTTTTGAAAACATCGGTGGTTAATATGCTAAAACCAGATGCCAAACTACTTAGCTTAGGTCAGTTTTGGGTTGCATTCAACTATAGGCTCACTACGCCATTCCAATCACCAAGTAAGTTTGGCTAGCCTTCGTGTAGCACCTGTCACATAGTAGTACAACCCGAAATGTCATTTGGAATGTCTCCCACTTATAATATCGACTATACATATTTAGTCATGAAATTGATGTCCCACTAAAATATTTCTTGGTTGATTTACCTATTTGGATATGGGCCTCGATTTGAACATCTTAACAGTTTATTTGGTAGTATCAATTTCCCATGTTTAGTTTGTTTAATACGACTGTATTGGGTCTGGAATGCATCCCTGCCTTTCCATACTATATTAATTTCGTCCTAAGGTTATATACCAACTTTCTTTGCACCGTTGATTGATATTAATTTTAGATTGCATTGCTTTTCATTATTTTGAAACTGATAAAGATATGGTTGGTATTTGAAACCATATTCCATACTAGTTTTTTGTTTTTTGTTAGGCTCCTTCTTGGAATGAGACTATGTATGAGAACGAGTAATTAAGATCCGAATTGGAATGTTTAAGTCAGACGAGTATATCATGATTGCTTTGTTAAGCTGTTAAAATGTTAGTGAATTCCCACGTGTTTCTATCGCAGCTTACTTGACAGATGCAGCAACAACCATAGGAAACCTCATTGAAGTGGGTTATGGTTTTTAGCCTTGTGGTCTACTATATAAGCTATCGTGTCATCGATAAAATTAAGATAGATCCAGATAATGGAACCAAATCCGATTCTTATATATTTTTACATCCTTTAAAGTTTGGATACGAAGAGTTTGACAGACGTCGATTTCTATCTATAATGGATGGGAAGGGGTAAGAAGCCGTCAATTGTTTTGATCGATCGAGCTTTAGAGATTTGATTGGTTAGCAAATAGTGTCTAAGTCCGAACCAACCCCCCCCCCCCCCCCCCCCGCCCCCCCCTCCCCTCTCCCAAAAAAGAAAAAAATTCCGACCAATTTCAATTATTGGTTCCTCCCCTAATCCAGTGATATTCGTTTTTTGGTCACCGACTTACTATTGGCACCTATTGCCTAGTTAGTAATATGAGATTTCATGGTTTTGGGTCATATAAGCTGCAAAAATACGTCAAGAGTGCATGATCAAACGAAAAAGAACAAAATACCAATAAATAATGAACGATGATCCCATTGTCAGGCTAAATGAAGTTGAAATGGAAACCTGTGTGAAGTTTTTCATTCTTTCCCATTGTTTGTGTGGCTGATTCTACATTTATTATCTCTTTCTTCCATGGTGCATAGAAATGGTGCAGAACTTATAAATTACTGAAACGATATCGTCATTAGAAATTACCCAAAATAAAGTAAATTGAGTTAAATCGTGCTTCCCCCTCATATTTTATGCATCTCAATATAAAGCACCAGCATTTTCCCTTTTATGGACACCAAAAATGGATGATATAGATAGAAATTATGGTTACGATATTATTATCAAATAATAATTTCCCTTCGCAATTCTACATAGTTATATAAGATCTGACATGGAAATTAAGCTATTGGGGGGTCTTGTTTGTGAATTAGAGACTGTTTTTTGTTTTTTTGGGTGATGAACTGACGAGTAGGGTCTGTAAAAATTGGAAAAAGGGCGTTTAGCATTTTTGTTAGATGCTTATGAAATGATGAAAGATGCATCTAACAAGATATGTAGTACACTTATGATGGGGATAAGAAATATAGCATCTCTATGTTTGATTTTATAAATGTGTGGACGGCTTAGCCGTAGCATGCCTACAGGTTATGGATAGCCTTGGTGATGAGACTATTCTTGTAGTAGTCTAGTGAGGAAGAGCAGCTACCAATATGTTGCTATATAACCTGAAAATGAGCTGGTATGCCTTGGCACAGACTCATGCTGACTCTTTTTGATGATTTCATCCAACCGGGTTGTAGTGTAGTTTCTGTTTGTTTTGCTGCTTCATTCAGCCTTTCATAAGATTGTGTTATGTTGTGGATTATTGTGGATTTTTCATTACTGTTTTGGGTCTTAATTCCCTTTCCGTTTAAATTTTAATTTTTTTTCCTTTGGGTATTGCACCAAATAATTTGCATTAAACTTTTATGAGACGGATTTAACTACAGATGCACCAAAACACCCATTCCGGTGTTCGTATACGGAATCCACACGCCTCCTCCCATCCCTGTTCGAACGATCAGCGTCCTTGTCTCTATCACCCACCCTTGAATCCACCGAGACACCCATTCCGGTGTTTGTATACGGAATTCACACGCCTCCTCCCATCCCTGTTCGAACGATCAGCGTTCTTATCTCTATCACCCACCCTTGAATCCACCGTCGTCATATTCCATCTAGATGTTCCTCTTCCTCTCTGTCTTCACCCAATCATTCAGTTTGGAGCTATCATCTCTCACCGGCTACCATCGATGCTCCCTCGTCATGCATCCTTTAAAGAAAAATGGCCCGTACAATTAGCGTGGTTACTCATTCCAACTCAGGTGATAAATTGTTGAACCTATCTGTTTTTTGCTTTAACAATAGCATGGCATTGCCCTTGATTGCCTTTTTTGGTTTTAAGTCTAATTTGGATTTATAACGAGCGATGTATGTCCTTTTGATCACCCAGAGGAAGATCTTCTGGATGCGGGCCTCAATCTCGTCATACATACAGTTTCGGGTATGCATCAATTCTCCCACGTTCTGTTTCTTTAATATGATTGTACCTGGGAGGGAATATCTCCTTGCCTTTCTATGCGATTATAAGTTGTCCTTAAGATTAGCTAAATAATGTAATAACACTTTTGCGTGGCATTGCTGTTCATGATTTTGAAACTTATAAACATATGAAAGGCACTAGTAACCGTTTTTTACTACTTCTTTTATGCGTGGTTATGCTTTTTCTTTGGACGATGTTATGTATGAGAATATGTAATCACGATTTGTAATGGAATGTTTTGAGATAGATGATTATAGTCTGTATTTTTTGTTTAGTTAAAACGATAGTGAATCTCTGCAATCTCGTTGAGATTGATTGATTTATTTCACTACTTACACGACATGCGCATCAATGACCCTGAGAGATTTTCAAATGGGTTGTGGACTTCGTCTTTGTGGTTTATTATTTAGTTCCTAGTCAATAAGAGAAGGGAGTTGTAGGTACCCAGGTTCAAAATCAACTAGTTCGATATTTGTATATCCTTCATCTCTGTAGAGGAATTCAGTGTATATGCATAATGACTCATTGAATGAATGACAATGGGAATGAATATGATGGTACTATAGATCGACCCTCCCAATATTAGTGAATCCGTGAGTCCTTCTCACTATTAAGGGATCTCAAATTAAAGCCATCACTATTACGTTGTTGGACACCAAATTGATATAAAGAAAATAAAAAGTATTGTAGCGAATTCGTTTTCATAATAAATTTTTATTCTGTAGAAATTACCAAAATTTTATGAAACGGTTCGCACCTTCACAAAGCTGATCCACCTCATTTTGGAGTCCCTCCTCTTATGTTGTAGGAAACCAAAGATAGAAGTATAACCAAATTTGCATGAGAAACAATATTCGTTATCGGTAAATTCTCAATAATCCAAATCAAACGAGTCTATGAGACCTTCTCACTAACTACGTTTCTCAAATTATAGCCATCTCTATTACGTTGTTGGACACCCAAATGCTATAAAGAAATTAAAAAGTACTGTAGCGATTTCGTTACCATAAATAAAGTTACCTATCAAATTGGTGATTCCTTCACATAGCTGAGTCAACCTCATTATGGATTCCATCTTCTTCTGGTGTAGAATATCAAAGATAGAAGTAGAACCAAAAACATTCAGCGTCCAAAAAAATCGTAATCGGTAAATTCTCATTATTCCAACTAAAGTGTTTCCGTGAGTCCTTCTCACTATCTACGTATCTCAGTTTAAAGCCAATTCAATATTACGTTGTTGGACACCAAATAGATATAAAGAAATTAAAAAATATTGTAGCAATTTCGTTATCAAAAAGAAAAAATTTCATTGAGATGGAATTACCTACCCAAGTTATATGAAATGATGCTTCCTTCACATAGCTGATCCACCTCATTAAGGGGATCCTCCTCTTCACTTCTAGGATGCCAAAAAAAGAAGTAGACCCAAAAATGGATGTCAACAAAATTAGTTACTCCCGTTTGATTCTCAATAATCGAAATCAAGTGAGTCCGTGAGTCCAGACTCACTATCTACGTATCTCAGATTACAGCCAGCAATATTACGTTGTTGGACACCAAATTGCAATGATAAAGAAATTTGAAAACTATTGTAGCGATTTTATTATCATAAAAAAAACACAACTCTAGGGAAACTACCTACACAAAATTTCATGAAATGATGATTCCTTCACATAGCTGAACCACCTCATTATGGAGTCCCTCTTCGTACTGCTGTACCAAGGTGATGCCCCTTTGGTTTTTCCAATTATGGGGATCTCAATCCAAATTCCCCATCATACTGATTGTGGAGACCGGATTTGGATGGTGTACATTTAAATTTTGATAACGATATCGTTATTAAAGTTAGCTTTCCCTTGTCACATTCTAATACATTTAACCCTCTGCCTCATGAAGATTTGATTGCGTAAAATGCCAACTGTTGCAATGATATATATGTTGTTGAGATACGACCTGTATCGCGTAATTGCAACAATGAATCCTCGTACATGCCCAAGTTAGCACTGTTTTACAATTTAGACATATTCAATATCAATTGGTCAATGTTAGTTTTTATTGTTTTTCTCTTTTCTTCTTTTTAAAATTAACGGAGTATTCCTCATATGTTTCAGCTTCTAGTGCACCTTTGCGTGGAGCCGCATTGCGGTGGCTGCTTTGATTGAGTATTGTTGTCGCGCAATTTAATATACCCAATTCAGTTTGGTGATCATTCTTGGAACACACCTTGCCAATGTGTCTGCCATGAGAGAATTAAATAGCTAGCCGTTTCACTCTCAAGACCATGTGCCAGTGGCAGGATGTCTGACCGTGATTTGCTTGTCATATTCCATTTTAGTGGACAATTAGTATGGGATAATGGAAGTCCAGTTTATAATGGAGGTAGCCCCAAGATGGCCTTCCTGAAGAGGTCCCTAATGTATTCAGAATTGGTCCAAAAAATATGTGACATCTCAATTAAGAACATGCTTGGACACATCCCAAATATCCAATACCTTCATCAAAATGGTAAAGTATGCACTCTGGCTGCCATAAAAAACGATGACGATGTAGAGGTGATGTTAAGGGCATCTGCGGGGGATGGCAGTGCAGTTTACCTGTACATCCAGCCAAGCTCAGACCATGGAAATGATCATCAATGGAATGATCAAAGGTATTGTATGTTGAAACTTGTTGTTTTCAACAATAACATCTGTTGTTTTGAGCATCCTGAGTTTTTACTCCATGCAGGTTGGGATACGGCAAAGCTGTTGAGCAGATTAGTCCGCCATTAGTTCTTGGAAAAAGGTCATTGCTATGTAGGGAAATAGCCATTCTATCCTAAAATACTGGCTAGTTACATGCTAATTCATCCATAGTTTGGATCTTTTGTCATGTAGGGATGCAACCGGACATACTTTCTACCGTCAAGAATGTGACAAGAGCATTCATTTGGTCGAGGATGCCAACTGGGATAACACACTACCCTCTCCTAAGTATGTCATTTCATACTTCATACTGCCTATTGATACATGATTTTCTTAGTTTCCATATTTTCTGCCCTCACTTGTTGATATGGAAAAATTCCTCATTATATGCAATATTGAGTGTTATGCAATGTTTGTGACGATGAAGCTCATTATTCATGCAGGGCTAACCCAACGAAGAAGGTGTCATGCTTGGAATCAAATACTAGGTCGGCCGTAAAAGATTTTATTCTGCAGCAGTCATATCCGTCTGTCGACCTCGGAGCCGATTTTGAGCTGCCCTTTACACAGGGGTGCTACACATGCAGAGAGGAAGAAAATCCATCTGCAGATATCGATGCTGGTTTGGATATCGGCAGTGACAAACAGCATAATCTACAAGTGGTTGAAGAAAATCGATTCGTAGTGGAGGGATCTCCAGTTGCAGATCATCAGCTTGGTGTTAGGACTGACCATGACAATCCTGTGGCTTTGCAAATGGACACTTACAGTTGCATGGAGAGATGCTACACTGTAGGAGTCGAGGAAAGTCCCCATGCAGACAGGGTTGGGGAGTTGGGGATTGACGTTGACACTCTTGAATTTCTGCGCGTGGCCACAGAAATTTGCAGACATGGTCTTGCAGCCGAGGGCCAAGGGTTCTCCATTGAGAATGAAGAGACACATGAAAACATACAGACTCAAACCCCAGACAATACTCTCCGAGACACAACATCAAATGTCTCAAAAGCTGGTAGAGTACCGTCAGAGCAAAGTGTAGGCGACACTGTTCAGTCAGAACCAGAACAGACGACTGCGGGTAAAATTGCAGACCCCATGCAAGCGGCTAAAGATTTGATGTCCACGCCACCTCATGAAGATACGCCACACGCAATGTGGAACGGCCGGGTGTTTAGTAACCGTGATGCATTCAAAAGTACATTGGCCAAGTTTGCAATGTATACAAACTTCTGCTTGAAACCACTAAGGACCAATAGATTTGAAGCGACGACAAGGTGTAGCCATCCTACATGTCCTTGGTGCATCCATGCGTCTATTGTGGAAGCTAGGCCCCAATTTCAAGTTAGGACCTACAACCCTGATCATACATGTTCAGGACCAATGAACATCGTGGAATATCCTCAGGCCACTTCAGGTTTGATTGCGGAATGGATCAAAGAAAGACTTAGAGTACATCAAGACTACAGGCCGAAGGAAATCATGTCAGACTTTCACCGCTAATTTAGCGTAAATATATCCTACAGGAAGGCACATCTTGCGAAGGAAATTGCTATGAAACATATCCGCGGTTCATTCGAGGATTCATACAAGATCCTATCTGATTACCGTCTGGAGCTGAAACGCACAAACCCGGGCACAGTGGACAATTTGTGGACAGAAGATGATCACTCCTTCCAAAGATATTATGTCTGTTTTGGTGCATGTGTTCGATCCTTCAAATCATCAATTAGGCCACTAATCGCCCTAGACGGTACACACCTTCGGGGTAAATACCCGGGAGCATTACTCATTGCGGTCTGTCAGGACGGTGACCATGGGCTTTTTCCGCTAGCTTTTGCTATTGTGGAGTCCGAGTGCTATGCGTCCTGGTCATGGTTTCTAGCATGTCTGGATGTAACACTGGAACATGTTCGTAATCTTACTGTAGTGTCCGATCGAATGAAGGGACTAACCTCCGCATTGATAGACGTACTTCCAACCGCAAAACATTGTTACTGCTGCCGTCACATTTCGCAAAATATCCAAGCGAAATTCAAAAATGATGGAATCGTAATGAAGTTTTGGTGCGCCTCACGTTCAACTCGTGTGTGTGAGTATGACAACTATATGGCAGAAATCAGATCAATTGATGTAGGGGCCCATGATTACATTAATGCGATCGGCCGCCAGCATTGGGCAAACGCATTCATCGAGGGACAACGTTACGACATGCTAACCATGAATATTGCAGAAAGCACAAATAGTTTGTTGAAGGATATTAGGGAGCTACCCATCACACAGCAGATAGAGTCGATACGGGCTAAGCTGATGGATTTTTATCAGAAACGGCGTGAAAAGTCGTTGAACATGAAGACAAGATTCACTCCATATGTAGAAAAGATCATTACACGCGAGGCGGAAGCCTCACGGAAACTCTAGTGTTAGCAAGCGGGGGATTTTGAGTTTCAAGTGGTGTCGCCGGAGTACACTGATGTTGTGCATCTCGATAAAAGGTCATGTACTTGCCGCAAATGGGACCTCCTTGGCATTCCTTGTTCGCACGGCCTATGTGCTATTAACCTCAAGCGATATGATCCGTATGACTTCTATGCGCATTGGTTTTCCAATGACTGCTAGCGCGCAACTTATAATGACGTCATACATGCCACGCGCAATGTAAAGCAGTGGGATCCCAGATCTGACGAGATTGTGTTGCCACCAAGAGCCCGCAGACAGCCAGGAAGGTCGAAGAAATGTCGGATACGAACGGAGGACAGGATGAGGAAACAAGTTACATGCTCACATTGTAAGAAGCGTGGTCATAATAGACAGACATGTAGAGAGCCACCTCCAAGGGGATGAAGCTTACTACCCTCAATCTTTTGATAAGATATATATATATATATATATCTACAAAGTCTATACATGTATTTACAAATACACTGGCTTGGTAAACACGATTTTTTGTGTAAAGGGAGTAGGTTTTTCTTTATATTTTTGGTCTATCTCCCGATAGTTGTGGGGGAAGATAATGTGTATATATTGATGTATAGCCTTAAACCCTTAGAACATCTTCCACATGTTCATTTGTAAATCTTTTGTATACCGGCACCATCCATATGGGTCATTTGTTATATCTCAATATTAATGATTACCATTTTCTATGGCCATTTGTTACAGATTTCCTCATACTGATTTTCCTTATTTCTCCCCTTAGTTTTGTTACTACGGATATATAATTCCTTGAGAATAAAATGATTGGTTCTCTTGAACAAAAAATGCTCTAAGTCTCCGGACACATTTACAACCTGTTTCACAATGTATTGTGTGTGAGTCAGCCTCTGGATATATTTCAAGTAGGAAGATTCATAATCCAAGTGCTACAGTTTTCTATTTTGTTTGCTTTGTTTCATTTAAAACTTGAGTTGTTCATGTCTCAAATTTTGGCCTTCTGTCAGTTGATTGATGTGTCATATGTGCCGTAACTTCTATTGAGGCGGTGAGCTGTCCACAATGATTGCACATGTGAAGTGGTTATCGGATAGTGGCTATAGAAAGATCAAGCATATCGGACAATGGAATTCCGGAAATTAAAGCCCATAAAGGCCCAAAGAAAGACCTGTTTAATGCAATTGGTGAGAATATCCGGTTATGGCTTACCACCAGCTACCAAAACTGGAAATTAAAAACTTGATCACCCCACCTTAACGTTGAAGTAAATAGAGTCCCCCACCTCCACTTGTATCTGGACTTCCAAAAACTGTCTCGGTGTTTTTGATGATCATATGCATACATGTATGTTTCATTTGCTGGCATGAAGCAACTTCATTATGATAGATGTCGAAGTTTTATATTCATTACAATCCATGCAATCAGACCAGGGTACAAAACAAAATGATCACTACAAAATACATTATAGTTTTGGAGCTAATAATACCCACTGGTCTGAAAACCAAAAGTATTAAACCAAAAGGATGTCATTAAAGTCAACTGATGACGGTCAACTAAAAGTCCATTGCGAGCCTTTCGGCGGCACTAGGACAAAACACCAACAGCAGAAAATGGTCAAACAGTCGCGGTGCAAAAGATCGAGGAGTTGGGCAAAACTCTGACGTATCTCGTCGAACCCTTCATTCACTCACATTTCCAAACGCGTGAGCCGCGTGTTCAACTCATGAACCGTCCCCTCATCTACGTGTTCATCTCCTGATCCTGCATCCGAATCTCCACCTACGGACTGGCCTATCCCTGGATGATCAGCTCCAGAGGGTCCAGCTACATCTCCCTCAACATCGCCATCCAACTCAACACTCGGAATGTGTGACCTGGACTTATCAAGGGTGAATCGATCAATCTTCTGCTTTGGAATTATAATGTCTTCATTCGATTCGGGCAGCTGACCCATGTCCTGAAGTATCTTTGATACGATCCCGGGGAATGGAAGAGTTGTATTATGAGGTGCAGTCTGTACCTTTGCCACTCCCCGAAACACCGCGAGAGGAATGTCAACTTTCCTTTGAGTCCCGATGCAGTATAGGAGATACCCATCCTCCTTTGTGACCTTTTTGCTGACTTTGGGGCTGACATTGTGACGGATGAAGATATTGAGCAATCGATAAGAGTCGCTAAGCTTGTTCTGTGATATGTCACCGCCAATCCAGGTGATAGGCCTGCCGGTGATTTTCTTGGCTACCGTATTGTAATTAATCCGACGGTTGCCCTCAATCGGGAAGTGTGCGCCTTCAACGCGATTAATTTCTGGCACTTGACTTAGGAGATCAGGTGTAATCTCAAGCTCATGTCCTCGAACAAATGTCTTGAACGAGGTGTTTGACAGTTCATGCATGTTAGAGTAGAACTCTCTGACCCAATTGACCACTATCTGGTAGTCAATATCATACAGTGTCCACCACTCTCTCTCGCGCATCCAATACGCAAAATCAAGGTCGTCCAGCTCATTGTACATGACAATTCTTTCCGGCACAACTGAATGATGCTGGAACTTGTGCATGTAGGCAATCTGTCCATCCTCACTTAGAAACCGAGACTGATCGTAGGAAGGCCGGGTGACAGTTCTTTTCTTTTTTGGAGCCATACGAAGTAGCAGAACCTACAACAAGATAAGTTTTAGAACTGGCACAAGAAGGTTAATAAACTTCAAAGAGAATCCAACAATAAGATGAGAGCCATCGTAAGTGTCGGAGTGATTCTGACAATTGCTGACAGTCTCATTTGCAATTCATATACAATGCTGACACAGATGTAAAAAAGGAACAATGCCGTTGTCATCGTCATGATCATGATCATCATATAGCCTTATCTATCTATCTTGGGTCAGCTTAATTAGTTATACTACATGACTCAGAAACAAGACATTGACATAAATCCTATATTTCAAACTTAAGTACAAGAAAGTGAGATTTCTCTCTAGTGTGTGACATGAAATATAAAAGTGCAAATAAGGAAAGGAATGATAGTAATAAAGAAAGACATAAAGGTAAGACATTTCCAAAAGCAACGTTTAATTTCTCAAACACATCCCCCTATGAAGCACAAAATGATATGGGTGTCCCCCATACTATATCTCTTTGGTGTTGTGTCATGTTAGTATAGAGTAATCAATTCTGCATCAAATCCTCTGTTGATTCCGTTGTCGTTGCAGCCTTGTCTCATCTAATAAAGGTCAGATTTGTGAGTTTTTATTTTCCACTCAATTTAATTTAAAATCATTTCCTTTGCAACACCACTACTTCATCCAAGGTTGCTAACTATGGGTCCACATGTATATGAAGAGTGCCTATTATGAAAAGGGTTCCATTATGGTGGTCTTCTCTTGCCTAGTGGTAATTATAGACTCTAATGTTGCCAAGTTTTACAATTTGAGATCCATTAAGAATCTTTCAAATTTCTTTGACTGAAAAGTTAACTGCGGAGAGTCATTCCACTAATGCTTGCAAATGGAAATCAAAGAGTGGAACTAGTCCATACTAGTTTAAAGCTCCTTCATCAAGTGTCCGATCACCATTACAGTACCAGGGGAAGAAGCTATTGTTAATTTACATGATTGAACAAGGGCAGTTGATTGCCAAGAAATTATATATATATATATATATATAAACAAATGATTGATGGGCAGCTGAAGCAGGGCACATGACAATCTACATCAAACAGTCTTTGAACTTCCCAGAATCCACACATTTCTACCCTATGTTTATAGTCCAATATTTTATTTGCACCCAGCTCAGCATTTTATATAATACCAAAGCTTCAACATTACAGTACGTGTACAACTAGAAAAAGGAATAAATGGTAAACAAAAATAATATAGAGCAACAACCCAGTAGATTGTATCAACTTGGATTGTGCCTCCAACTCATCACAAACAATCAATTTTATACCAAATTACAAAATTCCATTTACCTTATCCGAATGCATAACAAAACAGGTTTTATAAATAAAAAAGATGGAGGAAACAAGATGGGGGATTGGGTTGTCTCTAGACAGAGAGGAGAAAGAAAAATTCTCCAATCAAGACTCCAGTTTGGAGGAACAAAATAGTTGTTGGGGTTTTACAGAGCCCTGAACCTGAACCTCAGCAAAGATAAGTGTGCCCAACATTGGTGATCCATTCCATTTCCAGGCCATTGATCTGATGGGTCCCACATTCAACAGAACATGACCCAGATATCTCCAAGGCAATAAGATTAGCTGAAGACAATAGCATTGTTGTATTCCTCTCTCTCCCTCTCAACCCACATCAAAGGCTACAATGTTCCAATCAGTAAAAGTGTTTGAACCCATCAGATCAACCATGTAAAAGGAAGAAGTATCATTGAACAAAATGGGGAATTTGATGAAGAAAAGGATTGGGAAAAAAGGAAACAGGGTACATAATTAAAGGGGAATATATAGACGATCAGCCATACCTTTGTAAATGGTTGCTTATGGCTCTGCAACTATACTGGAGGAAGAGGGGCAGACGAAGTATCTTTCTTCTAGGGTTTTCTTGCAACTGTGAATGCATAGGAATGAGGGAGGGTCGTTCTTACATGGTCTATATCACTAGAAGTCTGGGCTGTCTTCAAAGGGCCCATCATGGATTAAGAACAAGAGGTTCGAACTCTCGGGCCCAAAGGTTCGAACCTTCCGGTCCTCTGGAATTTGGCCCAGGATTGTTTCATTTGGAAGGTTCGAACCCTCATATCGAAGGTTCGAACCTCTCGGCCCTCTGTGATTTGGCCCAGGAGTGGGAGATTTGAAAGGTTCGAACCCTCTACATGAGGGTTCGAACCTTGGCCCCCTCTGGAAAATGGCCTGAGGAGTGCATTTTTCAAGGGTTCGAACCCTCATGAGGAGGGTTCGAACCTTGGCCCCCTCTGGAAAATGGCCTGAGGAGTGCATTTTTCAAGGGTTTGAACCCTCATGAGGAGGGTTCGAACCTTGGCCCCCTCTGGAATTTGGCCTGAGGAGTGCATTTTTCAAGGGTTCGAACCCTCATGAGGATGGTTCGAACCTTGGCCACCTCTGGAATTTGGCCTGAGGAGTGCATTTTTCAAGGGTTTGAACCCTCATGAGGAGGGTTGGAACCTTGGCCCCCTCTGGAATTTGGCCCAGGAGTGGGAGATTTGAAAGGTTCGAACCCTCTACATGAGGGTTCAAACCTTGGCCCCCTCTGGAAAATGGCCTGAGGAGTGCATTTTTCAAGGGTTCGAACCCTCATGAGGAGGGTTCGAACCTTGGTCCCCTCTGGAAAATGGCCTGAGGAGTGCATTTTTTAGCCCCCTCTGGAATTTGGCCTGAGGAGTGCATTTTTCAAGGGTTCAAACCCTCTACATGATGGGTTCGAACCTTCCCTCCCTCTGGAAAATGTCCTGACGAGTGCCTCATAGAAGGGTTCGAACCCTCAGGATGAGGGTTCGAACCTTAGCCCCCTCTGGACAATGGCCTGCGCCCATTTTTCAAGGGTTCGAACCTTGGCCCCCTCTGGTAGTTGGCCCAGGATTGTGAGGTTCTAAAGCGTCGAACCCTCTTCACTCGCAATAGTTAAAATTGAAGGTCCGAACCCTCTGTGTTGCATGGAATTTGAAACAGGTTTGTCAGAGGGAAGGTACCCTGCAGATTGGGTGTGGCCCGTTCTTGCGTGTAGCTTTTCATGTCCTACCATGCTTATCCGGCAACAACGTAGGGGTGATCTATGTATTGAGATTCAAATTTAATGGATATGGCCATCTTTGATAGCAAAAAAATTACATTTTGCTGATTTTACAGAGACGATATCGTTACCAACCCTCATAGTTCTTCGTCTCATATTCGTTGCACAGTAAGTCGTTTGCATCGTAGTCTTGATGTGATATTAATTATTGGATGGTTCGAAGGTTTTATTTCTAAAGTTCTGATCATCTTCTTGTGTTATACAATTACAATCACTACCTTCGTCAACCACATGAAAATGCAGACGCATAATACATAAAACTCGATGAGAACACAAGTTTCGTGACGCTTCTAAAACCAAACAATCTAATTAAAGATCCATACACCTCTCATATCTAAAGAGAAGTAGCTACTATTTTAAAATCATAGTTCTCCATCTTCGAATATATTGATCAAAGACTGACAAGGTGCATGTCATGGAACGAGCCCTTTTGCACGCATCTCATTGTTCGCTAGTCCAATGTTATCAACCCCTGCTTGATATATGGTACATGTCATTTGGTGTTCAATAGGCCACAACCATGCCCAGAGATGGAGCCTTGATGGTGAGAACCCTTCGTGTAATATATACCTCTAGGAAATTCAAAAAGCATGAACTAATCCAATACTTCAAGTCAGAACTGAAGGATATATAACCCATAAGAGGTTGGAAAAAAGTATATTATTTTCATTCACATAAAAAGAAAGGAAACCATTCTCGATGAGTAAAAGAAGTTATTTCAATGTACATGACATTTTAGGCTTTTAGCCTTATAGTAAAGTTATTTCAATGTACATGACATTTTAGGCTGTTAAAAAGCAAAAGATCATTTTTTGTTTCAATTATCCACTGTCAGTAGCAAAATCTCATTTTCATGCATATAAAGAGAATTACAACTCCTCTGTTGAATGCCAACTAGGCTGCAAGTCATCATACCAGTACATAGCAGTTATTAGGAAGTTAGCGACACAGGACATAGATCATACCATGTACATCTTATTTGAAGAGCATATGCATAATCAAAATTCACATGTATTAATTGGAAAACATTATTTACACGAGCAGTCAGTATGATACTTCCAAAAAATTCATTAAATATAATACACAGAGTCCGAGGGAAGCATAGATATAGTCGATTTTCAATGTGTTTTCTCTTCCCTGGTGTGTGTCCGGTCACTACAGACCAGTAAACGTCCTTCATCAATGAATGGGATTTGCATCAACAATTTGTCCGCATGAGGATATAGTCGTGGAATTATCCATCTTTCCATCCAAGCCATTATCGGTCACAGATAGTCTTTCAATCTCTGGGATATCGCAAAGCCGAGTCTATCTTCAAAGTCGACTTTTTTATGTTAAAGGTAGAAGCTGAATCATTGTCACCCATTCGAAAATGTTGTCTTGTACATATAGGTCATTGCTGGATTCTGACCATTCCACCACCATTTAGCAGTTACCTATACACAAGAAAATCACAATACAGTTTCAGCCCAACATAAAAATTTTTAAAACTATAACTAATGGAGCAATTAAACGGTAACAAGCTTCGTTCGTACAGTATCATGGAATTAAACGGACAGAAATACTTGGATCAAAACCGGAATTCTTGAAACCCGAATCAATTTACGTCCTATCAACACGTAAGGTCCACATTACAATCAGAAGGGAGACATTCAAATCACCGGGGGGGGCGAAAATTTGTTTGAAGTAAAATTTTATGCATGACGATATCGTTACGTTTTTTTTGTAGCATTTCATTTTTTGTTGCCTTCGGGCAGAGGGAATGAACATGACTTCCTTAATGAGACACAAATGCGATGGAAAAGGGTAACAAAATGATGATACTACAACAACGATATCGTTACATACCTTTGTACCTTCATAATCAAATCTTGACATCAATGAAGTCCGTGGCAGAACAATAAAAGTGTATTATCTACAGGTTAGGTCCAACCATTCCTCCGTGATAGCCTCAATCTTACATGTTACGCATCAGATTGGTCAGGATCAGAACCGTCGGGACGTCGATGCGTCCAATGCGTATATTGGTCAACGTAGAGGTCAGAGACAATCTTCGCACGAAAGTAGTACATATCACCCTTAGTGAACTCCATCAGCAGACCTAATGCAATGTGATGTGCGTACGCCATGACAAAAATTCCACAGTCAACGCTGTGATTACAATAAATTCGAATTAGAATATGATGGTAATTCAATACATGGCTGTATGAGCTTGTATGTAAGACATAATGCACGCAGAGTTGGTGGAATTGGTGTAAAATTCAACCTATTCGACTGCATTGGGCAGGCCATCTGGTGTTTTGTCCATACAATTGGATCACTCCACCCGAATTGCATAAAGCGTTCGACGATCCAGTCAATCTGTAGCACATAGGTACGTCCCACCGCCTATTAATTGTAAAGGTAATACAATGGTTGAATAACAATTTTGATTGTTAAACGAGACTGATAGTACTTACATAGCGTACATCGAACGTGTAATCTCCTTCTCGATTCAGGCTGTTATAGTACTCCCATCGCCGTCCACCAACCCTACCAACAATTAGGAAGAAGTGATGGTTGTTCCATATTGGGAAGAACATGAACTCCTTCTCCGTCATGTTTTCAAGCATTGCTAGCACAAATGAATTTTGAATGTGCTTCTCGCTTGCTTGGGCATGCACGTACCAATCCTGAATGTAAACTACTTTCATCGTTAGTTATGACCGAAAGGAGGAAAGGTCACCAAGTACCAGTTCCCATAAATTTAATGTCCAGACGTTGATGTCACTTACGGATAGAGCACATTCAAAAAAATACGACGATGCAGCCTGCTTCTTTATTATCTGAAACCAAGAATGCATGGTCTGCAAGAATGGAAAAAAATGCGAGTTTCAGTGATGGAACAAAACAACATGACTATGCGTTCTCACGAATAGAAAATGCAAAATTACTATGAGCCAGGAATTACTAACCCAATTTTCCATCCATGCACCCTTCAACAAATCTTTCATGATATCGGCAGTTACAAGCGTGCAGAACTCCCGTAACTTTGCATTTCTGAAATGGTGCAGCATTGCGATAGGTTAAGTAAAAACATAAACAAGAATAATGCATTTAAGTGTGATGGAATGTTGGTCATACCCCTCCCTATCTGCATATTCATTCCGGAAAATGGTGAGGATATCATGCTCCTCCATCGTGAGCTTATACTTCGGATTTCTCATCCACGCTCCGGTATTGTAGTCAGCCATCCATACAGGGGGCTTCGGATCTATAAAGCGTGCCTTGACGTTTAGGATCATAGAGGAGATCTCGCTAAATGGGGAATCAGTTACTCCAAATTTGGGTTGAACCGGAGGTGTACTGTCCAGTTCGGGCACTGTCCATGGCATGGAAGTGAAAGGACTCTTGGAGAAGGATGTAGCACTGCTGCCATGGCTAGCCACTCTAATTGGAGATTTTGGACTCTGGTGCACATGGATGAATCTGGGAGATCTTCTGGGTGATAACGATATGGGACTTGAAGGCGATTCGGAAATGACGGGCCCCTTTGGACTAATGGGTTTGGGCAAATCTGATGCTTTTGCAGCCTTTTCAACTAATCGTTTGGATCTTTTGGGGGGTTTTGAACCCAATGGAATGCTGGTACCGGATGGGGTGGAGGAAAACTGAGCGACTTTGCCCACGCTTTTCCGTTTCTTCAGACCAAGTCCTGCAGGAGCTTCTGCGGGGTCTCCTTTGCCACTCTATTAAAATAGACGCATGAAAAATGAGTACATAACTTAATGGAATATACAGGCGATGAGGATTTAAATCATACCTTTAGGGATGGCTCTTTGAATCCCACATTGTCCACGTCGTCTAAGTTAGCTGGCACACGATCAGACAAACACGCATCTTTTAACATCAACACATCGGCTCTCACGGCCTCGATGGAATTTGAGAAATCTCGCACGGATTTTTCTTCTAATTGAGCCGCATCGCCACATGATGCCAATAATTTATAGCTAAACTTTAGGATCTATGTTAGGCAATATGAAGATAGCAAAGGATTTAGTCTGACATGGCAAAAAATGGAGGTCTAGACTTCCGTTTGGGGAGTTAGCAAAGAAAGTTGAGGAATTTACTTGAGATTGGATGGAGTTTAGGTTGAGTCCAAATCCGGAAGTTGGATGGCCGATGCGAAGTAGAGTGATGCCTCTATACCACTGGAAGTACGCATCCGTATGCGGGCCAGCATCGTCATCCTCTCCGTAAGTGATTGCATCCATCCTTTTATTCCAAACACCAGCATAAATGGCTCGTATTTTTTCACGTTGATTCTCACCTATTGGGACCATTTCATTACGTGGGAATGGCCTATAGAAGCTGGGGGGCACAACCTGCTGTAAACCAAACTGTTTCATTACTCTCTCTGGATTGTGTCGCTCCACAATCCAAAAGGAAATCAGGGCCGTGTTGGACCGGAAGAGAGGGACATCTGCATCGTCGATGTAGTCCTGGATGTTTTCATAATCTCGATATGGAAGCCAATTGAACTTGCAGGAATAACAATTCATAGTTAAATCCATTCACTGTGTTTATAAAAAGTAAGAAAGGGACCACAATAAAGACAGTTGAATAAAGTAACAGCCTGATTCGACCCCAGATTTGAAATCAATGAGTCCATACAAATTACCAATATAATATCATAATTTAATACTTACGGCATCGACTTACATAATATCGAGGTGTCGTCTGGCATCCTCAACTCTTGTCTGGAAATGATGGGTACGCAATCTGTTGTACCAGGTTAAGAGAAGAGGGAACTCGACATCGTGTCCCAATCAGCCCTCCGACGGATCGGCTTGCCAATTGTCATGCGTGAGTATGACCATACCTGACCACTTGTAGGAAAATGATGGTTCCAGTTAGAGAATTAATAAAACATTAAGTAATCATAATTCATGCAGATCACACACTAAGTTAATCACCTGCAGTAGTTTTAGAGGACCGGTAATTGTTTTGACGACTTTTCCTTTTTTCTGTAGCAAAGATACTTTGGAAAGGGCCCTGTATAGATTTGCCAGGCATGCAGCTTCCCAAGATCGACTTTCAAAACGTATAAATAATTCGAGGATGTGGGCTGGAGCCTTAGTGCCCAAAGAGGTCCAAAAAATCTGACCGGCAACTAGACAAAATAGAAATGCACTTGTCCGCCGGACGTCTTGATCTCTCGGTATGCTCTTAGGCTCCAACCCAAAATTATCTCTCAACCAAGTGAACTTGATCTACACTCCATAGCAGTCATAGTTCACGTCCGGTGCCACACCCAACAGCTCTTCGCATAATTTAGCCATGGTCAAGGGGGAAGAGAATGTGCGTCCATTAACAGGGTGTCCATCAGTGGGGAGACCATATATGTACGCTACATCCTCCAAGGTAACAGTGGCCTCCCCACTGTTAAGGTGGAAGGTGTTTGTCTCCGGCCTCCACCGCTCAACCAAGGCAGTTATTAGACCATGATCGAGCTCTATTTTTTTCATCTTCGCTAGGTGATGTAGCCCGGTCTGACCTATTAGCTCCCACATACGATCATTGATTTCCCAGCTATCGGAATTTGGCGTGGGAATGCATCGCAGTGGACCGGCTTCCTGTAATAATTAAATCACGAGGAAATTATACACTTATAGTTATGTGGTGATGATTGTTAGGACAATATATTAAATTGAGCGAAATTTCAATATATGCTCACCTTGTCGTGCCAGACTCGCTCTGATATATGGTTATCTTGATCGTATAAAATGGACTTGTCCAGAGGACCGGGGTTTAGATTGTCCATATATAATCTATAACAAGTTTAAAGTTAGCATAATGTACACCAAATCAAGTTGATAGACTAAAATGAGGTTTCTAATAGACACAACCGATACTTGTCAATCAAAAATATTATAGAGGTATAATTCATGGATTGAGTTATGTGACCGCAATTGTAACAATATCGATAAAACCACATATAGTTAATCGACAATTTCATTTTCCTCGAGTAGTAAGTAATGATATACTCAATATTGAGATGCATAGACATTGAGAATATATATATAACGATCTCAATCATAATGTAGTTGACAAAGTTCCGCGACAACGAATTCTTTGTGCTGATTTCCATATTACTCAACCCATATTTATCTGCCAATAAGTTTATAATGAAACCTGTAGAGTTTTCTCATTATATAACAGTGCATATATAATCAATAAGAATGAAAAAGTTCATAACTTTCAGTCGTGTGTATATTTATTATGCCAAAAATCCCAGAAGATTGGACAGTGTGGATGTGTTAGTGTTAACCTATTTGGGACATGCAATTTCATCTTTGATTTCATTTATGCTCTCGTTTATTTTTGAATTTTTTTTAATAACACTTATTTTGGCTTGTTATTTCCATTTTATTGTTTGTTTTCGGTTGCATTGTGGATTCAGCGAAGAATACTGAGTAGTGGAAAAACTCTAGATCTCTACTTGGTGTCCAAGCTGTGCATCAAACAATTTCCGAGTGCTTCAGGGGGTATCAAAGAGAAAGATCTTGCAGTTGGAGACCAACTAAGATTCCCCTCAAAGCATTCGAGAATGATGCTAAGTGTGGTAGACGAAGATACATAAAAGATTATTAAAGTGACAATAACATTAATCTAAAAAAATATAGCCTTAAAACCAACTGATGTAGGCATGAGTATCAATGAAACCTGATCTCAATCAATGAGATATAGCCTTAAACCAGGGAGTATAATGAGCCCACACAAGATCAAGACTCCTGCAACCACTGAGGATCGGAGTCCCTAGGTCTCTTTCAATCCATACAGGGCACACACACCCAAGAAAGAGAATAACATGTAATAGTCCACGCCGAAAGATAAATAAATAAAATAAATTATATTTAGATTGATTGAGGATACCGGAACCTCTACTTGGATCATTCGAGGGAACCTTAAACCACCAATTTTATTACCCAATCAATTGAAAATCTTTCTACATGCCTGACAACATTTCTATCACTAAGGGCATGTTTGTGTAACAATTTTTATGGATGGTTTTCCACAGAAAACCCATTTTTCATGCATTTGGTGCGGAACAATTCCACGGAAACACTTTTTTGCCACGTCAGCATTTTCCTTTCTAAGGCTGGAAATGGATTTCCTATGGGGGCATCAAACTTCCATTTCTTCATAAAACTTGCCCCACCTTTATTATCTCATTTCCTCTCTCATTTCTCCATCTGAAACGCACGAACCCTACCATTTCTCTTGGACAACTGCAACATCTTCCCCACGTGTCCCCTTCCCTTCATCGACTGCAAGGTCTCTCTCTCTCTCTCTCTCTCTCTCTCTCTGTGCAATGGCTCCCCATCCATCTTTTTCAACGACCAACCAGCACCCCCCTCACCCCCATGGTTCCCTATTGCGACGGCCCCCCACCCCTCTCTCCTTCTCTGTCTTTCTCTGTATGTGCTACGAGAATCAGGTCAGCTGGTATCAGGGAATCTCGCTCCCTCATTTTTTGTTATTTTGTTTTTGTTTGTGTATGTGTGGGTAACATGGGGTGGGGGTGTCTAAAGAATTGGTTTTCTATCTGTTTCACATGTAAGTTGTAATGGCTGGATGCTCGGTCTGGGCTTCCACAAATTGACCGATTGAAGAGTAAATGCCCGTATTTGATTAATAGAATAAAAGAAAAAACACATGCTTAAGAATCGAAATTGCACACTAATGTCCCCACTTATGCTGCGATTACTGGTGAGTTGAGGCAGGTCAACCATATGGTGAGTTGAGGCAAGTCAACCATTTAACCCAAACCTGCTGTCGTCCTTATTCATGAAAATGACGAATTAATGAGAATATGGAACCCCCAAGAGGAGTTCATCTCAAATCTACAAGTCAGCAGTGATTATCTAAAGTGAATGGCATGCCATCTCGTAGGACCATCCAAATGAACCTAGAGCTACTTCTTTCTATCTGATTGGTTGGCAATATAAAAAAGAAATGGTTTTTTCCTTGGAAAAATTGCTGCACCAAACAAGAGAAATTAGTTTTCTTCAAGGAATCTGGAGCCACACCAAACAACATTAGCACCAATTCATAAAGGAAAGAAAATCCGCACCAAACATGAACATGTATACTTGCACGGAACTCCTTTTCCATGTTTTCATTCCCATGGACTATGCAGACGTGGCAATTTTCTCTTTCCATGGAAATGGTGCGTACACAACGTGACCTAAAGGAAAATAACTAAATGAAGAACATAGCTAATAGATAAGATAGTTTTGAAATTTAAAAAGATGAGATGAGGTTTAGATGAGAGGATTATTACAGTCCACCCCACTTAAAACCAACCTTCCCCTCAAGGTTCAAAATCTCTAAAACACTCTCAGAGTTGTGGAGCAACAAAGAGCAAACTGCCTTCTGGGTCAACACCAAAAGGATAAGGACAGACCGTTTTAGTAATTGCAGAAGTGCTGCATCATCCATCTTAGACTAATCAAACTTTATCAAGCTTGTTAGGATGTCAACATTTGTAATCATAGCATGAAGTTCGTAGTTGAGTCAACTTAAACAATCTAAGTACACGAAGCAAGTTTATAGGAGTTGCTTGAATCCATCAATTTGACAACTGGTTGCGGTACAGTTTCTTGAGCATTTCAATACATCATCATCATTTTCAAAAAAAAATTGAAGGAGATTGCAGGCTCAAAATTGACTGCATCAATAGTCAGTTCTAACCTTCACTCTTCTTCATCTTCGGGGTCAACTGCCTCCTCCTTTGTCCATTGCCTTCCATATAAGTGAATTGATGTTTGGGCCACTTATTTATTGGCTCTAGAGTCTAGAGTCAAAAGCTCAAATGTAGTTTGAGGGTAGGTTGAGAGGATAGAGGAGCATCATGCATCTGAGAAGCAGATACTACACTAAGACCCAAACGTGAAGCAAAATAGTTGGGAGAGGTGTTAATTTCTTCTTTAAGTGGGAGCCCCTTTATAAGCCAACCATATATATATATATATATATATATTGTCAAACAGTAAGACTAACAGTATGGCATCGAAAAGTGACTTTGGACATCAATGCGCAATTCACTCTTAACTCTTAAGGCCTTCAACAAATGCGCTCACTAATTTGTGTCATGGAATATCGATGATTTGACTAAAAACTCATTCAAACTCAACTTGCTATTTTTGCAGCAAACCAGTTTGTTTGAGTTACATTAATTGAATAAAAAAATCTTCAAATGTTGGTCCGGACTAAGTGAGCAGTACTTCCATGAATGCCCCTTGCTTTTTCATGACACTGTAAATAAATCAAAGGGATATTTACCAAAAAAATCCCACTAAACATGGTAATCACAACTGAAGACCCCAAATTTTTATAATATCAGCAGAGGTCCTCCCACCCAAATCCCAATTTTTCATTCCCGTTTTGTCCATGTTTAGTTGATGTCAATAAAACCCTACATCCTGAAATGGGCACTTGACTAGAAAAAGAAGGAAACAAAGAGAAGAAGAATAAAACGTAGGGGAGCCTCATCCTTCTACATCCACCATCAAAATTCATGATTTTTCAAGTGCATTCAATGAACCCATGCCTTCATTATCCTCTACCAACCCTAGATCATCTTCTCCATTCATCTCCATCTTTTCATCTTCTCCATTCAACACCCGATTTTCTCACATATTTTCATCATCTCCATTCACATCCTTCCATTTCGTCTTCTTCAATACCAAATGGAACAAAAGAAAATACAGGTTTCATGCCAATTTATTTGGTAAACTTCTCGTGATTCTAATCAAATAGTTGTGTGAATGGAATGGTAACGATTTCGTTAGAATAATTTAATATTTACTCTTTCATTCTGTTTTTCAACTAGTAAATAATGAGTCGCATTGTATTGAGATGCATCAACCGTGATAACGATAGAAAGTCATCAATTTATAATTATTTTTCCAAATTATCGTGTTAACGATATCGTTATCATGGATTTCAGTTTCTTTGTTCGTTTTGCATCTCCGGCAACATATTGGCACTAAGTTTATGATGACGTGCAAAAAGTATGTGTACATGTAAGTCATTAATTGACTCCCGTAAAACAAACAAAATTTCATTCATAAACCATACAGTAACCAAGCGAGATTAACTGTATCTTTGGAGAGCGCATTAAACCATATATGACAAGACAGAAAAGTATGGTGTTAGGTTGCAGACACCGTACGGTATGTGACCATTGGTAAAACATGCATTAATTGAAATCCGTGTGTTAAAGTCGGACATATCTCACCCTATCCTTGTGGCTGTACGTGAGCAAACGTAATGGAGTTTAGTGAGGTAAGGATTAATTTGAATAAAAAATTAAATATAAGTTAGGGTATTATGTTTTTAGTTGTTTATTATGGAAGATTTAGGACTATTGTTAGTCATTGTTGAGTTGTCTTGTCTTTTTATTCGACAAATGAGGTTAATTTTTTATCTTCTTATTCCAAATAAGGTGGGAATTCTTGAATTAAATAACCTTTTCGTGGGCTCTCAACTTGTGAAAAGGGGGCTTTATCTTAATTGATTAAATTACTAGAGTTGCCAAACAAGATCGGGGGGGAGGGACTAGGCCAACCCTTGCCGGCGAATGAATGGGCCAAATTCGTAAAAGGGCCAAAGGGACTAGGACCTTACCTGGCCCTAGGATGTTAGGTTTGGGTTTCGAGTGTTAGCCTATCATTAACCCCTTATATAATCGAGCTCAAACTGTCAAGGTAATGCAACAATCACTGTGGTGGTATATAGAAGTCTTACTTTAATACTCCCTCCTTGAATAGTGGGATCGATGTGGACCTAATTTTTTGTCTAAGAGAACACAACAATTGATGGAGTTGGTGAATCTTATCTTTTAACTCCCCATATTTATGGCCTTGGACATTCATGAATGACACAGTTGGATCACACTTAAAACTCTCCAAATGCGGACACACACTAAAAAAAAAAAAAAAAAAAAACGACAGATTTGAAACCAGACATGCTCTAAAGTGTCTGTTACGGCTCAACTAAGAGTGTGTTGGCATAAGGGTTGACATATATTGAAATGTTATCTATTGGAACTAGATCTTTTGTTCATTCATTTCACTTTTACAAGAATTGATAGCACAATAAAACATGCTAACCAAAGGAATGTCCATACATTGCCAATTAAACATCTATACACTATAAAAATAGATATAAAGAAGAAAAATAATTAATGATCAATGCAGATGGGAACTAAGCAAAAATTTTAGGACTCTGATTGAACAACTGGGCAATCTCCGGAGAGGGAGAGAATTATATCAAATAGGTTACGAATAAAAAGCTAAATGAATTGAACTAAATCATTATATTTTCATCAATAATCAAAAGAAAACATCATGCCTTTGCAGAATAATTAACGTTAGACAGTTTAGAAACATATCAGATGCATGTTTACATTATACACAGAAGTATAATTTCTATAAAGAAAAGAAAAGAATAAAAAACCTTGACAATAGCAACTGTTTCAAGAATCCAGAAGAGCAGTAGAAGTAATCTATCTCTGGTTATAAGCGAGGTTCCTCAGCTGCCTCCCAATGGACTAATCCCTCAACAACCTCTCTATTTGTATGATGATTTTGGGAGTTCTGGAGAGCACCCGCCCAACATAATTATAATAGGTTCCAAATATAAGAGGTTGGAAATAAGAGAGGTTTTCAACAGTTATAAAAACGGTTGTAGAAACTGAAAATGATTTGAAGAAACCACTTATACTTGCAACCTCTTGCTCCAAGCAAGAGGATCGAAATGAGAGGTTTCTGCAAATACCCAAACAAAATCCCCTCTCTAGTACAACACAGTTCCAACAGTCTTAGAAACTGAAAATGAAAACAAAACAAGAAAATAAACCATGTGGAAGAGAAAAGAACAGACAAAATCACCTTCAAAGAAATCTCGAATGGAAGATGACGCTGCAATAGTCGTTGGGGCTCCTCTGGCCAGTGTTTCTTAGTCAGCAGGGAGCAGAGGGGAGAGTAAGGGCGCAGGATGAGGGAAGAGAGTGGAGGGAGCAGAAGACAGAGGGAAAAGGCGGGAGAGTAGAAAATTTGGGGAAGAGGCTGAGGACGAAATTGTTCGAATGAATGAGGGGTGGGTTTAGGTTTAATTCGATGACGATTTCATCCGCAAAAACAGGGGTAAAATAGTCCAAAAACGTCAGTACGAACACCAAAGTCGGAAAATACGTGTATTTGTGATTAAAATGGCGAAATACGTGTTTAAGAACACTTTTCTTGTAAAATTCCCAAAAAACTAAAAGCAAAACTCACTTTAACAACTGTTAAAAAAAAAGACTTAATGATTGGAAAGGGATTATCCATTACTAGGGCTGTCAATGGCTGGGCCTAGGTTTGTGCTAACCCTATCCTCAATATATACAAGGCCGGGCCTTGGCGGGCCAAAGCGCCCTCAGAGGACCTACACTACCTAGGCCTTTACCCTACCCTCGAGGGCTAGGGCCAGACCAGGGAAAGGGACATGGCCTTAAAAAACAAAAGCTATTATTATTTTTATATTAGTATCAAGAATCGAGTGACGACCGAGCGTTATCTTTTCTAACCTCAATCACGAAGGAACCATTAAGAAAGCATTTTGAGAATATAAGGTGTCTCTAAAAGCTTTCTTTTATCGGACAAAGTCATACGTGCTTTGATGACTTGGGTCCTAGACAAACGATTTTATTTATTTTGTCAAAGAAGGAAAATGGTTAAAGAGTCTAATCTATTTTATACATTTCATAGAAATTGTAACATATGAAACCATTCCAAGAGTGTCTTATCTTTAAATTTTTTTAACTATTTAGACTCACATACATTTTATCAATTGGTATTATTTTCAATTTAACAATGATATGACTATTAAGTGTTATTGGATTTCAGTTATAAAAATAAACGCACTTCATAAATATTATTAATTTAGAATTTTAAAAATTGAGCATCTTAATTATCTAATTAAAATAATATTTGGATCAATCCATATCCTTAATGCAGATAGAAACTACCTCTATGAATTGGTTGGCATCCGAACTAAATCTATAGAGGAAAAGGTGTATCCTTATTAATAGGAAGGAGTACACCCCCTTTTGTACTAACATGTTTATATAAAAATAATATAAAAAGCCTAAATAAGTATAAATAAAACTAGAAGAGAAAGGGATTAGAAGCAACCATGCATTGCTTATGTATTAAGTACAATCCGTACCTTAAATAATTGAATACGGATGAAATGAAACAAATATATGTATGTATTTTTAGGATATATTGTAATGGATAGGCGAGTATGAAATTGCCTTCATATCCTCCTTTTATTACTACTAAGTGATTGTGATAAGAGCATTTTATTATATATTTACATATATAAATATAGGAGATGCTCCTATGGCATTGGATATGGATGTAAAAGCCCCTATCCTTACTCTCACAGTACCGTGAGAGTAAATCTCAAAAGAGCATCTCTCTATAAATATATATTATATAAAATAAATAAAAGTAGGAGGCCAGGGCCAATGTCAGGCCAGGCCGGGCACTACCGTTCAAGCTCCCTAAAAAATTAGTCCAAACTTGGCCCATGGGGCTTTTTCTTAAAAACAAAAGCCCTATTTTAAGGGCGTTTTGAGGGCCGGGCTAGCCAGTCTTCCTTATCTCAAGGCCAAATTGACAGGCCCATCCATTACCATTGGCTTAAAAAAGCATAACCAAGAATGGCAAAGAGGGGTTTGATATCATTAAGGACAAAACCAAAGGCTTGAAAGTTGACATGTACCCTCTCCTCCCTGTATGTACCTAGGTTAAGTTTACTTAGTACCTTCAATCAACTGGAAGACAAGATTATGAGATTGCCACCTGAGTAAGCATTGTTGTTTGGTCACTAAACAAATTCCCTCTCATTTATGACCATTTTGTATCGAACAATTATTTTAAATATTTATAACTTATTTTGAAACAATAAAAGTTAGGCTCATCGTCAGATTAATCCCATGTAAAAGATGTAGCAAACCGCGATCAATACTGCAGTGGTATCGATTTTTTTGACGAACCGATACTACGATTTTCATCCATGCTTTCTTGTAAGAAATATGGTGGATTCATGCATAGAGCTCTGCATGTGTTTCAGTCACACGTGTAGTTCCCCCGACACCCTCAAGTTCACTTATCAATTTGTTTTTTAAGATCAAATCTCAAACCAACTTGATTTTAAGGCTCATTGATTTTGCTAGAAGACTTTGTCGGTATCTCTGATAGTGCGTGATCAATTGTACGATGGAACCCACTCCATTCAAAATAACATTTGATGATACCCTATAAGAAGTAAGCTTAAAACTAAACCTAAGAAATTGGCGGTGAAAAGAAGGTTGCCACTAAAACCCTAGATCATTAGTGGTGAAAGATCAAAACTTACTACTAATTCTCTTATCCTTCAAAATGACCTTTAGACACGACATATGAGTTGCCACTAAATGTTATCACTATAATACCTTTACTGTTAACGTCAAATCTCACCATTAAAGGTGAGTTTTAAATATCACAAATAAAATTGTGACTAAAAATGTCGCCACTAAATTGCCATAAAAAGGTGGCACATATAGCAGCAAAAGAAATCGGCTAAAAGTAAAACACCTAATCAATTAGCGACGAAAAAAAAAAAAAAAAAAGTTGCCACTAAAATCCTAAATTAACCATTAGAGATGAAAAATCAAAACTCGTTGCTAAATCAATTTTCCTCCAAGATAACCTTTAGTTGTAGCATAAGAGTAGCCACTATAAAACCTTTAGTGGTGTCATTAGATTCCACTAAGGGTGAGTTTCTAATGGCGAAAACTAAATTGCAACTAAAAATTTTGGCACTAAAGGCCAGCATTCTTGTGGTATATCTCTAGTGGAAAAATAAAGTCGCCGCAAAAGATCTCACATACAGTGGAAAAAAAATAAATTACAGCTCAAAGTAATACATCTTAATAATTAACTACACAACTAAAAAGTTGCCACAAAAACCCTAGACGATTAACGGCGAAAAGACAAAACTCGCCACCAAATCTCTTCCCGTCCAAAATCTCATGGGGCCAAAAATTTCCGCCATGGAATTAGTGGCCAACTTTAGCCGCGACATATATGTTGCCACTAAATATGGGCACTATAATATATTTAATGGCGACATCAAATTTTTGCCACTAAAAATGAGTTTTTAGTGGCAAAAATTAAATTACGGCTGAAAAAGGCCAACTTTCTTGGAGTGGCTATTAAGTTTAGCGATCTTCTAACCATAGATTACTTATTAGATTAAATCCAATGGTGGATAAATGTTTGATGAGAGTAAAATTGGTCTTGGTGCTAGCTCATGTTAAACTTAGCGCTGTTTGGGAGGCAACCCAATTTTCGAAGGTAAATCGAGCTAGTTGATCACATTATTTTGCAATCACCCCACATGGTAAGATGTTCTGGTTTGGGAGGGTGACTTAGTACTTGACATGTGATCATTTGTTCAATTTTCATTATACATTTTCTTTTTCGCTTTGCTTTGGTTTTTAGGAGATTAAAAAAAATAGATTGTTTGGTTAGAGGGAAACTTGCGAGAGAATTTTTATTGGATGTAGATATTTATTTTGGGCAAAACAAAACAATGGTTCACTATTTTATTTATGGAAAGGGTTTTTGAAAAAGTGCTGAATTTCGATCCCTCACTTTTACATAGATTGTATACGTTTGCGAGGTTTTGAATATGAAGCTATGATTTCCGTTTTTATTTTATAATTGGAAAAAAAGGAAAATTGACCCTCAGTATACAGAGCTTCCAGGTTCGATGGGTGGATACATAGAAATGGCTACCTATTGTTGGGAACCACAAAAAAAAAGTATTTAGAAGTCTTCAAAAGAAAAAATAGTTTTGTGACTAGTTTGGGTTGACTAGTTTGGGTTCATAGCCTTTTTAACCCTGACCAGTAAGCCCATAAGGATATTTACATACCTAGTGCCCTAAAGCCTTCTGGTTTGGGAGTCATTGGCATAATGCTCGTTACATTGATTAATTAGAAAGCTTAAGGGACCTAGGCATTGCACAGTCACATGTGTGTGTTTGAAAAAAAAAACGGTGAGAGAAAAAAAATGCTCCTTTTGAAAAAACAGTAGTGCGAAAGCCGTCATTATCGCCATGAGAGGATGACTGTTTTTCTTGCTAAGTTTAGGCGGCCCAAAATTTGCATAAAAAAGAATTCATGGAAATTCTTGGTGGATCATTTGATGCTTATTTCGTATACATACTTTCCATCGTGCACGATTAATTAGCATGATTTCGAGAATTTCCAACCAAAAGATGGGATTGGTGAACCGAATTTAAGATTTGTCTTTGAAAATTCCGAGAACCAAGAATTGTCGGTGTCTATAAATTTTCTCTCAAGTTTCCCTGGCTTTTGTTAGGTTTTAAGCATTTAAAAAGAAAAAAAAACAGAAGAATTTTGTGGGTAAATTCATTGCAAACCCTCACGAGGCACAACTCGTCCACTAGGGGGAACCTAGGGCTTTAAGTGCTTGCTGCATACCCTAAATGCAGTCGAGAGAGCCAACGAAAGTGACATTTTTCTTTTTGTTTTGTTGCCTTTGTTAGGATAGTAAACTTCTCCTTTTTCACTTATTTTGCTTGAGGACTAGCAAAAAGTTGGTTTGGGGGTGTGAAAAGTCCACAAAATTGTAGTTTTCATTCATCATTTTATGTTACTTTGTGGACTTAATTAGGGTAATTTGCACTCAATTTCATAATTCCATGCATTTGAGCATTAAAGTTCAAATTTTAGTCAAAATCATTCAAAATCATCAATCTTGCATGAATTTTATGAAATCATTGGTTTACATCATCTTAGTGTCACACCAATTAGATTGTTGATTCTTGCATCATCAATTAGTTCATGGAAGATCATCCAATGGTGCATTCATGTGCTTGATCTCATTCGGGTCCCATGCATGACACTTATGAATTTTATACATATTATGGTTGAATTATTCTTTTTATTCTTGTAGGGAATCTTCAATTTTTTTGGGATCCACTTGAAGAGAAATTAGAGAAGGAAAAAAAAAAAAAAAAAAAAAAAGGGAAGTGCCCAAGCACTTTGGAAGTCTAACCAAAGGGGTCACCACCATGCATGGACGTTCCATACTTATAGACTCTCTTATGTGCACAACTTTTGATTTTTCTCATCCACATCAACAAGCAATCTTGGGAGATATTTTTGGAATCAAGGAAGGTGTGTGCACCAAGGACATCTAAATTAAGAAAGAGAATCATCTCAAAGTCAAAAGTCTTTTCAAAGGAAAAGTTAGCTTGGAGAACAAGAAAGAATCCCTACAAAAGGAAAAAAGAGACCTAAAAGGGTGGTACATCTTTACTAAAATGGGCTTTGTAAAAAGCATAAAAAGGGAGTGGGGGAGGCATGATGGAGACACCCTATAGGAGACCACATTCCCACACGTCCAAACAACTCCACCCATCTTTTTTTATTGGTTTATTCTCTCCTAGCCACACCTAATTCTCTTCCTTACCTCTTTTCTCCATTATTTTATTTTGGTAGCATTGAGCCATGTCCAAGGATTTATTTTGAAGGAGAATCTTTGTGAAGGAGAAGTTGTAAAAATGGAGTTCTCAATGAAAATCATCTTTTGCAATGGAGGAGTAGATCCCTAGATCAGAGTGTCCGATGAAGTTAAGTATTTCTTTGTTAGATTGTATGGTCCCAATCCATCAGTTGATGTAATAAATTGATTAATTTCTTTATTCATCAATAAAATCATACTTTCCTTTCATGAGATGAATGGTGTTTTATTACTTAATGCACATGACCAATACATATGACATAATGGTCCATGAGATGAACCGGGTCCCATTAGTATATTAGATATGATATATGTATATGGATGAGATCCACATACGGGAGACATGTGTCACAAATCTTGTATTTAAAAATATCTTCACAATCAGTGATGAGTCTGGGCATCTCATCTGACAAGGTTGCAGCACTTTGATCACTATGAGATAGTGTGATATGTCTCGATCATCAGAATGTAAGATTCTGGATCATAGTGCTGGTACATTGAATGTATTGAAGGACCATGAGAAACACCTTATGAAACACTGTCTCGATTTTAAGGTATGCTCTCATAATTTCCTAGCAATAGGCTCTCAATCATGAGACATTGATAAACTCAAGTTTCTATCTATTTATTTGCTTTGAGTCACCAATGAGTGAGGTCAACTGTAGGTCAACACCTCGGTGTCTTGGGTACGTGGTAGTAGGACTGTGGGAACATGCAATGATCAAGATGGAATCTATCTACATTATCCCCTTGTGCCAATTAATGGATTTATCATTAGTAAGTGCGCACCCATCTCGATTAAGAGTTAATTGGATGGTACTGATGATCACTGTGATTAATTGGGGCTCAAGGATAATAAGATGTGGATCTAAGAATGGATGGGACAGATTTATTCCAATTGATCCATGGATAATGATAGAGGGGCCTACTTGTGGTAATTGGGAAGCTTAGGGTCTTCATTGTAATTTATTCCTAAGACTGGAGTGCAATTGCATTTATATAGTGGTGTTATTTGCAATTAACTGTGGGGCCGGATTGCACATGAGATGTGGGGTCGGGGGTGCCAGTTGGAGCCAGCTTTCAAAGGAATCCCTAGTGGTCCCCATGCTAACCCAAGATATTAGAAAGTTACTAATCTTACTTGAGCTCTAAAAGGAAGGAATTAGAAAGTTACTATTTCTATTTGAAGTGGGACTTCTAATAGTGGTAATGGTAAGCTACTAATTTGTGTGAAAGTGTGACTTCTAATACAAATTAGTAAGAGAGTTAAATGATGAGTCTTTGTGCTATAAATAAGGGTGGATACACCCTTGGACGTCCATGTCTTGGATCCCACGCCCAGTCCTCTTCTAGCGCAAGTGTTGCACAACTCTTCTTCTCCTCTTCTCTCTTTTAGTTGCCTTCTAGTTTCTTGGAGTTTCTAGTAGGGTTTTCTCTTCAAGATCTCACACATCTTCTTGAGAAAAGAGATCTGATAGAGGGTCATAGCATGGAAGACAACAAGGTCTTGGAGATCTCTAATTACTTCAAGAAAAGTTCTTGATCAAGTTGATTGTCTTCTCCTCGATTAGAGCACTACGGAGCTCTAAAGGTATAATCTGCTTCTCCTCTTGTGGTAGATTATTTTGTTGCATGTAGTTACTGATTTCTATCTTTTAGATAGGTTATATTGTTGTACATGATTGATGAGAAAGAGCGATTGCATCCTGGATATGGTTTATGACATTCTCAATACTTGATCCTTGAGTCAAGTGGGTCAAAAGTTTTGAAAATCTATCCACGAGGCCCACCTACTTCCAACATTCTCATCGTTAATCTATGTGATATTTTTTTGTCTCTTGCATATTGATTATAATAATAAATCTCCCCTCTGTCATTGACAACCTATGTTATTCAAAAAATTTATTTGAATAATGCTTTAATCATTTATGTTTTCTTAATAGATTATTCTTAGGTTGAAATTCTTTGATAATTTATTTTTGATTCATATGTGATATTTAGTTAAGTTCATAATTTCATTGGGTGAAGGAGATTTTTGCCTTAAATAAATTGTGAAAAATTGTGTTACTTGATAGACAAATTATCCGAATCTGAAACATTGATTTGTTTCTGATTTGAAGATTTTTTGGAGCAAACTTATTTTATCAATTGCATAGAATGATAATGGGACTACTTAATGGATTCATTATATTCTGATCTGCATTTTCTCATATTTTATTGCTGCACTCTAGATCTAGCATTTTCTCAATCTTATTATTGTTTTTCTTTTCTTTATCTCTCTTGTCATTATCATTGATAATAAAAAAATCATATTTTGAATTTTAACTTAGTAGTGCTCCCTATGGGATTCGACATGTTCTTGCCACTGTCTCAAAAGGACAGTTGTGCACTTACAGTATTAAAAGATTGAATTTAAATTCACATCAGAGACGCCTTATGAAAAGATTTTTTAGAAAGGAAGAATGAAAAGGCTGGAAAGAAATACCCGGAGATAGCCGGTTCAACACTTCAGCTTTCATAGCAAGCAATAAAAGGGATGATGGCCTCATTTCAATTCTATGCAATAATAATTTTTTTATTAATCACACTCAATCTTCTCATTCTTTTACAGTATTATCCAAAGCACAATACATCACTAGCTACTAGATTTTCCTTCTATTCTATAATTTTATATATTTGATTTAGGTAACCCAAACATTAGGTATAATATCTTAGCTCTTGTCCATTCTTCTACATAAAATCATATTTGATGGGGACCAGTGAAACAGGATGTTTTGGAACCACTGTTAGGCCAGGCTTCTCGCTAACGTCCATGTCCTCTTTCTTCATCCCGTTTGGCAGCTCCCAGTTAAAGAAGTAAAGAAGATTAGCAAGAGAAAGATGCAATGTCATAAATGCAAAATTAATTCCAGGACATCCTCTTCGACCTGACCCAAATGGAATATATTCAAAATCATGTCCCTTGCCATCTAGAGAGCTATTCGTGAATCTTTCAGGAATGAACTCGTGTGGGTCTTCCCAATACTCAGGATCTCTCATGACCGCCCATGCATTTACAAGGATTCTAGTCTCAGGTAGAACATCGAACTCATCAATCTTGCAATGTGTCAAAGTCTCCCGGGGAACCAGAAGAGGACCTGAAGGGTGCAATCTTAAAATCTCCTTCACCACTAACTTGAGGTATGAAAGTTCTGAAAGATCCGTTTCTCCAACCTTTCCTTTCTTCCCAACCACCCTCCTGACTTCTTCTTGTACTTTCTTCATTGCTCTTGGGTTCCTCATAAGCTCTAACATTCCCCACGACACAGTTGCAGCACTGGTGTCTGATGCACCAAGGATCAAATTCTGCAACATAAATGGAAAATGAGTTTGGTAGTGGAAAAATAACATTTGCAGATCATCAATATTAAAGAATAATTCAGAGAAACTGGATATGAAAAGGAGTTCATATTAGATTAGATTTTATTTGAATTATACCAGGCTAGTTCCAATATCTGATTATATTTTTTATTTGTTCTTAAATTAGGTTTCCTATTATGATGTGATTAGAATTCATATTTTGAGTTGAACCTTTGAAAAAGTCAAGATTGAGAAGCTTGAATATATGATAGAGAATCTTTTCGAACTGTTGGAAGTCAACATTGGATAGAGACATCACCTCCATTGCTAGCTTCCTTGCCACTGCCATGTGTGACCCTGAAAGACTAATTGACTATGAAGTTGGTAAGCCACGTTCCTTTGTCGGGCTTGGGGTGGCTTGTTGTTGGGTCGGTCTTCTTATAGCTTCCGTCTTTTTAGCTGCTTCCTTGAAAGAAGCCACTCGTGTATAATGTAACCAGGCTAACCCAAAAGCCAATCACACTGTATTTTGGTGATCACTACTGTGAAGTTGGATGGAAGAAACTACTTAGCCTGTCTCAGTCGCCAACCACGTTCATAAGGAGCAAAGCTTGGCCCTAGAATATTAATCTTTTAGATTTTCCTATTTTTTAATATCCTACTTAAAATATTGTAACAGTTATATAAGACTAGTACATAAAATTTTTATTTATTTTAAGAATTCTATCAGAACAATGTCAAAAAAATTCCACACAGCCCATTCTCAAAGTAGAACCACTTTAAGAACAAGCTATTATCATAATAGAGTAGTCTAGCAAAACATGCCAGATGGACCTCTGGTTTCTCCCATTCGCTTTACTAGGTTACCACAGGTTTTAGTAATAATAGGATTATTTTCTTACTTGTTCATCATGTAGTATCTCCCACTTGGATTATTCTAAAAGGCCTATTTGTTTGCCAGAATTTTGAGAGTTATTTTCGGAGAGAATATGGAATTATTCAAATGCAGTCTCCTAAGTGGATTTTATACTCAAGGGCAGTCTAGCATTTAAAAAGGATGGAAGGAGATTTGACATTTCAATGCCCCTTAAACACCCAATCCCCAATTTTATGACTAAAAGTCTCTAAATGTCACCCGAGTCGTTTGATTCTGGTACACTTTTTTTTTTTTACTTTTTTGCCCTGGATCCCTTGATATCATGGGATCCATGTAGCTTTTCGATTTTTAACATTTAGATCCCATAATATCATGGGTGTCAGAGTCAAACGGCTCTGGTGACATTTACAGAGTTTGAGTGCTTGAGTCACATTGAAATATTGACAAAACCCCAAGATGGAATGTTGAGAATTCGAAAGGGCTAAAAGTGACATTTTAGGTAGGTTAATTTTTAGAATTCTAGAGGTCAATTGCAACATTTGAAAATACATGGGAGACAAGTGTAGGGATTTCCAACACCTATAATTCTTGTCAAAAATATCTTAAAGCAAATAGGCTCCAAGTCGGGCTCAAGTCCCATTCAAGAGGAAAGGCTTCTAGAAAGTTCTTGAGAATGGGTTATAAGTAAGTTAAATGGCCCCATGACAAAATAAGCTAGAGCACAACAAAGAGGATATGCAGCATATAAAGTTAGAGCGAACACATACCATGAGGATCGCTTTGATGTTGTCTCGACTGAGATCAGAATCCTTTTGGAGTTGAAGTAAGACATCGAGAAAGTCTTCCTCCTCTGGTTTCGGTCTCTTGGGATCAAGGTGGTCCTCAATGATCCGTTCGTATAGAGAATCATATTCAAGGAAGTTCCTTCTAAGCCTTCGACGGACTCCAGTGACCGCATCGAGCCACCACATGTGCGGAAAGTAATCGGCCACGAAGAAGCCACCCATCAAGTTCCTCCCCTCATCGATGATCCCGTGAATTTTGGCCTTCTCACTTTCATTTCCTTCTTGGTAACTCCTACTGAAAAGAACTCTACAGATAACACGGTAAAAGAAAGAGAGAATCCCCGCACTCAAATTCACAGGTTCTGATGAATCACCACAGGAAAGGGAAATGGATTCCACCATCTTCTCAACCTCTTCCTCCCTGATGTAACGGTAGGATTGTACCCTCTTAGAATTAAGGATTTCATGAAAGCAGATCTTGCGCATTTCCTTCCAATGCTCGTTGTATGGGCTAAATGCAATATCTACAAGATCGTAAGAGTATGTTACCCAGGAAATAAAAGCAGGCCTACTACAGCATTCCTTATCATGAATTTTCAAGACTTCCCTTGCCATTCTCGCTGATGAGGCAACGATGGTTGGGACTTTGCCGAGTTTAAGGTACATGAGTGGACCATACTTTTTGGAGAGTAGCCACAGCGAGTGATGGGTAACCTCACCCAGTTGGTGAAGATTGCCGAGGATAGGAAGACCAGGGGGAGATGGAGGAAGTTTAGGTCTGATGCTCTTGTTTTTCTGATTGAAGATGGAGAAGGAAAGAAGAGAGAGTACTACCAAAAGAAGATAAGGGAGCCACCCAAACAAGAAAGTGGAGAAATCCATATTAGCTAGCTATAGATGGAGTGTGGAGTGTGGAGTGTGGAGTGTGGAATGCGGTTGAAGCTGAGGTTCTCTATAAATACTAGCAATATCAGTTGCGTGGGAATCCATTTAACCTGTGTTGAAAGTGGGGGGTTTGACATATTAGTCCTCCTTCAACCCAATATTTTCAATTTCATCACCGAAATCCATATAATGTTAATAGAATCAATTGACACTGCTCAACATTTTTTGGACTTTTTGCTCCAAATCCCTTGATATCACGTGAACAGTGTATCCCATAATATCACGAGACTATCCCATGATGTGATGGCTTTTATGGAGCATCTTATAAGTGAATTTTTTTTTTCCAAATGATAGAATGTGAGAAGTAGTGGTCAAATGTAAATTTACTTTTCACAAAATGTCATTTTTCGTGTTCACTAAAAAGAGAATTCACTTGCTGGTTGTAAAAGGTGTATGATGAAATTCATGAATCCCATGATATCATAGGATATAGCACAAAAAGGTTTAAAAAAATGTCGAACAAGCCCAGCGACTCTTTATGACATATTATCTGAATCTCGATCATGAAATTAAGAAAACTAGATTTAAGGAGGACTAAATTGTCAAAACCAATTGAAAGTGTAAGATTAGTCGTGAAACACTTGAACTTAGATCAAATATTCTTCCAAAATCCTAATAGGAAATAAAATATGGGGAATGCAATTTTTTCAAGAGGATCACTAGATTATGTGGGGCTACTTGCTAATTTGCTATCACATGTAAGTTAACGACTGAGCACGTGAATCTTGAATTCTCATACCACGTGAAGATGGAGTAGTTTATGTTAGAGTCAGACCCAGATGCATGTGGACTATACCCAAATATATTTTAAATCAACAGGGGCAGGATGCAGCCACCAAGAAGCAATGCATCTTCTCTATCCGTCTAGGACCAGAACATCATGCGTGGGTCCTAGGGTAACTAAATCTAACCCAACCCACAAACACAACCCGCATAACCCGACTCTTATACAGTTGGATAAATCCGTTCCACAGTAAAACAAGCCAGGCTAGGGTTGACCCACATTGCCCATTTCAATGAGTTGGGTTATGGTCGAACTGATTTAAATGATTAGGTAGTTAAATATTTTTGTACTTCGGGCTTTTTTGGCCTACAACTTAGCTCGAATATAACATCAGCATTTGAAATGGAATGATCTTGGGCCGAACTTCTTAAGGTTAGGTTAAGTTGGGTCGGTTAATGAGCTGACTCACAATGCATGCAGATCGGGCGGGGTTGACCAGTACTGTCTAGGTGCATGTTAAGTTACCTGCGTAGAGCCCGCCGGCTGACCGTCAACCTGTAGACAACCCATGTCGAACTTGACTCAAGCCCTTCGCCACGCTTTAGGAGTGCTTTATATTTTTCTCTTTTTATCGATAACGGATTTAACTCTTCCCCTAAATTCATAAGGTAAAGGCGGTTTATTGAACTCTACAGGACCACAAATTAATTTAGTAAAGAATATAATATTGGGGATAAGCTTTAGTTGTTGGTGAATTCTTTTCTCATTTATGCATACATTGTGATGATTTTCTTTTATGAAAGTGACCGTGAATTTGTCTCAAATGTAGTGCCTTCTGAAAGTTTTCATGGCCATGGCCCCCATTATATTATCTTGCATTTAAATTCTTTTATGATGAGAGTCCTATTACATAAGTAGCTGTATAATATATGAAGCGTACGTATTAGGGTGATCGATAGGTGTTGCAGCGGGTCCCATATCTAATCCTGATCGTTGAGGCTTGGACTACCTAGAATTCATGTGGCTATTTAGTGAGAAACACTTAAATGGTCCATCGTCAAATTTTACCGATAAAAGTTGAGTCCACTGTCAAATTGATTTAGTATAAAAAGCCTGAATATTATTTAATCAGGTTGGCATATTTCTTGGATCTGACATTGGACCCAATTGGGGTGCTATTTTCCAAGATCACAAGCCAGAGTGTGAAATTTATTTTTACGGCTCAGATTTTCCATGTGGGGCCTCGAGTAGCCTCAAGAGCTTTCCATGATTTGGAGTCTCGGCTAGAATAGCTTGATGAATTTCTCTTGAGTTCTATAGCTTGAGACTAAATAGCATCATGAACCTATTTTTTTTTTTTTTTTTTTTGCTATAGGAGGGTTCCCAACCCTTTGGGCTGGACTAATCCCTCCGGGCCCAGAGGTAAGCCGGATAAATCCCCTGTAGCCCTAGTGTGGTAGCGGAGTTTCGAACCCACAACCTCCGGGAGCAAACCGTGGTCCTAGGCCAACTAAGTTACCCCTTGGGGTTGTCATGAACCTATTTAAGCTCGAGCGTAAGAGGACCAGACCCATGCATCTCATGCCCTCATATCACATACTACTTAGATATTCCGGACTTTGACTCAAGAGAAATTTATGAGGCTAAACTCAAGAACTTGCCTACTAAATTCTTTTATTGGTAACCAAATCAAGGTGGCAGGGATCCAGAAAGAGCTTACTCACAAATAGAAAGACAGCCGGCACAAGAGGAAAGAAGGTCCACACAAGTGAGAAAAGGTGGCATACCCAGGGTTCAATCCCTGGGCAGCCAAGTGAAAATGTTCTCGCCTGCTAAAGATTTAAACTCCTCAGAGTAAATGAGCTAATAAAATCTCACTCTAATATAAATTAAGTCCATATATGATTGATCACAAATAAAATATGTGAATAAAACATGTTTGATATCATTTAATGAATTTGATGATGGTTCATATGCTAAGCAAGTGAAATTTGAGGACCCCCACAAATAGAGATAATTACTTAGGAGCAATTTAGATTTTTACAATGCGGGCCCACCATGGAGCCTTACAAACGTCTTGTTTGATACTCTCCCGTTTCATTTGGTATTTCATTTCTTAGTAAAAATAGCAGTCCCACGATTTATTATTTAACCAGGAAGCAAATAAAGAAAACACCTTTTTTTCCTCTATTAGATTGGTGCTATAATTAGTACGGCCAAATATCAAGCTCCTTAGGCATGTCAAACGGGCCAGGCCGGGCCGGCACGGTCCGCTCCAACCTTGGGCCGGGCCGGCGGGCCAGGCGTGCGTCCTTCATATTTTTTTCCTTTTTTTTTCCCTGATCAGTATTTAAAAAAAATTAAAACACAAGCACGGAGAATGACAAAGATATTTAAATAGTTCAATCAAACTCGACCTACTCCACTGAAAAGAGAGACTATTTGGATCTTAACTTCTTAAAGGTTTCTAAATAGGATTACATTCAAAACCTTACAATCTTTTTAGCAAATAAAAATAAAAAAGAATGAAAAACTTATATATTTACAAATTACAATGAAGGAAAAAGTAAAAAATCAAATGCGTAGTCCACTAATGTATTCTGCTGGATCATAATTTTAGAGACGCAGACAGTGCGTCGGGAAATAGATGTACCTAATTTCCAACGCATAATAACATCGGTTATATACATTTGCCAACACACATATTAGCGTCGGAATACAGATTTAACGACGCATACACAATGCCGGTATTACATATCCCGACGTGTTGAAGCATCGGGTTATGTCTTTAACGATGCAGGAAAATTACTTTTGGCTACGCGAAGAGTGCGTCGGGAAATAGATATACGTCATTGCCGACGCATAATAACGTCGGTTATACATTTCCCAACACACATACTAGCGTCGGAATACATATTTGACAACGCATACACAGCGCCGGTCATACATATTCCGACATGTTGACACGTCGAGAAAAGTCTCTAACACGGGCAGGAAATTTACTTTTGGCGACGCAGAGAGTGCATTGGGAAATAACTTCTCTTATCAATTAAGAAATAATTGAAAAAATTAGGAAAAATTCTTGTACAATATTTTCCTGTTCAAATCTACATTTTCAACATTGCACAAGCATAAGCATTGATAAACAACAAATAATCCCACATTCATCATGTAACAATAAAAAATAATGAGTCATCAATAAACTAAAACCAATCATAAAACTTGTCCATGCCACATAAAATGTAATATCCCACATAAAAAAAAGTCAAATATCTCAATAAAGTAAATCTCAACTAAAATCTAATCACCATCAAATATCCAAAGTACACCATAAAACACGGCCAGTAAGGAGCAAAATGAATTTGTTAGAGGGATGATCCATGCCAATTCATAAAACCATCAAATCCTTATCTTTCGGAGGAGCCTGAACCATCCATACCGACTCGGGAAAGCAACAACTGAATCTGACTCTGCATGTGAACCTGCATAGCTGCCTGATCTTGCATTTGCTTCTGCGAGTCCTCATACTGTCGCCGCAACTCTTCTCTCAAATCTTCTTGTGCTTTCAACGAATCAGCTAGTTGCTGCCGTAGGGTGCTTATCTCAGAAGACATCAAGATACCAGTAGAAGATGATGATGGGCCCCTCGAGCGGTACCCTTGCCTCCTTGCAACCCTCTTCCCTAGCAGATTCTCGATCACATGTTACTCAACCACTGGAGAGTTAATTTCAGGCTGCGACAATGCCTCTTCCATTCTTCGCTGCATTATCAAAGCATTCAAATATGTCATGTAATTAATATATGTTAGGCAATTGAAATAAACTGGGATCTACAATACTAGCGAAGAGTGCCCCGCGCAACTCGGTGGTCTTCGTCCTATTAAGCTTAAAATCATAAGGACTACCCATAAACACTACTATATGGCCCATAAGATATATGTGCATCCCAAAAAAAATGCTATGTAAAATAAAGAAATCTCATCAAGAACACATAACATGATATATAATTTAGTGCTCAAAAGATAAATGGATACAAACAAATATTCTCATGTCAATGAAACAACTCACATGTGTCTCCTCAGCATGATCTGTGATCCATTTGTTCTTCTTCTTGCTATAGTGTCGCTGTCGATATAAATCAGGTTGAGATGGAGAAGCCTGTTGCTCATCTACCTGCATGATCGAGAACTGGGCTGCAAATGATCGAGATCCAGATGTATGAAGTGTCTTCACTTTGCTCCGGCTCTCTTTATTCCTCTACGATTTGCGCTGAAAATTACAAGTCATAGATAATGAATTGAGTAAGTAAATTTTTATAATAATAGGGATAAAAATATTTATAAATATTTATAATAATAGACATAAAAAGGGACACACACGCCTAAAAGACTATTTTATAAATAAAACATAAAAACAGAGACAAAGTGAGTACATATCTCTTTGTAAGTTAAAAAAAATTAGAGCAGTTAGGACTTAGTATGATAATCACCAAAAGCCATGTTTAGACATTATTCCAATTTTGTTGTGCTAATTTAGGCAATCAAAGTTTTTATGATTCAAGAGCAACAAAAATTAATATAGTACTATTGATAAACTTATACTAATAGCGAAAATTAAAATTAAAATAAAAGAAGAAAGTGTACCTTGATCATATGCAATCATACTTCATGAGGTTTGTAGCATGTGTATTATTAGTATCTATAATAATGAAGTGAAAGTGTTGGCCATTATGAAAGCACTAAAGATATTTAGGAGTCCTATTCAGGCAGAGTGATTTTCGAAGCAACTTGGCCACCTCAAACATATGGAAGCAAAACTCAATAGCAGAAATACAGAAGCAGATTTGAGACATGGAATGCAGACTAGAGAAGTGGGGATAAATTTGCCAAAAGTTTCTTACCCACATGGAAATGCTATATCAGGGATAGTCAACAGCATAGAGAACCTATCGAAGCTTCATTTCATATTTAAAGAGTTTGGGGAGCTAAACAAAGTGAAATATCATCATACATTGAGTGCAAGCAATGAAGTGGCAGATTCCACGCTTCAGGTAAAGATATGTTGCACTTGATTCAATCCCTTGTCCCTCTGATATTAGTTATCTTTCTATTCTGGTACCCCTTTTGTTTTCCACATATATATACAAGTCGTAACTCATCTCCTATTTTCCTTTTAATGAAATGTTACGATGCTCGAAAATGAAAAGGGAAGGGAAAAGAAGAAGAAAGAAAGTACTACAGAACTATATGGACAGCATACACGTACTACCAAAATACTAGAACATCATATCACATCATCATCAAAGCCTTGTCCATCTCTGTTGGAGTCAACTACATGAATTCTACTCCATTCCTCATGGGCCAAATCCTCATATAGGTAGCACTTTTTCAGATCTATCCCTACAAGAACATCATAGACATTAAGGAGTATTCCTACATATATATGTGTTGACATGAGAATTTTCAATTGGCCCTCACACTGCAACTTAAAAGGACATGGATTGGAACAGAGATGAATCAGAAGAAACAGAATGCAGGATAACAAACTGCTCAGCTCGTTGGGAAGGGCTACAAATAGATTAGTTCTACTGAATAAATGGTTGTTACACCGACTGCTGGAATGGCTTATTAAAAAATGCACTGCTGAATGGAGGTTGGGACTACAGAATCTTACAGATCTGAAGATCTCAAAACGGAAGAACAAGTCCCATTCAGTTCATGGGCTTCCAAACTTCACTCACTGGTGTCCCATACTCCCATTCACTATGAGAGAACCCAGTATCAAGTTTCCTTCACATAAGGTATTTAATGTCAATAGGCTTTAGAACTTTTTAGACCTTCTATATCCTTCAGAACAATAAAAATATCAGACCAAGAGAATGACAACAATTTCATGCTTGATTCTGTTCAAACAGAAACACAAATTCAAATTGATTAAGTTGCCCTCCACAAATTCAAGGGTATGAAAAAACATGTGCAGATTGATAAAACTCACAAACTACTTGAAATAAAGCTCAAGAAGTAGTGTCAAATATGCTTGTAAAGGGGTTAAACTCAACAGATGCCTTCAGTTCTAGGCTAGGAAATTGTTCAAAGAAATTGTTCAAAAGATCATAAATTACATCAGGTACATGCCTTCTCAGGATTAACCGCATATGAAAAGTCTACAGATAGAAGGCAACAAAGTCTATTCTAACTCTAGGTCTATAAAACATAGAGATTGCAAGTACTGCTTGGAGGGCTTTCAATACAAGCAAAACAAAGAAAACACTGCATATGAGAAGTCTACAGATGGAAGGCAACAAAGTCTATTCTAACTCTCAAAAGCATGGCTAATGTAAAACTGGCATACATCAACTCATTCATTTTTATTGTTTTCCCAAAGATCAGTACATAACTCATCCACTTCTGAACCTAAAATTCCAGATAACCATGTCTAAGGTTCATCCACTTCATCAATCAATGTGTCATTCTAGAAAAGGAAGTTACGAGAGGGAAAGAGACAGAAACCTAGTGTGCGCTCTCATACATGCAACATAACACGCATGCACACACGCGCAGAGAGAGAGAGAGAGAGAGAGAGAGAGAGAGAGAGAGAGAGAGAGCAAACATCCATTCAATCCAATTATCATGGCTGCATTGCTCACCAATAACCTAATATACGAGAGTAAACAACTAATTGATCTACAATCCAACCATTAAACAAATCGAAGTTCTATCTGTATAATCTTCAAATGCAGTCCTATACAATTAATATGTCCTAGCATACATTAACCATATAGCCATATAGAAGACATATAACCTAAATTTGGGGGTTCGAATGCATTTTCTGCAGATAACAGAAGCCACTTTACCAACAACTCCACTCCAAAATCCAATACTGCATGTCAGGTGCTAAAAATGTTTTGGGTTAACAATAAAATAGTATCACACCAATAACAACTTATAAGAACAGGCAATAAAAGCACCGTTACTATTAAAAAGAAGAAGAAGATAATAATAACTGATTCTAAAAAGAATGCAGCCATGGACTTTCAAAGTTATTTTCATTTCACATATTTTGGAAGGCAAAGGCCAATTTACAATCATAGACACAAAGAAAGGACAGCATACAAGAAATGCAGCACACTGCCATTCGATCCAGAAATCATCTGTTTTACTCAACAATTGCAAGTACAATATCAAACGAAACAACTACTAAATCTACAATTTGACCTTAAAACAATCCAATATCATCAGTGAAATTATCATTGTATTATGCAGTTCAACATATATACCAACTTGAAGAATACATTAATCATATGATTAGGAAAGATAGCAAATAAAATTTCATGGCGTTTTCGATTGCATCTTTTGCAGAAATTAGAAACTACATTCAATGGTTTGAATTGAATAACCCATAACAACCGATACTGGATATCACAGCCTCAAACTAATACAGGCAACTTTCTTTTCTTTTTGCGCCTTCAATATTTACAAGAAACTATATGAGCTTTAATGTGTCTTGCTGAATGTGCATTATGTTTCTATCATTGTTACTACACTCATATTAGCAATAGCTTCTGTACGATGTTCACTATGATTTTCTCTGTTAGTTACCTAATGTTCATCTCCATATAAAGCACAGATTTTTATTACAAAGTGGCACTCAATGATCACATACTCCAATAGCATTTCCACATCTTGCACACCTTGTAATAATCCTGATTACAATATCCTTGCCATCCCCACATTGCCCAAAGTATCAGAATCTAGCACATTTAGGCAGCAAGTGGTTTACTGTTTTAACCTGGTCCCCCATCGAAATTGTATTTGCTAAACTTGCACTCTGATATTCTTCATTTTTTCTTCTAAGTTCTAAACCATTTGACTCAAAATACTTTCTACAATTCTCACATACTATGTGCTATTTTACTTGTTCGACTAATTGGCACCACAGTCATATACAACGAGCCAGATAAACCTAGATAATGGAGATATCTTTTGGGTTAAGATTTAATACTTTGAATTATTAATAAATTAGGGTTGGTTAATCCCAAGACACAACTAAATTCAAGTTTAAACTCGACGGAGGGGGTCCAGGTGTTTGTTTCATTGGTTGATTAGAGAATTTTTTTGGTTATGTTGCGTCCCCAGAGGAAGCACCCAGAGCTGAAGGCTCTACACAACAAAACTCGTTACATTGTTCACCAAAACTCTACACAACAAATTCTACTACCACCAAATCAATCTGGTAACCTGATTCAGCAACCAGCATTGTAGCAATGTAAAAGCCTATGGTGGATCAATGATATAGACTCTGATAGAAAGCTTCACCTATAAATACTACAAAAAGACTATATTGGAAAAGGTATCAGAGTTACAATGTTCACAAAAACTCTACACAACAAATTCTTCTGCCACTAAATCAATCTGGTAACCTGATTCAGCAACCAACATTGTAGCAATGTGATAACCAGTCGAACTCAATAATGTGGAACAGCAGGCACTGGTGTGATATATCAAAACATTAAAGTGACTAGAGTGATGTAACTCAGCAATGTCGAACAACAGGGGCAATATGTGTGATATTTATGGGTTGTGGAGATGAAGTGTATTTGAAATAGCAAATAGTGTAAAGACTAATTTAAACCATGTACCGAAAGAAAATCAGTTAATATAATTTAGCTACCTTCCACTCTAGTGTCTCCCATTTGTTTTCTATCAGCCAGACCCACTGGGCCGCCCTCTGCGTATCATATGGGCACTGCTTCGGATCGTGGCCATTTTCCAACAAATTCTTATATGCTTTGTATAGCTCCGCCCTGAACTCCCTATAGATATGCATCGCTAGTTTCCCGATTGCATTTGCCACACGTGCATCGGTCTTCCAATCGCCAAAGTCATACTTTTGCTGTCATTTAAAACCCACAAGTGTGAAAAGCAAACAGTAAAGCCTATGAATATAGATTAGAAAGTATAAGATTGTTTTATTACCGCAGCTGCAGTAAAGATTGCCTCCTTGCACCCATCATCAATTGCTCCCCATGTATCTTGGTTTAATGGTGCAAAGGATACCTCCTTTATTACCTTTCCTCAGATGATTCTAACAATCAAGAGACCGAAAATATGGTGTGCAGGCCAAAATGGACTCGATCATCTGCTCAAGTAATTAAATGGTATCCCATAGTCTGAAGGTGGGCCCTTCTTGTTCAATGATCCACCCAATTTAGAAGCGCCCCCCTTCCCATGGTAAAAACTATGTTCTTTCCATAGCAACATGGGGTGGAAGTTCACTATGATCGATGAAACCTTTGATTTTTAGAAGCTGGGAGTAAGCATCCATCAGATCATTATCTGGACAAAAGATAAAAGGCCCCACATATGAAGATGGTCACCTTAGCGAATTGTATGAAATCTGACGATCAAGACCCCAAAAATTACTCTAATATGAAACATGAAAGTCAATCAAATAACCATGGCTGGAAATGATGAGGTGTTAATCTGTTGAGATGAAGTTAATAAACATGTCTAGTACATGGGCTTTCTTTACCCATTTTGTCTCTTCATATCATTGTAAACAACCAAAGAGCCTTTGTTCTTAATCTGGATAAAGACCCCTCAAATGGGATGCCAACCACAGAGTGGTGGTGCCAATTCAAATGGGATTGGTCCCCTCTTGAATCAGTTTTTTCATCCAGGTCAATTATACCGATCAGAATAATTTGGACTTTTCCATCCCAAAACTAAATCTCTGGTTGCAGGCTCCTCATGCATGAGTACAACGTCGGTTCATTCTTTATCTGCACCTATATATGCTGAATTCCACAACATACAATCAATGTTCACATCGAGACAGTCATTCCCATTTGGATACAGGACCTTTGAATGATTTCAGCTTGAACCCACAACCTATAATTCAAGGATATGCAGCTCCAACATCAATCCCTTCATTTCAGGGCATTCACACATCATCAGGAAGGTAGACAGCTGTATCAATCCAAGTATCTTCATCTGCCCTAGATACCTCAATTGAGGTTCCAAATCATAGCCTATTTAAGGTGAGGGGATCTATCAAAAAGGAAAGTGATGGTTCACTTGATAGACTTGTGGGTCACAAAAAGGATGCTCATTTTGTTGAAAAAATGGCCAAGGAAAAAGGGATTTCGGGTGATGGCAGTGATTTACAACCTTATGATCCCCCGAGGAGAAACTTGAATGTTAATACAGAGCCTTCTCAATCAAGCAAACCATAAAAGACTAGTAGTGGAAGAGGAATGTCTGTAACTTGTAAAAAGAACTACGATCCTGATGTATTTTTTAAAGTTAATGGGAAGCTCTATCAGAAGCTTGGCAAGATTGGCAGTGGAGGAAGTAGTGAGGTTCATAAAGTCATAGCATCAGATTGCACCATCTATGCCCTTAAAAGTATCAAGCTTTAGGGTCATCATTATACTACTGCTTATGGGTTCTGTCAGGAGATCAAGTATTTAAACAAGTTAAAGGGAGAGAGAAACATTATTCAACTCATTGACTGTGAGGTACCAAAATTAATTCAAAATATGGTGTTTGGTTGTTTTCTATGAGTTTAATATCAGCATTTTTTATATTGATTTACATTTCATTTGCTATATTTATTGTGGATATTGGTGGTATTGGTGGTTTGACTTTGATCAAGACTACTCTTGCACATTGGACATATATGCTTGTTAGGACTTAATATGTTGTTTATTTTTTAATGCTGGAAAACTATAAGTTTATTTCTTCAAAAAGAAGGCGGCAATATTAAAATGGTTTTCGCATCTAAACAACTAAAAGATGAGTTATGATTCTGATGGTCATTTTGCAAATCTCTACCATTTTGATGGCTGATGTGATGAGTTATGATTATACTTATACTCTGTTCTATGATTTACTGATTACCATCTTGTCTCTGTAGGTGACAGATAAAACTATGTTGGAGGATGTCATGAATGGCACCATGACTATATCAAAGATGGCAGGATCAAGGACATTGGATACATTTACATGATACTTGAATATGGTGAAACTGATTTGGCTCATATGCTGTCACAGCAGTGGAAGGAAATGGATGGCTCCAATGGGTGTCATATGTTGTTTACAATTAACATTGATAAAAGATAAATCATAGAAAATATATAAAGAGCTATCTGCATATTCCAAGAAAAAAAAACACTTAGTGCAATGCTACCCATATTGATAACATATCAAAGCAAAACTAGAATACAATTCAATACTATGCACTAGCAGCATAGGTATATTTTGTACATTGGGATTTGGGACTATATTTTTAAGTTGTTCCAAAGGGCAAGCTTCCAATTATTGTTCTCACATCAATCATTTTAGACATTACAATATATACTGAGTATAATTTTTCTACATCATGCCCAATACCAGAATTTGTGAGAGTGGTTTATCATCACACACGCAACCAGCAAACAATTACAAGAGTTGAAGGGTCCTACATTCAGTTTTGATGCTAGTCTTAGTTTACCCTTGAACTAACATTGAGGGTAATAGTACCAGAGACTAATAGGGTCCTGCATTGCAGAGAAGATACAGTTTACTTTGCCTCCCTTTTCTGTAAATGATGATTCCATGGTTCAATTATATGCAATATCTTACTTCAGTGGGCCCAATGTGGACAAGGATGTTTCTAAATCTCCCAGATTACTTGATTCCGGCCATCCAAGCTTTAATCTCTTTTCATGAACTGATGCTCTAGCGCTATCTGTTTAAAACCCATTAGGAATTGAACATTTTAGAATTTTTTCTTCTGAGAGGTGCAATAAACTCTGCATTTATTGGGCCATCAGCCCTAGAGTTTCATGTAGTGGATTGCATGCACCCCAAAATCACTTTTATCAAAGTGACTCACTGTTGTTGGACTGACTTCAATCTTTTGGGCCTTTGAATAAATGGTTGTAAGAATTCAACCAGGGAAATTTTTTTGGGCCATCCTTCATCCACAACGAGAACTTCCTATCCCATAGTCCACTGTGAGTAGGATCACTAATCACAACTGTGGTCAAGACATGGAATGTAGAGCACATGGAAGATGTATGATGCAAGATATTTGGAAAGCACCTGTTTAGCAATGCGTGAACTCTTGTGCTGGGGATGGCAGTCATAATGTGTATTCAAATATTCAAACAGCTACTGACTTAAAAGAACCTACTTCTTTAGCTTATTTTTCTGTCAGATCCATATGAACCATTCTAGATTTCCTTAGCATGAAGGCCCCTTTTCCTTCTTCTGTTGCCCAATACAATACCAAACAAAGAAATCAACCAGAGGGATGCTGGGTGGGAGGGTTGTTGGCGGGCAGAGGATTTGGGCGGGTGGAGGCAGGGGCGGTGGGGGAAGAGGGAGGACTGGCCGGCATAAAGAGAGATGGAGAGAGATATCATACCTTGGCTTGTTGCAGTTGCAAGAAGAAGACGATTCCGAAGAAAGGTTTGGCTTGCTGCAGTTGCAAGAAGAAGAATCGAAGATTGGTTTGGCTTGCTGCAGTTGTAAGAAGAAGACGATTCCTAAGGAGGGTTTGCCTTGCTGCAGTTGTAAGAAGGAGAAATTCGAAAGAAGGGTTTAGATACAGGGAATAAGGGTATGGCGTGAGTCTTTTATAACGAAGGAACTTTTAGCGGGAGATCCTATGGCCCACCATAAATTAGGTTTAGTTCACCCAATATAATACTAGCCACTAAAAATATATCTTTACCCTCAAAAGCATACCCCGCCGCAAAATGTTAGACGCTAAAAAATAAAAAAATTTAATTTCCACCAAAATTTGGCGCCATTAGAGTGGGATTTATACAGGCAACCACTGCTACGAGTGCTACTAAGAGCAAATTAAAATTGACTTACGGACTCAAAATATAGGCCTTATGTGTTTTTTTTTTCAAGTTGGGTGGAGGCTTTCCTTATATATGAGTCTGACCCTCGATGCATGAATAACTACCATACGTTTATAAGGTATCGTCAAATCTCATTTTGAATGGAGGTTATCTCATCGTACGATTGAACATAAAAAAAATTTAATAAGACAACATTTTTTTTTAGCCATGGTTTTCTGTTTGGTCAATCTTAAAGTGGTTCCAACTCAATTCTAAACAAAAAATTGGGATACCCCATAACTAAATGTGTTTGATCATTTTGAATGACTCTAATTATCCATATATGGGCACAAGTGGGACCCATCCAAAAAAGTTCCCACCATACTCTGCTAGAAGCTATTGAAATTTAGAACAAAAAATTAAAAAATTAAAAAATAAAAACCCATGAAAGAGGCAGAGAGTTGGGAATAAATCAAAGCGATTAAAACGAAGTGCTCTTATTATTTTGGCAAAAAAGAATTTTACTAAATGGGGCTTTGCGGATGTAGAGTTGTGCATCGCCAGTAGGCAAAATAATTGTATGTTTTTCATAACTTTTGCCAACGTGGTCTTACTTGTGTTGGTAAAAGTAATAGTTCTCTGTGACTTTTGCCAACACAGCCCAAATATGCATCAGAAATAAGACTTTTGACAATGCCAATTTTCACTGCGCCGGCAAATAATGTCGGGAAAGTTTTTCCACGACTTTTGCCAACGCAATCTTACTTGAGTCGGTAAAAGCAGCAATTTTCCGTGACTTTTGGCAACGCAACTTTTCACTGTGTCGGGAAATAGTGTCGGAAAAGGTAAGTTTGTCATAAATGGGGCTTTGGGGACGCAACTCATACGTTGGCAATAGTATGAATAAAAACTCAGACCTTTCCCAACGCACACTTGTGCGTCGCCAGTAAACAAGATAATTGCCAACGCATTATTGCGTCGCCATTAGAGAAAAACGCGTTGGCAAAACTTTCCCTCTCTTTTAGTGTTTTTTTTGTTGGCGCCAATGTGGTTTCAATAGCTTTTACCAACGCGATCTTACTTGCGTCGGTAAAACTAGCATTTTCTGACACTAATTGCCAACGCAGTCCAAATATGCATTGGAAATAAGACTTTTGCCAACGCAAATTTTCACTGCATCGGCAAATAGTGTCGGGAAATGTACAGTTTGTTGTAGTGTCATGGGGGGATGATCAGATTTTGAAAGGACAATGTCTTTAATTTCATTTAAAATAATTTTTCTAGCAAAAACTACGTTGAAACCATCAATAGTTTCTATATAAAAATAGCTATCAATTAGAAGAAAAGCAACAATCTTCCACAAAATAGAGAGAAAACTTTAAAAAAGAGAGGATTTTATCTGAAAAACCCTCTTAGACCCATTAAAGACTAAAAAGGGCCTCAAATCTAAATATAGACCATATAAGACCTCCCACCACTTTTTTGTCTTTTTCTATTTTGCTTTTCGTTGAGCGGCAATATCAATTCCCAGCTATATGAGTATGTGGGGATATCATTGCTTATCACAGTTAAAATAGCCAATTAGGCAGTGATATCTCTACCTAACTGAGTACGTTAACTGTGTTAGGTAGGGATATCACTGCTCATCACATGTTTAAAAAAAAAAAAAAAGAGGAAGAAACTACAAGTAATATTTTCTGTTACATTTTGCCTTTCACTTTTCATATTTACACAGACAATTCACATTCACATCCACACTTCACATTCCATTTTTCACTTTCACATTCCATATTGTGCCTTTTCACATCCACATTTCACATTTCACATTCTACCTTTCACTTTCACATCCCATATTTTAAATTACTTTTAGAATTTCACATTGCACTTTTACATTCCACATCCACTTTCAATCACAAAATTTTGCCCAATTAGATTGAATTCCTATCCAAACTATTACAACCAAATGTGAGAATTTTTAGGGGTGGCACAAGGAGCATCTTAAGTAGACAGGTAACATTATGACTAGAGGGTCTAACCTGACCACCAAAAGACCCCTTGAGTAATGTTGTTAATTCAATAAAAGAGTGTTTGATTGTGTTTCTTAGGGTATGGATCGGGATTAATTTGGAGATTTGGGAGTTAGGATTTAGGATTTGGGATTTGGGGATTTAGGATTTGGGATTAGGTACTCCTTGAATCATTAAGACCCAATAAAAAAATTACAAGTGACAATAAATCTATCCACAAATCTACAAACTCCAACAAGTAGCATCCCATGAAGAATCTTATGTCTTAAGAAACAACAATTTAATTTTACGCATTTTCATGCAAGATCTCTTCTTTTCCAAAAAACACAAAATCTTTTCTAAAAAAAAAATTGAAGATAGACATCTCGATCATGTTTTCTATTGGAAAATGAAGAGATATATGGAAGGTAGAGTCAAATATTGGTGGGGAGAGAGAGAAGAACCACCGATGAGGAGAAGCTTGTGGAGGAGAAAAAAGAAGAGAAGAATGGTCGTGGAGCAGAATAGAGAAGAAAGAAGAAGAAAGCTCGTGGAAGGAGAAGAGAGTAGGAAGAAGAAAGCTTGTGAAGGAGGAGAGAAAAGGAGGAAGAAGAAAGCTCGTGGAGGAGAAGAGAAGAGGACAAACAAGAAAAGAGGGGGAAGAAGAAGAAAGGAGGGAAGCTTGTGGAGGAGAGGAGAGGAGGAAGAAGATGAAGAGAGGGAAAAGGGTTTTGGGTGGGTTTTATAGAACACGTGAGCGGGGATATCCCTACTCAAGAATTTTTCAAAAAAAAAAAAACACTGAAAAAGGGCCCCTGAGGTCACTATGGTGGATTAGTATATTTTTTGTCCTTTTTGGTCTCCACTAAGTCTAATAGTACTTTTTCGTTAAAACCCTAAAAAAAATACATTGTTTGTCATACCTTTCTTAGTAGCCTTTACCGTTGTTTCTATAATTAAGGACGGTGACATTATCTCGCACATGCAGATTTGGGGTAGGGGTGTTCATGTGCTGAGCCGGGCCGAGTTAAGGCATATCCACGCCCAGCAGGACTCGAAAACACTGGCCCGCAAACCCAACACAGGCCATAAAATTCAGGCTCGAGCTTGCCCATTGATTTTGGACTGCATAATAGAAATCTAATTGGGACCCACTCGAAAACACTGTTAGATTTTTTTTGTTGGCAATTCGGTGGATTTCAGAACAAAACTCGAGTCTAGATTGAGTTGTAATTTTCAATTTTATAGTTTTGGACTGTAGTGTGGATTTTCATGAAGATTGGTGAAAGAAATTCAAAACATTTTCAAGCCATACAGTTAGGCAGACGAACCTAAGCTAGAGACTCAGTTCGCTCGCGTTCAGTAATTTCAATCGTTCTTCTTCATTCACTGGATACATACATCTTATTTATTTTATATATTTTTTTTCTAATGATTGATTTTTGCAGGGAATTATTTGTGGATGATGTGCAGCGAGTGTGAAAAAATAATCAAAACTACGTAAATATGCATGACATTCTTTTTGCATCTGAATGAGCTTATTATTACAATAATTTGCAAGAATTTTTTTTATGATTTTCTTGCAAGCACTCATCATTGCACCATTTTTCTTCTTCTTGTGAAACAAAAAAAAAAAACTAAATTTATTTATTTTATCTCCTCAATAATAGCTAAAAAGACTAAATTTTAATTTACTTCTAGTTCGGCATAAAACTTTAAAACAGTATAAGAAGCTATAATATCAGATACATACATAGTAATCATTGGTAATTTCCCCCGGCAGACAGTCCCACATACTTGACATTGGTCCGGCCCTATTCAACATTCAGAGGGTCCCATAGAAATTTTTTTGCTAGTAACCATTTACCACTACCATCAGGAGTCAGGACACCATAAGAAAAAGCAAACCATTTTGTTAAGAATGAGACTTACTGTAAGATAGAACTCAGGAATAGGCCTCATATAATCCAGAATTTGGACAACAGCAGCCATGAAACATATAATTGATGCACAACTAGATGAAAATTCTGAAACAAAAATACACACCATAACCAACATATATGATCCCATGCATTGTATCTATGGAAGAAAATAGTATCCTACATGAAAAGGGGGCTCTTGTATAAAAGGAGAATAAAGCAGTACACTCTCCTAGCATGAACAAGTCAGCAATAACACTACAAGGTAAAACAAACCAGCTGATGAGCCTCTTGTCCTCTAACCATGAAACAGAGTTTATCTGGAATTGCATTACTAACATATGAAGATGAAGAAAAAAAAATGCATGGTCTTAATGCCTATGTAAGATTAAATGAGCACCATATTGGGGTTGAAGTGTAATGAGAGTGTAAGGAGCATGCGCATAGGATGGTGAGAGCTCAAACGAGAAATGTTGCAAAATAACGGACAAGGCCATCTTTGCTTCTATGAGAGCGTAGTTCTGCCCAATACATATGCGCGGTCCCCAACTAAATGGAAAGAATACAAGTTGATTCTTTGATGCCTTTGCAATTCCTTCTGAGAATCTCTCTGGTTTGAATTCTTCCACATCTTCTCCCCATATTTCAGGATCATGATGCATTAGGATGGTTGGTAGAGTAACTTGTGCACCTGGCGGAAGGGTAATATCTCCTAGTTTTGTAGTCTTGTCCACTTGCCGAGTAGTGAAAACCAAGGGCGGGTACAATCGAAGAACCTCATAAAGAATCATTGGTACCTAAAGTAGCAATTTCAATATTTCAGAAACCATCTAAATGAGTATCTCATGTTGAATTTGGTAAATAAATAAGTAGATGACTTCTAATAAATTAAAAAAAAATCGAGAGTTCTGTTGCAAGCAGGGCTTAATATATTGAACAGAACATCCAAAGTAAGTACTTACTATTTTTAAGTGGTTTAATCCATCAAAGTCTGGCTGATTTTTTCCAAAGACCCGCAAAACCTCTTCTCTTGCTTGCAGTTGCCAGCTGGGATGCATACTCAAAACAACCATTGTCCATGTTAATAGACCTGAGGTGGTTTCCTGCCCGGCAAAATAGAATAGCTTGCACTCATCTATTACTTCTTCAGTCGTCATGGCAGTGGCATTGGAGTTTCCTTGCTCTTGAGTCTCTTTAAAATTAGATTCCATTAGCAATCCTAGTAAGTCATTGTTACTAACATTTCCCATTTCCATTTCTTTCTCTCTTTCCCTGATCATATCCCTCAGTAGAGCACATACTTCTTTGTCAATTTCATTTCTCCTCTTGTTCTCTTTTAAAGGCAAGAACCTGTATACATGAGAAGTCAGAGGGCAAGGTATTTAATGCAGTCAAAAGCTGTGAATTAGAAATGCTACCAAAATCAACCTGTTAGAATGTGTAATGCGAGTTACACTAACAAACATGCATAGAATTCTTGATGGATATTCCTTCCAAGTTACTAATGCATGGAACTCAATACATGCAAGAAATGTACCTGTAGCCTGGGATGAATTTGCTCTTATCAGATTGACAAAGAAGCTGGGCCTGTTCTGTTTGGAGTTGGAATATCCTCATCCCTTGTTTATAGCTGCTACCAAATGCAGTCCTAGAAATGATATCTCCAGTGAAATTTTGGAATTCATGCCACACATCCAATTCAGAAGACCCCTCGGAACCAACTAATTCCTCCCATCTGCTTATTAACTCAGAACAACTAGTATGGACTGCTGGGAACATTCTCTGTTGCAAACACCGAACATAATTCTGATATTGATCACTACTAGTGTAAATAAATAAATAAAATCAATAAGGGGTGAGACCTAAAAGCCTTCTATGCCAGCCTAGCTTATTGATAGCCTTATTATTATAGCAGCTTCACTGTTAAATAATCTAAATTTTATCTTGTAGTTGTAGTAGTAGTTTCATTCAAGGTTGGAAAACTCGTGACTTGAACTCAACTCGCCGAACGCAAATAATTTGGCTCGGATAGAGTCTAAAGACTTTTGGGAGAGTCATGTTTTTCGAAAATAACTGTTAAAATATTTAAAAATGAATCCATTTCTTAGAAAGTTTAAAATTTATTTATTTACATGCATTAATGATAATCAATTCAAGTTAATAAATTTATATATGCAAGAAAAGTACAACAACAAATAAAATGAAAGAAAAATATTACATATTACATAATTTTTTAGTCCAAATATCAAATTTAAAAGACCAAATATAAGTTTCAAATTACATTCTGGTCATCGTTTTTAAATTACTCACTCCATATCTCATGTATAATTACTAATATATAAATATTAATTATTTAAAATTAGATTGCCTATTAAATGGTTCGGAATGCAACTAACTTATCAAAATAAGATGACTCGGCCGAGTCTTCCATATTTTTGACTTGGTCCTTTGTCAAAATGGGATGACTAGGGAGAGTTTCCCAACCATGATTTCATTTATAGGCCTTAAGTTTCTAGGAGAATGAAAATAGTTGAAATTTGATAGCTATTATTATGTAAACAGAATATCGTCTATATCACCTTTAATTTGTCTTGATGGAAGGCAGGGTTGAGGATTCTCCTGTGTTTGGCCCACTTCTTGGCTTCATGCTTCAAAAGCCCAGTTCTCAACACGTTGAAAACCGGGTTTAGTTTTGTCTTCCCAAAATGACCAGATTTGTTGGTTAGCACTTCCCTTATCAGCTCTGGGTCCATGATGCACACCCTCGGATTAGGCCCGAACCATGTCATTGAAATTTTACCTGTGAATTGCAAGTCCTACTTCAAATTTATTCTAAAGGCATAAACAATTGGCATCAGTTAAAAAAAGAGAAAGACCACTCTTACGCAGAGAAACTGTTGAGGCTCTGATACCACTTGTCACGGTTAGGAAGATTGCAATAATGGTGTGGTGATGAGGTGGGAAGATCACAATGGATGAGGGATGATTTGAATTACTGAACTAATCTGATCATGCTCTTAGTGAATCATTTTCGCGCAAAATCATTAGTTAGACAGACACTCAAACTAGTAATAAGCATACGGATATTAATTGGCATAAACTCCATTCCAAAGTAAAGCTCACTGTTGTAGCCAGAGGCAGAAAATGGGTCGGGTTGGGTTAATATGCTGTTAACCTGCAGCCAACCCGTTTATTAAATGGGTCAGAAACTCCTAACCCGCATCTGCTGCGGGTTAACTAGACCTAACCCACATTAACCCACATAACCCTTGCAGATTACTGTGGGTTGGGTTGACCCGCATAATTTACACCAAAACCTAAATTTATTAACAATTCTCTAAGGCATTAACCATACCCAAAGTTTAAATTAGACCCAAACCATTAAGTTAATTTGTAAAAATGAGATAAGATCTAAAAGAACAATCATTAACATTCTAAATCCTATTGGTGCAAATTAAAACCACTCTTTTTGGGTTATGATAAGTATAATGTTAATTTATTTCGTATAGGAACTTAAATTAGACTCGATTCTTCAGCCAAGAACTAATCCTTAGGGGCACATTCAAACCCTTCTATCCACATGCCCCTAAAGTTTAATAAAGTAGAGTCCAATATTGTTTTTTATCTCAATCCAACGGTTGGTCCCATTGAGATTGGTATAAGACTGATGGGAACCGTGACATTGAGGGTAATCGTAGTGGGTGACAGAATTGGATTCATCATAGGGGGCCTCAAGTGGGCCCTATTGGTTGTCCTAGTGCGAGACATCCGCATGGGAGCTAGACCAATGCAGGAGAAACTATATATGGCACTTGCTCCTGTGCGTCTGTCTTGCACGGTGCAAGACAGCATGTGGGGCCCACCTTGTAATGAATCTAAATCGACCATCCAAACCTTCCTCCAATACGCCACAGATCTTAAGGATTTGCACCATATGAATGGGCTGTGCCGTTAGATTGAGTGTGCGGATTTTTTTAACCTATTACACTCATGGGCCATTCATCAAGGGGTTGGGATCGTTGGATTGAACTTTCATACCTAGGATGGTCTCACCGAGACTGTTCAATCCCTATGACTTCCATGATTTGGGACCTAGGTGGGCCCATCAGTTATCTAACTCGGGGTGGTCTCCCATTGATTTCCTTAAATTTATAGGACGTAGTCTTTTATTTATTTATTTATTTTTTATTTGGTAGAAAGGAAGTATGCTTTTATTAAGGGCCTATTTATTTATTTTTTATTTGGTAGAAAGGAAGTATGCTTTTATTAAGGGCCCCTTTCGACTGCTTAGTATTGAATTTCTAGGAATTTTTAGTAAACCGGGGTCTATCCAAGGAGAAATAAAAAGGTGAGAAGGTAGAAGCATAAAAGTTGGAATGTCAATATGACCATCACTTTCTTAGATTTTAATTATCATTATTTTAGATTTTAATATTCTTTAATGCTTCCTTGCTGATCTTCAGTTTCTCAAGAATCCAAAGAATTCAATAAGGAGGACTAAACAAATGGGCACAAGGGTAGGGAAAAAAAAAAAATTTAGATGTAAATAAAACAGAGGCATTGATTATAAAGTTCTAATCTGTTTTTGTAGGGAGCATTTTCCATGAAATGGAAAATTACTATGTAAAAGAAAGTTAAAATATTCACATAAAAATTCTACATCCGCGACCAAAACCCACATGAAATTTATGGGTCTTTTTTCCAAATCCCAATTGCCTATTTAGTTCGGTACCCTTCAAATGAAAATCATGGTCAGTTAGTGCTGAGAATGTATAAACTACAAAAGAATCCATCACGAAAAAAAAAAAAAAAAAAAGAAAAGAAATCTTAGATTTCTATATTTTCTCTCGTAAAATAAAATTGCCGCGAACAATTGATGTTTTAAACTTAAACCATAGATAGAAATCCAAATCGATCATGCATGAAATTTATCACCCTATAAAACCCTCAACACAAGTTTTACAGGGAAAAAAGAGTGGGGGAAAGGATTGAGATATCAGACTAAGAAATACTATTTACTATATACCGTAGGACTTGAAAGTTTGATAGAGCAAAGGGATGACGCGTGACACAATCGCATGAGAGAGATCCATGGGCCTCAATTTTGCTTCGTTTCTCAAACGGGTGTCTTCCATGATGGTGCCCATCACTAGCCTGTAAGGAGGGCCGTTGATTCCTTGGTCCCTGAGATACTTCCCCAGTTTCTTGGGTCTCCACCAGAAAGCATAAAAAAATCTCCATATCAACAAGAGAATCAAAACTCCAGAGACTGCAAGAGAGAGGAAAAGAAAATCTCCCATTTTTTTTTTCTTTCCTGCTGCTGGTCGTGCCTTCTTCTGTCTTCATGATATTTGTAATGGTAGCTGTTACATCAGGTATACAGACTCCTCACTCCTCTCTTACTCCTTTCTGTCCGTTTCTTGTTTATGTCTTTCTCGGCTGGTTCCTTATGCGTACGGCGCATCTGTACTGTAATGCTTGCACACATGCAAGGAGAGGACACATAAATTTAAAGAGTAATGCTACTTGGACAAACTTTTTGGCCAGAATTTTGGCCAACCCATATGGTTTCCATTGAATATCATAGTGATATTCAATGGAAACCATATGGGTTGGCCAAAATTCTGGCCAAAAAGTTTGTCCAAGTAGACTTTTTGAAATTTAAATGCTCGAGCAAGAGATTTTGAGTTGAATTGGGGCGTATCCATTAAATTTTGACACATGCACAAATCTTATTCTAATAGAATTTCATCAAACAGTAAGATTGTGTTATCATATTTTAAATCAAATGGTAAATTTTACACCGTGACCAATTTATTTTAGAGTAAAATTTAGAGATATGGCATTCATTTTGTGCATATCAAATTTTCATTAGATGGGTCCACTAGGGTTCCCCTTCAACCTAGGCTTTTTAAAAGCCCAAGCCTCATGGGATCAAAATTGGCAGTTGGGGTGCTTAGCATGACTCCGCTGCCCCTTTTTTATCCCTTTTTTATCCGTTGGTAGCCAGCCCACTTGAAAAAAGAAGAGTTTTGAAAGGGCACCATTTGACTTACCTCCCTAACATATGATTAATGATTTGAGGGAGGCTCTCTTTTGAAGGCCTTGTTCAAATTTCACTTTTTAAAATAAATTTGATCATTTTTCTTTTTCTTTATCTAAGTACCCTATACTCAAGTTTTCTCACCGTCAACGCTGCAACCATAGACCTATCCATTGCTTTTCGGTGGAAGGGAGATGCCTTGCAATTGAACTACCGGTGGATTGGCAAAATGAAGTTGAATAGTCCAAAATTTGTACGATCAACTCAAGTGCTTAAAAAAAATTGCAAATTTATAATGAGTGAAAGATATGGTTGTCTCTACAAAAATTTCTTTTCAAGAAATGGTTTGGTTTATCTTCGTAGACCATAAGGTAGATCAAGAAATTTCCAACTGTAAGAGTCTGCAAAGCATGCCGTGTGGGATTTGTGGAAATTACTCCTTCTCTGTTCTCAGAGTGGAGAGATGACCTATATTATATAAACTTCCTGTTTGTATTGGATTACAATGTGATAGATACAAATCAAAAGAGATTGAAAGAATCTATACAGTTATTAAAACAGAATGCTAATTTACATGATCTGATGGATTGTGCTGAGGTGGAGATTTGGGCATATTAATCTATGCTATCACGCCCCCGCAAACGAAGTAGTGGGAACCAAAGTGAGCTTGGGCTTGAGGAGCAGAAACCACTTAGACCCGAGAGCTTTAGTCATGATGTCTGCAATCTGATCAACTAAGGAAATGAAGCGAACACGAAGCTGCCCAGATGCAACAAGTTCTCTGACAAAGTGATAGTCAAGTTCTATATACTTTGCGCGAGCATGGAAGAATGGATTCGCAGCAAAATAGGTTGCACCAAGATTGTCACACCACAACGTTGGCGGAATTGGTGAAAAGAGATGAAGCTCGGAAAGAAGATACTGAAGCCATCGAAGTTCACTCGTGGCATTGGCTAGAGCACGATATTCGGCTTCAGTGCTTGAGCGGGCGCCGGTAGGTTGCTTATAGGCGGTTCAAGAAATGAGATTGGGTCCTAAGAAAACACAATAGCCTGTTGTAGAGCGGCGATCATCAGGACAGCATGCCCAATCCGCATCAGAGTAAGCTTGGAGAGTCAAATTTGTAGATTTTTGAAGAAGTAATCCACAATTAACGGAGTTCTTCAGGTATCAAAGAATACGTTTTACTGTTGTCCAATGAGCATCAGTCGGTTGATGCATAAATTGAAATACCTTGTTAACAGATAAGGCAATGTCAGGATGGGTGACAGTTACAAACTGAAGAGCACCAATTGTGCTGCAGTAGAGAGTAACATCGTCAAGTGGATCACCAATGTCTTTAGATAGGGCCACACCGGTCTGAGCAGGAGAGTTAACTGGTTTAGCACCAGCCATATGTGTGCGAAGAAGATCTTCAAGATATTTCTTCTGTGACAAAAGAGACCAGATTTTGTATGATGTGCTTCAATCCCTAAAACATAATGTAGAGGACCCAAGTCTTTGAGAGTGAATGTGCAATTAGGATCCCTTGTAATGCTGGTGATAGTAGTAGAATTGCTGCTTGTAATGAGAATATCGTCCACATAGACTAATAGAACAATGATATCAGTCGATGTGCTCCTAATAAACAAGGAAGTATCACACCTTGAAGCAACGAAGTCCAACAAGGAAGTATCACACCTTGAAGCAACGAAGTCCATTTGAAACAGCCAATGGCTTAAACGATGAAACCACGCCCGAGGGGCCTGTTTGAGCTCATAAATCGCTTTGTTAAGTTTGCACACAAAATGTGGAAGAGTAGAATGAGTGAAGCCAGGTGGCTGGGTCATGAAAACATCCTCTTGAAGAAAACCATGTAAAAAGGCATTATTAACATCAAGCTGGTTAATGGGTCAGTTTTGAGAGAGCGATGGAGAGAATAACTCTGATCGTATTGGGTTTAACCACAAGGCTAAATGTCTCAAAATAATCTACCCCTTCTTCATGACTAAACTCTTTTGCAAGTAGCCTGGCCTTAGAGCGGTCTACAGAGCCATCTGGTTTCCTCTTGATTCGAAACACCCATTTACAACCAACAATATTATGATTGAGTGGCCGTGGAACAAGTACCCATGTTCCATTTGAGATAAGAGCATTATATTCAGATATCATAGCAGCACGCCAATGAGATGCTTTGTGGGCTTGAGAAAAATAGGTGGGCTCAACTTCATGAGGGACAAGATCCATGGAGTGACGAGTAGCTGTGAAACTAACATGATCCGGAAATTGCTTGGGTCGACGAGTATGATCGGATGTGCGAGTAACCATGGTGTGGGAGCAGGTGGTAGGAGTAGGATTGGGCGGATTTGACCATGCTCAGGTTGTGGAGGTGGAGAGGGTTGGATGATTGGTTATGAGATGAGTGGATTTTTGGTAAATGGAGGTGGAGGAGTGGGTAGTGCAGGTATGGGATGTATAGATGTAGTATTGGGTGACAAGGTAGGATTGGATGTAGGTAAGATAGTGGGTATGGGTAAGGTAATTATTTTTGGTGGTAAAGCAAGAGAAGAAGTGACCGGAAGAGAAGCAAAGGGGAACGCTGTTTCATCAAACGTCACGTGGCGGGAGATGTAGACACGACCTGTGGGCACATGAAGGCAACGATATCCCTTATGATGATTACTATAACCAATAAAGAAGCAGGGAAGAGATTTGGGAGAGAGCTTGTCATCCTTATAAGCACCAAGGAATGGATAGCATTTACAGCAAAAAACACGAAGAAAGCTTAAATATGGTGGTTTGGTAAAGAGAACTTCAATGGGAGATTTGTTATGTAAAACGGGGGTAGGAAGTCTATTTATGAGGAAGGTAGAAGTGGTAAAAGCTTCTAGCCAATATGCTTTAGGTAAAGAAGCTTGGAACAAAAGAGTTGTCCCAACTTCAGTGATACGCCTAATTTTACGTTCAACGAGTCCATTCTGTTCAAGGGTGTGGGGACAAGAGATGTGATAAGAGATGCCATTGTCAGTTAAATTTTTTTGCATGTGACCTTTTGTTAAATCAGCAGCGCCATCACATTGAAAGTGTTTAATTTTCATGAAGACAAGAATTTCATATAAAGCTTTAAATTCTTGGAAACAAGTGGTAATAGATGCTTTAGTTAACATAGGATATAGCCATGTAAAGTGACTAAAATCATCCACAAAAATAACGAAGTACCTGAAACCAGACATTGAAGGCACAGGCCGGGGCAGGCCCCCAAACATCACAATGAACTATTTGTAAATGCATAGTAGTTTTGTTGTTAGATAAAGAAAAATGTAACTTGTGACTTTTACCCATATGACAGGCGTCACATACTTTATTAATAGAAAGCAAATCAAAAAGTTCAAGCAAATGCTTAGAATTTACAGAAGATAAAACTTGACGAGAAGGATGACCCAACCGGCAGTGCCAAAGATCTGGACTAGCTCAAGAACTGACGAAAGCTGCATTTAGAGAGGAAGATGGAAAAAAGAGTGGATATAAGTTGCCTTCAACATGGCCCGACAGAAGTGTTGTCCCCGTTTGTAGGTCCTTCACAACATAGCCCCAAGGAAAAAAATTGAATGAGCATTTGTTATCTTTGGTAAATTGAGCAATGGAAAGTAAATTTTTAGTGAGAGAAGGAACAAGAAGAATGTTATTGAGAGAGAAATTGTTAGAGAAAGAAGAATGGCCAATTTTAGTAATGGGTAAAGAGTTACCGTCACCGATAAATACTTGATCCGAGCCAGAGTAAGGTTGAGGATGATGAATGAGCATTGGATCATATGTCATGTGACTCGTCGCTCCACTGTCAGGAATCCACTGTGACAAAGTAGCGCCATGAAATGAAGGTGGCCCATACATATTTGGTGCTGGCGGTTGGAAATGAAGGCCCGCAAAGTGGGTTGATTGCTAGAGAAGTGTGTTTGCAGCTGACTGTTGCGAGAAGCGAAATACCTGTAGAAGCAGCAAGATGCAACATGGCCACGACGGTTGCAAATCTGACATTTTGCTTTCTGTTTGCCATTGCCATTGCCATTGTTGAAGCCTTTGTTTGGTGCTGAAGACCGTGGTGCCGAGTTACTGTAGTTGTGGAAAAATTGTGGAGGTGAGGGAGACACAGAGTTACTGTTGGTGCTGGTGTTGTTCGGTGAAGGGAAAGGGAGAAGGCCAGCATTTGTTGGTAATGGGAATGGTGCAAGGTTTGTTGTAGGGCCTACTATAAGTGCAGATTGGGTGCGATCAGAAGATTGCCCAGTGAGACGAAGAAGACGATGTTCATGAGTGAGCAAATGAGCCCGTAGTTCAGCAAAGGAGGGTTGTTCAGTGCGTAGTTCCATGGAAGTAATGAATGGTCCATATTCAGGACCCAAACCATTAAGAGTGTAAAGTATGAGATCTGCATCTGAAACTAGTGCTTGAATGGTTGAGAGAGAATCAACCAATGTTTTCACAGATTGTAGGTAATCAGTAATGGGTGATGCACCTTTTTGAATTGTTTGCAACTGACTGTGAAGAAGAGACTTCTGTGCTTGAGACTGTTGCAGATGAGTCTATTCAAGAGAGAGCCAAAGTGAGCCCGAGGGCAATGATCTTGGCAAGAGTGGCATTGATGCAGCTGATGACAAAGTGATCAATGCGATTCCATCCTTCAAGTGTTGGATTTGGTGTTGCGATGCCATCTACAAAGATGTTGGCAGGAGGTGTTGACTTAGTACCATCAACGTAGCACATGAGACCAGTGCTTTTCAAGATGGATTCCATCTAATATTTCTAGACTAAATAGTTGGTACCATCCAATTCAATGGAGACAAAATTGGTAATGTTTGTGATGGGGAGAGTTACTGTGAGAGAGGAAGAAGAAGGAGAAGCAGAGGAGGCCATGGTGATTGAATGACATGATCAAAGAAGAGAAACAGACGTGAGTCCTTGTAGGGCTCTAATACCATGAAACAATAAAGAAAAAAGATTTGTGAAAATTACTCCTTCTCTGTGCACAGAGTGGAGAGATGACCTGTATTATATAAACTTTCTGTTTGTGTTGAATTACAATGTGATAGATACAAATCAAAAGAGATTGAAAGAATCTATAAAGTTACTAAAACAGAATGCTAATTTACAGGATTTGATGGATTGTGCTGAGGTGGAGATTTGGGCATATCAATCTATGCTATCAGGATTTTCAATCCCCACCTTAATTACAGAGCATACCTTTTGCTTGAAAGGTAGAAAAAACTTTCACGTGCCACTCATGCACTAATCTCATGGGAGAACAGAGTCCAAACTGAAAACTCATCCCAAGTAGTGATTGGGAGCATCCGTAAGCCTCATAATCCCCAACATCTAAGATTTGTCTTAAACCCATTGCCATGTATTTCTTGGCCTCCACACCCACATATAGGCGACAATTGGATTTTTTTCAAATGTTATTTATAACCAATATTGATTGGTTGATTTAACGTGGATTAACGTTGTGAATTTAATGATTTTAAATGTTGAGGATTAAACCTATTTTAATCGCTGATTTAATGTGGATTAATGATTTTAAAAGAAGAGGTTTAATGGCCCAACGGACCACTAATCACAATATAAAATAGGGCCTTCTATGCTATTGTTTCAATACAGAAAAAAAAAAAAGTTTTCTCTTCTTTTTTTCCTTCTGCTTTCCCTCTGAGCATTCTAAAAGGGAATCTGCGATTTGGGGCTGCATTGCGACCCGACCTAAATGAACGACGAGGAAGGCCGTTGTATCCTAGGGGCAGTTCTGCTGAGAACCTTCGCACCTGGATTTTATTCCGGGGGGCGGAACTCGTCCTAAAGAGAGCGTCATCAGACGTGCCTCGGCCACAGATCTGCTGTTGTTGCTGCTCTTCTTTTTCCGCCTACAAATCACAGTTGCAGCCTTCATCAATCCTTCATCAATCGGGTACTACTGTTTCATTTACATTCTGTTTGACAGAAGCCTCTGTTCTGTAGCCTTTACTTTTCAACATACACAACTGATGAGAGCCTAAAAGATACATTTTAGGCCCCTTAATGAGGACTTGGTTATACCGTCGAAAGAGATTAATTAGCTTAATTATGTTATTTTATTATTTGTAGGTACTACAGATGCAATGAGCGAAATTCAGAGCTAAAATGGAAGAAATCTCACAAAGCATGACAAACCGGAGTTGCAAGTAAGAAAGCATGCCAAATATGGGAAGAGACTCAAATAAGAAAGCAAAGCAAGAGTCCAAATATACCTTGGATGCCCAACATGGGTCCCACTCACCCCATAGCATGCCAACATGGAAGGTCTTCTAATTGCACAATTATTCTCAGAATTTTCAGGGGTAGCAACTTGAAATGGTCATAACTTTCAACTCGAGTGTCGGATTTGTGAAATCTATATACTGTTGGAAAGCTCTTTTCGAGTAGATATCCGTGGAGTCCAAGATTATATAAATCGGCGCTATATCAAGGGAGATATGACCTCGCGAAGTTCGCTATGATGACCAGTGGGCCCGGACCAGACGGGAATCCATCTCCTGCACGAATTAAAGACCTTTTTCACCCCAAAACTTATAAATAAGAGCCCAAATTCGTTTTTGGGGATATTCACATCTGGGGAGAAGTTTTGGGAGGCTTTCTTGAAACTTGGGGAAGAGCGTCAATAGGGATTTCGTCAAGACTTCTTCGTCAATTGTCTTCCATGAGTAACTAAATCTCCATCTTAGGGTTGTGATGAAACTTTAGTTTTGTGTTTATGGCAATGTATAGGTTCTAGGGTTTTATTTTAAATGCTTTGATTATATGACATTGATTTAATCCATTGATTGGATTCGTTTATTAATGCAATATCTCTCTTGGTGTTTTATTCTTGTAGTTTAGAATACCAAGTCATATAACATGATGCTTGAATGAATGTGTTTGTTAGATCTAGGATAATCTATGCCATAGAGATAGGTTATGCCCTGATTTGCATCCACTACCCTTATTTGGTGACTCTGTGAAGGTTTGTAACCAGAACGAGTCTGGAAAGCATTGACAGTGAAACCCTAGACCTATATTCGCCATTGCACAGGCTATGGTGGATTCATACCCTAAGACTTTTCTCTAATTGGATAAAAACTTGTCTTTTAATTTGTTAATTTAGAAATCAAAACCAATCAACCCATTACTTCATTTTCTAATAGGATTAGTTTAATAATCAGAACTTTGTTTTCCAATAGGATTAGTTTAGAAATTTAGGAAACAACGCAACTTAGCCTTTTTGTCCCAGTGGATACGATACTCGGTTAACATCTCTGCTTTTGCAAGCGGAGATAATAGCGGAGAATAATTTATAATTGCAACCCTGTTCTAGGATTGATCATAATTTTGGCGCCGTTGCCGGGGACAATTAGCACGGTTGTTTGTTTCTTTTAATTCTAATATTAGTTTCGCCTTTTCTAGCTTCTATATTTTAATTTTTTTTCAGCTTTATTCACATTGTTTACTATTCTTACTGCAGGGCATTGATTTTAACACAGAATCCTAGAATTTGTGCAGGGATCCAAGAGAGTTCGCAAAGGACAAAGTTTTACTCAAAAAGAAATCTCTCCTCTCCTCCCAAGGGCACTGTAAGCCTAGACTTTCTGATTCTTTTCATATAATTGCAGTAAGTTTTTGTGTGTGCATGCTTGGTCGTCACTCTTGTCATCCGGATTTGGTTTCTTTAGACCAAAATTTAGAGCGAGCCCTTAGAAAAATTAGATCATCTAAACACCATTCTGCTGTCTCACACACAAATCCACTAATGGCTGAGGCAAGAAAAGAAGAAGAGGCTCCATCTCTCCGACCCTTGAAGGAGCACTATACTCCTTCAGAATACGCATCACCATCGTGTATTCAGTTGCCTGTAGTACAGGCAGCTCAATATGAAATCAAGCCCAGCACAATCAATCGATCCCTTCTTTCTATGGCTTGAACAATGAGGACCCGTACAACCACATTGATGAGTTTTTGGTCATTTGCTCTACGGTGCGAATCAACAATTTCAGTAGTGAGGCCTTGAAAATGTTTCTCTTTCCGTTTTCATTGAAGGACAAAGCCAAGTATTGGCTGAGTACTTTACCTGCAAACTCTATCACTACTTGGGCCCAACTGCAACAAAAATTCTTGGATAAATATTTTTCTGTGGGTAAAACAAATCAGTACAGGAGATCTATCACATCCTTTGCCCAAACTGATAATGAACAATTTCATGAGGCATGGGATAGATTCAAGGATCTCATTAGAAAATGTCCTCATCACCAAATTGCCAAGTGGCAATTGGTTCAGTTCTTTTATGATGGATTGTCTCCTGAATGGCGGAATTTGGTAGTCACCGCCAGTGGGGGATCAATTATGCTAAAAAATGAGGATGAGGCATGGGAGCTTTTTGAGAATATGAGTGAGACGTTTCAGCGCCATGCCTCCACTGCTAGATTGGAGAGGCCAACAGCCTCGATTTTGCAGATACCTAAGGGGGTATTTGAAATTCAGCCCTCTAATGAGCTCACAACCCAAGTGGCTGCCTTGACCCAAAAATTGGATCAGCTATTATTTGTGGGTCAAACTCTCCAATCCCCACCCTCTCAAGGTGGTTGTGCTTTGTGCTCTAGTCCCGCTCATTTTGTGAGCAATTGTCCTGCAGCACCCCAATTTCCTGAGTTTGTGCAAGAGCAAGTGAATGCTGCACAGGGGTTCTCCAAACCGGGTAATGATCCATTTTCGAATACTTTTAACCCGGGATGGCGCAATCACCCCAACTTTTCATGGAAGTCGCCCGGTCAAGGCACTTCATTCTCTCAACCGGAAAATGGGCCAAATTTTCAATACAATCCTGCGGCCTATCGTTCCCAACAATCCTACCAGCAACCCAACCCTCAACCACCTCAAAGAACTCCATCATTTGAGGAGACAGTGCTGCACGAGCTCAAAGAGCTCAAAGCAACCACTCAGCTGGTCCATTCCCACTCTCAATCCATAGCTAAGCTAGAGGTCCAGATCGGGCAAATAGCTAATGCTCTTAACAAAAGAGAGGAGGGACGCTTGCCTAGCCAACCCACGGTTAATCCTAAGAATTCTTTTGAGATGGGTAGTGGTTCGCAACATAATGATACCTATCATGAGCAAGCGAAAATGGTTGTCACATTACGGAATGGGCGTGAGGTTGAGACTAGGCCTGAGGAACCTAGGCAAGATGTGAAAGAGCCCACAGCCAATCCCAAGAACTCTCGAGCTGACATAGTTTCTAAGGGAAACGAGGCACCCCCATATGTGCCTAAAGCCCCTTTTCCCACTTGTCTTGACACACCCTCTCCCTTTAGTAAGAAGAAAGCAACCATGGATGAAATGTTGGAGGTGTTTAAGCAAGTAAAGATTAATCTGCCTTTGCTAGATGCTATCAAGCAGGTCCCTTCTTATGCTAAATTTCTGAAAGATTTGTGCACTCAGAAACGCAAATCTAAATCTCATGTGCCAAAGAAGGTTTTACTTACCGAGCAATTGAGCTCAATTCTCCATAATGACACTCCTCCCAAGCTGAAAGATCCTGGCACTCCCACCATTACCTACACAATTGGGAGTCACGTTATTGATCATGCATTGTTGGATCTGGGAGCGAGTGTCAATCTCTTGCCTTACTCGGTGTATGAGCAGATTGGGCTAGGGTACTTAAAGCCCACTCCGGTTACCTTACAACTTGCTGATAGGTCTGTTAGGGTGCCCCAGGGAATAATTGAGGATGTTCTGGTCAAGGTTGACAAGTTCTTTTTCCCTGTCGATTTCATCGTCCTTGACACTGAACCAGTGCAAAATTCACGGAAGCACACTACTGTCATTCTTAGACGGCCCTTTTTGGCCACGGCCAATGCGAACATTAATTGTCGAACCGGAGTTATGGATGTTTCCTTCGGGAATATGAAAGTGAGGCTGAATGCTTTTAGGGCCTCTCATCAACCTTCAGACCAAGATGACTGCTTTGCAGTCAATGTTGTTGATGAGATTGTAGAAAACACTCATCACCCTGAGGATACTTTGCCAGCTGTCATTGGTCCTGATCTGTTTGACGGTCAAGAAGCTCAAATTTTGGATGTGTTGGAAATGCACAAGAGTGCACTCGGCTGTTCAATTGCCGAGTCGAAAGATATTGATTCCTCCATTTGCATATCTTGTCCCCCTTGCATTGCTCATTTTACACTTTCTCGAGATATGCAGAGATTTTTAGCTCCTAACCTAGAGGAGGTAGATATGAAGGAAGTGCTAAGTCATGTTTTTTTGCAAGTTTGGTTTGTTCTTTTTAGGTTTTCTTTGTCTCTGTTTATTGTGCTTGCCGCTAACATTCCGCAGGTACTTTGGTCTGAGTTGGGGGGCGTCCTCCCCGTTTTCCTCCCCTCCACTTCTTGTTAAGCGGTACCCAGGTGATATCCCTCCTTTTCATTTACTTTCCTTGTCCTTTATCTTTTATTTTGTTTTTAACATTGTGGACAATGTTAGGTTAAGTTGGGGGGTGGGGTATTAACCTTTCGAGTAGTCTAGGGGTAGTTTTTAGCGGTTTTTAGTGCTCTTTACTTGTAGTCTTTTCCTTTGATTTTAGTTCTTTTTTTTTACTTGTAGTCTTTTCCTGTAGTTTCAAAAAAATAAAAATAAAAATTCTCCGGCGTCCGGACGCCCGAATTTTTTAGAATCAGGCTGCTCTCTAGAATGGGGCGTCCGGACGCCCGGAAAATTTTTTAAAATGCCTCTGCTCTCTGCCATGGGGCGTCCGGACGCCGGAAATTCCGAGAAAAAAAAAGTTTTTGCTAGTGTTGTTAGTCTTTAGGGAGATTTCTAACCGGGTTTTTTGAAACGAAGATACCCTGTTTTTGGAACTTTTTGTGAGGAAAAAGAGAAATGGTTCACTATCTTGTTTTAGGAAAGAGTTTTTGAGAAATTGTTGAATTATTGATCTTTCACTTGACACGTATCATATAGAAAATTTGAAATGTGAAACTATGATTTCCATACCAGTGAAAACTTCAGAGCAATTATGATGGAAAGCTGACCCTCGGTCATAATGAAATCGGGCATATGGAAAGGGCTACCTATTGTTACGGACCGTTTTGTAAAAAAAAAAAAGTTGTGACTAGTTTGAGTTCGTAGCCTTTTTAACTCGAGCCAGTAAGCTCATAGGGGTATTGCCATACCTAATGCCTTAAGGACATCTGTCTTGGGAGTCATTGGCTGAATGCTCGTTACATGGGTTAATTAGAAAGCTTAAGGGACCTAGGCATTGCACAGTCATTTCTTTAAAAAAAAAAAGAAAGAAAAAAAATTAAAATAGCGTTGTCATGTCCTTTGAAAAACGATAGTGTGAAAGCCACCACAAATGCCTTGAGAGGAATCATGTTAACTTTTACTGAGGTTCGGTGGCCCAGCATTTTGAAAAAAAAAAAGATGTGTTTTCACGGAAATTGTTAGTGGATCGTTTTATGCTTTCATGCCTCTATATGTACACAATTTTCACCGTGCACGATCAATTTTTCCAACATGATATTGAGGATTTCGGACCAAAAGATAGGATTGGTGAACCACATTTGAGTTGTGTATTGAAAACCCCAAAATTAGGAATATTCGGTGTTCGTAGATACCTTGGTGGAAAATACTCCCTGTTTTTCTTTTATGTTTTAGGAATTTTGTGGGTAGATTCACTGCAAACCCTCATGAGACTATAACTCGTCCTCTAGGGGGAACTTAGAGGTTTAAAGGCTTGCTGCACATGCTAAGTGCAGCCGTGCTCCCTACGAAAGTGGCCTTAGTTAGTTTTCCTTTTTGTTTTAGCTTTGCTCGAGGTCTAGCAAAGTGTAAGTTGGGGGGTGTGATGAGAGCCTAAAAGATACATTTTAGGCCCCTTGATGAGGACTTGGTTATACCGTCGAAAGAGATTAATTAGCTTAATTATGTTATTTTATTATTTGTAGGTACTACAGATGCAATGAGCGAAATTCAAAGTTAAAATGGAAGAAATCTCACAAAGCATGACAAACCAGAGTTGCAAGTAAGAAAGCATGCCAAATATGGGAAGAGACTCAAATAAGAAAGCAAAGCAAGAGTCCAAACATGCCTTGGATGTCCAACATGGGTCCCACTCACCCCATAGCATGCCAACATGGAAGGTCTTCTAATTGCACCATTATTCTCGGAATTTTCAGAGGCAGCAACTTGAAATGGTCATAACTTTCAAAGTCGAGTGTCGGATTCATGAAATCTATATACTGTTGGAAAGCTCTTTTCGAGTAGATATTCGTAGGGTCCAAGATTATATAAATCGGAGCTATATCGAGGGAGATATGACCTCACGAAGTTTGCTATGATGACCAGTGGGCCCGGACCAGACGGGAATCCATCTCCTGCACGAATTAAAGACCTTTTTCACCCCAAAACTTATAAATAAGAGCCCAAATTCGTTTTTGGGGATATTCACATCTGGGGAGAAGTTTTGGGAGGCTTTCTTGAAGCTTGGGGAAGAGCATCAATGGGGATTTCGTCAAGACTTCTTCGTCAATTGTCTTCCATGAGTAACTAAATCTCCATCTTAGGGTTGTGATGAAACTTTAGTTTTGTGTTTATGGCAATGTATAGGTTCTAGGGTTTTATTTTAAATGCTTTGATTATATAACATTGATTTAATCCATTGATTGGATTTGTTTATTAATGCAATATCTCTCTTGGTGTTTTATTCTTGTAGTTTAGAATACCAAGTCATATAACATGATGCTTGAATGAATGTGTTTGTTAGATCTAGGATAATCTATGCCATAGAGATAGGTTATGCCCTGATTTGCATCCACTACCCTTATTTGGTGACTCTGTGAAGGTTTGTAACCAGAACGAGTCTGGAAAGCATTGACAGTGAAACCCTAGACCTATATTCGCCATTGCACAGGCTATGGTGGATTCATACCCTAAGACTTTTCTCTAATTTGATAAAAACTTGTCTTTTAATTTGTTAATTTAGAAATCAAAACCAATCAACCCATTACTTCATTTTCTAATAGGATTAGTTTAATAATTAGAACTTTGTTTTCCAATAGGATTAGTTTAGGAATTTAGGAAACAACGCAACTTAGCCTTTTTGTCCCAGTGGATACGATACTCGGTTAACATCTCTGCTTTTGCAAGCGGAGATAATAGCGGAGAATAATTTATAATTGCAACCCTGTTCTAGGATTGATCAACAACAAAGGTGCTTTTGGTGACAACCAGGCTCCATGGCAACTCTAGTTTTTATCTAAAAAAATCTAGGTTTTTCCTCCCATTTTATGGCTCATGTGATTTGAATTCGTTTCTTTGACGCTCAATTCATTATCTATGCACTTCTGATTTGACCTTTTGTTCTGGTAGAGCTGATTGAGTTACATGACTCCTTTGCATGTTATTATTGAGGTTGGTTATGAAGGAATTGAGTTTAAGCCTTAAAATAGGCTAAGGTTCCAAATCAGAAATCTTTATGGATTCCAATACCAATTAATTTATCTAGTAGATATTTAAAACTAAGTCTAGAAAACCAATCAACCATAAAAGAAAGGAGGCACACAATTTTTAACGTGGAAATCCCTACTTGAGAAAAACCACGGGTGTTAGAGACCACCAGAAAATTAAATCAAGCACAATATAAAAAAAAAAGTTATAAGGACTCGTAGAACATTTTCCAGTTGTAACTCAACCTAAGGACTGCGATGGAGTTATTGATTACCCGCCGTTCACCTTCACCGTGGTTGATCCACCCACACTTTGATGCCTCTCAAAGTGATGCAAACTTAAACCCACCTTGATGCCTCTCAAGGTGCTTTAGAGAAGAAAAAAGAAATCTCCGTCTTCAGCGTAGCCCACAAAATCTCTATAGCTGAATATTTGATGCTAGTGATGAGTAGAGAGCTCAAGTTACATCTTTGTGGGGGCAAGGAGTCTATAAATAGTCCAAGGCTTGTGCATGGGGAGTCTTTGAATTGGATTGGAAAAGAACTCTAAGATTGAGTTTGAAATGAAACAAAACAAAGAGTCTGGACTGGGCATGGAGACCCAGATCGCTTTAGCGAGCAGGCTCTTTGTCCTTTTGCCCGATACAGGCTCGCTAGCCTCAAGTTCGTTGCTTGCTGGAAAATGGCTTAAGGCGCGAATTTGTTCGAGGCAAGACTCTTCAAACTTTTTCTAATGCGTCAAAGAGTCTTCAAACTTCATCTAATGTGTCCAAGAGGCATCGTCTTGCGGTTTCATCATAGTCCACTTTAAAAAAGAATAGGAATTAAAGCTCAATTAGGGCTTGAGTTTTGTTCAACTAGCCAACTAGAATTCTAACAGGTTCTTTCATGCCTCGGTTTTGATGAACGAGTTGGCTAATGCCAAGTCAGTGGCTTGTCAAAGTGAGAACCATGAATATGCAGTGAGCGACTGAACGATGCCAAATGGGCCCTTTATCTTTTGATCCATAAAGTTTGATCATTTTCACCAGTAAACCTTCATTGACAACTTGAGTTGAGAAAGGTGAGTATCTGTCCTAGAGATCTTTTGGGATGCAAGGCCCTTTTGTATTGTGTACAGAGATAGGGGAATGTTCTCCTATAAGGACATTCAGCTCGCGGGGCCCACTTACATGCTTACTTATCAGGGGGGGCAGGGACATGAAAAGGTCTCCCTATGGATAATGGTAAAAATAAAATAAAAAAAGGCCTTGTTAGATCCTCACCATCCTTGATTTAATAGCTAGCTACAAGAGATTTGACTTTTTGTCCTTTTCAGATAAAAGCTCGCAAAAATATCTGAGTTTCTCTTTGATAGATCCATTTGTGATCTTTTACAAAAAAAATTTGTTTCTTCACTTTTGGATTCAGATTTAAGAAAATTTTCTTTCTTTCCTTCTCGAATAAAAGCTCGTAAAAATGTTTGAGTTTCCATTCGGGTTGGGGGGCATTTCCTCTCTTTGATGGATCTTTTTATGATCTTTCAAAAAAAAAAAAAAAAAAAAAAAGAACTGGTCCCTTCTTGTGTCAATTCCGTGAATGCAGTTTTTTTTAGAGTAACCATCCTCAACAATATCCCAGACATCATCATCAATGAACTTAGGAAAAATCAATCATTCTTTACTTAATAAGCATAATTAGAACCATCAAGCAAATGAGACTTTGAAATTGATCTACCTTCTCGATTGAGCATCATTCTAGAAATCTCTTAGGATCAAACATAGTAAATTTGTACAACTCTCTCTGATACCACATGAAGATTTCTTAATTTGTGGATCTCCAGATTGATCGACTCAGCAGCCTGGACAAAGTGTGCAAAAAATAATAATAATATGATACGCAGCTGAAATAGATAATAAAAGCACAAAACACAAGGGACACCAAATATAACTTGAAAAACTCAAACTGGGTGAAAAGCCACGAATCCAAACTGGATCAACAATCAAGCACTATGAATCTCGCAATTATAAGACACTTCAAATAATCGCTACCTAAGGATTGCGGTTACCTCTTGTGTAGCTTCACGCCTCAATGATTGCACACCGTTGATTGCAACAGATCCAAATTAACTCGCTTGACTCTTCAGATCTTCTAAAAGGGATGTAGAAGAAACTGTTCTTTATATGAATTCTGCAACACAACTCTTCAATTGAATGCTCTAGAGATGAATTCTAACAATTATATCTTCCAACTCTAAATAATGAGAGAGTCTTGTTGGTCTCCTTGATCTCCCTTTAGGACCTGTATGGATGTATGGTGAATTGAAGTAGGGTGAGGTGAAGCATCAAATCAAAAGATAATAAAATATAAGGTGTTATGATGATGTTTTGTTTTTAGTTGTTTGGTATAGAATCTTTTTGACATTTAGTATAGAAAAGTGGAGTTTTTTTTTGTCTTTTAGTGGAAAAATGATGTTTTTTTTACTTTTTTTGAAAAAGATAGAGGAAATGTTGAAATTGTGTACTTTTGATCTGACCCTTGTCAATTCTTGTCTGCATTCACTTCACTTCACTTTTACTTAGTTAAGTGCCAAACACGCCCTTAGGGTAGCCATAGAGTCCTTTAAATATGCTTAAGGATGTGCTTAAGGTTACCTAAGAAAATCACGAGTCAAACAAGTAGTTTGAAAGAATTTAGAAATAAACTTCTCATTCGTGCAATATTATGCACCACCATCTGATGGATTGAGTACCTCTGTTAATTGAGAGGTCACGGAGATCCAATCGATTTGGCCCTTTATCCGATCAATAGGGTAATGCGCTTTGCCATTAATCTTTTTTCAGTTTTCTATGTACATACGATCGCTCGTCCATTAATAATTATGAAACATACGACTCAATAAATCCAGAGTTTTGTTCAACATGTGAATTAGCCAACACTCAAAATCCTAAATACGAGGAAAGACAATAGATGAGAGTATTTAAATTTCTTTTTTACCCTCATAGACTCTTACTTCCAAAAAAAATTCTTTTCCTGCACTTCCATGGGAAACTCCAATGTGCCATCTAAAAAGTTAAAATCAAATCAAAACATATATGCCCTATGATTAATCTGTGGTTACATAGGCAGGTCCTTTACCCTATATGACCCACTAGATGGACACTGATTTAATCATAGGGCATATATGTTTTGATTTGATTTTGACTTTTTAGATGGCACACCGATCTAACCAATCATTTTAGGTTAGAGATTTGATGGATGGCATTATCTATTCCATCATATGGCCCACTAGATGGACACTGATTTAATATCATCCAAACATAGAAAAATGGTCATTTATCTTATATATTTTAATTACTAGTATTTTTCTACTCTACCAATCTTTTAGACCATAGATATGAAGGATAATGACATGATCATTTCAATCATGGGGCCCACTGAATGGACATCTAGATTAATTTGATGAAGAATACATGGACACAATTGTACCATGCCCTATGTGTTTTGACTCTTTTTCTTTCATTCTTTTTTTTTTTCCCCACCAATCCTTTCCATCCATAAATCTGATGGATAAATGGTATATATGATCATTTCCAACATAGGGCCCACCGGATAGAAACCCAGATTAATTTGATCAAGAACAAAGATCCAGTAACTTATATTTTGATCAGTGTCTCTTCTTCCGCCAATCCTCCAAAGCCACAGATCTAATGGATAGTGGCATGATTGTATCCACCAAAGGCCCACTAAATTGATATATTGATTAATCTAATAAAGTTCACATAGACATATTGATCTCCCACCATCGATATTCTGACCATTGTCTCCTCTTTTCAACCCATCCTTTTAGGCCATTGATCGCATGCATTTTTACTTTGGGTCACCAAAATTTAAGATGATCTCTCTCAAATATAATCTAAAATACATGAAATGGATGATGCCGGTTGAGATTAAGTCACCTATTTTGTAAATGACTGTTAAGCTTGAACATGTAAACAACTCATATTAATGGTAGCCGTGGTAGCTCAGTGCAGTGCCTCATTGGGGAGGGAAAGAAATACTAATCGATACACTGAACCAATGCAGACAAAAGTCCCCGGATTCCCAAAAGACATATCTTGCAAAGTCTGTGAAGTAGAGGTAGTGTGGATATGGCAACGTGGCCCATCTGTCTACCTGACAACACATAAATAGGGCCCGTGTGCGGTGCATGCTGATAGCAAGATTTGCTTTGTCTTCTCATGCCAGCTGTTTGTTGGTCAGCACTACGGCCCCATGGTGGGAGGAACAGGAAGAGGACAGGAGGCCCTGAAAAGGAAGAGGTTGGGTGGGTACAGACTGTAGAGTACAGAGAACTATGATATCAACAGTTCAAATGGTGGAGTCCATGCCTCCATGCTTTACCAATAATTTCTTCGACTCTTTGAATAGTAGAGTCCATCTCCATCCTTGTCGCATTGGCCAGTGGCTTCATCTGCTCTCTTTTCCGCAATAAAAATTCAATCATCTTTTCATGACACTGTAGAAAACGGGATTGGATTTGGGTGTGGTCTTTTCAGCATCGCTTTTGTGCACGAAAGAAGCAACGGAGTCTGTAAAAATCACTTTTCTGTGGGCGTTGCAAGTACTTACAAGTATATGAAGTATTTGTCCAACATGTTTCCTTTGCTTTGAAGATTACATCCAAAATAAAGATGTTTTAGGACGCGGCTGTGTAATGCTACGAAAGAAAGAAGGAAACGCGGTCCAAAAACACATTTTGATAAGAAGCTCCAACTTTCTCACCCACATCTGAATCATTTTCTAAGATACCATGGATAAAACTGTGGGCACACAGATTTCTATTCTGGTGGAAAAGAAGATCTTGGGTTTTGTCTTAAGCTAAGTATTCGCACACCCGCACAGGATACGGACCCATGTGGTACTCAAGGTGGGATGAAGACGCACAGACACCAAAGGTCCTGTAAGTAAAGGCCCCATCTATGACAATGAAAGCCATTGGTTTATTGCTCCAGTCCAAAATACATGCCCATGGTAGGCACTATGGACTATGATTTGATATGTGGGTCATGTAGTTAGAATGCACATTTTTTTAATAACAGCTTCCCCTTCGAATGATTGAATGCTACTGGATAGGCGTGTGATATTAATTAAATGAAGAACCACCTCAAAAAGACCCTCTTCACAGGAGGAGCCAGAAGAGATTAGAAAATTAACTCACACTTAATACTTCATGAAGCCACCCTTTGGCCAGTCTTGGTGAGAAAAGAATCCCACATCAAATGCACAAGTGCGTGTCGGATCCATAATTGGGATTCAATGAACCTTACATTGAGGCCCAGAAGATCCAGACTCACAACTTATGGTTAAACACCTCTTTCTAGTGGGTTAGGGCCCACATACAGGAACCCATTTGCCTGGGACCATATTCAGAATATCATTCTCTTAAATTTTTGCCACAGTAAAATGTTGAGTATTTTCAAGTTCCATACTCTGCTCTAAGGTTACTGAGAAACTATCAAGAAAGTTCAATTAATCTTTGAATAATTAATATAAAAAAACGTCATTAAAATTATTTCTATAAATTCTTTTTTGTTCTGATATAATTGTTTTTGGCTCATGACAATATAAATAAATATCACAATATTCGAAATATAGTCTGATATTTGGTACAAGGACGACTTGGATGGCACATTGGATGGCCCAGGGCTTGAAAAACCAATTCATGTCAAGCTGGACTCTGCAACATTCAAGGTTTTGGATCCAATGTTCTCTAACTTTTTTCAACCTTGGGGTGTAATTTTTTATCCTATTCCTTGTAGAGGTTGCCATCGGATCATTAAGTAGTCGGAAGGATGACTCAAAATTGAAATATTCCTAAGTTAAAGGCGCCCACAATTTCATAAGAGAAAATTGTGAGTAGTCTTTTTTTTTTTTTTTTTTTTGATAACGTAGGGTTCCCAGCCCTTTGGGCCAGAATAATCCCTACGGGCCCAGGAGAGAAAGCCGGGTAAAATTCCCCTGTGGCCCCAGTGTGGTAGAGCAGTTTCGAACCCACAACCTCCGGGTGCAAACCGTAGTCCTAGGCCAACTGAGCTACCCCTCGGGGTTAAGTAGTCTGGTTAGACCATCTATTAAAAACAGCTTTTGAGGACATTTCTAGGAACAATTCTAAGAATTTTTAATAGATGATTAAAATAAGGTATAGTGAAAAGAAATCATTGCCTTACATTGAATTGCTGAAATATGGAGCTTATTTTTAAGCGGGTGACCAATTCGCAACACCCTCTTCAATTTGGATTGCCATTAGACTAGAGATGTTAGAGTTGCGGATCGGCACGACCCAGCACGGGAGTCAACGGCATGGCTCTTGGCCAAGGGGCCTGGCACGTGATGCACGATTAGGCACGGCCCGTCAGGCATGATAAACGGCTATTTTTTGAAAAAAAAGTCCATTTTACCCTCTCCCCAACGGCTATAAACGGTCACACTTTTTTTTAAAAGTTCATTTTATCAAAACCCTCCCCCCAATATAACGGTCATATAAGAGGTATTTTATGTCATTTTGAATTTTACAGAGTCTATAAATACCCATCGGCCACCCTCAAACAATCACTGCCCATCAACCACCTTTAATCAATATTGGCCCATCGGCCACCCCTTTAAATCAATTTCGGTCCATCGGCCTTTTACTTTTATCACTTGTGTGTCGTATACAAACTCACAGAAATTACAAATTGAAATATCATTTGCATCATCACTTTGATTTGAAAAAAATTAGCCTTTAAACCCTAATTTGCCAAAGGATTCGAAGAGGGTAACCGGGAACAAGGCCGATCTTCTTCTTAATTATTTGGTACATCCCCCTTTATTTTATTTATTTACTTTTAATTTAGTGCATTTGGATTTGATTTAATTCGATTCATCTTCCTTATAAACTCAAACCATCCCCCTATCTATCTAGACCTTACAACGACCCATATTAAGACTCTCAAGCTTTACCCATTTATTAAGACCCAAATTAAAGTAACAGGACAGCCGTCGTGTGCTGTCGGTAGCACATCAAACAAGAAGAAGAACCCACCCGTTTATTTTCTCATATTTTTTCATTGACTTTCGTCGAAGAAAGATGTTACGGCCGTATTGTAGCGGGCAAAAGTGAATCATCGATTTTGAGGGTAGACGTAATCCTCATTTTCGATGTACAATTTTAAATACCATATATAGATGAATGGCGATCTTTTTCCCCGGGGGGATCAAAATTCACATCTGACAACCACGTGTTACCATGCATGTTCAAGTGGTGATGTTTGGATTCAATTTCTCATTCACTCCTCAATGAATTTGAGCAACCCAATATATCTTCTTAGTCCACTCATAGAATAAAACATAATTTCATATGGTCCTACCTCAAATAATAAGTGGGGCCCACTTTTATTTTTGGCTAAAACTTGACCAGTACCCATGTTGGACTATCCATTTTTCCAACAACCTGAACTTAACCTATTTGTTGTTGAACTTCAAAATCTCAACCAATCATTATTTAACAATTGGAGTTGGGTTGGAATAGCAGGTCATTATCCTATCATAGTGCAACTAGTCAGGTTGGGATATGTTTGAGTTAAAGTTGTGGGCCAAAATGTCATATTTAAACAGGCCTCAAGATTAAATGGGTGGGCTTCTGATTTAATAAATATCTCAATACCTTATAGCTTTCACCACTCACCTCTTTATTATTTAATTATTGGATCCCATATTACCATGGACTCCTAGGAGCTAATTAAATTCCATGAAAAAAAAAAGTCCCAACAAGTTTAAATTGATAGCCTTCTGATTGAATTCACATCTCTCCATCCTCTGGCCCTCATCACTCACCTCTTGAGTAGTTTGAGCCCTTTCACAATGGATTCGTAGGAAGTCTATCCTATCCAAACAATCAGGCCTAAAAGGGTGCATTTGGTACCATTTCCTTTTCTGCAGCACAGCTCTCCTACCGCTCCATGTTGGTTTGATGGGTCCTCATTCCCTTAGCTGAAGCTCATAAGTTCCGTCCGATTGAAGCCATCGAAGAACATGGCGATGTGATGGGATTGTGGGAGCAAGGGTTTTATAGGATGGAGACACTGGCCGGTCTCAGGGTCATGGTTCTGTGTGCTACTCGACCCAGCAAAGAGATTTAACTCTGCAATTCAGCATCTCAATGGAGCGTTTGTTGTCATATTTTTTTGTTTTCGATTCACACCCACACAGACACTACATGGATGGAGACAATGGTTCCCAATAGGATGAAAATAGGGAGTCAATTCCATGGTACCGAACCATGTCCAAACAATTGATCGATTTATACATTTAATGACCAATTTAGACCCAAATGCTAACACTGAACAATATTAAATAAAAATGTCATGGTTGAGGGGCCTTTTACCTTTTTAGATTATTCTCTCTTACTATTTTTGTACTTCGTATCGAATTCTTAGAGCCTTTTGATTGCAGAATATATAGAAATTGAATACACGAGAATTTATGCCCCAAGTAGTTAAAAAATGATCAAAGCTAAGTAACAACAAATAAGTATCTAAAAATCTTTCCTTTAATGGAAATTGAATCAAAGGAGCCATGATGAAAAATGAAATATCTGACCATCAACTCTGTAATTGAAACCTTAGAAAAGTCAAAGTTACATCTATTTTGTTATCTTGTAAGTTGTATAGTTCATCTATCAACTCATTTTCTTCACCTTTGCCCGTTTGACACTTTACTGGATCAATAAATGCAATGTAAAGCCTTTATTTTTCAGACAAAATGTCAAATTAAAAGTATATATCTTTAAAATTCTTTCATTCTTTAAAAAAGTAAAATAAAAAATAACCTCTTTTCTCTACTTAAGTGACAAAGAAACACCCACTTCTTACGCAAAAAGTAGAAAAAAGATTCCGTCATTGATATTTTATATCACTTTTACTCCAAAAACGTAAATTACCAAAACTGCCCGGAGTATCCGAGCACTTGAATAGTTTTAAAGATACAGCTAATTTAGCCATGAATTCCTTTTTATTCTCTGTGCATAAACCGGGGGTTGATTTGAAATGCAAAAACATCCCTCTCGCTCGAATGAATCTCCTGCTCCAGTCCAAATCCATGGCTTCCAGAACCAGAATCTCATCTCTCCTCCACCTCCCACGTGCGGAGGACATTCCGATGTTGGGGCTGGGAAGAAGCTTAAGAAGGCGGAGGAGGAGGAGGCAGAGGTGATGCGGAGGGAGGTGAAATGGCGTTTGGAGGTGCGGAGAATTTGGTCGCGAATACGGAGGAGGAGGTGGTTGAAGTGTTGGAGGTTGTTAATGAGATTCTTTAATCTGAAGGTAAGAAACCCTAACTCGATGATAATGATTCATTTGTATTTGATGTAGATTATATGGTATATGAAAGCCCAATTAATCTCATATTTAGCTTTTACCAATGATTCAAATCAAATGTGTTAGGAAAAATCACCAATTACTTTATGTAGACCAACGTTTTAAAATGTTCTCCTGCCAGCTACTGCAAGTACAGTCCATCACAGTGGGGCTCATTTGGCGCCGCCTGTCCAGATCTTTTCATCTCATGATTTCTCATCAGCTCCAATTTTACATTCAGTATTGAACTTTTACTCACTTTGAATTGAATCTCAAGATAATCTACGGTTCTAAGATGTCATTAAACTTTAAAACTGCTAAATCAAGCTAAATCAAAGATTAAGATAATCTTTATGGGGCTGATTTTTTAGGATCTCTTTGGAGATACCTTTCAATCTGCGCTCCTCCATTATAGACTTAAATCTAAGTGGCCCCACGAGCTTAGACTGCATGTGCGCAGATTTTGATGCTAGTTTGAGGGCTGAACAGAGTCCTAGTATACAAAGACTTAACCGTATAGATGTTTCAGCTGTAGCTGGGACTGTAGTATGTATAGGGAGCATAGTTGATGTTGACTTGGAGCAGTGACTTGTCGTAGTCAGTGATGTATCTGGGTGTTGAACTGTCATAGGCCTATCTGTAGATAATGTAGGAGTTGAATGTTGATGCAAAGGTCCCATTCCAAAGGTACACCATCGGCAGAGGGAGGTGAAAATCGTCCAAGCACTGATGGGGAAGGGACCGTTGGTGTCCTCCTTTTTTTTTTTTGCTTTTTAATTATGATAACAACGGTGTCCTTTCTTTTGGCCTGGCTAATCCTACGGGCCAGGGAGGCTGGTAAATCCCTTATAGCCCTATTGGTGTCATTCATTTTGTTAGAGGGAAAAGGCAAAGTGAATTGGATGGAGGTGATGAAGATGGACTGGGTGCAGCTGCAGTCTTCTAAGAGAATGGAAACACATATTCATTAAACACCACATGTCTGGAAAGATATATCCATCCTTTAGATATCTCTAAACAATGATAGCCTTTGTGATTCAGGCTATATCCATGAAACCCACAACAGTTGGTTCTTGGTTCTATTTTGTGTTGAACATAGGGTCTCAACTATGAAAAGCAGGCACTACTAAAAACCGAGTGTGTAGTAGTTTGGTTGTTGATGAAACAAATTCTGTAGTAGGGGATACGGAGCACAAATGACGCATTAGCATTCTGTTAATTAGGTATTTTGCGGTAGAGAATGCATCAGGCCAAAACCATCATTGAAAGACCGGTCTCAACCAAGTGATGGTGTTTCCTTTTCACTCACCTATTTTGTTTGGGTGTGCAGGGACAAGAGATTTAATCTAAGATCCAATGTTCATTGGTAAAGATTTGATCCTTTTGCTCATATTCTCTCCCCCACCATAAAAACAAAGACACTTCATTTTTAAAGAGAGAAGATCTTCAACTGGAAGTTTCAATGTAAGAACGACAGAATAAGCATCGATCTGATTTGTTCACTATTGGGTAAAACCAAGTATATTTGCTAAATTCATCAAATAAAATAGTATATATTGTTGGGGATGTGCAACCAAAGTCCCACCTATGCTAGACATGGGAAAAATCATGGGCATATAAGTAGGACTAAGTACTCTATTGGTATGAGGCCTTTTGGGTAGAGTCCAAGAGTAAATTCATGAGGACTTTAGGCTCAAAGTGGACAATATCATACCAATGTGGAGTTTGTGGTGGTCCATAATACTTAACAAGTGGTATCAGAGCCCAGGCTCAGACTTAGCCAGGAGAATCCTCGTCTTGCCGAACAAAGGTGGTGGGCCTCGGTGATGCGCAGGGAAAGTGTGGTACTCACGATTGGTGGATCCGTGGTGAGGCTCTCGAGTTGACTCTCCTCGATGGAGCGGACGGATGGATGATCGTTTGAGGGGAGGTTTGAGGGGAGGCCCGGTAAAAATATCCAAAGAGGTATGGTCCTTTGTTTGAGGGGAGGATTGTTGGGGATGTGCAACCAAAGTCCCACATCGGCTAGAAATGGGAATGATCATGGGCATATAAGTATGACTAAGTACTCCATTGGTATGAGACCTTTTGGATAGAGTCCAAGAGCCAATCCATGAGGGCTTAGGCTCAAAGTGGACAATATCATACCAATGTGGAGTTTGTGGTGGTCCATAGTACTTAACATTTATAATACTTAAATCCACAATCAAATGAAAGTGGAGAACGCCCCCAAACATCAATGTGTATAAGTTCTAATGGATTATTCGAAACAGTAGATGAAGAAGAAAAAGGCAATTTACAGCATTTGCATACTGATTGACTACGGTTAGTTACAATAGAATGCAGAAATGAAAAAGTTATGTCAGCTTACTTATAGTGATGGTTATGACATTCAGAGATTTAACTGTAACAGTCTCATGTTTTGTCTCCTTTGAGCTGATCTGTCTTAATAGGAATCACCCACAACAAGAAATTCCTGAGCTTTTAGTTGATGCCACAAATTGACAAAGAAGAAATGCAATATCCCAAATACAAGATACTTGGATTCTCAATTCAAGGTTCTACAGGAGAATAGGTTGGTATATTTTAGCTATGCAATCAATACAAGTTGCAGCTAGCATTAGGTTCCAAAGTTATTTGCATGATCATGTATCTTCATGTTAAGCACCGCAATTGAAAAATCAAGTATCCCTTTCATATATAGCTCTACATTACCATGTGGGGCATATTGAATTTGGAGAAGAAATTCACTTTTCATATAAGGATAATACAACAGAGATCGACTAATGAAAATAATACAAACATAAATATGTACAAACTTATGAGAACCACTCTAAAGTTTCTCATGTATCTAATTATATCCTGAGATTCATTAACTGGCAAACGCAAATTGTGTCACGAGGCTCAAGAAAAAGTTCTTTGGAGGCAGATAGCTTTTGGGACACATGACGCATGGTTGTTCGAGCTTGTGGGTCTGAACATAAGCATGCAGGTGCCAATGCAACTGTCAAAACCACTTCCTTCATCTCACCATCAGTGGGCGGTGGGAGGCGTGAGGCGTTGGTCTAATAAATCCTTTAACAATATACCTCTTGCCTTTGACGTTTATAAGAATGAGAGGATCTCACCAGGATGTTTTCCCATTGTCACCTCTAGAGCAATCACACCAACGCTATATATGTCACAATTTTCAGTTACTTTCATCGTGTAAGCAAGCTCTGCAGTAAATACATAAAAAAAAAAGGAAAAAATAAAGGAACATTATGTTTCATATCATGTACTCATGCATTTGAAAGCGTGAAAAGTTACTAGTTCTAAAGCTAACATAGGAAATAACAAAAGAATCCTGAAATTAAGTAAGAATAACTATTAAGAATTTCCACCTGGTTTGGAAGAGTAGAAAAGTAGAGACAGAAAAGCTTTTCTTGAGAGAAGTCCTTTTAGTATAATTGGTTTATCATTTTACTATAATAAAAAATAAAGAAAGAGAAAAAGTCTTCACCACACAGTCTTACAATTAAAAAAAAAAAAGAAGAAGAGAAAAGGTCTTCACCCAAAGTGACCAAGTTTGGATAATTTCCTTCTTTTTTGTTTGCTAGAAGGGTGAGTGGTACACATTGAATGGGGGCAACTTATCTGCGGATGGATCTATCCCTAAACAGCTATACGTGAGATGAGACACTCTTGCCACTAGAGTGTTTTGAGTTTCTAGGATAATTTGCTTTTAATATGTAAACATTCTTTTGAGAAACTTTCCTTTAAAAAGTCACAAACCAGTACAGATTCTAAGAGTAATCTTTCTCTGAAGTCTTGATTTTTTGGCTCAAGCTTCGGGTGGGTTAGAGTGGAGCTCTTTAGTGGGGCTTAGTTACTGCAAATCCGAATTGCTCATAATGAGGGCCTTCCTCTTCCAATGGATGTTCCTAATTTGTACTTAAATAGTGGTTAATCTTCAATGGTGGTTAGTCTCAAAGATTGAGCATACACTTAATGATATGATCAATGCATTAGATTAATAATTAATATGGTAGAGTTAAAAGGGGACGCACCTTGCCCCATTGACATGAGTCATGAAATGAGGTGAGCCCAACAGAAGTCTCCACTTTGATGAGAGAAATATGTGAAGACTACTAGACTTTCCAGAGGTTAAGAAAATCATAGTGCAGCGGCAGTCTTCTCTTGGATGATAATAAAGACTAGATTTTTCAAAGATTAAGAAAATCAGAGTGCAAATGGGCCCCAGCCCCACTGCTCGTCCTGTCTCTTATGAATAAGAGACCGGTTGAGTCGTGGGCCATCTACCTATTCAAATGGAAGAATGGAAACCAATAAAAAACAAGGAATTTTGCCCCCACAACTGCGTTAGACCTAACATTCACCAATCAATTGTTGAAGTTTAATAAATTCCCGCTAAGGTGTTCGTGTGATGTCGCACATATTGCACTATATATCGTTGGTCTGTGCTATTTCGCACATATCACATTATGCAGTATTCTATATCCACAGGATATTGTACTTTTGTTATACGGACTTTGCATAAATTTGTTAAACTTCAATAGTTGATAGGCAAATGTAGGTCTAAACCTAGCAGCCGTACCGTCAAAATCCCTGCAAAAAAACATACTGCTCATTAGCTTTCTTAAAAATATCTGCCATATTTGTAACATATGGAGGTATCCTTTTCAGTTAATGTTACTCTCAAGACTATAAATGTCATAAGAAACTTTGAGAAATAATGATATATTATCTGATAAAATGGTAAACTCAGCTATTTTACAGAGTGTGTTTCTACAATATTTATATTTATTTTCTACTTTTGTATTTAGACATTTTAAAATAATTTGTTTTCAATAAATCTTCCAATATTAACTCAAGAAAAAAAACCCAAACTTGAGAATGTTTAGATTATCATTTCCCAGACAGTAATCTCCTAAGAACAATATATGCCACTCTGCATGTTTATTAGAACAATTTTGCATTTTTTTAAATTCCTTTACTCTGCGAAGAAATCTTATCTGCTCTCAATGAATGAATGGCTGGGATTGTGCCCCCCTTTATTTGCTGAACAGTGGAGATTTTATGTAATTACAGCATGTGCTTTTTGGCATATACTAAGTTAATGACATGGATTTAAATGATGCTCTAGGATTTGGTATTGGCCATGTAAAAAATTAATAAATATCGAGAAAATCACCTTAGATGTCTGATACACTAAAAGGCCCTCATCGTTTCTCAGTAGTAGTAAAGGCCCTCTGAACATTTTTCACTTTTGTTTTGAGGGACGATATTGTCACTTATTTCAGTTAAGGAAGATATCGTCACTCAAACAAACGTGGAAATTGGTAGGACCACCTTTACTGTTGCAGAGGTACTATGAAGGCCTTTTTGGTGCACCGGACATCTATGGTGATTTTTCCATTAATTCCCTTTTTTATCATTAACACTTGCATATATCTGCATATTTCAACCAACAAGTGTTTATCTCAGTTGGGCAAGGACTTTGTGCCTCATAAAGGGGAGAGGTATTTGTTCCACACTTACTTTCGCTGGCTACCTCCCATAGTTTCTCCCGGTGCATGTGGATAGGAGGGGTTGCATGTGCCCCTAGGGATTAGTTCTTGGTTGTTCAGAGTCGGGAATCTCTTGGGCTCAGGGCCAAAGGCTCTTGGGTTGAACTGGGTGAGACATACCTGGGTTATAAAAAAAAAAGTATATCTACCAATTTCAAATGTATTGAGTTATCATTTTCTATTAATGTTAACCTCATATCTACCAATTTCAAATGTATGGAGTTACCATTTTCTATTAATGTTAACCTCAAAACTATAAATATTATAAAAAAAAACCTCCTAGAAATATCATATCTTAATAAAATGGTAAAATCAGCCTTTTTACAGAGTAACTTTTTACAGTATTTATATTTTTCTTCTATTTTTGTCTTTAAGATTTTCAAAAATAATTTACTTCCAAATACTTTTTTAAGAAAAAACCTCCAAGCCTGAAAATATTTTTATATTCTTCCGAGACAGTAATTTCTTAAGAACAACATTATCGACCCAGCACATTTATTAGAACAGTAATGCAGTTTCTTAATTAATTTCTTTTGTTCTCTGTGATAGAAATTCTGTTTGCAGTGATTAAATGAATGTCCGAGATTTTGTCTACTTACAATATGCCCTGTTTTGACATATAATGACATAATGACATGGATTCAAATGATGCTCTAGGATTTGGTATTGCCCACGCAAAAAAATTGATAAATATCTTGCTTATGGTTTGATTTCCTTTTTTCTATTTTTGGTAAAAAAAGAAATATGTAATAGCATTTACCAGCCTAAAAATATGTATTAACATTTACCATACAAAATGTCATTCGGTAAAAATAATTTAGGTTAAAAGATGTTTTAGCAGTGGATTTCTAGTCATTAGTGGCCTCTTTTTTTTTTAATTTTCTGCTGCCATTGCCTTTTTTTGCGTCCGAAAGTTTTATCAGCCGCTTTAATCCAGAGTGACATTATCTTTTAGAATGGGAAAAAGCGGTGGAAATTATTTTTACGGCTGATTTTGGCTTTTAGCTGCATATTTTTCCACCCCTAAAAGTAACTTTTTGGGCATGTTTGGGTTACGTCCTTGAAGATGAATCCTCTTTGGATTTCCTCATAATCCCACTTTTGTGTGAAGCGAGGAAAGTGAGGATTTTCCAAATCCTCCCCACCATAAGAAATCTTCTCTTCCACTGATTTCTCAGTATCCAATATTCACCTCCCCAATCGAATTTTGCAAATCCACATAGTATTTCCCAAACATCCAATGCAGTGACTCTTCTCCTCAAAAATCTGCATTAGGATAGCATGGTTTAAGAGAATGAAGCAATGTTCCGATACCAAATGTCTTGCATTCTAGTGCCTCTCACGAAATCCAATAATTCATGGCCCAAAATGGTGTAGCCATTACCCAAGAATGACCCTGACAAGACATTCCAGGACTTATGATATATCGATGCAAATTGAGAAGTGAGAAAGAAACAAATCAAATCATTGTTGTATGAGAGAATGGGTTGATATAGGATTAGTGACTGAACCATATGTGGCACATATATATAATTCAGAGGTTTGAGAAGACAATCTACAATAATGCAATTCAACCACTTGGCATACTAGTGTCCTTTATAATACTAGTTCTATCGATTATCGATCCGTGTAAATAATAATGAAAATAACTTAATATAAAAATATTTACTATAGTAATTATGCAATCGAAACTATGTGCATCCATCAGTGGCATTCCCAACTCCCAAGTCATATGCAGAGTAAAATTTTATCATGCTTATTTATTTATTTATTTTCTTTGGTAATCCAACTGGGGTTTGGGACCTAAGAGAGCCCACATACGAGGGATTTAGATAAGCCTACACATGTGGGAAGAGTGACATTTAAGGCTTGTTTGACAAATCTTATCTTTACGAACCAGATTTGTATGATATAGATCTATTTCAAATGGAGCGGTTTGAATTGATGTTTTACAAATAGACTGTTTGGTAAGACATAGATATTTTAAAAATAGATTGTTTGGTAAGACACATGTAAAAATAGATCTAATGATCTGGGCATTTTGCAAATATCTTAAGATCTGTGATCATCCAACGGTTGAAATTTTATCTCAAACACGTGTTCCACATTTTAATGACTATAGGCGGTTTGGATCTTCATTTTGGTTTGGATCTTGCATTTAGGGGCCATGATTTAAAAAAAAGTATATATAAATGTCGGTCGTTTTTTGTAAATATCTCAAAATCTATGATGATCCAATGGCTAAAATTTGGACCCTTAGTCGTGAATGATCTTTTGAATATATCCAATGGTTTGGATCATGATTTATGGTGCCTGATTTAAAAAAAAAATTAAAAAACCACACTACTGTGTACAACTTCAAGACTCGGTCACTAAGGCATGGGACATCAATGGTAAAAAACGTTTTTGTAAATATCTCAAGATCCACTTTGAATTAGAGGCTCACTTTTGGGCCCATAGCCGTTTTTGGCCCTCTAAAGAGAACCAACGGATCGGATCGTGATTATGGGGCCCACAATGTTCAGAATATTAGATCGAATGGCTCACGATTTTTTGCAAATATCTCGAGATCCGAGATAGATCAACGGTTGAAATTTTGATACATGGCCGTGTTTGACCTTCTTCATATATCTAGCGGTCCGGATCATGACTTTGGGTCTCATAAATAAAATAAAATAAAAAAAAGAAAAAACGGACTGTCCCATGAGGACGTCCGTTTCACTATAGCCATATGGGTCTTTCCGCTTCAGACACAAACCACTGATTCAAATATGCTCCTTTTGCTGGCTTCTTGAAATGGAGGCAAATCATCTAAACTCCATTGCAAATAGATTTTACACCTTGAGTTACCAAACAATCTTAAAACTGTTATAAACAGTTTTAAGACAAATAGAGGCAATAATAAGAGATGCCAAACGTCACCTTATAACCAGAGATTGAGCCCTGGATAGTGAGTGAGATGCAGGTTGCCAACCAATTGAGCAATCCCTTGGTTCTCATTTCATCATGTTAAGCATCACAATCAACCTTATGATGCTCTAGTTTGCTCTACTTTCCATCTAGGTCATATTTTATTTTCAGGAGAAAGTCCTTTTTTTTTTTCTTTAGATACATAGGACTTGAACTTACACACCCATCTGCTTGTGTATAACAAACTGAGCAACAGCCACTGACATAAAAAAGTTCTCTTTTGATACAGGATAGTGCAACAAAGATCAAACTCATTATATAGTTCAAACGTGATTATGCCGTAACATAGATTTCACTATAAAAAAAATCACGACAACAGCTTTGCAACTTTCCGCCCAAGGAATTATATCTTGAGATTTATTAATTGACACAAGGTAATTCTGTGATGAGGCAGCTCCAGTTGTAGTTCTCGACTAGCAGATAGCTCTCGAGACACATGGGACATGGTTGGTCGTGACTGTGGCTCAGAGAGTAAGCATGCAAATGCCAATGCTACCGTCAAAACCACTTCTTTCATCTCTTGATCTGTGGGAGTGGGGAGGCGTCGGTCCATGATATCCTTCAACAATAAACCTTTTGCCTCTGAGGTTGATAAAGATGAGAGGAGCTCGCCAGGATGCTTTCCCATTATCACCTCTAAAGCAATGACCCCAAAGCTATAAACATCACATTTTTCAGTTACTTTCATTGTGTAAGCAAGCTCTACAGAGATAAAAGCAACATTATTATTCATATCACGAACTGATGCATTTTCAATGGATTATTATTTCTAGCTATTATCAAAAGTCAATAGTTCGAAAGCTAACAAAGGAGATTAAGGAACTATCTTAACATTAAAAATCAGAAATAACTAACGTTTAGCATTTTCGGCCGGTTTTGATGAGGGGAAAAGCTTTTCTCTAGGCTAATCTGTTTTTTCTTGTTTAGATTTCTTCAAGACGAGAAAAGAAACCCTTTTAGTGCTTTATACAAAAGGCAGGAGAAAGGTTTTGTGATTTTCTTTTTTCTCCACCCAGTGGAGAAACCCTTCCCTACTCTGTGATTTTCTCACCCAAGTTCCATTAGCATTAAGGAATAGGGTTAATCAAAAAATTTGGGACCTGCAAAGTGATAGTATACAATGATAAAATTGAGATGCAAGTGGCATCTCGAGTAGTTAAAGAGGAGAAACTTTTAGCAAACTTTTAGCAAGCTTTTGTTGTATGCCATTTTTACAATACTCACATTTGTTGTAAGGCTTAGTCAATGCCCATGTTCACAAATGAAATCTTTGCACGAGATGCTCCATCTTTTAATGCACATGTTGGCATGGAAACCTCTTATATATCTATATTTAATAGTGCTTTTACAAAGAGTATAAAACACCATTGGAGTACTAAATAACTATTTTCAAGTGTTCCAAATCATTAGATTTATGATAATTGGTAGGGAAGAATCTTCATTCACTCCCACCTACCATGTGACCCATCCAGATCCCACCAACCCTACATATAAATAATCACCTAAATGCGCCCACAGAAAACAGCTAAACTGAACTTACACCTTAATAAATACGATTATGAATTTGATCAATCTTACAGCCGAAATCGACCATGTCAACATTAAGATTATGTTCAAACTGGCATTAGATTAAGAGTATGTCTGCATCTGATATCTTGACCCATACCTATTCACATGATGAAATGGGATTTTAAAGAAGCAATGAGGTAGATCCTCAACGGTGAGCACCATAGGAAATTCCTACTGCAAAATAAAAATGGTCCACATGGTATGTACGTAGGAGGATTCCATCTGTGACCCATTGTGATTTCTATCTGTTCAATCTAAGGTAACGAGATGGGTTATCAAAATTATTTTTTTCAACCTAAGGCAACCTGTGTGGGCTCTTCGGTCCTAGTCCCAAGGCTTGACTACCAGAAAAACAAAAAAAAGAAAAGAAAAAGGACTAAGATCAATAGGAACGAGGGGTTACCCAATTAATTGGCTAGTGACTACGCCCCTCACCTGAATCACCAGTGATCAATCTCTGGTCTCTCCCTGCGAGATTCTCGCATGTACGGGTTCTCTCTCCCCTCGCATGTGAGAGTAATCTCATACGTAGGTCCCAGCCCCCTTACTTGGGCTAAAAAAAAATAAATCCCATATATATAGTCAGAGTATTTTCTATGGAAAAGGCTGGGCCACCTAGGGACTCACATGGTAAATTCACCATGTAATTTACCAGACGGAAAACATGAACACTTGGTAAAATACATTAACTAGTGTTTGTCAATCTACTGGGATTCATCGATTATATTGTGTGAAACTTCACTCCTCTTGTCCAAGAACCCCTATTAAATATTCCACAATTTCCTTCCCATGTGAGGCCCCTAGATGGCGCATGTTACTTTGGCGTTTGGCGACAGAGAACTCTCCAACAAGAAGGTTGCAGACAACTTGATCCTTGAAAGTAGACTAGTGTGTTTTATTAATCTATTTATGGAAGAACTGTACTGAAAATTTGGCATCCGTCAGGATTCAACAGGACAAAAAATGAACCACCTATTAAAATGGAAACAAGGAAAAACAATGAGCACAAGATGTCAACAATTTACCTGGAGCGACGTATCCCAGTGTGCCAGCAAGGGTTGACCAGTTGGATGAATCCGGCTTTAGAAGCCTAGCTGTGCCAAAGTCAGAGATACAAGCCTCAAACTCCATACTCAACAAAATATTGTTGCATGACAAGTCACGATGAACAATGAGAGGATTACAATCATGGTGCATGTATGAAAGAGCATGGGCTACACTTTGAACAACATTAACCCTTCTATTCCAATCCAATTCTGCAGCTCCCTCTCCATTTTTAAGGATTCCAGCCAAACTTCCCCTTTCCATATACTCATACACAAGAAAAGAGCACCGTGGATGGGAGCAAAACCCATAAAGCTTTACAATATTGCGATGGCGGATTTCTGTTAATGCTTGTATCTCGTTTTGGAAACTTCTTTGATCGATTTGCTCGCCAACTTGCTGGAGTTTTTTTACAGCTACTGCTTGACCAGATGATAGATTTGCTTTGTAAACTTTCCCACATCCCCCCTCTCCAACGCAGAACTTCTCATCAAAACCTTCAGTTGCTTCAATAATGTCTTCATATACAATATTTCCATCATAGTTCCATACTGAAAACAGATCTTGATTGTGTGCTTCTTGAACCTCAGTCTCTTCATTTCTTGCTTTCTTATGAAGGAGGGAAAATATGATGACAAAAGCACAAATAGGGAATAAAGCCACTGCAAGAGGAACAGCTATGATGACTACAGTTTTGTGGCCTTTCCTTTCATTACCACGACTAATTAGAGAGGAATTGCAATGACGTAAACCTTGTACATCACCGCATAGGTCTTTATTTTGAGCAAAAGCTTCCACCGAAGCTTGTTGAAATGCTTTGTTCTGAGGTAGAGGACCCTCCAAATCATTGTGTGAAACATCAATGGATGACAAACTTATCAGCTCTTTGAAAGATGGAGGAATAGAACCAAAAAGCATATTGTGAGAAAGATTTAAGTCTTCCAACTTGCTTAACTTCCCGAGTTGAGTTGGTATTTCTCCTGTGAGCTGATTTTGACTGAGATCAAGAATTGTACCAAGGTTTACAAGATTACCAGCCTGAAATGGAATGCTTCCATTTAAACTGTTCCTGTTTAGTTTCAAAGACCTCAGTTTGGTGCATTGTTCAATTTGTTCCGGAATGGGTCCACTGAGGTTATTCACTGATAGATCAAGAAGCTCTAAATTGGACAGTTGTCCCAATTCTTGTGGCACTAGACCTGAAAGTTTGTTATCATTTAGACTCAAATTGTATAGCATAGATAGCTTCCCCACTTCACTAGGTATCTCTCCTTGCAGGCGGTTGGAAGACAGGTCCAGTATACTAAGCTGAGTCAATTGCCCGATATGAGGTGGCATTCTTCCTGTAATATTATTCTTTGCAAATTTTAACGAGGTCAAATTTCGACAGTCTCCCCAATCTGACGAGAGTTCCCCATAAAATCTGTTGTAACTTATGTCAATGATAGATAAGCTCGGATATACTCCAAAGCCTTCTGATATATTTCCGGAGAGCTGATTATTTTGAAGCCAAATTTTTTCTATGCTTTTGCAGTCCCTCAAACTTACAGGGATAGGACCAGTGAAATGATTGACCCTTGCTGTGAATTCTATAAGAGAGCCTCCTTGGCATATCTGAGGTAAATGACCTGAGAAATTGTTGGAAGTCAAGTAAAGATACTGCACACTTGTTAAATTGGCCATTTCTTCAGGTAACGAACCAGAAAATTGGTTGTCAAATAAAACAAGCCTAATTAGGTTTCTCAAATTTCCTATAGATGGAGGAAGAGGGCCAGAAATTTGGTTTTGGAAAAGGTGTAAAGTTGTAAGCTCAGTCAAGTTTCCCACTGTGAAAGGAATGTGACCTGTTAGATTATTAGTAGATGCTTGTAGAGCTATCAGCCCTTTCAAGTTTCCAATCTCTAGTGGGATTGAGCCTGAAAGTTGATTGTCATATAGGTACAAAAACTTGAGTCCCGTTACATTTCCTAGAGAGGGAGGAATTGGACCTGTTAAAAAGTTGCCATCAAGATCTAGGTGAGCCAAACTCTTCAGATTTCCTATCTCGCGAGGGATTGAACCAATGAGATTGTTTCGGTAGAACTTGAGAATGGTTAAACTCGTTAGGTTTCCAATTTGCGGCGGAATAGAACCAGAAAGTGGATTTATGGAGAGGTATATTTCAGACAACTTACTCAAATTTCCTAGAGATGGAGGGATGGGACCAGTGAAGTTGTTTCTATCCAGAGACAAATAAACCAGACTCTTGACCTTTCCAATTTCTGGAGGTATGAAACCACTAAAGGAGTTATTGTAGAATTCCAAGAAAGTGAGATTTGTGAGCAGGTCTATTCCTGGTGGAAATTTTCCACTGAGTTCGTTACCACTGAGTCTAAGATAGCCAAGGTTTGGAAAAGAAGAGAAACTGAAGTGATCGAGATTACCTCCAAGACCGTAATCAAGTAGGTCTATTTTTGTCACCTTTTTGTCACCATTGCATGAAATTCCAGTCCAATTACAGGGAAAGCCATTGGCAGTGGACAGAGACCAAGTGCGGAGAGCTTCACTTCGTAGAAGACTACCTTTCCATTTGAGGAGAGCTTCTGCTTCTGATGAATCTCCATTGCATTTGCAAGAAAATATAACACCCAGGACCAAGGAGAGTAGCAAGGATACAAGGGAAAATGAAGTGTTAGTGGCCATGTTTGGTGTAGTTCAAAATTTTAACTGTGAAGAGATGGTGATGGAAGAATGCCACCTTATATATTAGCCAATGCAGATGGGAATTGATATTTTTCTCAATTAGGAAGGAGTGCGGTCTTTGGCCTTTACTTGGTGATAAGTCTTGAATGGGGATGGGACACCCTCCATTATCCAAAAAAAAAATAGTCTTGAATGGTTGGCCACATGTCCACTTGCGCTGTGCAAGTTGGAAAAAGAAGAGGAGACGAAACTGCAACCAACCTTAAACAATATCTAAAGTTGAATTAGTTGGCGTGCATGTACTGGTCGGTTGTCTCTTTGTCTTTTTTCTCAAAATTATTGGAACCAGAAGAAAAATTCAAATAGCATTGAATTCGGTGATAGATTTGACCGTGGATATATAAAATTTGGGGTAGGGTTGGATTGATTAGTGGATTGATCAACAATTATTGATCAACTACTACAAAACAAACCAAATATGGTAGTAATCGTACTAGAAATATTATCCGAAAAGAAACACATGCATGGAATTGACACCTCTAGAATTAGAACTAGAAGAGAAACCTATACTGCTGCAGATTATTTTATCTTGAGAAGGATTTATTCTTTCGGACCCACAATTAAACTTGTTAGATGGGTAGAGACAATCCCAATGGTCACATCTAGTATGGGACTATCGATCCTAATGGTCACATATAGTACAGGACGAAAATAAATACAGAATGAATGTATTATATAAGAGTGAGGCTGCGACATGGCCTTTCAATGAGCTGACTAAAGCTCCTATCCACCCATTATTGATATATATTCAAGTGGTCCACAAAAAAGTCCGGGATTGTTTCCTTTTCCGGTCTTTTTTTTTTTTTTTTTTTGTTTTTTTTTTTTGGTGGTTGATTGGGGGTGTTGGATTTTAAAAGAGAAGTTTGTGATTAGCAATTTAGTAAAACTAGTGCAACATGCCTACGCCCAATGCAGGCCATGATAAAAAATAATAAAACTTTAATTAGAAAATATTTATAAATGTTTAAGTAAATAATATATAAACATTAAATATGATTCATAATACAAACACAATTAAAACTGAACTTTAAGAATCACTTTTTTTTCAAAGAAAAGAATAAGTAAAACGATCAAATCGAATTATCTAATACGTGATATTGAAAGAATGACTCAATTACATAACATAACAGGCCAAAAAAATAGAGAAGTTGAAGAGTAGTTACAAATAATATAATATATAATGAAGAATAAAATATATAAAAGAATAATTAGTTTGAATTGTTGATGGCATGAAGAGTGAATTAATTTATAAAAACTGCTCGTCCTTGGATTACTCTATCTATTGCTTGGTCCAACGTTTTAACTTTTCGGGTTTTATCGTTTCTTTGATTCTGCATATTTATTATTTAGTTAAATTAATAAATATAAATGATACAAAAAATTGTGATAAAAATGGAAAGTCGTGATAGAAATTTTAGGGAGCTGGGAGATTTTATGGGAAGATCAAGTAAATAGTAGATGCTTTAGGACGCTGATTTGATTATATTTGTACTTAGACACAAATTGAATGTCAGTTTCAAAATTAAATATGGATTTTGATTAATTGGATTCCACAATGGACCCCATAGATTAATTCTACCGAATATTGTAAAGAAAATAAGGAGAAAAATTAGTAAAATACAGCCTATAAAAGTGGCCTCCGAAAATCATGAGTTTGGAAAGAAATAATAACATGGCTTTCGCAATGGGACCCATAGATTGTTCGAACTCGGAAAAAAAGAAAAAACAGTCTTTCAGATTGATTAAAAAGTAACAAAGATGAAGCCGACTATGATTTGTAAGTATATCCTAAATTTTAACAACTTAAATTTGATATAAAAGTCCCACAAATTGATCTGCAATCAAATTTAATACATACATGACCACCTATTATAAAAATCATAGCTATCTTGATCCCTATATTTTTTTTTAATAAGCTATACGCACACTATCAAAGCCAAAAGGCCTTTATTTTTTGTCTTCTTTCACTCTCTTGCATTTGCATGGGGCTTTTCCCTAAAACGAAGCTAGTGGGCCCACAGCATCAAAGGCATTATAGGTCGGCAAATGGCCTTTTGTCCTGTGTGGTACTGGTGGGCGAATGAATGAAAGCCCACATGGCATGGTATTGGAAAAGATAAGGATAGACAGAGGAAATGGGTCATGAGAACTGTAAGGCTTCATTATAATTGTGAAATTTGAGCTCAGCTGCTGCTAGTGGAGATAGTTGAAGGTACAAACTGACAGCAATAAAGAGTTTCAGCCATTGACAATGTTTAATATGACCTTTGATGATTGGAATGGGCTGAGAAAGCATGGAAAGTCTGGAAGCAGACCCAATCATCAAAGCACGTAGATGGGGCACTTTTGAGATAAAGTTTCCATGAATGTATTTTTATACCCTTTACAAATCAAAGGAATAGAGAATGTGAAGCAAATCGGAATGAAAAAGTATAGCTGGCCCGAACCTGGGGACCGGGTTTTGGCCCGATCCCCAGGGAGGACCGTTGGATCCCAGGTTCGGGCCCAGTAGCATCTCTCATATCTAAATATTTAAATAAATTATAAATAAATATTAATATATAATTCATAATAAAGATGGAGACTCTTTAGAGAAATTTTAGGTATCTGAAAATATTTAGAGAAAGATCAAGTAAATAGTAAAGATTTTAGGACATTGATTTGATTATATTTGTGCTTAGCCATAAATTAAGTGTCATTTCAGAATTAAATATAGATTTTTAAATTAATTGACTTGCACAATGACACCACAGATTAATTAATCATATCAAATATCCAAAGGAAAATAAGGAGAAAAATGTCCATAATGGGCCCCACAGATTAATCTTCTTAAATATTGAAAAGAAAATAAGGAGAAAAAAGTAGTAGAATACAGCTTACGAAAGTGGCCCGTGCTCTAGTATAAAAAAAGCTCTTATTATGTTGGCATGTAAAAAAGTGGACCCGTACATTGTGAGTTTGGAAATAAAGAGAAGTTATTATTGTATGCTATGTTTTAGGAAATTGATAAGTATCTTATTTCAAGAATATTTTAAATTTACATTGAGATATTTTAGGTGACGAGATTAAATTATTAGGGTAATTAAGGAATGTAGCATTGCAAAAAGTTTTGAGGATGCGCCATGTGTCCCTTTTCAAGGAAGTCTCCTACGGCCACGTGTCGCACCCCATGAATTCACCTGCTGTCTTTTATTATATAACTAACGCTTTAGGGCCCGTGCCCAACGCGAGCCTTTAATTCATGGAAGGAAAACTCAATTTAAATTGATAGTAGAAACCGAGAACCCAATCTTTTGGAGAACCCCATATACTTTTATGCCTTCCCATCCATGGGGCGTGGATATTTGATAGAGAGAGTTTAGGTGAAAGTAAATTTAAATATAAATATGAAGTAATTGTTGGTCAAATGCATATGGGAGGCGTGGTTTTTTTTAATAAAGGAAAATATTTTAAAAGAATCTTATATATAAATCTAAATCAATCTCAAAAGCAAAACATCGAATCATGTTCGAGTCAAACTTACCGTGTTCTTTATGGTATCATGTTCTTGTCTTTCTTCTCATTTTTTAAGTTGATATTCACTTTTATGTACATCTGTGTAATGACAAATTTTCATAGAATGACTTATAACAATTATCAATAAACTAGTTTTATTTAATGTAAAATTAAAATAATATTTATTGAAGAGGTTTTCACCTGTAGATGTTATTATTTTTCATTTTGACTTAGTCTTTTCATTTGTAACAGTTGAGTTCAACGTTGCCTTCCAATTTTGGAAGGATTCATATCTTCTTGATGTTCCATTTTTAATTAAAGATAAGAGAGGAAGATGTTTGTTTCTTGTATCATATAATAAACACCTATACCTTGTATATGGAAACAAAACTCATGCAAAACAAAAGGGATTAATATGTGATCGTTACAAGTTTAAAATGGGAAAAATAAAGGAAGATACACTTGACCGACTATAATACTTCATCTATTAGGACAAATTCATTCGAGAAGGGTAGGGTTGAAAAACTAAACTATTGGGGTGCATTTAAATTCACTTTACTCTATATTTTGCCTATCTAATATAAATCAATCTACAAAATCCAATTACTGTACATAAAAAGGCTAAAGTTAGAATTCATTTATTGATTCAATTATCACCAACCTTGCTATATTGACTTTTTATCTTTTAACTATTCTTCATTTGATCGATCCTCTCCCTCTCTGTCTCTCTCTCTCCATCTCTGTCTTCCTTCCATTTAAATACTTTATGATTCTTACTGGTTTCCCTCCATTAAAAAAAATTCATTCAATTCATATTGTGATGATTGGCCACAAAAAAGTGATGCCTTATGCATGACACATGTGTGATCCGATCCAAACCATTGATGTTCATATGAGTTTATTAAAAAGATTCATATTTATATGAGTTCATTAAAAAATTCATTCAATTCATACCGTGATGATGGGCCACCAAAAAATGATGCTTCCAAATCACCTGGCAACTACAAGTGGACCGAGGGGATGGGACACTAGGACAACAACTGCTGTCCCTGCTCTCCTTTCTCCAGTTGTTGACCTCTTGTTTTTTTTGGAGATGATCCACCAGTAGACTTTTATTATAATATTAATAAAAAAAGATCATTTCCCCTTGAACTATAGTTATCAACACCACCAAACTTTGAGTCTATAAACTCAATTATTAAATGTACTTAATTGTGCTACCATAGTGATATTTAGCTAATTCCACGTTAAATGCTCTGATTAATTGGTATTCCGAGGGGAGGCTTACGTTGGAATGTACATATGTATCACCCATTCCATGGATGTGCCCGAACAAACTTGAGTCACTTTATTTATATTTATAAATGACGTGGAGTCAAGTTAGAAAGTTATTAGAAATCTGATTCAAGGGGCCAGGACGTTAACAAAAAAAGCCCTTATAGCAACTTGGACTATAATCCTGCTCATTAGAGATCAATGAATGTTTAAATGAATATAGTGCATAAACACCATTGAAGAAGAAATAATTTTTTTTTTATTTCAGCATAAAAATAAAGAATACATGGAACAACCTCAAAAAAAAGAAAAAAAGAGGGAGAATCCAGTGTATGCATCACACCAAGCCATTGTGGGTTCAAGTCATGTTAACACGTGCACATAATTTGCTATCCAAGTTTGTATTGGTTTTCGTTCCAAGAAAAAAAGATAAAGTTACTTACAAACAAAACTGGTTGGAGAACAATAATGACACAAAATAATGAAAAATTAGAGCTACAAGAGGGAGCTGGTATTGACCTCAAAGATGTTGATCTGCAATCCTCACATCCCAACTGGCCTTTCAAAGTTGACGCTGCTTAAATATTCATGCTGCTAATAGGCGCTATCAGAGAGGACCGTGTGAGAGATAGAGATCATTGAGGAGGAGGGAGAAAAGAATAGCGAGGGGAAGAAGAGGGTTGCTCCAGTTGAGATTGAAGAGATTCTATTAGGGATGTAAATGAATACCGGATTTTTCGATTATTCAGACGTTTCGACTCGTTATAAACCGGGTCTGCGTTTTTATTTAGGCCCCGATAAGTAAATGAGTCCGGGTCCAGTTCCACCTTGGTTTGGACCCGTGGACCCGAGACCCAACATATTACCTCGATTTTCGAAAATCTCTCCTAAAAACCATATTTTTTTTATATCATTCTCTACCTAAACCCCGACCCGGATCCAGACCCGTCCCATATATGGTTCCGGTTCCGGTTCCAGAGCCAAGAAATCGGTTCTGAAATGGTTCTAGGTTCGGATCTAGTTCCACATTCTCCTTAACAGCCCGGTTTTTGGTCCACAATGGATCCGGACCGGAACCGACCCATTTACAGCCCTAGATTCTATAAAATTGGAGATATTTGAGATCCTATTTTATAGGAAATTTATAAAATAGAAAGGGTCGAGTGGTGTCAAAGGCCCTGTAAAGTGAGTCCTAAAAATGGATACATCTTTATCAAATCTTTACCGTGTGGTCCCCATTTGATGGGCCCCACTTGTTTAGGTTCTAAAGGAAGTGGCTTTACATTTATTGGGACCGGTAATGGAAGAAGAACCTTTTAGGGCCCACCTTTTTTTTTTGGGATGAACGGTCAAGATCCCCATCCGATGGGCCCACTTGTTTAGGTTCCAAAGGAAGTGGCTGTACATTTATTGGGACCGGTAATGGAAGAAGAAGCTTTTAGGGCCCACCCTTTTTTTTTTGGCTCATATACAGCCGTATGAAAATATGTGTATGCCTATTATGTAGGAAAATTAGAGAATTCAGATTTTTACATCCCCAATAATAAATGACATACTAATAGGAGACCTATTCATAATCTAATGCTAGCCTAGTATATCTCAAAATCTTATATAATCTATCAATGTAACTCATGATTTTCTTATCTCAACCTTCTTTATAATATTATTATCTATTAAATCGAATGTGAGTTTGCCTTCTCTAACGGTCTAGTTTTTTTTTTTTTCCTTTGCAAAGAGTCCTACATATGATCAATTCAAACTGCTTATTCTTGGAAGTCCCACTGGATGACGATATGAGAAATGTGTCATTCATTAGGATCTATGACCGAATTGGAATTGGTTTTAGCAAGTTAGCTCTTAGGCTGGGCATAAATTGCTCCTATTATTTAGGAAAATTAGAGAATAGTGGTTTGGTGAGAAAATATGAGAAGGGCAATTCCGGAATGTGGCATTGCAAAAAGTCTGACGATGCGCTACGCATCTTCTTCTCAGGAAATCACATGCTGTCTTTTATTATATAATTTTGTTCTCGACAGTTTTTCGCATCATCAAAATAGTTTAGTTGAAAAGGAACTATTCCATTCATGGGTCATGACTGTCAATATAAGTGCCATTAAATGTCATCACCCAGTGCGGCCCCGCTGAAGTAGGGTCCTCGGAGGGTGTAGACTAGAGACATACCTAATTTTGGCAATTTTATACAAAGTGGCTGCTCGCAGATCTCAAACTTGCATTATCACATAAAGTGCCATTAAATAAAACAACAGAAGGCATCAATTGAGATAATGGTGTTCCACAAATGAGCTTAATCTCCATTGTATACTTTATATAAATTTGTACTGCCCGACCTATGTTCTGTTTTGGCGAATTGTTAAATCTTTATAATAACGAATTGCAGACTGGGCAGTAAACGAGTCAGGTAGATCAGTGGGCTTTGAGCAGAATCCCAGGTCTAACCCACTAACTTATATTCATGGTCGTAGCCATCACCTTATAATATCTTAATAAGCTGATGACAATCTTCTAAGTGAGTTCGGATCGTCTGAGGATTTCTCCCACGACAGTGACAGTGAGTGGACCAATCAAGGTCTTCCACATCACCGTGGGCAGCCTGCCATGCATGCGGGCAGCTTGGCATACATCCGGACAGGGGCTGCCTACGGTGACGTGGCAGACCATGATTCGTCCACTGTCGGTCACCGTGGGAGAAATCCTTGGATGATCCCGATTCCTTCTGAGTGGGTTGCTAAGCTATAGTGGGGCCCAGTCGGTCACCTTAAATAAAATCTCTCATGAAAACCAAACCATCAGTCTTAAAAGGAAATGGCGGGGTCATATGACCCATCAATCACATCACAGACTTAACATTCTAACACTTCTGAATATTGATAGCTTTTTTTTTTTTTTTTTTTTTTTTTGCTGTCGGAGGGTTCCCAACCCTTTGGGCTGGACTAATCCCTCCGGGCCCAGAGGGAAGCCGGGTAAATCCCCTGTAGCCCTAGTGTGGTAGCAGAGTTTCGAACCCACAACCTCCGGGAACAAACCGTGGTCCTAGGCCAACTAAGCTACCCCTTGGGGTTAATATTGATAGCTTCAAATTTACAACATTTGGAGAGTTACAGTGGCACAAATATGAAGCGCCAGTTTGGTTTGGAATGTTTACATGAAAGCATTGCCGCCAAGATACAAGCGGACAAAGTTAGGAAAGGAAGAGAGGCAAACCATCAAGCTTACTGACTGCAATTGCTTAGGTCTGTTTCAGTCACCTTTCTACTGTCGTCGTATGTAATTCCATTCCAATGGCAGGGAGAGGCATTGAGAGTGGAGGGAGACAGTGAGCTAGGAGAGAAGTACTGGGACCACACAAATCAAGTGGATGTAAGGGATGGAAAGATCTCAATGAGACCTATTGGTGTGCGACACATCAACCCCAGTAGATCATCCTACCACTTTATCTAGGAACCTCAAGTTTAATTAATATTCTTAGAAGGCATCATTTGTGTATAAAACTTTAGCTTAATAGAAAATCACAAGGGGCTTGTGGGTGTGAGGGGGTTGGATTGACAATGAAAAGCCCGAGGAAGACATATCACTACACCAAAAATCGGAAATTGGAACGGAAAAGCGTTCCTAATCCTCCCGTTCCTAATCCGTTAAACCGTTCCAATTTCCGTTCCAATTTGGATTAGGAACGGTTGGTACCAAATTGGAACGGAAATTGGAACGGTTTAACGAATTAGGAACGGGAGGATTAGGAACGCTTTTCCGTTCCAATTTTCGATTTTTGGTGTAGTCATCAGAAAATTGTCTCTCACGATTGTTGCTTGGGAACGCACAATACATATTTGTAAGGCTGTGAATACTTAAAAGTTTTTTTTTTTTTTTTTAAGTATTCACCACCTAAGGTTTCTAGGATCTGTAAATAAGACCATCATGGTCTGTTGGAACCGGTTTTCTGAAATGGTGGCCCATTATAGTGGAAGGTGTTAGGCACCCCAACTGTCCACTCAAGGTGGTGCTTTCTTTTTATTTTAGGCCATTAGTTTAATAACTCCACAATCAAAAGAACAAGTAAAAATAACAGCAATCAGCAAGTGATTTTTGCTGACAAACATTAATTGCAGAAAAGAAATTGGCTAATGAGAAATGAAAGTAAGATGGCGCGAATGATAAGTGGGAGATAATTTGGCAGCTTCGGGTGAATCGGGATCATCCATCTTGTCCTCCATGTTAATTTGATAGCTTTCTGGAACTAACCAGAATGGCACTGAGGTGCTAATTAAGGGAGCATTTTGGTAGCATATGTTGACTTTTGGAGATTGTGAATTCTGAAGGGATATTTCCATTTATGGAGAGGAGGGCCTTAGAAAACATCATTCAAGATGGCCGTAGAATTGCTATCCATCTTGGGCCTCCCAACCGTTCATATGTGCGAGGAATGCGGAGATGCAGCCAGCAAACATGTTCCTGGCATGTAGGAAGCTAATGTTCTTCAAGAGAGCACTTCTAGGATACGCTTTACTCTCGTTTGTTTGCCGGGTATTGAATTCCTTGGGTTCTAAGCTGTGGCTTCATATTAAAGGGGCTAAAATTTGAAGAATCAAGGTGAAGATCTACAAATGGTTGGTGGATGGTCTCCTCTTCGGTAGGAAGTGAATACCCAACAATTATTCTAGTAAATGTGGTGTCCCGCCTACATCTTGACATTATATCCTTCATTCTCCACCTCTTTGATGCTCATTTATGGTAGGCTACTGGTCAGGAGTGATACTTTGATCTTGAAGACCCAGGGATTGATCATATTAAGGTGCCATCATCATATTAAGGTGCCAACACTGCTCAAGCATGGTGTGTTGGCCTCTTTGATGCTCTTTTATTCTAACTGTTTACTAATTACTACAATCAATTCTTAGCAATTCAGTATGGAGCAAACAAAGAGGGCCCTTATTGTAATTTCTTTCTATGAAGTAGGATAGGTTGTGTTGTTTTGAGTTGTTTCATCATCCTTACTATGGGACTCGTGTTTTTTTTTTTTTTGATTAAAGGGTAAGTATATTAGAAAGAGAGAAAGGATTTACATAGGTCAAAGAGAGACCTCCAAAAATAGCTCACAGCTATGGAGAGATACAGCTGAAACAAAAGAGGAGAAAAGCCTGAGTAGGGCGTTGATTACAGTGGAAAAAATTTGCCAAATTTAGAAGATGATCCTCCTGATCGGACTGCAGGGATGAAGAAGCAAGAGGTTCTTCGAAGCTGAAGAGAGGCAGAGGGCTGCCGGGCTGGAACAGAGGAACCCCCAAAGGAAGACCTTTCTGCTGGGAAACTGAACAGGAAGAAAGCTGACCAGGCTCCCAAAGGAGGAGAAATCTGAGGGGAGGAGGAGCTGCCGAATCCTGATCGTTGGAGAGCGAGGGAGGTTGGGAGCTGCAAGAGAAAGTTGCAGATGGAGAGATCTGCAGGAGCATGGATCCGGATGATACCCTGATAATGAAGGCCAGCATGCGAAGATGATGGAGATCCGGGAGAGGCTACAAGAGAGGGGGGGGGGGGGGGGCGGGGGGGAGACAGCCAGCTGCATGCGAAGGGGATGGAGAGGGGGAGGTAGCAGGGGAGCTTTTGGAGGATGCATGGGAGCTGCTGACCAAAGACAGATCTGCGTTTGGAGGATGCAGGGGAGCTTCTAGAGGATGCATGGGAGCTGCTGACCAAAGACAGACCTGCGCCTGCAAGATCCATCTTTCACTACATCGATGACTCATTGAGCACCCTTCTCATTTTTACGGAGAGGGAGATCTAGCCTAAGCAAAGCTGTTGGAGAGGGCTGGCGGAGCTAGGATTTTGAGGAAGTGGAGAATTGAACTGAGCTGGTTGCTGCTAAAGGCCTTGGAAATGTTCCCTAGAGAGAAAGAGAGGGATTCCTGGAGTTGCTGCTAGATAGAAGAAATTGGGATTTTTTTATCTTCAAAGGTAGCTATATTCCTCGCTTTCCATAAGTAGTAGATTACATATAAGATGATTGTTGCCATATGTTTTCTACCCACTTGATCATTTCCTCTTGTGAGAGCTGCCCAGATTGAAGAAGCTGAGAAGGAGATTGGGGTTAGGATATTAGCTGAGTGGCATATCCAGGTCCAGATAGCGTTGGCTTGATCACATTGGAAGAAGAGGTGGCCTGAGGAATCTTCATCCTGATAGCATAAGTTGCATCTTGAGGCTAGAGAAAATCCCAGTCTCTTGAGGCGAGACTCTGTTGGAGTTCTGTTGTGCATTAATCGTCATCCAAAGCAGCTGACTTTGTGGAGGCAGATGCCATTCCAGATGAAGATGGGCCATATAAGAGAGGAGGCTCTTGATCTAATAAGGTTCCAAGCTGCCTTCAGAGTCAGCTGACCATCTATGGAGTCCTTCCATCTGAAAGAGTCCTGACTTTGTTGAGCTGGGGAGAGGTAGGAGGTGGATATGGAAATGTAGTTTTGGATTTCTGGAGGCAAGTGAGTAGGGATGGTCCAGGTTCCTGCTTGAATCAGGGAAGATAATTTTTGGTCCTGAGGGAAATGATGGTCTGGGAACCTAGCTGATATAGGAAGATTGTCAACCCAGGGATCATGCCAGAGGTTTATGTCCTGGCCATTGCCATAGATCTAAGAACTGCCTTGCTGGATGTGAGTAGCAAGGTTCCTGATTTTTTTCCAGATACAGGAACCATAGATGGTGTTGGCTGGGCTCCAGATTGAATTCTTCTTAAAATATCTTTTCTTGAACCAGGAGGACCAAAGAGAATTACCCTTAGAGACCTGCCAGCCTAGCTTGATGAAAGAAGCTGCGTTCATTTTTGAGATTCTTCTGATGCCCAGACCCCCTTCTGCCTTTGGGAGTGAGACAGTGGACCAGCTAACATAGTTAATTTTGGAAGAGCTTGCGTTCCCTGACCAAAGGAATTGTCTCATCTCATTTTCAAGGGCATTGCAGATGGAGGCAGGAAGAGGCAAGGTGGTGGCTAGGTGAATGGCCATGCTAGAGAGCACGTGTCTGATGAGGATGAGGCGACCTGCAAAAGATAGGAATTTGGCTTTCCAGGACTGTAGTCTCTTGTTAATTCTGTCCAGGAGGGGAAGAAAATGCATCTTCTTTGGGGTGCCAAACACTATTGGGATGCCCAAGTAGTATAACTGGTTCGAGGACTCTTGGATCCCAAGAATGGAGCTGATTTTGCGTTTCCTTCTGCGACCACATTTTCCAAATTTGAGGAGACTCTTTTGAAGGTTGAAATATTGGCCGGAGGCTGCTTGGTAGATCTCTAGGAGATCCTGCAAGGCTCTAACACTATGAGTATTTCCTTTCATGAGAATAAGAATGTCATCTGCAAAGAGGAGATGGCTGGGGGTAGAGGGAATATTTGAGAGGGGTTGGATGATCTTGTTTGATTGGAGGCTAAGGAGGTGGAGGCTTAGGAGTTCTTCAGCTAAGATGAATAGGTATGGGGACAAAGGATCTCCCTGTCTAAGGCCACAGGAAGAGCCAAAAAAGCCTTGGGGGAGCTGGTTGATTAGGACTGAACCATTCGAAGTGCAGACACATTCTTTAATCATGGAGATCCAGTCTTCTGAGAATTTGAAGAATTTCAGAGCTGCACATAGAAAAGGCCATTCCAATTTATCAAAAGCTTTTGAGATGTCCAGCTTGAGGCAAAAAGCCCCTTTCTTGAGCTTGGAGTTGAGTTTCTGGTATAGTTCTTGGGCCATGGCTGTGTGCTGGGTTGCATTTCTTCCTTTGATGAAGGCTGCTTGGTGAGGGGATAGGAGGTCTGGCAGAAGCTTGGAGAGCCTGGATGCTAAAATTTTTGAAATGATTTTGTAGGAGAAATTTAGAAGACTTATTGGTCTAAAATCAGCAAAAGTTGCTAGGGATTTCGATTTGGGGATGAGAGCTAGGAAGTAGGCATTGGAGGCTTTCAGGAGTTTTTTGGAGTGGAAAAAGTACTGGACAGCCTCAGTAACTAATTTGCCAATGGTACTCCAAGTAGAGGTGTAAAACGTTCCATTGAAACCATCCGGCCCTGGGGAGCTGTTTTTCTTTAGGGAGAAGACTGCTTCTTTGATCTCTTCTCTGGAAGGCATACAAGATAGTGAGGAACTTTCTGAGCTAGAGACCTTTGGGCTGTCGACCTGGAATAGCTGTGGGCAGGGGAGGGCTTGGTGAGATTGGAAGAGGTTGGAATAGAAATCCACAGCAGCTCTCTGGATGGATATTGGGTCTTCCACAGTGTTCCCTACAATGGAGATTTGGCAAATTTTATTGTTGGAGCTTCTGATCTTTGCTGATTGATGGAAGAATTTTGTATTTTGATCTCCCTCTTTCAGCCAAGAGATTCTAGATCTCTTTTTCCAGTGAATTTCTTGGGCTTTGAGAGCTTCATGGAGAGTTGACTTGGCTTTGAGAAGGTCTTCATGAAGCGCTTCTGAAGGGTCTTTATCAAGGAGCTGCTGGTAGTGTTGAACTTGGGTTTCTGCTTCCTGTATATTTTGATGTATGGTGCCAAAAGTGGACCGGCTCCAAGTCTTAAGGTTCTGCTTTAAGGAGTTCAGTTTTTGGGCTAAAAAGAATTGAGGATTTCCATTTTTTGCTGGAGAGGCTTCCCAACTGTTTTTGACTACTTCTTGGAAGGTAGGGTGGAGCAACCACTTATTTTCAAACTTGAAAGGGGCATTTGGGGTTGGGATTTGGATTTTGTGGCACAGGAGGATAGGACTGTGGTCTGAGGAAAGTCTTGGAAGGTGAAGGACTTTGGGGGTCAGGGAAAGTAGCCAGCCAGAGATGATTGACTAAGGCTCTATCTAATCTAGCTGCTACATAGGAGAGGCCCTTCCTGTTGTTGGACCGAGTATATTTATTGCCAGAGAAGTTAATGTCCTGCAGGCCTGCTTGCATTATAGCTGTTTGGAAATCTTTAAGGGAGGAGGGGCTTGATTGGCGAATGCTGAGTTTTTCATCATGAGAGAGGGTAGCATTGAAGTCGCCTAGGACACACCAAGGGAGAGTGGTTGAAGAAGAGTCAGTTAGCACTTTCCGTAGGTCTCTTCTTTTGGAGTGGTTGGTGGAGCCATAGACACCTGTTATGAGGGAAAAAGGGCCTGAGATTGGACTGGTTAACAACATTAAGAGGTGCTGGGGAGAGGAATCTGAAAGAGATATTGTGAGGTGATGGTTGGATTTGTAGAAACACCAGAGATTGGGAATGCCTGATTGAGAGGTGTTGGTGAAAAAGATGTCAAAGCCAAATTTACTTAGCTGGAGAGAGTGAATAGAGGAGAAGAGGGTCATAGGTTCTGAGATGAAGATGATGTCAGGGGAATGAGCTTGAACCAAATTTGCCAACATACGAATTGTAGGGGAGTTGGCAATTCCCCTGCAGTTCCAAAATAGAGCTTTAATCATTGGAGATTTTTGGATTTTCTACTTCTAGACCTTCTTGTGATTGGACCTGAGCTTGAGGTTTCAGAGCTTTTTTTCCCTTTGCTAGGAAGAGTTGTGGCTGCTGGGTCTAGTTTGGTTTCCACATTTGCCTTTGCCTGAGGAGAGATAGAGTTTGGGATTGGAGCTGGTTGAGGTTTTGCTGCTGCAGAAATGACTGAAAGGGGTAAGGGGTTTGCAGGGATCTGTAGCTGGTAGTTTGATGAAGGGATAAAAAGGGTGGTTGGTTGATGAGATGTGGGTTGTTCTGTGAGGGGGTCTACTAGATTGGTTGCCTTAGATTCAGGGGTTCCTATCAGATGGTGAAAGCCTGGAGGGAGATCAGAGGAGCTGTTCTCTTGATTGGAGGAGGAACTCCCCTCTGATATAGCTTGAAGGTTTCTGCCATACAGGTTAGGATTGCTGACTGGGTCTTTGAAGGAGTAGTTTTCTAGAATGGAAAATGGGTTGAAGGTATCTACTGTTGGAACTGGAAGCTTGACTAGAATCTCCGTGACTACATCAAATGGAAGGTCATTGATAGAGGGGTTTGATGCCTTATTTGTTATCTTTGAGGGGGTTTCTGGATTTGTTGAAGGACCTGGATTGGTTTGATTAATGGGAGTGGATTTGTGGTGTGGACTGTGGTGGGTGTTTTGGTGGGGGGTGGGGGGTGTCTTGGAAGCAGCTGGGTGTTGGGAGTTGGGGTGGGTGAGAAGGATTGCTGGGGTGGTCTCAGGTAGGGGAAGCAGGGGAGGGTTGCTAGTAGAGGCAGAGGAGAAATTTGTGGAGTTAGGCGGGTTGGATTGGAAGATAGGGGTAGAAGGGGGATTGTTATGAGCTGGTGGAGATGTTGTCTGGGTGGTTGATGGTTTGAGGTTGTTTGGGCAGGCGTGATGATGGTGTCTTGCTGAGAGGCAGAAGGGACAGGGATTGGTTTCATAGACCACTTCTAGTTCCAGTTCTTGTTCTCCTTGAAGGTCTACTAGGATGGAAGAGGGTTTGGGTTTGGAGAGATCTAGGAGGACCTGTATCCTAGCAAAGGTGAGGATTCTTTGGGCCATGGTGATGGCATCTATTTTGATTGGTTGACTTATAGTGCTTGCCAAGGAGAGTATAATATTCTGGCTCCAGCAATGGTAAGGGAGACCTTTAAGTCTAATCCAAACTGGAACAATGGAAGACCTAACTGTTTCTTCTTGTCCCGGGAACCAAGACTGAAGAAAGAGTTTTTTCCCATCCATCTGAAGAGGAGAGAGGCTAGGATGTGGGATTTATCTTCTGGAGAGTTAAATCTGAAGATAAAGTGGCCTTTAATAGTGAGGGATACCATACAGGGCCTGGATAGAGACCAAGACTTGGATAACTCTTCAACTCTTTCTAGAGATGGTCGCTTACCTGCAAATCTGCCAATGGTAGCAAAGGAGAAGGACTCTTTGCTGGTGGAGAGCATAGCCTGTGGGATTTGGAGGGATGGTTTCCCATTTTTCCAGGAGGCAGGAGGAAGGATGGCTGGGTTGAAGATGGGGAGGATGGGGCTGGTGAAGAGATTAGCAAAGGATGAGTGTGCTATGGGGCTGCTGGCTTGCTGAGGTGCTGAAAGAGGGAGAGAGGGAGCTGAAGGAGGAACTGGAGGAGGGGCAGAGGGCTGACCAGGAATGGGGGAGAAATGGTGGACAAAAGAAGTGGTTAAAGGTTGGGTAAAGGTCTGACTGGGGAGTGGGGGAAAATGGTGGTCAGCTAGTAAAACGTTTGAAAGATTGCTGGGTGGGGGAAGATGAGGTTGGGGTTGGGGAGGAGGAGGGTGATTTTGTCTGGGTGGGAGAGAAGGGTTTGGGGCGATGGAAGCTTGCAGGGGAGTTTGCAGGGGAACTTGCAAGGAGGCTTTGGAAGGCATCTTGTCTGGCGAAGCTCATGAAATATTCAACCTCGTGGCATGGGACTCGTGTTGGGTTCCTTGAATTTTTGAATTTAGTCTCGTGATAGTTTGCATGCGCTTGTCTGATTAAGCTTTCTCCTTTGTAGAATGGAAGAAGAGAGAATGCTTCAACTGGAAATGAGAATGGAAATGGAGAAAATGGATCAAATGAAGATGGGAATCAGCAAGTCCATTTGTGAGTGTGCCTACTGAAGGTAGAGATGCTGAATCAATGGCTCTCCATTCACTTTCTGAACATAGTCAAAAGCTATTAAAATCTTCCTATGTTTAATATTTCTTTTAGAGTGATAAGGAGCAATTGAGTTTTTTCTTAGTGCATATCTCATATGCTGTACTCTCTTTTTATCAGTAATAAATTCAAAAGAAAGAAAGAGAAAGAAAAAGGAGAAAAAAAAAATCAATAGGCATGTGTTCAAATTTGGAAAATAAAATTAACCTTGATTCAATTTCTATAGTTAGCAATCTGTCAACAATGACCACCTCTCTTTTTTTTATTTGGGTACAGATGACCAGTTCTTATTGTATGGTCAACCTTCAATGTGAAATAGTCATCAATGACAATAAAGAAAATTATAAAATTAACAAGGAGAAAAAAAAGAAAAGAAAAGAAACCAAAAGCATCAATGTAACAAAGATGGCTCCACATGAGGAAGGAAAATGGAAAAGAAAATTCAAAATAAAGGAAAATCCAAATTCTAAATTCCCTTATCTTGACCCGAATCCATAGAAACTTAAAAAGGAGCAAGCCTATGAAGCCAACTGAGAATCTGTCTTCTGAAAAGAAAATTCTACTTGCTTTCAAATGAGCAAAAGAAAACTTGACCAAATTCTAGCAACTCAAAAGAGTTTAAGAGTCATCCACATGAAAAGAATTGACAATAATCAAATGAGCTAAAGAAAATTATCATATCAAGAACTGAAAGTTCTGGAAGTGTTGAAAGTAAAAGCTGGTGGCCTTTTATCTGTCTGTTTATTGGTGCTGTTGGATCGTTTAAGAACTAGTGATTACAATTTGATCCAATTTCATGGTGGAACTCTAATGGGATTGATGAAGATATCCCCACCTACATCCAAATCTATGCTCAATCAACGTTATCAGAAGTGAAAAATGAAAAAAAGACGACATAGAAACCAGCTCATACAATAAAGTCTATCTACCATTAGATTGAACATATTTCTTCAAGAACTAAGGTAAAAGCAATTTGTTTAAACATATTATAAAAGTAATTAGTACATTGGTAATACCACTTTCTTTGTCAAGTAACAACACGAATTAGCGATTGATTGGCCTTAATGTAAATTGCAGATCAGCTTTAGATCTTCATTCAGATTTGAAATGGTTATGTAGCTTCTCAATGTGAAGACATGGGTGGGTTTCAAGTGTAGGCTAAATGGGTTGAAATGGGATCAAAGGCCAAGATGAGGCAGCAGCAAGTAAGCTAATTATGGATTTTAATTTATGGCTGATTGGTTGGTCAGCAAAGGCGGTAATTTTGACTGGATCTAGAAACTTCTAGGCTTGGCAATTTTACATAAATAACTTGAATGGGGTGGCTAAAAATCACAATATGGAGAAGGAGGAAAAAAAAAAAAAAAAAACACTTCTAAGAATGTACAAACATGATTAAAGGGACCATATTGTGATTGATAGCACTAGTGTAAATGGTGCTGACAATATTGTTCTTAGTAAACTTCAGAGGTAGACGAAATCCCTTCAATCAACAAAACCAGACCACCCTGAATTAATGGCACTCAGAATTTCACACAAGGTCGTCCAATCGCCCTCAGGTGGATGGTACCTTAGAATTTAGTATATTGAGATGTTTGTGGATTGGGCTAGGCTCAAGTGTAGCCAGGCCAAAGTCATTCATTTATCGGGCATAAATTTAAGTTGGGGTTAAGCTACAAAAGTGAAAGTTGGGCCCAGAGCTATCAAAGATTAAATAAACATGCCCCTTCGTACTGAATATTTTTTACTATCTGGGCCTTTAGGATGGAAAATCACAGTCCTGCTCTGTTTAGCTTATCTGGCCAGAGAATGCAATCTGGGCTCATTACATGGCCTCAAAACACAGCCCAAATCCAACCCATTAATGTCCATGAATACCCTTAGTAGTAACTTCTTTTTATGCAGTTTAAGGTTTTAGATGCAATGTCCTTTTTCCTTTTTCTAGTGGAAGTGTTACTACATGGTGGTTTTTCCTTGAAAAGGTTTTCTCTGTTCCTCCTTCAAAACGAACGACTCAAGAAAATGAGTGAAAATGAATGTTTTGGAAAAACAAGAAAAAAAGAATCAATGCCCATGAAAATGAAAAAAAAAAAAGTATAATCAATCATAGGTAACTTTCCTAAAAATAAATCCAAGCAATGAGAAATGAAAGGGCTTCCTCGGGTTTTATTTTTTATTTTATTTTTTTTAATATTATTTTTTTTCGCTGAGTTGGCCCAGCTGAAAGTATAAACCGCCCTGTCAGGGATCGATCCCTTGCAGGAGCTATGGGAGCAGGAGTTACTATTTATAGCAACTCCTGTGATTCCCAAAGGGCTACTTCGGATTAGAAAGAATCAAATTTGTAAGAATTCTAAGAAATGCCAACTTACAAGTTCGTTAAAATTGAACATATAAGTATGGGGATGACAAAAACTTGCCCTTGATGTGATGATGATTCTACTAGAAGTGGGCATTTCTAGTTCTGAAATGCATGCCCGTTTTTTTATCAGAATTTCAAAAATTTATGTCTGGGAGAATTTCAAATTCTCAAAAGTTGTTTCCTTAGGTGGAAATCCAAATCCCTCTTTTTGATGGAGGATTTGAAATTCCAATAAACGGTATAGAGAGTGGAATTCCAAAAATTTCAAAAGGTCTTTTGGGTGGTTGGAATTTGAAATTTTAATGAAAGAAACACAGCATTTCAAATATCAGGGGACAATATGTCACATCATGTCAAAAAAAAAAAAAAACCCCAACCTCCCAAATTCTAGTAATAAATTTCGATAAAGAAACAAGCCGGGTCTTTCCTAGCCTTGGGGACTTTGAAGGATCTGGATCCTCTTTGGGATTTGACCCATAGTCAATCACGATCCGCCATGTCATCATGGGACAGTCCTGCTTTGGACATGGACAGGCTGCCCATGGTGACGTGGTGGACCAACCACATTCCATTAAGTTACCGGAGGTTAAAGCCTCCCCAGATCTAGACTCGACTTTGAAATGCCTAGTCTCTCTATGCTCCATGCTTAGTCTCCGAAGACTTCTCAACTCTTCTCTAGCCTGTTTGTTTTGTGGAATTGCTCAACTCTTTCTTTGTTTGCTTGGTGGAATTGACTCAATAAGACTTATACTTTTAAAAGTAATTAAAATTCAAAAAAGAAATTATTATAAATGACCATCAATATCTCCTTATAATAAAAGATGAATCGAGGGGAAATGAAAAATAATAATACCCTGGAACTACCCTAGTAATTAATTCAAATACTAGGAGAATGAGAGTTGCACCTAAATCTATTCATTATGCCCTTCAACTATATAAAAGAGATATTTTTAGAATTGTCATGCAGTCCGATTTTGGGCTGTCTAGGGCCAAATAAATCAAATCCAAAAAAATATCCTGCCACCAAACCAATATGCAGTAAAAGGAATAGAAATCCAAAAATTAATGGTGAATGAACAGTGCTAAAAAAACCTCAAATGTGACTTGTAAAGCCTTCTCAATCTCCTATCACCCACATGATATAAGAGAGAGGAGAAATAAAGTAAAAGCAGTGCTTTATTAATAATTTTCTTCTTGGGTACTGTAGCTGCTACCGTAATGACGACCCATACATCCTTTATATTATGCTTAAAACCACAAAAAAAAAACCTAGTGATCTTACCATGATTGAGTTCTAACATAATTTGAAATCTCTAATAACTATTTCTTTATCAAAGCAACTACAAGATATACTAAAACAACATAAAGAAATTAGAGGATTTCCAGATTCCAGGTTGTCACAAACTCTTGTTACAAATCTGGCTGTGGGGCACATGTGGCCCACTTGATCTTGAAGAGACCCAAATGCCCCAAGTTACTGCACGTCCTGCCTTTTTTGTCTTCATAATTTCTGAAAATTGCATACAATACCCTGCAATTCTTTACAAAACAGCCCATGAATTCATAATTGAGCACAATTCTTGACTGTTTGGGCTCAAATTTTCAATCAAAACTTGACAGGATCCTTGTGGGCCATCTTGGGATGCTTCAATTGTGCCTTATAAGATTCAGCTAGTGAAATAACATCATCATCATAAAATTCTACATCAAATTGGATTAGGACTTCCTCATTTACTCCCTTATATTTGTCAATTCAATCTTGTATTTTACACCTGGTCGTTCCAACAGTGAGATAAACCGGAGCTTGTAGGGGCGGATCCAAGTAGAGGCACGTTGGGTGCGGCCGCCATGTTAAACCGCGGTGCGCTTTCAAAATATATATGAAAATTCTGAGTCCACTTTCAAAAATATTCTATATGAAAATCCTCAGTTTGCCACCAAAACCAAACTACTTATTAGAGTCCGTACCTCTTTAATGAAAATCCTGAGCTTGCCACTAGGAAATGGGCATGGCACCAAATATGGCCCACATGGATTCTGAGTTGTTTTGAGATATAAAGTGGACCCCACTATCTAGCTTGTAAAACAGAACACCTGAGTTCAAGCACGGTAAAAAAACTGAAAAAAAAAAAAAAAAAAAAAAAAAGAAGAAAAAGAAAGAAAGAGGGAGAAGTTAAAAGACCCCTTATTCCTTAGCCCTTCTTATATATTGCGTGTGACTTTTCATTTTTCTTTCCTCGTTTCCTCATCTTGTTTCCAACACTTCCACCCCTTCATTTATCTTCAACAACAAATCTAAGCAATTTTACATCTTCAATGATCAAATATCTCCAAATGAACGAAGGCATTTTCTTTTATAGTCTAGGTTTTTTTTCTTTTAGATTTACATCATTATAATTTTGAAACTGCGTTATGTGTTCAATTCCTATGATTTTTAACGCAAACAACTAGGACCTTAGGGAATGCAGAGGACATTTTTAGCAAAAAAAATACATAAATAATAAAGACAATTATGAGGTGAAACAACTTTGGGGTGTTGGGACCAACCCTGCCCAATACATGGATAGAACCATGATTCAACTACATGTTGCGTCCTATCCAGATCATCATCATAAATCCGTTGACCTCTTGCATATCCTGGAAAAAAAAAAATTAAAAGATACCTTTTTTAAAGGCATCAGCTACATAAACAACCCCGTGTTCCGTTGTGAAGACTTGAAAAGTCTTTTGCCCAAAGAGCATGCAAAGCTCCAAGTGAATAAAATCAAGTCCCCACACGACGAGTGGCCATGAAGACTAGGAAAGCAACAAAATCAGTTACCCTGTTCTGCCCGAGTCCGCATGAAATGTTCTCTCTTTGTTGTATTGATGGCTATAAAAAGGCCAAGACCCAGTCCCTCTTTCTTCACCAAGAGCACGCACATTAATCCTGTGAGTCCTTTAATCCATCTATGAATAGTACTCCTCGTTCAAAGGCACACACACAGCCTTCAAAAACAATCTTGTTCGGTAGTGAAGTCTTTAAGAAAAGAACTCTCAAAGACCTGTTCGCTAAGTTGTTCCTCGTTGTCTTTACTAGTGTGGGGTTGGGACTTGGGCGGCGTGAAGAGAACATGACAGAAGTACTTCGTCTACTAGACGTTATGATTCTCGCTCCCCCTATCTCCTTGTATTGATGATTATGTAAGGGCCAAAAGAAAGCATGCACTGTTGCAACTTACAACCCCACCCAACAAACATGGCTACTGAGAAATCATTCTCTCTTCTTGTTAGGATTATAATTCTATTATAATTGGTGTTGGCAAATTCATTAGGTATTGAACAAAACTTGAGTTTTATTTACAATTGCAATTTTAGTAGGACTGCTCAAGGAAGATGGTTACATGATTTGTATGGAGCTTTCTAATTGTGAACTCATGCGGACTAGCATAAGAAAGTTAGTAATGTGGACTACCATAAGCAAAGCTTCTTGCCATCACATGGATAAAGTTTTCTTAGGACGTATGATGACGTCATGTTGCCATCACAAGTTGCCCCATGCCACACGTGGAAGTACCTCATCTCTTTATGACTTTTGACATAATTACATGATGGTTACTTTTTGAAGTGAAAAGAGTTACATAAGTCAAAGACTATAGAATGGATGATGGGCCTATGGTTTCGTGCAACAGAAGCATGACAGGGTCTTAGATTTCTTGCAACACAGAATGCATGTCGCTCGACCCATGGATTGGTCGCTCGAGCGAACGACAGAAAGAATGCATGTCGCTCGAGCCATCTCTTGGTTCGCTCGAGCGGACGAAGACGGCAAGTCATTTGCTCGAGCGCACGTTTAATTCGCTCGAGCGGTCAGTGCGCAGAAAGTCCGATTTGAACAGGATACTGCCTTCTAATTTGGTTCAAATTACTTTTTTTAGTCCTACTTGCCCTACAAGTATGGAGGCATGAATTAGAGCCTATATATGGCCTTCCTCTCGCAACTCTAGAAAACAACTCTCCCATCAAAAAACCTAGAGATCTATTGAGAGATTATTTTCTTCTCCAAAGCGTTAAGTTGTTGCGCTGAAGTTCAAGTCTTTGGAGGTTTTTCTGCTACTTTTCTGAAGTAGATTCATCTTGAAGAGGCATTCAAGATGGTTGGTTCAAGTGCGGTGAAGGTGCACGGCGAGCAGTCGGCAAGATCAAAACAGTCCTTAGGTTGAGTTGCAACTGAGAAAGGGTTGTGAGTTTTCTTGTAACTTTCAATTCATAGTGCTTGGTTGTCTGTTGGCCTAGACGATAAGGCCCGTGGTTTTTTCCCGAGTTGGGTTTTCCTCGTATAAATCCTGTGTCCTTCTCTTTGTGTGGATTGCTTACTTTTAATTGGATCTAGGATTAATCACTAGTTTAATCACTGTGATAGAAAATCAATAGAGATCGTATTATTGAGACCTCTACCTGTGTTAAGGCAAGGTTTTAGGTATTTTCAATTGGTATCAGAGCAAGTTACACTAATTATTGTGTGATCAATTTACTGATCTCTCATGGATATCAATAGAGAAGGAACTTCTAACAACAAGCCCCCCTTCTAGATGGATCAAATTATTCATATTGGAAAGCAAGAATGATAGCTTTCTTAAAGGTCATCGATGACCCGGTCTGGGATATTGTGGTTGATGGATATACAGAACCCACGGTGGTTGTTGATGGACAAACAAGACCAAAACCCAAAGCACAATGGTCCGCTGATGAAAGGGCCAAATCAAACTGCAATAATAAGGTCATTCATGCTGTTTACAATGGAGTTACTCCCACTGAATTTCATAGGGTTTCTGCTTGTTCCACTGCAAAGGCTGCATGAGATTTGCTTCAAACTGTTCATGAAGGAACATAAATTGTTAAGCAAACAAAATTCCATAATCTGACAACAACTTTTGAAACGATTCGCATGAAAGAATCTGAAACTTTTGATGATTTTAACACAAAATTGTCCAAAATTGTCAATTTATGCCTTACTTTGGGAGAGTCGATTCCTCAATCAAAGGTTTTTAAAAAGATTTTGAGGTATATCCCCGAAAGGTTTCTTCCAAAAGTCGTTGCCATTGAGGAGCACCAGGATCTGAACTCAATATCTGTTGAAGAACTAGTTGGAAATTTACAAACTTTTGAGGCAAATCGCCGCCCGCAGAAAAAGGACAAGGACATTGTACTAATGTCCTCAAATTCAATCGAGGATCTTGAAGTTAGTGATCCTGGCAGTGATAAAGACGATGAAAAGTTTGAAGCATATCTTAGAAGAAAACTCAAGAAGATCTGGAAGAATAGGAATGCCCAAGAAAGATACATCAAATCCCAATGGATCTTTTAAAGGAAAATTTGTACCCAAAACTGAACAGAATCGATCAAATGGTACAAATAAGCAAATCAAATGTTTTGAATGTCAAGGTTATGGACACATAGCTTCAAAGTGTGTCAATCGAAGGGAAAAGAACAAAGACAAGGCATTAAATGTTGCCTGGGATGATGATTCGGATGAGGATGTATCTGAACCTGATTCACCTTCGAGTGAGTCAGGAAAGTGTGTTGCTTTCATGGCTTTGTCTACAGTCTCTTTTATGCAGGGTACATCTAACAGGGTGTCCAAGTCCGATGACAATTCAGATTCTGATAATCTTTCTGATGATGACAATGACCGAGAAACTGCATACAAGAAATTGCTGCAAGATTCCATACGTATGTCAAAGATCAATAAGAAAAGAGCGTTAATGCTGAAAGAAATGGAATCTCAAAATTCTTCTCTTATTGCACAACTAGAAGAATCACAAGCTAAGGTAAGCCAATTAGAAGATCAGCATATAATCTTGTCTAATAATCTGATTGTTGTAGGTAAGGAGAGTGAATTATTGAAGCAGCAAGAGCTGAAAGAAAAATCTGAGATGAACAATTTTAAAAAAGAGTTGAGTGACTGTAATGCTGAAAAGGAAGATTTAAGAGGAAAGTTGAAGATGGCTCTCATCGAACTGGATTCTGCTACAGCATCAATCAGGAGGATGAATACTGGGTCTAAGAAACTTGATGAAATCCTTAGAAGCCAAAAGACTGACAAGTCTAAATGTGGAATTGGCTACACTCATGGAGCTTCGTCATCAAACGATAAAGGTAAATATGTATTTGTTCAGGGGCCTACTGTGTATTCCATGACACCTTTAATTCATAAGGCTCCACCCTTGAAATTTGTGAATGCTAAGAATGTGCATAAGCCTAAATTCACCCCCACATGTCATTTTTGTAGAATTAAAGGGCACATTAGTCCACACTACAATAAAAGAAGAAATCATATCAGAAATCAGACGAGGATGAAACCTTCTTCTCCTCAACAGGTCAAGACTAAGGCTGTTTGGATTCATAAGGCTGACCTGAGCATTAATGTGGTCCACACTGCACTGTCTAAATCAATTGAGAATGCTGAGGTTGATCCCCCTCTGCAAAAGCCCCTAGGCATTTGCCTACGAACCTAATCCTCCAACTGTATTTTGGATTGCACATGCATACTTTTTTGAGCTAATGTTGAGATTATCTGGCATGTGATACAGTTTGATTTGTTGGATTTTCGAACTTTTTTTTTTTTTTTTACGATTTAAGGATTTTGATCATGTCCACAAGTACACGATGACTCACTTGGACACTCACTTAGGGTCAATGAGACACTAGGATTGACATGATTCACGGTCTTAGTGGTTTTGTACCAATTCGGAGCATCGATTTTGATTTTCCCACTTCCCTATGCTCTCTTCTTAATGTCTATATCGTCTATGTGACCCAAAGTGCGTAGAGATTTTTGTAGACCGACGCGATGGAACTGTATCCTATAGGGTTCAGAAATTTCTGCAAAAAAAAGAGCACTCGAACTTGTGCATTATGCCAAGAAGTTCATAAGAAAATCTTGAGTTGAGTTTAAAAAAAAGTTTGTCACATTAAGAGGGAGCTTCTAACCTCATTATTGATCGGATTGATTGTTTTTGAAAGGTGTGAAATTCGCTATGTATCTGATGAATGTTGATTTGTGGTCGATCTGGGATTTCTTTGTGTTTCTCATTTGAGATTATCTTACACTCAATTACCACACATGACAAATTCCCTACAATTGTGTTGCCTCATGACTTGCAAATTATAGTGTTTGATCATCGAAGGTTTTCGATTGTTGGCCTGTTTGAGTTTTGCATTTGTGCATTTTTTTATTGAGGATATAGATTATCTGATTTAGGGGGAGAATAAGCTTTGTCAATTATAAACAAAAAGGGGGAGAAGCTGAGATAGCTCATGTGATTTCACGTGCTGATTAGTGTTTTGATTAGTTTTTTGTTAAGTTTATTTTATTGTCAGAATTAATTTTAATTTTCAAGATTTCACGTTTGATCTTTTGTCAAACTTTCGTGAATAGGAATTGCAGGGCTGAACTGAGGAAAAGTTTCGTGATATTTATATTACTTTTTCTCTGGGTAGAATTTTTCTTGTATTTAGGTGTTTTCACTACACCATAATAGACAATTAGTAACGGATCTACGGCCGTTACAAAAAATATTAGTAACGGTTATTTTGCGTTGACACAACTGCGTCACAAATGAAAAGTAACGGAAGTTAGTAACACTTAATAACCCTTAGAAATATTACTAACGGTTATGAACTGTGACTGAAATTAATTTCAGCAACACATCTATAATCGTTACAATTTATTAGTAACGGTTATTAATTTTGTTCATAGTTTGTTCCCAACGGATAAAACTGTTGGTATCGGTTACAAAGTATTCTATTTGTAACGGTTGGAGTCCGTTACTAAGTATTCTATTTGTAACGGTTGATATCTGTTACGAAGTATTCTATTTGTAACGGTTGGAGTCCGTTACTAAGTATTCTATTTGTAACGGTTGATATCCGTTACGAAGTATTCTATTTGTAACGGTTGGAGCCCGTTACTAAGTATTATATTTGTAATGGTTTATATCCGTTACTAAGTATTTGTTATTTAAAAAAAAAAAAAACAATGGAAATTCAACTGATGGCTTCGCCTATTTCAAAAGAACATTCAGATTAGTTTGCCATCATTCAATTTTAATATCTTTTTGCACCACTTTTTTTTGTTCTTTAATTAGTATAACACTATACAACTATAAAATATAAATATAAGATAAGAAAAAAAGTATTGACTGTTGAGCAATTCAATCATCCAATTACTTTTAGCCAAGAAAAAGACAATCCAATTAGTTAATGTTATGCAATTAGATGTGTATACCATGAATCACGAGTTTCATATTATCCCATTCTAATTTGTAAAAAGGGCCTACCTATGATCAGTTCAAACCAAAAGAGACACAGCTCACTGTTGCTCAAGGCTACCCTTGGGATCTGATTCATGATCATGAATCCTGGAATCTGTTGAAGTTTCTGAATTATCACAGAGAATGTCAGTACATTGCAAAAAAATTTCTGCTGGTGAAAACTCTAGAACAAACAAAGAAAGAAGAGGATAAGATAGTGGGATCATTTACTAGTCTATTTTACAATACCTGGTGTTTCCTGAGACTCGGTTGAAATGCTATGCTGTACATGGGTAAGCTATGAATCAGCTCCATGACAAAACAAATCACAAACTTAAACCAAAACAACAACAATCAAGCAAGAGGAAAAAGATGAAACAAAGAAAATGGTTACAATTCTGTTGGGTATTTGGTGCAGCTTGGAGATTTCAATTGGATACAGCTTTGAGGGCTGCTTTCAATTGGAACAAAGGAATTGCAATTTAGTAATTTATTCAGCCAAAAGAATGTTAATAAAACCCATCACATACAAACATCTGGAATGCCACTCAAACATTTGTTTGACAAAAAACCCATGTTTACAACAGACACAGCAACCCTTCTGCCAATGGGTAAAGTAGCACCATTTCACCTAACTTCGGACTATCAAAATCTGAGATAGAACAATAAGTATGCACCAACTTCCCCTAATAACTTATTCGTCCAAGAGAACGTCAATGAAGCCCAACACATGCAAACATTTAGAATTACATTTAAACAATTGTTTTTAGAGAAAAAATAAATAAATTCTGTTTTGCTATTTTAGGCGGATAAAATAATTCCAGTTCACCTGTTCCGGGCTACCAACATTTGGGATAGAACAATAAGCATGCACCAACTTCTACTTTACCACATAACAGACTGATAAGACAATCTATATTTGTATTAATCATAAGACATGTGCCAGCATACCTAGGAAGAAATTCTGTAACAATGGAAAGATTTGGGGGACGAGTTACTGCTCCCATGAAGAGAACAACATTGGGATGGCGTACTCGTTTCATAATCCGAACCTTGGGAACAGAAAAATCAATTAGATTACAAATAAAAAATTAATTGCAGACAAAAAGGGCACATGATATTATGTGCCGGCAAGACAACCCATTTCTACTAATGATTGTGCATCCCACAAACTATCCACATTTGAAGAACTCAAGTTGTAATTACTATTATAGCTGAGATACCTAAAAGCAAAGAAAAATAAAGGAGTTCGGTAAATAACATAATTAGCATGAGGCAGGTGGATAGTCACCAGTCAATGATCTCAAACCAATAATGCAAATGAATTTCACCAGAGCTAGAATAAACTAGTGCACACACAACTCATTTTCTTTTCCATCAAACAGTGGGTTTTTTTTTTTTTTTTTTTTTTGAGAGAGAGAGAGAGAGAAAGAGTTTTAAGAGAGAGAGAGAGGTCAAATACCTCACTTTTAAACTCAGCTAGTGCATCACCAGAAATATCTTGGTCCAAAATTTTCTTAACAGCCACTTCCTGGAAAAATTAAAGAACCCACCAGGTTAAATAACTCAATTATCTATGGAAGAAAGTTGCAAAAGCATTAACAAGTGGAGTTATTTCTAGTATTGAATTGGATGAACAATCAATCAGGTTAGAAGCAGATTGAAATTCCAAGTGACAAATAAGGGGATAAATGTTACAATAAAATCATATTGGATAATTAAGAGAAAACATTTATTAACATGATTAATGTAAGCAAAACTAATAGCCCAAACCATGTTACTACTTAGAAGCCTGTTTTTTTTTTTTTTTGCTAAATGGTAAATTTGAATTGAGCAGAAGCAAAAGGGCAAAGCCCCGAGGACAGGGAGAAAAAATAATACAACCAAAAGAAAGCAGCCAAAAAGCCAACCCAGAAACAGGAAGGGCAAAACAAACCAAAAACAGAAGCAAACCCAGAAGAGGGCAGAAGCAACACAGGAGCAGCCAGACTCAGCTCAGGCCAGCACATCAGCTAACAGGGAAGCCCCCCAAGCAAAACAGAGGAAAAAAAAAAAAACAAGCAGCAAACCAAACAAAAGCCAGCCCGAAAGAGAACAACAGCAACCTGCACAAAACAGCACAACCAAGCCATCCCAGACGAGCCAGCACGCCACAAGCAGCTGCCAGACAAGCAAGGAAACAGGCTGCACACTCGAACCCAACCAACAAACTCCTCACACAGCACAGCCTGGCAAGAAGGAAAAACCGCCAGCAAAAGCTAATCAGGGACTCGACCCAGGCCCAAACCTGTGAGGACAGGGTGGGAGATGGAGCTGGCTTGGCTAACCAGCACTTTCAACTGATCCTGGAGAGTGATCTTAGCTCTGTCCAGCCTAGGCCTACCATTCCGGTGCTTGCAGTCATTCCGGATAGACCAGATAAGAAAGGTGGCATGTGGACTGTGGACTGCTTAAAGAGAGGTGGCATGTGGACTGCTGGAGATAACTTTGCAGGACAGCAGGAGTTACTTAGAAGCCTGTTGAATGTAGAAAATATCCAAAAGTTGCAGTGAACAAAAATATAGCATGCCCACTTGACACATTCTCAATGTGAAACCATAGTTCAAGTATTCAGTCTCTTACCTTTTTGTTTGGCCTTAATGTAAAAACAAATGTCTGACAGATTTTAGAGAACAAATGTCTAAAGATATGTGGCAAGCTAGGGGTAGAGGGAGCGTTTAACCCCAACAACCAAATACAAATTCCTATTTGATGATTATGATGATGATGATGATAATGTAAAAACATTGAAGAAGAAAGCAAACAGCAAACAAGCCTCCTTACAGGCTCTTGATCGGAGACTATAAAGAGCTTGGAAGGTCCATGAAGGAAGCATGGTCCAAACCCATGGATCTGAACCACCAGATTGTGGCACGCGCCATCCACCTTCCTACATGAAGCTCTGCAAAAAGCATTGTATGGTAGACCACTGTTTGACCCTTTTTTTTTCAGCAGAATATCATAAGCTTTGCAGTGTTCGTGTGGACTCAAGATGAATATAGAAATCCATGAATGAAGACAAATGGCATAAAGTACCCTCCAAATGGGCAATTCAATCATATTAGCATGGTGGCAGGTAACTTTTGACAAATGATGTTACACTCACATGCACACAAGTGACAACCAGAAACTATTGACTGTGTGCCCCACAGTGGATGGAGTGATCTGATATGATCTCGAAGGCCCAAAGAAGCCCCTGTTTTAATGGTTTGGCCCACAATATTACCAGAAAATTACTAAGTGGATAGAAACTAGCTTGCTACCTGATTCGTACCATATCATCAATCAATGGCTTGTGCTCGCAGTCGCAGGAGAGAGGAGTGCTGCTTCCCTTCCCTTCTTGAGAAGCCCAAGCCAGGAGTCCTCCCTATCCAGAAAATCATTTCTTCTTTGTCAAAGAATTCTCTCACCGCATTAACGGAGTTTTTCTCATTGATTAATGGAATTTGTAAATCTTGCATCACTATCGTGCGGTGCTCTGTTGGGAAAAAATTTAAGAAAAAAAGCTTTAAACTTTTACCGATAAACATTGGATAGCTCCATCTAATTTCTTTGGAAAAATCTGACCAATGCTAAAAACAACAGTTAAATGAAATTTTCATTAACAACTACTACTCAACTCCAGAATCTCTTCAGAATTGGAGATAGAATTCTGTAAAGGAGGAACTGAACCTCTTTTGCAGTGAGTTGTTGAGTGTCCCAAGTCCTAACCAGCAAATGTTAAAGTAACTATCATTGAAGACAGAACATATCCCTATAAAGTAGAACTGGCTGAATTTCACTAATAATGAAAAATTAAACAAGATGAAGACATTGTAGTTTACCAAAGAGGGGCTGAGATGGCTAGACACTTTTGCTTAGTTACATGTTGACTGTAGCTGAAAAAGAAGGCATTTTGACTGCAGAGAGCAGATGGGACCAAAGCAGGGCAAAGAAACAACACAGCAAGGCACAGCCTAGGAGCTGAAGGAGCTCAGGCTGGAAACTACTGAAGCTTCATCTGACCATCTCCAAACAAAGAGCAGCAGATAGCCATTTGGAACTTGAGGTAGAGGCTCTGCCTGTCAGAGATGTTTTCTCTAACTGGTATTGGGCTATAAGTCCTTGTTGGACAGCAGTATTATAGATTTGCCAATAATCTTTGAGCTGTTTAAAGGCTTTTGTGAAATAACTCTGTGGAGTCATTCCATAGCTGTCTCTAAACTGGTGCCATAAGAAGTATTTATGGTGTTAGTTGTATGTGTTTCATACAGTGATATACTTCTATGACTAACTCTCTCTGCCTTGTATAACTAGTAAACAAACTGGGAGGAACTTCTTTAAAGAATTATTCCATTCCATAACTCTTTATTCGTTCCTTAATTGTTTGAAGGATAAAATTATATATCACTAGAACACCAATGCCAATCCAATACCAATTATCACTGCTGGGAAGACCTTGTGCATGGAGAACATTGTATCCAATTGTACCATTACTATAGGCAGAACTCTGACATGGGACAGAGTACAAAACCATTGGATTCACATTGGTTATCAGCTGAAGTTTAGAAAAAATGACAATATATATATAGAATGTATAGATAAAAAGGTGTAAGAAGCAAGAATTTAAGAGCCATCTCTCCTAAAATCAGAATATAAATGCATGTTACTCACTACCCCTTTGATATAATAACTTTATACATGTACGCATGTAACGTATGTATTTAAGAGAATGCATTTGTTCATACAGCAAATGAACAGGGTAATTGGTCACAAACTTCTTCAAGCACTAAGTTTTGCATGTAAAGTGTGAGCTATGTCAACAGCCACAAGACAACTGATTTCAAGATGTAATGTTTCATGAAAAGTGTGAGCATTTTCACTACTTCCACTGTTCCACTTGAAAAGAAAGCACTTTTATTTTCTAAGTCTAATGCCATTTGATGTCAAAATTCATAGAGGAGACTGGCTTCTGCCTGTATTCTCGTTGAATGTGACTTCCACCGTCCACACTACAAATGATACTAACAATGACAACCATATGATAAGTTTTCACCATAAACCAAGAAGTTTTTACTACAGTTTTAGTAAAATAAATTTGGTTTTACCAATAAATGTTTACAGATTGAAAAGATTGAAAAAATTTATGTGGCTAAATGCTGCCCACATTCTGTTTTCACACACAGTAGAAAAATGATACCCGTAAAAAGGTAGATCTTCATGGTCAGGTTTAAATTGTCCACAAAAAGGAGACTAACATGCACATTCTCATTATGGATAGATGCTCAAGATCATAAAAATGAAAGTGGAGAAACTTCAAAGATTAGTTAAATTAGAACTATCCAATGAACCAAACCTTGGGCTTTATCTTTTTAGAAGGGTCATATTCAGCATGAATCTCAACAACAGTCTCCTTATCATCCCCATATTCAACTTCCGTGCATTTGATAGGGAAGGCATATCTGCACAAATTAGAGGGATAAAGAATCACTTGTATTGACAAAGAAAAACACAGGAAATCATTATAGTAGCATTTTTAAGTAAGATCAGTCAAGTAGTCAAAAAGTGAGGTTGGAATGCATTTCTTAGAGAGGGTCGCAGAAGCACAAACCTTAGCAGGACAGATTTACCAGGAGCAATCCCATAATAGTCTTTTGAATCTTTAGTCCGAAAATAAGAACGCTCAATGTAAATGACATTCGTGAAAGGAACCTAAGGCAAGTACATGAATCAAGCACTTGTATTTTAATAGTTAAGCTATTACAAGATCAAGCACTTCTACCCAAGACACATCAAATTTGTTACTTCTGAAATAAAGCCAGATAAAATCATATAGATTCTCCATGAAATGTACTCACCTGAAATCAGTCATTTGGCATTTACAAATGCGGGCATCAGATGTTGGAACCTTGAGCCTTGAGCCAAAAGAACAACAAGCACATACTTGATCAGCGGTATCAAAATTAAAGCATACAGAACCTGGAAGGCACACAATTTTAATGAATTAGCATAAAAACTTAGCATATCAATATCAATGGTATTGCCTTTAACAACAAAAAGATTGACAAGAATACGCCAATACCTTGATATATTGTGACATTACAAAGACTTCCAAGAGAACCCCTTCATCCTCCTCCTTTTTTCGGGCTTGGAACCGACAATGCAAAGGCTTTCTTAAGCTTGCATTGGCGGAGTTAAAAAGGGGTGGTTTGAATAATCTCACAAACCTGTAAAACAAACAAGCATACTTATAAAAACAAACAACAATAATAAAAATTATACATATATGCCCAAAAGATTGTTAGATCACATGTACAAAATGTTCAGCAAGTTCGTTACATCTTCCAACTAGAACCATAAACCAATATGTCCAAAAGACTAGCAAATTTCAATAAGAAAACTAACCCAAGTTAACGCTTTAGTCAGCCCATATGTTCTCACACAAGACCCAAAAAAATGCTAAACAACATGTCCAAAAAGATTAGCCCTAATCAACTACTCTTAATCATACTTCAACCGTCCATCAGCCCAAATCAGCCACCCTCCAGCAACAAAACCATGCATAGTTTTATTTCCATCCTGAGGACCATCATAGACTAGTGCATCACCTTTAAGCACTTCCTCAATATTGATCTTTGTCTCACCTCTAAGCACTTTTCTACCATGGCAAATGTCTTTGTGCATAGGATCAGTCACTACATATCCCTTGGCTACTTCATTCCCATCCCTGTCCAATAGGGTAACCCTAGGCTTCTTAGACAATTCTACACGACCACTTGTCGCCTCAAAAAGACAAGCCAGGTTTTGAGGAGAGACTGAAGAAGAACGACGGGGTGAGTTTGAACCATCATGAGGTGTATTAACCACAGACTGCGATGGGACATTTCCAATTGCAATGTGAGCCTGTATTAATGGAAAACGCATATAAAGGTAGAATACAAGTTTTAAGTGTGTGAAAATAAGAACACAAGCTTAAAGAGAGTTAATTAAGCATAGTTATACGTAATTAAAGAATTGAAGACAAAACAAACTCACCATCAACAAGTTAGTTAGATTGGCTAGGGAAGCTTTAACCTCAACTAACTCTTTCTCGACATCGGGACTAGATGATGCCAATGCTTTGTCGAGTAAGTATTCACCAATAGCAGCATGTTCAACTTGTGCTGGCGAGATTTGAGAGCCAACAGCACGAGTATGACTTTTTGTGTCTTTCCCAAATACTTCAGCTAGTACATCGCCTTTAAGATCTATAATCTCGCAAATATCATTCTCTCCCCTAATTCTTGCTTCAATAGCTCTCCTTTCTTTAACAGCCTTCACTTGTTCCTTTAATATATACTTAAAGATTCAGCACTAAAACAACAAGCATAACCAAAACAATATATACTCTTTGACTAAAAGCATTACAATATATACTCTATGACTAGACCTACTCAATACATTAAAATGTAGCGAGTATAAATACTTACATATGCAGCACGAGCACTCTCCAAAACAGATCCATCAGGATGCTCATGAGCCGTTAGCCAATCATCCTCTCGATTGACTTTGGCTTTAGGGTCCTTTTGTTTCTACACAAAAGATTATCAAGTGTTACCACAATCCACTTGCATTAAAGAGAGTAAGATAGGATGGTACCTTGATGTAATGCATTTGGGCATATTTTTGCCGCCCAAGAGTGTGACCAATAGTGTTCTTCTTCCTATTTGTTGCATTCTTTGCATTCCTTTGTATGACTTCGGGTCGGAATTCACGGGTCACAAACTCGGCCCAAATTGTTGGATTCATACCTTCTGGACAAGTGGCAATAGCAGCTTCCTTGTTCAAAGCTTTCTTTATAAGCTCTTTTCGGTAGTTACTTTTTGCTGTCCTAAATTTAGAAGAGAACTCCTTTTGAAGATTTTTGTACGCCAAAGCCATAGGCACATCATATTCAAACTCACCCTATCAAGAATTATAACAGTTAGAAATTCATTTTGGTAAAGATTGTTACCGACAAAGCCTCCAAAAATAGATTGTTACCGATAAAGCCTCCCACACTTCATCCTTAAAGGTCGGCTTCACAAGCCTCCAATCTTTATAACTCAATGGGATGGTTGCTCGAATAAAATGCCCCAACCGTGTTGCCCATTTCGCCGCATTAGGACCAACAACAGTGCCTTTAGTGGACACTGAGACAAGCAACTTAGCCTTAACCGATGAAGTTGCACCAGATGATTGAGATGTTACCGGGGGTGTTTCTTGCCCTAGTGGGGGTGCTTCTTGACCTGATGGGGGTGGCTGCAAGGCACTAGGACCTGGATATTGGCCACTTGATGCCATTAAATTGTCCTGCACACAGTGGCAAATATTATGTATTGCATACAAAAGAATTTGAGTCAAATCAGTACACCTCAAAACCTAAAACAAATCGCATTAACTTTGAGGCACAATCATCAAATTATAGTGCACTACATAACAGAAAATAGTAACTATTTGTCAACGTACCTATTTAACTACTTCAAATCTGGAAATGGTCAGGCCAAAACAATCAACAATAGTAAAAATTACAGTACATTTCAAAACTTCAAATTAATTGCATTCAACTTTGAGGCACAACCATCAAATTATACTCAATACAACCATCAAATTACACCACGAAATCATATAACTCACAAAATAAAACTAAACACAAATGGAAACATCAATAGCAAAACAAGTTAACGTCGTCTTTCCAGCAGGGGTTTCAAATTGGGTTGGTCTTCAAGAGTAGATTGGAAGTCAGATGGTACATCTAGCTCATCCACTCGACAAGTCAATCGCTTTGGAGAATGTATAACCACTGACCAATCGGGATGTTTCAAATCTTGTGAATAAAACACTTGACCGGCCTCTTTAGCAAGAATGGCTGGCTCATCCAAAAAATTACTAGAACTTTTCAGTTTGTTGAGGTTGACCATCACCAAGCTTGAGTCTAGACAGAGTTTACAGCCATTAATCTTGTCTTCCACCCTCACCCAATCACAATAAAAAACCACCTCTTGAAAGTCGGTATAGTCTACCTCGATTATCTGTTTAATGATCCCATACCACATCGTTGTCGCATCAATAGGATTCTTGTCTTTCCTACTTGCAGTAAAAGAAGTAATTGCTCTCATGAAAACACCACTATCTTGGGTGGTAACAGTATCATCATGAGACTTGGGAGAGAAGACAAAACCGTTGACACGATACTTCTTATATGTCTTCGCTTTAGTTGGCCCTTTGACTAACCGCCACAACATAGAATTCGTAGCATCGTCCTCCAACAACTGTAACATGATACAAAAGAAAACAATTTAAAACATAAGTAGTGAGAGAACTATCTTAGTTTTCCTAAATTACATTGATTTTGTAAGAATTAATACCTTCTTGTATAACCAATCAATGAAATTTGTTTGTATTTCTACCTCTGTCTTTGCAATCCCTTTTCCTTTAGCACGTGAACCAGATTGCAACGAGTCACGATACTCGCTGCATTTCATTCATCCAGGCTTTAATATATAAGTATATATCTATATAATAACACATGTTACTTGCCTAGATAGTCAAGAATTTTGACCTGTAGAATGTATCGCGTTCTTCGACATCAAGTCGAAAAAGCACCCATCGACGTATCTGTACAAATTGGTGAGGGGATAATAACACATCCTTACCATCTAGCATAGGCCCTTCATCACTATATTCACCATTTTCATCTAAAAAGGCTTCTTGACTGTATTTGTGATTACCGGCTCGTGGATTGGACATGTACTCCATAGCATACCTAACAGATTCAGCAACAAGATAGGATTCCGCAATAGAGCCTTCAACATATCGTTTGTTGCTAGGAATGTCTTTACACTCTTTCATCGACCTATTAAATATTCCAAACTTATTTATGTAAATGTTAAATTCAAAAACACGTCAAATAAAGTCAAAGACGATAGAAACAAAAGTTATTTACCGTTCGAAAGGATACATCCACCGATCTTGGGTAGGTCCACAAAGCAATGCCTCATCTGCCAAATGCACCACAAGGTGAATGCTTATATAAAAAAAGGAGGGTGGAAAATGTTTCTCTAACACACACAATGCCTCGACAACCATGAACTTGGCTTCTTGAATGTCATTTCTGATCAAGACCTTCGAACACAGTAAATTAAAGAATAAGCTTATCTGGTGAATAGCTTTTCGTAAGTCTCGGTGTTTCGGAAAGGCATGCTGAAGCAATACAGGTAACAAGTACTCCATGATAACATGATAGTCATGCGACTTCATTGTTAGCAAACCAGGTGGATTGAGACTAACAATGTTGCTCAAGTTAGAAGAAAAACCTGAAGGGAGCTTCAAGTACTTCAAAGTTTTCAAGAAATCCATTTTCTCATTCTTATCCAAAACAAAAGAAGCATGTGGCTTAACTGTTTTCCCCGTGTTTGAATCAATTTGCATCCACTGCCCATTGTGTATGCCAAGAAGCCTCATATCCTCTCGTGCATTTACAGTATCTTTTGTTTTACTCAAGCAAAGGATGGTGTTTAGTAAATGTTCAGCAACATTCTTCTCGGTATGCATCACATCAATAACATGGCGGACTTTGTGGTTTATCCAGTACCCCAGACCAAAAAGGATGGACTTCTTATACCATGCCACAGTAACTTCACTACCATCACCATCAACATTCACTTCGGCTCTTTTTCGCTTGCCATTGCTGTCTTTCCAAGATACAAAGTTGATACGATCTAAATGCTGTAAAAGTTTTTCCCCTCTTAGCGATTCTGGAGGAACGTTATCTTCCACTGTCTTGAGCCCCAAGTATTTCCCATCTCTAAACGGGTGATCACTTTTAAGAAACTGCCGATAATTTGTGTAAACAATTTTCTTGCTGACAGGTAGAAGAAGAGATGGAGTATTGTCACCACATGCTGGACAAGCTTTGTATCCATGGGTTACACAACCGGATAGGTTCCCGAAAGCAGGAAAGTCGTGAATCCCCCACATCAACATAGCTCTTAGTGAGAAATGTTCCTTCTTATACATGTCATAAGCAGGCACTCCATGATCCCACAACTGTTTCAACTCGTCATATAGTGGCTCAAGAAAGACATCAATGTCTTGACTCGGTGCCTTTGGCCCAGGAATTAACAGAGACAATATTTGGAATTCTGCTTTCATACTTAATGATGGTGGGAGATTATAAGGCACCGTGATGACGGGCCAACAGCTATAACCAGTAGATTGAACTCCACGTGGATTAAATCCATCAGTTGCAATAGCAAGCCAAACATTGCGCTCCTCATTTGCAAATCCTTTAAAATTCTCTTTACATACTTTCCATTGGCCAGAATCAGATGGATGCCTCATATAATCCCAAGAAGATTCAGATCTAGCATGCCAAGTCATCTCACGCGCTATCCATGGTATTGTATACAACCTCTGGAGTCTTGGAATTAGAGGAAAGTGTCTCAAAACTTTGTTAGGCTCTTTTGAAACCTTCCCTCCTTTGCCCTTTGTGACTTTATATCTAGGTTTTTTACAATGACGACATTCCATCAAATTTTCATCAAGTTTCCAATATAACATACAATTATTTTCGCACGCATGAATGCAGTTAGCCTTCATCCCTAGGTCTTTCAACATTTGCTTCATTACAGGATATTTCACTGGCAATGTGTTTCCTTTGGGTAACCATCGCCTCAACAAGGACAACAATGCTGTCACACTATTTCCTGACCACCCAAACTGTTTCTTCAGATTATGAAGTTCAACAACTGCTGAAAGTGTTGTCTCAGGCCCCTCACAAGAAGGGTACAATTTTTCTTTGGCTTTTTTTTTATAGTCAAGATACTTTTTACCCAAGTCTGGTTCAGGAACAAATATGGTGGTTCAATATCTCCTGTTTCAGTACCATGGCAGCCCATATAAGCATCAACAAGGTCCCCTATTCCAAGCCCTTCTTCCTCAATGTTTTCATTATTCATGTTTCCCACCACTGGATGCTCCATCAGAGTCTTCGAGCGTCTTTCACCATGCAAAACCCATACACGGTATGAGAGATCTATACCGTTTGCGATCAAATGATCTTCAACCACCTCGTATATCAATCGGAACCTATTCCTACAGATTTTACATGGGCAAGGACAAGCCGACCCGCCCAACTTTGTTTGGGCAAAAAGAACAAAATGCCTAACCCCATCTTCATAAAGTGTGGACCTCCTATTTCTTTCGTCCATCCAATCTTTCTGTATTTGCTCAGACATTCTGCGATTCAACAAAGCACTTTCAAGCATGTTTATACTTAAGAAATTTAAAACAAAATAAGCGAATAAATTTACCTACCCATGCGGAGGAAAGGGGCTTCTAATTTTTATAGCCTTTCAAACCCCACATTACCAAAACCAAAATAAAAAAAAACTGACTGCTACTACTTTCTTGAACCTATTTACAATAATAGAGTTAAAATCAACTCCAAAAATAGATAATTCTCATTTAGTATTGAGTAAGAGTACATGCCAATTGGCTTGAACCTAGAAATTTCTTTGGATTCACAAAAGATAGAGAAGTCACGATCATATCACTGGTGCCGCTTTGCATATGCAACAAATACGAGAAGATCAAGGAAGAAAAATTTGAACTAATAAACAAACTATTCATATAATATACTTGAGCACATTGACTTGTCCTTTTGCCTGTTGTTCTTGTTTCAGTGCTGGTTGGGCTCTTGTGTGACAATTCAAGAAGTTGCTTATGCCACTGTTGTATCTAATTTAGGTCCTTTTCCCCAAGCCAAACCAATTATCTCAGCGAAGCAACTGGTCCAATTATCAAGTATTAAAATGTTAATTTACTACTGATCATGTTTGCTTGTATACTAACTCTTATTTTGGAGTGTGAATGGTGCAGAAGACACAGGCACAGGAAAATCCTAAAAGCGCCATCTCAAAATACAATCCCCAAGAGGATACCATTGGAACTGCTCACAACAATCTCTCTCATTCTGGTGCATCTCAATCCTCAGGGAACAGAAACCCAAGGGAAGGTGAGAATGTGATGGCTTCTAGACCAGCAATTAGTTCTACAATGGGTTCAAGTGTAGCTGGAAAAAGGTATAACACATCAAAGGGTTCTGAGTCAGTAAGAAGTACTAACAGATACAGTCAACTAGATGTTGCTGAGACCTCTGCAAAGCAAGAATGGACATCTTCTACAAATAAGCAGAGCGGCAAAGAAGAAGCTATGGTGGCAATTAATTATTTAAAAGTTCCTTCTATCATCATCAACAACTTAGTCTTATCTCATCAATCTGAGGTCAATTTTAAAGAATTCTATTAATTAACATTGAAAAACTACACCATGTAATAACCAAATTCAATAAGGTGCACAATAGTGAGGCTCTCTGGGTGTGAGAAAGGGAATGTAACTACCCTAGAAAGACTTCAAGAAAACACTCCATTAGTGATAATATCCTAAAGAAAATGCTCCAAAAGTGATAATATCCTAATTCCAACTGGGTATCTCCTGAACAGCACCTCTCCCTGAAAAGTTTCTTCTGTCTTGCTGTTAAAACATTTCAGTTGAAATCAAAGCATTAATGCAAGAACACTATTATGATGCTCATGGAGATGCAGGAAAAATTGATTATATTTCAATGCATTTATGATAGAATGGATAGGAATACTGATACTGGTGGCCTGTTTGAAACATGGGCAAATGAGAATCAACAGAAAATGTGAGGCACAAGTGGAAAGTAGTCGTAGTAATCAAAATGTATATGACACTGTCAATGATGATTAATGATGGCAATCTGCTCCACCATCTCTTCACTGTATCATTCTCTTTGTTGAATCATCCATCAATTCTTTCACTGTTACCCTGATACTTGACCCATTAGGCCATTACCATCTTTAACTCGACCATTAGTTTGAAGATTTGAGGCCTACAGCACATTTTGATAAGAGGATTGTTTTGATATTACATTAACATTCAATAGAATCTTATAGAGGAGGAAATAAAGAAAGGAAGACAGAGAGAATAGAAAACCAGATGGGAGATGAGATGAATGAGTGGAGAAGGGAGAGGGCTGCTGAGAGCGTGGAACGAGAAAGGGGAAAGGGAGATAAGGGAGAAGGATAAGGAAGAAAGAAAGAAGAGGAGGAGGAGGAAAAGGCGGCTGCGCAGGGCAGAGGAGAGGAGAGGAACAGGGGAGGAAGAAGAGAAGAGAGGAAGAGAGAGAGAACCGAGGGAGAGAGGGAGTGGTGCGCAGGTGGGCGCAGGGCGGAACAGAGGAGGAAGCAGGGGAGAGGGAGAGGAACAGGGGAGGAAGAAGAAAAGAGAGGGAGAGAGAACCGAGGGAGCGAGGGAGTGGTGTGCAGGTCGCGGGCGCTGCAGCAAGCGCAGGCGAGGGGAGACAGGGGAGGAAGATGAGAGGAATGGAAGGAAGAAGAGCAGACAGAGAGGAAATAGAGTGATGGGGAACGAGGGAGAGAGAGAACAGAGAAGAAAAAGAGAGGAGTGGGGGAATGGTGCGTGAGTGCAGGAAGAGCGAGGGGTGTACCTGGTGCCGGGGAGGGTTCCGCCGCGCGAGGAGGAAGATGAAGGTGTCCGGGGGGGCTGCTGCGAGCTCTTGGCGACGCTGCTGTGGTCGTCGTGCAATGGAGAGGGAGGGAGAGATAGAGGAGATGGGCTCTGGAGAGGGCGATGGAGGCGGGAGAGAGAAATGAGTGAGGAGAGAGAACGAAATGAGTGAGCAGAGGGAGAGGGCGATGGAGGCGGGAGAGAAAGAAATGGGAGAGGAGAGAGAAAGAAACAAGGGAAATGGGAGAACGAAGACGCGGGAAATAAATATTTCGCTGGCGGGAGAGGGAAAGTAAACCTTCCCCTTTCGCCGGCGGAAAAAAACGCCGAAAATACCTTTGACTTTTGCCTGCGAGAAAAACAAAACGTCCAGAAAACCTTGAACTTTGTCGGTGAATAAGGCAAATCACCGGAAAAAACCTAACATTTGCCGGCGAAAATATGTTGCCGGAAAAATCCTATCTTTTTCCGGCAAAAGCCCCTTTTTCGCTGGTAAAAGTAATACTTTCCTCCTCGTATAAGTAATACTTTTCCCCCTCCTGTTTTCATTTTTATTTTATAATGTGATTTTTCTTTTTTTTATTATTTTGATACCATTGTAACGCATTACTAATCGTCACAAAATATCCAATAAATGTTACAAAATAATTCAAGTATTTGCAAAGATATTTACTAACGGTTATGAATATTGCTAACGGATAATAAATGTGACAAATTACCTAACGGAAATATTTCCGTTACTAATAAGAAAACCCAAATGTTGCAAAATCGCCCAAATGGTGTAGTGTTTGTCCATGAATTGCCAAAGGGGGAGACTGTTAGGATTATAATTCTATTATAATTAGTGTTGGCAAATTCATTGGGTATTGGACAAAACCTGGGTTTTATTTACAATTGCAATTTTAGTAGGACTGCTCAAGGAAGATGGTTACAGGATTTGTATGGAGCTTTCTAATTGTGAACTCATGCGGACTAGCATAAAAAAGTTAGTAATGTGGACTACCATAAGCAAAGCTTCTTGCCATCACGTGGATAAAGTTTTCTTAGGACGTATGATGACGTCATGTTGCCATCACAAGTTGCCCCATACCACACGTGGAAGTACCTCATCTCTTTATGACTTTTGACATAATTACATGATGGTTACTTTTTGAAGTGAAAAGAGTTACATAAGTCAAAGACTATAGAATGGATGATGGGACTTTTTGATCCACCCACACTTTGATGCCTCTCAAAGTGATGCAAACTCAAACCCACCTTGATGCCTCTCAAGGTGCTTTAGAGAAGAAAAAAGAAATCTCCGTCTTCAGCGTAGCCCACAAAATCTCTATAGCTGAATATTTGATGCTAGTGATCAGTAGAGAGCTCAAGTTACATCTTAGGGGCAAGGAGTCTATAAATAGTCCAAGGCTTGTGCATGGGAGTCTTTGAATTGGATTGGAAAAGAACTCTAAGATTGAGTTTGAAACGAAACAAAACAAAGAGTCCGGACTGGGCATGGAGACCCAGATCGCTATAGCGAGCAGGCTCTCTGTCCTTTTGCCCGATACAGGCTCGCTAGCCTCAAGTTCGTTGCTTGCTGGAAAATGGCTTAAGGCGCGAATTTGTTCGAGGCAGGACTCTTCAAACTTTTTCTAATGCGTCAAAGAGTCTTCAAACTTCATCTAATGTGTCCAAGAGGCATTATCCTCTGTCTTGCGGTTTCATCATAGTCCACTTTAAAAAAGAATAGGAATTAAAGCTCAATTAGGGCTTGAGTTTTGTTCAACTAGCCAACTAGAATTCTAACAGGTTCTTTCATGCCTCAGTTTTGATGAATGAGTTGGCTAATGCCAAGTCAGTGGCTTGTCAAAGTGAGAACCATGAATATGCAGTGAGCGACTGAACGATGCCAAATGGGCCCTTTATCTTTTGATCCATAAAGTTTGATCATTTTCACCAGTAAACCTTCATTGACAACTTGAGTTGAGAAAGGTGAGTCTCTGTCCTAGAGATCTTTTGGGATGCAAGGCCCTTTTGTATTGCGTACAGAGATAGGGGAATGTTCTCCTATAAGGACATTCAGCTCGCGGGGCCCACTTACATGCTTACTTATCAGTGGGGGCAGGGACATGAAAAGGTTTCCCTATGGATAATGGTAAAAATAAAATAAAAAAAGGCCACGTTAGATCCTCACTGTCCTTGATTTAATAGCTAGCTACAAGAGATTTAACTTTTTGTCCTTTTCAGATAAAAGCTCGCAAAAATATTTGAGTTTCATTTGGATTGGAGGGCTAGCTTTGATAGATCCATTTGTGATCTTTCACAAAAAAATCTGTTTCTTCACTTTTGGATTCAGATTTAAGAAAATTTTCTTTCTTTCCTTTTTGAATAAAAGCTCGTAAAAATGTTTGAGTTTCCATTCGGGTTGGGGGGCCATTTCCTCTCTTTGATGGATCTTTTTATGATCTTTCAAAAAAAAAAGAACTGATCCCTTCTTGTGTCAATTCCATGAATGCAGTTTTTTTTAGAGTAACCATCATCAACAATATCCCAGACATCATCATCAATGAACTTAGGAAAAATCAATCATTCTTTGCTTAATAAGCATAATTAGAATCATCAAGCAAATGAGACTTTGAAATTGATCTACCTTCTCGATTGAGCATCATTCTAGAAATCTCTTAGGATCAAACACAGTAAATTTGTACAACTCTCTCTGATACCGCATGAAGATTTCTTAATTTGTGGATCTCCAGATTGATCGACTCAGCAGTCAAGACAAAGTGTGCAAAAAATAATAATAATATGATACGCAGCTGAAATAGATAATAAAAGCACAAACCACAAGGGACACCAAATATAACTTGAAAAACTCAAACCGGGTGAAAAGCCACGAATCCAAACTGGATCAACAATCAAGCACTATGAATCTCACAATTATAAGACACTTCAAATAATTGCTACCTAAGGATTGCGGTTACCTCTTGTGTAGCTTCATGCCTCAATGATTGCACACCGTTGATTGCAACAGATCCAAATTAACTCGCTTGACTCCTCAGATCTTCTAAAAGGGATGTAGAAGAAACTGTTCTTTATATGAATTCTGCAACACAACTCTTCAATTGAATGCTCTAGAGATGAATTCTCACAATTATATCTTCCAACTCTGAATAATGAGAGAGTCTTGTTGGTCTCCTTGATCTCCCTTTAGGGTAGCCATAGAGTCCTTTAAATATGCTTAAGGATGTGCTTAAGGTTACCTAAGAAAATCACGAGTCAAACAAGTAGTTTGAAAGAATTTAGAAATAAACTTCTCATTCGTGCAATATTATGCGCCACCATCTGATGGATTGAGTACCTCTGTTAATTGAGAGGTCACGGAGATCCAATCGATTTGGCCCTTTATCCGATCAATAGGGTAATGCGCTTTGCCATTGATCTTTTTTCAGTTTTCTATGTACATACGATCGCTCGTCCATTAATAATTATGAAAAATACGACTCAATGAACCCAGAGTTTTGTTCAACATATGAATTAGCCAACACTCAAAATCCTAAATACGAGGAAAGACAATAGATGAGAATATTTAAATTTCTTTTTTACCCTCATAGACTCTTACTTCCAAAAAAATTCTTTTCCTGCACTTCCATGGGAAACTCCAATGTGCCATCTAAAAAGTTAAAATCAAATCAGAACTTATATGCCCTATGATTAATCTGTGGTTACATAGGCAGGTCCTTTACCCTATATGGCCCACTAGATGGACACTGATTTAATCATAGAGCATATATGTTTTGATTTGATTTTGACCTTTTAGATGGCACACCGATCTAACCAATCATTTTAGGTTAGAGATTTGATGGATGGCATTATCTATTCCATCATATGGCCCACTAGATGGACACTGATTTAATATCATCCAAACATAGAAAAATGGTCATTTATCTTATATATTTTAATTACTAGTATTTTTCTACTCTACCAATCTTTTAGACCTTAGATATGAAGGATAATGACATGATCATTTCAATCATGGGGCCCACTGAATGGACATCTAGATTAATTTGATGAAGAATACATGGACACAATTGTACCATGCCCTATGTGTTTTGACTGTTTTTTTTTTCATTCTTTTTTTTTTCCCACCAATCCTTTCCATCCATAAATCTGATGGATAGATGGTATATATGATCATTTCCAACATAGGGCCCACCGGATAGAAACCCAGATTAATTTGATCAAGAACAAAGATCCAGTAACTTATATTTTGATCAGTGTCTCTTCTTCCGCCAATCCTCCAAAGCCACAGATCTAATGGATAGTGGCATGATGGTATCCACCAAAGGCCCACTAAATTGATATATTGATTAATCTAATAAAGTTCACATAGACACATTGATCTCCCACCATATATATTCTGACCATTATCTCTTCTTTTCAACCCATCCTTTTAGGCCATTGATCGCATGCATTTGTACTTTGGGTCACCAAAATTTAAGATGATCTCTCTCAAATATAATCTAAAATACATGAAATGGATGATACCGGTTAAGATTAAGTCACCTATTTTGTAAATGACTGTTAAGCTTGAACATGTAAGCAACTCATATTAATGGTAGCTATGGTAGCTCAGTGCAGTGTCACATTGGTAAAGGGAAAAAATTAATAATCGATACACTGTGAACCGATGCAGACAATAGTCCCGGGATTCCCAAAGGACATATCTTGCAGAGTCTGTGAAGTAGAGGTAGTGTGGATATGGCAACGTGGCCCATCTGTCTACCTGACAACACATAAATAGGGCCCGTGTGCGGTGCATGCCGATAGCAAGGTTTGCTTTGTCTTCTCATGCCAGCTGTTTGTTGGTCAGCACTACGGCCCCCTGGTGGGAGGAACAGGAAGAGGACAGGAGGCCCTGAAAAGGAAGAGGTTGGGTGGGTACAGACTGTAGAGTACAGAGCACTATGATATCAACAGTTCAAATGGTAGAGTCCATGGCTCCATGCTTTACCAATAATTTCTTCTACTCTTTGAATAGTAGAGTCCATCTCCATCCTTGTCGCATTGGCCAGTGGCTTCATCTGCTCTCTTTTCCGCACCCTCCGCTTTCAGGTGGGATTGGGAGGACAATAAAAATTCAATCATCTTTTCATGACACTGTAGAAAAGGGATTGGATTTGGGTGAGGTCTTTTCAGCATCGCTTTTGTGCACGAAAGAAGAAACGGAGTCTGTACAAATCACTTTTCTGTGGGCGTTGCAATTACTTACAAGTATATGAAGTATTTGTCCAACATGTTTCCTTTGCTTTGAAGATTACATCCAAAATAAAGATGTTTTAGGACGCGGCTGTGTAATGCTACGAAAGAAAGAAGGAAACGCGGTCCAAAAACACATTTTGATAAGAAGCTCCAACTTTCTCACGCACATCTGAATCATTTTCTAAGATACCATGGATAAAACTGTGGGCACACAGATTTCTATTCCGGTGGAAAAGAAGATCTTGGGTTTTGTTTTAAGCTAAGTATTCGCACACCCGCACAGGACACGGACCCATGTGGTACTCAAGGTGGGATGAAGACCCACAGACACCAAAGGTCCTGTAAGTAAAGGCCCCATCTATGACAATGACAGCCATTGGTTTATTGCTCCAGTCCAAAATACATGCCCATGGTAGGCACTATGGACTATGATTTGATATGTGGGTCATGTAGTTAGAATGCACATTTTTTTATTAACAGCTGCCCCTCGAATGATTGAATGCTACTGGATAGGCGTGTGATATTAATTAAATGAAGAACCACCTCAAAAAGACCCTCTTCACAGGTGGAGCCAGAAGAGATTAGAAAATTAACTAACACTTAATACTTCATGAAGCCACCCTTTGGCCAGTCTTGGTGAGAAATGAATCCCACATCAAATGCACAAGTGCGTGTCGGATCCATAATTGGGATTCAATGAGCCTTACATTGAGGCCCAGAGGATCCAGACTCACAACTTATGGTTAAACACCTCTTCCTAGTGGGTTAGGGCCCACATACAGGAACCCATTTGCCTGGGACCATATTCAGAATATCATTCTCTTAAATTTTTGCCACAGTAAAATGTTGAGTATTTTCAAGTTCCATACTCTGCTCTAAGGTTACTGAGAAACTATCAAGAAAGTTCAATTAATCTTTGAATAATTAATATTAAAAAATGTCATTAAAATTACTTCTATAAATTCTTTTTTGTTCTGATATAATTGTTTTTGGCTCATGACAATATAAATAAATATCACAATATTTGAAATATAGTCTGATATTTGGTACAAGGACGACTTGGATGGCTCATTGGATGGCCCAGGGCTTGAAAAACCAATTCATGTCAAGCTGGACTCTGCAACATTAAAGGTCTTGGATTCAATGTTCTCTAACTTTTTTCATGGGGTGTAATTTTTTGTCCCATTCCTTGTAGAGGTTGCCATCGGATCATTAAGTAGTGGGAAGGATGACTCAAAATTGAAATATTCCTGTGTTAAAGGCGCCCACAATTTCATAAGAGAAAATTGTGAGTAGTCTGGTTAGACCATCTATTAAAAACAGCTTTTGAGGACATTTCTAGGAACAATTGTAAGAATTTTTAATAGATGCTTAAAATAAGATATAGTGAAAAGAAATCATTGTCTTAAACTGAATTGCTGAAATATGGAGCTTATTTTTAAGCGGGTGACCAATTCGCAACACCCTCTTCAATTTGGATTGCCATTAGACTAGAGATGTTAGAACATCTCCATGAGTGATGTTAAATTTGGAGATGCCTTTTTTTAAATGAAGGCTTATGTGGCAAATTGACCCTTTGCAATTTAACATCTCTGTTGGAGTATAATTCATCCCATAATGTCAAATGTAATGTTTTATTATTATTTTTATTTTACCTTTTTTATATATTAAACTCAACTCATTGACAATAGCCCATTTGGAATAAATATAATGTAAAATATAATTTGGCATTTCACTTTTTCATATGCCAAATTGGCATCTCACTCCCACATGCCAAATGCCACATCATTTTTGGCATAGTTGTTGGAGTGAAAATTCATGCTAAAAATCCTATGTGGTATGTCTACTTTGGATTTGGCATGTCTCTTGGAGATGCTCCTCCAAGAGGTACTTTAAATTTGGATATGCTTTTTAAAAAATGAAGGCTGATGTGGCATATGTATTTTAGCAAATGTAACTTGGCAACTCCAAGAGAGATGTCAAATGCAAATGTAAGTGGGCCTATGATCATTATTTTATTCAAAAGAAAGATTTGCACCCAAAAACGCAAATGCAAGTAGGCTCTCACCATTATTTTATTCAAAATTTTTTTTTGAAGTATGCTTTATGGTATGCCAAATTTGGCATACCATCACATACTTCAAATGTCATGTAGGATATGGAGTATCTGTTGGAGACAATCTCATATGTCGATTAGAGTTGTTAGAGGCTGACATGGCAATTTGAAGTTTCTGTTGGAGTTGCTCTTAGAGTGCCGGAGCGGCGCAACCCAGCATGGGAGTCAATGGCATGGCTCTGGGCCAAGGGGCCTGACACGTGATGCACGATTAGGCATGGCCCGTCAGGCACGATAAACGGCTTTTTTTTTTTTTTTTTTTTTAAAGTCCATTTAAACCACCCCCCCCCCCCCCCCCCCCGGCCCGTCAGGCATGATAAACGGCTTTTTTTTTTAAAGTCCATTTAAACACCCCCCCAAACAAATTTTTTTTTAAAGTTCATTTAATCCAAACCCATTATTTTATTTATTTACTTTTAACTTAGTGCATTTGGATTTGATTTTATTTGATTCATCTTCTTTATAAACTCGAACCATCCCCCCTATCTGGATCATACAACAACCCATATTAAGGCCCTCAAGCTTGACCCATTTATTAAGACCCCACCCCCCCAACAAATTTTTTTTTTAAAGTTCATTTAATCCAAACCCATTATTTTATTTATTTACTTTTAATTTAGTGCATTTGGATTTGATTTTATTTGATTCATCTTCTTTATAAACTCGGACCATCCCCCTATCTGGATCATACAACAACCCATATTAAGGCCCTCAAGCTTGACCCATTTATTAAGACATGAATTAAAGTGACAGGACAACCGTCGTGTGCTGCTAGAAGTATATTTGACGAGAGGAAGAACCCACCTATTTATATTCTCCCATTTATTCTTCGACTTTCGTGAAAAAACAATGTTACGGCTGTAACCCACCTATTTATATTCTTCCATTTATTCTTCAACTTTCGTCGAAGAACAATGTTACGGCTGTACCCTAGCTAGCGATCATGATCCATCGATTTTGAGAGTCGTCGGAATCCTCATTTTCGATGTACAATTTTAAATATCATATAGAAATGAATGTCGATCTCTTTCCAGAGGGGATAAAATTCACATCCGGCAAGCATGTGGTACCATGTTCAAGTAGTAACGTTTGGAGTCAATTTCTCATTCACTCCTTAATGGATTTGAGCAACCAACATATATTCTTAATCTACTTATTGAGTAGAACATAATTCCATATGGTCCTACCTCAAGTAATAAGTGGGGCCCACTTTTATTTTTGGCTAAAACTTGACCAATGCCCGTGTTGCACTATCCATTTTTCCAACAACCTGAACTTGACCTATTTGTTGTTGAATTTCAAAATCTCAACTGGAATCATTATTTAACAATTGGAGTTGGGTTGGGATAGCAGGTCATGCAAATAGTCAGGTTGGGTTATGTTTGAGTCAGAGTTGTGGGCCAAAACGTCATATTTAAACAGGCCTCAAGATTAAATGGGTGGGCTTCTGATTTAATAAATATCTCAATACCTTATAGCTGTCACCACTCACCTCTTTATTATTTAATTATTGGATCCCATATTACCATGGACTCCTAGGAGCTAAATTCCATGAAAAACAAAAAAATAGTTTTCCAAGTTTAAATTGATAGCCTTCTGATTGATTTCACATCTCTCCATCCTATGGCCCTCGTCACTCACCTCTTTAGTAGTTTGAGCCCATTTCACAATGGATTCCTAGGAACTCAATTCTATCCAAACAATCAGGCCTAAGGGTGCATTTGGTACCATCTCCTTTTCCGCAGCACAGCTTTCCCACCACTCCAGGTTGGTTTGATGGGTTCCCATTCCCTTTAGCTGAAGCTCAGAAGTTCCACTGATTGAAGCCATCGAAGAACATGGCGATTTGGTGAGATTGTGGGAGCAAGGGTTTTATATGATGGAGACACTGCCTGTCCCAGGGTCATGGTTCTGTGTGCTACTCGACCCAGCAAAGAGATTTAACTCTGCAATTCAGTATCTCAATGGAGCGTTTGTTGTCATATTTTGTTTTCGATTCACACCCACACAGACACTACATGGATGGAGACAATGGTTCCCAGTAGGATGAAAATAGGGAGAGTCAAATCCATGGTACCCGAACCATGTCCAAACAATTGCGATTTATACATATGATCAGTTTAGTCTATTTAGACCCAAATGCTAACACTGAACAATATTAAATAGAAGTGTCATGGTTGAGGGGCCTTTTACCTTTTTAGAATATTCTCTCTTACCATTTTTGTACTTCGTATTGAATTCTTTGAGCCTTTTGTGTGCAGAATACATAGAAATTAAATATACAAAAATTTATGCCCTAAGTAGTTAAAAAATGATCAAAGCTAAGTAACAACAAATAAGTATCTAGAAATCTTTCATTTAGTAGAAATTGAATCAAAGGAGCCATGATGAAAAATGAAATATCCCACTATCAACTCTGTAATTGAAACCTTAGAATCAAGGTCACATCTATTTTATTATCTTGTAAGTTTTACCGTTCATCTATCAACTCATTTTCTTCACCTTTGCAAACTGGATTAATAAATGCAATATAAAATCTTTGTTTTTCAGACAAATGATTAAATCAAAAGTATATATTTTTAAAATTCTTTCATTCTTTAAAAAAATGTAAAATAAAAAATAATCTCTTTTCTCTACTAAAGTCACAAAGAAACACCCACTTCTTACCCAAAACGTTAAACAAAATTCCGTCGCAATCTAGTATCCGAGCACTTGAATAGTTTTAAAGATATAGCTAATTTAGCCATGAATTCCTTTTTATTCTCTGTGCATAAACCGGGCCCTAACAAGTGATGGTAAGGTGGGTTGATTTGAAATGTACCGGCAACTTGGACCCCCATCTTAAAATTTTCCCCTAGTTCTTACAATCAAACAATCGAAAAGTAGTTTCCTATAAAAATCCCTCTCGCTCGAATGAATCTCCTGCTCCAGTCCAAAATCCATGGCTTCCAGAACCAGAACCTCATCTCTCCTCCACCTCCCACGTGCGGAGGACATTCCGATGTTGGGGCTGGGAAGAAGTTGAACAAGGCGGAGGAGGAGGAGGCAGAGGTGATGCGGAGGGAGGTGAAAGGGCGTTTGGAGGTGCGGAGAATTTGGTCGCGAATACGGAGGAGGAGGTGGTTGGAGTGTTAGAGGTTGTTAATGGGATTCTTTAATCTGAAGGTAAGAAACCCTAACTCGATGATAATGATTCATTTGTATTTGATGTAGATTATATGGTATATGAAAGCCCAATTAATCTCATATTTAGCTTTTACCAATGATTCAAATCAAATGTGTAGGAAAAATCACCAATTACTTTATGTAGACCAACGTTTTAAAATGTTCTCCTGCCAGCTACTGCAAGTACAGTCCATTACTGTGGGGCTCATTTGGCGCCGCCTGTGCAGATCTTTTCATCTCATGATCTCCCATCAGGTCCAATTTTACATCCGGTATTGAACTTTTACTCACTTTGAATTGAATCTCAAGTTAATCTACGGTTCTAAGATGTCATTACACTTTAATAAGGTGGCTAAATTAAGCTAAGTCAAGGATTAAGATAATCTTTATGGGGCTGATTTTTTTGGGATCTCTCTTCTCCAAAAAGAGACCTTTCAATCTGCGCTCCTCCCATTATAGACTTAAATCCAAGTGGCCCCACGAGCTTAGACTGCATGTGAGCAGATTTTGATGCTAGTTTGAGGGCTGAACAGAGTCCTAGTATACAAAGACTTTGTAAGGGATGTTAACTGTATAGATGTTTCAGACTGTAGTATGTATAGGGGGCATAGTTGATGTTGACTGGGAGCAGTGACTTGTCGTAGTCAGTGATGTATCTGGGTGTTGAACTGTCATAGGCCTATCTGTAGATAATGTAGGAGTTGAATGTTGATGCAAAGGTCTCATTCCAAAGGTACACCATCGGTAGAGGGAGGTGAAAATCGTCCAAGCACTGATGGGAAAGGGACTGTTGGACTAAGTACTCCATTGGTATGAGGCCTTTTGAGTAGAGTCCAAGAGCAAATCCATGAGGGCTTCGGCTCAAAGTGGACAATATCATACTAATGTGGAGTTTGTGGTGGTCCATAGTACTTAACTAGTGGTATCAGAGCCCAGGCTCAGACTTAGCCAGGAGAATCCTCGTCTTGCCGAACAAAGGTGGTGGGCCCCGGTGATGCGCAGGGAAAGTGCGGTACTCACGATTGGTGGATCCGTGGTGAGTCTCTCGAGTTGGCTCTCCTCGATGGAGCGGACGGATGGATGATCGTTTGAGGGGAGGCCCGGTAAAAATATCCAAAGAGATATGGTCCTTTGTTTGAGGGGAGGATTGTTGGGGACGTGCAACCAAAGTCCCACATCGGCTAGAAATGGGAAAGATCATGGGCATATAAGTATGACTAAGTACTCCATTGGTATGAGGCCTTTTGGGTAGAGTCCAAGAGCAAATCCAAGAGGGCTTAGGCTCAAAGTGGACAATATCATACCAATGTGGAGTTTGTGGTGGTCCATAGTACTTAACATATATAATACTTAAATCCACAATCAGATGAAAGTGGAGAACGCCCCCAAACATCAATGTGTATAAGTTCTAATGGATTATTCGAAACAGTAGATGAAGAAGAAAAAGGCAATTTACAGCATTTGCCAAACTAACAGAAATCACAGAAAGAAACATTATGAGCACCTATTACAGGAAGATGAGGAGTTCAGAGAATCTAATAACGGACTTCATACTGATTGACTATGGTTAGTTACAATAGAATGCAGAAATGAAAAAGTTATGTCAGGTTACTTATAGTGATGGTTATGACATTCAGAGATTTAACTATAACAGTCATGTTTTGTCTCCTTTGAGCTGATCTGTCTTAATAGGAATCACCCACAACAAGAAATTCCTGAGCTTTTAGTTGATGCCACAAATTGACAAAGAAGAAATGCAATATCCCAAATACAAGATACTTGGATTCTCAATTCAAGGTTCTACAGGAGAATAGGTTGATATATTTTAGCTATGCAATCAATACAAGTTGCAGCTAGCATTAGGTTCCATAGTTATTTGCATGATCATGTATCTTCATGTTAAGCATCGCAATTGAAAAATCAAGTATCCCTTTCATATATAGCTCTACATTACCATGTGGGGCATATTGAATTTGGAGAAGAAATTCACTTTTCATATAAGGATAATACAACAGAGAGCGGCTAATGAAAATAATACAAACATAAATATGTACAAACTTATGGGAACCACTCTATAGTTTTTCATGTATCTAATTATATCCTGAGATTCATTTACTGGCAAACGCAAATTGTGTCACGAGGCTCAAGAAAAAGTTCTTTGGAGGCAGATAGCTTTTGGGACACATGACGTATAGTTGTTCGAGCTTGTGGGTCTGAACATAAGCATGCAGGTGCCAATGCTACTGTCAAAACCACTTCCTTCATCTCCCCATCAGTGGGCTGTGGGAGGCGTTGGTCTAATAAATCCTTTAACAATATACCTTTTGCCTTTGACATTGATAAGAATGAGAGGATCTCACTAGGATGTTTTCCCATTGTCACCTCTAGAGCAATCACACCAATGCTATATATGTCACAATTTTCAGTTACTTTCATCGTGTAAGCAAGCTCTGTAGTAAATAGGTAAAAAAAAAAAGGAAAAAAGAAAGGAACATTATGTTTCATATCACGTACTCATGCATTTGAAAGCGTGAAAAGTTACTAGTTCTAAAGCTAACATAGGAAATAACAAAAGAATCTTGAAATTAAGTAAAACTAACTATTAAGAATTTCCACCTGGTTTGGAAGAGTAGAAAAGTAGAGACGGAAAAGCTTTTCTTGAGAGAAGTCCTTTTAGTATAATTGGTTTATCATTTTACTATAATAAAAAATAAAGAAAGAGAAAAAGTCTTCACCACACAATTTTACAATTAAAAAAAAAAAAAAAAAGGGAAAAGGTCTACACCCAAAGTGACCAAGTTCGGATAATTTCTTTCTCTTTTGTTTGCTAGAAGGGTGAGTGGTACACATTGAATGGGGGCAACTTAACTGCGGAGGGATCTATCCCTAAACAGCTATACGTGAGATGAGACACTCTTGCCATGCACTAGAGTGTTTCGAGTTTCTAGGATAATTTGCTTTTAATATGTAAACATTCTTTTGAGAAACTTTCCTTTAAAAAGTCACAAACCAGTACAGATTCTAAGAGTAATCTTTCTCTGAAGTCTTGATTTTTTGGCTCCCGGGTGGGTAAGAGTGGAGCTCTTTAGTGGGGCTTAGTTACTGCAAATCCGAATTGCTCATAATGAGGGCCTTCCTCTTCCAATGGATGTTCCTAATTTGTACTTAAATAGTGGTTAATCTTCAATAGTGGTTAGTCTCAAAGATTGAGCATACACTTAATGATATGATCAATGCATTAGATTAATAATTAATATGGTAGAGTTAAAAGGGGACACACCTTGCTCCATTGACATGAGTCATGAAATGAGGTGAGCCCAACAGAAGTCTCCACTTTGATGAGAGAAATATGTGAAGACTACTAGACTTTCCAAAGGTTAAGAAAATCATAGTGCAGCGGCAGTCTTCTCTTGGATGATAATAAAGACTAGATTTTTCAAAGATGAAGAAAATCAGAGTGCGAATGGGCCCCAGCCCCACTGCTCGTCCTGTCTCTTATGAATAAGAGACCGGTTGAGTCGTGGGCCATCTACCTATTCAAATGGAAGAATGGAAACCAATAAAAAAACTAGGAATTTTGCCCCCACAACTGCGTTAGACCTAACATTCACCGATCAATTGTTGAAGTTTAATAAATTCCCGCTAAGGTATTCGTGTGATGTCGCACATATTGCACTATACAATATCGTTGGTCCATGCTATCTTGCACATATCACATTATGCAATATTCCATGTCCACATGATATTGTACTTTTGTTATACGGACTTTGCGTAAATTTGTTAAACTTCAATAGTTGATAGGCAAATGTAGGTCTAAACCTAGCAGCTGTACCGTCAAAATCCCTGCAAAAAAACATATTGCTCATTAGCATTCTTAAAAATATCTGCCATATTTGTAACATATGGAGGTATCCTTTTCAGTTAATGTTACTCTCAAGACTATAAATGTCATAAGAAACTTTGAGAAATAATGATATATTGTCTGATAAAATGGTAAACTCAGCTATTTTACAGAGTGTGTTTTTACAATATTTATATTTATTTTCTACTTTTGTATTTAGACATTTTAAAATAATTTATTTTCAATAAATCTTCCAATATTAACTCAAGAAAAAAGACCCAAACTTGAGAATGTTTGGATTATCATTTCCCGGACAGTAATCTCCTAAGAACAATATATGCCACTCTGCATGTTTATTAGAACAATTTTGCATTTTTTTAAAATCCTTTACTCTGCGAAGAAATCTTATCTGCTCTCAATGAATGAATGGCTGGGATTGTGCACCTCTTTATGTGCTGAACAGTGGAGATTTTATGTAATTACAGTATGTGCTTTTTGGCATATACTAAGTTAATGACATGGATTTAAATGATGCTCTAGGATTTGGTATTGGCCATGTAAAAAATTAATAAATATCGAGAAAATCACCTTAGATGTCCGATACACTAAAAGGCCCTCATCGTTTCTCTGTACTAGTAAAGGCCGTCTGAACTTTTTTCACTTTTGTTTGAGCGACGTTATTGTCACTTATTTCAGTTAAGGAAGATATCGTCACTCAAACAAATGTGGAAATTGGCAGGACCACCTTTACTGTTGCAGAGGTACTATGAAGGCCTTTTTGGTGCACCGGACATCTATGGTGATTTTTCCATAAATTCCCTTTTTTATCATTAACTCTCTTGCAAATATCTGCAGATTTCAACCAACAAGTGTTTATCTCAATTGGGCAAGGACTTTGTGCCTCATAAAGGGGAGAGGTATTTGTTCCACACTTACTTTCGCTGGCTACCTACCATAGTTTCTCCTGGTGCATGTGGATAGGAGGGGTTGCATGTGCCCTTAGAGATTAGTTCTCGGTTGTCCAGAGTCGAGAATCTCTTGGGCTCAGGGCCAAAGGCTCTTGGGTTGAACTGGGTGAGACATACCTGGGTTATAAAAAAAAAAGTATATCTACCAATTTCAAATGTATGGAGTTATCATTTTCTATTGATGTTAACCTCAAAACTATAAATATTATAAAAAAAAAACTCCCAGAAATATCATATCTGAATAAAATGGTAAAATCAGCCTTTTTACAGAGTAACTTTTTATTTATATTTTTCTTCTATTTTTGTCTTTAAGATTTTCAAAAATAATTTACTTCCAAATACTTTTTTAAGAAAAAACCTCCAAGCCTGAAAATATTTTTATATTCTTCCGAGACAGTAATTTCGTAAGAACAACATTATCGACCCAGCACATTTATTAGAACAGTAATGCAGTTTCTTAAAATTTTTTGTTCTCTGTGATCGAAATTCTGTTTGCAGTGATTGAATGAATGTCCGAGATTTTGTCTACTTACAATATGTCCTGTTTTGACATATAATGACATAATGACATGGATTCAAATGATGCTCTAGGATTTGGTATTGCCCACGCAAAAAAAATTTGATAAATATCTTGCTTATGTTCTGATTTCCTTTTTTCTATTTTTGGTAAAAAAAGAAATATGTAATAGCATTTACCAGCCTAAAAATATGTATTAACATTTACCATACAAAATATGTCATTCGGTAAAAACAATTTAGGTTAAAAGATGTTTAGCAGTGGATTTCTAGTCATTAGTGGCCTCCTTTTTTTTTATTCCTGCTGCCATTGCTTTTTTTAGCGCCGGAAATTTTTATCAGCCGCTTTAACCCATAGTGACATTATCTTTTAGAATGGGAATAGCGCTCATAATCCCACTTTTGGGTGAAGAGAGGAACGTGAGAGGATTTTCCAAATCCTCCCCGCCATCAGAAATCTTCTCTTCCACTGATTTCTTAGTATCCACTATTCGTTCCCCCATCGAATTTTGCAAATCCACATAGTATTTCCCCAACATCCAATGCAATGACTCTTCTCCTCAAAAATCTGCGTTAGGATAGCATGGTTTAAGAGAATGAAGCAATGTTCCGATACCAAATGTCTTGCATTCTAGTGCCTCTCACGAAATCCAATAATTCAAGGCCCAAAATGGTGTAGCCATTACCCAAGAATGACCCTGACAAGACATTCCAGGACTTATGATATATCGATGCAAATTGAGAAGTGAGAGAAACAAATCAAATCATTTCATTGTTGTATGAGAGAATGGGTTGATATAGGATTAGTGACTGAACTATATGTGGCACATATATATAATTCAGAGGTTTGAGAACACAATCTACAATAATGCAATTCAACCACTTGGCATACTAGTGTCCTTTATAATACTAGTTCTATCGATTATCGATCCGTGTAAATAATAATGAAAATAACTTAATATAAAAATATTTACTATAGTAATTATGCAATCGAAACTATGTGCATCCATCAGTGGCATTCCCAACTCCCAAGTCATATGCAGAGTAAAATTTTATCATGTTTATTTATTTATTTATTTATTTTCTTTGGTAATCCAACTGGGGTTTGGGACCTAAGAGAGCCCACATACGTGGGATTTACCTAAGAGAGCCCACATACGAGGGATTTAGATAAGCCTACACATGTGGGAAGAGTGAGATTTAAGGCTTGTTTGGCAAATCTTATATTTACGAACCAGATTTGTATGATATAGATCTATTTCAAATGGAGCGGTTTGAATTGAAGTTTTACAAATAGACTGTTTGGTAAGACATAGATATTTTAAAAATAGACTGTTTGGTAAGACACATGTAAAAATAGATCTAATGATCTGGGCATTTTGCAAATATCTTAAGATCTGTGATCATCCAACGGTTGAAATTTTATCTCAAACACGTGTTCCACATTTTAATGACTATAGGCGGTTTGGATCTTCATTTTGGTTTGGATCTTGCATTTAGGGGCCATGATTTAAAAAAAAGTATATATAAATGTCGGTGGTTTTTTGTAAATATCTCAAAATCTATGATGATCCAATGGCTAAAATTTGGACCCTTAGTCGTGAATGATCTTTTGAATATATCCAATGGTTTGGATCATGATTTATGGTGCCTGATTTAAAAAAAAAAATTAAAAAACCACACTACTGTGTACAACTTCAAGACTCGGTCACTAAGGCATGGGACATCAATGGTAAAAAACGTTTTTGTAAATATCTCAAGATCCACTTTGAATTAGAGGCTCACTTTTGGGCCCATAGCCGTTTTTGGCCCTCCAAAGAGAACCAACGGACCGGATCGTGATTATGGGGCCCACAATGTTCAGAATATTAGATCGAATGGCTCACGATTTTTTGCAAATATCTCGAGATCCGAGATAGATCAACGGTTGAAATTTTGATACATGGCCGTGTTTGACCTTCTTCATATATCTAGCGGTCCGGATCATGACTTTGGGTCTCATAAATTAAAAAAAAAAAAAAAATGAAAAAACGGACTGTCCCATGAGGACGTCCGTTTCACTATAGCCATATGGGTCTTTCCGCTTTAGACACAAACCACTGATTCAAATATGCTCCTTTTGCTAGCTTCTTGAAATGGAGGCAAATCATCTAAACTCCATTGCAAATAGATTTTACACCTTGAGTTACCAAACAATCTTCAAACTGTTACAAACAGTTTTAAGACAAATAGAGGCAATAATAAGAGATGCCAAACACCACCTTATAACCAGAGATTGAGCCCTGGATAGTGAGTGAGATGCAGGTTGCCAACCAATTGAGCAATCCCTTGGTTCTCATTTCATCATGTTAAGCATCACAATCAACCTTATGATGCTCTAGTTTGCTCTACTTTCCATGTAGGTCATATTTTATTTTCAGGAGAAAGTCCTTTTTTTTTCTTTAGATACATAGGACTTGAACTTACACACCCATCTGCTTGTGTATAACAAACTGAGCAACAGCCACTGACATAAAAAAGTTCTCTTTTGATACAGGATAGTGCAACAAAGATCAAACTCATTATATAGTTCAAACATGATTATGCCCTAACATAGATTTCACTATAAAAAAAAATCACGACAACAGCTTTGCAACTTTCCGTCCAAGGAATTATATCTTGAGATTTATTAATTGACACAAGGTAATTCTGTGATGAGGCAGCTCCAGTTGTAGTTCTCTACTAGCAGATAGCTCTCGAGACACATGGGACATGGTTGGTCTTGACTGTGGCTCAGAGAGTAAGCATGCAAATGCCAATGCTACTGTCAAAACCACTTCTTTCATCTCTTGATCCGTGGGAGTTGGGAGGCGTTGGTCCATGATATCCTTCAACAATAAACCTTTTGCCTCTGAGGTTGATAAAGATGAGAGGAGCTCGCCAGGATGCTTTCCCATTATCACCTCTAAAGCAATGACCCCAAAGCTATAAACATCACATTTTTCAGTTACTTTCATTGTGTAAGCAAGCTCTGCAGAGAAAAAGCAACGTTATTATTCATATCACGAACTGATGCATTTTCAATGGATTATTATTTCTAGCTATTATCAAAAGCCAATAGTTTGAAAGCTAACAAAGGAGATTAAGAAACTATCTTAACATTAAAAACCAGAAATAACTAACGTTTAGCATTTTCGGCCGGTTTTGATGAGGGGAAAAGCTTTTCTCTAGGCTAATCTGTTTTTTCTTGTTTAGATTTCTTCAAGACGAGAAAAGGAACCCTTTTAGTGCTTTATACAAAAGGCAGGAGAAAGGTTTTGTGATTTTCTTTTTTCTCCACCCAGTGGAGAAACCCTTCCCTACTTTGTGATTTTCTCACCCAAGTTCCATTAGCATTAAGGAATAGGGTTAATAAAAAATTTTGGGACCTGCAAAGTGATATTATACAATGATAAAATTGAGATGCAAGTGGCATCTCACCCAAGTTCCATTAGCAAGCTTTTGTTGTATGGCATTTTTACAATGCTCACATTTGTTGTAAGGCTTAGTCAATGCCCATTTTCACAAATGAAATCTTTGCACGAGATGCTCCGTCTTTTAATGCACATGTTGGCATGGAAACCTCTTATATATCTATATTTAATAGTGCTTTTACAAAGAGTATAAAACACCATTGGAGTACTAAATAACTATTTTCAAGTGTTCCAAATCATTAGATTTATGATAATTGGTAGGGAAGAATCTTCATTCACTCCCACCTACCATGTGACCCATCCAGATCCCACCAACCCTACATATAAATAATCACCTAAATGCGCCCACAGAAAACAGCTAAACTGATCAACTTACACCTTAATAAATACGATTATGAATTTGATCAATCTTACAGCCGAAATCGACCATGTCAACATTAAGATTATGTTCAAACTGGCGTTAGATTAAGAGTATGTCTGCATCTGATATCTTGACCCATACCTATTCACATGATGAAATGGGATTTTAAAGGAGCAATGAGGTAGATCCTCAACGGTGAGCACCATAGGAAATTCCTACTGCAAAATAAAAATGGTCCACATGGTATGTACGTAGGAGGATTCCATATGTGACCCATTGTGATTTCTATCTGTTCAATCTAAGGTAATGAGATGGGTTATCAAAATTATTTTTTTCAATCTAAGGCAACCTGTGTGGGCTCTTCGGTCCTAGTCCCAAGGCTTGACTACCAGAAAAACAAAAAAAAAAGAAAAAAGAAAAGAAAAAGGACTAAGATCAATAGCAACGAGGGGTTACCCAATTAATTGGCTAGTGACTCCACCCAATTAATTGGCTAGTGACTCCGCCCCTCACCTAAATCACCAGTGATCAATCTCTGGTCTCTCCTGCGAGATTCTCGCATGTACGGGTTGTCTCTCCCCTCGTGTGAGAGTAATCTCATACGTAGGTCCCAGCCCCCTTACTTGGGCTAAAAAAAAAAAAAAATCCCATATATATAGTCAGAGTATTTTCTATGGAAAAGGCTGGGCCACCTAGGGACTCACATAGTAAATTCACCATGGAATTTACCAGACGGAAAACATGAACACTTGGTAAAATACATTAACTAGTGTTTGTCAATCTACTGGGATTCATCGATTATATTGTGTGAAACTTCACTCCTCTTGTCCAAGAACCCCTATTAAATATTCCACAATTTCCTTCCCATGTGAGGCCCCTAGATGGCGCATGTTACTTTGGCGTTTGGCGACAGAGAACTCTCCAACAAGAAGGTTGCAGACAACTTGATCCTTGAAAGTAGACTGCAGTGTTTTATTAATCTATTTATGGAAGAACTGTACTGAAAATTTGGCATCCGTCAGGATTCAACAGGACAAAAAATAAACCAGCTATTAAAATGGAAACAGGGAAAAACAATGAGCACAAGATGTCAAACAATTTACCTGGAGCGACGTATCCGAATGTGCCAGCAAGGGTTGACCAGTTGGATGAATCCGGCTTTAGAAGCCTAGCTGTGCCAAAGTCAGAGATACAAGCCTCAAACTCCATACTCAACAAAATATTGTTGCATGACAAGTCACGATGAACAATGAGAGGATTACAATCATGGTGCATGTATGAAAGAGCATGGGCTACACTTTGAACAACATTAACCCTTCTAATCCAATCCAATTCTGCAGCTCCCTCACCATTTTTAAGGATTCCAGCTAAACTTCCCCTTTCCATATACTCATACACAAGAAAAGAGCACCGTGGATGGGAGCAAAACCCATAAAGCTTTACAATATTGCGATGGCGGATTTCTGTTAATGCTTGTATCTCGTTTTGGAAACTTCTTTGATCGATTTGCTCGCCAACTTGGTGAAGTTTTTTTACAGCTACTGCTTGACCAGATGATAGATTTGCTTTGTAAACTTTCCCACATCCCCCCTCTCCAACGCGGAACTTCTCATCAAAACCTTCAGTTGCTTCAATAATGTCTTCATATACAATATTTCCATCATAGTTCCATACTGAAAACAGATCTTGATTGTGTGATTCTTGAACCTCAGTCTCTTCATTTCTTGCTTTCTTATGAAGAAGGGAAAATATGATGACAAAAGCACAAATAAGGAATAAAGCCACTGCAAGAGGAACAACTATGATGACTACAGTTTTGTGACCTTTCCTTTCATTACCACGACTAATTAGAGAGGAATTGCAATGCCGTAAACCTTGTACATCACCGCATAGGTCTTTATTTTGAGCAAAAGCTTCTACCGAAGCTTGTTGAAATGCTTTGTTCTGAGGTAGAGGACCCTCCAAATCATTGTGTGAAACATCAATGGATGACAAACTTATCAGCTCTTTGAAAGACGGAGGAATAGAACCAAAAAGCATATTGTGAGAAAGATTTAAGTCTTCCAACTTGCTTAACTTCCCGAGTTGAGTTGGTATTTCTCCTGTGAGCTGATTTTGACTGAGATCAAGAATCGTACCAAGGTTTACAAGATTACCAGCCTGAAATGGAATGCTTCCATTTAAACTGTTCCTGTTTAGTTTCAAAGACCTCAGTTTGGTGCATTGTTCAATTTGTTCCGGAATGGGTCCACTGAGGTTATTTACTGATAGATCAAGAAGCTCTAAATTGGACAGTTGTCCCAATTCTTGTGGCACTAGACCTGAAAGTTTGTTATCATTTAAACTCAAATTGTATAGCATAGATAGCTTCCTCACTTCACTAGGTATCTCTCCTTGCAGGCGGTTGGAAGACAGGTCCAGTATACTAAGCTGAGTCAATTGCCCGATATGAGGTGGCATTCTTCCTGTAATATTATTCTTTGCAAATTTTAACGTGGTCAAATTTCGACAGTCTCCCCAATCTGACGAGAGTTCCCCATAAAATCTGTTGTAACTTATGTCAATGATAGATAAGCTCGGATATACTCCAAAGCCTTCTGATATATTTCCGACAAGCTGATTATTTTGAAGCCAAATTTTTTCTATGCTTTTGCAGTCTCTCAAACTTACAGGGATAGGACCAGTGAAATGGTTGTCCCTTGCTGTGAATTGGATAAGAGAGCCTCCTTGGCATATCTGAGGTAAATGACCTGAGAAATTGTTGGAAGTCAAGTAAAGATACTGCAGACTTGTTAAATTGGCCATTTCTTCAGGTAACGAACCAGAGAATTGGTTGTCAAATAAAACAAGCCTAGTTAGGTTTCTCAAATTTCCTATAGATGGAGGAAGAGGGCCAGAAATTTGGTTTTGGAAAAGGTGTAAAGTTGTAAGCTCAGTCAAGTTTCCCACTGTGAAAGGTATGTGACCTGTTAGATTATTAGTAGATGCTTGTAGAGCTATCAGCCCTTTCAAGTTTCCAATCTCTAGTGGGACTGAGCCTGAAAGTTGATTGTCATATAGGTACAAAAACTTGAGTCCCGTTACATTTCCTAGAGAGGGAGGAATTGGACCTGTTAAAAAGTTGCCATCAAGATCTAGGTGAGCCAAACTTTTCAGATTTCCTATCTCGCGAGGGATTGAACCAATGAGATTGTTTCGGTAGAACTTGAGAATGGTTAAACTCGTTAGGTTTCCAATTTGCGGCGGAATAGAACCAGAAAGTGGATTTATGGAGAGGTATATTTCAGACAACTTACTCAAATTTCCTAGAGATGGAGGGATGGGACCAGTGAAGTTGTTTCTATCCAGAGACAAATAAACCAGACTCTTGACCTTTCCAATTTCTGGAGGTATGAAACCACTAAAGGAGTTATTGTAGAATTCCAAGAAAGTGAGATTTGTGAGCAGCTCTATTCCTGGTGGAAATTTTCCACTGAGTTCGTTACCACTGAGTCTAAGATAGCCGAGGTTTGGAAAAGAAGAGAAACTGAAGTGATCAAGATTACCTCCAAGACCGTAATCAAGTAGGTCTATTTTTGTCACCTTTTTGTCACCATTGCATGAAATTCCAATCCAATTACAGGGAAAGCCATTGGCAGTGGACAGAGACCAAGTGCGGAGAGCTTCACTTCGTAGAAGACTACCTTTCCATTTGAGGAGAGCTTCTGCTTCTGATGAATCTCCATTGCATTTGCAAGAAAATACAACACCCAGGACCAAGGAGAGTAGCAAGGATACAAGGGAAAATGAAGTGTTAGTGGCCATGTTTGGTGTGGTTCAAAATTTTAACGGTGAAGAGATGGTGATGGAAGAATGCCACCTTATATATATTAGCCAATGCAGATATGGGAATTGATATTTTTCTCAATTAGGAAGGAGTGCTGTCTTTGGCCTTTACTTGGTGATAAGTCTTGATTGGAATGGGACACCCTCCATTATCCAAAAAAAAAAAGTCATGAATGACTGGCCACATGTCCACTTGCGCTGTGCAAGTTGGAAAAAGAAGAGGAGACGACACTGCAACCAACCTTAAACAATATCTAAAGTTGAATTAGTTGGCGTGCATGTACTGGTCGGTTGTCTCTTTTTCCTTTTTCTCAAAATTATTGGAACCGGAAGAAAAATTCAAATAGCATTGAATTCGGTTATAGGATTGACCATGGATATATAAAATTTGGGGTAGGGTTGGATTGATTAGTGGATTGATTAACAATTATTGATCAACTACTACAAAACAAACCAAATATTAGGGGGCAAGCGTCTGTCTAACTAACCGAAGTTTCGAACCGAACCGAAATTCTTTATTTGGTTCTGTTATACGGTTAAATTGGTTAGGTTCGGTTAAAATTTACAGCAAATTTGGATAATATAGTTCGGTTCGGTTTTAGATTTTTTTCATCAAATTAACTGAATTAACCGGATTTATTAATATACATATAAAAGTTTGTATTTTAGATATATAAAATATATAAACTCTTAAGGCTGATAAACTGTTGAATACTTGGTTTTAATATCTTTTTTATTTTGGATATTTAGAATTTGCTAGTTGTCTATACTTTGGGTTTTTTTTATTATAGAAATATTCCCAACAAATTTGGGCCCCATAACAAAGCCCAACATATGGCCTTTCGACTGAATTGACCGAAATTTAACCAAAATATTTTCGGTTCGGTTGAATTCGGTTACAACTCATAATTCGGTCGGTTCGGTTAAGAATTTCTTCAACCGAAATATTTCGGTTCGGTCAAAATTTCGACCAAACCGACCGAATACTCACCCCTACCAAATATGATACTAATCATACTAGAAATATTATCTGAAAAGAAACACATGCATGGAATTGACACCTCTAGATTTAGAACTAGAAGAGAAACCTAACTACAACAAACTGCACTTTTAGCGACGAAATTTTTCGTCGCCAAAAGTCTAAAAAATGTCGGTAAAATTTTTACTGACGAAAATATTTGGTCGGTAACAAATGGTGGACAAAACCTTTTGCCGACGAAATCAGTTTTCGTCGGTAAGAATTTTAGATTTTTACTGATGATTATTTGGCTTTACTGACGTTTTTAAAACGTCGGTAAAACTATTTCACATTTCTAAATATTTAATAAATAGTTTTGCCAACGTTTATTTTGCATCGGTAAAAAAAAATAAAAAAATAAAAACACTTTTGCCCACGTTTTTTTTCGTCGGCAAAATAAAACGGGAAAATTTAGAAAAAATAAAAAGACTTTTACCGACGTTTTATTTTCGTAGGCAAAAGAAAATGGAAAAAATTAAAAAATTAAAAAAGACTTTTGCCGACGTTTTTTTTCGTCGATAAAATAAAACGGAAAATTTTATAAAAAATAAAAATACTTTTACCGACGTTTTTTTTCGTTGGTAAAATAAAACGGAAAATTTTATAAAAAATAAAAATACTTTTACCGACGTTTGTTTTCGTTAGCAAAAACATACGGAAAAGTAAAAAAGACGTTTATCGACATTTATTTTTTTTAGGCAAAGGTAAAGAAAAAATATAAACGATTTTACGGATGTATTTTTTTCGTCTGCGAAGGTAAAAAAAAAATATAAACGATTTTACTGACGTATTTTTTTCGTTGACAAAGGTAAAGAAAAAATATAAACGATTTTACCGACGTATTTTTTTCATCGGTAAAAGGAGAAAAGATGTTTACCGACGGTTTTTTTCTTCGGCAAAACTGAATTAAAAATTAAAACCACTTTTACCGGCGAAAACAAAACGTCGGTAAAAGTGGTTTTTTTTTCTATAATTTTTTTTCCAATATAATTTTCTTTTTTTCATTAAACCTGTTTGTACACCTGTATAAAACCTGGTCAATATAAAAAATGTACGCAAACAAAAGTTGCTAAATAAACAAACAACCATCTCCATTTTATAAACAAACAACTATCTTCATCAAATCATTCATCTCATTAAAAAAAATATTACAATCAATAATGATACAGTCCTAAATATATGTCCAATATATATATACAAATAAACTAAAAAAATAAAACACAATTAGCCAGTCTACAACCAACCCCAAAGTGTCCATCAATCTGCAATAACAAAAACAACATTAGAATTTTTCAATGAATTAAATTATAAATGAAAGATAAACATGTATCTATATAAATCTTTTCCTAAATAGTCTCTATGTTAAACAGAAACCAAGCTTCTGTTTTTTTTTTTTTTTTTTTTTTTTTTCAGAGGGAGAGTTTGATGGGAAAACAAAAGCTTCCAAAAATTGACTACTTGATCAAGTGATTCACAAAACATCAGAAGGATGTTTAATCATTCAGTGATTTTAGTTATTCCATGCATCTGAACAATTCCAGCACTGACAACCTTTTGAATCTTGTGCATCACCTGAAGGTTCTTGAGATGATCCTGTCTGGAAGTCCATCAACACCTGCCCATCATGAACATCAACTTAACCACAATACTTCATGATTTATATGCTTAGAAAGGAAATACCCACACTCAGAAAGGTCATATGGACATGTCTATCTACCATGGAATATTCTAATGTGATTTTTTTTTCTTTTTTGATAAACAAGGGAAAGTTGATGAGGTTGTTGGGTCTTTTTTTTTTTTTCCTTGGTCAGAGGTTGGTGAGCTTTCTTTAATAAAAGAAAACTAATATATTAGGAACAAAACCATGTCCAGATCCATAGGCACTCACTAGTCACTACTACTCTGAAACTTAAAATAATGCCACATGCATTCAAAGTGGGACTTATAAAATTTGGGATCCCAAGGTAGGATGGAATTGGATCTGGTTCAGATGACTCTGTTTGCTAAGCGACTGCAGAAACTTTCGTGGCATTTCCAAAATGAGATGGGGACAGCAAGCAGGTGCATCCAAAGGCCCAGCAGTTTCGATGGAAACATTCAATGAGAGTTGAAGGGTGGCCTCTCTGTACATATTGAACTCCTTTCAACAGAGCACAAGGTTCCTTATGAAGCAGACCATTGGAATCCACACTCTCAGTATATGCAGCTATGAAGAGTCCCTGGTGTGTTGCTATAATATCTCCGATTCCAACAAAATTTGAAAGCAGCATCATCAAATTTAGCTCTGAGATTTGGATTCACTGTGGGATGTGTAACGCCCCAATTCCGGATACCGTTATACTCGTTCGAATACCCGAAATTGGCGCGCTACTTCCCGGAAAATCCGAGAACTTCCAAGATCGTAGGCCGTAGTGAGGTCCAATTTAAAACTTTTTGACCAATATAGTTATAACATTTAAATTGCGGAAGCATGACGATTAAATAAAGCGGAAGCAATAGGTATCGATATATATTAAGTATGAGCAGAACTACAGTCTACTTAAAATGGTTCAGTGTAAATTAAAGTTAATACATTTGAGTTCTACCCAACTCACTACAAAATTGTTCTCTCAAAACCCAAATAACAAGAGACTCTCAAAACCCATGTAGATACTCCTCGCCCTCCGGCTCGACATCCGTGTCGGCCGGGCCCCATGCGTACTCTCCTGCAACAGGTGCCTCGACTACAGCTAGTGCGTCGTCTGGGATCTCGGGATCAAGGCCTAAGCACCAATGAATGGGTTAGATCTAAACGATCTGGCAAGTTACAGCATACTACTAACATAGAACATATATATCAAAGGAAATAAAGACAGGTGCATAAATTAAATGAGTAACAAAGGAAATGAACTAGGCAGTTGTGCATTTAAATCATAAGGAATCAGTATAAATGTAATCATCTAAACTACTACAACAAGGTGGCACATTCACACGAGCTGGAATACCGCGGGATATTATGCCGCGGCCCTCCCATACTGAACACAGTCGCGGCGGGGAAATATCACCAGTGGGAATAACTAATCCCAAATATCACTCATCATCTCATCACTCCAGACCGGCACGGTATCACACCGTCCGTCAGCTCATCATGATAGCTCTACAACGCTCATCTAGCTCCTACCGGGGATGATCAGTCCACAGGCTGAGCTTAAATCAACCGAGTAAATGTTCATGCCGACTCGAGAATAACTCTAAGGTCTGTGTCTGTCTAGGCTTTGCCTTGCGTGAACAAGGTCCTAACAATATCTCTAAGAGGTCTACACATCTCAATACAGTCTCTGGATCTCATTCAAGGTCCAGGCCCACTCGTTGGATCCATACCAAGGCCCATCAGTACATGGCCTGGTCTAAAACCGTCCAAACGAGGCAACTAATCCATCTATTACTGATAACAGTTCCAATTCAATCCATAACAGCTTAACAGTCCAAAAGAAACTACCTCTTCAAGCTAAAGGGTTCACATTCCCACACTTAGGCCCAATAAGGGCCCGCCTAGACACAGACACGGGTCAATGATCTCCGAAACCACACCATCGGGTCACCTCTAGATACCCTAGGTTCAAGTCTTCCAATTATGTTTAATTAACAGTAAACAGCTATTCTAAAGATCTAAGAATGACAGAGTAGTAATAATAGTGAAGTATAAACTTCAATCAGAGAATCAACGGGAAATCCAACGGTCCAATCCTAGGTAATGGGCCACTTTAGGTTCGGGTCTATCTCTGGTAATTCGATCTCTAAACGATGACATTAATGCCATAAAATACTGTATTTGGTGCTTAGTTGGTTAAGGGCATTGTTGACAACTTTTAGAGGTCGAATCATCTTAGATTATCAACCAAAACCCTAAACAGTGGTCCCCGCGAGTCAAGGTTGAGCCACACCGTTGACTCGGGCTTAGAACACTGATAAAAGCTCATTTGGATGGTCAATGGGCCCCACAACTGATCATATCTCCTAAATGTTGAAAACTGGAAAATCAGAGTTTCCCAGGTGAACCTGATGTGTAGTGAGCTCGGTTGATCTCCTGGCCGGGAGGATCAACCGAGTGCACTAACTAATCTGAATCGGGCTTCCTGGACAACTCAATTCGTTTCTAAAGGCTTACAGCGTGTCCGGTCAAACAACCAGGCCTAGGTGATTGACCGCATACTCTGAAAACCTTAGAAAGATTGATGTTCCAGCTTTAAACACTTACTAAATGTTAAATCTAAGTTTTAGGTTGATTTGCGCGTAAACAGACTGTATTTCGGGTGAAAAACCAACTTTCAGTCATTCCCTGCGAAAACCCTGTATACCGGGTCAACCTGGGCTAAGCCGGGTCAACCAAACTAATTGAAATAGGTTTTCTGCAAGAAAATGGCTGATGGCCAATTTTTCCCTCAAAACTCAGTAGTCTCGGTCGACCAGGATAGGTCCCAGTCGACCCAGACAACAGGGAGCACAACCTGCAGAACAGAGCTAACTGAGAGCTCTATTTTCCACTTTTCCAGCGTTCTCGGTCGACCCAGACAGGTCTCGGTCGACCTAGAACACTGTCGGGCGAGTCCCGGGCGAGTCAGGCTGAATCTGCAGAAATTTAACTGAGGCTCATTTTTTTCGGAATTTCAGTGTCGTCGGTCGACCGAGGGGGGTCTCGGTCGACCGAGCACACTGAAATTTCAGTCCCAGTTGCATTTCTGCAACTTCTCCGTTTTGACTCCTTTTTCGCCCAAACCACTTCCAATTGGTTCCAAACTTCACCCAAACACTTCCAAACTATAAATAACTCAATAACCATCCATTAATCACCTTATGGCCCACTGATCTTCCAAATGGGGGGTGAAAACCCCCATCCATCAATGACCTTTCCATCCAAACACAGAAAACAGAGCTCCAGGTGTATTTCTAAGACTAACTGAACATAAACATGAACTGAAACTACTGAATCATGAGAGACAACATATATGCTACATTAACAGTAAGATGCACTTGCCTTTTAGGAGGATTAAGAGAGATTTGTAGAGAGAAATAGAGCTAGAAATGAGAAGATCCAGAACCCCGTCCAGCTGAATGCAGAGGAAGGAGAAGAAGATGATGACACAGCAACAGTAAGGGTAGCAGCAGCTCCAGAGGAAATTTCAGCAGAGTAACAGCAAGAGAATGAAAAGGGAATGAAGAAGGAAGAAGGCTAGCAGCTGTAGCAGTAGCTTCAAAGGGGGTTTCAGCAACAGTCACAGCCCAGCAGTGACAGAGGAAAGGAAGAAGATGGAGCACCTCGGTTGCAGCAGCTGAGTAGGAATCCCAGCAACAGTTGCAGTGGCTTGGAGGATAAATGAGGGAGAAGAAGAAGTAGAAGAAGACAGCAATAATGGCTCCAGGAGGTGATTTTCTCAGCACAGTTGCAGAGGCTTCAAGACTCCTCCGGCATCAACACAGTGATGGCTCAGCTCAAACGTAGGAGAAATTTGAAATGGAGGTTGGGAAGTTGCAATGAACAGTAAAGGGAATTTGTCTTGGGAAGGGGGCTGGCTTAGGGTTTGCAAATGGGGATTAAGAGACATTTTATAGTTTTAGTGGAGGGTGATTAATTACTAGATTAACCTTAGGGTTTTTAGGGGATTAGGTTTAGGGTTAGGGTAGGTTAGGTCTTTTGGTTAGGAATCTTCTAGAAGAGCACCTTTGCACTAACCCACTTAATTAACTTAATTAGACTCAACTAATGACCAAATCTAGCTCTAAAAGCCTAGGATTGACTCAAACACCCATCTAATCCCAAAACTAACTAAACCAAGCTAGTCTAATAATAACTTAGGGAAATCTAACTAGTCAATCTAATTAGCCCCTAATTAGCCCAATTAATTAATAATTAGACAAGATTAGCAAAGATTAGTAGAGATTAGTAGTAATTAGCATAAATTAGTCTATAAAATAGCCTTTAGAGGGCCCACCAAGGGTGGGACCTCACAGGATGCACATACATGTTAACTAGTCATGTAGATTTTTTATTTTTTTTATTGCAGGTAGTAGGTAAACCATGGAACATAAAATTGTTATGCATTCCCAGCCATGATGTAAACAATGTTAAGACTTCTGTGAGGTATTCGGAGTCCAAACAATTGAAAAAGGAATATTGTTGGTTGGATAATGAAATCAGTGGGGAGGGAATGTCAAATAAAAGCAGTTTTAGAGCGTTGGGGTATAGTGTAATCCACCTTTCCCTGACTTGCCCTTTGTGGACAGGATGGGTTCCATGCGAACAAACAAGCCCAAGACGGCTGTTTGGCTACAAAGAATTTCACAGAAATTTATTTTACAAGAATCGACATTTCTATATCCAAAAGGTGTTTCATCTAATTTGTATTTCTTATCAATATATGTTATCCACACAAAATATAGAGACTATACATAAAAAATGAAGATGGACAAGATAACAGAATGTTTTACAGAACTTCAGGTTTTATGACCTGAGCTATTAATATTTCAAAGGGAAGTTGACCTTGTTTCCATTATTTAATTTTTCTTTTGGATAATATATGTCATAATATTGATAGGATGCACACTTTCAATAGATAAGCATATAGAAGTTAGACAAGCTACCCCTTTTCATCAAGATAGAAAGTAGTTGATAGTTGATACCTACATACAAAAACTGAACAATGTAATTAAAACATGTACCAGAAAATTAGAGACCAATTGTGTGAATTGGTTTGTGCGAGGAAGGATTGGTGAAGAAGAAAAGAATGATCAGAAATTAAAACATATGAGGGGGTAATAGCAATCAAAATAGCTAATATGAAAGCCTAAAAGAGAGGGAAATAGTGTTCAAAATACCAAATAGGGCAGCAAAAGGTCAAAAAGACTCATTGAAATTTTAATGCCTATATTATCAAAGAGTAGAAAGTAGAAATAAGGAAACTAACAAAAAGAACCAAATCCCATTAAAGAAGAAATCATATCAAACAAAAGCATAATAACCACATAAAAGCATAAGAACACAGTAAAGGTACCTCCGTTGTGAAAAGATTCTCCACTTTTTTTTTTAGTCCAGCCCAAAGGGTTGGGAACCCTCCGACATCAAAAAAAAAAAAAAAAAAAAAAAGATTCTCCACTTAACCTGGCAAGAATATCAGTGTTCTTCTTCTCTCTCCTATAAGTCTTAATGTACAGCCGTACTGGTTACGGGGGCTTTCGAGTGGTTGATGAGATAAATCAAGGTAGATTACCACAGGACCACTAATTGAAAGTGTGTTGTTTTAAATTGCATATTGACACTTGGTATGGGAAAGTTTCTGATCAACCTTTCCAAATCAGGAATGGACCCTATAAATGAAAGAAAGATGTTCCAACAACTTGTGAGAGCAGCCAGCCAACCCAACATACCACAGTAAGAGGATCTCTTTTTTTGAAAGGCTACTGTAAGAGGAAACTCATATTAGATTCATGGACTGCTTGCATGACCTTACTGAGTTTGCCAGTCACTTGATTGGCATAAGTTCCACTCCAATTGGCGAGCTCAACCGTTGATTGGCTGAGTCAACACCATTTTTCGCACTTTCTTGCTGGTTTTCTTGTAATAATTTAATTTTAAGTTACAGTCATATGAAAGTTGACACCAGATATATCTGATGTTACACAGGTGTTTCCTGCTTACACCAAAGCTGTTACCTGATTTGGAATACAGCGATGCGTGTAGCATACTAAACATTATGAATGGGCCATGGATTGAGAAACCTGCGAAAGGTACCAACTTCCTTATTCTTTTAGCACCTGTTTATGTCCTTTTGTGTGTGGAATGGTTTTCTACCCCAGTATTTTGTGATATTGTTTCAAATTAGATCTTAAAAATGTAAGTGTATTTGGGTAAGAGAATGTAGAGACGACTCTGGTGTGGGACACTAAATGTAGTGGGAAAAAATGTTATCTATTTTGCAAAGAAGTGTTAAAAGTTACTGGCATCATTTTTTGGAGAACTCAGAAATGCACTCATAATAGAGAATAATTACATTAAGGTCATATATCTTTTGACGAGGATGAGTTCGTATTAGATTGGGATTAGGAGTTTGAGTTAAATTAGATTTATAGTGTGATTAGGATTAAAATAGAGTTATAATATGATTAGGTTATCTTCATTATACTCACTATGGCGGATCCTGTATCTGGAAGAAAATCAGCTCCCACCTATCTTCTCTCCAACAGGTCAGTAAATGGCAAGTTGGCAATGGTGACTCCATAAGCCTCTGGAATGACTCCTGGATTGATCGTAATCCCATTGCCTCTCTGTTCCCTTCTTTTCTTTTCTCTGCTAAGGACAAGGTAGCAGACATTATTTTGGACAATGAGTGGAACATCCCTCCCCAGCTGCCTCCCCAGCTCAAGGAGTTCCTTATCCAATCGACTAGTCTCATCTCCATCCCCCCAGAGGCTAGTAATGTTCCTGACTCCCTCCTATGGCCAGAGAGTTCCACTGGAGCTTTCTCCATTAAGGTAGCCTGGAACTCCATAAGGACTGCTGCAGCTGTAGTTCCTTGGCATAACCTGGTCTGGAATTCTCTCCTTCAGCCTAGAATTGCTTGTTTCAGCTGGCGCCTTCTCCATAGAAGAACTCCAACGGATAGCTGGGCCAAATCAAAAGGGTGCAGCCTGGCCTCAAGATGTTTCAACTGCTTCAAAGAAGAAGAGAACGAGCTCCACCTGTTCTTCTCTTGTGAAATGGCTTCTTCCTTTTGGCATTGGCTGCTCACCAGTAGTGGAGTCTCTCCTCCTTCATCCCTCTCTGCTTCTTCCATTTGGCTGGCTATCTTCTCAGCTGGAGACCTCCAAGGGAAGATCTGTCCAGCTGCCATTTTCTTCCAAGCAATCTCTATTTTATGGTCTCTCCGGAACAACTCCAAGCACCTCTCCATAACTCCATCCTTGGAGAGAGCCAAAGTGATCTTCAAGGACAGAATTAAAGGCATGCTCTGCTCTGCCAAAGTGCTGTCTCCCCACCCCATCCTGGTAGCTATGGGAATTTCCATTTAGCCTTTCTTCTTCTTGCTTTCCGGGTTTGATCCTGGCTTCTCCTTCCTCTTTTCTTTTCCTTTGGTTTTTTTTCTTTCCCTGCTTTTCCCTGTAGCCGCTTGGCTGCCTCTATTCTGCTTTGGGGGCTTTGCCCTTCCTTCTTAATTCCAATTTGCCATTTAGCAAAAAAAAATAATATGAAACCAATCTCAATGAAAATTATTAATTTATCAAGATTCAGTCCCTAAATTTCTACTACTCAATCTTCTCTCTCTCACAGTTTGGAGCAGTGGAGATTGTTGGAGACAGGTAATGGGTTTGGCAGGTGAGGGCTGAAGATCAGACTTTTAGCTATTAGTACTGGCATGGCAAGCGGAAGTATTGGAAGATGCCTCTGCTATTTTTTATTTTGTTTATATCTATTGGGCTGCCCATATGTTAAGACTACCGGGCTTCCATCTAATTTGTATTGCTCACGGGGATCAGATTATGCTTATGCAGACACATTAAGAATTATCACTGACATAACTTCTAATCAATTTTATTTACCATTGCTTTATTGATTGTACATGGTATCTGCTGGCAGAACCCAGTCCCAGAACCTGGAACCTGATTGATAATCAAATTCTGTCCTAGATGAACTAAAATGATGTGTATGGAAACATTGGTGCTCAAATAACTTACTGCAATAGGTGTACACCCAATAGGATCGATGTAATCAGTAGATTTTGTGACCATTCCCTTCATTGAATTAATACATAACCTGCACCAAGTTACATATGGTATGAGAACTATAGTAATATATGTCAAAGAAAAAGGAAGATTGGAACATAGATAAAGTAACATGGATCAGGATCATTAAAAATTCAATTGAGGCAATTGATCGAGGTCTCTCCAAAACAGCAGGAAACAACATGGTAACTGGAAATAGAACCTAAACCACAAAATATGCAAAAGATGATATTATGAGCCAAAGTAAAAGGACAAAAAAAAATAAATAAATAAAGTAACTTAATTGCAACAATCTTACCGAACCTTGTCTTTATACTTCTCATGGGGAAGTGGAACCCCCAACTCAGAAGATATCCTCCCATACATTACAGCCAACATAAGGGGAGTCTAATCCAAAAAAAAAAAAGAACCAAAGATCAATGAACTCAACTTCACATTTCCATCTCAAAATCTAAAAAAGAATCCACCCCAATTCCCAAAATCATATCTTTATTCACATTTCCGAGGTGTTGAAAATGCTACATTTTTTGTGTTTATAAATTTTGACAAGTTATTATGTTAAAATTTCAATAGAATAATCTATTAACCAAAGGGTCGCATCGTGATCTCCAGTAGATGTGCCATCACCAGCAGAAGAGGTCCCTCTCGTGATGTCTTGAAAGCTGGTCAGATCTATCCCATGATCCCACAACTCCTTCAACTCATCAACCAAGGGCCTCAGATATACATCGATATCGTTTCCCGGTGAGTTTGGTCCTGGAATAAGTAATGACATCATCAAGAATGGCTCCTTCATGCACATCCATGGTGGCAAGTTATAGGGCATAAGTATGACAGGCCACATGCTATAAGAGGTGCTCATGTTACCGAAAGGATTGAATCCATTGGTGGCTAACCCCAGCCACACATTACGTGTCTCTTGGGCAAACTCTGGATATTTCTTATCAAATTCTTTCCATTTTACTGAATCAGCCGAATGCCGCGCTATCCCATCGTCAACGCGCTTATCACTGTGTCATCTCATCTCTGTAGCTGTCTTCCTTGGTATCAATGGGAAGTAACGGAGCACCTTATGAGGGATCTTCTTTCACTTGCCATTATTGACCTTGTACCTAGGCTCTTCACATTCTGGACATTTATCAAATTGAGCATTCTCCTTCCAATACAACACACAATTGTGTTTGCAGGCATCTATGTTCTTGTATCCCATGCCCAAGTCACGTAATAGGTGATAAAAATGGAAAGTCGTGATAGAAATTTTAAGGAGTTGGGAGATTTTATTGGAAGATCAAGTAAATAGTAGATGCTTTAGGACACTGATTTGATTGTATTTGTACTTAGACACAAATTGAATGTCAGTTTCAAAATTAAATATGGATTTTGATTAATTGGATTCCCCAATGGGCCCCATAGATTAATCCTACCGAATATTGTAAAGAAAATAAGGAGAAAAATTAGTAAAATATAGCCTATGAAAGTGGCCTCCAAAAATCATGAGTTTGGAAAGAAATAATAACATGGCTTTCGCAATGGGACCCATAGATTGTCCAAACTTAGAAAAAAAGAAAAACAGTCTTTCAGAATTGATTAAAAAGTAACAAAGATGAAGCCGACTATGATTTGTACGTGTGCCCCAAATTTTAACAACTTAGATTTGATATAAAGGTCCCACAAATTGATCTGCAATAAAATTTAACACATACATGACCACCTATTATAAAAATCATAACTAACTTGATCCCTATATTTTTTTAATAAGCTATAGGCACGCTATCAAAGCCAACTCTCTTGCATTTGCATGGGGCTTTTCCCTTTAAACGAAGCTAATGGGCCCACAGCATCAAAGGCATTATAGGTCGGCAAATGGCCTTTTGTCCAGGCCTGTCAATGGGATGGGTTGAAACGGGTAGAAAGCCCGGCCCGGCCCGTCCCAAGCCCTAAAATACAAGGCTTTATAAAATATTTTGAACCCAGTGGGTTGGGCTTGGTCAATAATTTTAGAGCCCGGCCAAAATGGGACTGGGACTGGGCAGAGGATGCCCAGCCCGTTCAGGCCCGGCCCGGCCCGCTCCAAGTTAATTTTGATAAAAAATTTATATCACCTAAACTGCCCCTCACTAACAGTAAAAAAAACAACTAGTTAGGAGGGGCATTCTTGTAACTGCGCCCTCCATCAATCCATCTCTTTTATAAGACGTTGCAAGCCCTAAAAACATCCCACACTCAATCACTCTTCTGCCTCTTCTGCTCTCTGCCTCTTCTGCCCAAGATTGGTTTAGTCATGACCCAACTAGTGATGGTGATTTAGATAATAATGAGAATGCACTAATTGATGTTTTAGACATATTAAAAGAAAATTAATTTCCGTTGATTTCTTTTTTATATTACTTGACCCATATAGGATACTCATTCTCATTCATTTTATTGATTTTTTGATTTTCTACTTTAAAAAAAAGTTTTTAACTGATGCTACATTACTTTAACTTGACTCATATAGGATACTTATTCTCATTTATTTCTATTGATTTTCTGATTTTCTACTTTTACTGGAAAAAAAAAGGTTTTAATCATTCCTACATTACTTGACCCATATAGCCTATAGTATACTCATTAATTTCTATTGATTTTTTGATTTTCTACTGTCACTAGCAAAAAAAAGTTTTTAATTCCGCCATGTTGCTCGTTGCATTGCATTGCCGGTCCCAAGCTTGGAAAAAAGAGGAGGGTTTAAAGTCAGGTTCACACCAGGTGTCTGGTGACAGTAGGAATAATTAAAGATTGTTTTGCTTATCTCCAGGATCAGGCTAAGCCCAGGCCCGGCCCTGTCCCAGCCTGGGCCCGTACGGGAAGGGATTAGATGTAAGCCCGTTCAATTTAGGACCGGGATTGGACAACACCTGGCAGGCCCGTCCTATTTTCGGAATGGGATTGGACAACCCAATCCCAGGCCCAGCCCGTCCCATTGACAGGCCTACTTTTGTCCTGTGTGGTACTGGTGGGTGAATGAATGAAAGCCCACATGGCATGGTATTGGAAAAGATAAGGACAGACAGAGGAAATGGGTCATGAGAACTGTAAGGCTTCTAGACTTTATTATAATTGTGAAATTTGAGCTCAGCTGCTGCTAGTGGAGAGAGTTGAAGGTACAAACTGACAGCAATAAAGAGTTTCAGCCATTGACAATGTTTAATATGACCTTTGATGATTGGAATGGGCTGAGAAAGCATGGAAAGTCTGGAAGCAGACCCAATCATCAAAGCACGTAGGTGGGGCACTTTTGAGATAAAGTTTCCATGAATGTATTTTTATACCCCTTACAAATCAAAGGAATAGAGAATGTGAAGAAAATTGGAATCAGCAATGAAAAGACTTGTTGTGGGAGGAATCAGGCTAAGAAATTATTAGAACTTCTAATTAGAAATATATCTAAATATTTAAATAAATTATAAATAAATATTAATATATAATTCATAATAAAGATGGAAACTCATTAGAGAAATTTTAGGTATCTGGAAATATTTAGAGAAAGATCAAGTAAATAGTAAAGATTTTAGGACATTGATTTGATTATATTTGTGCTTAGCCATAAATTGAGTGTCATTTCATAATTAAATATAGATTTTTAAATTAATTGACTTGCACAATGACACCACAGATTAATTAATCATATCAAATATCCAAAGAAAAATAAGGAGAAAAATGTCAATAATGGGCCCTACAGATTAATCTTCTTAAATATTGAAAAGAAAATAAGGAGAAAAAAGTAGTAGAATACAGCTTACGAAAGTGGCCCGTGCTCTAGTATAAAAAAAGCTCTTGTTATGTTGGTATGTAAAAAAGTGGACCCGTACATTGTGAGTTTGGAAATAAAGAGAAGTTATTATTGTATGCTGTTTTTTAGGAAATTGATAAGTATCTTATTTCAAGAATATTTTAAATTTGCATTGAGATATTTTAGGTGACGAAATTAAATTATTAAGGTAATTATGAAATGTAGCATTGTAAAAAGTTTTGAGGATGTGCCATATGTCTCTTTTCAAGGAAGTCCACTGCGGCCATGTGTCGCACCCCATGAATTCACCTGCTGTCTTTTATTATATAACTAGCGCTTTAGGGCCCGTACCCAACGCGAGCCTTTAATTCATGGAAGGAAAACTCAATTTAAATTGAAAGTAGAAATCGAGAACCCAATCTTTTGGAGAACCCCATACACCTTTATGCCTTCCCATCCATGGGGCGTGGATATTTGATAGAGAGAGTTTAGGTGAAAGTAAATTTAAATATAAATATGAAGTAATTGTTGGTCAAATGCATATGGGAGGTGTGATTTTTTTTAATAAAGGCAAATATTTTAAAAGAATCTTATATATAAATCTAACTCAATCTCAAAAGCAAAACATCGTATCATGCTTGAGTCAAACTTATCGTGTTCTTTATGGTATCATGTTCTTGTCATTCTTCTCATTTTTTAAGTTGATATTCACTTTTATGTGCATCTGTGTAATGACAAATTTCCATAGAATGACTTATAACAATTATCAATAAACTAGTTTTATTTAATATAAAATTAAAATAATATTTATCGAATAGGTTTTCACCTGTAGATGTTATTGTTTTTCATTTGCAACAGTTGAGTTCAATGTTGCCTTGCAATCTTGGAAGGATTCATATCTTCTTGATGTTTCATTTTTAATTAAAGATAAGAGAGAAAGATGTTTGTTTCTTGTATCATATAATAAATACCTATATCTTGTATATGGAAACAAAACTCATGCAAAACAAGAGAGATTAATATGTGATCGTTACAAGTTTAAAATGAGACAAATAAAGGAAGATACACTTGACTGACAATAATACTTCATCTATCAGGACAAATTCATTCGAGAAGGGTGGGGTTAAAAAACTAAACTATTGGGGTGCATTTAAATTCACTTTACTCTATTTTTTGCCTATCTAATATAAATCAATCTACAAAATCCAATTACTGTACATAAAAAGGCTGAAGTTAGAATTCATTTATTGATTCAATTATCACCAACCTTGCTATATTGACTTTTTATCTTTTAACTATTCTTCATTTGATCGATTCCCCCCCTCCATCTCTCTATCTCTATCTTCCTTCCATTTAAATACTTTATGATTCTTACTGGTTTCCTTCCATTAAAAAAAATTCATTCAATTCATATTGTGATGATTGGCCACAAAAAAGTGATGCCTTATGCATGACACATGTGTGATCCGATCCAAACCATTGATGTTCATGTGAGTTTATTAAAAAGATTCATATTTATATGAGTTCATTAAAAAATTCATTCAATTCATACCGTGATGATGGGCCACCAAAAAATGATGCTTCCAAATCACCTGACAACTACAAGTGGACCGAGGGGATGGGACACTAGGACAACAACTGTTGTCCCTGCTCTCCTTTCTGGAGTTGTTGACCTCTTGTATTTTGGAGATGATCCACCAGTAGACTTTTATTATAATATTAATAAAAAAAAAGATCATTTCCCCTTGAACTATAGTTATCAACACCACCAAACTTTGAGTCTATAAACTCAATTATTAAATGTATTTAATTGTGCTACCATAGTGATATTTAGCTAATTCCAGCTTAAATGCTCTGATTAATTGGTATTCCGAGGGGAGACGTACGTTGGAATGTGCATGTGTCACCCATTCCATGGATGTGCCCAAACAAACTTTAGTCACTTTATTTATATTTATAAATGACGTGGAGTCAAGTTAGAAAGTTATTAGAAATCTGATTCAAGGGGCCAGGACGTTAACAAAAAAAGCCCTTATAGCAACTTGGACTATAATCCTGCTCATTAGAGATCAATGAATGTTTAAATGAATATAGTGCATAAACACCATTGAAGAAGAAATAATTTTTTTTTTATTTCAGCATAAAAATAAAGAATACATGGAACAACCTAAAAAAAAAGAAAAAAAGAGGGAGAATCCAGTGTATGCATCACACCAAGCCATTGTGGGTTCAAGTCATGTTAACACGTGCACATAATTTGCTATCCAAGTTTGAATTGGTTTTCGTTCCAAGAAAAAAAGATAAAGTTACTTACAAACAAAACTGGTTGGAGAACAATAATGACACAAAATAATGAAAAATTAGAGCTACAAGAGGGAGCTGGTATTGACCTCAAAGATGTTGATCTGCAATCCTCACATCCCAACTGGCCTTTCAAAGTTGACGCTGCTTAAATATTCATGCTGCTAATAGGCGCTATCAGAGAGGACCGTGTGAGAGATAGAGATCATTGAGGAGGAGGGAGAAAAGAATAGCGAGGGGAAGAAGAGGGTTGCTCCAGTTGAGATTGAAGAGATTCTATTAGGGATGTAAATGAATACCGGATTTTTCGATTATTCAGACGTTTCGACTCGTTATAAACCGGGTCTGCGTTTTTATTTAGGCCCCGATAAGTAAATGAGTCCGGGTCCAGTTCCACCTTGGTTTGGACCCGTGGACCCGAGACCCAACATATTACCTCGATTTTCGAAAATCTCTCCTAAAAACCATATTTTTTTTATATCATTCTCTACCTAAACCCCGACCCGGATCCAGACCCGTCCCATATATGGTTCCGGTTCCGGTTCCAGAGCCAAGAAATCGGTTCTGAAATGGTTCTAGGTTCGGATCTAGTTCCACATTCTCCTTAACAGCCCGGTTTTTGGTCCACAATGGATCCGGACCGGAACCGACCCATTTACAGCCCTAGATTCTATAAAATTGGAGATATTTGAGATCCTATTTTATAGGAAATTTATAAAATAGAAAGGGTCGAGTGGTGTCAAAGGCCCTGTAAAGTGAGTCCTAAAAATGGATACATCTTTATCAAATCTTTACCGTGTGGTCCCCATTTGATGGGCCCCACTTGTTTAGGTTCTAAAGGAAGTGGCTTTACATTTATTGGGACCGGTAATGGAAGAAGAACCTTTTAGGGCCCACCTTTTTTTTTTGGGATGAACGGTCAAGATCCCCATCCGATGGGCCCACTTGTTTAGGTTCCAAAGGAAGTGGCTGTACATTTATTGGGACCGGTAATGGAAGAAGAAGCTTTTAGGGCCCACCCTTTTTTTTTTGGCTCATATACAGCCGTATGAAAATATGTGTATGCCTATTATGTAGGAAAATTAGAGAATTCAGATTTTTACATCCCTAATAATAAATGACATACTAATAGGAGACCTATTCATAATCTAATGCTAGCCTAGTATATCTCAAAATCTTATCTAATCTATCAATGTAACTCATGATTTTCATATCTCAACCTTCTTTATAATATTATTATCTATTAAATCGAATGTGAGTTTGCCTTCTCTAACGGTCTAGTTTTTTTTTTTTTTTTTTCCTTGCAAAGAGTCCTACATATATGATCAATTCAAACTGTTTATTCTTGGAAGTCCCACTGGATGACGATATGAGAAATGTGTCATTCATTAAGATCTATGACCGAATCAGAATTGGTATTAGCAAGTTAGCTCTTAGGCTGGGCATAAATTGCTCCTATTATTTAGGAAAATTAGAGAATAGTGGTTTGGTGAGAATAGATGAGAAGGGCAATTCCGGAATGTGGCATTGCAAAAAGTCTGATGATGCGCTACGCATTTTCTTCTCAGGAAATCACCTGCTGTCTTTTATTATATAATTTTGTTCTTGACAGTTTTTCGCACCATCAAAATAGTTTAGTTGAAAAGGAACTATTCCATTCTTGGGTCATGACTGTCAATATAAGTGCCATTAAATGTCTTCACCCAGTGCGGCCCCGCCGAAGTAGGGTCCTCGGAGGGTGTAGACTAGAGACAGACCTAATCTTGGCAATTTTATACAAAGTGGCTGCTCGCAGATCTCAAACTTGTATTATCACATAAAGTGCCATTAAATGAAACAACAGAAGGCATCAATTGAGATAATGGTGTTCCACAAATTAATGAGCTTAATCTCCATTGTATACTTTATATAAATTTGTACTGCCCGACCTATGTTCTATTTTGGCGAATTGCTGGATCTTTATAATAACGAATTGCAGACTGGGCAGTAAACGAGTCAGGTAGATCAGTGGGCTTTGAGCAGAATCCCAGGTCTATCCCACTAACTTATATTCATGGTCGTAGCCATCACCTTATAATATCTTTATAAGCTGATGACAATCTTCTAAGTGAGTCCGGATCCTCTGAGGATTTCTCCCACGGCGACACTGAGAGGACCAATCAAGGTCTGCCACATCACCTTGGGCAGCCTGCCATGCATGCGGGTAGCTTGGCATACATGAGGACAGGGGCTGCCCACGGTGACGTGGCAGACCATGATTCGTCCACTGACGGTCACCGTGGGAGAAATCCTTAGATGATCCCGATTCCTTCTGAGTGGGTTGCTAAGCTATAGTGGGGCCCAGTCGGTCACCTTAAATAAAACCTCTCACGAAAACCAAACCATCAATCTTAAGAGCAAATGGCGGGGTCATATTATCCATGAATCACATCACAGACTTAACATTCTAACACTTCTGAATATTGATAGCTTCAAATTTACAACATTTGGAGAGTTACAGTGGCACAAATATGAAGCGCCGGTTTGGTTTGGAATGTTTACATGAAAAGCATTGCCGCCAAGATACAAGCGGACAAAGTTAGGAAAGGAAGAGACATGCAAGCCATCAAGCTTACTGACTGCAATTGCTTAGGTCTGTTTCAGTCACCTTTCTACTGTCGTCGTATGTAATTCCATTCCAATGGCAGGGAGAGGCATTGAGAGTGGAGGGAGACAGTGAGCTAGGAGAGAGGTACTGGGACCACACAAATCAAGTGGATGTACGGGATGGAAAGATCTCAATGAGACCTATTGGTGTGCAACACATCAACCCAGTAGATCATCCTACCACTTTATCTAGGAACCTCAAGTTCAATTAATATTCTTAGAAGGCATCATTTGTGTATAAAACTTTAGCTTAATAGGAAATCATAGGGGGCTTGTGGGTGTGAGGGGGTTGGATTGACAATGAATAGCCCGAGGAAGACATCAGAAAATTGTCTCTCACGATTGTTGCTTGGGAACGCACAATGCATTTTTGTAATGCTGTGAATACTTAATTTTTTTTTTTTAAGTATTCACCACCTAAGGTTTCTAGGATCTGTAAATAATACCATCATGGTCTGTTGGAACCGATTTTCTGAAATGGTGGCCCATTATAGTGGAAGGTGTTAGGCACCCCAACTGTCCACTCAAGGTGGTGCTTTCTTTTTATTTTAGGCCATTAGTTTAATAACTCCACAATCAAAAGAACAATTAAAAATAACAGCAATCAGCAAGTGATTTTTGCTGACAAACATTAATTGCAGAAAAGAAATTGGCTAATGAGAAATGAAAGTAAGATGGCGCGAATGGTAAGTGGGAGATAATTTGGCAGCTTCAGGTGAATCTGGATCATCCATCTTGACCTCCCTGTTTGATAGCTTTCTGGAACTAACCAGAATGGCACTGAGGTGCTAATTAAGGGAGCATTTTGGTAGCATATGTTGACTTTTGGAGATTGTGAATTCTGAAGGGATATTTCCATTTATGGAGAGGAGGGCCGTAGAAAACATCATTCAAGATGGCCGTAGAATTGCTATCCATCTTGGGCCTCCCAACCGTTCATATGTGCGAGGAATGAGGAGATGCAGCCAGCAAACATGTTCCTGGCATGTAGGATGCTAATGTTCTTCAAGAGAGCACTTTTATGATACACTTTACTCTGTTTGTTTGCCGGGTATTGAATTCATTGGGTTCTAAGCTGTGGCTTCATATTAAAGGGGCTAAAATTTGAAGAATCAAGGTGAAGATATACAAATGGCTGGTGGATGGTCTCCTCTTTGGTAGGAAGTGAATACTCAGCCATCATCCTAGTAAATATGAATTCCTAACGATGTGGTGTCCTGCCTACATCTTGACATTATATCCTTCATTCTCCACCTCTTTGATGCTCATTTATGGCGGGCTACCGGTCAGGAGTGATACTTTGATCAGGGATTGATCATATTAAGGTGTCAACACTGCCCAAGCATGGTGTGTTGGCCGCTTTGATGCTCTTTTATTCTAACTGTTTACTACTTACTACAATCAATTCTTAGCAATTCAGTATGGTGCAAACAAAGAGGGCCCTTATTGTAATTTGTTTCTATGAAGTAGGATAGGTTGTGTTGTTTTGAGTTGTTTCATCTCATCATCCTTACTATGGGACTCATGTGTTGGGTTCCTTGAATTTTTGAATTTAGTCTTGTGATAGTTTGCATGCGCCTGTCTGATTAAGCTTTCTCCTTTGTAGAATGGAAGAAGAGAGAATGCTTCAACTGGAAATGAGAATAGAAATGGAGAAAATGGATAAAATGAAGATGGGAATCAGCAACTCCATTTGTGAGTGTGCCTACTGAAGGTAGAGATGCTGAATCAATGGCTCTCCATTCACTTTCTGAACATAGTCAAAAGCTATTAAAATCTTCCTATGTTCAATATTTCTTTTAGAGTGAGAAGGAGCAATTGAGTTTTTTCTTAGTGCATATCTCATATGCTGTACTCTCTTTTTATCAGTAATAAATTCAAAAGAAAGAAAGAGAGAAAGAAAAAGGAGAAAAAAAAAATCAACAGGCATGTGTTCAAATTTGGAAAATAAAATTAACCTTGATTCAATTTCTATAGTTAGCAATCTGTCAACAATGACCACCTCTCTTTTTTTTTTTTTTTGGGTACAGGTGACCAGTTCTTATTGTATGGTCAACCAGCAATGTGAAATAGTCATCAATGACAATAAAGAAAATTATAAAATTAACAAGGAGAAAAAAAAAGAAAAGAAAAGAAACCAAAAGCATCAATATAACAAAGATGGCTCCACATAAGGAAGGAAAATGGAAAAGAAAATTCAAAATAAAGGAAAATTCAAATTCTAAATTGCCTTATCTTGACCCGAATCCATAGAAACTTAAAAAGGAGCAAGCCTATGAAGCCAACTGAGAATCTGTCTTCTGAAAAGAAAATTCTACTTGCTTTCAAATGAGCAAAAGAAAACTAGACCAAATTCTAGCCACTCAAAAGAGTTTAAGAGTCATCCACATGAAAAGAATTGACAATAATCAAATGAGCTAAAGAAAATTATCATATCAAGAACTGAAAGTTCTGGAAGTGTTGAAAGTAAAAGCTGGTGGCCTTTTATCTGTCTGTTTATTGGTGCTGTTGGATGGTTTAAGAACTAGTGGTTACAATTTGATCCAATTTCATGGTGGAACTCTATATATCTGGGCATGGGATTGATGAAGATATCCCCACCTACATCCAAATCTATGCTCAATCAACGTTATCAGAAGTGAAAAATGGAAAAAAGACGAAACAGAAACCAGCTCTTACAATAAAGTCTATCTACCATTAGATTGAACATATTTCTTCAAGAACTAAGGTAAAAGCAATTTGTTTAAACATATTATAAAAGTAATTAGTACATTGGTAATACCCACTTTCTTTGTCAAGTTTTTTTTTTTGCTATAAGGTAAATTTGTATTGAAGAAAAAAGAGGGGGCAAAAGGCCCCAAAGAAACAGGGAAAGACCAGCAGATGGAGGCTAACAAAAAAGCCAACCACCGAGCCAGCCAACCAAGGGAAAACACTATACAAAAAGGGCCAAAGACCTAAGAAAAAACCAGAGAGGGGCAGGCCGAACCTCAAAGAGCACCACAGAAGCCTGCACAAAACAAAACTCCAAAGCCAGCCAAGACAAAACTGAACACCTTAAACAGCATCCAAACAGAGCAACTTCAGCTGCAAAAAGCCCAAGGAGGAGAAGGCAAAGCCCAGGCCACGACCTATAAATCCGCCAACAACTCAACACACACAACACCAACCAAGCTGAGTAGAGGAGAGAGAAGCCACCGGCAAAAACAGAGCAGGAACTCACAGCAGACCCAAGCCACACAGGACAGGATGGGAAAGGGAAATGGCAGATCCTTGCTTCAAGCTAGCAAGCACTTTCAACTGATCATGGAGAATTATCTGAGCTCTTCCCAGACTAGGCTTACAATTCCGGTGCTTGCAATCATTCCGGAGGGACCAAATAATAGAGATGGTATGGAAAAAAATCGCCGCTACAAGTTTCCTCTCATGGATGTCTGTGCCCTGGGCTAAGGAAGACCAAATAGCTGACGCTGACAGAGGAGGGGAAGGGGACTTGGCGCCAAGATCTAAAATCCACAACCATACCTGAAGCGCAAAGGAGCAAGAGAAGAAGAGGTGGAGGTCATCTTCTTCATGATTTAGACATAGACAACATCTAGAGGCCATTGAGCTTCCTCTCTGTTTTGCTCGACAATCCGTTGGAGTTTTTCTATGAAGGAGGCGCCAGGAGAAGCATGCCAACCTGGGGTTGAGAAACTTGGTCCAAACTAGGCCATCCCAGGAGACAATAGGGTGATTGGTCCTTAGTAAATTCCAAGCCTCTTTGAGAGAGAGAGTCCCCGAATTGTTGCCCTGCCAAACGAGGGAATCTGGGGTTGAGGATGTCCCTAAGGATAAGTTACTAGTGGACTGATGGAGAAAATTTTGCAGGTCATCTGGGAGATGGATAGGGATAGTCCAGGTAGAATTGATAATAAAATCAGCCAGCCGGTCAGATTCAGAGAGCTGAAGATGGGGAAATCTGGGAGCAATAGGACCTTTATCAATCCAATTATCCACCCAGATGTTGATAGAGAGGCCATTCCCAACCTTACAAATACTCCCACTTTGGAGGAGGTGAGCTATGGGCCTGATTCTCATCCAAATGCAGGAACCTCTTTTAGGTGTGGTAGGAGACAATATCGAACCTCTGAAGTATCTGGCTCTGAACCAAGTAGCCCAGAGAGAGTTTGAGGAGGCAGCCGACCAACCAAGCTTGAGCATACATGCCTCATTAAAGACCTTAACTCTGCGCAGACTAAGACCTCCTTCTGATTTAGGCGAACAAACAGTTTCCCAAATTACCAGACTACACTACAAGAAATTTAGGCTGTTGTGACGAAATCTGAAGACGAATTTTTTTTTTGTCTTAAAAGAACACCCAAAGGGGACGAAATATAAATTTTGTTGTCTATTTTCATTTTTATCAAAAGTATTGGAGACGAAAACAAAATTTCGTCTACAAAAAGTTGGCGCTAATTATTTTAGCTCATTAGAGATGAAAATTGTTGTCACAAAATATTTTTTTTTTTTGCGACGAACGTAATTCGTCACCAATAAGGATAAGTTACGGAAGACGAACATATTTCGTCACCAAAATAAGGCGCCAATTTCATTTTCTTTTGGCGCGGATTATTTTAGCTCATTGGAGATGAACATTTTTGTCACAAAATATAATTTGTTTTTGTGACGAACTTAATTCGTCACTAATAAGGATAAGTTATGGAAGACGAAAATATTTCGTCACTAGAATAAGGTGCCAAATTATTTTAGCTCATTGGAGACGAAAATTTTTGTCACAAAATATAATTTGTTTTGCGACGAACGTAATTCGTCACCAATAAAGATAAGTTATAGACAACGAACATATTTCGTCACCAAAATAAGACGCCAATTTCATTTGCTTTGGCACGAATTATTTTAGCTCATTGGAGACGAAAATTTTTGTCACAAAATATAATTTGTTTTTGTGACGAACATAATTCGTCACTATTAAGGATAAGTTATGGAAGACGAAAATATTTGGTCACCAAAATAAGGCGCCAATTTCATTTGCGGTGGCACCAATTTCGTTCGCACTTGAGCCTATTCCTCTCTTACAAGTATTGCTTTGGAAAAGCCTTTAAAATGACTAAAATGGACCCCCAAGGCCCTAACGTCCATCCCCCTCCCCCAATCCAACGCCTCTTTTCCAAAACCCATTTCCCCCTTTGTCCCTCCATCTATCCCGGTCTCTCTGTTCCAAAACCCTTTTCCCCCTTTTCCAAAACCCTTTTCCAGAAGAGGAGAGAAGAACCATTTTCCCCATTTTCCAAAATCCTTTTCCAACATCTCCCACCCATCGTCTCAAGCAACAGCCCCATGGCTCATTGACCCCCATCAATCATCATCACCCTCCATCAACACACGCAGTGCAGACCCATCCCTGATCGGTGATCCCTCTCATCTCTACTTCTCTCAGTCTCTCTCGCCTAGAATTCCCAGACGCAGCCACCATCACCAATCACCATCATTTGTGCCCATCCTCCTCCATCCAGGAGTCTGCCACCGCCAGGTACACCTACCTCTCTGAGTCTCTGCTACTGTGAGAACTTGGTCCGGGCGGTACCCTTAACCACGGGGCGTAGCGTGTCAACCACGGGCTTCAAACGGTGAGTCTCCGTTAGCCCACATAAAAAATATCCAAGTCCTGACCTAGGACTTATAAGTCAAACCCCGTATTAACTTAGCGTGAGGCTTTTTAAAACCAAGCGTCCTCAGAAATCATAAGAACTCCGAAGTTAAGCGTGCTCGGGCGGGAGCAGTATTAGGATGGGTGACCTCCTGGGAAGTCCTCGCGCGTGCACGTGGGCCAAGGCGGACAATTTCATGCTGAGTTGGGCGGGGCTGTGACAGTTGGTATCAGAGCCGAGGACGACTCTATTTCTAGTGGGGGAGAATGTGAGATCTTGGTCTGGGCGGTACCCTTAACAACTGGGCGTAGCGTGTCAATCACGGGCTTCAAACGGCGAGTTTATGATAGCCTGCATCGGAAATATCAAAGTCCTGACCATGGGCTTATAAGTTAAACCCTGTATTAACTTAGCATGAGGCTTTTTAAAACTGTGCGTCCCCGGAAATCGTAAGAACTCCGAAGTTAAGCGTGCTTGGGCGGGAGCAGTACTAAGATGGTTGACCTCTTGGGAAGTCCTCACAAGTACACGTGGGCCAAAGCAGACAATTTCATGCTAAGTTGGGCGGGGCTGTGACAGTTGGTATCAGAGCCGAGGACGGCCCTATTTCTAGTGGGGGAGAATGTGAGATCCTGGTCCGGGCGGTACTCTTAACCACGGGGCGTAGCATGTCAACCATGGGCTTCAAACGATGAGTCTCCGTTAGCCCGCTTCGAAAATATCCAAGTCTTAACTATGGCTTATAAGTCAAATCCCGTATTAACTTAGTATGAAGGCTTCTACAATCGTGCGGCTCCAAAAATTGTAAGAACTCTAAAGTTAAGCGTGCTCAGGCAGGAGCAGTATTAGGATGGGTGACCTCTTGGGAAGTCCTTGAGTTGGGCGGGGTAAATGCGACAAAAAATTTTCGTCTCTATTTCTTATATTTATGAAAAAATATTTTTGTCTCTAATTTCTTCCTTTAATGACAAAATATTTTGTCACTAATTACTTACAAGTATGTTTCCAACATAGTGTATTAGAGACGAAAAAAAATTACTTGTTTCCAACAGTGTATTGGAGACAAAAAAAAATCGTCACCAATTTATCTTTTTCAGTGACGAATTTTTTTTTCGTCTCCAATACCTTTTAGCGACAAGGCTTTGGCGACGAAACGGGTGACGAAAAATTTTCGTCTCAATTAGTTTTGGTGACGAAATATGTACATTTTGGGACAAATTTGTGTCGTCCTTAAACCCTAAATTTCTTGTAGTGCTATTGGATTTATCAAGGCCAGCTGACCAAAGGAAGCTCCTCATCAACCGCTCAATTGAAGGCAAGTTTTGCTCGGAATTGGAATAACCAAGGATGTGTGGAGGGGGATGGAAGAGAGCACATGCTTAACCAGAATAAGTCTACCTGCAAAAGAGAGACATTTGGCTTTCCAGCCTGCCAGCCTGGATCTAATGGAATCCAAGATCCTATTAAAGAAGGGGTGCCTTGAAGTGCCAAGAAAGAAGGGGACTCCCAGGTAAGTAGAGGGAAGGGTCGCCTGAGGGATACCCAGAAGATTAGTAGCCAAGTGAGATCTCCTGGCAGAGCACTTTCCCATAAACAACTGACTCTTTTGGAGATTGACGCATTGACCTGAAGAAGTTTGGTAGGAAGATAGAAGCTCTTGAACTCTTCTCAAGCCTCTCTTATAAGATTTGAAGAAGAGCAAAATATCATCAGCATAAAGGAGATGGCAAGGGGCCCTGGGGATAGTGGAGATAGGCTCTATGGCACCAACCTGCTTAAGAGCTTCTAGATTTAAATTGGGAATCTCCTCCGCGAGAATGAACAAGTAGGGAGATAGGTGATCTCCCTGTCGCAGGCCACAAGAAGAGCTAAAAAAACCACAAGGACTGCCATTGATAAGAACAGATCCTTTACAAGAGGTTACTAGCTCTTTTTTATCATGTTAATCCAGGATTGGGAGAAGTTGAAGAACTTCAGAGCCCTGAAAAGAAAGCTCCACTGTAACTTGTCAAAGGCTTTAGATATGTCCAACTTCAAGAAAACGGACCCTCCTCGGATCTTTTTTTTAAGGTTTTGAATAAGATCATGGGCTAAAGTAGCATGGTGGTGGATGGTCCTACCTTTAACAAAAGCTGATTGGTGGTTAGAGATGAGTAAAGGAAGGATGGAGGCCAGCCTCGTTGCTAGGATTTTAGAAATGATTTTGTAAACAAAATTCAGGAGACTTATAGGACGGAAATCTGAGAAGGTGACTGGGGAGGCCTTCTTAGGGATAAGGGAAAGGAAATAGGCATTGGCTTCTCTCAATATGTGACCAGAGGTAAAGAAATGGATCACTGCCCCCACTACCTCTTTCCCAACGATGTGCCAGCAGCTAGTAAAGAAAGCCCCAGTGAAACCATCTGGCCCTGGGGAACTACTCCTTTTAAGCTTAAAGACAGCCTCTCTAACTTCTGATGGGGAAGGAGTAGCTGTGAGAGCCTTGTTTTGCTCTTCCGAAACGGAAGGGCCTTGCAGGTCAAAGAGGGCTTCATCCGGAGACTCTGGGGAGGAGTGAAAAAGATTGGAGAAGAAGGAAGAAGCATGTCCATTAATTTGAGCCTCATCCTCAAAGATGCTGTCTCCCACTGTGATCCGGTCAATGCTCTTGCGCTTACCTCTTAGTTTGGCCGAAAGATGGAAAAACTTTGTATTCCTATCTTCGTCTTGGAGCCACCTAATTTTAGCCCTCTGCTTCCAATGCACAGCTTCGGCATTAAGCCAGTTGTGGAGGTCAACGTTAGCTATGTTCAGATCTTGGAGAAGGATATCGCTAGGATTGGCTTCAAAATCAGTTTGCTTGGACAAGACCATGAGCTCAACTTCAACTATTTTGGACTTCATATGGCCAAAGACCTCCTTGCTCCAAGCCTTAAGATTAGACTTCAGGACCTTAAGCTTGTTAGCGATGATGAATTGGGGAGTCCCTCTGCATGGGGAAGCCCAGCTGTTAACAACTACCTCAAGGAAGGAGTCCTACAACAACCACTTTTCTTCAAATCTGAAGGGAATGGATTTGCTGAGAGAAGGATTTTTCCTATGAGAAAGCAGGATAGGGCTGTTATCAGAGGCTATTCTGGGGAGGTGACTCACAATGGGGTCATCAAAAGAGTCTAACCAAAGAGAAATGGATAGGGCTCTATCAAGTCTAGCAGCAACGTGAGCCATACCTTGCCTGTTATTGGCCCATGTAAAATTTTTACCTTTAAAACCAAGGTCTTGAAGCCCAGTAGTAGTGACCATATCTTGAAAGTCCTTTACTGAAGTAGAGGAAGGGGGACGGATACTAAGTTTTTCTTTGGCAAGAAGAATGGCGTTGAAGTCCCCTATCACACTCCAGGGGAGAGTGGTTGAGGAGCTGTTCACTAGGTAGCTCCAGAGATCTCTTCTAAGTCTATAATCAGTGGACCCATAGACCCCTATGATGATACAGATGAGGGAAGAGGAAGAGGAAGAGGAAGAGTCTGCTAAAGAGATGGATAAATGTTGGGAAGAACTATCAAGAAAGGATGGGGTAAATTTGGAATTCTTGTTACAGAGACACCAAAGAGTATTAGTAGGATTGGAGTAAGATGGATTGAAGTCAAAAGAATGCATTCTAGAATCCAGAAAAGAGTCCAGGTTAGCCTTAGGTTTAGAGAGGAAGATGAGGTCAGGAGAGTGGGATACAAGGAGATGAAAAAGCATGGTTTTGGTGGGGGAATTACTGATTCCCCTACAGTTCCAATATAGGACTTTAATCATTGATAACTGAGGAGGAGGGAGGACCAGCTGTGCTTCTCGTCTTGGGGCCAGAGGAAATTGCTACACGGGGCTTGGATTTCCTTTTAGATTGCTTCACCTTAAAGGGAGATAAGTCAACAATGAGGGAGGATATTTGCGTTGTTTGCTGGGAAGGGATAGCCAAGAAAGGACAATTGGTGGCTGTAGAGGAAGGGTGCAAGGTTGGACAAGGAACACTGATACCATCACTTAGGGAGGAAGGAGACAACTGGTGCTTGGGATTGCTAGAAGTGATGATAGGGTCTGCAATGGAAGGATCCTCCAAAATGGAGAAGGGATTTGAACACTCAATTACAGGGGCTGGGATAGTACCTGTGGTAGAAGAAGCTTCTGGGAGGGCAGATAGAGGGTCATCTGAGTTCCTTGTGGATAATGGAAGATTACTCCCTGAGTTGAAGAGTGGAGGAGGCAAGAGGGGGGGCGCAGAGCTAATAATGTGCTGAGAATCTTTAGAAGAGGGGGGAGGGGGGATTGACCATAGAATGAAATGAGTCTTGAGGGCTGACTTCTGTTGTTGGAAGGGATTCCTGAAACTTTTCCAAGGAGGGGGTAGCTGAAGAGGGATTGATCAGTCTATCTGCTTCCTTCGGGGTTTTCAGCAATCCAGGCCTCTGGCGAAACGGGCACTTGCTAGACAGGTGGCCAACCACCAGACATTCTGCACAGGGGGTATTTTCATATAACACATCGACCTCCACTGTGGTATCCCCTTCCAATCCCACAGTAAGGAGATTAGGACCGGTCTTAGCAACATCCAGAAAAACCTGCACTCTAGCAAAAGTTAACATGCGCTGCTTGGCCGTAGTTTCGTCAAGACGCAGGGGCTTACCGATAGTTGCGGCAATAGAGAGCAAGATGTCACTGCTCCAGCAGTGATAAGGGAGGCCTTTGAGACGAATCCACACCGGGGCTTCTGCTGGCCAAGGGCTCTCTTCTTGGCCTGGAGACCATGGACGAAGAAGAAGCTTTTTCTTATCAAACCGGAGGGGGCTTTGACAGGTGAGACCATCTCTATCAGCCTGGGAGTTAAACCTAAAGATGAAATTACCTTTCTCTATGAGTGAGATAAGGCAGGGCATGGTAAGATGCCAGGAGGAGGACACCCACTGCTCCAAAGCTTCCAGGGTGGGTCTTCTTCCCACAAATTTCCCTAAGGCAGAGAAGGAGAAAGATTCTTTGCTGTTTGTGACTATTTACTTGGGGATCCTAATGGTGAGTTTGCCATCTATCCAGGCCGCTGGGGGAATGGCAGAAGGGGGAGGGAAAACCATGGGGGAGAGGCATTTGGCAAAGGATTTGGGAGGGGAAATGAGGGACGAGGAGCCTGAGTTGGAGTGAGGGCTATTAGTTGAGGAAAGAAGACTCCGCAAGTGATTCTGCAACAGTTGAAGCTGTTCGGGTCCCATGAGGCCAGGGGAGAGATCAGGGATGCTGGGTTCTCTTGGTGGGGAAGAGGATCGATTGTGGGGGGGGGGGGGGGGGGGGGGGGGGGGATTTGGGAAGGGGAGGGTTTAGCTCAGGAAGGGTTGGGGAAGGGGCAATACCTAGCTGAGCTGGTGAAACCGAAAGGAGGGAATCTTCTGCATACTTGGATTGAGCAGCTAGCTGAGGGGAAGAATCGGGGAGACCGGGATAGGGAGGAGGAACTGGAAGGGAATGGGATCGGAGGGGATCATCGGAGCCCGCTACCCTAATATCCTCTCTCCATCCATCCAAAGCGTTGTTCTTGGCGTTGTTCTTGCCACTTTCTTTGTCAAGTAACGACACGAATTAGCGATTGATTGGCCTAAATGTAAATTGCAGATCAACTTTAGATCTTCATTCAGATTTGAAATGGTAATGTAGCTGCTCAATGTGAAGACATGGGTGGGTTTCAAGTGTAGGCTAAATGGGTTGAAATGGGATCAAAGGCCAAGATGAGGCAGCAGCAAGTAGGCTAATTATGGATTTTAATTTATGGCTGATTGGTTGGTCAGCAAAGGCGGTAATTTTGACTGGATCTAGAAACTTCTAGGCTTGGCAATTTTACATAAATAACTTGAATGGGGTGGCTAAAAATCACAATATGGAGGAGGAAAAAAAAAAAAAAAAAACACTTCTAAGAATGTACAAACATGATTAAAGGGACCATATTGTGATTGATAGCACTAGTGTAAATGGTGCTGACAATATTGTTCTTAGTAAACTTCAGAGGTAGACGAAATCCCTTCAATCAACAAAACCAGACCACCCTGAATTAATGGCACTCAGAATTTCACACAAGGTCGTCCAATCGCCCTCAGGTGGATGGTACCTTAGAATTTAGTATATTGAGATGTTTGTGGATTGGGCTAGGCTCAAGTGTAGCCAGGCCAAAGTCATTCATTTATCGGGCATAAATTTAAGTTGGGGTTAAGCTACAAAAGTGAAAGTTGGGCCCAGAGCTATCAAAGATTAAATAAACATGGCCCTTCGTACTGAATATTTTTTACTATCTGGGCCTTTAGGATGGAAAATCACAGTCCTGCTCTGTTTAGCTTATCTGGCCAGAGAATGCAATCTGGGCTCATTACATGGCCTCAAAACACAGCCCAAATCCAACCCATTAATGTCCATGAATACCCTTAGTAGTAACTTCTTTTTATGCAGTTTAAGGTTTTAGATGCAATGTCCTTTTTCCTTTTTCTAGTGGAAGTGTTACTACATGGTGGTTTTTCCTTGAAAAGGTTTTCTCTGTTCCTCCTTCAAAACGAACGACTCAAGAAAATGAGTGAAAATGAATGTTTTGGAAAAACAAGAAAAAAAGAATCAATGCCCATGAAAATGAAAAAAAAAAAGTATAATCAATCATAGGTAACTTTCCTAAAAATAAATCCAAGCAATGAGAAATGAAAGGGCTTCCTCGGGTTTTATTTTTTTTTTTATTTTTTTTAATATTATTTTTTTTCGCTGAGTTGGCCCAGCTAAAAGTATAAACCACCCTGTCAGGGATCGATCCCTTGCAGGAGCTATGGGAGCAGGAGTTACTATCTATAGCAACTCTTGTGATTCCCAAAGGGCTACTTCGGATTAGAAAGAATCGAATTTGTAAGAATTCTAAGAAATGCCAACTTAAAAGTTCATTAAAATTGAACATATAAGTATGGGGATGACAAAAACTTGCCCTTGATGTGATGCTGATTCTACTAGAAGTGGGCATTTCTAGTTCTGAAATGCATGCCCGTTTTTTTATCAGAATTTCAAGAATTTATGTCTGGGAGAATTTCAAATTCTCAAAAGTTGTTTCCTTAGGTGGAAATCCAAATCCCTCTTTTTGATGGAGGATTTGAAATTCCAATAAACGGTTTAGAGAGTGGAATTCCAAAAATTTCAAAAGGTCTTTTGGGTGGTTGGAATTTGAAATTTTAATGAAAGAAACACAGTATTTCAAATATCAGGGGACAATATGTCACATCATGTCAAAAAAAAAAAAAACCCCAACCTCCCAAATTCTAGTAATAAATTTCGATAAAGAAACGAGCCGGGTCTTTCCTAGCCTTGGGGACTTTGAAGGATCTGGATCCTCTTTGGGATTTGACCCATAGTCAATCACGATCCGCCATGTCATCATGGGACAGTCCTGCTTTGGACATGGACAGGCTGCCCACGGTGACGTGGTGGACCAACCACATTCCATTAAGTTACCGGAGGTTAAAGCCTCCCCAGATCTAGACTCGACTTTGAAATGCCTAGTCTCTCTATGCTCCATGCTTAGTCTCCAAAGACTTCTCAACTCTTCTCTAGCCTGTTTGTTTTGTGGAATTGCTCAACTCTTTCTTTGTTTGCTTGGTGGAATGACTCAATAAGACTTATACTTTTAAAAGTAATTAAAATTCAAAAAAGAAATTATTATAAATGACCATCAATATCTCCTTATAATAAAAGATGAATCGAGGGGAAATGAAAAATAATAATACCCTGGAACTACCCTAGTAATTAATTCAAATACTAGGAGAATGAGAGTTGCACCTAAATCTATTCATTATGCCCTTCAACTATATAAAAGAGATATTTTTAGAATTGTCATGCAGTCCGATTTTGGGCTGTCTAGGGCTAAATAAATCAAATCCAAAAAAATATCCTGCCACCAAACCAATATGCAGTAAAAGGAATAGAAATCCAAAAATTAATGGTGAATGAACAGTGCTAAAAAAACCCTCAAATGTGACTTGTAAAGCCTTCTCAATCTCCTATCACCCACATGATATAAGAGAGAGGAGAAATAAAGTAAAAGCAGTGCTTTATTAATAATTTTCTTCTTGGGTACTGTAGCTGCTACCGTAATGACGACCCATACATCCTTTATATTATGCTTAAAACCACAAAAAAAAAAAAAAAAAAAAAAAAAAAAACCCCTAGTGATCTTACCATGATTGAGTTCTAAAATAATTTGAAATCTCTAATAACTATTTCTTTATCAAAGCAACTACAAGATATACTAAAACAACATAAAGAAATTAGAGGATTTCCAGATTCCAGGTTGTCACAAACTCTTGTTACAAATCTGGCTGTGGGGCACATGTGGCCCACTTGATCTTGAAGAGACCCAAATGCCCCAAGTTACTGCACGTCCTGCCTTTTTTGTCTTCATAATTTCTGAAAATTGCATTCAATACCCTGCAATTCTTTACAAAACAGCCCATGAATTCATAATTGAGCACAATTCTTGACTGTTTGGGCTCAAATTTTCAATCAATACTTGACAGGGTCCTTGTGGGCCATCTTGGGATGCTTCAATTGTGCCTTATAAGATTCAGCTAGTGAAATAACATCATCATCATAAAATTCTACATCAAATTGGATTAGGACTTCCTCATTTACTCCCTTATATTTTTCAGTTCAATCTTGTTTTTTACACCTGGTCGTTCCAACAGTGCGATAAACCGGAGTTTGTAGGGGTGGATCCAAGTAGAGGCATGTTGGGTACGGTCGCACCTGTTAAACCGCGGTGCGCTTCCAAAATATATATGAAAATTCTGAGTCCACTTTCAAAAATTTTTTTTATGAAAATCCTCAGTTTGCCACCAAAACTAAACTACTTATTAGAATCTGTACCTCTCTAATGAAAATCCTGAGCTCGCCACTAGGAAATGGGCATGGCAACAAATATGGCCCACATGAATTCTGAGCTGTTTTGAGATATAAAGTGGACCCCACTATCTAGCTTGTAAAACAGAACACCCGGGTTCAAGCACGGTAAAAAAACCAACAGAAAAATAAAAAAGAGAAAGAAAGAAAGAGGGAGAAGTTAAAAGACCCCTTATTCCTTAGCCCTTCTTATACACTTCTTATACATTGCGTGTGACTTTTCATTTTTCTTTCCTCGTTTCCTCATCTTATTTCCAACACTTCCACCCCTTCATTTATCTTCAACAGCAAATCTAAGCAATTTTACATCTTCAATGATCAAATATCTCCAAATGAACGAAGGCATTTTCATTTATAGTCTAGGTTTTTTCTTTTTTTTAGATTTACATCATTATAATTTTGAAACTACGCTATTTGTTCAATTCCTATGATTTTTAACGCAAACAACTAGGACCTTAGGAAATGCAGAGGGCATTTTTAGCAAAAAAAATAAATAAATAATAAAGACAATTTTGAGGTGAAACAACTTTGGGGTGTTGGGACCAACCCTGCCCAATACGTGGATAGAACCATGATTCAACTACATGTTGCGTCCTATCCAGATCATCATCATAAATCCGTTGACCTCTTGCATATCCTGGAAAAAAAAAAATTAAAAGATACCTTTTTTAAAGGCATCAGCTACATAAACAATCCCGTGTTCCGTAGTGAAGACTTGAAAACTCTTTTGCCCAAAGAGCATGCAAAGCTCCAAGTGAAAAAAATCAAGTCCACACGACGAGTGGCCATGAAGACTAGGAAAGCAACAAAATCAGTTAACTGTTCTGCCCGAGTCCGCATGAAATGTTCTCTCTTTGTTGTATTGATGGCTATAAAAAGGCCAAGACCCAGTCCCTCTTTCTTCACCAAGAGCTCGCACATTAATCCTGGGAGCCCTTTAATCCATCTATGAACAGTACTCCTCGTTCAAAGGCACACACACAGCCTTCAAAAACAATCTAGTCCGGTAGTGAAGTCCTTAAGAAAAGAAATCTCAAAGACCTGTTCGCTAAGTTGTTGCTTGTTGTCTTTCCTGGTGTGGGGTTGGGACTTGGGCGGCGTGAAGAGAACATGACAAAAGTACTTCGTCTACGAGACGTTATGACTCTCTCTCCCCCTATCTCCTTGTATTGATGATTATGTAAGGGCCAAAAGAAAGCATGCACTGTTACAACTTACAACCCCACCTGTCACGCCCCCAAAAGTGCAACCGGGGTTATGCGTGAGATTAGGGCCCATTTAAAACTTTTTCCAACATTAGTCAAATGTAACTTGCCCTAATCATGTCCCATAGGATCGTAAGTCCGCGGTGAGGTATAAATATTTCCTCAGTAACCATAAAACACAGCGGAACATCATAATTAAACAGATGGTACAATATAACATTTCAGAGTATGCACATATTTCTTTTCTATAGTTTTAGTTTAGCAAAAGATAACAAAAGTATATTAATTAATGGCCTCTAACAAAACCTAAGCCAAAAGCGAATAAATACGAACTAACCAAAGTATAAAGGCACTCATGTGCTGGTCACGACGACAATACCGTCGACACACAACTCGTACTCACCATCAGGCTAAACTGCCTGAAGCGACGCCTCCACTTTCCCAAAAGGAGATGTACCCGGTACCTATGCACCAAGAGTAGCATCATCAACACAACGGATGGCAAGACAATAGATATATAAATCACCATAGATATGCAGACTAAAGAGTATACGAATAGAAAGTATCATAAGAAATGCATAGCGTCCTGAATGTAATAAACGCATAGCATATGAATCATAAAACCAACTAACACACTTCTAACAAATAGGCAAATCACATAAGCTAATCACCACGGGATAGTTTCACTTGACCCTCCTGGCTCAACCTGAGAGCTGTGGTAGAGTAAAGCAATAGGCTCGGGATGAAAACCCGGCAAACACACATATGATACCCTTAAAACAAAATAAACAAAACGAACATTCATACTTCTTACAGAACGGGCATTTGATGGTGTACATCCATCTAAAATATAAAAAGTCGTACTGCGCAGACGTTCATTCCAAAGTCCTCACACAATTGGTGCCCCAAAAGTGCTGGGCGTTAACAGCTGAGTGATGCCTGACACAAGAGTCCTAAACATACCATAGTGAAGGGCTAGACTTTCCTGCGCGAACAGGATTCATTAACCAAAGAGAAACTACCTTTACTCTTATCAAATCATATTAACAGAAACGAACTTCTTTATACTTCACACTTATCTTCATAGGTAGTCCTCAACATGCTTTCTTAATCTAAGCTGTCTAGCCACAACACTCCCATCATATTATGAAACAAACGAAACATCAAAGGGGATCCTAAGTTCATCTTCTAAGTTCATAATGTGATCCCAACCAAGACACAATAACCGAAGCTAAGGAACATGGACATTTCATGTGGAGAGTACCAAACGGTACAATTCGGAATCATAAACGATAAACAATCCATTCCTAAGTCATTGTTATTTCCGGTGTCTCGCACAATCCTAATCAGTCAATGAAAGGAGCTAGGGTTCAAGATACCCAAAACGAAACCTCTTCGTGCATAGATATAAGATGGTATCCCTTTGCCCTATTCCGTTCATGATTGAAATGAATTGAAACCCAAGAAACAGAAATAACTACGAGAAATCGTCTGCTCAAAACGTTCCTCGTACATAGTCAAGTGAGTCCAAAAAGGGGTGACCAAGGGTCCATCAAAGTCCATCTAAAAAGGGTGAAAATTCCTTCAAAGAAGAAATTCTGCAGAAAAGGTGCAGAGGGACCGGTTGACCTGCCCCTTTGGGCCGGTTAACCTGCCCTCTTGGCCGGTTGACCGGTTGAACTACAGCCGGTTGACCGGCCTGTTACAGGTTTAAATGGCCCTCCCAGTTAAGGTTGGCCGGTTAACCGGCCTCTGTTACCCGGTTAACCGGCCAGCCTGCAGAAACAGGGCACAGCCACTGTTTCTGGGCTGGAATGGGACTTTTCCCATTTCTCTCTTATGGGACCTGATTAGCAACATGTGTAGTGATAAAAACACACTACTTTTAAAGCATAAAACTAACTAATCAAACCATTAATCTCTACATCCATTTCATTAAATCTCTAAGCCATTTTATCATGTTTTCAACTTCTAAAGTATCAATTGAGCCATAAACATCTAAAGCATGATTTCATCAAACAAATCAAGGTAAACAAACATATCAAGCAATAATATATCTATTTACTTGCCTTGGGTTGAAATTGCACAAATCCACAAATCCTAGCTCCATAGTCCAACAAACCAAGCCTAAGGGATAAACAACAAAATGAAACTAAATTAAATATAAAATTACTAAAGGGGAAGCTCTAAGCTACCAAACACATTTCTACACCCAAAGTGTATTAACCCAAACCTAAGGGGAAAGAGAGCTTACCAAACAAATGGGTGGATGGAGTGGTGGCTTGCAAATTGGAGATGATTGAGAAAATGAATGGGAATAAAATGGGTGTGGCTAAAATCGTTGGCAGCAAGAGGAATGAGAGAGAAAGAAAGGAAGAGAGAGAGAGAGTGGAAAAAAAGGAAATGGGGAGGGGTGATTCACGCCGGCAGTAAGGAGGGGGAAAAACAGAGAAAGAAAGAGAAATGGAAAAGGGAAAGATAGGGGAAGAAATAGAGAGAGAAAGAAATGGGGAAATAGAGAAAGAAAGAAAGAGATGGGGTGGCAGTCTGCTTGGAAGAGGGAGGGAGATGGAGAAGAGAGATGGAGTGGGCTGGGTTCGCCGGAGATGACTGGCGGCGACGGTGCAGGTGGGTCCGGCGGCGACGGTGATGGCGCCGGGACAGTGGGCGCATGGCTGGGTGAGGGAGAGATGAGTGAGAGATGAAATGAAGTGAGATGAGAGAGTGGAGAAGAGAATGGAGAGAGCTTGGTGATCGTGGTGCTAATGGCGTGCTCGAAGTCCGGCGGCGACGACATCCGGCGACGATGGCAGCAAGCCGTGAGGGAGGGAGAACGAGAGAAATGAGAGGGGCTGCTGCTATGTGGAGTGAATGAGAGAGGGGGGGTGGGTTCTGTGACCTAAAAGGGATTGGGGAAAGGGGAAAGGGGGATGGGGAAATGGGGATGGGGCTGCACGTGGGTTAAGGGGGGTGGGGTTCACATGGGATGAGATGGGAATTAATAAAAATGGGTTTGGATGGGTACGGGTTAAGTCGAGTTTTGGGTCGGGTTCGAGGGTCCGGATCGAGGTGCAACAGAAGGATAAAGTCCGGGAAATTAGGTAATCTACCCGATGGTGCCAAAATCTCGAAAAGCGGAAAATACTAAAAAGCCCTCGGAACTTTCCGGAAATAGCGACACACACCCCTACTGTACCCAAACGGGCTCGGATCTCAACCCAATTTCGCACGCGCAACCCTAAAGCTTAATCGGACCTGTTTGGCTTATAACGAGCTTAATTAGCTAAAAGCACAATTAACTAGGCTAATTACAACCTTGGAATTTCGGGATGTTACATCCTTCCCTCCTTAGAACATTTGGTCCTCCAAATGACTAAATCTATCACAGGTAAAAGATTTGGTTATTCTAACTAAACTCTATCTCTAAAGTCTGAAGGTGGCAAGCTGCGGTGAAATTCTGAATAGCGCTCAAGCTGCTTGCAATCTGACTCACAATCTGCTCACAACTTCGAAACTCTGTCTGACATAACAACCCTACAACTTCAAAACTCTGTCTGACATAACAACCATCTGACACAAACCCTGCTATCTCTGCCTTCATACTATCTCATCAGTAGTGATTCCTCGTGTACATCTGACACACAAAATACCTTGACAAAATAACACACCTTCCACGAGTCTGAACTCTGGCCTGTTTGCTTCGGACCTGATTGCGATCTTCTCTATCATTGGACCAACTCCAGGTCATTTCTCTGACTATCCTTGATTCTGCCCAAAATATTTACTCTCATCGTGACATAGTATCAATCACCCACTAGATGATATCTCTGCTCAATACATCTGCCTCTGTTGTCTCAAGTTTAAATCCTTCTGCAAAACAAGTACTGTAGATTTCTATGCTCTGAGTTCAAATTTCTCCCAATACAATGAGTGCATCCACATCGCTAAAGCTAAGACAGCCGCTGCAATCTTTACGTCATGGTCAATATATCTCTTTTCGTGCTCTTTCAGCTATTTGGACCCATAGGTCGTTATCTTTTTCCCATTCTACATCAGCACCAATCTCAATAAAATTCCTAAAACACAAGTAAAATTCACAAAACTGTCTTTCTGATCAACAAAGTCTGTAGTCAACCTCTACTTCAATTGCCCAAAGCTGATCTCACACTGCTCTCTGACCATATCATCAAAACACATTTCCATGTCAACCTATTCAACTGGCTACAATGTAGAAAATTCCTTCACAAACTATCTGTAATATCATGTCCATTTAAGAAACTTCTGATTTCTAACACTGTCTTCGGTTTTCCCCAACTGACCACTGCTTCCACTGATGCTGGATCTACTGTCAATCCCTCTTTAGAGATGATATGTCCAAGAAAAGACACTTGCTCTAGCCAAAACTCACATTTACTAAGTTTAGCATAGAGCTGATTCTTTCTCAAAATCTGCAATTAACTCCTCAAATGCTCTGCATGTTCATCTCTGGACTTCGAATAGACTATGACATCGTCTATGAATACAACCGTGAACTTATCTAAGCATAGTGCAAAGATTCTGTTCATCAAGGCCATAAATACTCCTGGCGCGTTGGTCGGTCCAAATGGCATAACCAAGAACTCATAATGTCCATATCTGATCCTGAAGGCTGTTTTCTGCACATCTTGATCCCTAACTCTTATCTGGTGATACCCTGATCTCAAATCTATCTTGGAGAAATACTGTGCTCCCTGCAACTGATCAAACAACTCCTCTATCCTGGGCAATGGATACTTGTTCTTGATCGTAACCTGATTCAGCTACCTGTAGTCTATGCACATACGCATTGATCCATCCTTCTTCTTCACGAAGAGAACCGGTGCACCCCAAGGTGATACACTGGGTCTCACAAATTCTTTATCCAAAAGGTCTTGCAATTGAGCTTTCAACTCTCTTAGCTCTGCTGGAGCCATACTATAAGGAGCCTTCGAAATCGGTGTTGTCCCTGGCTTGAGCTCAATCGTGAAGTCAATCTCCCTAACTGGTGGTAATCCAGGTATCTCATCCGGAAAGACATCCGGGAATTCACATATCATAGGTACATCATAACCTTCACACCTACTTCGAATCAACATGTATGATCAGCTAAAAGAAAGCTGAAACAACTCTGGTACATAGGTTTCTTTTGTCTTACAAACTCAACATTTGCCACTTGCAACTATACAATCTCAATCTAACTCCCGAAACATCACAAAACTGTCGGTAATTTCTGAAGTCAAGTTTCTTCCTCAAGACTTATCTCACACTTGTCTAACCACACAAAAGCACAACTTACCTGATCAACTCTGCCAACGAATTTGCACCCGAAGGAAAACCCTGAACAAATCTTCCACTGAAGTCTACAACTTGAGAAAACTCTGAATCTCTGACACTAATGTAGAACTGAATAGCGAGAACTCTGAATCTCTGACACTAACGTAGAACTGAATAGCGAAAACAACTCTCACTTCAACAAGATCTGCTACAAAGTCCACTTCAGCGAACTGGAAAAGTCTCAAGACGGTTGCAACTCCTCGAACAAAACTAAGAAAGAAACTAACTAAATCTAAGAAACTCTTATTCTAGCACAATTGCGGTACTGAAACCACAAACAGTGGGTAATGAGACATTACATTCTCTCCCCACTTACAAAGAATTTGGTCCCCAAATTCATTTCTATAGGAGAAATTACTAAACACCTAATGTACTAACAAACAATACTATAGGATCCATACATATAAAGTATAGATGCCAACGACCGAATCGAATTCCTCACACGCGTCCTCTTGTTTCTAGTAGATTTTATTTCTAAAAACGTGCCCGCTCTGATACCAACTTGTCACGCCCCCAAAAGTGCAACCGGGGTTATGCGTGAGATTAGGGCCCATTTAAAACTTTTTCCAACATTAGTCAAATGTAACTTGCCCTAATCATGTCCCATAGGATCGTAAGTCCGCGGTGAGGTATAAATATTTCCTCAGTAACCATAAAACACAGCGGAACATCATAATTAAACAGATGGTACAATATAACATTTCAGAGTATGCACATATTTCTTTTCTATAGTTTTAGTTTAGCAAAAGATAACAAAAGTATATTAATTAATGGCCTCTAACAAAACCTAAGCCAAAAGCGAATAAATACGAACTAACCAAAGTATAAAGGCACTCATGTGCTGGTCACGACGACAATACCGTCGACACACAACTCGTACTCACCATCAGGCTAAACTGCCTGAAGCGACGCCTCCACTTTCCCAAAAGGAGATGTACCCGGTACCTATGCACCAAGAGTAGCATCATCAACACAACGGATGGCAAGACAATAGATATATAAATCACCATAGATATGCAGACTAAAGAGTATACGAATAGAAAGTATCATAAGAAATGCATAGCGTCCTGAATGTAATAAACGCATAGCATATGAATCATAAAACCAACTAACACACTTCTAACAAATAGGCAAATCACATAAGCTAATCACCACGGGATAGTTTCACTTGACCCTCCTGGCTCAACCTGAGAGCTGTGGTAGAGTAAAGCAATAGGCTCGGGATGAAAACCCGGCAAACACACATATGATACCCTTAAAACAAAATAAACAAAACGAACATTCATACTTCTTACAGAACGGGCATTTGATGGTGTACATCCATCTAAAATATAAAAAGTCGTACTGCGCAGACGTTCATTCCAAAGTCCTCACACAATTGGTGCCCCAAAAGTGCTGGGCGTTAACAGCTGAGTGATGCCTGACACAAGAGTCCTAAACATACCATAGTGAAGGGCTAGACTTTCCTGCGCGAACAGGATTCATTAACCAAAGAGAAACTACCTTTACTCTTATCAAATCATATTAACAGAAACGAACTTCTTTATACTTCACACTTATCTTCATAGGTAGTCCTCAACATGCTTTCTTAATCTAAGCTGTCTAGCCACAACACTCCCATCATATTATGAAACAAACGAAACATCAAAGGGGATCCTAAGTTCATCTTCTAAGTTCATAATGTGATCCCAACCAAGACACAATAACCGAAGCTAAGGAACATGGACATTTCATGTGGAGAGTACCAAACGGTACAATTCGGAATCATAAACGATAAACAATCCATTCCTAAGTCATTGTTATTTCCGGTGTCTCGCACAATCCTAATCAGTCAATGAAAGGAGCTAGGGTTCAAGATACCCAAAACGAAACCTCTTCGTGCATAGATATAAGATGGTATCCCTTTGCCCTATTCCGTTCATGATTGAAATGAATTGAAACCCAAGAAACAGAAATAACTACGAGAAATCGTCTGCTCAAAACGTTCCTCGTACATAGTCAAGTGAGTCCAAAAAGGGGTGACCAAGGGTCCATCAAAGTCCATCTAAAAAGGGTGAAAATTCCTTCAAAGAAGAAATTCTGCAGAAAAGGTGCAGAGGGACCGGTTGACCTGCCCCTTTGGGCCGGTTAACCTGCCCTCTTGGCCGGTTGACCGGTTGAACTACAGCCGGTTGACCGGCCTGTTACAGGTTTAAATGGCCCTCCCAGTTAAGGTTGGCCGGTTAACCGGCCTCTGTTACCCGGTTAACCGGCCAGCCTGCAGAAACAGGGCACAGCCACTGTTTCTGGGCTGGAATGGGACTTTTCCCATTTCTCTCTTATGGGACCTGATTAGCAACATGTGTAGTGATAAAAACACACTACTTTTAAAGCATAAAACTAACTAATCAAACCATTAATCTCTACATCCATTTCATTAAATCTCTAAGCCATTTTATCATGTTTTCAACTTCTAAAGTATCAATTGAGCCATAAACATCTAAAGCATGATTTCATCAAACAAATCAAGGTAAACAAACATATCAAGCAATAATATATCTATTTACTTGCCTTGGGTTGAAATTGCACAAATCCACAAATCCTAGCTCCATAGTCCAACAAACCAAGCCTAAGGGATAAACAACAAAATGAAACTAAATTAAATATAAAATTACTAAAGGGGAAGCTCTAAGCTACCAAACACATTTCTACACCCAAAGTGTATTAACCCAAACCTAAGGGGAAAGAGAGCTTACCAAACAAATGGGTGGATGGAGTGGTGGCTTGCAAATTGGAGATGATTGAGAAAATGAATGGGAATAAAATGGGTGTGGCTAAAATCGTTGGCAGCAAGAGGAATGAGAGAGAAAGAAAGGAAGAGAGAGAGAGAGTGGAAAAAAAGGAAATGGGGAGGGGTGATTCACGCCGGCAGTAAGGAGGGGGAAAAACAGAGAAAGAAAGAGAAATGGAAAAGGGAAAGATAGGGGAAGAAATAGAGAGAGAAAGAAATGGGGAAATAGAGAAAGAAAGAAAGAGATGGGGTGGCAGTCTGCTTGGAAGAGGGAGGGAGATGGAGAAGAGAGATGGAGTGGGCTGGGTTCGCCGGAGATGACTGGCGGCGACGGTGCAGGTGGGTCCGGCGGCGACGGTGATGGCGCCGGGACAGTGGGCGCATGGCTGGGTGAGGGAGAGATGAGTGAGAGATGAAATGAAGTGAGATGAGAGAGTGGAGAAGAGAATGGAGAGAGCTTGGTGATCGTGGTGCTAATGGCGTGCTCGAAGTCCGGCGGCGACGACATCCGGCGACGATGGCAGCAAGCCGTGAGGGAGGGAGAACGAGAGAAATGAGAGGGGCTGCTGCTATGTGGAGTTAATGAGAGAGGGGGGGTGGGTTCTGTGACCTAAAAGGGATTGGGGAAAGGGGAAAGGGGGATGGGGAAATGGGGATGGGGCTGCACGTGGGTTAAGGGGGGTGGGGTTCACATGGGATGAGATGGGAATTAATAAAAATGGGTTTGGATGGGTACGGGTTAAGTCGAGTTTTGGGTCGGGTTCGAGGGTCCGGATCGAGGTGCAACAGAAGGATAAAGTCCGGGAAATTAGGTAATCTACCCGATGGTGCCAAAATCTCGAAAAGCGGAAAATACTAAAAAGCCCTCGGAACTTTCCGGAAATAGCGACACACACCCCTACTGTACCCAAACGGGCTCGGATCTCAACCCAATTTCGCACGCGCAACCCTAAAGCTTAATCGGACCTGTTTGGCTTATAACGAGCTTAATTAGCTAAAAGCACAATTAACTAGGCTAATTACAACCTTGGAATTTCGGGATGTTACATCCTTCCCTCCTTAGAACATTTGGTCCTCCAAATGACTAAATCTATCACAGGTAAAAGATTTGGTTATTCTAACTAAACTCTATCTCTAAAGTCTGAAGGTGGCAAGCTGCGGTGAAATTCTGAATAGCGCTCAAGCTGCTTGCAATCTGACTCACAATCTGCTCACAACTTCGAAACTCTGTCTGACATAACAACCCTACAACTTCAAAACTCTGTCTGACATAACAACCATCTGACACAAACCCTGCTATCTCTGCCTTCATACTATCTCATCAGTAGTGATTCCTCGTGTACATCTGACACACAAAATACCTTGACAAAATAACACACCTTCCACGAGTCTGAACTCTGGCCTGTTTGCTTCGGACCTGATTGCGATCTTCTCTATCATTGGACCAACTCCAGGTCATTTCTCTGACTATCCTTGATTCTGCCCAAAATATTTACTCTCATCGTGACATAGTATCAATCACCCACTAGATGATATCTCTGCTCAATACATCTGCCTCTGTTGTCTCAAGTTTAAATCCTTCTGCAAAACAAGTACTGTAGATTTCTATGCTCTGAGTTCAAATTTCTCCCAATACAATGAGTGCATCCACATCGCTAAAGCTAAGACAGCCGCTGCAATCTTTACGTCATGGTCAATATATCTCTTTTCGTGCTCTTTCAGCTATTTGGACCCATAGGTCGTTATCTTTTTCCCATTCTACATCAGCACCAATCTCAATAAAATTCCTAAAACACAAGTAAAATTCACAAAACTGTCTTTCTGATCAACAAAGTCTGTAGTCAACCTCTACTTCAATTGCCCAAAGCTGATCTCACACTGCTCTCTGACCATATCATCAAAACACATTTCCGTGTCAACCTATTCAACTGGCTACAATGTAGAAAATTCCTTCACAAACTATCTGTAATATCATGTCCATTTAAGAAACTTCTGATTTCTAACACTGTCTTCGGTTTTCCCCAACTGACCACTGCTTCCACTGATGCTGGATCTACTGTCAATCCCTCTTTAGAGATGATATGTCCAAGAAAAGACACTTGCTCTAGCCAAAACTCACATTTACTAAGTTTAGCATAGAGCTGATTCTTTCTCAAAATCTGCAATTAACTCCTCAAATGCTCTGCATGTTCATCTCTGGACTTCGAATAGACTATGACATCGTCTATGAATACAACCGTGAACTTATCTAAGCATAGTGCAAAGATTCTGTTCATCAAGGCCATAAATACTCCTGGCGCGTTGGTCGGTCCAAATGGCATAACCAAGAACTCATAATGTCCATATCTGATCCTGAAGGCTGTTTTCTGCACATCTTGATCCCTAACTCTTATCTGGTGATACCCTGATCTCAAATCTATCTTGGAGAAATACTGTGCTCCCTGCAACTGATCAAACAACTCCTCTATCCTGGGCAATGGATACTTGTTCTTGATCGTAACCTGATTCAGCTACCTGTAGTCTATGCACATACGCATTGATCCATCCTTCTTCTTCACGAAGAGAACCGGTGCACCCCAAGGTGATACACTGGGTCTCACAAATTCTTTATCCAAAAGGTCTTGCAATTGAGCTTTCAACTCTCTTAGCTCTGCTGGAGCCATACTATAAGGAGCCTTCGAAATCGGTGTTGTCCCTGGCTTGAGCTCAATCGTGAAGTCAATCTCCCTAACTGGTGGTAATCCAGGTATCTCATCCGGAAAGACATCCGGGAATTCACATATCATAGGTACATCATAACCTTCACACCTACTTCGAATCAACATGTATGATCAGCTAAAAGAAAGCTGAAACAACTCTGGTACATAGGTTTCTTTTGTCTTACAAACTCAACATTTGCCACTTGCAACTATACAATCTCAATCTAACTCCCGAAACATCACAAAACTGTCGGTAATTTCTGAAGTCAAGTTTCTTCCTCAAGACTTATCTCACACTTGTCTAACCACACAAAAGCACAACTTACCTGATCAACTCTGCCAACGAATTTGCACCCGAAGGAAAACCCTGAACAAATCTTCCACTGAAGTCTACAACTTGAGAAAACTCTGAATCTCTGACACTAATGTAGAACTGAATAGCGAGAACTCTGAATCTCTGACACTAACGTAGAACTGAATAGCGAAAACAACTCTCACTTCAACAAGATCTGCTACAAAGTCCACTTCAGCGAACTGGAAAAGTCTCAAGACGGTTGCAACTCCTCGAACAAAACTAAGAAAGAAACTAACTAAATCTAAGAAACTCTTATTCTAGCACAATTGCGGTACTGAAACCACAAACAGTGGGTAATGAGACATTACATTCTCTCCCCACTTACAAAGAATTTGGTCCCCAAATTCATTTCTATAGGAGAAATTACTAAACACCTAATGTACTAACAAACAATACTATAGGATCCATACATATAAAGTATAGATGCCAACGACCGAATCGAATTCCTCACACGCGTCCTCTTGTTTCTAGTAGATTTTATTTCTAAAAACGTGCCCGCTCTGATACCAACTTGTCACGCCCCCAAAAGTGCAACCGGGGTTATGCGTGAGATTAGGGCCCATTTAAAACTTTTTCCAACATTAGTCAAATGTAACTTGCCCTAATCATGTCCCATAGGATCGTAAGTCCGCGGTGAGGTATAAATATTTCCTCAGTAACCATAAAACACAGCGGAACATCATAATTAAACAGATGGTACAATATAACATTTCAGAGTATGCACATATTTCTTTTCTATAGTTTTAGTTTAGCAAAAGATAACAAAAGTATATTAATTAATGGCCTCTAACAAAACCTAAGCCAAAAGCGAATAAATACGAACTAACCAAAGTATAAAGGCACTCATGTGCTGGTCACGACGACAATACCGTCGACACACAACTCGTACTCACCATCAGGCTAAACTGCCTGAAGCGACGCCTCCACTTTCCCAAAAGGAGATGTACCCGGTACCTATGCACCAAGAGTAGCATCATCAACACAACGGATGGCAAGACAATAGATATATAAATCACCATAGATATGCAGACTAAAGAGTATACGAATAGAAAGTATCATAAGAAATGCATAGCGTCCTGAATGTAATAAACGCATAGCATATGAATCATAAAACCAACTAACACACTTCTAACAAATAGGCAAATCACATAAGCTAATCACCACGGGATAGTTTCACTTGACCCTCCTGGCTCAACCTGAGAGCTGTGGTAGAGTAAAGCAATAGGCTCGGGATGAAAACCCGGCAAACACACATATGATACCCTTAAAACAAAATAAACAAAACGAACATTCATACTTCTTACAGAACGGGCATTTGATGGTGTACATCCATCTAAAATATAAAAAGTCGTACTGCGCAGACGTTCATTCCAAAGTCCTCACACAATTGGTGCCCCAAAAGTGCTGGGCGTTAACAGCTGAGTGATGCCTGACACAAGAGTCCTAAACATACCATAGTGAAGGGCTAGACTTTCCTGCGCGAACAGGATTCATTAACCAAAGAGAAACTACCTTTACTCTTATCAAATCATATTAACAGAAACGAACTTCTTTATACTTCACACTTATCTTCATAGGTAGTCCTCAACATGCTTTCTTAATCTAAGCTGTCTAGCCACAACACTCCCATCATATTATGAAACAAACGAAACATCAAAGGGGATCCTAAGTTCATCTTCTAAGTTCATAATGTGATCCCAACCAAGACACAATAACCGAAGCTAAGGAACATGGACATTTCATGTGGAGAGTACCAAACGGTACAATTCGGAATCATAAACGATAAACAATCCATTCCTAAGTCATTGTTATTTCCGGTGTCTCGCACAATCCTAATCAGTCAATGAAAGGAGCTAGGGTTCAAGATACCCAAAACGAAACCTCTTCGTGCATAGATATAAGATGGTATCCCTTTGCCCTATTCCGTTCATGATTGAAATGAATTGAAACCCAAGAAACAGAAATAACTACGAGAAATCGTCTGCTCAAAACGTTCCTCGTACATAGTCAAGTGAGTCCAAAAAGGGGTGACCAAGGGTCCATCAAAGTCCATCTAAAAAGGGTGAAAATTCCTTCAAAGAAGAAATTCTGCAGAAAAGGTGCAGAGGGACCGGTTGACCTGCCCCTTTGGGCCGGTTAACCTGCCCTCTTGGCCGGTTGACCGGTTGAACTACAGCCGGTTGACCGGCCTGTTACAGGTTTAAATGGCCCTCCCAGTTAAGGTTGGCCGGTTAACCGGCCTCTGTTACCCGGTTAACCGGCCAGCCTGCAGAAACAGGGCACAGCCACTGTTTCTGGGCTGGAATGGGACTTTTCCCATTTCTCTCTTATGGGACCTGATTAGCAACATGTGTAGTGATAAAAACACACTACTTTTAAAGCATAAAACTAACTAATCAAACCATTAATCTCTACATCCATTTCATTAAATCTCTAAGCCATTTTATCATGTTTTCAACTTCTAAAGTATCAATTGAGCCATAAACATCTAAAGCATGATTTCATCAAACAAATCAAGGTAAACAAACATATCAAGCAATAATATATCTATTTACTTGCCTTGGGTTGAAATTGCACAAATCCACAAATCCTAGCTCCATAGTCCAACAAACCAAGCCTAAGGGATAAACAACAAAATGAAACTAAATTAAATATAAAATTACTAAAGGGGAAGCTCTAAGCTACCAAACACATTTCTACACCCAAAGTGTATTAACCCAAACCTAAGGGGAAAGAGAGCTTACCAAACAAATGGGTGGATGGAGTGGTGGCTTGCAAATTGGAGATGATTGAGAAAATGAATGGGAATAAAATGGGTGTGGCTAAAATCGTTGGCAGCAAGAGGAATGAGAGAGAAAGAAAGGAAGAGAGAGAGAGAGTGGAAAAAAAGGAAATGGGGAGGGGTGATTCACGCCGGCAGTAAGGAGGGGGAAAAACAGAGAAAGAAAGAGAAATGGAAAAGGGAAAGATAGGGGAAGAAATAGAGAGAGAAAGAAATGGGGAAATAGAGAAAGAAAGAAAGAGATGGGGTGGCAGTCTGCTTGGAAGAGGGAGGGAGATGGAGAAGAGAGATGGAGTGGGCTGGGTTCGCCGGAGATGACTGGCGGCGACGGTGCAGGTGGGTCCGGCGGCGACGGTGATGGCGCCGGGACAGTGGGCGCATGGCTGGGTGAGGGAGAGATGAGTGAGAGATGAAATGAAGTGAGATGAGAGAGTGGAGAAGAGAATGGAGAGAGCTTGGTGATCGTGGTGCTAATGGCGTGCTCGAAGTCCGGCGGCGACGACATCCGGCGACGATGGCAGCAAGCCGTGAGGGAGGGAGAACGAGAGAAATGAGATGAGAGAAATGAGAGGGGCTGCTGCTATGTGGAGTGAATGAGAGAGGGGGGGTGGGTTCTGTGACCTAAAAGGGATTGGGGAAAGGGGAAAGGGGGATGGGGAAATGGGGATGGGGCTGCACGTGGGTTAAGGGGGGTGGGGTTCACATGGGATGAGATGGGAATTAATAAAAATGGGTCTGGATGGGTACGGGTTAAGTCGGGTTTTGGGTCGGGTTCGAGGGTCCGGATCGAGGTGCAACAGAAGGATAAAGTCCGGGAAATTAGGTAATCTACCCGATGGTGCCAAAATCTCGAAAAGCGGAAAATACTAAAAAGCCCTCGGAACTTTCCGGAAATAGCGACACACACCCCTACTGTACCCAAACGGGCTCGGATCTCAACCCAATTTCGCACGCGCAACCCTAAAGCTTAATCGGACCTGTTTGGCTTATAACGAGCTTAATTAGCTAAAAGCACAATTAACTAGGCTAATTACAACCTTGGAATTTCGGGATGTTACACCACCCAACAAACATGGCTCCTGAGAAATCATTCTCTCTTCTTGTTAGGATTATAATTCTATGATAATTAGTGTTGGCAAATTCATTAGGTATTAAACAAAACCTGAGTTTTATTTACAATGGCAATTTTAGTAGGACTGCTCAAGGAAGATGGTTACATGATTTGTATGGAGCTTTCTAATTGTGAACTCATGCGGACTAGTATAAGAAAGTTAGTAATGTGGACTACCATAAGCAAAGCTTCTTGCCATCACGTAAATAAAGTTTTCTTAGGACGTATGATGACGTCATGTTGCCATCACAAGTTGCCCCATGCCACACGTGGAAGTACCTCATCTCTTTATGACTTTTGACATAATTACATGATGGTTACTTTTTGAAGTGAAAAGAGTTACATAAGTCAAAGACTATAGAATGGATGATGGGCCTATGGTTTCGTGCAACAGAAGCATGACAGGGTCTTAGATTTCTTGCAACACAGAATGCATGTCGCTCGACCCATGGATTGGTCGCTCTAGCGAACGACAGACAGAATGCATGTCGCTCGAGCCATCTCTTGGTTCGCTCGAGCGGACGAAGACAGTAAGTCCTTTGCTCGAGCGCACGTTTAATTCGCTCGAGCGGTCAGTGCGCAGAAAGTCCGGTTTGAACAGGATACTGCCTTCTAATTTGGTTCAAATTACTTTTTTTAGTCCTACTTGCCCTACAAGTATGGAGGCATGAATTAGAGCCTATATATGGCCTTCCTCTCTCAACTCTAGAAAACAACTCTCCCATCCAAAAACCTAGAGATCTATTGAGAGATTATTTTCTTCTCCAAAGCGTTAAGTTGTTGCGCTGAAGTTCAAGTCTTTGGAGGTTTTTCTGCTACTTTTCTGAAGTAGATTCATCTTGAAGAGGCATTCAAGATGGTTGGTTCAAGTGCGGTGAAGGTGCAAGGCGAGCAGTCGGCAAGATCAAAACAGTCCTTAGGTTGAGTTGCAACTGAGAAAGGGTTGTGAGTTTTCTTGTAACTTTCAATTCATAGTGCTTGGTTGTCTGTTGGCCTAGACGATAAGGCCCGTGGTTTTTTCCCGAGTTGGGTTTTCCTCGTATAAATCCTGTGTCATTCTCTTTGTGTGGATTGCTTACTTTTAATTGGATCTAGGATTAATCACTAGTTTAATCACTGTGATAGAAATTCAATAGAGATCGTATTATTGAGACCTCTACCTGTGTTAAGGCAAGTTTTTAGGTATTTTCAATTGGTATCAAAGCAAGTTACACTAATTATTGTGTGATCAATTTACTGATCTCTCATGGATATCAATAGAGAAGGAACTTCTAACAACAAGCCCCCCTTCTAGATGGATCAAATTATTCATATTGGAAAGCAAGAATGATAGCTTTCTTAAAGGTCATCGATGACCGAGTCTGGGATATTGTGGGTTGATGGATATACAGAACCCACGGTGGTCGTTGATGGACAAACAAGACCAAAACCCAAAGCACAATGGTCCGCTGATGAAAGGGCCAAATCAAACTGCAATAATAAGGTCATTCATGCTATTTACAATGGAGTTACTCCCACTGAATTTCATAGGGTTTCTGCTTGTTCCACTGCAAAGGCTGCATGGGATTTGCTTCAAACTGTCCATGAAGGAACATAAATTGTTAAGCAAACAAAATTCCATAATCTGACAACAACTTTTGAAACGATTCGCATGAAAGAATCTGAAACTTTTGATGATTTTAACACAAAATTGTCCAAAATTGTCAATTTATGCCTTACTTTGGGAGAGTCGGTTCCTCAATCAAAGGTTTTTAAAAAGATTTTGAGGTATATCCCCGAAAGGTTTCTTCCAAAAGTCGTTGTCATTGAGGAGCATCAGGATCTGAACTCAATATCTGTTGAAGAACTAGTTGGAAATTTACAAACTTTTGAGGCAAATCATTGCCCGCAGAAAAAGGACAAGGACATTGTACTAATGTCCTCAAATTCAATCGAGGATCTTGAAGTTAGTGATCCTGGCAGTGATACAGACGATGAAAAGTTTGAAGCATATCTTAGAAGAAAACTCAAGAAGATCTGGAAGAATAGGAATGCCCAAGAAAGATACATCAAATCCCAATGGATCTTTTATAGGAAAATTTGTACCCAAAACTGAACAGAATCGATCAAATGGTACAAATAAGCAAATCAAATGCTTTGAAAGTCAAGGTTATGGACACATAGCTTCAAAGTGTGTCAATCGAAGGGAAAAGAACAAAGGCAAGACATTAAATGTTGCCTGGGATGATGATTCGGATGAGGATGTATCTGAACCTGATTCACCTTCGAGTGAGTCAGGAAAGTGTGTTGCTTTCATGGCTTTGTCTACAGTCTCTTCTATGCAGGGTTCATCTAACAGGGTGTCCAAGTCCGATGACAATTCAGATTCTGATAATCTTTCTGATGATGACAATGACCGAGAAACTGCATACAAGAAATTGCTGCAAGATTCCATACGTATGTCAAAGATCAATAAGAAAAGAGCGTTAATGCTGAAAGAAATGGAATCTCAAAATTCTTCTCTTATTGCACAACTAGAAGAATCACAAGCTAAGGTAAGCCAGTTAGAAGATCAGCATATAATCTTGTCTAATAATCTGATTGTTGCAGGTAAGGAGAGTGAATTATTGAAGCAACAAGAGCTGAAAGCAAAATCTGAGATGAACAATTTAAAAAAAGAGTTGAGTGACTGTAATGCTGAAAAGGAAGATTTAAGAGGAAAGTTGAAGATGGCTCTCATCGAACTGGATTCTGCTACAGCATCAATCAGGAGGATGAATACTGGGTCTAAGAAACTTGATGAAATCCTTAGAAGCCAAAAGACTGACAAGTCTAAATGTGGAATTGGCTACACTCATGGAGCTTCGTCATCAAACGATAAAGGTATATCTGTATTTGTTCAGGGGCCTACTGTGTATTCCATGACACCTTTAATTCATAAGGCTCCACCCTTGAAATTTGTGAATGCTAAGAATGTGCATAAGCCTAAATTCACCCCCACATGTCATTTTTGTAGAATTAAAGGGCACATTAGTCCACACTACAATAAAAGAAGAAATCATATCAGAAATCAGACGAGGATGAAACCTTCTTCTCCTCAACAGGTCAAGACTAAGGCTGTTTGGATTCATAAGACTGACCTGAGCATTAATGTGGTCCACCCTGCACTGTCTAAATCAATTGAGAATGCTGAGGTTGATCCCCCTCTGCAAAAGCCCCTAGGCATTTGCCTACGAACCTAATCCTCCAACTGTAATTTGGATTGCACATGCATACTTTTTTGAGCTAATGTTGAGATTATCTGGCATGTGATATAGTTTGATTTGTTGGATTTTCGAACTATTTTTTTTTTTTTTACGATTTAAGGATTTTGATCATGTCCACAAGTACACGATGACTCACTTGGACACTCACTTAGGGTCAATGAGACACTAGGATTGACATGATTCACGGTCTTAGTGGTTTTGTACCAATTCGGAGCATCGATTTTGATTTTCCCACTTCCCTATGCTCTCTTCTTAATGTCTATATCGTCTATGTGACCCAAAGTGCGTAGAGATTTTTGAAGAACGACGCGATGGAACTGTATCCTATAGGGTTCAGAAATTTCTGCAAAAAAATGAGCACTCGAACTTGTGCATTATGCCGAGAAGTTCATAAGAAAATCTTGAGTTGAGTTAAAAAAAAAGTTTGTCACATTAAGAGGGAGCTTCTAACCTCATTATTGATCGGATTGATTGTTTTTGAAAGGTGTGAAATTCCCTATGTATCTGATGAATGTTGATTTGTGGTCGATCTGGGATTTCTTTGTGTTTCTCATTTGAGTTTATCTTACACTCAATTACCACACATGACAAATTCCCTACAATTGTGTTGCCTCATGACTTGCAAATTATAGTGTTTGATCATCGAAGGTTTTCGATTGTTGGCCTGTTTGAGTTTTGCATTTGTGCATTTTTTTATTGAGGATATATATTATCTGATTTAGGGGGAGAATAAGCTTTGTCAATTATAAACAAAAAGGGGGAGAAGCTGAGATAGCTCATGTGATTTCACGTGCTGATTAGTGTTTTGATTAGTTTTTTGTTAAGTTTATTTTATTGTCAGAATTAATTTTAATTTTCAAGATTTCACGTTTGATCTTTTGTCAAACTTTCGTGAATAGGAATTGCAGGGCTGAACTGAGGAAAAGTTTCGTGATATTTATATTACTTTTTCTCTGGGTAGAATTTTTCTTGTATTTAGGTGTTTTGTCCATGAATTGCCAAAGGGGGAGACTGTTAGGATTATAATTCTATTATAATTAGTGTTGGCAAATTCATTGGGTATTGGACAAAACCTGGGTTTTATTTACAATTGCAATTTTAGTAGGACTGCTCAAGGAAGATGGTTACAGGATTTGTATGGAGCTTTCTAATTGTGAACTCATGCGGACTAGCATAAAAAAGTTAGTAATGTGGACTACCATAAGCAAAGCTTCTTGCCATCACGTGGATAAAGTTTTCTTAGGACGTATGATGACGTCATGTTGCCATCACAAGTTGCCCCATACCACACGTGGAAGTACCTCATCTCTTTATGACTTTTGACATAATTACATGATGGTTACTTTTTGAAGTGAAAAGAGTTACATAAGTCAAAGACTATAGAATGGATGATGGGACTTTTTGATCCACCCACACTTTGATGCCTCTCAAAGTGATGCAAACTCAAACCCACCTTGATGCCTCTCAAGGTGCCTTAGAGAAGAAAAAAGAAATCTCCGTCTTCAGCGTAGCCCACAAAATCTCTATAGCTGAATATTTGATGCTAGTGATCAGTAGAGAGCTCAAGTTACATCTTAGGGGCAAGGAGTCTATAAATAGTCCAAGGCTTGTGCATGGGAGTCTTTGAATTGGATTGGAAAAGAACTCTAAGATTGAGTTTGAAACGAAACAAAACAAAGAGTCCGGACTGGGCATGGAGACCCAGATCGCTATAGCGAGCAGGCTCTCTGTCCTTTTGCCCGATACAGGCTCGCTAGCCTCAAGTTCGTTGCTTGCTGGAAAATGGCTTAAGGCGCGAATTTGTTCGAGGCAGGACTCTTCAAACTTTTTCTAATGCGTCAAAGAGTCTTCAAACTTCATCTAATGTGTCCAAGAGGCATTATCCTCTGTCTTGCGGTTTCATCATAGTCCACTTTAAAAAAGAATAGGAATTAAAGCTCAATTAGGGCTTGAGTTTTGTTCAACTAGCCAACTAGAATTCTAACAGGTTCTTTCATGCCTCAGTTTTGATGAATGAGTTGGCTAATGCCAAGTCAGTGGCTTGTCAAAGTGAGAACCATGAATATGCAGTGAGCGACTGAACGATGCCAAATGGGCCCTTTATCTTTTGATCCATAAAGTTTGATCATTTTCACCAGTAAACCTTCATTGACAACTTGAGTTGAGAAAGGTTAGTCTCTGTCCTAGAGATCTTTTGGGATGCAAGGCCCTTTTGTATTGCGTACAGAGATAGGGGAATGTTCTCCTATAAGGACATTCAGCTCGCGGGGCCCACTTACACTTATCAGTGGGGGCAGGGACATGAAAAGGTCTCCCTATGGATAATGGTAAAAATAAAATAAAAAAAGGCCAGTTAGATCCTCACTGTCCTTGATTTAATAGCTAGCTACAAGAGATTTGACTTTTTGTCCTTTTCAGATAAAAGCTCGCAAAAATATTTGAGTTTCATTTGGATTGGAGGGCTAGCTACTCTCTTTGATAGATCCATTTGTGATCTTTCACAAAAAAATCTGTTTCTTCACTTTTGGATTCAGATTTAAGAAAATTTTCTTTCTTTCCTTTTCGAATAAAATCTCGTAAAAATGTTTGAGTTTCCATTCGGGTTGGGGGGGCATTTCCTCTCTTTGATGGATCTTTTTATGATCTTTCAAAAAAAAAAAAAAGAACTGATCCCTTCTTGTGTCAATTCCGTGAATGCAGTTTTTTTTAGAGTAACCATCCTCAACAATATCCCAGACATCATCATCAATGAACTTAGGAAAAATCAATCATTCTTTGCTTAATAAGCACTACAACAATATGCACTTTTGCCGGCGCTAAATAAGCGCCGGGAAAGGTCCATAAAACGCCGGGAAAAACCATTCCCGGCGATTTCTCTTGCGCCGGCAAGGCGCCGGCAAAGGTACGCCAATAATACCATTTGCCGGCGAAAAAGAGGTAGCGCCGGGAAAAATCTATCCATTGCCGGCGTTTTAACTCGCCGGAAAAGGAGGTTTATTTCGCCGGGCAAAGACTTTTATTTTTTCAATAATAAATTTTAAAAAACTTTTGCCGGCGTTTTTTTGCGACGGGAAAAGATGTATATTTTTCATAGAAAACTTTTGCCGGCGTTAATTTGCGCCGGGAAAAGTGGTTTACTTTTTAAAAAATATATTTAGAACAACTTTCGCCGGCGTTTTTTGCGCCGGGAAAAGATTTACAAATTACGAAAATTATTTTTTTAAAATCTTTTTGCCGGCGTCTTTTCTCGCCGGGAATAATTTTTTTTATTTATTTAATTTTTAAATTTCTTTTCTTGTTTGTCACATTAATAAATTGAAATTTCTAATTCCATTATCCAAAACCACATCTACTACACACCCTACATCCATTTCCATTACAAAATCATCAACAAATGAAACAAGAAAATTCATTTCACTTCATAATAATATTCAAACATCCTTACAACATTGAAAACACTTTACCATTACCATTACAAAATTAAAACAAATGCTAACATTCTTTGGAGGTCCAAGAGGCTTCTCTATTCCCTTCTCTGCCAGTTTCTTATCAGCTCTTGCAGCCCGTTGTATCTTCTTCAGAGGGATTGGATAAGGTTTCTTCTTGTTTTTCGGATGTATCATGTATGGGTGGGAGATTCACGCTTTGGGGAACTGCTTCCTGCTTCTTCACTGGTAAGCCTTGATCAGGCTCCCTTTTAGATGCCATCACTCCATTAGGATGATTTAGTCGATGCCCCAACTGAAAAAGAAAAGAGAACAATTAGGTAATATTCATAGTGGTGACCTTGAAAAGATTGACACAATAGAAGTCAGTTGCTTGATATGATGCAGTCAGGAATCATCCTGACCAAACAAACCAAGTTGACCCTGAACAATCTGTACCATCCCTGACTGAGCAGGAATTTATTTGATTGCTTGCCAAACAATACCATAGAGTCACAAAAATCTGAAGTAGAGAAAATAATCCCAGCTACAATTCAGGAATTCCAGCAATAATAATTGTCCTAAAACAGCCCCAAAATCCCAACTGACAGCCCCCAGAATCCCAAGTGAATCACTGGATAGCTATTACATTGTAAACATCAAAGTTCAATTAAATGTTGACAAAGTAGGGGATGTCCCAACAGCCATTATGATGCAAATCCAAGGCTTGAAAAAAAAATAGTCATCACATGCTGTTGTGCAGACTCAAAGGGCACTCCAACATGCACACAACATCTTCATTTGGTTCACGTTGAGACTAGTCAAAAGATCTTCGTCATGGCTGGAGTTATATTTATATCTTATTGTCTATTATTTGTCAAAGTAAAAAGGTTTAGTTTCTTTCAGATTCAGTTTCCAGAGATAGTGTAAAAGAGGATGGTCAAACATGCTTCAGATTAGGCTGTACACATACTCTGTGTACACATACTCTGAACTCAAAATAGCTACAGCATGCACAATATTTCACTTTGTAGATAATTCAAGGATGAAAAATACTCCAGAATTCAGAAACATATCCCTTCATGCATATAGCTAAAAAAGAAAATACAGGGTCCATATAAAGTAGAATAGAGAAATTTTCATAATAGTCCCTATGTTTAAATTTAATTCAAAAGAGAAACAAACAAACAGGGAAAAACAGCCCATCAAAAAACAACAGGGAAAATTACACCACATAAAAAACAAAAGAACTAAACATCCAAAACATTCCTTCTCTTGTAAGGGTCCCATCTTTTTTTTTTTTTTTTTTTTTTTTGCAACTTTAAAAAGTCCATTTGTGAACTTTCCTTAACACCATTACACTTGTTGTGGTCTCACATTGCTCATTGAGCTTTATACAAATCACATAATTGAGAAATTCCCAAGAGCGAAAGCTCACCTGCCAATTTGGCTGAAGAGCAGTTGAATTGGCAGCAAGTTTGCTAGACAATTTCCGTTTCAAACCCTCAATTTCTGCAAAGTTCAGCCATGCACAATTAATCAGTAAGTGAAAATCACATCCTGCGATTGGGCATCCTCACAAATCCTCGCACACTTAAAATTTTGAAAATGAAGCAAACAAAAAACCATTCTCCCCTGGCTTCAAGCGCCCACCAGGGAGCTTGCAGAATGTATTCCCAATTTGCAAAAGAAGTATATGAGGATGGTTATGCTCCTGAACCTGCACAGTCGAAGCCATTTTGTCAGACCACAAACATTGTAAAATGTCTACAAACAAAAAGAAAGCATTAAAAGCAGGCTGAAGTCTTGGTTAGAAAAATGTCCAAGTCTTAGTTATGTCCAACTAAAAGAAATAGGGGAAAGCAGGAATCTAAATGAGCACAGATAACATTAGTGCATGATGCATACAGTTCTTTACTCTTTAGTCCTAAGAATGTGAGGATGGAAATATTCATGCACACCCTTTCTTTGGAGGCTGTTGAGCCCACTTTTTGGCAATTAAGCATGTTCCATGATGCTCCATTTGAATGGGAAATCAACCAAAAATCACCCCTATAGATATAGGATGATCCTAATGGACCCTGTTTTCCTGTTAAATGTGGAACATAAGTGCAGGACTTGTCATGGTCTTAAAGCTCAGCCAATATGCAATCACTCATTGATTGGATGGAAGATAGCCCAAAAATACTCCGCTAAAAAAAAGATTTCTAAAAAGAAAATTCCTAATTGTTCAAGCTTTCCCTTTCTAATTGTGAACTATAAGTGTAGTACTTATTCTGGTTTTACAACTAGGGAAATGTGTATTGGTTTTGTCCAATATATCTAGTTTTTATCTGTAACTTATACCTATTTGAACAGTTGCAATCCAAAAACCTAATATCTATTTAAATGCCACCCCACCGCCACTATCTTATATTCTAAGGATTTATTGGCATCTAAAACACCCTAATAGCCGTTGTACTATATATAAGCAATTCCTCATCTGAGTAAGACCTCTCTGCATCTGAGGTTCAGACACAGTATATATAGGGGTGTCAAACCCCAAGGTGAAACATAAGAGGAATTTACCCTCATCTTGATAACTGGCCTTTGTCTGTTACAACTGGTTTTCTAGTTTTTCATCTTTTGAGAGCTGCCCTCACTTAATAAACACACATTATTCATCTCAAACATAGCTTTTTCCTGGAAAAAAAAAATTTCCTGTGTGATGTTTAGTCTTCATCTAACTCTAGATCTTTCTTCTTGGGGGATGATAAATTTGTACACTGGGAGGATTTTGTGTTCCATGGATTTTGTTTACTTGGAAGAGAAGAATCCTAATTTCTAACCTTTTCCACTGAAAAACAGATCTTCTCTTTCAAGTAAAATTGGCTCTTTTTTTTTCCCCTTCTCACACCAAAACAAAGAAACAGTAGGAGCATGGAAAATCAGTAACACCTTTTCTCTCTCTAGCAAAGTCCTCTCTTCGCATACAAACACACCCTTACTTGAAGTCAGAGATGAGTTATAGGTACCCATTATACTTGGGTGAAAGAAAGGATGGGAGAAGTATTTTTCAACATGTATTAGGAAATTACAGGTGTGGTTTATAAACTACAAAAAAGATTCCCTGGCTATTGAACAATATTTACTTGTGTGAGTTATCAAGGGCAAATAATCCATTCAAGTGTGTGTATGGAACCCTAACAACAAAGCATGGGAAGGGCATCCTCCTTTTTCAATTCCCTTTCCCCATATCAAAAGGCATTGAAGAAGTCTAAAAGATATATTAAAGACCTTCCTTTTTGGATTTCTTTGCACCCTTATTCAAGTATTATGAGGCCTACTTGACATTAGCAATGTTCCTATTGCAACTAACCACCATCAACAAATTTGGATTAATTAAATTATAAACTCTAACTAAAGAAGCCTAAATGAAAGTTTTCAGCTCCACTAAGGATTTAGCCATAACCAAACTCCCAAAGAAGAGATCGGTCTAACTAAGTGTGCTATTTTATTTTTTATATGATAATTTCATCAAAGCTTTTCGATTGGGATAGCCAATTCAATCAAATACATTACTTATAAATATCATAAACTCCTAGTGTGCAAACACTGCCAAATAAAATAGTTCAAAAATCTGTTGAAATCTGATCCAATCCAAGTACCAAACATTGAAGACATCATAGTATATTAAACAGGGAAATCATACACTCAAACACAATCTCATACAAACTACCCAAAACTTTTTAACACTTGACCTGAACCCAGAACCTTGCGGTTGCAACAATGAGCATCTTCCAACTCTGTTGCATGATGTTGGTTGCGATCATGGAGAGGCAAACATAGTCAGGGGTTAGTTAGTTCACCACAGACTCAGAGAACATTGTTAGCCGAAGATGAGTTTGGTAGTTGCAGGAATTTGGCTACTGGTTTATTATTGTGTCTCACTTTCTAATCTGAATTGATATCTTTCTAAATAGTATAACATTAAATAGGTACTACAGAATCTAGCCAACAAATGTCTTTCAGATCTGAATACTAGCAGAAATAAATAAGAGATATACAAGTAAATGGAGATTTAACCCTCAGTAAAAATCTAGCTGTATAGATTGCAAGCTTCCAACCAAAATACAGTTTTATTCTAAATGGAAAATTATGGTAATTATGTTGGGAAATCTGTAAACATGAGCAGGTTCATAATTTCCAATTAAAGCATGCACACATACACAGGCACTTTATTCTTACCGGTTATAGTCACCAACAGCGCATCTCCCTTCTATTGTTTTTAGACCAGCTGTAGGCACATTCAGATTACTCAGAAATTAAGTTGGTCAATGATAAAAATCACAGACAGAAACAAACCAATGGTGTTTAAATACATCTGGAAAAACATACATTTAGGCCAACTTTTGTTTTTGAAAGGGGGAAAACATTTATGTGTACACTCAGACAACAAAATATTCAAATATCTGGCAATATCCGTGAATGGAAAAGTTGGAAATAAGCATATGACTGGCAGTGACAAATCTCTAACACAATTTTTACCACGGTCCAAGCCAACCGATATCAAATTTACGCATTTAAGAAAGTACAGCATGGGCTCCCATAAAATCTTCATCATAGTAAGGAAAAAGTAACTAGATTGATCAATGGTTATGTATTACCTCTTAGTTGTGAGAAAAAAGGTTCCTGGACATGAAGCTCAAAACCAACTGCCTTCACCATCTAACAAAGCACAAGTTCATTGATATTGTGGTAACTAAAACATGCACTTTCCAACCAATAGTCTGAAGAACATATTTAGATCGCATAACACTTGTTATCTTACTTTTATCAGTTCAGATCCCTTATCCATAATCAGCTTACTCCATTCATTCTCTTTCTGATTCAAAACTTCGTTTTCCTGACTCTGTGCCATTGTGTTGGATGCTTTACAAAAAGTTCCAGAGGTTATACAATCGTGTAAAGTTGATGCAAGATGCCTGTATAAAGGATACATTGGCACTCCTTCAGAATATTTCACACCTGTCAATAAAAGAAATGAGGTATTCATCAACCAAAACAAACCAAAACAAATTTGAACTGTAGCTTTTCATGCATGCATATTTGACTTGCCCACAAAGCGCCCCTATGTTTAAGTGAAAACATATAAACACACACCCACATAGAGAGAGAGAGAGAGTCTAGAAATAATTTGTTCCTTTCTCTAGAACACAGAAGCAGTCCACAGTTCAAATTGACAATATAGTTTAAGTTCCAGAGCTTCAAGAATCAAGATAATGTGTGATCGAATAGACAGACCAATACTGAAAATATTCAGGAATTACTCAAAAACATCAGATCAAATGGCATTAAAAGAAAAAACTGTTTGATGCAACCCCCACTTTAAAATTTCAATCGGGCCCAAAGGCAAGGCACACCGAATTTCAGTCCATATAAACCCAATACATATTGGCCGAGAGCTCATAAAACCCAATACATATTGGCCGACAGCTCATTGCCCCTGATACAACAACCACATAACTCATCTATCCAATACACAGTAGCCAAACACAAATCACAACCCTAAACCCTTGTTTCTTTGTCCCCAAACCAACACCAGCCCACTTCCAAGTAGCAGCACTTCACAGAAGCCAAACCATTCCTTTGAAATAACAAGATAAGACACAGCAAGATCATTCCTTTCTATTTCTACCACTAAAAAAATGAAGAAATACAAGAGCACCAGTAAGCTCAAATCAACAAAACCATAAATGCAAATTCTTGCAGCTGTGTAAAACTGTTTTTTTGGATCCAGAATTTAGAAATGCATAATAGTGATGAAACATGGATGACGGTATTTGATTACTAGCATTTTATTAGTTTCTAACTTAATATAGTTGACTCATGCGAATATATGTTGACAAATAGATCAATACCATTATTTTATAATCACAAAGTGATACAGGACCTCTATGAAATGACGGGTCCCCTACGACCCCTGTCTTAGTTAATAATGAAAAAAAAAAAAAAAGGATCTAACATTTTTCAATATTCTGAATTTTCTATATATATTTTTTCAGATTTTTTTTTTAGCTCAACTTCAATGCATGCCACTATACGGATACGTATGCTACAACTGCTATGTATCGCCATCCACGTACCAGCACAAGACAAGCCACTTAGAGACCCCAGAAGGCTCCAGTGATGGGTCCCAAGTCTGCAACAATCCTCAAGCGGCAATTATGTAATTTAAACGATTTCGGGCCATTGAAAGAACTGGTTTTGGTTCCCACACAGGTCTGAACCATTAAACATGGAGTCAGACCCCATGGGCTCAATCACAGCCTCCTGCCTCCATGCAGGCCAAAGCTTGTACCAATATGAGATCCTCATGCAATATATCACCGTCCACATCAGGCTAGAACTAAGAACAGTTTAGAATATTAAATGTTTAACCATTCCACTTTTTTTAAGTATGCTGATAACCGCTTGCTTTCATCAGAATAGCTCTTAGTGAACTGAAAACCAATACTTTCAATGGAATAGCTCTTTTCAACCTTTTCTCCTACCAAATCAACACCCACCCCAATCTCCATCCAACAACAGTATTCCCCTGCAAAGTACAATTTCCAACATACATGCATCCCTTCAAATGCACAACACAATGGACAACCACCCATAATACCAAACATTCACACCCATTACCTACTAGGGCACATCTAAACATAAACTTAGGTCATATAACCATTACCAAAAAAAAAAAGAGATTCACAGTTACAGAAATACTAACAGCCCCAAAATTTCAAATCATTACAAAATCACAAAAACGCACATCTTGTTCACTCCGCACTCGCTTTCAATCTTTCACAAGAGCATCAATTCCCCATTTTCAGTTAATAGAATGACTTGCCAAAAAACACCCACAGCTGCAAATCACAAATGCCCAACTCACGACATTTCTCGGCAGAATCCCCCGGGTTCTGTGGGAATTCAGCTGAGATGTTTCTACAATTACTCAATGTAAGGATCCTTTTCTTTCTTGTACTACTTTACAAAGCGCAAGAAGAAGAATCTTTCATGTTGTAAACAGCGAAGAATGTTAGGAAAAGAGAAACGGAGAGAAACATCGAACAGATTTTCAATTAGACGTAGAAATTGAGTAAAAAGGGATAGATACAGAGAGAGAGAGAGAGAGAGAGAGAAGTGTTACCGAATCATTTGGCTGAACCTTGATTTAGAAATGGCTGCCTTTCAATGTCTTCACTGTAAGCTTCATATCTGATTTCAACAGGAAAATCTTCCAACGATGGATTGAAGAAGGAAAAGAGATGGAACAAAACCCTACAAAGGAGAGGAAGAACGAAGAAAACCCTATGTGGCTCACGAGAGAGAGAGAGAGAGAGAGCTTATGAAGGTCTAGGTTACGATGTTGGTCTTCCACCGTTCCACGCACTAAGAGAGGTGTTTATTATGTACATTTCCTTTCTCTAGAAAAACAGAAGAGGTGGCACACCGAGAGAGATGCAGAGGGTGATCGAGATGGAGGAGAGGGGGGTTCTGCGCCTGGGAGATGGAGGAGCGCAGGTCTCCTGGGAGATGGAGGAGAGGGCTGAGGTCGTGAGGGAGAAGGAAATGGAGGGATGACAGGCGAGAAAGGGTCAAAGAGCTGAGGAATTGCTGGGCGAGAGAGGGTCAGAGAGATGAGGGAGAGATGAGGACTGAGAAGAGGCAGAGGGGGCGCTGGAAATGGTATGCACTTGAGTGGGCGCGGGAAATGGAAAATGGCGCGGGCACAACATATTTTTAGGGCCGAAGTGATTTTGAAGCCCCAGTTAGCTTTTATTCCTCCATAACAAAAATAATGAGAAAATAATTTTTCCCTTGGCAAATTGACATTTGCCGGCGATATAGGTATTTCGCCGGCAAAAAATATTGTCTTTGCCGGCGATATAGGTATTTCGTCGGTAAAACATAACCTTTGCCGGCGAAAAAATGAGATCGCCGGACAAAGCTGAACCTTTACCGGCGAAATAATTTCGCCGGTAAAAGTATAACTTTTCCCGGCGAAAAAGCTTATTTCGCCGGCAAAAGTTACACTTTTCCCGGCGTTTAATTATTTCGCCGGCAAAAAACGCCGGTAAAAATGTAAATTCTTGTAGTGAAGCATAATTAGAACTATCAAGCAAATGAGACTTTGAAATTGATCTACCTTCTTGATTGAGCATCATTCTAGAAATCTCTTAGGATCAAACATAGTAAATTTGTACAACTCTCTCTGATACCGCATGAAGATTTCTTAATTTGTGGATCTCCAGATTGATCGACTCAGCAGCCAAGACAAAGTGTGCACAAAATAATAATAATATGATACGCAGCTGAAATAGATAATAAAAGCACAAACCACAAGGGACACCAAATATAACTTGAAAAACTCAAACCGGGTGAAAAGCCACGAATCCAAACTGGATCAACAATCAAGCACTATGAATCTCACAATTATAAGACACTTCAAATAATTGCTACCTAAGGATTGCGGTTACCTCTTGTGTAGCTTCATGCCTCAATGATTGCACACCGTTGATTGCAACAAATCCAAATTAACTCGCTTGACTCCTCAGATCTTCTAAAAGGGATGTAGAAGAAACTGTTCTTTATATGAATTCTGCAACACAACTCTTCAATTGAATGCTCTAGAGATGAATTCTCACAATTATATCTTCCAACTCAGAATAATGAAAGAGAGTCTTGTTGGTCTCCTTGATCTCCCTTTTAGGGTAGCAATAGAGTCCTTTAAATATGCTTAAGGACGTACTTAAGGTTACCTAAGAAAATCACGAGTCAAACAAGCAGTTTAAAAGAATTTAGAAATAAACTTCTAATTCGTGCAATATTATGCGCGTCCATCCAATCGATTGGGTGCCTCTGTTAATTGAGGGGTCACGGAGATCCGACCGATTTGGCCCTTTATCCGATCAATAGGGTAATGCGCTTCGCCACCGATCTTCTTTAAGTCTTCTATGTATATACGATCACTGGTCCATCAATAACTATGAAAAATACGACTTAATGAGCCCAGAGTTTTGTTCAACATATGAATTAGCCAACACTCAAAATCCTAAATATGAGGAAAGACAATAGATGAGAATATTTAAATTTCTTTTTTACCCTCATAGACTCTTACTTCCAAAAAATTTATTTTCCTGCACTTCCGCGGGAAACTCCAATGTGCCATCTAAAAAGTTAAAATCAAATCAAAACTTATATGCCCTATGATTAATCTGTGGTTACATTGGCAGGTCCTTTACCCTATATGGCCCACTAGATGGACACTGATTTAATAATAGGGCATATATGTTTTGATTTGATTTTGACTTTCTAGATGGCACACTGATCTAACCAATCATTTTAGGTTAGAGATTTGATGGATGGCATTATCTATTCCATCATATAGCCCACTAGATGGACCCTGATTTAATGTCATCCAGACATTGAAAAATGGTCATTTATCTTATATATTTTAATTACTAGTATTTTTCTACTCTACCAATCTTTCAGACCATAGATATGAAGGATAAGGACATGATCATTTTAATCATGGGGCCCACTGAATGGACATCTAGATTAATTTGATGAAGAATACATGGACACAATTGTACCATGCCCTATATGTTTTGATTGTTTTTCTTTCTTTCTTTATTTCCCACCAATCCTTTCCATCCATAAATCTGATGGATAGATGGTATGATCATTTTCAACATAGGGCCCACCTGATAGAAACCCAGATTAATTTGATCAAGTACAAAGATCCGGTAACTTATATTTTGATCATCGTGTCTACTTCCGCCAATCCTCCATTATTTCTTCTTTTCAACCCATCCTTTTAGGCCATTGATCGCATGCATTTGTACTTGGGGTCACCAAAGAAAAAGATGATTTCTCTCAAATATAATCTAAAATACATGAAATGGATGATACTGGTTGAGATTAAGTAACCTATTTTGTAAATGACTGTTAAGCTTGAACATGTAAACAACTCATATTAATGGTAGCCATGGTAGCTCAGTGCAGTGCCTCATTGCGGAGGGAAAAAAATAATAATGGATACACTGTGAACCAATGCAGACAAAAGTCCCCGGATTCCCAAAAGACATATCTTGCAAAGTCTGTGAAGTAGAGGTAGTGTGGATATGGCAACGTGGCCCATCTGTCTACCTGACAACACATAAAAAGGGCCCGTGTGCGGTGCATGCTGATAGCAAGATTTGCTTTGTCTTCTCATGCCAGCTGTTTGTTGGTCAGCACTACGGGCCTACGGCCCCATGGTGGGAGGAACAGGAAGAGGACAGGAGGCCCTGAAAAGGAAGAGGTTGGGTGGGTACAGACTGTAGAGTACAGAGCACTATGATATCAACAGTTCAAATGGTGGAGTCCATGGCTCCATGCTTTACCAATAATTTCTTCGACTCTTTGAAATGTAGAGTCCATCTCCATCCTTGTCGCATTGGCCAGTGGCTTCATCTGCTCTCTTTTCCGCACCCTCCGCTTTCAGGTGGGATTGGGAGGACAATAAAAATTCAATCATCTTTTCATGACACTGTATGTAGAAAACGGGATTGGATTTGGGTGGGGTCTTTTCAGCATCGCTTTTGTGTACGAAAGAAGAAACGGAGTCTGTAAAAATCACTTTTCTGTGGGCGTTGCAATTACTTACAAGTATATGAAGTATTTGTCCAACATGTTTCCTTTGCTTTGAAGATTACATCCAAAATAAAGATGTTTTAGGACGCTGCTGTGTAATGCTACGAAAGAAAGAAGGAAACGCGGTCCAAAAACACATTTTGATAAGAAGCTCCAACTTTCTCACGCACATCTGAATCATTTTCTAAGATACCATGGATAAAACTGTGGGCACACAGATTTCTATTCCGGTGGAAAAGAAGATCTTGGGTTTTGTTTTAAGCTAAGTATTCGCACACCCGCACAGGACACGGACCCATGTGGTACTCAAGGTGGGATGAAGACCCAGAGACACCAAAGGTCCTGTAGGTAAAGGCCCCATCTATGACAATGACAGCCATTGGTTTATTGCTCCAGTCCAAAATACATGCCCTCCTACTCTGGACTATGATTTGATATGTGGGTCATGTAGTTAGAATGCACATTTTTTTAATAACAGCTTCCCCTTCGAATGATTGAATTCTACTGGATAGGCGTGTGATATTAATTAAATGAAGAACCACCTCAAAAAGACCCTATTCACAGGAGGAGCCAGAAGAGGTTAGAAAATTAACTCACACTTAATACTTCATGAAGCCACCCTTTGGCGTCTTGGTGAGAAAAGAATCCCACATCAAATGCACAAGTGCGTGTCGGATCCATAATTGGGATTCAATGAGCCTTACATTGAGGCCCAGAGGATCCAGACTCACAACTTATGGTTAAACACCTCTTTCTAGTGGGTTAGGGCCCACATACACGAACCCATTTGCCTGGGACCATATTCAGAATATCATTCTCTTAAATTTTTGCCACAGTAAAATGTTGAGTAATTTCAAGTTCCATACTCTGCTCTAAGGTTACTGAGAAACTATCAAGAAAGTTCAATTAATCTTTGAATAATTAATATAAAAAAATGTCATTAAAATTATTTCTATAAATTCTTTTTTGTTCTGATATAATTCTTTTTTGGCTCATGACAATATAAATAAATATCACAATATTCGAAATATAGTCTGATATTTGGTACAAGGACGACTTGGATGGCACATTGGATGGCCCAGGGCTTGAAAAACCAATTCATGTCAAGCTGGACTCTGCAACATTAAAGGTCCTGGATCCAATGTTCTCTAACTTTTTTCATGGGGTGTAATTTTTTATCCTATTCCTTGTAGAGGTTGCCATCGGATCATTAAGTAGTGGGAAGGATGACTCAAAATTGAAATATTCCTGTGTTAAAGGCGCCCACAATTTCATAAGAGAAAATTGTGAGTAGTCTGGTTAGACCATCTATTAAAAACAGCTTTTGAGGACATTTCTAGGAACAATTCTAAGAATTTTTAATAGATGATTAAAATAAGGTATAGTGAAAAGAAATCATTGTCTTAAATTGAATTGCTGAAATATGGAGCTTATTTTTAAGCGGGTGGCCAATTCGCAACACCCTCTTCAATTTGGATTGCCATTAGACTAGAGATGCCAGAGTTGCGGATCGGCACGACCAGCACGGGAGTCAACGGCATGGCTCTGGGCCAAGGGGCCTGGCACGTGATGCACGATTAGGCACGGCCCGTTAGGCAAGATAATCGGCTATTTTTGGAAAAAAAAGTCCATTTTACCCTCCCCCCAACGGCTATAAACGGTGACACTTTTTTAAAAAAGTTCATTTTATCAAAACCCTCCCCCCAATATAACGGTCATATAAGAGGTATTTTATGTCGGCCACCCCTTTAAATCAATTTCGGTCCATCGACATTTCACTTTTATCACTTCTGTGTCGTATACAAATTCACAGAAATTACAAATTGAATATTCATTTGCATCATCACTTTGATTTGAAAAAATTAGCCTTTAAACCCTAATTTGCCAAGGGATTCGAAGAGGGTAATCGGGCACAGGGCCGATCTTCTTCTTAAATATTTGGCACGTCCCCCTTTATTTTATTTATTTACTTTTAATTTAGTGCATTTGGATTTGATTTAACTCGATTCATCTTCCTTATAAACTCGGACCATCCCCCTATCTATCTAGACCTTACAACGACCGATATTAAGACTCTCAAGCTTGACCCATTTATTAAGACCCAAATTAAAGTAACAGGACAACCGTCGTGTACTGTCGGCAGCACATCAAACGACAGGAAGAACCCACCTGTTTATTTTCTCCTATTTTTTCGTTGACTTTCGTCGAAGAAAGATGTTACGGCCGTATTGTAGCGGGCAAAAGTGAACCATCGATTTTGAGAGTAGTCGTAATCCTCATTTTCGATGTACAATTTTAAATATCATATATAGATGAATGGCGATCTTTTTCCCCAGGGGGATCAAAATTCACATCCGACAACCACGTGTTACCATGCATGTTCAAGTAGTTATGTTTGGAGTCAATTTCTCATTCACTCTCAATGAATTTGAGCAACCCAATATATCTTCTTAATCCACTCATGGAATAAAACATAATTTCATATGGTCCTACCTCAAATAATAAGTGGGGCCCACTTTTATTTTTGGCTAAAACTTGACCAATACCCATGTTGGACTATCCATTTTTCCAACAACCTGAACTTAACCTATTTGTTGTTGAATTTCAAAATCTCAACTAGAATCATTATTTAACAATTGGAGTTGGGTTGGGATAGCAGATCATTTTCCTATCATAGTGCAACTAGTCAGGTTGGGATATGTTTGAGTTAAAGTTGTGGGCCAAAACGTCATATTTAAACAGGCCTCAAGATTAAATGGGTGGGCTTCTGATTTAATAAATATCTCAATACCTTATTGCTTTCACCACTCACCTCTTTATTATTTAATTATTGGATCCCTTATTACCATGGACCCCTAGGATCTAATTAAATTCCATGAGAAAAAAAAAAAAAAAAATTCCTCCAAGTTTAAATTGATAGCCTTCCGATTGAATTCACATCTCTCCATCCTATGGCCTTCATCACTCACCTCTTTAGTAGTTTGAGCCCATTTCACAATGGACTCCACTAGGAACTCAATTCTATCCAAACAATCAGCCCTGGGTGGGGTGCATTCGGTACCATTTCCTTTTCCGCAGCACAGCTTTCCTACCACTCCATGTTGCTTTGATGGGTCCCCATTCCCTTAGCTGAAGCTCAGAAGTTCCGTCTGATTGAAGCCATCGAAGAACATGGCGATGTGGTGGGATTGTGGGAGCAAGGGTTTTATATGATGGAGACACTGGCCGGTCTCAGGGTCATGGTTCTGTGTGCTCCTCCACCCAGCAAAGAGATTAACTCTGCAATTCAGCATCTCAATGGAGCGTTTGTTGTCAGCTTTAGTTTTCTGTTCACACCCACACAGACACTACAGTCTACATGGATGGAGACAATGGTTCCCAGTAGGATGATAAAAGGGTCCAGTTTGAGTCAACTCCACGGTACCCGAACCATGCCCAAACAGCTGATCGATTTATACATTTAATGATCAATTCAGACCCAAATTTTAACCCTGAACTATATTAATAAAAATGTCAGGGTTAAGGTCCCTTTTACCTTTTTAGAATATTCTCTATTACCATTTTTGTACTTGGTATTGAATTCTTATAGCTTGTTTGTTTGCAAAATATATAGGAATTGAATACATGAGAATTTATTTCCTAAGTAGTTAAGAAAATGATCAAAGCTAAATAACAACAAATAAGTATATAGAAATCTTTCTTTTTATAGAAATTGAATCAAAGGAGCCATGATGAAAAATGAAATATCCAACCATCAACTCTGTAATTGAAACTTTAAAAAAGTTAAGGTCACATCTATTTTGTTATCTTGTAAGTTGTATCGTTCATCTATCACCTCATTTTCTTCACCTCTGCCCATTTGGTACTTTACTAGATTAATAAACGCAATGTAAAGCCTTTATTTTTCAGACAAATAGTCAAATCAAAAGTATATATCTTTAAAATTCTCTCATTCTTTAAAAGAATAAAATAAAAAATAACCACTTTTCTCTACTAAATTACAAAGAAACACCTACTTCTTACGCAAAAGCAATCTATTAAAGACAAATTATCATTATAACTCCCTTATATATTTTTTTTGATTTGATGCTTTATATCACTTTTACTCATTTTTAAATTTCTCTCTTTCTTTAAAGAGTAAAATAAAAAATAACATCTTTTCTCTACTGAATGACAAAGAAACACCCACTTCTTATGCAAAAAGTCAAAAAAAGATTCCGTGGCAATCTATTAAAGACAAATAATCATTATAACTCTCTTATATTTTATTCTCTTTATTATAACTCCTTTATATTTTATTCTCTTTTATTTTGATGCTTTATATCACTTTTACTCCAATAATAAATTGCCAAACTGCCCCAGTATCTGACCACTTGAATAGTTTTAAAGATATAGCTAATTTAGCCATGAAATCCATTTTATTCTCTGTGCATAAACTGGGCCCTAACAAGTGATGGTAAGATGGGTTGATTTGAAATGTACCGGAAACTTAGACCCCCATCTTAAAATTCTCCCCTTGTTCTTACATTCATACAATTGAAAAGCATTTTCCTATAAACATGCCTCTCGCTCGAATGAATCTCCTGCTCCATTCCAAAATCCATGGCTTCCAGAACCAGAACCTAATCTCTCCTCCACCTCCCACGTGCGGAGGACATTCCGATGTTGGGGCTGGGAAGAAGCTGAAGAAGGCGGAGGAGGAGGAGGCAGAGGTGATGCGGAGGGAGGTGAAAGGGCGTTTGGAGATGGCGGAGAATTTGGCCGTGAATACGGAGGAGGAGGTGGTTGAAGTGTTGGAGGTTGTTAATGGGATTCTTTAATCTGAAGGTAAGAAACCCTAACTCGATGATAATGATTCATTTGTATTTGATGTAGATTATATGGTATATGAAAGCCCAATTAATCTCATATTTAGCTTTTACCAATGATTCAAATCAAATGTGTAGGAAAAATCACCAATTACTTTATGTAGACCAACGTTTTAAAATGTTCTCTTGCCAGCTACTGCAAGTACAGTCCATCACTGTGGGGCTCATTTGGCGCCGCTGTGCAGATCTTTTCATCTCATGATCTCGCATCAGGTCCAATTTTACATTCAGTATTGAACTTTTACTCACTTTGAATTGAATCTTAAGATAATCTACAGTTCTAAGATGTCATTAAATTTTAAGGCTGCTCAATCAAGTTAAATGAAGGGCTAAGATAATTTTTATGGGGCTGATTTTTTGGGATCTCTCTTCTCCAAACAGAGACCTTTCAATGTGCGCTCCTCCCATTATAGATTTAAATCTAAGTGGCCCCACGAGCTTAGACTGCATGTGAGCAGATTTTGATGCTAGTTTGAGGGCTGAACAGAGTCCTAGTATACAAAGACTGTGTAAGGGATGTTAACTGTATAGATGTTTCAGCTGTAGCTCGGACTGTAGTATGTATAGGGAGCATAGTTGATGTTGACTGGGAGCAGTGACTTGTCGTAGTCAGTGATGTATCTGGGTGTTGAACTGTCATAGGCCTATCTGTAGATAATGTAGGAGTTGAATATTGATGCAAAGGTCCCATTCCAGAGGTACACCATCGGTAGAGGGAGGTGAAAATCGTCCAAGCACTGATGGGGAAGGGACTGTTGGTGTCCTTTTTTTTTTTTGCTTTTTAATTATGATAACAGGGGTGTCCTTTCTTTTGGGCCGGGTCAGGGAGGCGGATAAATCCCTTGTAGCCCCATTGGTGTCATTCATTTTGTTAGAGGGAAAAGACAAAGTGAATTGGATGGAGGTGATGAAGATGGACTGGGTGCAGCTGCAGTCTTCTAAGAGAATGGAAACACATATTCATTAAACACCACATGTCTGGAAAGATATATCCGTCCTGTAGATATCTCTAAACAATGATAGCCTTTGTGATTCAGGCTATATCCATGAAACACACAACAGTTGGTTCTTGGTTCTATTTTGTGTTGAACATAGGTCTCAACTATGAAAAGCAGGCACTACTAAAAACCGAGTGTGTAGTAGTTTGGTTGTTGATGAAACAAATTCTGCCAAGGGGATATGGAGCACAAATGACGCATTAGCATTCCGTTAATTAGGTATTTTACGGTAGAGAATGCATCAGGCCAAAACCATCATTGAAAGTCTCAACCAAGTGATGGTGTTTCCTTTCCACTCACCTATTTTGTTTGGGTGTGCAGGGACGAGATTTAATCTAAGATCCAATGTTCATTGGTAAAGATTTGATCCTTTTGCTCATATGCTCTCCCCCACCATAAAAACAGAGACACTTAATTTTTAAAGAGAGAAGATCTTCAACTGGAAGTTTCAATGTAAGAACGACAGAATAAGCATCGATCTGATTTGTTCACTATTGGGTAAAACCAAGTATATTTGCTAAATTCATCAAATAAAATAGTATATATTGTTGGGGATGTGCAACCAAAGTCCCACATCGGCTAGAAATGGGAAAGATCATGGGCGTATAAGTAGGACTAAGTACTTCATTGGTATGAGGCCTTTTGGGTAGAGTCCAAGAGCAAATCCATGAGGGCTTAGGCTCAAAGTGGACAATATCATACCAATGTGGAGTTTGTAGTGGTCCATAGTACTTAACAAGTGGTATCAGAGCCCAGGCTCAAACTTAGCCAGGAGAATCCTCGTCTTGCCGTACAAAGGTGGTGGGCCCCGGTGATGCGCAGGGAAAGTGCGGTACTCACGATTGGTGGATCCGTGGTGAGGCTCTCGAGTTGGCTCTCCTCGATGGAGCGGACGGATGGATGATCGTTTGAGGGGAGGCCCGGTAAAAATATCCAAAGAGATATGGTCCTTTGTTTGAGGGGAGGATTGCTGGGAATGTGCAACCAAAGTCCCACATCAGTTAGAAATGGGAATGATCATGGGCATATAAGTATGACTAAGTACTCCATTGGTATGAGGCCTTTTGGGTAGAGTCCAAGAGCAAATCCATGAGGGCTTAGGCTCAAAGTGGACAATATCATACCAATGTGGAGTTTGTGGTGGTCCATAGTACTTAACATAAATAATACTTAAATCCACAATCAGATGAAAGTGGAGTACGCCCCCAAACATCAATGTGTATAAGTTCTAATGGATTATTCGAAACAGTAGATGAAGAAGAAAAAGGCAATTTACAGCATTTGCCAAACTAACAGAAATCACAGAAAGAAACATTATGAGCACCTATTACAGGAAGATGAGGAGTTCAGAGAATCTAATAACGGACTTCATACTGATTGACTATGGTTTGTTACAAAAGAATGCAGAAATGGAAAAAGTTATGTCAGGTTAATTATAGTGATGGTTATGACATTCAGAGATTTAACTGTAACAGTCTCATGTTTTGTCTCCTTTGAGCTGATCTGTCGTAATAGGGATCACCCACAAGAAGAAATTCCTGAGCTTTTAGTTGATGCCACAAATTGACAAAGAAGAAATGCAATATCCCAAATACAAGATACTTGGATTCTCAATTCAAGGTTCTACAGGAGGATAGGGTGATATATTTTAGCTATGCAATCAATACAAGTTGCAGCTAGCATTAGGTTCCATAGTTATTTGCATGATCATATATCTAGCATTAGGTTCCATAGTTATTTGCATGATCATATATCTTCATGTTAAGCACCCCAATTGAAAAATCAAGTATCCCTTACATATCTAGCTCTACATTACCGTGTGGGCCTTATTGAATTTGGAGAAGAAATTCACTTTTCATATAAGGATAATACAACAGAGATCAACTAATGAAAATAATACAAACATAAATATGTACAAACTTATGAGAAACACTCTACAGTTTTTCATGTATCTAATTATATCCTGAGATCCATTAACTGGCAAACGCTAATTGTGTCACGAGGCTCAATAAAAAGTTCTTTGGAGGCAGATAGCTTTTGGGACACATGACACATGGTTGGTCGAGCTTGTGGGTCTGAACGTAAGCATGCAAGTGCCAATGCTACTGTCAAAACCACTTCCTTCATCTCCCCATCAGTGGGCGGTGGGAGGCGTTGGTCTAATAAATCTTTCAACAATATTCCTTTTGCCTCTGACGTTGATAAGAATGAGAGGAGCTCACCAGGATGTTTTCCCATTATCACCTCTAGAGCAATCACACCAAAGCTATATATGTCACATTTTTCAGTTACTTTCATTGTGTAAGCAAGCTCTGCAGTAAATAGGAAAAGAAAAAGGAAAAAAAAGGAACATTATGTTTCATATCATGTACTCATGCATTTGGAAGCGTGAAAAGTTACTAGTTCTAAAGCTAACATAGGAAATAACAAAAGAATCTTGAAATTAAGTAAAACTAACTATTAAGAATTTCCACCTGGTTTGGAAGAGTAGAAAAGTAGAGACGGAAAAGCTTTTCTTGAGAGAAGTCCTTTTAGTATAATTGGTTTATCATTATTATTGTTGTTGTTGTTATTAATACATACAATCTTTTAAAGAATTTATTAGTTTCCTTATAGCGTCGATAAATACTCACACATCCACACACACTATGCAAGCCTCTAACTAATAGAGTTACAGGCAGAGATTGATCCTTATTTGTTTTTGTGGAGAGTGAGATGCCTCACCAATAAGCATTCTATGGATTAATTTATGTTTGTTATTTTATAGATTAAAAAAATTCTTTAAAAAAGTTTTCCATTTAAATCTGAGCAACGCAACACACACACAGATATATATATATATATATATAAAGATGCTCCTATGAGAGATATCTCTCACCTTATATGAGAGATATGAGTGAGGGTGTATATATATATATATATGAAGATGCTCCTATGAGAGATATCTCTCACCTTATATGAGAGATAGGAGTGGGGGCCCTCACATTTAAGTTGTTGGCATTGGATATGGATGTGAGTGCCCCCACCTTATCTCTCATAGTAAGGTGAGAGCATCTCTCATATATATATATATATATCTGTGTGTGTGTGTTTTTGTTGGAAAAATGATAAGTGTATATAATTCCAAAGGTTGTACAAAGTACAAAGGAGAAAGCTCTCCCTCACTTGCACACTAAGAGGTGGCACAATCAAGAGGGAGCTATCCCAGACTGAAAAGGAAAAGCCCACAAGTCGGGCCAGCCCCAAAACTCCACAAGCCGGCTCCGCTAAGACGAGCCCAAAAGAGCAAGAATTCAGCAAAAAAGTTAGAGAATCAGAAACAGCCCAGGGAACAACTTATACAGGCAATACGTCTGCGAACAACAAATGGTTACTACCAGTGAAGAGTGTGAATCATTGAACATGCATAAGGTGATTTTGTGTATCTAAATATCTCCTCATTTCTCCACTTACTGGGGACATCCTTTTGTCATTTTCTCATCCAAATTCCCCTATAATTAAGTAATGCCATCATTTGTAGAAAATTATCATTTGCGAAGTGATACTTCGATCACAAAGTTGCAAGTGGACTCCAGGGGAATCAAAAGGACAAATTTAGCTTACATCTCTACAAATGTTCATATGTATTGTATGGGTCAATTAATGGGTAGATTAGGCCTTGTATAGTGCTAATTAAAAGGAAAAAAAAGGGGAAAAGGGGAAAAAGAAATGAGTATACGATTAAATAATTTACCTGGAGCGACATATCCATAAGTGCCTGCAAGTGTTGACCAATTGGATGAATCGGGCTTTAGAAGTCTGGCAGTGCCGAAGTCAGAGATACAAGCCTCAAACTCCATGTCCAACAAAATGTTGTTGCTTGACAAGTCACGATGAACAAATGGAGGATTGCAATCATGGTGCATGTACGAAAGAGCGTGGGCTACACTTTAAACAACCTTAGCCCTTTTTATCCAGTCTAATTCCATAGCTTCCCCATTTCTCAAGACTTTAGATAAACTTCCTCTTTCCATATACTCATACACGAGAAAAGAACATCGTGTATGGGAGCAAAATCCATAGAGCTTAACAATGTTTCGATGACGAATTTCTGTTAATGCTTGTATCTCATTTTTGAAACTTGTTTGGTCAATTTGCTCACCATCTTCATGTGGGTGGAGTTTTTTTACAGCTACTACATGACCTGTAGGTAGATCTGCTTTGTAAACTTTCCCATATCCTCCTTCCCCAATGAAATACTTATCATTAAAATCCTCTGTAGCTCCAATGATGTCTTCATATATGATCCTTCCATTATAGTTCCATACTGAGAACAGATCTGGATTGCGTCCTTGATTGTCATTCTCAACAATCCTTTTTTTCCGATTAAGAACAAAATATATAACAGCCGAAGCAAAAAGAAGGAATAAAACTCCCATGAGAGGGAGAATAATGGTTATTGCACCTTTACGAGCTTTCTTTTTGTCACCACGACTTATCACAGAGGAATTGCAAGGTCGTAAACCCTGTACGTCACCACATAAGTCTTTATTTCTGATGAATGCTTCCAGTGATGCTTGCAGAAATGCTTTGTTATTTGGCAGAGGACCCTCTAAATCATTGTTTGATATATCAACAGACGATAAACTGAACAACTGCTCGAAAGAAGATGGAATAGAACCAGAGAGCATATTATGAGAAAGATTTAACTTTTCCAGCTTCTTCAACTCCCCGAGTTGAGATGGTACTTCTCCTGTAAGTAGATTTTGACTGAGATCAAGTATCTCTCCAAGGTTTTCAAGATTACCAATTTGAAATGGAATGCTTCCATTCAAATTGTTCCCATCTAATTTCAAAGAGCGCAGTTTGTTGCATTTCTCTATTTGTTTTGGGATGGGTCCACTGAAGTCATTCCCTGATAGATCAAGGAGCTCTAGATTGGACAGTTGTCCCAATTCTTGAGGCAGCAAACCTGAAAGTTTGTTGTCCTTTAAACTCAAATTGTATAACATTGTTAACCTCCCCAATTCTTTGGGAATCTCTCCCTCCAAGTGGTTCGAAGAAATGTCTAGCAACCTGAGCTGAGACAGTTGCCCAAACTGTGGTGGAATTCTCCCGGTAATATTATTTGAAGCAAATATTAGTGACGTCAAATTTAGGCATTCTCCCCAATTTGGTGACAGCTCCCCATGTAATCTATTGAAACTCAAGTTTATGCTTACTAAGTTGGGGTATACACCAAATACCTCCGATGTATTTCCAGCGATTTGATTTCTTTGAAGCCGAAGTGCTTGTAAGGTTCTACAGTCTCTCAAGCTTTGAGGAATTGGACCTATAAAATTGTTGTGGCTTGCTCTAAATTCTGTAAGAGAGCCACCTTGGCATATTTGTGGTAAAGAACCTGACAACTTGTTCCCACTTAGTTGAAAAATTTGCAAATGTGTTAAGTTTGCTATTTCTTTGGGTAACGAACCAGACAATTGATTTTCAAATAAATGGAGTCCTGTTAGGTTTCTCAAATTACCAAATGATGGAGGAATAGGACCGGAAATTTGATTCTGGCTAAGATCTAACTGATTCAGGCTTCTTAGGCTTCCTCTTTGTGAAGGAATTGTGCCAGAAATCTTATTTTCCATTAGGCTAAGATAAGTTAGTCTGGTCAAGTTTCCAAAGGATGGAGGAATAAATCCCATCAGACTGTTCACAGAAAAGTCCAGTGAAATGAGGCTTCTCATGTTTCCAATTTGTGGAGGAATTTTGCCATGAAGTTGATTTTCGAAGAGAGCCAAAAAAGTTAGTTCGGTCAAGTTTCCTATTTGTGGAGGAATTGTGCCAGAAATTTGATTTTTTGAAAGAAGCAAACTAGTTAGTTTGGTTAGGTTTCCTAAGGCGGGGGGGATAAACCCGGTAAGAATGTTTTCGCTGAGGTGCAGTAAATCCAAGCTTTTCATGTTTCTGATTTGTGGAGGAATTGTGCCAGAAATTTGATTTTCGTGAAGCCACAATTTAGTAAGCATGGTCAAGTTTCCAAAGCTGGGAGGAATAAATCCAATGAAATTGTTTGTGCTCAGTGCCAATGAAATCAAGCCTTTCATCTTTCCTATTTGTGCAGGAATTGTGCCAGAAATTTGATTTTGTGCAAGATGCAAAAGAGTTAGTTTGGTCAAGTTTCCTATGGCGGGAGACATAAATCCAGTGAGATTGTTTGCACTAAGGTCCAGTGAAACCAGGCTTCTCATGTTATTAATTTCTGGAGGAATTGTGCCTGAAATCTGGTTTTGGCTTAGGTGCAAGTACATAAGATTTCTCAATCTCTCCAAAGTCGAAGGGATGGAACCTGTAATATTGTTTATGGACAAGGTGAGCGCCTTGAGTCTTGTCAGGTTTCCTATTTGGTGGGGAATGTGACCAGAAATTTTATTTATGTGGAGTCTTAGTTCTGTTAGCTTGCTTAAATTTCCTAAAGATGGAGGAATTGATCCACTTATTTGGTTCTCTTGCAAGTGCAAGAGACTTAGGTTGGTAAGCAGGTCTATTTCAGAGGGAATTTTTCCGCTGAGCAGATTGTTAGAAAGCAGAAGATGTGAAAGTTTGGTCCAATTGGCAAAGGAAAGAGGAGATATTTCACCACCTAACATGTTGTCAGAGATGTTGAGGACGGAAATATGAGTGAGATTGGCTAGTGAGAGTGGTAGGATACCTGACAGTTGATTCATAGAGAGATCAAGAAAGACGATGTGGGAAGAAGCACCGATCTGGCTAGGAATGTTTCCAGAGAAAGCATTGATGCTAAGGTCAAGACGGACAAGATTTGGCAAGGAAGAGAAACTGAGAGGAACAAGCTTACCTTGCAGACTACAATTGCTGAGGTTTATTTCTTTCACATTTCCATCATCATTGCATGTAATTCCGGTCCAGTTGCAGTGAGAGCCATTGACAGTGGGGGGAGACCATGAGCGGAGAGCTTCACTTTGAAGGAGACTGCCTTTCCATTCCAGGAGAGCTTCAGCTTCTTGCAAATCATATTCCGATGCTGCAGCATGGTGTTTGCCAGACAAGGTATAGAACAAGATGAGAACAAGTGAGGAGAGGAGGAGAGAGAATGATCTCCTGGTAGCCATGTTGGTTGATGGTGTAAGAGTTGGGGTCGGTTTTCTTGTTGGAAAAATGGTTGGGGTCTCCAGCAAATTTATAATTGATGAAAGAAGAGAGAGAGAAAACATGATTGCAACTCTTAGTAACCGGTCATGACCAAGTCTTCTCGAGCGCTTTGTCACTTTTTCTTTGTCAGTTTACTTTGATATTTGCAACAACACGCTAAGGATATTGAAACAAGTCTGGGGTCAAGGATGAAAGGACACGCCAAGAACTTTGAATCGAGTTGGCTTGTCCCCAAACTCGCTTCAAAGTTCTTAGCGTGTCATTGCAGATATCAAAGTACACTAATCACAAGGAGGAAAAAACAAATGTTCCGATGCACCCTCATTTAAAACCCTATTGATATTTGCTGGGCACGACGAATCCACACAGCACTATGAGGATCCCTTTTTTTTTTTTTTTCGGGGCATGAAATCTAACTCCCCATCACCCTCAACCTATTTTTAATTTTCTCGCGATTAAAGAAATGAAGTTCATAAAAGAATCATTTTTCACAGAAATTTGTGGGACCAAAAGTTAAAAAAAAAAAAACAATTCGGTGCGAAAAAATGAGCCCATTTAGTCTTCTAGGATGAAATTCTCGCATACATGTGTGATGGTGATCGTAGATTTTACTTTTCTAGTTTCGATTTGAAAAGTCTCTTGCACATTTTCTCTAGTCTTTGCAGCCGTCAGCAAGATGGGGGCTTTATTATTATTTTTTTTATTGGAAGTGCAGAAATGCCGCATGGTATATCCTAAGAAATTTCTCAAAGTCTTGACCACTCATTATACTATAATAAAAAATAAAGAAAGAGGAAAGGTCTTCTCCACACAAATCTTACAATTAAAATAAAAAACACAAAAGAGAAAAGGTCTTCACCCAAAGTGACCAAGTCTGGATAATTTCCTCTTTTTTTTTTTACCTAGATGGGTGAGTGTACATATTGTATGTATGGGGGCAGCTTATCTGCTGAGGGATCGTCCCTTAAACAGTTATATGTGAGATCAGACACTCTTGCCACTAGAGCGTTTTGAGTTTCTAGGATAATTTACTTTTAATATGTAAACATTATTTTGAGAAACTTTACTTTAAAAAGTCACAAACCAGTACAGATTCTAAGAGTAATCATTCTCCGAAGTCTTTATTTTTTGGCTCAAGCTTCGGGTGGGTAAGAGTGGAGCTCTTTAGTGGGGCTTACTGTAAATCTGAATTGCTCATAATGAAGACCTTCCTCTTCCAATAGGATGTTCCTAATTTGTACTTAAATAGTGGTTAATCTTCAATAGTGGTTAGTCTCAAAGATTGAGCATACAATTAATGATATGATCAATGCATTAGATTAATTATTAATATAGTAGAGTTAAAAAGGGACGCTCCTTGCCCCATTGACATGAGTCCTGAAATAAGGTGAGAGAAATATGTGAAGACTACTAGACTTTTCAAAGGTTAAGAAAATCAATGTGCAGCGGAAGTCTTCTCTTGGATGATAATATCGACTAGATTTTTCAAAGATTCAGAAAATCCCCCAGCCCCACTGCTCGTTGTGTCTCTTACGAATAAGAGACCGGTTGAGTCGTGGGGCGTCTGCCCTATTCAAATGGAAGAATGGGAACCAATAAAAAACAAGGGATTTTGCCCCCACAACTGCGTTAGACCTTGTATTCACCGATCAATTGTTGAAGTTTAATAAATTCCCGCTAATGTGATTGTGCGATGTTGCACATATTGCACTATACAATATCGTTGGTCCGTGCTATCTTGCACATATCACATTATGCAATATTCTATGTCCATAGGATATTGTACTTTTGTTATATGGACTCTGTGTGAATTTGTTAAACTTTAATAGTTGATGGGCAAATGTTAGTCTAAAGCTGGCAGCTGTCCTGTAAAAATCACTAAAAAAAAACATACTGCTCATTAGCAATCTTAAAATTATCTGCCATATTTGTGACATATGGAGGTATCCTTTTCAATTAATGTTACTCTCAAGACTATAAATGTCATAAGAAACTTTGAGAAATATGATATATTATCAGATAAACTGGTAAACTCAGCTATTTTATATAGTGAGTTTTTACAATATTTATATTTCTTTTCTATTTTTGTATTTAGACATTTTAAAATAATTTATTTTCAATAAATCTTCCAATATTAAGTCAAGAAAAAAACCCAAACTTGAGAATGTTTCCATGGTCATTTCCCAGACAGATCTCCTAGGAACAATATATGCCACTCTGCATGTTTATTAGAACAATTTTGCATTTTTTTTTAAAAATTCTTTTTTATTTAATTACAACATGTGCTTTTGACATATACTAAGATAATGACATGGATTTAAATGATGCTCTAGGATTTGGTATTGGCCATGTAGAAAATTGATAAATATTGAGAAAATCAGCTTAGATGTCCGATACACGAAAAAGGCCCTCATCATTTCTCTATAGGAGCAGTAAAGGTCATCTGATCATTTTTTACTTTTGTTTGAGCGATGATATAGTCACTTATTTCAGTTAAGGAAGATATCGTCACTCAAACAAATGTGAAGATGGGCGGGAGCACCTTTACTATTATAGAGGAACTATGAAGGCCTTTTTGGTGCACTGGACATGTAAGGTGATTTTTCTGTTAATTACCTTTTTTTATCATTAACACTCTTATAAATATAGGCAGATTTCAACCATCAAGTATTAGCTAAGTTGGGCAAGGACTTTCCGCCTCATGAAGCAGAGAGGTATTTGTTCCATACTTACCTTTGCTGGCCACCTTCCATAGTTTCTCTCGGTGCATGTGGATAGGAGGGGTTCCATGTGCCCCTAGGGATTAGTTCTCGGTTGTCCAGAGTTGAGTATCCCTCGGGCTCAGGGCTAAAGGGTCTTGGGTTGAACCGGGTGAAATATACCTGGGTTATAAAAAAAATAAAGTATATCTACAAAATTTCAAATGTCTAGAGTTATCATTTTCTATTAATGTTAACCTCAAAACTATAAATATTATAAAAAGAAACTCCCAGAAATATCATATCTTAATAAAATGGTAAAATCAGCCTTTTTACGGAGTAACTTTTTACAGTATTTATATTTTTCTTCTATTTTTGTCTTTAAAATTTTAAAAAATAATTTACTTTCAATTACTTTTTTAAGAAAAAACCTCCAAGCCTGAGAATAATTTTTTATATTCTTCCGAGACAGTAATTTCCTAAGAACAACATTTTCGACCCAGCACATTTATTAGAACAGTAATGCAGTTTCTTAATTTTTTCTGTTCTCTGTGATCGAAAATTCTGTTTGCAGTGATTGAATGAATGTCCGAGATTGTCTACTTACAATATGTCCTGTTTTGACATATAATGACATGGATTTAAATGATGCTCTAGGATTTGGTATTGCACACGCAAAAAAATTGATAAATATCTGGCTTATGGTCTGATTTCCTTTTTTCTATTTTTGGTAAAAAAAAAATGTAATAGCATTTACCAGCCTAAAAATATGTATTAACATTTACCATACAAAATATGTCATTCGGTAAAAACAATTTAGGTTAAAAGATGTTTTAGCAGTGGATTTCTAGTCATTAGTGGCCTTTTTGTTTTTTTTTTTTTTTTTTTTTTTTTCTGCTTCCATTGCTTGTTTTAGCGTTGGAAATTTTATTCATCCGCTTCAACCAATAGTTACATTTTCTTTTAGAGGCGGAAATAGGGATGGAAAATATTTTTGCGGCTGATTGTGGCTTTTAGCTGCATTTTGTTTTTTTCCACCGCTAAAAGTAACTTACTCTTTAGATATCCTGGAAAACCCACATATGGGTGAAGAGAGGAAAGTGACAGGACTTTTCGGGCACGTTTAGCAAAAGTCTACGGAGGTGATTCCTCAATAGTTTTCCTCGGATTCGAGGAAAACCCATATTTGATTGCAAATCCATTGGTATGAGAAGAATCCCAATTATACTTAGAAGTCATCACAAGTACTGAAAATCAAGATCTGACCTCCCACCATCGAATTGCACAAATCCACGCGCCAACGGATTTGCGGATGAACATTACATAGGCGGTGATGTTTAGGCTATCGATTTTTGCATTAGAAACCTATCTTTTGGGTCCCACAATCACAATCCGAACCGTTTATCATGTTTATAATGTTCAAAACGGTTAGTACACAGAAAATCATCTGTCGTTCTATCTCATATTTTGAGATATTTGTTAAAACATAGAGACTGATGTTCATGATTTGTGAACTTTTGTGGGCCCCATTTGTAAAATCTGAACCATTCACTCTTTTCAAAAGAGTTATTCCGACCATGGGTTCAAATTTGGTAGCCTGACTCATCATGGGTCATGAGAAAATTGGAAAAAACTATTGGCTGTTGATCATCCACACTGCCAACTGATTTGTCAAACGTACAGTGAGTGGTGGTACAAACGGTCATTTGTGGTGACTCATTTTTTACTTAGAAACCTATCTTATGGGTCCCAAAATCAAGATCCAAACCGTTCATCATGTTTAGAATGTCCAAAATGATTAGTAGGTCAATTTCTAGCCGTTGATTCATTATGTATTTCTAGTTATTTGCAAAATAGTCCACACCCTAAGATTATGTTTTTTAATTTCTGTGGGACCCACAATGAAAATCCAAACCATCAATCATGTAAAAGGTCAACAACGGCTAAGGATTTAAATTTTATGGCTTGATTCATCACGGATTGTTAGAAAATGGCAAAAAATACTGGACCCTTGAATGTAGCATTTGGTAATCCACAGGCTCCTTCCCTTTGCCAAACATGGAATGCAGGAACTCTTATGCGAGAGATATCCTCACTGTGGACAGCAATAGTATAAGAAGAAGGAGTAATTCATCCTGCCTGTTTTCCAAATATGGAATGCAATGACTCTTCTCCTAAAATATTCTCTGAAAGGATAGCATGATTTAGGAAAATGAAGCGATCGTCTGAAAGATGATATCTCTTTGTTTACCAAATGCCCCGTCTTCTAGTGCCTCTCACGAAATCCAATAATTCATGGACCAAAATGGTGTAGCCATTACCCAAGAATGACGCTGACAAGACATTCCACGACTTAATGAAATATCGATGCAAATTGAGAAGTGAGAAAGAAACAAATCAAATCATGGTTGTATGAGAGAATGGGTTGATATACGATTAGTAACTGAACCATATGTGGCACATTTATATAATTCAGAGGTTTGAGAACACAATCTACAATAATGCAATTCAACCCTGGCATACTAGTGTCCTTTATAATACTAGTTCTATCGATTATCGATCCGTGTGAATAATAATGAAAATAACTTAATATAAAAACATATACTACAGTAATTATGCAATCAAAACTATGTGCATCCATCAGTGGCATTCCCAACTCCCAAGTCATATGCAGAGATAAAATTTCATCATGTTTATTTATTTATTTATTTTCTTTGGTAATCTAATTGGGGGTTGGGACCTAAGAGAGCCCACATACGTGGGATTTAGATAAGCCTACACATGTGGCAATAAGATAACCAATTGAGCAATCCCTTGGTTCTCATTACATCATGTTTTTTTTTTTTTGCTGTAAGGGTAAATTGTATTGAAAAAGAAGGGGGGGGGGGGGGGGGGGGGGGGGGGAGAAAAGAATACAAGGTCTCAAAGAAGACCTCCAAAAAAAAAAAAAAAAGAAAAAAAAAAATAGAGACAGAAAAAGAACCAAAACAACCATTAACAAGCACAGCAGCTGCTCAGCTAGGGAGCTTCAGAATTGATTCTCAGGGAGACGAAGAGGGCACTGAGGTGCTGGCTCACAAAAGGAGAGACCATTTGCTTAAGGGAGAAAGAAATGGCTTCTGTTAGATGGACTTGGATGTAGTGGAAGGAAGGTCTGCAGGAATTGAAAACTGCTTCATTACGGGACTTCCATAGATGGTATAAAACAGTGATGAAGATGCCAGCCAGGAATTTGAGACCTTTGGCGTCTGAGTCTTTGGAGAAGACCGACCAGAGGGAGGAAGCTGAGAAGCTTAATGGAGGAGAAGCCCCTGCCTCACGAAGTAGCCAGGACCAGGTTGCTTTTGCTAGCTCACAGATGAAGAAGAGGTGTTCCACTGAGTCTTCAGCAGCTCTGCAAAGAGTGCACCTGGAGGCAAGGGAGAAGCCCCGCCGCTTCAGCCAGGAGTCAGAGGGGAGCCTGTTGTGCATCAGACGCCAGCCGAAGCAGTTGACTCTGAGGGGGGAGAAGGAGTTCCAAATCAGCTTTGGCCATTGAAGAGGAGGAGCTCTGTGCCTTATTCTCTGCCACGCAGAGCTTAGGGAGATCTTACCATCAGAGGTGTCTCTCCAACTAAGAGTGTCATTGGTGGATAGGGAAGGAGAGAGATCCTTGAGGCGCTGAAGAAGGAGTTGATGAATTTGGGGAGGCAGGTTAGCTGGAGCGACCCAGGTCCCTGATTGGTAGAGAGAAGAGAGCCGTTGGTCTGCTGGAAAAGGATGTTCAGGGAAGCTGGAAGATATTGGAGCACTGTCGGTCCAGGAGTCGTGCCAGACATTTATACTCTGACCATTGCCGAAATTCCATGAGCTACCTTGATGAATTATAGGAGCTAATCTGCGGATGTTCTTCCAGATGCAAGATCCATAGCAAGAATTCTCTGAACTCCAAATGGGACGGTATTTGAAGTAGCGATTCTTAAACCATTTTGGCCAGAGGGAGTGAGAGGAGATAGCTTGCCATCCTAGCTTAATAAAAGAAGCAGAGTTAACTTCTGCAATTTTCCTTATGCCTAGACCACCTTCTTCCTTTGGGAGGGTGACTGTGTCCCAGCTTATGTAGTTGATCTTGTTGTTGGGGGCATTCCCAGACCAGAGGAATTGCCTCATACGTCTCTCGATCTCCTTACAGACTGATACAGGCAGAGGGATGATCGCTGCAAGGTGAACAGGAAGACTAGAGATGACGAACCTGATAAGAGTTAGCCGGCCTGCGAAAGATAAAGTTTTGGCTTTCCAAGCTGAGAACTTAGCCTGGACAGCATCCAGCAAGGGAAGGAAATGTCTTCTTTTTGGAGTCCCGAAGCAAATTGGAGTGCCCAGGTACTTAAGATGAGAAGAAACTTCATGAATTCCTAAAGAGGAGCTGATTCTTCTCTTTCTTCTAGAGCTGCACTTGCCCATGAACAACTGGCTCTTCTGCAAATTGAAAAATTGGCCAGCTGCAGATTGATACGTCTCCAAAAGGTCCTGGAGAATAAAGACACTAGAAGCAGCGCCTTTCATGAAAATGAGGATGTCATCTGCGTATAGCAGATGACATGGGGTGGAGGGGACCTTGGAGAGAGGGTGGAAGTGACCTTGGAGCTGAAGGTTAGAGAGGTGAAGACTCAGGACTTCTTCTGCTAGGATGAAGAGATATGGGGGGACAAGGGGTCCCCCTGTCTGATGCCGCTTGAGGAGCTGAAGAATCCATAAGGCCTGCTGTTAAGGAGCACAGAGCATTTGGTGGAACATACACACTCTTTGATCATAGCAATCCAAGTATCAGAGAAATTAAAAAGCTGAAGGGCAGAGAAAAGAAAGGACCAATTCAACTTATCAAAAGCTTTGGAAATGTCAAGCTTAAGGCAGAAAGAGCCCTTGGAAAACTTAGAGTTTAGTTTCTGGAAAAGTTCAAATGCCAGTCCAGTGTGGTGCTGGATGGTTCTGAGCATCACAATCAACCTTGTGATGCTCTAGTTTGCTCTACTTTCCATGTAGGTCATATTTTATTTTCAGGAGAAAGTCCTTTTTTTTTTCTTTAGATACATAGGACTTGAACTTACACTCCCATCTGCTTGTGTATAACAAACTGAGCAATGGCCACTGACATAAAAAAGTTCTCTTTTGATACAGGATAGTGCAACAAAGATCAAACTCATTATATAGTTCAAACATGATTATGCCCTAACATAGATTTCACTATAAAAAAAATCACGACAACAGCTTTGCAACTTTCCATCCAAGGAATTATATCTTGAGATCTATTAATTGACACAAGGTGATTCTGTGATGAGGCAGCTCCAGTTGTAGTTCTCTACTAGCAGATAGCTCTCGAGACACATGGGACATGGTTGGTCGTGACTGTGGCTCAGAGAGTAAGCATGCAAATGCCAATGCTACCGTCAAAACCACTTCTTTCATCTCTTGATTTGTGGGAGTTGGGAGGCGTTGGTCCATGATATCCTTCAACAATAAACCTTTTGCCTCTGAGGTTGATAAAGATGAGAGGAGCTCGCCTGGATGCTTTCCCATTATCACCTCTAAAGCAATGACCCCAAAGCTATAAACATCACATTTTTTAGTTACTTTCATTGTGTAAGCAAGCTCTGCAGAGATAAAAGCAACATTATTATTCATATCACGAACTGATGCATTTTCAATGGATTATTATTTCTAGCTATTATCAAAAGTCAATAGTTCGAAAGCTAACAAAGGAGATTAAGAAACTATCTTAACATTAAAAACCAGAAATAGCTAACGTTTAGCATTTTCGGCCGGTTTTGATGAGGGGAAAAGCTTTTCTCTAGGCTAATCTGTTTTTTCTTGTTTAGATTTCTTCAAGACGAGAAAAGAAACCCTTTTAGTGATTTATACAAAAGGCAGGAGAAAGGTTTTGTGATTTTCTTTTTTCTCAACCCAGTGGAGAAACCCTTCCCTACATTGTGATTTTCTCACCCAAGTTCCATTAGCATTAAGGAATAGGGTTAATAAAAAATTTTGGGACCTGCAAAGTGATATTATACAATGATAAAATTGAGATGCAAGTGGCATCTCACCCAAGTTCCATTAGCAAGCTTTTGTTGTATGGCATTTTTACAATGCTCACATTTGTTGTAAGGCTTAGTCAATGCCCATTTTCACAAATGAAATCTTTGCACGAGATGCTCCATCTTTTAATGCACATGTTGGGATGGAAACCTCTTATATATCTATATTTAATAGTGCTTTTACAAAGAGTATAAAACACCATTGGAGTACTAAATAACTATTTTCAAGTGTTCCAAATCATTAGATTTATGATAATTGGTAGGGAAGAATCTTCATTCACTCCCACCTACCATGTGACCCATCCAGATCCCACCAACCCTACATATAAATAATCATCTAAATGCGCCCACAGAAAACAGCTAAACTGAACTTACACCTTAATAAATACGATTATGAATTTGATCAATCTTACAGCCGAAATCGACCATGTCAACATTAAGATTATGTTCAAACTGGCATTAGATTAAGAGTATGTCTGCATCTGATATCTTGACCCATACCTATTCACATGATGAAATGGGATTTTAAAGGAGCAATGAGGTAGATCCTCAACGGTGAGCACCATAGGAAATTCCTACTGCAAAATAAAAATGGTCCACATGGTATGTAGGAGGATTCCATATGTGACCCATTGTGATTTCTATCCGTTCAATCTAAGGTAACGAGATGAGTTATCAAAATTATTTTTTTCAATCTAAGGCGACCTGTGTGGGCTCTTCGGTCCTAGTCCCAAGGCTTGACTACCAGAAAAACAAAAAAAAAAAAAAAAAAAAAAAAAAGACTAAGATCTATATGAACGAGGGGTTACCCAATTAATTGGCTAGTGACTCCGCCCCTCACCTGAATCACCAGTGATCAATCTCTGGTATCTCCCTACTTCTCGCATGTACGGGTTCTCTCTCCCCTCGCATGTGAGAGTGATCTCATATGTAGGTCCCAGCCCCCTCACTTGGGCTAAAAAAAAAAAAATCCCATATATATAGTCAGTATTTTCTATGGAAAAGGCTGGGCCACCTAGGGACTCTCATGGTAAATTCACCATGGAATTTACCAGACGGAAAACATGAACACTTGGTAAAATACATTAACTAGTGTTTGTCAATCTACTGGGATTCATCGATTATATTGTGTGAAACTTCACTCCTCTTGTCCAAGAACCCCTATTAAATATTCCACAATTTCCTTCCCATGTGAGGCCCCTAGATGGCGCATGTTACTTTGGCGTTTGGCGACAGAGAACTCTCCAACAAGAAGGTTGCAGACAACTTGATACTTGAAAGTAGACTAGTGTGTTTTATTAATCTATTTATGGAAGAACTGTACTGAAAATTTGGCATCCGTCAGGATTCAACAGGACAAAAAATAAACCACCTATTAAAATGGAAACAAGGAAAAACAATGAGCACAAGATGTCAACAATTTACCTGGAGCGACGTATCCGAGTGTGCCAGCAAGGGTTGACCAGTTGGATGAATCCGGCTTTAGAAGCGTAGCTGTGCCAAAGTCAGAGATACAAGCCTCAAACTCCATACTCAACAAAATATTGTTGCATGACAAGTCACGATGAACAATGAGAGGATTACAATCATGGTGCATGTATGAAAGAGCATGGGCTACACTTTGAACAACATTAACCCTTCTATTCCAATCCAATTCTGCAGCTCCCTCTCCATTTTTAAGGATTCCAGCCAAACTTCCCCTTTCCATTTACTCATACACAAGAAAAGAGCACCGTGGATGGGAGCAAAACCCATAAAGCTTTACAATATTGCGATGGCGGAATTCTGTTAATGCTTGTATCTCGTTTTGGAAACTTCTTTGATCGATTTGCTCGCCAACTTGGTGGAGTTTTTTTACAGCTACTGCTTGACCAGATGATAGATTTGCTTTGTAAACTTTCCCACATCCCCCCTCTCCAATGCAGAACTTCTCATCAAAACCTTCAGTTGCTTCAATAATGTCTTCATATACAATATTTCCATCATAGTTCCATACTGAAAACAGATCTTGATTGTGTGCTTCTTGAACCTCAGTCTCTTCATTTCTTGCTTTCTTATGAAGGAGGGAAAATATGATGACAAAAGCACAAATAAGGAATAAAGCCACTGCAAGAGGAACAACTATGATGACTACAGTTTTGTGGCCTTTCCTTTCATTACCACGACTAATTAGAGAGGAATTGCAATGACGTAAACCTTGTACATCACCGCATAGGTCTTTATTTTGAGCAAAAGCTTCTACCGAAGCTTGTTGAAATGCTTTGTTCTGAGGTAGAGGACCCTCCAAATCATTGTGTGAAACATCAATGGATGACAAACTTATCAGCTCTTTGAAAGACGGAGGAATAGAACCAAAAAGCATATTGTGAGAAAGATTTAAGTCTTCCAACTTGCTTAACTTCCCGAGTTGAGTTGGTATTTCTCCTGTGAGCTGATTTTGACTGAGATCAAGAATTGTACCAAGGTTTACAAGATTACCAGCCTGAAATGGAATGCTTCCATTTAAACTGTTCCTGTTTAGTTTCAAAGACCTCAGTTTGGTGCATTGTTCAATTTGTTCCGGAATGGGTCCACTGAGGTTATTCACTGATAGATCAAGAAGCTCTAAATTGGACAGTTGTCCCAATTCTTGTGGCACTAGACCTGAAAGTTTGTTATCATTTAAACTCAAATTGTATAGCATAGATAGCTTCCCTACTTCACTAGGTATCTCTCCTTGCAGGTGGTTGGAAGACAGGTCCAGTATCCTAAGCTGAGTCAATTGCCCGATATGAGGTGGCATTCTTCCTGTAATATTATTCTTTGCAAATTTTAACGTGGTCAAATTTCGACAGTCTCCCCAATCTGACGAGAGTTCCCCATAAAATCTGTTGTAACTTATGTCAATGATAGATAAGCTCGGATATACTCCAAAGCCTTCTGATATATTTCCGGAGAGCTGATTATTTTGAAGCCAAATTTTTTCTATGCTTTTGCAGTCTCTCAAACTTACAGGGATAGGACCAGTGAAATGGTTGTCCCATGCTGTGAATTTTATAAGAGAGCCTCCTTGGCATATCTGAGGTAAATGACCTGAGAAATTGTTGGAAGTCAAGAAAAGATACTGCAGACTTGTTAAATTGGCCATTTCTTCAGGTAACGAACCAGAAAATTGGTTGTCAAATAATCTGAGCCTAGTTAGGTTTCTCAGATTTCCTATAGATGGAGGAAGAGGGCCAGAAATTTGATTTCGGTAAAGGTTTAAAGTTGTAAGCTCAGTCAAGTTTCCCACTGTGAAAGGTACGTGACCTGTTAGATTATTAGTAGATGCTCGTAGAGCTATCAGCCCTTTCAAGTTTCCAATCTCTAGTGGGATTGAGCCTGAAAGTTGATTGTCATATAGGTACAAAAACTTGAGTCCCGTTACATTTCCTAGAGAGGGAGGAATTGGACCTGTTAAAAAGTTGCCATGAAGATCTAGGTGAGCCAAACTTTTCAGATTTCCTATCTCGCGAGGGATTGAACCAATGAGATTGTTTCGGTAGAACTTGAGAATGGTTAAACTCGTTAGGTTTCCAATTTGCGGCGGAATAGAACCAGAAAGTGGATTTATGGAGACGTATATTTCAGACAACTTACTCAAATTTCCTAGAGATAGAGGGATGGGACCAGTGAAGTTGTTTCTATCCAGAGCCAAATAAACCAGACTCTTGACCTTTCCAATTTCTGGAGGTATGAAACCACTAAAGGAGTTATTGTAGAAATCCAAGAAAGTGAGATTTGTGAGCAGGTCTATTCCTGGTGGAAATCTTCCACTGAGTTCGTTACCACTGAGTCTAAGATAGCCAAGGTTTGGAAAAGAAGAGAAACTGAAGTGATCGAGATTACCTCCAAGACCGTAATCAAGTAGGTCTATTTTTGTCACCTTTTTGTCACCATTGCAAGAAATTCCAGTCCAATTACAGGGAAAGCCATTGGCAGTGGACAGAGACCAAGTGCGGAGAGCTTCACTCCGTAGAAGACTACCTTTCCATTTGAGGAGAGCTTCTGCTTCTGATGAATCTCCATTGCATTTGCAAGAAAATATAACACCCAGGACCAAGGAGAGTAGCAAGGATACAAGGGAAAATGAAGTGTTAGTGGCCATGTTTGGTGTAGTTCAAAATTTTAACTGTGAAGAGATGGTGATGGAAGAATGCCACCTTATATATTAGCCAATGCAGATGGGAATTGATATTTTTCTCAATTAGGAAGGAGTGCGGTCTTTGGCCTTTACTTGGTGATAAGTCTTGAATGGGGATGGGACACCCTCCATTATCCAAAAAAAAAAAAGTCTTGAATGGTTGGCCACATGTCCACTTGCGCTGTGCAAGTTGTAAAAAGAAGAGGAGACGACACTGCAACCAACCTTAAACAATATCTAAAGTTGAATTAGTTGGCGTGCATGTACTGGTCGGTTGTCTCTTTGTCCTTTTTCTCAAAATTATTGGAACCAGAAGAAAAATTCAAATAGCATTGGATATATAAAATTTGGGGTAGGGTTGGATTGATTAGTGGATTGATTAACAATTATTGATCAGCTACTACAAAACAAACCATATATGGTAGCAATCGTACTAGAAATATTATCCAAAAAGAAACACATGCATGAAATTGACACCTCTAGATTTAGAACTAGGAGAGAAACCTATACTGCTGCAGATTATTTTATCTTGAGAAGGATTTATTCTTTCGGACCCACAATTAAACTTGTTAGATGGGTAAAGACAATCCCAATGGTCACATCTAGTATGGGACTATCGATCCCAATGGTCACATATAGTACAGGACGAAAATAACTACAGAATGAATGTATTATATAAGAGTGAGGCTGCGACATGGCCTTTCAATGAGCTGACCTAAGCTCCTATCCTCCCATTATTGATATATATTCAAGTGGTCCACAAAGAAGTCCGGGATTGTTTCCTTTTCGTTTTTTTTTTTTTTTTTTTTTCTTATTTTTTTTTTTGGTTGGTGGTTGATTGGGGGTGTTGGATTTTAAAAGAGAAGTTTGTGGATCAACCATTTAGTAAAACTAGTGCAACAGGCCTACGTCCAATGCAGGCCATAATAAAAAATAATAAAACTTTTATTAGAAAATATTTATAAATGTTTAAGTAAATAATATATAAACATTAAATATGATTCATAATACAAACACAATTAAAATTGAACTTTAAGAATCACTTTTTTTTTTTAAAGAAAAGAATAAGTAAAACGATCAAATCGAATTATCTAATACGTGATATTGAAAGAATGACTCAATTACATAGCATAACAGGCCAAAAAAATAGAGAAGTTGAAGAGTAGTTACAAATAATATAATATATAATGAAGAATAAAATATATAAAAGAATAATTAGTTTGAATTGTTGATGGCATGAAGAGTGAATTAATTTATAAAAACTGCTCGTCCTTGGATTACTCTATCTATTGCTTGGTCCAACATTTTAACAATTCGGGTTTTATTGTTTCTTTGATTCTGCATATTTATTATTTAGTTAAATTAGTAAATATAAATGATACAAAAAATTGTGATAAAAATGGAAAGTCGTGATAGAAATTTTAGGGAGCTAAGAGATTTTACGGGAAGATCAAGTAAATAGTAGATGCTTTAGGACGCTGATTTGATTATATTTGTACTTATACACAAATTGAATGTCAATTTCAAAATTAAATATGGATTTTGATTAATTGGATTCCACAATGGGCCCCATAGATTAATCCTACCGAATATTGTAAAGAAAATAAGGAGAAAAATTAGTAAAATACAGCCTATGAAAGTGGCCTCCGAAAATCAGGAGTTTGGAAAGAAATAATAACATGGCTTTCACAATGGGACTCATAGATTGTCTGAACTCGGAAAAAAAGAAAAAACAGTCTTTCATATTGATTAAAAAGTAATAAAGATGAAGCCGACTATGATTTGTAAGTGTGCCCCAAATTTTAACAACTTAGATTTGATATAAAAGTCCCACAAATTGATCTGCAATAAAATTTAATACATACATGACCACAGAGGCGGACTCACCTTAGAATGACCTGGGGCGACCGCCCCAGGTCAAATTTCAAATCCCTCTTGAAATAGTGATGGGCTTTGGCCCACGACCCACATCAACTAAAACAACGCCCCAGGTCAAAAAAGGGACATTGAAAGAAAAAAATAAGGAAATAATAATGAGATACTAATTTTTATATGATAATGTGTATTACTTCTTTAGAGTTTCTTTATTATTGTTGTAGTTTCTTTGTCAAATTGTGTGCTAATTTTTTGAAGGTTGTGAACCCTATCTTTTTTAGGATGATTGGTTTGCCCTCATTTTTTTAGAGACTTTCTTGTTTTCAATATACTTCTCTTGTACTGTAAATTTTAGAGAAATGAAGTCATCATTTCAAATAAGAAATAGATTAAGTTGATCTAGTTAAATATTTTGCGTCTATTTACATGGAATATATTTTTTCTTTTGTTATTGTTGAGGTGAAAAAATTCTAGCAAAAGTTTCGCCCCACCTAAACGAAAATCCTGAGTCCGCCTCTGCATGACCACCTATTATAAAAATCATAGCTAACTTGATCCCTATATTTTTTTAATAAGCTATAGGCACACTATCAAAGCCAAAAAGGCCTTTATTTTTTCTCTTCTTTCACTCTCTTGCATTTGCATGGGGCTTTTCCCTAAAACGAAGCTAGTGGGCCCACAGCATCAAAGGCATTATAGGTCGGCAAATGGCCTTTTGTCCTGTGTGGTACTGGTGGGCGAATGAATGAAAGCCCACATGGCATGGTATTGGAAAAGATAAGGATAGACAGAGGAAATGGGTCATGAGAACTGTAAGGCTTCAAGACTTTATTATAATTGTGAAATTTGAGCTCAGCTGCTGCTAGTGGAGAGAGTTGAAGGTACAAACTGACAGCAATAAAAAGTTTCAGCCATTGACAATGTTTAATAGGACCTTTGATGATTGGAATGGGCTGAGAAAGCATGGAAAGTCTGGAAGCAGACCCAATCATCAAAGCACGTAGATGGGGCACTTTTGAGATAAAGTTTCCATGAATGTATTTTTATACCCTTTACAAATCAAAGGAATAGGGAATGTGAAGCAAATTGGAATGAGCAATGAAAAGACTTGTTGTGGGAGGAATCAGGCTAAGAAATTATTAGAACTTCTAATTAGAAATATATCAAAATATTTAAATAAATTATAAATAAATATTAATATATAATTCATAATAAAGATGGAGACTCATTAGAGAAATTTTAGGTATCTGAAAATATTTAGAGAAAGATCAAGTAAATAGTAAAGATTTTAGGACATTAATTTGATTATATTTGTGCTTAGCCATAAATTAAGTGTCATTTCAGAATTAAATATAGATTTTTAAATTAATTGACTTGCACAATGACACCACAGATTAATTAATCATATCAAATATGCAAAGGAAAATAAGGAGAAAAATGTCCATAATGGGCCCCACAAATTAATCTTCTTAAATATTGAAAAGAAAATAAGGAGAAAAAAGTAGTAGAATACAGCCTACAAAAGTGGCCCGTGCTCTAGTATAAAAAAAGCTATTATTATGTTGGTATGTAAAAAAGTGGACCCGTACATTGTGAGTTTGGAAATAAAGAGAAGTTATTATTGTATGCTATGTTTTAGGAAATTGATAAGTATCTTATTTCAAGAATATTTTAAATTTACAATGAGATATTTTAGGTGACGAGATTAAATTATTAGGGTAATTCTGGAATGTAGCATTGCAAAAAATTTTGAGGATGCGCCATGTGTCCCTTTTCAAGGAAGTCCCCTGCGGCCACGTGTCGCACCCCATGAATTCACCTGCTGTCTTTTATTATATAACCAGCGCTTTAGGGCCCGTGCCCAACGCGAGCCTTTAATTCATGGAAGGAAAACTCAATTTAAATTGAAAGTAGAAACCGAGAACCCAATCTTTTGGAGAACCCCATATACCTTTATGCCTTCCCATCCATGGGGTGTGGATATTTGATAGAGAGAGTTTAGGTGAAAGTAAATTTAAATATAAATATGAAGTAATTGTTGGTCAAATGCATATGGGAGGTGTGATTTTTTTTAATAAAGGCAAATATTTTAAAAGAATCTTATATATAAATCTAAATCAATCTCAAAAGCAAAACATCGGATCATATTTGAGTCAAACTTACTGTGTTCTTTATGGTATCATGTTCTTGTCATTCTTCTCATTTTTTAAGTTGATATTCACTTTTATGTGCATTTGTGTAATGACAAATTTCCATAGAATGACTTATAACAATTATCAATAAACTAGTTTTATTTAATATAAAATTAAAATAATATTTATTGAATAGGTTTTCACCTGTAGATGTTATTGTTTTTCATTTTGACGTAGTCTTTTCATTTGCAATAGTTGAGTTCAACGTTGCCTTGCAATCTTGGAAGGATTCATATCTTCTTGATGTTCCATTTTTAATTAAAGATAAGAGAGGAAGATGTTTGTTTCTTGTATCATATAATAAACACCTATATCTGCTTGTATATGGAAACAAAACTCATACAAAACAAAAGGGATTAATATGTGATCGTTAAAAGTTTAAAATGGGAAAAATAAAGGAAGATACACTTGACTGACAATAATACTTCATCTATCAGGACAAATTCATTCGAGAAGGGTAGGGTTGAAAAACTAAACTATTGGGGTGCATTTAAATTCACTTTACTCTATTTTTTACCTATCTAATATAAATCAATCTACAAAATCCAATTACTGTACATAAAAAGGCTGAAGTTAGAATTCATTTATTGATTCAATTATCACCAACCTTGATATATTGACTTTTTATCTTTTAACTATTCTTCATTTGATTGATCCTCTCTCTCTATCTCTCTATCTCTGTCTTCCTTCCATTTAAATACTTTATGATTCTTACCGGTTTCCTTCCATTAAAAAAAATTCATTCAATTCATATTGTGATGATTGGCCACAAAAAAGTGATGCCTTATGCATGACACATGTGTGATCCGATCCAAACCATTGATGTTCATATGAGTTTATTAAAAAAATTCATATTTATATGAGTTCATTAAAAAATTCATTCAATTCATACCGTGATGATGGGCCGCCAAAAAATGATGCTTCCAAATCACCTGACAACTACAAGTGGACCGAGGGGATGGGACACTAGGACAACAACTGTTGTCCCTGCTCTCCTTTCTCGAGTTGTTGACCTCTTGTTATTTTTGGAGATGATCCACCAGTAGACTTTTATTATAATATTAATAAAAAAAAAAGATCATTTCCCCTTGAACTATAGTTATCAACACCACCAAACTTTGAGTCTATAAACTCAATTATTAAATGTACTTAATTGTGCTACCATAGTGATATTTAGCTAATTCCACGTTAAATGCTCTGATTAATTGGTATTCCGAGGGGAGGCGTACGTTGGAATGTGTATCACCCATTACCCATTCCATGGATGTGCCCGAACAAACTTTAGTCACTTTATTTATATTAATAAATGACGTGGAGTCAAGTTAGAAAGTGATTAGCTAGAAATCTGATTCAAGGGGCCAGGACGTTAAAAAAAAAAGCCCTTATAGCAACTTGGACTATAATCCTGCTAATTAGAGATCAATGAATGTTTAAATGAATATAGTGCATAAACACCATTGAAGAAGAAATAAAAATTAATATTTTTATTTCAGCATAAAAATAAAGAATACATGGAACAACCTAAAAAAAAAGAAGAGGGAGAATCCAGTGTATGCATCACACCAAGCCATTGTGGGTTCAAGTCATGTTAACACATGCACATAATTTGCTATCCAAGTTTGTATTGGTTTTCGTTCCAAGAAAAAAAGATAAAGTTACTTACAAACAAAAACTGGTTGGAGAACAATAATGACACAAAATAATGAAAAATTAGAGCTACAAGAGGGAGCTGGTATTGACCTCAAAGATGTTGATCTGCAATCCTCACATCCCAACTGGCCATTCAAAGTTGACGCTGCTTAAATATTCATGCTGCTAATAGGCGCTATCAGAGAGGACCGTGTGAGAGATAGAAATTGAGGAGGAGGGAGAAAAGAATAGCGAGGGGAAGAAGAGCGTTGCTCCAGATGAGATTGAAGAGATTCAATTAGGGATGTAAATAGATACCCGATTTTTCGATTATTCGGAGGTTCCGACCCATTATAAATCGGGTCTGGGTCCTTATTTAGGCCACGATAAGTAAATGAGTCCGGATCCGGTTCCACCTTAGTTTAGACCCGTGGACCCGAGACCCAACATATTACATCGATTTTCGAAAATCTCTCTTAAAAACCATATTTTTTTAATATCATTCTCTACCTAAACCCGGACCCGGATCCAGACCCGTCCCATATATGATTCCGGTTCCGGTTCCGGTTCCGGAGCCAAGAAACTGGTTTCGAAATGGTTCCGGGTTCGGATCCGGTTCCACCTTCTCCTTAACAGTCCGATTTCGGGTCCACCATGGATCCGGACCGGAACCGACCCATTTACAGCCCTAGATTCTATAAAATTGGAGATATTTGAGATCCTATTTTATAGGAAATTTATAAAATAGAAAGGGTCGTGTGGTGTCAAAGGCCGTGTAAAGTGAGTCCTAAAAATGGATACATCTTTATCAAATCTTTACCGTGTGGTCCCCATTTGATGGGCCCCACTTGTTTAGGTTCTAAAGGAAGTGGCTTTACATTTATTGGGACCGGTAATGGAAGAAGAACCTTTTAGGGCCCACCTTTTTTTTGGGATGAACGGTCAAGATCCCCATCCGATGGGCCCACTTGTTTAGGTTCCAAAAGAAGTGGCTGTACATTTATTGGGACCGGTAATGGAAGAAGAAGCTTTTAGGGCCCGCCCTTTTCTTTTGGCTCATACACAACCGTATGAAAATATGTGTATGCCTATTATGTATGGAAAATTAGAGAATTCAGATCTTTACATCCCTAATAATAAATGACATACTAATAGGAGACCTATTCATAATCAAATGCTAGCCTAGTATATCTCAAAATCTTATATAATCTATCAATGTAACTCATGATTTTCATATCTCAACCTTCTTTATAATATTATTATCTATTAAATAGAATGTGAATTTGCCTTCTCTAACAGTCTATTTTTTTTTCTTTTTTTTTTTCCTTGCAAAGAGTCCTACATATGATCAATTCAAACTGTTTATTCTTGGAAGTCCCACTGGATGACGATATGAGAAATGTGTCATTCATCAGAATCTATCACCAAATCGGAATTGGTTTTAGCAAGTTAGCTCTTAGGCTGGGCAGAAATTGCTCCTATTATTTAGGAAAATTAGAGAATAGTGGTTTGATGAGAATAGATGAGAAGGACAATTCTGGAATGTGGCATTGCAAAAAGTCTGATGATGCGCCACGCATCTTCTTCTAAGGAAATCACCTCTGTCTTTTATTATATAATTTTGTTCTTGACAGTTTTTCGCACAATCAAAATAGTTTAGTTGAAAAGGAACTATTCCATTCATGGGTCATGATTGTCAATACAAGTGCCATTAAATGTCATCACCCAGTGCGGCCCCGCCCGAAGTAGGGTCCTGGGAGGACGTAGACTAGAGACAGACCTAATCTTGGCAATTTTATACAAAGTGGCTGCTCGTAGATCTCAAACTTGCTTTATCACATAACGTGCCATTAAATAAAACAATAGAAGGCATCAATTGAGATAATGGTGTTCCACAAATGAGCTTAATCTCCATTGTATACTTTATATAAATTTGTACTGCCCGACCTGTGTTTTGTTTTGGCGAATTGTTGGATCTTTATAATAACGAATTGCAGAGTGGGCAGTAAACGAGTCAGGTAGGATCAGTGGGCTTTGAGCAGAATCCCAGGTCTAACCCACATACTTATATTCATGGTCGTAGCCATCACCTTATAATATCTTAATAAGCTGATGACAGTCTTCTAAGTGAGTCCGGATCGTTTGAGGATTTCTCCCACATCGATAGTGAGTGGACCAATCAAGGTCTGCCACATCACCTTGGACAGCCTGCCATGCATGCGGGCAGCTTGGCATACATCCGGGCAGGGGCTGCCTACGGTGACGTGGCAGACCATAATTCGTCCACTTACGGTCACCGTGGGAGAAATCCTTAGATGTTTCCGATTCCTTCTGAGTGGGTTGCTAAGCTATAGTGGGGCCCAGTCGGTCACCTTAAATAAAACCTCTCACGAAAACCAAACCATCAATCTTAAGAGCAAATGGCGGGGTCATATGACCCATGAATCACATCACAGACTTAACATTCTAACACTTCTGAATATTGATAGCTTCAAATTTACAACATTTGGAGAGTTACAGTGGCACAAATATGAAGTGCCAGTTTGGTCTGGAATGTTTACATGAAAAGCATTGCCGCCAAGATACAAGCGGACAAAGTTAGGAAAGGAAGAGACGCAAACCATCAAGCTTACTGACTGCAATTGCTTAGGTCTGTTTCAGTCACCTTTCTACTGTCATCGTATGTAATTCCATTCCAATGGCAGGGAGAGGCATTGAGAGTGGAGGGAGACAGTGAGCTAGGAGAGAAGTACTGGGACCACACAAATCATGTGGATGTACGGGATGGAAAGATCTCAATGAGACCTATTGGTGTGCAATACATCAACCCCAATAGATCATCGTACTACTTTATCTAGGAACCTCAAGTTTAATTAATATTCTTAGAAGGCATCATTTGTGTATAAAACTTTAGCTTAATAGGAAATCACAGGGGGCTTGTGGGTATGAGGGGGTTGGATTGATAATGAAAAGCCCGAGAGAGACATCAGAAAATTGTCTCTCACGATTGTTGCTTGGGAACGCACAATACATATTTGTAAGGCTGCGAATACTTAAATATATATTTTTTTTTAAGTATTCACCACCTAAGGTTTCTAGGATCTGTAAAAAAGACCATCATGGTCTGTTGGAACCGATTTTCTGAAATGGTGGCCCATTATAGTGGAAGGTGTTAGGCACCCCAACTGTCCACTCAAGGTGGTGCTTTCTTTTTATGTTAGGCCATTAGTTTAATAACTCCACAATCAAAAGAACAATTAAAAATAACAGCAATCAGCAAGTGATTTTTGCTGACAAACATTAATTGCAGGAAAGAAATTGGCTAATGAGAAATGAAAGTAAGATGGCGCGAATGATAAGTGGGAGATAATTTGGCAGCTTCGGGTGAATCTGGATCATCCATTTTGACCTCCATGTTAATTTTTGTAACGCTATAAAATAATGTCGCTAATAAAACTATTATCTACGACTCATTTAAAGGCACGTTGCAAAAAAACACATTATCTGTGACGCAGCATGTATACTGTCGCAATTAAATATTTTTTTGTGACGTCAAAATTGCGTCCCAAATAAATAGTTATTTTTTTTGCTTAAAATTTTTATGACACCATATGATGGAGGTCGCTAATACTAATTATTTGCGACGCAAATATATCAGCGTCGCGAATAAGATATTATGTGCGACGCAAAAAGGAAACTGTTGCAAAAAACCTTAACTTTTCTATGACATAGCTCAAACTAAAAATTATTTGCGACATGGGAGTTGCGTCGCAAATAGAGACACTTATTTACGACAGATGATTGTGTCGCAAATGACTATCTGGCGTCGCAAATAATTTTACTGCCATTTGGCGCCAATGATTTTTTGACGCATTTGTTTGCGACGCACTATATTCATTGCTGAAAGTATCTATTTGCGACACATGGAGTCTTGTGTCGCAAATACTTAACTTGTTGCGACGGGTCTAATTTTATGTTGCAAAAAAATTATTTTTTTACGACACTTTGGGTTGCGTTGTAAATATTTTCGTCGCTGAAAATCCCATTTGTTGTAGTGTAATTTGATAGCTTTCTGGAACTAACCAGAATGGCACTGAGGTGCTAATTAAGGGAGCATTTTGGTAGCATATGTTGACTTTTGGAGATTGTGAATTCTGAAGGGATATTTCCATTTATGGAGAGGAAGGCCGTAGAAAACATCATTCAAGATGGGGTTGGGACTTGGGCGGCGTGAAGAGAACATGACAAAAGTACTTCATCTACGAGACGTTATGACTCTCTCCCACCCTTTTTTTTTTTGAATAATGGTAATTGTATTGAGAGAGGGAAAAGGAGATACAAAATTACAAGCCTCCAGATCGAGGGAGGAAAGAACAAGGAAGGAAGAAAGAGCTCCAAACAAAAAACCTGAGCTGCAGCAGAGACCTAAGAGGCTGGGAGAGCCTCTAAATGTAAAAATTTTAAGAGGGAGATGAGCTGAGGACTAACATAAGGCTTGGAGTTTTTCCTTAGAGAGAGGCAGAGTGGGTCATTCAGCTGGGCCAAGAGAAGATGCAGGGGAGTAATTTTCCCTTCAAAAATTGCGAGGTTCCTGGACTTCCAGAGAGAATGCAGAGCTGAAAGAAAAATGGATGCCATGATTCTCTTGCCTTGATGGTCATTGTCTCTGGTGATTGAGGTCCAAATGGAAGGTGCAGTGTAGGGGGGGGGGGGGGGAGATCTGCCTTTAAGGATTGGAGCAGCCAATGCCAAACAGATTGGGCTATGTTGCAGGAGAAGAAAAGGTGATTGACTGTTTCTGATTCCTTGAAGCAGAGATTGCATCTCGAAGCTAGAGAGAAGCCCAGGTGTTGAAGACGATCTTCAGTTGGGATGCGTTTAAGCATCAAACGCCAACCAAAACAGGAGACTTTTGGCTGGGAGATGCCATTCCATATCAGCGGGGGCCAAAGAAGAACAATGCCTTTCACTCTAAGGGCCTCCCAAGCCTTTTGTTGAGTCAGGTTTCCATCGGTAGCCTCCTTCCAGTGGAGCTGATCGCTTACTGAGGGGCTGGGAGAGAGGAGAGAAGTTGCAGCAGCAAGCAGATCACGAATTGGAGCAGGAAGGCTGAGAGGGAAGTGCCAAGCGTTTGAGTGGTAGAAGGAGGAAAGCCACTGGTCAGTAGGGAAGATCTGAGTGGGGAAGACTGCCGAGAGAGGTTTGTCCCCAAGCCAAGTGTCGTGCCATGGATTAATACTATCGCCATTGCCAAACAACCAAGCACTACCCTGTTGAAGGAAGGGAGAGAGACGTCTGATACGCTTCCAGATACATGACCCATAGGTGGTGTTTGCTGGGTTCCAGATGGAGGTATTCTTGAAGTATCTACTCCTGAACCAGGAGGACCAAATTGAGCTCTTTGAAGATGCTTGCCAGCCCAGCTTTAGGAGAGAAGCTTCATTAACCTCGGAGATCTTTCTAATTCCTAGCCCACCTTCTTGCTTAGGGAGAGATACTTGAGACCAGCTAACATGGTTTATTTTGGAGGATGGGGAATTGCCTGACCAAAGGAAGTGACGCATCAGGCGCTCAATGACTTTGCAGACGGTAGCTGGAAGAGGGAGGATGGAAGCTAGGTGCATGGGAATGCTGGATAGGACATGCTTGATTAGGATTAGCCGACCAGCGAAAGAGAGGAATTTAGCTTTCCAAGCAGCAAGTCTACTGTTGATGGAGTCCAGAAGAGGGAGGAAATGGGAGCGTTTTGGAGCCCCTGAAACCAAAGGAAAACCCAGGTACTTGAGCTGAGCTTGACTGGCTTGCAGGCCAAGAATGGAGCTAATTCTAGCTTTCCTTCTAGTGCCACATTTACCCAAGAATAGTTGGCTTTTGAGGAGGTTTATTTGCTGGCCAGAGGCTGATTGATAAAGATCCAGCAGGTCCTGCAGGGCAAGCACTCCAGAGGTAGCTCCTTTCATAAATATGATGATGTCGTCTGCATAAAGAAGGTGGCAGGGGGAGAGGGGGACAGTAGAGAGGGGGTGGATGTATCCTTGGGAGTGGAGGTTGTGCAGATGCAGGCTAGGGATTTCCTCTGCTAAAATAAACAGATAGGGGGAGAGGGGATCTCCTTGTCTTAGGCCACAGGAAGAGCTGAAAAATCCTTGAGGGGATCGGTTGATCAAGATAGAACATTTAGAGGAGCAAACACACTCTTTGATTAAGGAAATCCAGTCTTCAGAGAAGTTAAAGAACCTGAGGGCTGAGAAAAGAAAAGTCCAATTGAGCTTGTCGAAGGCTTTGGAAATGTCTAGCTTGAGACATAGAGAGCCTTTGCTGAGCTTGGCGTTGAGCTTTTGAAAGAGCTCAAAAGCCAAAGCTGCGTGATGTTGTATGGATCTTCCTGCAATGAAGGCTGCCTGGTTGGAAGAGACCAATTTAGGAAGGAGAGAGGTGAGCCTAGAGGAGAGGATTTTGGAAATAATTTTATAGGAGAAGTTCAGCAGGCTTATAGGCCTGAAATCTGCAAAGGTTTTAGGAGAATTGGACTTGGGAATGAGAGCAAGGAAGAAGGCATTTGAAGCTCTAAGAAGTTTCCTGGTTTGGAAAAAGTGCTTAACTGCTGAGATGATAGAATGGCCAATGATTGTCCAGGTTGAGGTGTAGAAGACTCCATTGAATCCGTCTGGTCCTGGGGAGCTATTCTTCTTGAAAGCAAAGACTGCATTTTTGATCTCTGTATCAGAGGGAGTTGAGATGAGGGCTGAGTTTTCTGACTCGGAGACTTTGGGGCTAGAGGTCTGGAAGAGAAGGAGGTTAGGCTGACTGTCATGAGGCTTGAAAAGGTTTGAGAAATATTCCACAGCTTGGTCTTGGATAATCAGGGGATCCTCTGTGAGTTGGCCATCAACTAAGATCTGTTTAATGCTGTTGAATGATCCTCTGGCTTTGGCTGATTGATGGAAGAAACGGGTGTTCTAATCACCCTCCTTTAGCCAAGAGATCCTGGACCTCTGATGCCAGTGGACCTCTTGGACTCTGAGGGCTTCATGAAGAGAGAGCTGAGCAGACAAGAGGGCTGACCTAAGGCTATCTGAGGGGGAGGCATCATACTGCTGTTGGCATTCCAGGACAGAAGCCTCTGCTGCTAAGATGTTGCCGCGGAGATGACCAAAGGTGGTCTTGCTCCATGATCTAAGGTTAGACTTGAGGATCTTGAGTTTCTTGGCCAGGATGTATTGGGGATTCCCCTCTATGGGAGTCTTCCAGCTTGTTTCAACTACCTCAAGGAAGGAGGGATGAAGGAGCCACTTGTTTTCGAATTTGAAGGGGGCTCTGGGGGCAGGGGAGGAAGCAGAATGGTCCAGCAGAATGGGACTGTGATCGGAGGACAGTCTTGGAAGGTGGTGGACGGTGGGATCATTGTAAGATACTAGCCACTGAGAGTTCACAAGAACTCTGTCGAGTCTAACAGCAACATAGGATGAGCCTTTCCTATTATTGGACCATGTAAATTTGCTTCCCTGGAAGGGAACATCAGAGAGGCCAGCTTGCAATACCATTGTTTGGAAATCTTGAATGAAGGAGGGTGTGGTTTGGCGAATGCTGAGCCTTTCGTGATGTGCCAGGGTGGCATTAAAGTCCCCAAGGACACACCAGGGGTGAGTGGTTGGGGAGGTGTCTATTAGGACTTGCCAGAGATCTTTCCTAGTGGAAGGAATGGTGGAGGCGTAGACTCCTGTGATGAGGGAGGAGAAGCCAGAGATTGGATTATCCATAGAGATTGTGAGGTGTTGAGGGGAAGCATTAAGGACTGAAGCTTTGAAATGGTGAGAAGATTTGGAAAGACACCAAAGTTTTGGAGGGACTGAAGAGGTTGAGTTGGAGTGGAAGGTATCAAAACCATAGGTAGAAAGGCCAAGGGATTGAGTGGAGGTGAATAAGGTCATTGGTTCTGAGAGGAAAATTAAGTCAGGGAGGTGATTACGAACCATGTTGGCCAGGGTTCTAATAGTAGGGGGGTTGGCAATTCCCCTACAATTCCAGTAGAGGATCTTCAACATGGAGAAAGGGTTGGGGAGGTGCGTTTGCTCTTAGACCTCCTAGTGATCGGACCCAAACCAGAGTTAGAAATGGTGGACTTCCCTTTAGACTTAACTGGTCTGATGAGGGGGGAAAGAAAGGACTGAGAGGAGCTAGTGTTGGGGAGGACTGCTGGAGGAGGAGAGGGGACTGGAGTGGGAGAGACATTGGTTTCTGAGAGGGGAGAGTCTACTGCAACCAAAGAAACTGGGATAGTAGATGTGGCTGGTAAGGAGAGGGAGACAGAGGCAGAGCCTTGCAAAGGGGGGGAGACAGGACCTGGCAAAGGGAGGGAGGCAGGGGCAGGCAGAGATGAGGCAGGGGTTGATAAGGGGGAGATGGGGGGTTGGGAGGGATGGTAGACCAAAGCCTGGGGGAGGTTCTGAGAGGGTGCTATCTGCAGATATCTTAAGGAGGTTTCGGCCATAGATATGAGGATTAGAAACTGGATCCAGGAAGGAGTAATTTTCAAGAATGTCAAAAGGATTAGAAGTGTCTATGGATGGAGAGGTAGATTTCTCTAGGATAATAGAGACTACGTCGTAAGGAAGGTCTGAGAGGGGAGGAGAGCTATGGGGGGACTTGGTGGAGGCCTGAGTGACCTTATTGGCCTGGTTGAGAGGCATACCTGGGGAGCTGATTGGTGCTACTAGAGAGGAGGGGGGAGAGGTGAGAGGGTACTTAGGGGGAAGGGTGGAAGGAGTGGGAACAGAGTAGTTGGTTTCAGAAGGCAGATAAGGCAAGGGAGCAGAGTTGCTGGTTGAAGAAGGCAGAGAGACAGAGTTGAAGGTTAGAGGAGTCTGAGAAACCACCTGGGAAATGGGATTGACTAGAGAGGCCAGGGGGATTGAGTTGGGAGAAGACTTGGCTGGTTGAGGAGCTATAGCTGACTGAGTATCCAAGGAGCTGGATTGGGGGTGAAGGTTGGCTAGGAAACTGGGAGGGAAGTGTTCGTAGGATACTGCTACCTTCAGTTGACCCTCTCCTTCCAGGTCCACTAGAATGGATTGGGGTTTTGGTTTGGAGAGGTCTAGAGAAATCAGAACCCTGGCAAAGGTGAGGATCCGTTGGGAAGAAGTAATGTCATCTAGCTTGATAGGCTTACCTAAGGAGTTGGCTAAGGAGAAGATGATGTGTTGGCTCCAACAGTGGTATGGAAGACCTGAAAGTCTGACCCACACAGGGGCGAAGGAGGGCCAGTTAGATTCGTCTTGTCCAGGTGTCCAAGACAAGAAGAAGATTTTATTCCTGTCAATGGTAAGAGGGGACTGACCAAGGATGTAGGCTTTGTCATTAGGGGAGTTGAACCGGAAGATGAAGTTTCCTTTGGATGTGAGGGAGACCAGACAAGGTCTGGACAGGGACCAATGCTTTGCTTTCTCTTCTACCCATTCCAGAGAGGGCCTCTTCCCTGCAAATTTCCCAATGACTGCAAAGGAGAAGGATTCTTTGCTGGAGGAGAGCATAGACTGAGGAATAGTAAGGGAAGGTTGACCATTAAGCCAAGTAGTTGGAGGGTAAGAGGGGGCGTGGAAGGGGGTGGGAAACTGAGAAGCTGGGAAGGGGGATGGGGTGGCAAAGAGGTTAGCAAAAGAAGGGCTAGAGGTTAGGATGGTGTTCGAGGGTAGCTGACTGAGAAGAGGAGAAGGAGAGGGACCAGCTGGGGAAGTAGGGAAAGAAGGTGACTGACCTGAGAGCTGACTGGGGAGAGGAGGGGAAAAACCAAGATGACTGGGGGTAAGGAGGGGCAGAGGGGCCAGAGGGGGCAAAGGGGCAAAGGGGGCTGAGGGGGGAGTCAGAGTACTTGTTTGAAGAGATCCAGGAGGCTTGGCGGTGGGAAGGCTGTGTTCGCTAATGGCCTGAGGTAGCTGGAGTGGAGGAGTAGGGAGTGGAGGTGGAGGTTGAGATGGGTGGGGGAGGGGGAGGAGGGGAGGGAGGAGAGAAGGATGGAATGGAGGGGTAGGGGGGAGGAGGGTGGGGATTCCGGTGGCATTGCCCCGGCGCCGGGGAGCGCAGGGCTAGGCGGGAAGGTGAAAATTCAAATTTTCAGAGGTCTGGTTGGCAGGACAGTGATGATGCTGTTGACACTTATGACCTACTCTTGCTACCAAACCTACCTCTGATAAAAGTGACCCTCTCCCACCCTATCTCCTTGTATTGATGATTATGTAAGGGCCAAAAGAAAGCATGCACTGTTACAACTTAGAACCCCACCCAACAAACATGGCTACTGAGAAATCATTCTCTCTTCTTGTTAGGATTATAATTCTATTATAATTAGTGTTGCCAAATTCATTGGGTATTGGACAAAACCTGGATTTTATTTATAATTATAATTTTAGTAGGACTGCTCAAGGAAGATGGTTATAGGATTTGTATGGAGCTTTCTAATTGTTAACTCATGCGGACTAGCACAAGAAAGTTAGTAATGTAGGCTATCATAAGCAAAGCTTCTTGCCATCACATGGATAAAGTTTTCTTAGGACGTATGATGATGTCATGTTGCCATCACAAGTTGCCCCATGCCACACGTGGAAGTACCTCATCTCTTTATGACTTTTGACATAATTACATGATGGTTACTTTTTGAAGTGAAAAGAGTTACATAAGTCAAAGACTATAGAATGGATGATGGGCCTATGGTTTCTTGCAACAAAAGCATGACAGGGTCTTAGATTTCGTGCAACACAGAATGCATGTCGCTTGACCCATGGATTGGTTGCTCGAGCGAACGACAGACAGAATGCATGTCACTCGAGCCATCTCTTGGCTCGCTCGAGCGGACGAAGACAGTAAGTCATTTGCTCGAGCACACGTTTAATTTGCTCGAGCGGTCAGTGCGCAGAAAGTCTGGTTTGAACAGGATACTGCCTTCTAATTTGGTTCAAGTTACTTTTTTGAGTCCTACTTGCCCTACAAGTATGGAGGCACGAATTAGAGCCTATATATGGCCTTCCTCTCTCAACTCTAGAAAACAACTCTCCCGTCCAAAAATCTAGAGATCTATTGAGAGATTATTTTCTTCTCCAAAGCGTCAAGTTGCTACGCTGAAGTTCAAGTCTTTGGAGGTTTTTCTGCCACTTTTCTGAAGTAAATTCATCTTGAAGAGGCATTCAAGGTGGTTGGCTCAAGTGCAGTGAAGGTGCACGGCGAGCAGTCGGCAAGATCAAAACAGTCCTTAGGTTGAGTTGCAACTGACAGATCCTTTGGTAGTGCAAACACATTCTCGGATAAGGTTGATCCACTTGGAAGAGAAACCAAAGAAGAGTAGGGATTTGAAAAGAAAAGGCCAACTAAGCTTATCAAAAGCCTTGGAAATATACAATTGCATACACAGAGTGCCACCTTTCAGCTTGGTGTGGAGTTTTTGAAACAACTCATGGGCTAAGGCTATGTGTTGATGAATAGATCTACCTCGGACAAAAGCTGCCTGGTTTGGAGATACAAGATGGGTAATGATCTTAGAAAGTGTAGAGGCCAATATTTTTGCAATGATTTTGTACGTAAAGTTGAGGAGGCTAATTGGCCTATAGTCAGCAAAGGTGGTAGGGGAATTGGATTTGGGGATCAGAGTCAGGAAATAGTTGTTCAAAGCTCTATATAGCTTACCTGAGATGAAAAAATGCTGTATAGCTTTAACCACAGAGGAGCCAATGATGTGCTAGGCAGCAGTGAAGAAATGGCCTGAGAAACCATCCAGACCTGGAGAACTGTCTTTTTTTAGAGCAAAGACTGCATTCCTAATCTCTTCAGCATTAGGAGTTCTGGAGAGGAGGATATTCATGTCTGCAGTGACTTTATTGCTGCCTAACCCAAATAGGAAGTAAGAGGGGCCTGAGTGAGATGAATTTGCTATAGAGGAGAAGTGATCCACGGCCAGGGACTGGATAACTTTGTGATCGTCCACCCAAGTACCATTTGATTGGATTTTATCAATGCGGTTAACTGCTCCTCTCGATTTGGAAGAGGCATGAAAGAAAGCAGTGTTCCTGTCTCCCTCCTTCAGCCATCTAATTCTAGATTTCTGGCGCCAGTGAGTTTCTTGAAGATGGAGACAATTGTGAAGGGAAGCCTTTGTTTCAGTAAGAGACTGATGAAGAGAAGGGGTAGGGCCAGCATCAAGGAGATTTTGAGCCTCTAGAACAAGCTTTTCTGCAGCTGCAACCTTGTGCCTGATGTCACCAAACACATTTTTATTCCAACCTTTAAGGATCTGCTTCAAGTTTTTCAGGTTGATAGCCAACTCCTGCTGGTAGTTTCCTGCAGTGTCTTGGTTCCAGGAATCAGCCACAAGATTGAGAAAATCAGGGTGGTGGATCCACATAGCTTCAAACTTGAAAGGAGCCATAGGAGCTAGAGGCCGCTTGATGTGAGTGAGAAGCAAAGGATAGTGATTAGAGGAAAATTTGGGCAGGTGGGAGAGCAGGGGGTCGGTGGAACTAGAGAGCCAGGGATGGTTGCAGAGTGCTTTGTCCAACCTAGCTGCAACATAGTTACTCCCCTTACGGTTGTTGGACCAAGTATATTTATTGCCTGAGAAGCCCATGTCCTACAAGCCTGTGGAGAGAAGCAGCTGTTGGAAGTCTAGATTGAGGCGAGAAGGCCTTAGACTGTATTTCTCAGAGGCAGAAATGATGGAGTTGAAATCACCTAACACACACCAGGTCAATTGGTGTTAGCCTGAGAAGAGAGGTAACTCCACAGATCTTTTCTCTGGAGATAATTTGTAGAGGCATATATCCCTGTGAGAAGACAATTTGTGGTAGTAGAGGGGTTGATGAAGGAGATGGTTAGAAATTGTGGGGAGAAGTCAATGAGAGTAATGCCAAGATTGGAATTTGATTTGAAGAAGCACTATATAGATGCCGAAGAAAGGGGATTATTTGAGAAGAAACCATCATAGCCCGTGGAGGAAATAAGGGAGGGAGGAGGGGAGTCAGTCATAGGTTCAGCTATGAAAATGATATTAGGGGATTTTGAGGAAGCCAAGTGGCGGAGGGATCTAATGGTTGGGGAATTAGAAATATCCCTACAGTTCCAGTAGAGGACTTGGATCATTGGGTTTGGATTTCTTTTTCTTGGAGAAAGGGGTGAGGTCCACTACTAAAGAGATGCCAGAGTTTTGAGAGATAGTAGGGATCTGGACAGATTCTTTACCTGTATCAGAATTCCTAGAGTTAGGGAGGGAGAAGGAGGAAGGTTCAATAAGGGAACAATTTTCTAGGATGGAGAAAGAATTTGAAGTATCAAGAATTGGTTTTGGAAATTTTTCCAGAATGTCAAAGGTTAAGTCTTTTTTTTTTTGGGGGGGGGGGGGTGTCAAGGCAGGAGTAGGAGACAGGATTAGAGTAGGGGATAAGAGAAGGGATGGAGGTGAAGTTAGAGATTTTATAGAATATGGCTGGATCCATAGTTACTGAAACAGGGAGTAGACATCCTGGAGGTTCAGAGTTAAGATGGGAAGATAGGACTGATGGGAGAGGATTAGCTGAGGACAGAGGGAAGTTCTGGAGGGAGTTGGCAGCGGAGGCCAAAGGAGGAGCATTAGAGGCCAAAGCAGGAGTAGAATCTAAGTCAGGAGGAGTTGTTGAAAAGGGGGGTCTGGTGGGGGATTTTCCTAAAATGCCTGCACTGAGCTGTTGAATTGGCATAGAAGATTTTGGAATGGGAGGTTTGGGAATGGGAACTTTGGGGCCAGAATTACAGAGGTTCTCTAAGTGACCTGTGGATAAACATTTGGAACAGGGGAGGTTTTCATAGGAGATAGAGAAGAATTTTCGATTCTCCTGCTAGATCAACTTTGATCTCTGAGGGCTTAGGTCCAGAAAGGTCAAGCCTCACTAGAATCCTAGCAAATGTAAGAAGTTTTTGGGAGGCTGTAATGTCATCAAGTTTAAGGGGGGAGCCAATGAAGCTAGCTATGGAGAAGAGGATATTTGAACTCCAGCAATGGTAGGGGATACCATCGATGCGAATCCAGATAGGGTGCAGGGAGGGCCAGGTGGAAAGGTCTTGACCAGGCGACCAAGGTAGGATATGAAATTTTCTGTTTTGCAGGAGGGTGAGACCTTTGGAAAGGGAAGTATCTCTGTCTTCCTTAGTTGCAAACCTAAACAAAAAGGAACCTTTGTCCGTGAGCGAAATAAGACATGGTTTGGAAAGGTTCCACTTTGAGTTTGCCTGGGCAGTTAACCATTCAACTATAGGTCCTTGCCCAAATTTTTTTCCAATAGCTGCATTAGAGAAGGAGGACTTACTGGGTTCAATCAAGGAGGAAGGGATTTTCATTGTAAGTTGACCATCTATGAGGGAGGATGGGGGGGGGGGAATCCGAGGGGGATAAAGGGACGGAGTCAGGGAAAAGGGTTAGCCAGGGTTTTTGGTTGGGAGGGGACGGAGGCTGACTGGAAGGAGGGACCTGAAGATGAAGGAGATGCGACATAAGCTCTGAGGGGAGACAGAGATGATGAGGAGCAGGGTCTGGAGGTTTTAGGGGAAAAGGGGTTGGCTCACTTGAGATCTTACCTTTAGCAGAGAGGATGATACCAGAAAGGTGATGATGCAGCATTTCCAGTTGGTTGATATCCCAGGTCGGAGGTGGAGGAGCAATAGATGCGTCTTTGTTGGAGAGGGGAACTGAATTAGCAATTGCTGGAGAAGCTCCAGTCCCCTGAGGATTTTGCTCTGGCAGAGGCGAAAGAGTGAGGGTAAGGACTGTGGGCTGCCCCGGGTGGGGGAATGGACAGCGTGGAAAGAGTAGTGGAGCTGGGGATTTGGGTCGAGGAGTGAAAAACCACTTAACTTGCCTTAACACAGGCAGAGGTCCCACTTATACGATCTCAAACGAATATCAATGTCAAGTGATTAAACTAATATTTAACCCTAATCTGTTTAAAACAATCACACCACAAGAGAGATAATGACACAGGATTTTTACGTGGAAAACCCTACTCGGGAAAAAACCACAGGCCTTATCGTCTAGGCCAACAGACAACCAAGCACTATGTAATTGAAAGTTACAAGAAAACTCACAACCCTTTTCCAGTTGCTGACTCAACCTAAGGACTGCAAAGTACTTGCCGACTACTCGCCGTGCACCTTCACTGCGCTTGAACCAACCACCTTGAATGCCTCTTCAAGATGAATCCACTTCAGAAAAGTAGCAGAAAAATCTCCAAAGACTTGAACTTCAGCGCAACAACTTGAAGCTTTGGAGAAGAAAATAATCTCTCAATAGATCTCTAGATTTTTGGATGGGAGAGTTGTCACTTAGAGTTGAGAGAGAAAGGCAATATATAGGCTTTAATTCGTGCCTCAATACTTGTAGAGCAAGTAGGACTCAAAGAAGTAAGTTGAACCAAATTAGAATGCATTATTTTATTCAAACCGGACTTTCTGTGTACTGACCGCTCGAGCGAAGTAAACGTGCGCTCGAGCGGATGACTTACTGTCTTCGTCTGCTCGAGCGACCAATCCATGGGTCGAGCGACATGCATTCTGTGTTGCATGAAGTCTAAGGCCCTGTGATGCTTTATACAGTCTTTGACTTATATAACTCTTTACTTCAAAAAGTAACCATCATAAAAAAGTAGCCAACATGTAATTATGTCAAAAGTCACCAGGAGAAGAGGTACTTCCACATGTGGCATGGGGCAACTTGTGATGGTAACGTGATGTCATCATACATCTTAAGAAAACTTCATCCAACATGATGGCAAGAAGCTTTGCTTATGGTAGTCCACATTACTAACTTTCTTATGCTAGTCTGCATGAGTTCACAATTAGAAAGCTCCAAACAAATCCTGTAACCATCTTCCTTGAACAGTCCTACTAAAATTACAATTGTAAATAAAACCCAATGAATTTGCCAACACTAATTATAATAGAATTTTAATCCTAACAATCTCCCCCTTTGGCAATTCATGGACAAAACACCTAAATACAAGAAAAATTCTACCCAGAATAAATAAGATGAATATCAAGAAACTTTTCTTCAGTTCAGCCCTGCAATTCCTATTCACGAATGTTTGACAAAAGATCAAGCATGAAATCTTGAAAAATTAAATGAAAATTAATTCTGACAAAAAAATAAACTTAATAAAACACTAACAAGTGAAATCACATGAGCTATCTCAGCTTCTCCCCCTTTTTGTTCATAATTGACAAAGATTATGCTCCCCCTAAATCAGATAATCTATATCCACAAAAAATGCACAAATGCAAAACTCAGACAGGCCAATAATCGAAAACCTTCGATGATCAAACACTATAATTTGCAAGTCATGAGGCAACACAATTTTGGGGAAGTTATCATGTGTGTAAATTGTGAGAAAGATAATCTCAAATGAAAAACACAGAGAAATCGCAGATCGACCACAAATCAACAATCATCAAATACATAGCGAATTTCACACCTTTCAAAAACAATCAATCCGATCAATAATAAGGTGAGAAGCTCCCCCTTAATGTCACACATTTTTTTTTAACCCAACTCACCAACTCAAGATTTTCTTAAGAACTTCTCGGCATAAATTAATGCACAAGTTCGAGTGTTTTTTTTTTTTTTTTTTTTTTTTGCAGAAATTTTTGAACCCTTTAGGATACAGTTCCATCGCGTCGGTCTACAGAAATCTCTACGCACTTTTGGGTCACATAAAAAATATAGACATTAAGAAGAGAGCATAAGGAAGTGGGAAAATCAAAATCGATGCTCCGAATAGGTACAAAACCACTAAGACCGTGAATCATGTCAATCCTAGTGTCTCATTGACCCTAAGTGAGTGTCCAAGTGAGTCATCGTGCACTTGTGGACATGATCAAAATCCTTAAATCGAGAAAAGAATCAGTTCGAAAATCCAACAAATCAAAGTGTATCACATGCCAAATAATCTCAAAATTAGCTCGAAAAAGTATGCATGTGCAATCCAAAACGCAGTTGGAGGATTAGGTTCGTAGGCAAATGCCTAGGGGCTTGTGCAGAGGGGGATCAACCTCAGCATTCTCAGTTGATTTAGACAGTGCAGTGTGAACCACATTAATGCTCAGGTCAGTCTTACAAATCCAAACAACCTTAGTCTTGACCTGTTGAGGAGAAGAAGGTTTCATCCTCGTCTGATTTCTGATATGATTTCTTCTTTTGTTGCAGTGTGGTCTAATGTGCCCTTTAGTTCCACAAAAATGACATGTGGGGGTGAATTTAGGCTTATGCACATTCTTAGCATTCACAAATATCAAGGGTGGAGCCTTATGAATTAAGGGTGTCATGGAATACACAGTAGGCCCCTGAACAAATACAAATTTACCTTTATCGTTTGATGACGAAGCTCCACGAGTGTAGCCAATTCCAGATTTAGACTTGTCAATCTTTTGGCTTCCAAGGATCTCATCAAGTTTCTTAGACCCAGTATTCATCCTCTTGATTGATGCTGTAGCAGAATCCAATTCGATGAGAGTCATCTTCAACTTTCCTCTTAAATCTTCCTTTTCAGCATTACAGTCACTCAACTCTTTCTTTAAATTGTTCATCTCAGATTTTGCTTTCAACTCTTGTTGCTTCAATAATTCACTCTCCTTACCTGTAACAATCAGATTATTAGACAAGATTATATGCTGATCTTCTAACTGACTTACCTTAGCTTTTGATTCTTCTAGCTGTGCAATAAGAGAAGAATTTTGAGATTCCATTTCTTTCAGCATTAACGCTCTTTTCTTATTGATCTTTGACATACGTATGGAATCTTGCAGCAATTTCTTGTATGCAGTTTCCCAGTCATTGTCATCATCAGAAAGATTATCAGAATTTGAATTGTCATCGGACTTGGACTCCCTGTCAGATGAACCCTGTATAGAAGAGACAGTAGACAAAGCCATGAAAGCAACACACTTTCCTAACTCACTCGAAGGTGAATCAGGTTCAGATACATCCTTATCCGAATCATCATCCCAGGCAACATTTAATGCCTTGCCTTTGTTCTTTTCCCTTCGATTAGCACACTTTGAAGCTGTGTGTCCATAACCTTGACATTCAAAACATTTGATTTGCTTATTTGTACCCTTTGACCGATTCTGTTCAGTTTTGGGTACAAATTTTTCTTTAAAAAATCCCTTGGGGTTTGATGTATCTTTCTTGTTAAGGGCCTTTCTATACTTCCAGATCTTCTTGAGTTTTCTTCTGAGATATGCTTCAAACTTTTCATCATCAGTATCACTGCCTGGATCACTTAATTCAGAATCCTCAACTGACTTAGAAGACATTAGTGCAATGTCTTTTCCTTTTTTCTGTGGGCAGTGATTTGCCTCAAAAGTCTGTAAATTTCCAACCAATTATTCAACAGATATTGAGTTCAGATCTTGATGCTCTTCAATAGCAACAACTTTTGGACGAAACCTTTCGGGGAGAGACCTCAAAATCTTTTTAACAACCTTTGATGGAGGTACCGGCTCTCCCAAGGTATGGCTTGAATTTACGATTTTTGACAATTTCGTGTTAAAATCATCAAAGGATTCAGATTCTTTCATTCGAATTGTTTCAAAAGCCGTTGTCAGATTTTGGAGTTTGGTTTGTCTGACAAATTCTGTTCCTTCATGGACAGTTTGAAGCAAATCCCATGCAGCTTTTGCAGTGGTGCAAGCAGAAATTCTATGAAACTCAGTTTGAGTGACACCATTGTAAATAGCATGAATGACCTTATTATTGTAGTTTGATTTGGCCTTTTCATCAGCAGTCCACTGTGCTTTGGGTTTTGGTCTAGTTTGACCTTCAGCCGTCATAGTGAGTTCAGTGTATCCATCAGCCACTATATCCCAAACCTGATCATCGATTGCCCTAAAGAAGGCTATCATCCTACCTTTCCAATAAGCATAATTTGATCCATCTAGAAGGGGGGCTTGTTGGTCGAGGTTCCTTCTCTGATGATATCCATGAGAGATCAGTAACTTGATCACACAATAACTTAGTGTAACCTACTCTGATACCAATTGAAAAACCACTTAACTTGCCTTAACATAGGCAGACGTCCCACTTATACGATCTCAAACAAATATCAATGTCAAGTGATTAAACTAATATTTAACCCTAATCCTGTTTAAAACAATCACACCACAAGAGAGATAATGACAAAGGATTTTTACGTGGAAAACCCTACTCGGGAAAAAACCACGGGCCTTATCGTCTAGGCCAACAGACAACCAAGCACTATGTAATTGAAAGTTACAAGAAAACTCACAACCCTTTCCCAGTTGCTGACTCAACCTAAGGACTGCAAAGTACTTGCCGACTACTCGCCGTGCACCTTCACTGCGCTTGAACCAACCACCTTGAATGCCTCTTCAAGATGAATCCACTTCAGAAAAGTAGCAGAAAAATCTCCAAAGACTTGAACTTCAGCGCAACAACTTGAAGCTTTGGAGAAGAAAATAATCTCTCAATAGATCTCTAGATTTTTGGATGGGAGAGTTGTCACTTAGAGTTGAGAGAGAAAGGCAATATATAGGCTTTAATTCGTGCCTCAATACTTGTAGAGCAAGTAGGACTCAAAGAAGTAAGTTGAACCAAATTAGAATGCATTATTTTATTCAAACCGGACTTTCTGTGTACTGACCGCTCGAGCGAAGTAAACGTGCGCTCGAGCGGATGACTTACTGTCTTCGTCTGCTCGAGCGACCAATCCATGGGTCGAGCGACATGCATTCTGTGTTGCATGAAGTCTAAGGCCCTGTGATGCTTTATACAGTCTTTGACTTATATAACTCTTTACTTCAAAAAGTAACCATCATAAAAAAGTAGCCAACATGTAATTATGTCAAAAGTCACCAGGAGAAGAGGTACTTCCACATGTGGCATGGGGCAACTTGTGATGGTAACGTGATGTCATCATACATCTTAAGAAAACTTCATCCAACATGATGGCAAGAAGCTTTGCTTATGGTAGTCCACATTACTAACTTTCTTATGCTAGTCTGCATGAGTTCACAATTAGAAAGCTCCAAACAAATCCTGTAACCATCTTCCTTGAACAGTCCTACTAAAATTACAATTGTAAATAAAACCCAATGAATTTGCCAACACTAATTATAATAGAATTTTAATCCTAACAATCTCCCCCTTTGGCAATTCATGGACAAAACACCTAAATACAAGAAAAATTCTACCCAGAATAAATAAGATGAATATCAAGAAACTTTTCTTCAGTTCAGCCCTGCAATTCCTATTCACGAATGTTTGACAAAAGATCAAGCATGAAATCTTGAAAAATTAAATGAAAATTAATTCTGACAAAAAAATAAACTTAATAAAACACTAACAAGTGAAATCACATGAGCTATCTCAGCTTCTCCCCCTTTTTGTTCATAATTGACAAAGATTATGCTCCCCCTAAATCAGATAATCTATATCCACAAAAAATGCACAAATGCAAAACTCAGACAGGCCAATAATCGAAAACCTTCGATGATCAAACACTATAATTTGCAAGTCATGAGGCAACACAATTTTGGGGAAGTTATCATGTGTGTAAATTGTGAGAAAGATAATCTCAAATGAAAAACACAGAGAAATCGCAGATCGACCACAAATCAACAATCATCAAATACATAGCGAATTTCACACCTTTCAAAAACAATCAATCCGATCAATAATAAGGTGAGAAGCTCCCCCTTAATGTCACACATTTTTTTTTTAACCCAACTCACCAACTCAAGATTTTCTTAAGAACTTCTCGGCATAAATTAATGCACAAGTTCGAGTGTTTTTTTTTTTTTGCAGAATTTTTTGAACCCTTTAGGATACAGTTCCATCGCGTCGGTCTACAGAAATCTCTACGCACTTTTGGGTCACATAAAAAATATAGACATTAAGAAGAGAGCATAAGGAAGTGGGAAAATCAAAATCGATGCTCCGAATAGGTACAAAACCACTAAGACCGTGAATCATGTCAATCCTAGTGTCTCATTGACCCTAAGTGAGTGTCCAAGTGAGTCATCGTGCACTTGTGGACATGATCAAAATCCTTAAATCGAGAAAAGAATCAGTTCGAAAATCCAACAAATCAAAGTGTATCACATGCCAAATAATCTCAAAATTAGCTCGAAAAAGTATGCATGTGCAATCCAAAACGCAGTTGGAGGATTAGGTTCGTAGGCAAATGCCTAGGGGCTTGTGCAGAGGGGGATCAACCTCAGCATTCTCAGTTGATTTAGACAGTGCAGTGTGAACCACATTAATGCTCAGGTCAGTCTTACAAATCCAAACAACCTTAGTCTTGACCTGTTGAGGAGAAGAAGGTTTCATCCTCGTCTGATTTCTGATATGATTTCTTCTTTTGTTGCAGTGTGGTCTAATGTGCCCTTTAGTTCCACAAAAATGACATGTGGGGGTGAATTTAGGCTTATGCACATTCTTAGCATTCACAAATATCAAGGGTGGAGCCTTATGAATTAAGGGTGTCATGGAATACACAGTAGGCCCCTGAACAAATACAAATTTACCTTTATCGTTTGATGACGAAGCTCCACGAGTGTAGCCAATTCCAGATTTAGACTTGTCAATCTTTTGGCTTCCAAGGATCTCATCAAGTTTCTTAGACCCAGTATTCATCCTCTTGATTGATGCTGTAGCAGAATCCAATTCGATGAGAGTCATCTTCAACTTTCCTCTTAAATCTTCCTTTTCAGCATTACAGTCACTCAACTCTTTCTTTAAATTGTTCATCTCAGATTTTGCTTTCAACTCTTGTTGCTTCAATAATTCACTCTCCTTACCTGTAACAATCAGATTATTAGACAAGATTATATGCTGATCTTCTAACTGACTTACCTTAGCTTTTGATTCTTCTAGCTGTGCAATAAGAGAAGAATTTTGAGATTCCATTTCTTTCAGCATTAACGCTCTTTTCTTATTGATCTTTGACATACGTATGGAATCTTGCAGCAATTTCTTGTATGCAGTTTCCCAGTCATTGTCATCATCAGAAAGATTATCAGAATTTGAATTGTCATCGGACTTGGACTCCCTGTCAGATGAACCCTGTATAGAAGAGACAGTAGACAAAGCCATGAAAGCAACACACTTTCCTAACTCACTCGAAGGTGAATCAGGTTCAGATACATCCTTATCCGAATCATCATCCCAGGCAACATTTAATGCCTTGCCTTTGTTCTTTTCCCTTCGATTAGCACACTTTGAAGCTGTGTGTCCATAACCTTGACATTCAAAACATTTGATTTGCTTATTTGTACCCTTTGACCGATTCTGTTCAGTTTTGGGTACAAATTTTTCTTTAAAAAATCCCTTGGGGTTTGATGTATCTTTCTTGTTAAGGGCCTTTCTATACTTCCAGATCTTCTTGAGTTTTCTTCTGAGATATGCTTCAAACTTTTCATCATCAGTATCACTGCCTGGATCACTTAATTCAGAATCCTCAACTGACTTAGAAGACATTAGTGCAATGTCTTTTCCTTTTTTCTGTGGGCAGTGATTTGCCTCAAAAGTCTGTAAATTTCCAACCAATTATTCAACAGATATTGAGTTCAGATCTTGATGCTCTTCAATAGCAACAACTTTTGGACGAAACCTTTCGGGGAGAGACCTCAAAATCTTTTTAACAACCTTTGATGGAGGTACCGGCTCTCCCAAGGTATGGCTTGAATTTACGATTTTTGACAATTTCGTGTTAAAATCATCAAAGGATTCAGATTCTTTCATTCGAATTGTTTCAAAAGCCGTTGTCAGATTTTGGAGTTTGGTTTGTCTGACAAATTCTGTTCCTTCATGGACAGTTTGAAGCAAATCCCATGCAGCTTTTGCAGTGGTGCAAGCAGAAATTCTATGAAACTCAGTTTGAGTGACACCATTGTAAATAGCATGAATGACCTTATTATTGTAGTTTGATTTGGCCTTTTCATCAGCAGTCCACTGTGCTTTGGGTTTTGGTCTAGTTTGACCTTCAGCCGTCATAGTGAGTTCAGTGTATCCATCAGCCACTATATCCCAAACCTGATCATCGATTGCCCTAAAGAAGGCTATCATCCTACCTTTCCAATAAGCATAATTTGATCCATCTAGAAGGGGGGCTTGTTGGTCGAGGTTCCTTCTCTGATGATATCCATGAGAGATCAGTAACTTGATCACACAATAACTTAGTGTAACCTACTCTGATACCAATTGAAAAACCACTTAACTTGCCTTAACATAGGCAGACGTCCCACTTATACGATCTCAAACAAATATCAATGTCAAGTGATTAAACTAATATTTAACCCTAATCCTGTTTAAAACAATCACACCACAAGAGAGATAATGACAAAGGATTTTTACGTGGAAAACCCTACTCGGGAAAAAACCACGGGCCTTATCGTCTAGGCCAACAGACAACCAAGCACTATGTAATTGAAAGTTACAAGAAAACTCACAACCCTTTCCCAGTTGCTGACTCAACCTAAGGACTGCAAAGTACTTGCCGACTACTCGCCGTGCACCTTCACTGCGCTTGAACCAACCACCTTGAATGCCTCTTCAAGATGAATCCACTTCAGAAAAGTAGCAGAAAAATCTCCAAAGACTTGAACTTCAGCGCAACAACTTGAAGCTTTGGAGAAGAAAATAATCTCTCAATAGATCTCTAGATTTTTGGATGGGAGAGTTGTCACTTAGAGTTGAGAGAGAAAGGCAATATATAGGCTTTAATTCGTGCCTCAATACTTGTAGAGCAAGTAGGACTCAAAGAAGTAAGTTGAACCAAATTAGAATGCATTATTTTATTCAAACCGGACTTTCTGTGTACTGACCGCTCGAGCGAAGTAAACGTGCGCTCGAGCGGATGACTTACTGTCTTCGTCTGCTCGAGCGACCAATCCATGGGTCGAGCGACATGCATTCTGTGTTGCATGAAGTCTAAGGCCCTGTGATGCTTTATACAGTCTTTGACTTATATAACTCTTTACTTCAAAAAGTAACCATCATAAAAAAGTAGCCAACATGTAATTATGTCAAAAGTCACCAGGAGAAGAGGTACTTCCACATGTGGCATGGGGCAACTTGTGATGGTAACGTGATGTCATCATACATCTTAAGAAAACTTCATCCAACATGATGGCAAGAAGCTTTGCTTATGGTAGTCCACATTACTAACTTTCTTATGCTAGTCTGCATGAGTTCACAATTAGAAAGCTCCAAACAAATCCTGTAACCATCTTCCTTGAACAGTCCTACTAAAATTACAATTGTAAATAAAACCCAATGAATTTGCCAACACTAATTATAATAGAATTTTAATCCTAACAATCTCCCCCTTTGGCAATTCATGGACAAAACACCTAAATACAAGAAAAATTCTACCCAGAATAAATAAGATGAATATCAAGAAACTTTTCTTCAGTTCAGCCCTGCAATTCCTATTCACGAATGTTTGACAAAAGATCAAGCATGAAATCTTGAAAAATTAAATGAAAATTAATTCTGACAAAAAAATAAACTTAATAAAACACTAACAAGTGAAATCACATGAGCTATCTCAGCTTCTCCCCCTTTTTGTTCATAATTGACAAAGATTATGCTCCCCCTAAATCAGATAATCTATATCCACAAAAAATGCACAAATGCAAAACTCAGACAGGCCAATAATCGAAAACCTTCGATGATCAAACACTATAATTTGCAAGTCATGAGGCAACACAATTTTGGGGAAGTTATCATGTGTGTAAATTGTGAGAAAGATAATCTCAAATGAAAAACACAGAGAAATCGCAGATCGACCACAAATCAACAATCATCAAATACATAGCGAATTTCACACCTTTCAAAAACAATCAATCCGATCAATAATAAGGTGAGAAGCTCCCCCTTAATGTCACACATTTTTTTTTTAACCCAACTCACCAACTCAAGATTTTCTTAAGAACTTCTCGGCATAAATTAATGCACAAGTTCGAGTGTTTTTTTTTTTTTTTTTTTTTTGCAGAAATTTTTGAACCCTTTAGGATACAGTTCCATCGCGTCGGTCTACAGAAATCTCTACGCACTTTTGGGTCACATAAAAAATATAGACATTAAGAAGAGAGCATAAGGAAGTGGGAAAATCAAAATCGATGCTCCGAATAGGTACAAAACCACTAAGACCGTGAATCATGTCAATCCTAGTGTCTCATTGACCCTAAGTGAGTGTCCAAGTGAGTCATCGTGCACTTGTGGACATGATCAAAATCCTTAAATCGAGAAAAGAATCAGTTCGAAAATCCAACAAATCAAAGTGTATCACATGCCAAATAATCTCAAAATTAGCTCGAAAAAGTATGCATGTGCAATCCAAAACGCAGTTGGAGGATTAGGTTCGTAGGCAAATGCCTAGGGGCTTGTGCAGAGGGGGATCAACCTCAGCATTCTCAGTTGATTTAGACAGTGCAGTGTGAACCACATTAATGCTCAGGTCAGTCTTACAAATCCAAACAACCTTAGTCTTGACCTGTTGAGGAGAAGAAGGTTTCATCCTCGTCTGATTTCTGATATGATTTCTTCTTTTGTTGCAGTGTGGTCTAATGTGCCCTTTAGTTCCACAAAAATGACATGTGGGGGTGAATTTAGGCTTATGCACATTCTTAGCATTCACAAATATCAAGGGTGGAGCCTTATGAATTAAGGGTGTCATGGAATACACAGTAGGCCCCTGAACAAATACAAATTTACCTTTATCGTTTGATGACGAAGCTCCACGAGTGTAGCCAATTCCAGATTTAGACTTGTCAATCTTTTGGCTTCCAAGGATCTCATCAAGTTTCTTAGACCCAGTATTCATCCTCTTGATTGATGCTGTAGCAGAATCCAATTCGATGAGAGTCATCTTCAACTTTCCTCTTAAATCTTCCTTTTCAGCATTACAGTCACTCAACTCTTTCTTTAAATTGTTCATCTCAGATTTTGCTTTCAACTCTTGTTGCTTCAATAATTCACTCTCCTTACCTGTAACAATCAGATTATTAGACAAGATTATATGCTGATCTTCTAACTGACTTACCTTAGCTTTTGATTCTTCTAGCTGTGCAATAAGAGAAGAATTTTGAGATTCCATTTCTTTCAGCATTAACGCTCTTTTCTTATTGATCTTTGACATACGTATGGAATCTTGCAGCAATTTCTTGTATGCAGTTTCCCAGTCATTGTCATCATCAGAAAGATTATCAGAATTTGAATTGTCATCGGACTTGGACTCCCTGTCAGATGAACCCTGTATAGAAGAGACAGTAGACAAAGCCATGAAAGCAACACACTTTCCTAACTCACTCGAAGGTGAATCAGGTTCAGATACATCCTTATCCGAATCATCATCCCAGGCAACATTTAATGCCTTGCCTTTGTTCTTTTCCCTTCGATTAGCACACTTTGAAGCTGTGTGTCCATAACCTTGACATTCAAAACATTTGATTTGCTTATTTGTACCCTTTGACCGATTCTGTTCAGTTTTGGGTACAAATTTTTCTTTAAAAAATCCCTTGGGGTTTGATGTATCTTTCTTGTTAAGGGCCTTTCTATACTTCCAGATCTTCTTGAGTTTTCTTCTGAGATATGCTTCAAACTTTTCATCATCAGTATCACTGCCTGGATCACTTAATTCAGAATCCTCAACTGACTTAGAAGACATTAGTGCAATGTCTTTTCCTTTTTTCTGTGGGCAGTGATTTGCCTCAAAAGTCTGTAAATTTCCAACCAATTATTCAACAGATATTGAGTTCAGATCTTGATGCTCTTCAATAGCAACAACTTTTGGACGAAACCTTTCGGGGAGAGACCTCAAAATCTTTTTAACAACCTTTGATGGAGGTACCGGCTCTCCCAAGGTATGGCTTGAATTTACGATTTTTGACAATTTCGTGTTAAAATCATCAAAGGATTCAGATTCTTTCATTCGAATTGTTTCAAAAGCCGTTGTCAGATTTTGGAGTTTGGTTTGTCTGACAAATTCTGTTCCTTCATGGACAGTTTGAAGCAAATCCCATGCAGCTTTTGCAGTGGTGCAAGCAGAAATTCTATGAAACTCAGTTTGAGTGACACCATTGTAAATAGCATGAATGACCTTATTATTGTAGTTTGATTTGGCCTTTTCATCAGCAGTCCACTGTGCTTTGGGTTTTGGTCTAGTTTGACCTTCAGCCGTCATAGTGAGTTCAGTGTATCCATCAGCCACTATATCCCAAACCTGATCATCGATTGCCCTAAAGAAGGCTATCATCCTACCTTTCCAATAAGCATAATTTGATCCATCTAGAAGGGGGGCTTGTTGGTCGAGGTTCCTTCTCTGATGATATCCATGAGAGATCAGTAACTTGATCACACAATAACTTAGTGTAACCTACTCTGATACCAATTGAAAAACCACTTAACTTGCCTTAACATAGGCAGACGTCCCACTTATACGATCTCAAACAAATATCAATGTCAAGTGATTAAACTAATATTTAACCCTAATCCTGTTTAAAACAATCACACCACAAGAGAGATAATGACAAAGGATTTTTACGTGGAAAACCCTACTCGGGAAAAAACCACGGGCCTTATCGTCTAGGCCAACAGACAACCAAGCACTATGTAATTGAAAGTTACAAGAAAACTCACAACCCTTTCCCAGTTGCTGACTCAACCTAAGGACTGCAAAGTACTTGCCGACTACTCGCCGTGCACCTTCACTGCGCTTGAACCAACCACCTTGAATGCCTCTTCAAGATGAATCCACTTCAGAAAAGTAGCAGAAAAATCTCCAAAGACTTGAACTTCAGCGCAACAACTTGAAGCTTTGGAGAAGAAAATAATCTCTCAATAGATCTCTAGATTTTTGGATGGGAGAGTTGTCACTTAGAGTTGAGAGAGAAAGGCAATATATAGGCTTTAATTCGTGCCTCAATACTTGTAGAGCAAGTAGGACTCAAAGAAGTAAGTTGAACCAAATTAGAATGCATTATTTTATTCAAACCGGACTTTCTGTGTACTGACCGCTCGAGCGAAGTAAACGTGCGCTCGAGCGGATGACTTACTGTCTTCGTCTGCTCAAGCGACCAATCCATGGGTCGAGCGACATGCATTCTGTGTTGCATGAAGTCTAAGGCCCTGTGATGCTTTATACAGTCTTTGACTTATATAACTCTTTACTTCAAAAAGTAACCATCATAAAAAAGTAGCCAACATGTAATTATGTCAAAAGTCACCAGGAGAAGAGGTACTTCCACATGTGGCATGGGGCAACTTGTGATGGTAACGTGATGTCATCATACATCTTAAGAAAACTTCATCCAACATGATGGCAAGAAGCTTTGCTTATGGTAGTCCACATTACTAACTTTCTTATGCTAGTCTGCATGAGTTCACAATTAGAAAGCTCAAACAAATCCTGTAACCATCTTCCTTGAACAGTCCTACTAAAATTACAATTGTAAATAAAACCCAATGAATTTGCCAACACTAATTATAATAGAATTTTAATCCTAACAATCTCCCCCTTTGGCAATTCATGGACAAAACACCTAAATACAAGAAAAATTCTACCCAGAATAAATAAGATGAATATCAAGAAACTTTTCTTCAGTTCAGCCCTGCAATTCCTATTCACGAATGTTTGACAAAAGATCAAGCATGAAATCTTGAAAAATTAAATGAAAATTAATTCTGACAAAAAAATAAACTTAATAAAACACTAACAAGTGAAATCACATGAGCTATCTCAGCTTCTCCCCCTTTTTGTTCATAATTGACAAAGATTATGCTCCCCCTAAATCAGATAATCTATATCCACAAAAATGCACAAATGCAAAACTCAGACAGGCCAATAATCGAAAACCTTCGATGATCAAACACTATAATTTGCAAGTCATGAGGCAACACAATTTTGGGGAAGTTATCATGTGTGTAAATTGTGAGAAAGATAATCTCAAATGAAAAACACAGAGAAATCGCAGATCGACCACAAATCAACAATCATCAAATACATAGCGAATTTCACACCTTTCAAAAACAATCAATCCGATCAATAATAAGGTGAGAAGCTCCCCCTTAATGTCACACATTTTTTTTTTAACCCAACTCACCAACTCAAGATTTTCTTAAGAACTTCTCGGCATAAATTAATGCACAAGTTCGAGTGTTTTTTTTTTTTTTTTTTTTTTTTGCAGAAATTTTTGAACCCTTTAGGATACAGTTCCATCGCGTCGGTCTACAGAAATCTCTACGCACTTTTGGGTCACATAAAAAATATAGACATTAAGAAGAGAGCATAAGGAAGTGGGAAAATCAAAATCGATGCTCCGAATAGGTACAAAACCACTAAGACCGTGAATCATGTCAATCCTAGTGTCTCATTGACCCTAAGTGAGTGTCCAAGTGAGTCATCGTGCACTTGTGGACATGATCAAAATCCTTAAATCGAGAAAAGAATCAGTTCGAAAATCCAACAAATCAAAGTGTATCACATGCCAAATAATCTCAAAATTAGCTCGAAAAAGTATGCATGTGCAATCCAAAACGCAGTTGGAGGATTAGGTTCGTAGGCAAATGCCTAGGGGCTTGTGCAGAGGGGGATCAACCTCAGCATTCTCAGTTGATTTAGACAGTGCAGTGTGAACCACATTAATGCTCAGGTCAGTCTTACAAATCCAAACAACCTTAGTCTTGACCTGTTGAGGAGAAGAAGGTTTCATCCTCGTCTGATTTCTGATATGATTTCTTCTTTTGTTGCAGTGTGGTCTAATGTGCCCTTTAGTTCCACAAAAATGACATGTGGGGGTGAATTTAGGCTTATGCACATTCTTAGCATTCACAAATATCAAGGGTGGAGCCTTATGAATTAAGGGTGTCATGGAATACACAGTAGGCCCCTGAACAAATACAAATTTACCTTTATCGTTTGATGACGAAGCTCCACGAGTGTAGCCAATTCCAGATTTAGACTTGTCAATCTTTTGGCTTCCAAGGATCTCATCAAGTTTCTTAGACCCAGTATTCATCCTCTTGATTGATGCTGTAGCAGAATCCAATTCGATGAGAGTCATCTTCAACTTTCCTCTTAAATCTTCCTTTTCAGCATTACAGTCACTCAACTCTTTCTTTAAATTGTTCATCTCAGATTTTGCTTTCAACTCTTGTTGCTTCAATAATTCACTCTCCTTACCTGTAACAATCAGATTATTAGACAAGATTATATGCTGATCTTCTAACTGACTTACCTTAGCTTTTGATTCTTCTAGCTGTGCAATAAGAGAAGAATTTTGAGATTCCATTTCTTTCAGCATTAACGCTCTTTTCTTATTGATCTTTGACATACGTATGGAATCTTGCAGCAATTTCTTGTATGCAGTTTCCCAGTCATTGTCATCATCAGAAAGATTATCAGAATTTGAATTGTCATCGGACTTGGACTCCCTGTCAGATGAACCCTGTATAGAAGAGACAGTAGACAAAGCCATGAAAGCAACACACTTTCCTAACTCACTCGAAGGTGAATCAGGTTCAGATACATCCTTATCCGAATCATCATCCCAGGCAACATTTAATGCCTTGCCTTTGTTCTTTTCCCTTCGATTAGCACACTTTGAAGCTGTGTGTCCATAACCTTGACATTCAAAACATTTGATTTGCTTATTTGTACCCTTTGACCGATTCTGTTCAGTTTTGGGTACAAATTTTTCTTTAAAAAATCCCTTGGGGTTTGATGTATCTTTCTTGTTAAGGGCCTTTCTATACTTCCAGATCTTCTTGAGTTTTCTTCTGAGATATGCTTCAAACTTTTCATCATCAGTATCACTGCCTGGATCACTTAATTCAGAATCCTCAACTGACTTAGAAGACATTAGTGCAATGTCTTTTCCTTTTTTCTGTGGGCAGTGATTTGCCTCAAAAGTCTGTAAATTTCCAACCAATTATTCAACAGATATTGAGTTCAGATCTTGATGCTCTTCAATAGCAACAACTTTTGGACGAAACCTTTCGGGGAGAGACCTCAAAATCTTTTTAACAACCTTTGATGGAGGTACCGGCTCTCCCAAGGTATGGCTTGAATTTACGATTTTTGACAATTTCGTGTTAAAATCATCAAAGGATTCAGATTCTTTCATTCGAATTGTTTCAAAAGCCGTTGTCAGATTTTGGAGTTTGGTTTGTCTGACAAATTCTGTTCCTTCATGGACAGTTTGAAGCAAATCCCATGCAGCTTTTGCAGTGGTGCAAGCAGAAATTCTATGAAACTCAGTTTGAGTGACACCATTGTAAATAGCATGAATGACCTTATTATTGTAGTTTGATTTGGCCTTTTCATCAGCAGTCCACTGTGCTTTGGGTTTTGGTCTAGTTTGACCTTCAGCCGTCATAGTGAGTTCAGTGTATCCATCAGCCACTATATCCCAAACCTGATCATCGATTGCCCTAAAGAAGGCTATCATCCTACCTTTCCAATAAGCATAATTTGATCCATCTAGAAGGGGGGCTTGTTGGTCGAGGTTCCTTCTCTGATGATATCCATGAGAGATCAGTAACTTGATCACACAATAACTTAGTGTAACCTACTCTGATACCAATTGAAAAACCACTTAACTTGCCTTAACATAGGCAGACGTCCCACTTATACGATCTCAAACAAATATCAATGTCAAGTGATTAAACTAATATTTAACCCTAATCCTGTTTAAAACAATCACACCACAAGAGAGATAATGACAAAGGATTTTTACGTGGAAAACCCTACTCGGGAAAAAACCACGGGCCTTATCGTCTAGGCCAACAGACAACCAAGCACTATGTAATTGAAAGTTACAAGAAAACTCACAACCCTTTCCCAGTTGCTGACTCAACCTAAGGACTGCAAAGTACTTGCCGACTACTCGCCGTGCACCTTCACTGCGCTTGAACCAACCACCTTGAATGCCTCTTCAAGATGAATCCACTTCAGAAAAGTAGCAGAAAAATCTCCAAAGACTTGAACTTCAGCGCAACAACTTGAAGCTTTGGAGAAGAAAATAATCTCTCAATAGATCTCTAGATTTTTGGATGGGAGAGTTGTCACTTAGAGTTGAGAGAGAAAGGCAACATATAGGCTTTAATTCGTGCCTCAATACTTGTAGAGCAAGTAGGACTCAAAGAAGTAAGTTGAACCAAATTAGAATGCATTATTTTATTCAAACCGGACTTTCTGTGTACTGACCGCTCGAGCGAAGTAAACGTGCGCTCGAGCGGATGACTTACTGTCTTCGTCTGCTCGAGCGACCAATCCATGGGTCGAGCGACATGCATTCTGTGTTGCATGAAGTCTAAGGCCCTGTGATGCTTTATACAGTCTTTGACTTATATAACTCTTTACTTCAAAAAGTAACCATCATAAAAAAGTAGCCAACATGTAATTATGTCAAAAGTCACCAGGAGAAGAGGTACTTCCACATGTGGCATGGGGCAACTTGTGATGGTAACGTGATGTCATCATACATCTTAAGAAAACTTCATCCAACATGATGGCAAGAAGCTTTGCTTATGGTAGTCCACATTACTAACTTTCTTATGCTAGTCTGCATGAGTTCACAATTAGAAAGCTCCAAACAAATCCTGTAACCATCTTCCTTGAACAGTCCTACTAAAATTACAATTGTAAATAAAACCCAATGAATTTGCCAACACTAATTATAATAGAATTTTAATCCTAACAATCTCCCCCTTTGGCAATTCATGGACAAAACACCTAAATACAAGAAAAATTCTACCCAGAATAAATAAGATGAATATCAAGAAACTTTTCTTCAGTTCAGCCCTGCAATTCCTATTCACGAATGTTTGACAAAAGATCAAGCATGAAATCTTGAAAAATTAAATGAAAATTAATTCTGACAAAAAAATAAACTTAATAAAACACTAACAAGTGAAATCACATGAGCTATCTCAGCTTCTCCCCCTTTTTGTTCATAATTGACAAAGATTATGCTCCCCCTAAATCAGATAATCTATATCCACAAAAAATGCACAAATGCAAAACTCAGACAGGCCAATAATCGAAAACCTTCGATGATCAAACACTATAATTTGCAAGTCATGAGGCAACACAATTTTGGGGAAGTTATCATGTGTGTAAATTGTGAGAAAGATAATCTCAAATGAAAAACACAGAGAAATCGCAGATCGACCACAAATCAACAATCATCAAATACATAGCGAATTTCACACCTTTCAAAAACAATCAATCCGATCAATAATAAGGTGAGAAGCTCCCCCTTAATGTCACACATTTTTTTTTTAACCCAACTCACCAACTCAAGATTTTCTTAAGAACTTCTCGGCATAAATTAATGCACAAGTTCGAGTGTTTTTTTTTTTTTTTTTTTTTTTTGCAGAAATTTTTGAACCCTTTAGGATACAGTTCCATCGCGTCGGTCTACAGAAATCTCTACGCACTTTTGGGTCACATAAAAAATATAGACATTAAGAAGAGAGCATAAGGAAGTGGGAAAATCAAAATCGATGCTCCGAATAGGTACAAAACCACTAAGACCGTGAATCATGTCAATCCTAGTGTCTCATTGACCCTAAGTGAGTGTCCAAGTGAGTCATCGTGCACTTGTGGACATGATCAAAATCCTTAAATCGAGAAAAGAATCAGTTCGAAAATCCAACAAATCAAAGTGTATCACATGCCAAATAATCTCAAAATTAGCTCGAAAAAGTATGCATGTGCAATCCAAAACGCAGTTGGAGGATTAGGTTCGTAGGCAAATGCCTAGGGGCTTGTGCAGAGGGGGATCAACCTCAGCATTCTCAGTTGATTTAGACAGTGCAGTGTGAACCACATTAATGCTCAGGTCAGTCTTACAAATCCAAACAACCTTAGTCTTGACCTGTTGAGGAGAAGAAGGTTTCATCCTCGTCTGATTTCTGATATGATTTCTTCTTTTGTTGCAGTGTGGTCTAATGTGCCCTTTAGTTCCACAAAAATGACATGTGGGGGTGAATTTAGGCTTATGCACATTCTTAGCATTCACAAATATCAAGGGTGGAGCCTTATGAATTAAGGGTGTCATGGAATACACAGTAGGCCCCTGAACAAATACAAATTTACCTTTATCGTTTGATGACGAAGCTCCACGAGTGTAGCCAATTCCAGATTTAGACTTGTCAATCTTTTGGCTTCCAAGGATCTCATCAAGTTTCTTAGACCCAGTATTCATCCTCTTGATTGATGCTGTAGCAGAATCCAATTCGATGAGAGTCATCTTCAACTTTCCTCTTAAATCTTCCTTTTCAGCATTACAGTCACTCAACTCTTTCTTTAAATTGTTCATCTCAGATTTTGCTTTCAACTCTTGTTGCTTCAATAATTCACTCTCCTTACCTGTAACAATCAGATTATTAGACAAGATTATATGCTGATCTTCTAACTGACTTACCTTAGCTTTTGATTCTTCTAGCTGTGCAATAAGAGAAGAATTTTGAGATTCCATTTCTTTCAGCATTAACGCTCTTTTCTTATTGATCTTTGACATACGTATGGAATCTTGCAGCAATTTCTTGTATGCAGTTTCCCAGTCATTGTCATCATCAGAAAGATTATCAGAATTTGAATTGTCATCGGACTTGGACTCCCTGTCAGATGAACCCTGTATAGAAGAGACAGTAGACAAAGCCATGAAAGCAACACACTTTCCTAACTCACTCGAAGGTGAATCAGGTTCAGATACATCCTTATCCGAATCATCATCCCAGGCAACATTTAATGACTTGCCTTTGTTCTTTTCCCTTCGATTAGCACACTTTGAAGCTGTGTGTCCATAACCTTGACATTCAAAACATTTGATTTGCTTATTTGTACCCTTTGACCGATTCTGTTCAGTTTTGGGTACAAATTTTTCTTTAAAAAATCCCTTGGGGTTTGATGTATCTTTCTTGTTAAGGGCCTTTCTATACTTCCAGATCTTCTTGAGTTTTCTTCTGAGATATGCTTCAAACTTTTCATCATCAGTATCACTGCCTGGATCACTTAATTCAGAATCCTCAACTGACTTAGAAGACATTAGTGCAATGTCTTTTCCTTTTTTCTGTGGGCAGTGATTTGCCTCAAAAGTCTGTAAATTTCCAACCAATTATTCAACAGATATTGAGTTCAGATCTTGATGCTCTTCAATAGCAACAACTTTTGGACGAAACCTTTCGGGGAGAGACCTCAAAATCTTTTTAACAACCTTTGATGGAGGTACCGGCTCTCCCAAGGTATGGCTTGAATTTACGATTTTTGACAATTTCGTGTTAAAATCATCAAAGGATTCAGATTCTTTCATTCGAATTGTTTCAAAAGCCGTTGTCAGATTTTGGAGTTTGGTTTGTCTGACAAATTCTGTTCCTTCATGGACAGTTTGAAGCAAATCCCATGCAGCTTTTGCAGTGGTGCAAGCAGAAATTCTATGAAACTCAGTTTGAGTGACACCATTGTAAATAGCATGAATGACCTTATTATTGTAGTTTGATTTGGCCTTTTCATCAGCAGTCCACTGTGCTTTGGGTTTTGGTCTAGTTTGACCTTCAGCCGTCATAGTGAGTTCAGTGTATCCATCAGCCACTATATCCCAAACCTGATCATCGATTGCCCTAAAGAAGGCTATCATCCTACCTTTCCAATAAGCATAATTTGATCCATCTAGAAGGGGGGCTTGTTGGTCGAGGTTCCTTCTCTGATGATATCCATGAGAGATCAGTAACTTGATCACACAATAACTTAGTGTAACCTACTCTGATACCAATTGAAAAACCACTTAACTTGCCTTAACATAGGCAGACTCCCACTTATACGATCTCAAACAAATATCAATGTCAAGTGATTAAACTAATATTTAACCCTAATCCTGTTTAAAACAATCACACCACAAGAGAGATAATGACAAAGGATTTTTACGTGGAAAACCCTACTCGGGAAAAAACCACGGGCCTTATCGTCTAGGCCAACAGACAACCAAGCACTATGTAATTGAAAGTTACAAGAAAACTCACAACCCTTTCCCAGTTGCTGACTCAACCTAAGGACTGCAAAGTACTTGCCGACTACTCGCCGTGCACCTTCACTGCGCTTGAACCAACCACCTTGAATGCCTCTTCAAGATGAATCCACTTCAGAAAAGTAGCAGAAAAATCTCCAAAGACTTGAACTTCAGCGCAACAACTTGAAGCTTTGGAGAAGAAAATAATCTCTCAATAGATCTCTAGATTTTTGGATGGGAGAGTTGTCACTTAGAGTTGAGAGAGAAAGGCAATATATAGGCTTTAATTCGTGCCTCAATACTTGTAGAGCAAGTAGGACTCAAAGAAGTAAGTTGAACCAAATTAGAATGCATTATTTTATTCAAACCGGACTTTCTGTGTACTGACCGCTCGAGCGAAGTAAACGTGCGCTCGAGCGGATGACTTACTGTCTTCGTCTGCTCGAGCGACCAATCCATGGGTCGAGCGACATGCATTCTGTGTTGCATGAAGTCTAAGGCCCTGTGATGCTTTATACAGTCTTTGACTTATATAACTCTTTACTTCAAAAAGTAACCATCATAAAAAAGTAGCCAACATGTAATTATGTCAAAAGTCACCAGGAGAAGAGGTACTTCCACATGTGGCATGGGGCAACTTGTGATGGTAACGTGATGTCATCATACATCTTAAGAAAACTTCATCCAACATGATGGCAAGAAGCTTTGCTTATGGTAGTCCACATTACTAACTTTCTTATGCTAGTCTGCATGAGTTCACAATTAGAAAGCTCCAAACAAATCCTGTAACCATCTTCCTTGAACAGTCCTACTAAAATTACAATTGTAAATAAAACCCAATGAATTTGCCAACACTAATTATAATAGAATTTTAATCCTAACAATCTCCCCCTTTGGCAATTCATGGACAAAACACCTAAATACAAGAAAAATTCTACCCAGAATAAATAAGATGAATATCAAGAAACTTTTCTTCAGTTCAGCCCTGCAATTCCTATTCACGAATGTTTGACAAAAGATCAAGCATGAAATCTTGAAAAATTAAATGAAAATTAATTCTGACAAAAAAATAAACTTAATAAAACACTAACAAGTGAAATCACATGAGCTATCTCAGCTTCTCCCCCTTTTTGTTCATAATTGACAAAGATTATGCTCCCCCTAAATCAGATAATCTATATCCACAAAAAATGCACAAATGCAAAACTCAGACAGGCCAATAATCGAAAACCTTCGATGATCAAACACTATAATTTGCAAGTCATGAGGCAACACAATTTTGGGGAAGTTATCATGTGTGTAAATTGTGAGAAAGATAATCTCAAATGAAAAACACAGAGAAATCGCAGATCGACCACAAATCAACAATCATCAAATACATAGCGAATTTCACACCTTTCAAAAACAATCAATCCGATCAATAATAAGGTGAGAAGCTCCCCCTTAATGTCACACATTTTTTTTTTAACCCAACTCACCAACTCAAGATTTTCTTAAGAACTTCTCGGCATAAATTAATGCACAAGTTCGAGTGTTTTTTTTTTTTTTTTTTTTTTTTTGCAGAAATTTTTGAACCCTTTAGGATACAGTTCCATCGCGTCGGTCTACAGAAATCTCTACGCACTTTTGGGTCACATAAAAAATATAGACATTAAGAAGAGAGCATAAGGAAGTGGGAAAATCAAAATCGATGCTCCGAATAGGTACAAAACCACTAAGACCGTGAATCATGTCAATCCTAGTGTCTCATTGACCCTAAGTGAGTGTCCAAGTGAGTCATCGTGCACTTGTGGACATGATCAAAATCCTTAAATCGAGAAAAGAATCAGTTCGAAAATCCAACAAATCAAAGTGTATCACATGCCAAATAATCTCAAAATTAGCTCGAAAAAGTATGCATGTGCAATCCAAAACGCAGTTGGAGGATTAGGTTCGTAGGCAAATGCCTAGGGGCTTGTGCAGAGGGGGATCAACCTCAGCATTCTCAGTTGATTTAGACAGTGCAGTGTGAACCACATTAATGCTCAGGTCAGTCTTACAAATCCAAACAACCTTAGTCTTGACCTGTTGAGGAGAAGAAGGTTTCATCCTCGTCTGATTTCTGATATGATTTCTTCTTTTGTTGCAGTGTGGTCTAATGTGCCCTTTAGTTCCACAAAAATGACATGTGGGGGTGAATTTAGGCTTATGCACATTCTTAGCATTCACAAATATCAAGGGTGGAGCCTTATGAATTAAGGGTGTCATGGAATACACAGTAGGCCCCTGAACAAATACAAATTTACCTTTATCGTTTGATGACGAAGCTCCACGAGTGTAGCCAATTCCAGATTTAGACTTGTCAATCTTTTGGCTTCCAAGGATCTCATCAAGTTTCTTAGACCCAGTATTCATCCTCTTGATTGATGCTGTAGCAGAATCCAATTCGATGAGAGTCATCTTCAACTTTCCTCTTAAATCTTCCTTTTCAGCATTACAGTCACTCAACTCTTTCTTTAAATTGTTCATCTCAGATTTTGCTTTCAACTCTTGTTGCTTCAATAATTCACTCTCCTTACCTGTAACAATCAGATTATTAGACAAGATTATATGCTGATCTTCTAACTGACTTACCTTAGCTTTTGATTCTTCTAGCTGTGCAATAAGAGAAGAATTTTGAGATTCCATTTCTTTCAGCATTAACGCTCTTTTCTTATTGATCTTTGACATACGTATGGAATCTTGCAGCAATTTCTTGTATGCAGTTTCCCAGTCATTGTCATCATCAGAAAGATTATCAGAATTTGAATTGTCATCGGACTTGGACTCCCTGTCAGATGAACCCTGTATAGAAGAGACAGTAGACAAAGCCATGAAAGCAACACACTTTCCTAACTCACTCGAAGGTGAATCAGGTTCAGATACATCCTTATCCGAATCATCATCCCAGGCAACATTTAATGCCTTGCCTTTGTTCTTTTCCCTTCGATTAGCACACTTTGAAGCTGTGTGTCCATAACCTTGACATTCAAAACATTTGATTTGCTTATTTGTACCCTTTGACCGATTCTGTTCAGTTTTGGGTACAAATTTTTCTTTAAAAAATCCCTTGGGGTTTGATGTATCTTTCTTGTTAAGGGCCTTTCTATACTTCCAGATCTTCTTGAGTTTTCTTCTGAGATATGCTTCAAACTTTTCATCATCAGTATCACTGCCTGGATCACTTAATTCAGAATCCTCAACTGACTTAGAAGACATTAGTGCAATGTCTTTTCCTTTTTTCTGTGGGCAGTGATTTGCCTCAAAAGTCTGTAAATTTCCAACCAATTATTCAACAGATATTGAGTTCAAATCTTGATGCTCTTCAATAGCAACAACTTTTGGACGAAACCTTTCGGGGAGAGACCTCAAAATCTTTTTAACAACCTTTGATGGAGGTACCGGCTCTCCCAAGGTATGGCTTGAATTTACGATTTTTGACAATTTCGTGTTAAAATCATCAAAGGATTCAGATTCTTTCATTCGAATTGTTTCAAAAGCCGTTGTCAGATTTTGGAGTTTGGTTTGTCTGACAAATTCTGTTCCTTCATGGACAGTTTGAAGCAAATCCCATGCAGCTTTTGCAGTGGTGCAAGCAGAAATTCTATGAAACTCAGTTTGAGTGACACCATTGTAAATAGCATGAATGACCTTATTATTGTAGTTTGATTTGGCCTTTTCATCAGCAGTCCACTGTGCTTTGGGTTTTGGTCTAGTTTGACCTTCAGCCGTCATAGTGAGTTCAGTGTATCCATCAGCCACTATATCCCAAACCTGATCATCGATTGCCCTAAAGAAGGCTATCATCCTACCTTTCCAATAAGCATAATTTGATCCATCTAGAAGGGGGGCTTGTTGGTCGAGGTTCCTTCTCTGATGATATCCATGAGAGATCAGTAACTTGATCACACAATAACTTAGTGTAACCTACTCTGATACCAATTGAAAAACCACTTAACTTGCCTTAACATAGGCAGACTCCCACTTATACGATCTCAAACAAATATCAATGTCAAGTGATTAAACTAATATTTAACCCTAATCCTGTTTAAAACAATCACACCACAAGAGAGATAATGACAAAGGATTTTTACGTGGAAAACCCTACTCGGGAAAAAACCACGGGCCTTATCGTCTAGGCCAACAGACAACCAAGCACTATGTAATTGAAAGTTACAAGAAAACTCACAACCCTTTCCCAGTTGCTGACTCAACCTAAGGACTGCAAAGTACTTGCCGACTACTCGCCGTGCACCTTCACTGCGCTTGAACCAACCACCTTGAATGCCTCTTCAAGATGAATCCACTTCAGAAAAGTAGCAGAAAAATCTCCAAAGACTTGAACTTCAGCGCAACAACTTGAAGCTTTGGAGAAGAAAATAATCTCTCAATAGATCTCTAGATTTTTGGATGGGAGAGTTGTCACTTAGAGTTGAGAGAGAAAGGCAATATATAGGCTTTAATTCGTGCCTCAATACTTGTAGAGCAAGTAGGACTCAAAGAAGTAAGTTGAACCAAATTAGAATGCATTATTTTATTCAAACCGGACTTTCTACGTACTGACCGCTCGAGCGAAGTAAACGTGCGCTCGAGCGGATGACTTACTGTCTTCGTCTGCTCGAGCGACCAATCCATGGGTCGAGCGACATGCATTCTGTGTTGCATGAAGTCTAAGGCCCTGTGATGCTTTATACAGTCTTTGACTTATATAACTCTTTACTTCAAAAAGTAACCATCATAAAAAAGTAGCCAACATGTAATTATGTCAAAAGTCACCAGGAGAAGAGGTACTTCCACGTGTGGCATGGGGCAACTTGTGATGGTAACGTGATGTCATCATACATCTTAAGAAAACTTCATCCAACATGATGGCAAGAAGCTTTGCTTATGGTAGTCCACATTACTAACTTTCTTATGCTAGTCTGCATGAGTTCACAATTAGAAAGCTCCAAACAAATCCTGTAACCATCTTCCTTGAACAGTCCTACTAAAATTACAATTGTAAATAAAACCCAGGTTTTGTCCAATACCCAATGAATTTGCCAACACTAATTATAATAAAATTATAATCCTAACAAGGAGGCTGGGCGGCTAAGAGGGGGAAAATCAGGGGAGTTGATCGGAGGTGGAGTGGAGGGAGGTTAGAGGGAGGAGGAATTTGGGCGGGGGTGTCAAATGGGCTGTGCTGCTTAGGCACGGCACAACCCCCATGCATACGGAATGGCACAACCCAGGCATGGCAGACTGTACAAATCTTTCATATTCTGTGTACTTTTTATGGTTAACCCTTCCAATGTGGTCTTTTACGTTTTTATTTTATTTATTATATGCAAAAAATTGTAAAGATTTCAAAGGTAATTCTATTGAAAAACCTTCACTAAAAGAAAAGATCTAAATGGTTCTATTCAAAGTAAAGGTTGAGTTTGACTAAACCGCTTAAATCTGTGTGTCATATTCTTCTTTGTATGTATCTTCTAAAAATTTTTAGCCTAAAACACTAAAAATAGAAACTCGGCAGGAAAGCCCAGCACAAATGGCACGGTTAAGCAATGATTCAGACACGACATGGGCCGTGCCATGCCAGCGGCCGTGATGGGCCAAGATGTGGCGATCAGGCGTGCCAGAACGGCACGACACGACTGATAGGCGTTTGACACCCCTACCTAGACTCAAACCTACATGCCAAGTGATCACGGCGTAGCTCGAATCCATTGGCATTCAACTAACTACTGGTTGCCCTCTGTTTTGTGTCATGAAGATTTCAGCCTGGGATCTTTTTACCTACTGTCCTTTCGCCAAGATGCTCTGGTCATGGCTTCAATGATCTCTTTCAATTACCAGCTACTCCCGTCATCATATTTCTGCATTGTGGAGTACTATTTCTCAGGGTGCCACCTCTAGAGATATCAAAGGCCTGAAAGCAGTCTCTTTCAAAGTGAAGCTCTCCACCCATTGTCATCATCATCATCATCATAATTATCATCATCATTGCTCTCCATTAAGCTCAACTGCATTTTTCAAGACCACCAAGCGTCTCTTGGATCTACAAGTCAAATATTTGTAGCAGAATGTTCCATCTCTCTCATCAGTCGTCTGTAGCATCTCTGAAGAAATTCTCATATTTGCTCAATCTATAGACTGCTTCTTGTTTTCCTGTGCAAGGCTCTGTTAATTAGTGCTTGTTCAAATGGAAAGTTGGAGCTCTCTTCAAATGGAGATGCAGTCTCTTTCAAAGTGAAGCTCTCCACCCATGGTCTTTCCCAATTCCCACGATCAATGGCTGTCCTTGTGAACGCAGTCTGGAAGATAAGCTGGATCGTTTGATCTTCTCTTCCTTTTCAAAACTTGTCCCATCTTGATCTCAGTCACAATGCTCTCCATGGAAAACAAAATAGGTGATTCTTCCCAACTTGTCTTCCTTGATCTTTCAATAAATCAACTGTCAGGAATATTACCAGTCATCTCTCGCTCTCAAATTTCAGTGCTCAACATCTCTGACGACAAATTAATTGGCGAAATATCTTGTCACGACCCGGGCCCAAATTACGATAACCCCGGGCCGTGAGCCCACACTTACTCCCGTGAACTCCGAATTAACCGAAGTTAAAACAGAATCCACAAGGGATAACATCTTCAATAAACCTGTCAAATACACAATATTGCGGAAACATATATATTTGACAATATCAAATTTCGATTTACATGTATACAAGAGAATAAGGTCCTTATACATGTATCATTCCCATCATTTCTTATCAATCGGTGTATACCCAAAACACCATACTGTAACAATTAATTACATCCCAAAATAGTTAACAAAATAACTTTTCAAAACATTTCTCAAAATATTATAATTATTTCGCGTGCTCGAATATCCATATATATCAAATGATATTCCGACCATTCCATTCGTTTAGTCCTCCTGGAGGAATCAGAGCGGTCTCCTCCGGGGGCGCTGCTGCATCAGCAATGGCAAACGGGCCTGTGATGTCATCAATAACACTAATGAATACAACGGTTCAACAATGTATAAATAAATCTTATAATAGCACATGTTATTACATATACTGTATTCATTAGCTCCATTTGGTAACAATTACCATTCTAGACAAATCTAGATTATTCCTACAATGACAATAGATAACATAAGAGTTTATCAATAGACATTCACTATCATAGCTTTCATTCATTCATTTCATTTACCATCTTCCCTCAAAGGAAGGATTCATCTTCCGAACGGAAGGCATTAATTAATATCCATAGATGTGATCAGAATATGTGGGACTTACTAGTGTCCGGGCCAGGGACAACTAGCATCACCATGGAGCTCCGGAACGCCCCCAAATCCATCTACTGCAGTAGGATTATTCATTTCATTGTTACCTTTAGTAATTGTTCATTCATTAATTCATTCATTTATTGTATTGTTCAGTTCAGCTCAGTAACAAGCGTAAGGAATTACTAAGTAGTGCCAGATTCGCAAATCGCACCATATCTATTAATTCTATTCAAGTTCGCAATCAAGATTTCTAAACCAAACAAATGGGTGAAACGCTTGTTATTTAATGTACGTGTTATTCTTGATGAACACCACTTTGATGGTAGTTTGTACATTCAAATAACCTAAGCCAACACCTATGCAGTTTAGATAACACATTTGAAGCATAAATTCTTAATTCATTATCATTCTTTTCTTTTATTTTCCCTAATCTTGATAATCTTAGAGTATGGCATAATTAGTTCTAACATTAATTTACAGACCGCTAATGCTCATAGAAAGAATATTTGGTTTCCAAAAAGTTTCAAAAATGACCAATTTCAACTGGACTCAAACTAAGTCCTCCGATCGGCCTTCGGCTAGAATTATCTCCAGTTAAGAGCATGTCCGATCGATCGGCCCGAAAAACCTCCCAGTTAAATGACAGTCCGATCGATCGGTCTGTATGTCCGATCGATCGGACCTGGACGAGTTGCAGGTCCGAAAACCTGATTTTTCTCCCCCTTTCCTTTCTCCATTCATTCCATTCACAACCTGCATTAAACATTGGAACCTCCTGTTCCCTCCTCATACACCATTCATCCACAACACTACTTCTAATCATTCATTACCCATCTTAATCATTCATAAACAATTCCATAATCTCATGGAAATTTACAAAAAATCATGAAAACTCTATGCATTTATACAATGATTAACACTAATCACAAGAAATGTTTATACTTGCCTCTCTTGAAGCTTAATAGCAAAAGCCCTCTTTCCTTAACTTGGCTTTGAGATGAAAAACCCCCAATCTCAAACCCTAATTCCATGAAAACATGTAAATGAACTCCTATGAGCCATTTGTTCTAGAAATCAACTCAAAATAACCAATAGGACTTGGAAATCCTAAAAGGAGACTAACTACTTACTTGTGGTCCCAAGCAAAGAGATCTTGAGTTCTTTTTCAAGCTTTACTCTTCAACAATGGTGTAAATGACTTGAGGAAGAAGATGAAGATGAAGCTATACTCCTCATTACCCACTTGGAGCTCTCCTAATCTCACTCTTGATGAAGAAAATGAAAGAGAAGGGAGAGGATGAAGAAGACTCTAGGGTTTGCTTGAGTGAAATGAGAGAATGACTCATTTCATTCTAATATAGGGCCTTCTTACACAAAAACCTCTTTTCATTAAGTCTTATTACATTTTGAGTCAAATGAAACCTCATTTGATCCATTTGAGGTCAAATGGAATCACGTCTATTATAAAAGTTAATGTACTACTCGAGATACACACGTTGGTATCAAGGATTTCTGTATTTGATGAAATACATGAAAACTTGTATTTACGAAAAAGTCCTTAGCCTACCTTGTTTGAGTCTAAACTCACTTTAAACAATTCAATTTCATCTTAGTCCATTCTATTATGCTTAATGCATCATTTAAGATTAATTTCTCTCTCTCTGTTCATTAACCTTCATTAATACGATTATTCATGCTTAATTAGCATTAATCCCGATTAATTAGCCTTAATCGTGATTAATTTGGGCCGGATTGTAACCATTACAACAATTTGCACTTTTGCCGGCGTTTTTAGCCGGCACAATCATTAAACGCCGGGGAAAGTATAACTTTTACCGGCGAAATAGTTTCTTTTGCCAGGAAAAGATGGGGTTTTCCCGGCGATAGTTTTTCACCGGCAAATGATTCATTTTTCCCGACGAATTGCCTTTTTCGCCGGTAAAAAATCAATATTTTTTCGGGGTTTTATTGTTTTGTTGGCAAGGTTATGTTTTTTACGGGCGCTCTAAGTAGTTCGCCGGCAAATGTCAACTCCCCCAAACGATAGCGCCTTTATTTTCTTTTGCCTGCGCATTAGCAATTTTTTTCTGAATATTTTTTCAAGCCCAAACCCCTTCCGCGCCCATCTATTTTCCCTAATTTTCAATCGACAAACCCCTTTTGCGCCCTCTCATCGTCTCCATCTCACGATCCCTCTCATCACCACGCCCAGCAGCCCTCTCATCGCATCCCTCATCTCATCTCGTCCCGAGAGGAGGGAGGAAAGAGGGAGGAGAGAGAGGGGGAGCTCGCCAGCTGGTGGCCCAGGTATGTGGGTACCGCCCCTTCTCTTCTTCCATTTCTTATTTTCTTTCTTTTTTTGTTAACTTCTCTCCCATGGTTTGAGGTGGAAACCGAGCAGCACATCCCCTGCCATGGTTTTTAGGTGGAGGCCGAGTGGGGAGTAGGGAGAGTGACAACAGAGTGAGGGGAGGAGGAAGAAGGGAGCTCACCAGTTAGCCCAGGTATGTGGATCGCACTCCCTGCCATCTTCCATTCTTTTTTTTTTTTTTTGTGTTACCCCTACTGCTGCCGTTTCAGGTGTAGGCCAGGCGCGGTCAACAGAGAAGAAGAGGGAGGAGAGTGAGGGAGAACTTGCCAGGTATGTGGGTCCCGCCCCTTCTGTTCTTCCATTTCTTCTTGTCTTTTTCTTTTTCCTTGAAACATGGCTGCAGAATGAGGTTTGGGCATTTTATGCGTGGTGGATTTTGGAGAGGGAGGAGGGGGTGGAGTTGTCTCAACTGTGAGGTTGGTGAATCCAGCCCCTTGATTCCGATTTGAAGGGTTGTACGGTGAGAATTTCATGTCAAAGTCAGTTTGGGTGGAAAATTGGCATTCACTGCGACTTCCTGGAACTTCTTTTAGTTGCATGGAATGATTCAAAATTGAATGTGAAAAATGGAGTGCAGAAGTTCCGGGTCAAGCTCCTTCCTGAAGGTTTCGGGCAGACTATGGATGTGCTTTGCCAGGTCTGATTTCAGAAGCCCCACAATTTGGTTTTCATCAGTTATGCCTGTTGACATAAAAAAAAATGTTTTACTTTTATATACATCTCAATGCGTTAGATCATATGCCTGTCTGACTGTTATTGTTTCTTTCAAAAGTAATCAAAATTCAATTTGTGTAATACATTAGTGCTCAAATTCATTGTTACACAATCCATTTCCATCTGTTTTTATTCAATATTTTTTTTATTTTCTGAAATTTAAGTTGTGTTTTGAGTCATCGGTCGCATCATTGTTTCCAGCATTACAAGATTGCAAATTGTTGCAGATGGGTGGAAATCAGTTCAACACATGCTGAGAATGCATTCAAAGTGCATACCTTTACTTCCTTCAAAATGCCAACTCATTGCATAATGGGAATATTCATGATGTTATGATCTATTAAGCATGCAAGCATCTGCAATTAATCTCTTCAGTATGTTGAAGGAGAGTTATTTTTTTTTTTTAAATTACAAATGGGAATTTAGAGGAGTTTAGACTTTCTCTGTAAGCATAGTTTTTTTCTTGTTCTTTTTGTTGTTTGTTTCTGCTGGGAATTAAGGATTGACTTTCTGATGGTTTGAGGCAATGTAATCAAGTTATTCTATTTGTTTTAGGAAACATTTTAAACCCTTTTTTTATGCTCTGTAATAGTGGCAGAAGAACTTCCTATGAAAGCACGAGAACAGGATTACCAGTCATCGGATTCCCACTTTACCACCTAGGGCACCACATAATCTATAATCAATCCGGGAAAATAAACACAATTCTATGCAACAGTAGTGCATAAAGAAGAGAGAACAATGTAATGTAATATGTTTCTGAGAAATATAAATAGAGACTTCCAAGAAAAGAACAACCAAAAAATGACTCCATGCTGCTCTTGGTGTGACTCTTCCTATTTACTAGCGGAAGCTTGAAGTGGAACTGAATATCAATCTTGCACGTGAGCAGCCAGAGATTTTGGAGGGTTAGGTTTTCTTTTATAATTTTTTGTTCTTTTTATGGTATACATTGCTTAAGCAATTTATCTAACAAACCCAACATCATTAACTAATTGCCTCCTCTTTCTATTGACAACAGTTAAGATTTCACTAAAAAAAGAGGAAAAACTACTAAGGAGGCACTACACCAAAAATCGAAAATTGGAACGGAAAAGCGTTCCTAATCCTCCCGTTCCTAATTCGTTAAACCGTTCCAATTTCCGTTCCAATTTGGTACCAACCGTTCCTAATCCAAATTGGAACGGAAATTGGAACGGTTTAACGGATTAGGAACGGGAGGATTAGGAACGCTTTTCCGTTCCAATTTCCGATTTTTGGTGTAGTGAGGAGGCAGTATAGTAGATGTATGTGACCAGTTAGACAAATTACAGGCTTACATACAAATTGTTATTATCTACTTTCCACTTAGTTAGTGTTAGCAAGATCATTGACTTGTGTAACATGTGAGTATTCTACTTTACAGTGAGACTAGTCTCCCTTTAGAAGAACCCTGTCAGATCTTGTTGAATGTCACCTTCCACTTCTTTTGTCAGCTTTATCTGAATTGATAGTTTCTTTTATCATCTTCTTTTTCTCTTTGTTCTGTTTCTTCCATTCAAATCTTTTATTGGATCTTGGATGCGCTGTAGCTGCCCAAAAGCTCTCCTAGGCTTTAAAGCTCTTAATCATATAACAGGTGGCCTACATATGGTTTAAGATAAGAATAGGTCTTGGATCATCTTTTAGGCATTCTTCATCCACAGTGCCACTAGTTTTTTTTTTTTTGCTGAAGGGTAAATTGTATTAAAGAAGAGGGGGGGAGAGGAACAAGAATACAAGGGGAAAAGGGCCCCCAAGGAAGCAAGAAACCAAAAAGGAAGAAAAAGAAAGAAAAGAAAAAACAAGAGAAAGGCTGAGCTCCAGGAGCTCAATACAGAACAATACAATACCAGGAAGAAGAGAGAAGAAAAAGGGAACTAAGAAACCAGAGCACCACTATTTAACACAAGTGACTATACTCAAGGACTCCATAAGGGCACTCAGTTGAATGCTCACTAAAGGGATGGACGTCTGCTGCAGGGAGAATGAGATGGCCTCTGTTAGCTGAGATTGGATGGAGGGAAGAGATGGCCTGTGTGAGGTCCCGCCCTTGGTGGGCCCTCTAAATGCTATTTTATAGACTAATTTATGCTAATCTATGTTAATTATTGGTTAATTATACTAATCTTTGCTAATTACTATTAATTATCACTAATTATTGCTAATCTTCGCTAATTATTGCTAATCCTTGCTAATCATTGTTAATTACTCTTTATTTGTGCTAATTAGGGGTTGATAGAGTGATTAGTTAGATTTTCCTAAGTTAGTTAGATTAACTTAGTGGGTTAGTGTTTTTAATTAATTGGGTGTTGGGTTAATCCCAGGCTTTTAGAGCTAGATTAGTTTTTAGTAGAGTCTAATTAATTAAGTTAATTAGGGTGGGTTAGTGCAAGGGTGCTCTTCTAGAAACTTCCTAACCAAAAGACAAGCCTACCCTCAAACCCTAACCCTAATCCCACTAAACCCTAAGGGTATCTTGGTCCTTAATCACTCCCCCTAGACCTATATAGTGTCTCTTAATCCCCATTTGCAATAAACCCTAATCCCAAGAAAACTACCCTCAGCCCCCATCCCAAGAAAACCTCCAGCAGCAACTGCCTCCTTCCCATTCCCTTCTTCTCCTCCTTCATCTCTCTACGTATGAACTGGAGTAGCTACTGATTCAATGCTGGACTGGTTCCACTCTGCTGGAGACTATCTACTTGAAGCAACTGCTGAGTTCTTCTTCTTCTACAGTCTGGGAACTATTGCTGTATTCTTCTTCTTCTTCTTTATATCACCAGCTACTGTTACTCTGCTGAAATCTGAGCTGCAACAGTCATCACCTTCTTCTTCACTTCACTGCTGAGCTGGGTTAACTCTCTGTTATTTCTCTCTTTCTCTCTACCCACCTTCTCAAGCTAAAAGAGGCAAGTGCACTACACTCTCTTAACATAGAATGTGAGGTTCTGTTTCTTTGATTCAGTCATTCTCATTCGGTTAATATGGATCTGTAGATTACCGTTGAGCTTAGAATAGATGGGCTATTGGCCATTGATGGATGGAGAAATTTACTTTTCATATGCTATAAATTGTGAAATTGAATGGAATTATTGGTTGGAAATCGGATGGAGAAAGAGTGACGTTACAGTCACTGTGTTTGAAACAGAGTGTATCGTTGGGTTGAGATCAGTGGGCTCAGGTGGGCCATCCTGGGGGGTCCGAACCCCACATCTTGTAGAACCATTGTGGGCGACCCAAGTGCCGTGGGCTGATCGTGGGCCCATGATCAGTGGGGCCCACGATCATTACCTTTCTCTGTATCGGCGGGAGGTTGTAGAAGTGGGTTTTTATTCTAGTTAATCAGGTTAGGGGGCCCAGGTGGGCCATTGATGGCAGATCAAGCCCGGTGATCTTGGAGTTGGCTCTTGGGCGATGCTTGGAGTGTGGTTTGATCAGGGTCTTATACGGTGGGGCCCACCTTCCAAGTGATTCTGTAGTTGCTGTCGCCCAGCCCATTCTACAAGTTGGGCTCTGTGTGATAGCACCTGACGAATGAAAGAGAAAGAGATAAGAGGATTAGGAAGAATGAAAAAGGAAGGAGAGATGGGCACTGACGTGGGGTAATTGATAAAAGTAAGTAGGTTGGTGTTGTCCATGTGGTGGAATGAGAGTGAGGTAGAGAGGATTGACTTGATGAGTGTGGCCCATGGGGGAATAAATGATAAAGGGAGGGTGATGTCATGGGAGTAAGGGTAGGTGAGAAATTAGGAGGGTTGACCTGATGGGGGAAAAGTGCTGTCCACATGGGTTAGTGGGCTTGGGTTTTGGTTGGGGTTTGGGCCCAGTGGGGCCCATTGATCCATTTAACCATTAATGTTCACTAATTAACAAGAAGCCTTAGTTTTAATACTTTCTATTAGCACCATTAATTTTCACAAATTAGAAATTTAGACCCTTTAATCTTTGTGGACCAAATCGGGGCGGGGCCCACTATTTCCATAACTCATTAGTTTTATTAATGAAGCAAAACATTTAGTTTCTAATGTGTACTATGGGACCCATTGGTTTTAGAAAATTGGGAGAGTAGGACCTTAGCCTTAGGGAACCCTATTAAAATAAATTAACTTATTAACCTTAAATTAATATTTCCAGACCCTAGTGTAAAAGTTGAGATTTGGCCTGGAGTCTGTTGACTCAGGTACACCTGTGTACCAGATCGATCGGCTGACCACCTGATCAATCGGGTACACTGGAAATTCCAGAATCCAAACCAAGTCCCAACTTGATTTCCAGTGGAGCAGATCGACCCGACCCTTGCCAGGTCGACCTGCCACACTGTGAACTCTAGGGTGTGAGTTTAGCATTGTTTTATAATTAATCGATTGTGGGACCCCATTCACCATCCAAATGAACTTCCATCAATGTGCCAAGCACGAGTCAATGGCGTGGCTCGACCTTGACTCGTGGGGACCACTGTTTAGTGTTTTGGTTGATAAATCTAAGATGATTCGACCCCTAAAAGTTGTCAACAATGCCCTTAACCAACTAAGCACCAAACACATTATTTTACGGCATTAATGACATCGTTTAGAGATCGAATTACCGGAGATAGACCCGAACCTAAAGTGGCCCATTTACCTAGGATTGGACCGTTGCTTTTCCCGTTGATTCTCTGATTGAAGTTTATACTTCACTGTTATTTTACTCTGTCATTCTTAGATCTTAGAATAGCTGTTTACTATTAATTAAACATAATTGGAAGACCTGAACCTAGGGTATCTAGAGGTGACCTGATGGTGTGATTTCAGAGATCATTGACCCGTGTCTGTGTCTAGGCGGGCCCTTATTGGGCCTAAGTGTGGAGATGTGAACCCTTTAGCTTGAAGAGGTAGTGTTATTGGACTGTTAAGCTGTTAAGGATTGGAATGGAACTGTTATCAGTAATAGATGGATTAGTTGCCTCGTTTGGACGGTTTTAGACCAGGCCATGTACTGGTGGGCCTTGGTATGGATCCAACGAGTGGGCCTGGACCTTGAATGAGATCCAGAGATTGTATTGAGATGTGTAGACCTCTTAGAGATATTGTTAGGACCTTGTTCACGCAAGGCAGAGCCTAGACAGACACAGACCTTAGAGTTATTCCTGAGTCGGCATGAACATTCACTCGGTTGATTTAAGCTCAGCCTGTGGACTGATCATCCTCGGTAGGAGCTAGTTGAGTGTTGAGGAGCCATCATGATGAGCTGTGTGGTTAAGATGGCAAGGTGTAATACCGTGCCGATCTGGAGTGATGAGATGATGAGTTGATGAGTGAGAGTCGGGATGAGTTATTCCCTGGTGAGATTTCCCACCGCGACTGTGTTCATTATGGGAGGGCCGCGGCATAATATCCCGCGGTATTCCAGCTCGTGTGAATGGGCCACCTTGTTTATAGTAATTTAGTTGTTTCTATTTATACTGATTCCTTATGATTTAAATGCACAACTGCCTAGTTCTTTTCCCTTGCTACTCATTTAATTTATGTACTCGTCTTTATTTCCTTTGATATATATGTTCTATGTTAGTAGTATGCTGTATCTTGCCAGATCGTTAGATCTGACCCATTCTATGGTGCTTAGGCCTTGATCCCGAGATCCCAGACGATGCACTAGCTGTAGTCGAGGCACCTGTTGCAGGAGAGTACGCTTGGGGCCCGGCCGACACGGATGTCGAGCCGGAGGGCGAGGAGTTTATACATGGGTTTTGAGGGACACTTGTTATTTTGGGTTTGAGTGAATTTATGTAGCGAGATGGGTAGAATGGAAATGTATAAACTTTGATTAATACTGAATCTTTTAAATAGACTATTGTTCTGCTCCTTTTTATACATAGATACCTATTGCTTCCGCTTCATTTAAATGTTATGCTTCCGCAAGTTTTAACCATTGAATATTATTTGGTTCAAAAAGTTTTAAATTGGACCTCACTGCGGCCTACGATCTTGGAAGTTCTCGGATTTTCCGGGAAGTAGCGCGCCAATTTCGGGTAATCGAACGAGTATATCGGTATCCGGAATTGGGGCGTTACAGCCTGCGATTTGCAAAAATTGCTTCATTACGAGCCTTCCAGAGGTGGTAGAGAACAGCTATGAAGGTGGCAGCCATAAATCTGTAGCTTTTTGCATCAGTGTCTTTGGAGAGGAGATTCCATATAAGGGAGGCAGAAAAACTGCTTGGAGTGGGAGCTCCTGCAGCTCTCAGGAACCAGGACCAGACAGCTTTAGGAAGAGCACAAGAGAAGAAGATGTGACTCACTGATTCTTCTTCAGCGTGGCAAAGAGTACACCTGGAGGCAAGGGAGATACCCAAACGTTTTAGCCTAGTCTCAGAAGGAATTCTGTTGAGCATCAAGCGCCATCCAAAACAATTCACTCTTGGAGGATAGAAGTTGTTCCATATCAGGTTTGGCCAAGGGAGAGGCTGGGCTCTGTGTCTGATTTTCTGCCATGCCGAGCTCAAGGTGAGCTTTCCATCAGAGGAGTCCCTCCAGCTAAGAGAATCACTGTAGGGTCTGGTCTAGGTCACCAAATCATGACCTCCACGCATGGAATTAGTTTGCCTACTGAACCAATGATAATAGAACTTTTATGTGCATGGATTGTGATATCGTGAGATTGGCAACCATGGGCATCAGTTTAGTCCTGATTTAGTCAGGGTGAATGTTGGGATGGTCTTCATCCTGCTGCTAACTTGTGGCAACCTTTTGAGGGGCAACAACATACTGATTCCATTTTTCAATGCATTCCTCTTCTATCACGAGAAAAGAAGAAACTTTCTCATTCTGATTCCATTTATTGCTGCTTCTTTTTTTTCAACAGCTGAGACTTGCATTGTGGTTGACGTATTTGGGGGAAGAATTGACTTTTACTCTGGGGGAATAGCAACAAATACTAGAATTAGGAACGAGTAAATAAGTGGGAATTTATGGGTTGTTCCAATAAAGGAAAAACTTATTGAACGTCTAAGATTGTTTGGGTGTGTACATGTAAGATTGAAAATAGCTCTAGTATAAAGAATTGAAATGTAGTCAGAAACGGACTTGTTTACAACTTTTCCTTGATCACATTCAACCACGAACTCTTTCCTGTGTAAAGGATCAATCATTTTGATAGTTAAGCTAATGATATAGTTCTATTTTCAAGAAAAGCTAGTGATATGTTTTACCGGCATATGTGCAATGAAAACTATTTTGATTATCTGATGAAAACTTGTTTGCTGTTCAATTACATGTTTGATATAGCGTTGTTTAACATTTGCAAGCTCCACTTTTGACAAAGTATCCTTCCCAGTTTATCATTGACAGCTTACTCATATTTTTTTGGTTCATTATTGATGGTACTGACGGGGTTATTTGCAACTAACGACTCCATAGATTGGAGCTTGACGTAGTCTGAGATAGTTGCTGTTTTATATGCTGTAAGCTTCTGAGCTCTGTCTTGTCTGAGATAAGCTGAATTCAACTGAATTTGATGGATGCCTCAAGTTCTTCTCTTTTTTTTTTTTCCTGTTTGTTTGTGTGTGGGTGTGGTGGTGGCGGCTGGTGGGTTGCGGTGTTATATATTAGCTCACTATCAAAGTTGTAATGCTCTTTTATAGCAAGGAACTCTACTCACCTCAATTGAGATACCATCTTCATTGGATGATTATCTTGACTTGAGTAGATGCTCAAATAGGTGCCAAATGATGCTGATGCCGCAATGTTCTCGGCCAGCTTATAAATATCTCTCTCCTCATCCATAGTTCTAGAACTATGGATAATCCATATTGATTATACACTGTCATCATATTCTCCTTGTAAGACTACTATGTTGTCATTTTATAATGTTTCCTTGAATTGTTTTTTTTTTTTTTGTTCTATTTATATTTGATGTCTTCTTGTAAGACTACTATGTAGTCATTTTATAATGTTTCCTTGCCAAAAGCCATTGGAAATTACTCGACATGTCTGGTGGCCCTTTTTGTCTCCTAAAGGGGCCCATTTGAATGCACCCAACTGACAAGTGATATGGCAATCCATGGAGAAATCGCTGCTTATTTCTATTGTACTGTGTTTGTTGCAGCATGAATAAGCCAGAGATGTACTGTGCAATCTTCTGTATTTCCACCATTTCTTACCCAAACTGCTTTGTGCTTGTTTTTGCTATGACTTAAAAACCATCTGATTAGCAATTTGGCAGTCAAAGCATCTGCATTGATTTCAAGTGTATGTGCCCGCGTACAGCTCATGCATAATATCAAAGATCAGTGTCTTACTTCATTTGTGAATTTCTTTGTTTCTTAGCAGAGACAAAGGCAAGAAATATCTCACCCCTATCACTGAAACAACGCCATACGGTCGCCATATTGATGGTGCTGAAGAGCCCCCAATTGGACTCCAAGATATGCTGCTTTTGGCTCTCAATTGTATTCTTCCCGCGACTGAGAGACCGGCCGGACATTCGAACAGTATTTGAAGAGTAGGTTTTCTTGTAGTGTGTTAGCATTTTTTTAAATTTTGTAATGGTAATGGTAAAGTGCTTTCAATGTTGAAAGGATGTTTGAATATTAATATGAAGTGGAATGAATTTTCTTGTTTCATTTTTTGATGATTTTGGAATGGAAATGGATCTTGGGTGTGTATAGTAGTAGATTTGGTCTTGGATAATGGAATCAGCTATTTCAATTTATTCATGTGACACAGGTTGGAAGTTGTAATGAACTGATGTATATACAGGAAAAGAAAATTAAAAATCCAATAAAAAAAATTCCCGGCAAGATATACGCCGGCAAAAAAAATTATAATTTTTTTTTCGTAATTTGTAAATCTTTTCCCGGCGCAAAATAACTCCGGCAAAAGTTTTTCTAAATTTATTTTTGAAAAAATAAACCTCTTTTCCCGGCGAAAAATAATGCCGGCAAAAATTTTCTATGAAAAATAAACATCTTTTCCCGGCGCAAAAAATGCCGGCAAAAGTTTTTTAAAATTTATTATTGAAAAAATAAAAGTCTTTGCCCGGCGAAATAAACCTCTTTTTCCGTGAAATAAAACGCCGGCAATGGATAGATTTTTCCCGACGCTACCTCTTTTTCGCCTGCAAATGGTATTACTGGCGTACCTTTGCCGGCGCCTTGCCGGCGCAAGAGAAATCGCCGGGAATAGTTTTTCCAGCCGTTTTATGGACCTTTTCCGGCGCTTATTTAGCGCCGGCAAAAGTGCACATTGTTGTAGTGAACATATCTCATCTTCCTTTTTCCGAATGGACCGATCTGGTTTCTCCTATGCTCAACAACAATCAGTTCAATGGACAGATTCCATCTGAAATTGACCTGTTGAGGATATAGAAAAAAATGAAGATTAGGTACGGTGCTTTGGCCTCTTTTTGAGCCGTTCCTAATAAGAGACGATTTCCTCATTAAAAAGGCCAACTATTTCATATTTTCAAATAAAAAGAAATTAATTAAAAAAATTCTATTGACATTCTTTTTAAGAAAACCCTCTAATGTTAAATCCCTGTATTCTATATCTTAGAAATAAGAGTAGTTACAAAAACATTTCTATTGACATCAACAGTAAAATAGCATAGAACTGAAATAAGTGGTTTTGACATATATTGGCTCACTTTAAATTTTATTTTTCCAATTTCATGACTTAAATTTAGATAATGTCATTAAAGTCGTTTGACTTTGGTCAACATTATCTTTTTAACTTTTTTGCACCATATCTCTTGGTATCATGGGATTTATCAGTTTCTGTATCATATAATTTTTTGCAACTAGTAAACAAATTCATTTTTTATAACACGAAAATGGACATTTTGTGAAAAGTAAATACACATCCATTTTTCAAATTTTATCATTTGGAAGAAAACTTTCCTAAGATGCTGCATAAAATTCATGATATCATGGAATTTATCAATTCATGTGACATACACTGTTCCCATGATATCATGAGATCTAAATTTTAGTTATGAAATTCAAACATCTAAGTTTAAAGAGGACTAATATGTGAAAACCACTTGAAATAAAAAAAAATCATACCTTGTTAGGTGGTGAGACGGAGAGAGAGAAAGGAGCACAAAGAGAGAAGAAAAGGAGATATATAGAATGAGGGTTTCACTCATGAAAAGTCGTAGTGTTTCACTCCTGCTCCTGTGATTTCCCAAGTTTGAAATGGTTGAAAAATGAGGTTAAGTTCAGATTACTGTGGAGGGGGGTGTTTGCGAAGAAAGAACAGATCATGAGGGTTTATTTTACCTTTTCCTTAGAAACTGCATAAAAAAACAAAATGAGAGGCATCTCCTTCTCTACTTCTTCTTTGACGTAGAAACTATTCAAAAACAGGCTTGAAAGTTTTGTAGGCTACCAGAATGAATACTAGTTCTAATTTAACCAATCAACATGCATCGGATATAACCAAATAAATAGAATAAAACAACAATTTACCAATCATACACTACAAGAAAGCAGACACAATATTTAGCATGGAAACACTATCTAAGGAGAAAAACCACGAACCAGAAACCAAAAACTCACGAATAGTTACAAGATATACTCACAGCTCATTTCCCTCAGTCTGTATCTCGACCTAAGCACTGTAGTTGTTCTTGCACAATATCCACTGACACGACATCCACCATGCATCGTTACCCTTATTTGATCTCTTCGCACCTTGTCAGCCAAGATAAACTATCTTCTACACGAGAGTAGAAACAATCATAACCTTCTAGAGCAGCCATTCAGAACAATATCTCAATGGCTCTAGAGAATAATTCTCTCTCAAATATATCTCTTACTAAGATTAATGAGAGGTGGCATATTTTTCTAGGGTTGAGAGCAATACCCTATTCATAGTCCCAAATTCATGACTTAGACTTTGAAAATATTCCTACCTTAACACAGACAGAGGTCCCAATAACTAAATTTCAATTGAATATCAATCAGATGTGATTAAACTAGTGATTAACCTTAATTCAGATTAAAAATCAATCAAACTACAAAGAAAAAAGGACAAGCGATTTTTACGTGGAAAACTCTCATCGGGAAAAAAAACCACGGGTTTTACTGTCTAGGCCAACAGACAACCAAGCACTATATGAAAATCAAAGATTACAAGAACACTTACAACCCTTTTTCCCAGTTGTTGACTCAACCTAAGGATTGCTTCAGATCTTGTTGACAACTCGTCATAAATCTTCACCGTGCTTGAGCAAAACCGCCTTCAAGAAAAGAGGATGGTGTCACGCCCCGAGACCTAAGGCCCTTGGGACCCTCAAATTTCATGACGCGACGGTCCCAATTAAATTATCTCATAAAAAGAAATTAATAACCCAAATATGTCATTGCACACTAAATAAACCATCCATAAATAATATAGCAATCTCATACTGCCTTATATCTAAACTAGGAATTCAGTGATCCACAAACTAAATATTTCCTCAAGTCTACTAGCTAATAGAATAAAGTGATGGGCTGCTCATGTCTCTGCCCAGCCCTGTAAACATCCTAAGTTTCCTCAGATTCCGGATTGACCTTAAAATCTGAAACAAAAGAACAAAACAACCATATAAGTAAAACTCCACAAGTAAACAGACTATGAAATCGTAGGAAACGATTTTTCAGTCAATTGATAGCAAATATGATCTATGGGTCATTGATGCGCAAATATTCTAAATTCAAATGTCATGATCGAGGAAATCAAAATAACAAACGGATTGGATGATATGATATCAGATAAATAGAGCAAAATACCTTGAATTAGATCTAAGTTAAGGCACCTCCTCAACAAACTAAATTAACAAAGTATACTTGTCAAAATTTACCAAAGCACAAAGGTACCCGCCAGGTACAACCATTTTATAATCACAAATAACTGGCATGAGGCCAGTGTTACCGGTAACCAAAACCAAAGCAAACAAAAGGGAGTTAGCTGCAGACTAGTAATTTTCGCACAAAGGGGTTCCCAGTTCCCCAATGTCATACCCTTTTTTTGCTGAAAGGCAAATTGTATTAAAGGAGAAAGAGGAAGAAAACAGGGCCAAAAAGCCCAAAAGAGAGGAAACACAGAGAGCAACAACAGAGAAGAAGAAAACAAAAAATTAAAAGAAACCAACAGAAGCCAGGAAAACACATACCAGGCTTAAGAATTTGGGAACAAAAATTTACAGAAAAGGTTAAGAGGTCTACCAGAAAAAGGTTTGTTAATACGCTTGAGAGAGGCAGAGAGGAGCTCAGTCAAGTAAAAATGGACCAATGTCATACCCAAAGAGCTAAAATCCGCGTGTGAGCGTCCCCACGGTGCATTGTCCATACTTTAGAGGATGCCTTAGAGGTCAATGGTTTTTTTTTCGAAGTTCGTTATTGTTCAGTTTCAATCTACTAATTAAGGAAGGTTGGAAAAATGAATCAAACATATATTAATGTACAAAGCTCCAACTTTAGGACATAATTTCAAATAGCTTATGGAACGTATTTCTCAACGATAGTGCATTTCACAAAGTTATGATTCTAAGGGGGGAATATCAAGTCGAACAAGTTTAATTTTAGCTAAAACCATTAATCGGGATTGAGTCAAAATCATTATTTAACCAAATAAATAATAACAAATATCCTGCACTTCTAAGATGCAAGGATCGAGCCCTCTCACCACGCATCCAAGCATAGATTACAATGGAAACATAACAAATCTTTAGATATATCATATTGGAGACAAGAAATCGAAAACTCTAAATACTAGGGAAGCATAGTAAGGTTACTTGCCTCTTTCAATGGTGGGTGATGGACTCGGTGTGCCCCGATCAAAATATCTTTGTGGCTCCGTGTGGGTCCCTTACAATGGCGGTTAACAAGTGATTAGCACACAGGTTCATGTGTAGGTAGGTCAAGGGGTAAGGTTTGGGTATAGATCTGATGTGACTAAAGGGTGCATAGATGAGTTAAGTGGGTTGAGGCAGCGAGTTCCATGGGTTCACTTGACCCTATTGGAATGGGTTCGGTATGAAAAGTCCCATCGGTAAGAGTAGACTGAACTTATTTAAGTAACCAGAGTAGGGTTCTTCAATTCAGTAGGTTTAATTGAATGGGTTTTTGGCTCAAGTGGGCAAGACTCAATTTAAGTGTGTCGTCTCAGTTAAGTGGGTCGAGTAGGTGGGGCCTATGTGTTTTGAATAGGTTGTTTGGCTTAGGTATGCAGTACTTGCATATGCCTAGTTGAGTGGTTGAAGACACATGGGTTGTTGACTATCAAGAGCAATGGTTTTTTGGAGTTGGGCAGCGTTAGGAGTGTGGAGGTTGGCAGGGCAATTAAGGAACTTGCTTTATGGTTATATGCCAGATGCAAAATAGGTTGCATGTGTTGGATTGCTTTTTTTTTTTTGCTAAAAGGTAATATGTATTAAGAGAAAAGAGAAGAGAAACAGAGGCTAAGAGCCCAAAAAGAAGCTCTGGGAGCAACAGCAAGGAAAGAGAAACCAGCAATCCAAAAGCACATTACCAGCTTAAGAATTGGAGAACAAAAAATTACAAAAGGTCTTTAGAGGTCTACCAGAGAAGGGCTTGGAAATCCGCTTGAGAGAAACAAAGAGGAGCTCAGACAGGAAGAGGGTGACCTTCACCTTGGAGGCACTATGGTTGTTAAAAATGGCTTCATTCCTGCAATTCCATAAAGCAAATACTGTGGAGAAGAAGATGACTGCAACAACTTTACAAGCAAGACTGTCACTGCAGTGGGAGAGGGCTTGCCAGATCTTGGAGGGGAGAAGAGGACCAGCAACAGCAGTACCCGCCGAGGAAAGGATCCAGTTCCAGATGTCAGAGGAGAAGGAGCAGAGAAAAAGAAGATGGAGAGTATACTCTTGCGCATGGGAGCATAGACTGCACCTTGAGGCCAGACTGATGCCATAATGTTGAAGCCAGAGATGAGAAGGAGTTTTAGCATGCAGGAGCCTCCAGGCAAAGAAAGATACCCTCGGCTGCTGAATGTGGTTCCAAACCAGAGGAGCCCAGTTCGACCAGTAAGGTGAGGAGATCCTTGATTTGACGGTTTGCCAAGCTTCCTTGGTAGAGAGGCTATGATCCTCGTGGGAGCTCCAGAGGAGAGTATCTTTGGAGAGAGGATCCAAGGAAAGGAGCTGGACACCTTCCTGCAGAGAGGCAGCCACATCACTTGGGATATCAGGAGGAGACAGCCAATGATTACCATCCCATAGGGAGTGGAGCTTCTGATTAGGGGGGAAGTGGAAGGAAGGAAACTGAGAAGCCAAGCTACCAACTTTCATCCAATTATCATACCAGAGGTCTACCAGTCTGCCATCTCCAATTTTCCAAGAGCTCCCAGATTGAATGTAGTGAACAGAAGACCTGATTTTCCACCAAATGCAGGAGCCAACTTTGGAAGAGGAGGAGTGCCAAAGAGAAGATCTTGGAAAGTATCTGCTAACCATCCAGCTAGCCCAGAGAGAGTTTGACGTGGTAGCAGTCCAGCCCAATTTAATGAAGGAAGCAGCGTTTTGCTCATGGATACGTCTGATTCCCAGACCTCCTTCTGAAGTAGGGAGAGTGACTGTTGCCCAGTTGACTTGGCTTCTTTTCTGCCTGAGAGCTCCCTCGGACCAGAGAAAGTTTCTCATGATTGTCTCCAAGTTAGTGCAAATCGACTTAGGGATAGGAAGGACCATGGCAATGTGGATAGGCAGACTGCTGAGCACGTGCCTTACCAGAATCCTTCGGCCAGCGATGGAGAGAAGCTTATATTTCCAGCCTGAGAGCTTGCTAAGAAATCTGTCCAGCAGGGGGGAGAAGTGCTGTCTTCTTGGGATACCAATAATGAGAGGAACTCCGAGGTAGGAAGAGTTTAGAGGTCTATCTTGAATATTTGTGATGTCCAAGATTTGTCTTCTCTTCCTGTGGTTACATTTTCCAATGAAAAGTTTACTCTTGTCCAAGTTAATGGATTGGCCAGCACTGACTTGGTAATTTGAGATTACCTCCTTCAAGGCTAAGAGACTCCTTTTATGGGTTTTAAGGAACAGAAGGATATCATCATCATACAAAAGATGGCAAGGGGTGTTAGGAACAGAGGAGAGGGGGGAGATGGAACTGTTGGAAACCAGGTTTTGGATGTTGAGGCTAAAAATTTCTTCAGCAAGGATGAATAGGTAAGGGGATAGAGGGTCCCCTTGCCTTAATCCACATGAGGAGCTGAAAAAACCACAGGGCGATCTGTTAATGAGGACTGAGCCTTTGGCAGTACAAACACATTCCCGAATGAGGTTGATCCACTTGGAAGAGAAACCAAAGAAGTGAAGGGATTTGAATAGGAAAGGCCAGCTAAGCTTGTCAAAAGCTTTGGAGATGTCCAATTGCAAACACATGGTGCCACCTTTTAGCTTGGAATGGAGCTTTTGAAACAGCTCATGGGCTAAGGCAATGTGTTGGTGGATAGATCTACCCTTGACAAAGGCTGCCTGGTTAGGGGAGACCAGGTGGGGGATAATCTGAGAAAGCCTGGAGGCCAAAATTTTTGCTATGATTTTGTATGTAAAGTTAAGGAGACTGATAGGCTTGTAGTCAGCAAAAGAGGAAGGGGAATTACATTTGGGGATCAGAGTAAGAAAGAAGGAGTTGGACGCTCTGTATAACTTGCCTGAGTTGAAAAATTGCTGGGTAGCATTAACCACAGAAGTATCAATAATGTGCCAGGTAGCAGTGAAGAAGAGGCCAGAGAAGCCATCCGGGCCAGGAGAACTGTCTTTTTTAAGAGCGAAAACTGCACTTCTGATTTCCTCTGCATCAGGAGTTCTAGATAGACTGGTGTTCATATCTAGGGAGACTTTGTTACTGTCTAACCCGAACAGGCATTCAGAGGGAGCAGAGTGGCCTTGGTTAGCAACAGAAGAGAAATGATCCACTGCCAAGGACTTAATAGCAGACTGATCTTCCACCCACAAGCCTGCTGATTAGATTTTATCAATGCGATTCACCACTCCTCTGGATTTTGCAGAAGCATGAAAGAACGCCGTGTTCCTATCTCCATCCTGCAACCATCTAATTCTAGATTTCTGGCGCTAGTGAATTTCTTGAAGATGGAGATAGTTGTGAAGGGAAGCCTTAACTTTAGTAAGAGAGAGATGGAGAGAAGGAGTAGGATCAGCATCAAGGAGAGCTTGGTTCTCTAGAACCGCCTTTTCTGCCTCTGCAATCCTAAGCCTAATGTCACCAAAGACATTCTTGTTCCAACCTTTAAGGATCTGCTTCATGTTTTTCAGGTTGGAAGCAAGTTCCTGCTGGTAGTTACCTGAAGAGACTTGGTTCCAGGAATCAGCAACAAGATGAAGAGATTCAGGGTGATGGGTCCACATGGCATCAAATTTGAAGGGAGCCATGGAAGCTAGAGGCCGCCTGTAGTGAGTGAGAAGCAAGGGGCAGTGATCAGAGGAGAGCTTAGGGAGGTGGGTGAGCAGGGGATCTGTGGAACAGGAAAACCAGGAAAAATTGCATAGAGCTCTATCAAGTCTGGCTGCTACATAGCTAGTCCCCTGGCGGTTGTTGGACCAGGTGAATTTGTTCCCTGAGAAACCCATGTCCTGCAGACCAGTGGAAATAAGCAGCTGCTGGAAATCAAGGTTAAGGCGAGAAGGCTTGAGACTATATTTCTCAGAGGCAGAAGTGATGGAGTTGAAATCACCAATGACACACCAGGGACATATGGTACTGGACTGAGAAGAGAGGTGGTTCCAGAGATCTCTTCTCTGGAGATAGTTTGTGGAGGCATAGATCCCTGTGATGAGACAGTTGGAAGCAGAAGAGGGACTGGTAAATGAGATGGTCAGAAATTGGGAGGAGAAGTCAATCAGAGTGATGCCAAGGTTAGAATGGGATTTGAAAAAACACCAAATAGAGGCAGGAGAGGAGGGATTGTTAGAGAGAAAACCATTGTAGCCCAAAGAGGAAAGGAGGGAGGGGGGAGGGGAGGCAGACTTAGGTTCGGCTATGAAAATGATATCTGGGGAATTTGAGGAGACCAAGTGTCTAAGGGATCTAATGGTAGGGGAATTAGAGATACCCCTACAGTTCCAGTAGAGGACTTGGATCATTTTGAACTAGTAGGGAGGGAAGAGGGACCATTGGAGCTCCTAGTTGTAGGCCTGGAGATAGAGCTGGCTGATTTCTTTTTTATTTTTGATTTCTTTTTCTTGGAGTAGGGAGAGAGGTCCACTATTAATGAGATGCCAGCGTTTTGGGAGAGATCAGGAAACTGAGCAGTTTCATTAACTGTATCTGAGTTCCTAGAGTTTTGGAGGGGGGAGGAGGAGGAGTCTGTAAGGGGACAGCTTTCCAGGATGGAGAAGGAGTTAGAAGTATCAAGAATTTGATCGGGAAATTTTTCCAGAATATCAAAGTCTAGGGGGGGTCAACCAAATCTTGGGGGGGGGGGTTCAACAAGACGGGATTGAGGGACAGGGTTAGAGCAGGGGATATGGCCAGGAAAGGAGGTGGAACAGGGGATAGGGGCAGGGATGGAGGTGGAGTTGAGAGGGTCTGAAGGGTGAGGGAAGGTAAATCCTGGAGGAGCAGAATTCTGGTGGGAAGATAGGAGAGCAGAGAGAGGGTTGGCTGAGGAGGGAGGGGATTGCCGGAGGGAGTTTTCAGGGGGAGCCAAAGGAGGGGCAGTAGAGGCCAAAGCTGGATAAGAGGGACCAGGGTCAGGGTCCGGAGGGGAAACTGAGACAGGAAGACTGGTGTGGGGTTTGCCTAAAATGCCTGTACCTAGCAAGGAAATGGGATTTTTGGGGATGGGTGGTTTAGGACTAGGGTTACAGAGGTTCACATAGTGGCCTGTGGAGAAGCATTTGGAGCAGGGGAGGTTTTCGTAGGTGATAGAAAGAGTAATTTCCGAATCACCTTCTAGCTCAACGTTAATCTCTGAGGGCTTAGGACCAGACAGATCGAGCCTCACTAGGATCCTGGCAAATGTGAGAAGTTTTTGAGAAGCTGTTATGTCGTCCAGTTTAATTGGGGAGCCAATGGAGCTAGCTAAAGAAAAGAGGATATTGGAGCTCCAGCAGTGGTAAGGGATGCCATGAATGCGAATCCAAACAGGGTGGAACGATGGCCAAGAGGAGAGGTCTTGACCAGGCGACCAAGGAATGATTTGGAATTTCCTAAATAGCAGGAAGGAGGGACCTTTAGAAATGGCAATATCCCTATCCTCCTTAGAAGCAAATCTAAACAAAAAGGAGCCCTTGTCCGTGAGAGAAATTAGGCAAGGCTTGGAGAGATTCCACTTGGAATTTATCTAGGCAGTAAGCCATTCAACTGTAGGTCTATTCCCAAAAAATTCTCCTATGGCTGCATTGGAGAAAGAGGATTTACTAGGTTCAATCAAGGAGGATGGTATCTTCATAGTGAGTAGACCATCTAATAGGGAGGAAGGAGGGTAATCCGAAGGAGATAAGGGTGCTGAATCAGGGAAAAGGGATAGCCAGGGTTTGTGGTTGGTGGGTGGAAGAAGCTGACTGGAAGGAGCGTTTGGAAAGGCCTGAGGGTTTGAGAGGAGCGACATAAGGTCCGAGGGGAGACAGAAGTGAGGAGGGGCAGGGTCTGGAGGTTTGGGAGGAAAAGGAGTTTGCTCACCTGGGGGCTTACCTTTGGCAGAGAGGATGATGCCAGAGAGGTGGTGGTGGAGCTTTTCCAATTGGTTGATATCCCAGGTTGAAGAAGATGGAGGAGGAGGAATAGCTGCAGCTGTGTTGGATGAAGGAGCTGAATCATCGTTTGCCGGAGAGGTTCCAAACACCTGGAAAGTATGCTCTGGCCGAGCCGGAAGAGGAAGGGAAACGGCTGCAGTTTGCCCCGGGGGGGATCAGCAGCGAAGGGAGGGTAGGGGAGCTGAGGATTTGGGTCGAGGAGGCTGGACGACTGGGGGGGGGGGGGGGGGGAATCAGAGGAGGAGGAGGGTGGAGGGGGAGGGTGGGGAATCAGAGGATGCGGGGGGGGGGGGGGGGGGGGGGGGGGGGGGGGGGGGGCGGAATCAGAGGAAGAGGAGGATGGAGGGGGAGGGTGGCTGAGGAAAGGGGGAAACATGGAGCTGCCCTAGGTTAGTGAGATGTGAACCAAAAGGACACACACAGTGTGTTGGTCCATTGTAAATCAATAATGACAGTGATCAATTCTCACATGTGTTGGATTGCTGAGATACAAGGAGGAAGAGAAAAGGATTCTGAGTACAAGAAATGGCATGGTTTATATTCGGTTGGCCCTGGGTTTATGCACAAGGGCAGTTCTGAGGGTAATTTAAGGTGATGGGTTGAAAGGCTGTTTGTTTAATGGAAAAGGAAAGGTTGGCCTGCGTAGAGGGTGGCTGCATCCGAGTGGTCTTACTAGGAGTTGGTGGTGCGCACAGGTGAAAATTGTCCCAACGTGTATGAGCAAGGCTGCATGCAGAATGTCGGTTTAAATATAGGGGATCGAAGAAGAAGATTAATGATTGCAGAATGGGTCAAGTAAGTTGATTTACAGAGACTGTGAGTGACTTGTTTGGTTAAGAGAATAAAACAACAAAAGACAACAACAAGATGATGAAGATTTAACCTGCAGAATTATTCCATGGTAGTGGTGGCAAAGTGGGCTGGAAAGATGTTGAGACTAGCAGGTTGGATCTGGATCTTAAGTAAGAAGGTGGGTAGTCAAGGAGGGAGATGGTTAATGGGCAGAAAGATAAATGGAATAGTGGCTCATCAGTTGGATGAGGTTATTTCTGAAGTGGGTTTTGTGTGTGAAAAGGAAGATGAGGATGCGTCACGGCATAGAGAAGAAGGAGATGAGCCATGAGGAAGATGGGCACAGGTGTAGGCTTGGTTTGTGCTATCCGTATGAGTTGGGATGGGTCTTGCTGGGGTGATGGAGGATCGGTAGAGATGGCATAATATGTGGGTACAGGTGTGAGTGGGTTGTGTACAAGGAACTTAAATAAATAAAAAGGGTAAACAAAATAAAGAAGTAAAAGAAAAGGGAAGGAAGAGAAGTAGAGATGCATGTAGTATTAGCAGAAACTATAAATGGAAATAGATAAAAAGGCAACAATAGTAAACAAAATAAAGACCAACAGAAAAAGCGAGGTTAGGAATTACCTGGAAGAGGACCTTGGAAAAGAAGCTTTTGAAGATGGATAGATCGTATGAGGTTGAGAGAGTATGAGAGTACGGAGATTCGTATGGGAGAGGGATGCTATTTATAGAGAGCTGAGAGGGAGAGTTTAAAGTGGAGTAAGATTGGTATGAAATAAGAGGATCTCTTTTGTTATAGGCTAAATAGAGTAAAAAGATAACAGTTTGGTTTCAAGTTAAATTTTCAAGAGGGAAATGAGGTCTTATCAAATCCGAAAAACTTAAGTTCAAAATACACAATTCCAATCCTATCTCAACAATTAAAACTTTAAAAGAGTCCAATCTATCTTTTGAACAAACCCTATAAAATTCAAACACCTCTTATCCTTAGATGAATCCTATTAAAAAAAATACTAATAAATATAAGAGATAATAATAATCAAAATAAGTTTTAAAAAAAGGTAGGGTCCACACAAGATATAATCTATGGCTAATATTAATTTAAAATAAAATTGAGAAATCGGGTCCTTACAGATGGAATCAGACCCAAAACTTGACCTTCAGCACAATAGAATTAAAAGCCTTCGGGGAACTTGATGGATCTCTCAAACTCTCTTCACAGGGATATCTTCTTGATTAGTGTTGTATAATGAAGAGAGAAATAAAGCCTTTTCATAAGTCTCAATCCGTGTATGAAAGGCTTAAGAGATGGAAAGTTGCATTGAAGAATATGGAGAGTGAAGTTCGGCCAAAATTAGAATTCCCAGGTTTGCTCGAGCGGTCATTGAGTTTGCTCGAGCAAACTGCTCACTGGATTTAAAGATTCAGCGCATGACTTTCTTAGGTCGAGCGGACAACGTTCTATAAGGGGTTCGCTCGAGTGGTCATTGGTTTCGCTCAAGCGAATTGCTCTCTGTCTTCAGATTATTAATCCAGAAACACGATGGCTTGGGCGGACATATGAATGGGTGGAGCGAAGACACCTCTGTGATGGGTTCGCTTGAGCGAATGGAGGTTCGCTCGAGCGGCCTCTGTCAATCTTTAGAATCCGGAATTCTTTCTATTTAGAACACTGAGCAGTCCTTTCCTAAACAAAAATACAAAATTAAGAAACCCCTGTTTTGTCCTATAACCTAGAATTAGCAGACTAAAAACTTTACAGACTTAGAACACAAATAGAACTTAATTAAATTGGGAAACAAAGTCTCAAAAGGAAACAAGCTCGTATCAGTTTAAGAGACTTTCCCGAAATTCCAGCGGCCATTCAATCGATCGGACAGAGGCTCTGATCGATCGGACATGGAAATAACTGGTGCATGTCAGCTCTCAGATAGATCAGACAGAGGCTCCGATCGACCAGATAGGGTGTTTCGCCCTATTTCACCCGGTCTTCTCTTTTTTAGTCCATTCTAAAATAAATTAGAAAAATACAACTCAATGGACTCAGAGTTTTATCCAACCCATAAATTAGCCAACATAAAACTACTAACAAGGTTGTTTATGTTTCTCCCTCCCACTTTGTACTCAATCTCTAAGCAGAAATGTAGTGACCGATTCACCTCACAGAGCTCCTCTCGTTTTGGCTGGTTTGAATGCTAAAACTCAACTGGCTCATTTGATTTCAAATAGCTTGGTTCCCTTTCTCTGTCAATGATCTTCGCCTTCTCTCTATTTTCGATCTTCTCTCTCTGTTCTTTTCTTTTCTTTTATTTTATTTTAATCTCGATCTACTTTTTGCCTTGTTGCCTTCTTTTGCAAAATTGCCAGTTGTCAAGGTAAATTTTGTTAAGCGACTGTAAGTATTGGGTTTTCATATCTCCTATTTTGACTCAAGTTTAGTTTTCAAATAGTTGTTTAGTTGTTTCTTATATATTCTCACCACTCTCTCCCAGGCTTCCAACTATGGGTGATTCTGGTCAGGCTTTCCGGTTTTCCTTGGTGGCACATTTCAGTTTTGTGCATATACTAATAATAATAGTAATACTAGTTGTTTCTTTCAGGTACAATGGGACTTTTGTTTCATTAATAATTCTGGAACTTTTAGACAAAATGGAACTAGGAGATATAAATCATTAAATTGTGAGTGGTTGGTCATCATAGTTAGGTAGGCTATGGCCATTGTCCTTCGGATGTAAGTTGGAGAAGAAGAAATAAAAGGGAACAAAGAAATGGTCTATGAGTGCTAGTATCCTTTCAGTATACATGTGCAATGCAATCCATCATTTCAGTGTACATGTGCAATGCAATCTAATGGACTCTAATTGCCCATTGATTACTGCATGCAACTCAGACACAGCCAAGAACATTATATTATATCTTGTCATGCCCTCATTATTACCTTTTGTGTTGTTAAATGTTTATTACTAGTTTTTTTTCTTTTTTCTTAATCAAAGTGGTAAGAATTTAGGTAATTGCCTGAGCATTATTCTAAAATTTGATTGGGATTCAAGAAAATGATGTGTAGGATGTTACAATTCTTCCCTCAACCGAACACCCAACCTACCAGACTCTGATACCACTTATAGGATCTTACACCTCATTGAGTCATCACTTGTCTCTAAATCAATTGGTGATGAGAAACGGCACAACAATGGTTTTATGGTGAGGGTGAGAGCTCGACCACAATTATGACCGCTCAGGTGCGAGGGTGGATGTTGACCTCAACATAATGCTATAAGGATATATCTAAAACAATTTTCAAACAATGACAATGAGATTGTAATAAGATTAAGTTGTTCTTCTTTTGCAATGTTCTTTTGTTTGAAAAGATACATTGTAATTTCAAAGCTGAATGAAAATTTTGAACTATTTGTTTTAAAACTTGAAACTTGAAAGTGTATTTTAAAACCAGGGAATCAAAAGCCATCTACCTAGCTGGCCACTCTTGTGGAGATACTAGGTTAACAGTATACTTTTGCAGATTTACTATTCTCTCTCTGTTTTTTTTTTTTTTTTTTTTTTTTTCCTGTAAGTGAGAATACATGTAAGCAGAACAGAAGACCCATGGACGACAGAGGACCAAAACAAACAATGACATCAAGACCCCAACGACAGTGCAATTGACAACAAATATACGCAAGACAACACAGAACCTATCGTGACAAACCTATCAAAGATAGTCAAGGACACACACAACTAGAACTACAGAGACTACTACTGGGCCAAAGCTAGCAACAAGCCTACAAACTTTAACCCCTCATTAAAAAAAAAACACAAAAGCTTTACTATATATTCTATTGGTTTGTATAATTCTTCTGTGTTTTCATTTAAATACCAACCATGTCTCCAAAAATTATTAGCCTTGCAAAGTTTTAGAGTGGAATGACAGTTTTGTCCATTTCTTTATCTCCATATGCATTATTTCAAAAGCTTGGCCTTATTTTTTCTTTAAAGTTTGTAACAATGATAATAATTATACTTACATTTATTGGGAGAGTGCAGCCTACATAAATACATTTTTATTAATACAAGTCCCATTTCATTAAAGCTAGATTAATCATGATAACAACCAACACATATACTTATAATTGATTATAATTGACTCAATCCACACAATACCCATAGTAGGATCGATGAAAGTTTAAAATACATGATTATTAGGCTTCATGTGCAAAGTTTAAAATACATTATTAGGCTTCATGTGCGTAAGAGAGTTACCGAAAGAAAGACAGTTGGGACTTGCCATAATATAATGATATTTATATAAATAATAATGCTCATTTTTGTTTAATGAGTGAGCAAAGTTGTCATTTTTATAAAAATTCAATACAAACAGTGTAGGGTTTACCCATTCTCATTAAGATCACTAATTTGGGGGACATAAACCTATTGAAATTAGAAGTAGGAAACTATGACTAAGAAGATCCACCCTTCATTATTACGTTGGCGACTTGGGTCTCTTTTTTCTTTTTCATTAACTTGGGGCTAGTGGATCAGGATTCAGGAGTGAAACTAAGGAACTTTAACTCATCCAACAGCACCAAGGACCAAGGGATCCGTGGACATGAATGTGATACTAATCCAACAGCACTCAACCCTGACTTTCTCCTCAAGGTGGAGGGTTCAGTGGGGCACGTCTCGATGATGACTCAGGATTGATAGGTCCCTTTCGAAATGACAGGGCGGCTACACATTGGTCAGTACTAGCATCCTGAGTCCGGAAGGATCTTCTCATCAATCTGACCACTCAAAATTTTTAGAAAAAAATATAAGGTAGGAAAGACATAACATAACGCCGAAAATTGAGCATGGATGAAAGTGTTTGAGGTGCAATTACTCAGCATGAGGATTCTGTGCTATGTGAATTTCTTAGTGCAAGCCTCAAAATCTGATTCTTAACTTCATCCATTGATTTTTTATTTTCTTTTTCATCAAATTTAAATGAATAAATAAGTTCCTTCATATAAAATAAAAGTGGGATTTGCCAGAAAAAACGCTTTTAGTTGGCCAGTGGACCAAAAATGTCACTTTAGGATACTTGGCACCAAACAAGCCTTCCCACCTTAAATTCCTTTTTTTTTAGTTGTTTTTAGAATGTTGACATTGACCCTCGTTAAAACTAATGAGGGTCTACGCCGAATCTCCCTATAACAAGTCAGTGTTGACGTCGACCCTGCGTAGGGAAAAATAAGGTTTCCTCATCTTCTTCCCCTCTTCTTATAATCCAATCTAATGATAGAGAAATCCGCATGAACACCTCCTTTCTCAAAATGATGGGAAATTCATATAAACTTGTAAAAAGCTAACACACCTCATCTTCTTCCTTCTTCTTCTCTTCCCAAATCCCAATCCAATGGGGATTCACATGGTTGGGAATGCTTCAAAATGAGATTATTTGTTTAGTTGGATTGTTGGAGAAGTGAGGTCTAGAAGTTCTTGTGTTGTTTCGGTGTTTGCCTTTTTACTTGGTTTTTTTTTTTTTTTTTTTTTTTTTTAATAACGGAGGGTGTCCCAGCTCTTTAAGCTGGACTAATTTATACGGGCTCAAGGGGAGCATGGTAAATCCCATGTTGCCCCAATGTGGTAGTACAATTTTATTTTTTTTTCACTTAGTTTTTTTCTTTCTTTCCTTTGTTAGAATGATGAAGGGGGTAGCAACTTTCTCGATCCAATATGCTGCAGATCCATTTTGTCAAGGTGACAACGGTCTACCATGAAACCGAATCGTAGGGCACATAAGCTAGACCCCATTGTTCACTTGTAATAAAATACAAATGCACTTAAATTAGTTTATTTGTACAGCTTGAGGCTCCTAGAATTGCAGTTACCAGATGATAGAGAAATTCACTAGAATATGGCAAAGGAAATTCACTGTTTTTCCGGCCTGCATAGGGTCGAAGTCGACCCTCGGAAAAAAAAAGGTAAAAGAAAAAAAAATGAAATTTCAGGCACCCTCACTAGTTTCCACCTACGCAAGGTCGAAGTCCCTAAAGTGATCTTTTTGGTCTACTTATCACCTAAAATATTTTTTTGGTAAAATCTCCAAATAAAATAGTGTGACAGCCAACATTGAAAATTTCTGTGCGAAAAATTAGGGACGTTCTGTTTTGGGTCTCTTCTTTAGCAGGGTTTGCCCATTCTCATTAGGATTATTAATTTGGGGACATGAAACATGTTAAAATTAAAAGCAGGGATCTATTACAAAGAAAATCCTTTGCCCATTCTCATTAAGATTATTAATTTGGGGACATGAAACATGTTAAAATTAAAAGCAGGGATCTGTTACTAAGAAACTCCTTTGCCCATTCTCATTAAGATTATTAATTTGGGGACTTGGTTATTATGTTGGGTTTCCTTTTTCCTTTTTAATTTGGTTTTAACATTAACTTTGGCCTAGTGGATCAGGATTTAAACTTTAAATTGAGGACCCATGGATCTTATTAAGGAGTGAGTTCCATTTAAGATGGTATCAGAACCAACCAATTGTGAGTTCGAATCTCAAGAGGAACGATTAGACGCCCAAAAAAAAAAAAAAAAAAAGTGTCACCAAAAGTGCGCCGGCTGGGTTCCATCTGATGGGGAGTATTGAGGAGTGGGCTTCATCCAAGGAAGAATATTGAAAAGTATTTCCACTTCCTCTACTAAACGCCTCAAGGTTTTGATATGAATTTTTTGCTAAAGAAATTCAAGAGACCTATGGACGTGTGTGATAAATCCAACAGCACTCAGCCATCGCTTTCTCCTCAGGTGGAGTGTTCAGTGGGGCACATCTCGATGATGACTTGGGAGTTGGGATTGATAGGTCCCTTTCTAAATATATGGGTCCACACGGTCAGTGGAAAGACCCACACATGGGACAATGCTAGCACCCCGAGTCCGGGAAGATCTTCTCATCAGTCTCTTACTTGGATAAGTCTAGAGATGAAGGAGTAGATTCTCATTCTAAGGATCCGCATATTGAAAATCCGAATCGTTTAAAATTTTCAGAAAAAAAAGAAAGAAAGAAAGAACATAATATAATACTGAAAATCAAGCACGGAAAGTATTTGAGGTGCAACTACTTAGCAAGAAGATTTTGCGCTATATATGTGAATTTCTTTCTTAGTGCAAGCATGAAAATCTGATTCTTAACTTCGTTCATTGATTTTTTATTTTCCTTTTCCTTATACAAAATTAAATTAAAAAGTAGCTATAAAATATAAAAACGTGACAGCCAACATTGAAAAATTCTGCCGTGCCAAAAATTAGGGACTTTAATTTTTAGGTCTCTTCTTTCAGCAGAATTACAAAAACTTGTGCTTGATGTGATGCTGATCTACAATTGGATATTTTCAGTTTTGAAAAGTCTCTGCTCTCAAAGTCTCAGTTTTCTCTGGGCCCCGGGAACTTAGAAATGTCAGTCTTCCTGTGACACATTCTTGGTTTTGAACGACTACTCAAGTCTTGGCTACGGTTCTTTTTGCTTCTTGAATACTTAGGAAAGGCAAGACTTCCACTTGTAATAATGGTTAAAACTGAGGAAAAAAAAACTTAATCAGTTTTTTAAAAATGACTATCCAATTATCTCCCCTTTAATTAAAAATGAAATAAGAGAGATGAGAAATAAATACCCAGTGGGCAGTGTTCAATGAGGCTGATTTAGTGCACATTGCTAACTGTTTGATGGAAGTGTACAGTAAATATTAAACAGACAGTTGGCCGTGTTCAATGAGACTGATTTGTTTTTATTTTTATAAAACTAATTAAAATCCTCTCTTATTTCATATGGCTGGCTAGCTGGTGGGTCCCAACTGCATGCCACATATGGTAATTATCATCATAAATCCGGCGACTCCTCTCATCCTTCCTTAGAGAATTTTCTTCTTTTTTTTTTTTTTTTCTATCTTTCTTTCAAAAGGAGTGGTTTCGAAAACAATCATTATTTCTTTAGTATAGCATTCCTGACCAGAATTCACCATGCCAGGAGTTTCTGCTGATAAGGTGCTGATGGCTGTCTCGTTGCATTTCGGGATGTTTTTTTTTGTTTTTTTGTGTGTGATAGAATTCTAAATCCCAACCACCAATAAAGGCACAACTAACCTTTGTAGTTTTCAGAATTACAACCTCCTTGGATTTTTTTTTTTTTTTTTTTTTTTTTTTTTGGGGGGGGGGGGGCGACTTTGAAAGGTGGGGATAGACTTTTAATTTTTTTGAATTCTGATAAAGAAATAGGCATTTAAAAAATCTTCGGAGAAAAAGCAAGCCGTGTAGAAAGATAGGTGTTGGAACGTTCCAAGTGGGAAAGGAAATCTAACCCCCCACATCCCAAATGGCTGGGATGACATGAGGGGACTTCATACTAAAACTACTTTTCAAAAACTAAAAAAATACTAGAGTGGGCTTGGACAAAACCAGTTACCCCGTCATTTCCAGATGTACAGACTTTCGATTTTTATGAATCCTGGTAAAGAAATAGGCTTTCGAAAAATCTTCAGTAAAAAAGCAAGCCGTGTAGAAAGATACGTGTTGGAAGGTTCCAAGTGGGAAAAGAAATCTAATCCCCCACATCCCAAATGGCTGTGATGACAGGAATACTAAAACTACTTTCCAAAAACTAGAAAACTACTGGAGTGGACTTGGACACAACCGGTTACCCCGTCATCTACGAGTCGTCGTGAGTAATGACCCCAACTGAGAATGCATTTTATTGTATTATAACTATTAAAAGTTACTGTAAGTGACTTTGATTCATAGATCATTGTACTGATTGTGGTAAATGTCCACTCATTTATCTATTTATTTCTTTTTGCAGCTTGCAGAGATTGTAAATCAAGGCAAATTGGTTTCAGATGAAATTATAATAAGTCTACTGTCTAAACGTCTTGAAAGTGGAGGAGCTAAGGGTGAATCGGGGTTCATTCTTACAGCAGGCATTTCTTACCATTATATGACTTCCACAAGAGGCCGTAGGCCCGTAGCTTCTATAAAGCTACTAAGATGTTGATCATCCTAAAAAAACCTGTAGATTTTGTTTCTGTTTCTGAACCTGGACACAACATTACATGAAAACAATGCTTTTACCCTATAAATTGTTCCCTTTCTCATTTCAAGTGGCTTTCTTCAGCATTGGATTGCTTTGTTTATGTGTGCCAGTCTGTCGAGGAGTTCTATCGCAGTCGAGGAAAGCTATTTGAGTTTGATTTACCTGGAGGAATCCCAGAGTCATGGCTGAAGCTGCTGCACGCACTGAATCTTGAGGACCATGATAAAAAAAAAAAAAAATTTATATTTTTTAAAATACTTTTACCGACGTTTTTTTTCATCAGTAAAAGTATCTTGAAAAACAAATATATTTAAAAAAATAAAATAAAATACTTTTGCCTATGAAAAAAAATGTCGGTAAAAGTATTTTATTTATTTTTATTATTTTAAAAATACTTTTACCGACGTTTTCTTTCGTCGGCAAAAGTATTTTATTTATTTTTATTTTTTAAAAATACTTTTACCGACGTTTTCTTTCGTCGGTAAAAGTATATTGAAAAAAAAATTATTTTTTATAAAAAATAAAATATTTTTGCCGACGTCTGGCCAACGAAAATATTTTCGTCGGTAAAGTTTTTTACCGATGTTTTAGTGACTTTTGGCGACAAAAAATTTCATCGCTGAAAATACAATTTCTTGGACTTGGACAAAACCCGTCATTTCTGGATGTACAGACTTTCGAATTTTATGAATTCTGATAAAGAAATAGGCTTTTGAAAATTCTTTGGAGAAAAAGCAAGCCGTGTAGAAAGATAGGTGTTGGAACGTTTCAAGTGGGAAAAGAAATCTAACCCCCCTCATCCCAAATGGCTGGGATGACAGGAGGGGACTTCATACTAAAACTACTTTTCAAAAACTAGAAAACTACTGGAGTGGACTTGGACACAACCGGTTACCCCGGCCCGTCATCTACGAGTCGTCGTGAGTCATGACCCCAAATGACCGTCATCTTGTATTGATGATTATAAAAGGGTCATGACCCAGACACAGTTACAACACCACCTAGTAAACATGGCTACTGAGAAATCATTCTCTCTTCTCCTTTCCTTGCTTGTGATAATCATGTTCAGTTCCTTGTCTGGCAAATGCATTGCTGAAGCGGCGCCATCTAAGACGCAAGAAGCTGAAGCTCTCCTCAAGTGGAAAGGCAGTCTCCACCAAAATCAAGCTCTCCAATCATGGTCGCTCTCCACCGGCAATGGCTCTCCTTGCAATTGGACTGGAATTACATGCAATGGTCGCGGAAAGGTGACAACAATAAACCTCAGCAATTGTAGTCTGCTAGGTAAGCTTGATGAGTTTAGCTTCTCTTCCTTGTCAAACCTTGTCCATCTCGACCTCAGCCGCAATGCGCTCCATGGAAACATCCCGAACCAAATCGGCGCTGCTTTCCAACTCGTATTCCTTGATTTGTCTATCAATCAACTTTCAGGTGTGTTACCACTCTCACTTGCCAATCTCACTCATATATTCGTGCTCAGCATCTCTGACAATGTTCTAACTGGTGAAATATCTCCTGAACCTTTTGCCAATTGGACCAGACTTACCCATCTTCGACTTCATAACAATCAGCTCAATGGAAAAGTTCCCTCTGAAATAGACCTGCTCACAAACCTCAATGTCTTACACTTGTACAATAACCAAATAAGCGGTTCAATCCCTCCATCATTGGGAAATTTAAGCATGCTAGCCGATCTGAATCTAAATGACAATGAAATTTCTGGTCACATTCCCCACCAACTTGGAAACATGATAAGACTTAATTTTCTCGACTTATCCAATAACATTTTGACTGGTTTCATTCCTTCTACTTTTGGGAGATTAACTAATCTTTCTGTCTTGCACCTACAACGAAACAAACTTTCAGGCCCAATCCCTGGAGAGATAGGAGATCTCAAGAGCATGTATCAACTAGACCTCTCTAATAACATATTAACAGGTCCAATCCCCCTCTCTTTGGGAGACGCAACAAATCTAGCCCTTTTGTACCTTTATCGAAATCAGATTTCAGGCTCAATCCCACAAGAAATTGGAAACTTGAAAAGGCTGGCTGTTTTACAAGTGCAAAACAATCTTCTGTCAGGTCGTATCCCTTCCTCGTTAGAAAATCTGACCGAGCTCAGTGACCTGTTGCTGTCTAAAAATCAAATTATTGGCTCAATCCCAAATTTCTTAGGAAACTTGACAAAGTTAACTATGCTGGAGCTGGTCGAAAATCAACTTTCTGGCTCTATTCCAAAATTCTTAGGAAACTTGCAAAAGTTAACAAGGCTAAGCCTAGACCGGAATCAACTTTCTGGCTCAATCCCAGCAGAGCTTGGAAATCTCAAGAATCTAAAATCATTATCGATGGCCTCAAACATCCTTACAGGTCCAATTCCTCCATCTTTTGGTAATGTAAAGGACCTAACCTTCCTCTCTCTGACTCAAAATCAGCTTTTCGGACCACTACCTCAAGAAATTACAAACTTAACAAGTTTGCAAGACCTTCACCTGGGTTACAACGACTTGTCAGGTCATTTACCTGAAGTATGCCTGCATGGATCACTTGTAGTCTTTCAAGTTTATGAAAACAACTTTGCTGGCCCTATTCCCACTAGCTTGAGAAACTGTGGAACCTTAAAAAGAGTTCGGCTTGACAAAAATCATCTCACTGGAAATATATCTGAGGCCTTTGGAGTGCATCCTAATTTATCATACATTGATTTGAGCTTCAACAAGCTTTATGGAGAGCTCTCGCCAAATTGGGGAGACTGTCAAAATCTGACTCTGTTTAAAATTGCTGAGAATAATATTACTGGAATGATACCATCTGAAATTGGGAAGTTGGCTAAGTTACACAAACTTGATTTGTCTTCAAACAATTTGTTTGGAGCGATTCCAAAGGATTTGGGGAGTTTATCCTCACTGCATGAGCTGATTTTAAAGGGTAATCAACTTACAGGTCATATACGGCATGAAGTTGGGAAATTATCCAATCTGGATGTTCTGGATCTATCAAACAACAAATTAAGTGGGCTCATACCAGAACAATTAGGAGATTGCTCCAACCTCCTAGTTTTGAATTTGAGCAAAAATTCTTTGAATGGGAGCATTCCATTCCAAATTGGTGACCTGGCAAACTTGAAGATTGCGTTAGATCTCAGTCACAACATGTTAACTGGAAAGATACCACCATATCTTTCAATGCTACGCGTGTTGGAAAGCTTAAATCTCTCTCACAATATGCTCTCTGGTTTAATTCCAACTTCTTTGGAAGGGATGTCCAGTTTGGTCTCGGTTGACTTATCATACAATGATCTGGAGGGTCCCCTTCCCGTTACCACTGCTTTTCAAGAAGCTCTGTTGGAGGCGTTTATTGGAAACAAAGGTTTGTGCGGTGGAGTAAAAGGTCTACCTCATTGCAATTCCTCTCTCATAAATGAAGTTGAAGGTAAGAGAGGCAACAAGTTTGTGGTTACCATCATCCTTCCTCTCGTGGGGGCAGTATGTCTTATATCTGTTTCTCTCTGCATTTTTTTTATATGCCATTCGAGAAAGACAAAGACAAAGAAAATGGTCCTTGAAATGAACAACAGAGATTTATTTTCTATATGGAATTATGATGGGAAGATTGTGTATGAAGACATCATCAAAGCAACAGAGGGTTTCAATGATAAATATTGCATTGGGGAGGGAGGATATGGAAGAGTTTATAAGGCAGATCTTCCAACAGGCCAAGTGGTAGCTGTAAAGAAGCTTCACTCACTAGAAGATGGTGAGGTGGTGGATCAAAGAAGTTTCAGAAATGAGATACAGGCATTAACTGAGATTCGACATCGCAACATTGTCAGGCTTTATGGCTTCTGCTCTCATTCTCGATGCTCGTATCTAATCTATGAGTTCAAGGAGAAGGGAAGCTTAGCTATTTGTCTGAGCAATGACGAAGAAGCGGTGAATTTAGATTGGACGAAGAGGATGAAGGTCATAAGAGGTGTAGCACTCGCTCTATCATACATGCATCATGATTGCAATCCTCCTATTGTTCATCGTGACTTGTCAAGCAACAATATTTTGTTGGACACGGAGTTTGAGGCTTCCATATCTGATTTTGGAACGGCTAGACTTTTGAAGCCTGATTCATCAAATTGGTCCATGCTGGCTGGCACTTATGGATATGTAGCCCCAGGTATGCTCCTTTATTTTTATTCTTTCCCACTTTAATTTTTCTTTCCAATATGTTGTCTACACTTAACTTTTCTATCTTTTTTAGTAAGTTACTCTGAGGAACAAATCTTATAAGTATAATTTTTTGATAATATATCAATATATGCGAACATTTTTACAAGCTTCATGCTAGTTGTGACAATAAGCAGATTTTTACGTGTGTCACTTGCTTTCCTCTATTTTATTTGTTACTCTGAGGTCCCTTTTATCACGTGGAAGTCTACCTCATAATGCTTTTATGTTCGAAGTATAAATTGATACACAGACCCGGTAGGTTTGGTACGATCCTAATCCGGGTTAATTAAATTCAGTTTTAGTATTCCAACCTCTTTTGTTGCTAAAAGGCAATTGAATTAAAAGAAGGAGAAGGAAACAGGGCTAAAAGCCCACAGAGAGAAGGCTCAGAGAGCTACAGCAAAGGGGGAAGCCAAAAGAAACCAAACAACAAAGAAAAACCAAGAAAACAACAAACAAGAAAAGAAGAAGGGAACAAAAAATTACAGATGAGCTTCAGAGGGCTTCCAGAGAAAGGCTCCAACCTCATGCAAGTGCTTAGGTAAAGTTAGTTTGATCTACATTCAATTTCTATGAATTCAAAGTAATGTCTTCCTATCAATGTGGTCAAAGATCAACAAAACGCGATCAAAATAGACTGACTACATGCATTTTGATGGGAAATAATTATTTGGCCATTATCCCTGTAAATTAATTACTAAGAAAGCAAGAGTCCTGTCTACCTCTCCGGACTAGATCTTTTAGTCCTCACCTCTTTAATATTACTTCCTAAGGCCCACTTTACTATAAATTCTAAGTAGTCCAAAGCCAAAGTAGGCAAACAAGCCCTCAATGGTGGTTAATTTTACAACTTCTTTACACTTTCTGTTTACCAAATCATATAAAAGCCATTTGGAATAAAGGGCCTTAAGTTATTGCATCTACAAGGGCTTAAACTATTGCACAGGTGAGGTGGAGAAGACTAGTTATGCTTGACTTTAAGACCACTTATAGAGTTGACAACAAAGGGATAGCCCTATGATTGGGTATCCCATCTCTCACAAAACTGCTTAGGATTTGATCCGTGGGTCCTTGATAAAGATTGACCAACTGCCAAATTAAGACAGACCCATTCTTATCAATCATCTCCCCTCTATTAGCAAGCAATCCTCTTTCCTGCATGTGTTGTTGGAGTTTACTCATTCTTCTACTGCCTCTCTATTGGTCCAACCCCTTTGAAGTTTTTATTAAATTTACTCTACTAAGTAATTATACCAAAACCTCGAGTCATTAGTAGAGGCAATGTAAATACTTTTTATCAGTCCCCCTCAGGTGGAACATGATCAATGCACATTTCACGACACGCACATTTTAGTGCCGTATAGTTTTACCAGGATTCAAACTCATAACCAGTTGGCTCCAGTACCATACTAAATTCCTTCCTCCGCTAACCAATCATACCAAAACCTCAACTAATTAGTAGAGACAAACAAAAAAAAAAAGTGCTTTTCAATATTTCGAACCATGCATTTCTCCAAGGGGCTAAAGGGAAATGATAAGTGGTAAAAAAACAAAAAATTATCTCCATTTCGATAGAATATGATTATCTAACTTCCATGCATCCTAGAAAAATGAAATTAATCCCATCCACGAAAGTTTATAGGGTACATCTCTTCAAGTTTTTTAAGTGATTTTATTAAAAATAGCTAACAGCTATTTAAAAGAGCATAACAAAATATATTGACTCAAATTAGAAAACCTAATCACACCGATTTCAGGAAATCTCATTAATTAAAAAAATAGGAAACCTAATGAAATAATAATTTTAGCCTAATATAATCCACATCCAATATAAGCTAATCTCAGATTAAGTGGTTAAGCATCTCCTCCCTGGGGTGTGGGTACGTGCATGAGTATTTACAAGACAAGGAAAAAAAAATAAAAAAAGAAGCTATATTACTATTACTTTATGTTCTTTGAACTTGGTTCATTCTCTCCATGCATCAAGATATTCAGCATAGTTGTTTTTTTTTTCTTTTTTTTCTTTTTTTTTTCTTTTGTTTTTGTTGTGTTAACTCCTAAGGGTTCATTGTTAATAATTCATGATTTGAGCTTTTCATGCAGAGCTTGCTTACACAATGAGGGTGACAGAAAAGTGTGATGTTTATAGCTTTGGTGTTGTTTCATTAGAAGTGATAATGGGAATGCATCCGGGTGAACTCATTTCATCACTTCTAACATCTGGGGGTGAAGAGATACTGTTGAAAGATGTGTTTGACCAACGCCTCCCACAACCCAATGATCAGGAGATGAAGGAAGTGGTTCTGACAATGGTGTTGGCACTTGCATGCTTGAGTGCTGATCCGCAATGTCGACCAACCATGCATCATGTGTCTAAGCAACTGTCTGCAAACAAGCCTCTATTTCTAGAGCAACTCCACACAATTACACTGGGGCAACTTATGGATCTCAAGCTATAAGTAGATGCTATATGGAGTGGTTTTTTGTTTTCATAAAAGTTGAACTTCACAACCTTGTGAAGTGGAGAAGTGTCTGTTGAGTTTTTCAAGTTGATGTTTAGTTGCTCAAGAGCTGTTTATATTTTCTATGTCATGAGCAGTGTGTTCTATTCGTTAGTGTTAAGGTGTTGTCAAGGAAGTGCACTTAAGCATAAGTAACATAAAGTTTACAACTTGTTGCTCTTAAAAATAATAGAAAATTTTACCCCTTTTCTTTCTTTTTCTTCAATGGACTTGAACTCATGCACCCACATGTTATATGACTCTAAACCGAGACAGAAGATTTACTTAAAAGTGTGCGGAAATTACATGCAATTTGTCTTATTGAAAACGACATTTTGAAACAGATTATCGGTATCCCCTCTAATGGAAAAGGAGTAGAGAAGAGGTAGGAGATGCATAGCCAGCCCTTCACCCTAGTAATTCAATTCTTAGGAAAGTATGGGTCACATCTAAATTGTCACCTCATATCCTTCAGCCCTCACCTCTTTAATTGTCTTTTGGTGTAACTCATTTGAGCATGAATTCTATACAAACAAATAAGCCTTTCAAAATTATAAGATTTGAAAAAAAAAACAGGATATAAGGCAATAAATTTGAGTCCAGTATACTTTATGATCCAAATTTAACCCATAAAAATTAGCTTTCTATCAAAGCATTTGGGGCACATTTGTGTAGCATCAATGACTATCCCATGCTCTAACCTTTTCTTTTTATACAAAGGCACTATATCTTTAGAAACCTCAAAAGGGCCCCTATCTTCTTCTTTCTTCTTTTTTTAACAAAAGGAGCCTTTGTTTGATTGTAAATTGTGACTGCTAGTTCTTTTTTTAAATAAATGAAAAAAAAATCCCAGAAGGAAATTAAGGAATGAAAAAAATATCATTTACTTAAAGCTTAGCAAATCTCACTAACACAAGTTACTTTTAGTGGGGTGCACCTAAATGCATGATGGCCAAGAAAGGCAAAGCAATGGAAAGGCTTAGATGTAGATTAGAAACATATGAAACATCAGCCCATCAAATGAAGCTAGCTTTTGGCTCTAGGTCTTCAAAGTTTATGTGGTAAGATTATCTTGTCACCTCATATCCTTCGGCCCACACGATCTTTCTTTCCAAATACTGCTTGTCTTCGCACCCACCGCTTAAAATAAAAGAGTACCAAAAAATTACTTTCTACGCACCCCATATTTCCTAATTAAACGCCCCTAACCTCTACTCTTTCAACTTCTCTCAATAATCCCCTTCTCTAAACAACCTCTCTCTCTCTTCCTCCCACTCTCCCTCGCCCTCTCTCGATCTCTTTCCCTCTCCTTATCCTTGTCTCTCTCCCTGCCTGCCTTCGCCTATTGCCCGCTCTCTCTCTCTCTCCCACTTTCTCTGCCAACCCCCTCCCCCCTCAGTAGTGCTACCGGAGGGAGCGGTAGTGGCTAGGGTAGCGGTGGGGTTAGTTTCAGGGTGGGCGAGTGTAGAAAGAAGTTGGGGAGGTAGAGACTTTGATAGATGTCTTTTTAGGTATAGTCATTAAAAATTGCACTGTGCGGAAAGAGATTTCCATTATGCATTTAGCAGATATCGATGAGTTATTTGATTTATTTTTAAGGGTACATTGGTCAATATTAAAATATTGATCTATCAAGTGAGTTTTTGCACAGTTGAACTCCTAGTCAAGGAAGGTTTGGTCAATATAAAAAATATAGGGACCTTTTTCAGGTTTTGTGAAAAATAGGTTCCTTTTTGTAAAAAAAGAAAACACTTCTAGTTTTGTCTCCATCACAATATATAGTGTTAAAAAAAATTCACCTTTAACATGAAAATAGATCGCAACATTCATTTAAAAAAAAATAATGTTTTCTTTTCTTTTGCATAATGTTCACTGACGAGGTGGTGCAATTTTTCTAATCCTCCATAAGGTCCGAACGTGTATCATTACTACTATCCAATTTTCTTTCGATTTAAGTGTAAAAAAGATATTCTATGTAAAGAGGGCAGGTAGACAGACATGCTTTCCATGAAAGCCCCTTCGAAGAGGGGGTTCGATATTTTACTTCCTTTCTGTACCGTTGATGTGATGCTGATCAAGAGTTGTACTTTTCTATTTTTCACGTGGGCTTGTTTCTCGACTTGAATTCAAGAAATTTTGCCAGGAAAATTTTCAAATTCAAGAAATTCATGAATCCACCTTTGTTTTGTACTTGGGAGTCCAAAAATCCCACCAAAAATTGAAAGGATTGGAATTAAAAAAATTTCAAAGGTCATTTTAGACCTTTCAGGGTAGATGGAATGTTTGGAAATATGGAATTTTCACTGCTAAAGGACAAGCCCCACATCATGACGTAAAAAAAAAAAAACCTAACACACGAAATCTTTGCTAGAATTTCCACTGGCCAATTTCTTTTCCAGGATTTCAAGAATTCATGTTTGGAGAATTTTAAATTCTCCACAAGTTGTCCCTTTAAAGTGGAATTCCAAATCACTTTTCGTGTTGTAGCATTTGAAAATCCAACAAAAAGCAAAGAGAATTAAATTCTATGAATTCTATAAAGTCATTTGAGACCTTTTAGGTGACTAGCATTTAGAAATCTAATAAAAAAAAAAAACATGGCATTTCAAAAGTTATAAAAAAATCCATCACATCATGTGACAAAAAAAAAAAAAAAAAGGCACCTAGCATCCAAAATTCTTATCATATATATAATGGTAAAGAAACATCCTTTAACAAATAAGAAATACTAAGAGTTTTCTCTAATCTCGTGGGCCATAATCAGTGGAGGAGACTTTTAAATGCCAATCTTTCAACGTCGCCAAGTCCAACAGGTCAAGAAAGATGAAAATGTAATAATATTTCTCGAGAAAGATGATATGAGGGGGTGGGATTAAGTATAGTGTCGCTATAGCATAATATGTTACTGCAACGTCTTCCATCTAGGGTTTTATATATATATATATATATATATATATATATATATAGGGACATGCTCACACAGGCTACAGCTATTCTTATTACAAGCTGGAGCCTGTTTGAGGCCCAACGAATCTGCCTGACCTCACACAGGCTCCAGCTTGTAATAAGAATAGCTGCAGCCTGTGTGAGCTTTTCTCATATATATATATATATATATATATATATATATATATATACATTTAACCCTAGCCAAGGGAGTTGGGTCACCCTAGCAAAGGGAGTTGAGACCCAAGAGATAACTCGTATACACACAGGGTCATCTTTCTTGACCTCATAAATAGGAAGAAACCTCACACAAGTGGAAAAGGAGCACACATGTACAAGCGGAAAGAGGTGATGACCCCGGACAACCAACTAAAAACGGACGCTTCTTACCACTCAGGTAAGGAGCCGTTCTTCCATCCAGTTAGAGGTAGCTATGTCATTTGAAATTTAAATTGTCGATCACTCTTTTCCATGACTCCTCCGATGTCCATGTGAGTTGTTATTTGCACATCCATAATTGATCATTGCACATTCAGATTTTTTAAGACCAACATACCCATTAATGAAATGACGGAATTAGACATCGCTAAAGGTTTTTAAAGCCTTCCAATTTCTCCGTACACTACCGATGGAAAATATTGATTTTCCTTCCATTTTTTCTTCTCCCTTTCTCTTCCTCTTCCATCATCATTCTCATCTGCTCTCTCTTCCTCTTCTATCATCAATTCTTCTCCTACCTCTTTTCTTTCCTCATTCCCTTCCAGTCCTTATGCTTTCATCTCCAAAAGAGACATTTTTTTTTTGCCGAAGGGATGCCACTAAGTTTTTCTTCCATGTCTTGTTTGACTATTTTGTCCCGAACTATTCGTACATACTGGGCCGAACACTAGTGCGACTGTTCGGCCCTGAGTGGTAGAACATAAACCACCTGTTCAGCCACTCATGGCCGAACATTAGTACATCTACTCGGCCACTCAAGGTTGAACAAAATTGCTTTGTTTAGCCCTAAGTGGCCGAACAGGTTTAAACTAAATGTTAAACCATCCAATACATATGTATCGTAAACAATAAAATGCAACATCCAATACATATTAAAAAAAAAACAAAAAAAAAAGAGAAAAACATCCATTGTTCGAAGTGTACAATAATAAAATCCAATAAAAAATCATATGTCCAACACACATCCGGGTCATATACAAAACCCATCAAATCTCTCTTTTAAACAAATAAATAAATAAATAAAATGACACATCAAGGCTGGGACCCCTCTCGGGTGCGAGTGCTGGTGTATGTCATTGGCCGAGTACGTGGCATGGCTTGCTGGGCTACTTCGAGAGACACCCCTCAACTCAATCTGTCCGCCTGCTCAAAAGCCAAGTATAGGGCCCTCGGGTCGCAAAAGGTCAAATCATGTCCCCTCTAAAGAATCGGTCCCGTGATGCTCTGCAAATCCGCGACAAGCTACATTAAAAAATCATACAAATAAATCTATGCTTGCTTAGTGTAACCGATCGAAATATAACATGAATAAGATAATCGGTACCATTAACCATACAAGTTGAGGGTCTATGGTGGAGTCACCCTAAGAGTCCTGCATGCGTGGGTCAAGCGTGGACATTCGATTTGGGTTCTAGATAAGCGGGTGAGACAGTCATACATACCAATCTATGTACAGGGGTACAAAGTCTCATGGCTGAGTCCCTGGCGCACCACGATTTAGAAGAGACAATAAATGATAGGGCCAACTCTCCCATATATACACGATTTAGGTACTGGTACACAATTCCGATATTGGTCTATAGTGGACCCACGCGAGGTGTGCACCTAAACAATGGTGTGGAAGGAATCATATGTACCCTACCAAACTGCCTCAACACTCTGTAGGGATGGTATTGCTCGACAATGTCCATGCATTTCAGGCAGCCGGTATAGAAGGCAACCTCATGGAATGGACGATCACCCCTTTGATGATAATACGAATCCCACACTACATGCACAGTGTAGAATAGATGGACTATAATAGAATTCTATTTAACAAATACTGTTAACATACAGAGTATCCCAAAATAATAAAAGAGACTATCATATTACCTCATGAGGTCTTTGCCTGTCAAGAGCCTCCTGACGTACATGTAAAAGAGACGTGTCTCTTTCAGTCTCCCTCTGTCTGTGATATCCAACGATGCACCCGAGGCTGACGAGGCATGTACCCGCTTTGGGAGTAGGTCTGAACTGCCTGAAATGCTCGTACATCCAAGGCTCCAAAAGGGTCAAATAACCACCTATCTGCTTGACGGAAAACCGAGTGGAAAATCCCTGCTTTCTATACAGGTATACCAATGCAGTAGCACCCTGGGCATATATATCCACCCGATCCAAGTCCCACCCGATCCAAGTCCATCGGCAATTGCAGATGAGAGGTGCTATGCACCCCGGATTCCTGACCCCGGACGGAACCCGGGGTGACTGGGATCCGTTGGATCCCAGCCGCCTCTGGGATCCAACAGATCCCAGTCACCCCGGGTTCCATCCGGGGTCAGGAATCCGGGGTAGGTAGACTTTTACATTGCGGATAAATGACTGAGACCTGCGTAACGGTAATGTCAGCAAACGGTGTGCTACCCAATAATGAATATATACAACATGTACGGCTTAGCAGCATGCCTATTAGTGTCCTCTGGGTCCACATCAAACACCTATCAAAAAATGCCCCCTACCCACTCTAACCCAATCGATGTATCCCGAGCACTACTAAGCTCATCGTGCGCATACTTGGGTGAGACACCCAACTTTGAGCTCACTAGGTCAATACCTGCGTCTAGTGATAGTAGATCGGGCGATACTAATCTACTAGTTAGTGGAATCCCAAGAGTGGTGCCCACATCTTCTAATGTGATCGTCATCTCACTAAAAGAAATGTGAAATGTGTTTGTCTTGGGGTGCCACCTCTCAACAAAAGCCGATACGAGCTGCTTGTTGATGTATTTATATGACGAAGTAATGAGCGGAAACAGCCCTTAGTGGACAACCAAATCTCTGTAAATGGAGTTAGGCACACCATTGTGAACGGCTGGCCAATGTCAGAGTTTGCCACCTTGGCTGACGCACTTCAACTCCTAGCGCACCTGCAGTGCACGTGACCATATATTAGTAAAATCACTACAATTAGTGCACGGAAACATATAACAATTAAATTCACTACAATTATATATGAATACCTCTCCTTTTCAAATGGCCGCCACGATGTGGTTCCTGAAACTCGATAGCAATGTAAAATCAACTGGACTCCTAGGAAGTGGTCCGGTGTCCTGTGCATCATTGTCTCCAGCTCCGATGTCCGCTGCATCATCGGGCTAGCCATGCTCGTATATAGCCTCGACTTCTTCCTCTGCCTCCTCCGAAACTTTGGACTCCTCAAATGGCTCGGCTGCCACTACCTGACGTCATGCCGCGTTACTTTTCTTGTCCGAAGCTATAGGCCGAATTAGAGAACGTCTCGGCTTGTCCATGACTGATTGTAAAAAAGAGAAACTGTCAGCCAATAGAAGAAACAAAGTTGCAAAAGGTGAAAGAAAATTAAAAAAAAAAAGGTTCTGTTCGGCCTTGAAAAAAAAAAAAAAAAAGATTCTGTTCGGCCTTGACATACCGACCAAGATGAACCTTGTTCGGTTGTACCCTACCGAACAAGGTGCATGTTGTTCGGTTGCACATAGCCAAACAGGATGGATGCCGTTTGGCACATTGCGTCTGAACAACAACGTTTATGTTCGAACCTTAAAGTCCGAATAGTTACGAAAAAAGAGAGAGAGAGAGAGAAAAAAACCCTATGCCAGCGAAAGATTGAGCGAGGGAAGGAGTGAATGGCCTCTTTAAACATCTTAACCTTTCTAGAATGCATTGAAACTGAACTTCTAATAAGATGAGAGATGATTAATAGAGAGAAAAATTACCTAATGAATTGTTTTATTATTCGATTGTGAGAAAGAGACAAGTTTTGGATGCTCGACAAGTTTGGAAACCGGGAATGGGAGGGAGGCAGGGAAGGAGAAGAATGAGAGGAGTAGGGAAGGCGCTGTGCGTCTTCTCATTGATGTCTTAGGTTCTCGTCGGTGCTTCAAACCATGAATGAGAGGGAATGAATGAAGGATGTGCACCGAGCAAGGGCTTGAGCAAACTAGGAAGAGGAAGAAGTGCACGGAGCAAAACTCGATGGCTGAATGATGTGTACATAGCATAGATGTGCACCGAACAACTTTAATTAGATGTGCAAATAGCAGCTCCCGATGTCAATAGTTTCCCTTTTCAACAACCTTTCCATCTTTGCCCTGTACAAAAAGGTCCCACCTTTATATTCCTCTCCTCAACATCTGTCCCATTCTTTGAAATCTTTTATACAAATATACTGACTGAAGGATTGTTCGTTTATATTCCTCTCCTCAACACCAGTATACTAATATTGAGTTGAAAGAAAATATACATTCTTTGAAATCTTTTATACACCAACATGGAGAATCTTCCTTTGAGAGGAATATACCATAGAGAATTTTTTGAGCTAAATATTTTAGCCCCCTTGTAGACCCCTAATATCAATCGAAATGGCCCGCACGAGGTTAATAATAGTAAATATAAGTTGATCATAGCTTACGATAAATACAATTCTATCGGGAGGGAGAGTAGCGGGAGTTTATGGAGAAAGAGAAGGATGGGGATGGATTTTACCGTGTGATATTTGTTTATGGGGTGCCGGGCCCACTGGGACACCTGACACTCATCACTGGAAAAATGATCCCCTGTTTGGACCAATCAGGGGGTGCCACTTGGGAATTTTCTTTTTCAAGGAGGAGATGAGATGTCATTGATATGACATCTCTTCCCCATGTAACACCGCCTGAGTGGTTCAAACAGGGGATCCGTTTCCCTCATCACTGCCGTGCAAGAGGTGGACCCCTTTGATCAGATTGGTGGAACCTCTGTGCTGTTGGACCCACCTGGAGCTCCCACCAAATAGTGATTGGTTGGCCCTATCAATTTGTAAAAGCTTAGTAGGCCCATCAAATCGTCCTAGCTCTTTACTGCATGGCCCATAACTTAATTAAAAATAAATAGAATCATAATTGATCCAAGAGTTCAATTCACTTGGATTGGGGCAAACCCATGGAATCCTATTACAGTTAGGGTGCTTTGCATATTTGTAATGCCTCTTTCAATCATAAATGAAAGGAGATGGGGTGTTAATTTTCCAGCACCGTCCTCGTCAATAGGTGCGGCAAGGATTCGAGGTTGGAAACCCTATTTTTATGGGTTTTTCTTTGATAGAGACGATCTAAACTTCCCCCTGACATGATGGGAAAGCGGTGTAGCGCTTCCGTAGCCTTTTACCAAATGTACCCTTATATGTATGTAATCCATTTGAAATTATATTTTAAAAAAATATGACTCTTTCATGTCTCCACGTTTACTTGTATACTAGTAACGGTAAGCTACGTCTAGGGGCACTTCTCTTGGCTTTGTGTAAGAAGTAAAAAATGTAACGCACAAGGGCAGACCTACATGTAGATGACATGGGGCTTGATTTTGAATTTGCTAGAGACTCGAATGGGCTTGGAACTGTCCCACATATATTTAACAAAGAGTCGCCCCATGTCTAAACCTTGTGACCGCTACACATCACAAAACCTTGCTGAAGACACTCCTCTTCTCTTTTGACTTCTTCTTCCTACCAAGAGTACGGCATCTTCTTCACGTCATTCTCTTTAGACGTCTTCTTTCTACTAAGAGTGCGAGATCTTTTTCACAATGATTGAGCTTTTCGTCAACAGTCCTCTTGTGGTTAGTCTCTATCTCTCTCACTAAATAACTCTAAATAAAGCAATTTTCCTCCATCCTCAGATGTAGCAAAATCCAAATCACTCTGTACATAAATTTAAACCCTTAATCTCCAAATCATATTTTCAAGTCCTAATCTAAAACCTAAGCCCTAAATCACCAAATCTGAGCATATCTACAAGTCTGAAGATGACCAAATCACCAATGGGCACACTTTAATATTCCATTCATCTAAATCGGGTCTTAGAGTTCATATGTTGGGATAATTCGAGTTACATTTAAGTGGTAATTTTTCATCTTTGCCATGAGCCCACGATCAACTATAGGAAATTACTTTTACAACTAAAGTAAGTGCAGGGAATCAAATTCCCTATATGCAAATAAAATTCCTATGGGAACCCAAATTAGGTAATTGGGTGCTCGCCCAAATCACCATTTCAGGGCATCCAAACACCAGGGTTAAAAGAAATATTATCTTACACTATTTTGATGATGATGAATTGATGATCACCTGAGTTTGGGAGAGGTAGTGAGAAGACTTTTCAATTGAGCAGGAGATCTGAGCATGAAATAAAGTTGTGTATATTTCAATGCAATAAATTCTATCTTTTGGTATTGTTTATGTGAAAAAAGTTTGCAAATTCGAGCAAAGGTTTAACCCCATCCAAACAAAAATCCTGGGTCCGCCATTGGAGACTCACTTAGAAGCATTTATAAGTGATTGCAAAAATCCTGTGAAACCGATAACTTAATTCATAAAAATAAGATAAGATCTAAACAAACAATCCTTAACTTTCAAAATCCTATTAAGGAAATTGAAAACATATTATGATATGCAATATAGACAAGCTTTGCTTGGGTTATGGTAAGCCTAATGTTAATTTGCTTCTTATATGATCTTAAATCAGACTTAGGCTCAATTAATATTCAGTTGTGAATTTAGGCCTAGGCTTGGGCTATGATGACAGAATTAACCTTTCTCTCCGGCTTGTTCTAGCGATAGGAGAAAATAGTGTGGGAAGTAGCATGAACTCAACCATTACTTGATTATTTTATTTATAACATATCTATTGTATTTTCTTCATATCCACAATCCTTCTAAAAGAAAGGAGCATACAAAAATATTCTTTAAGTAAGTTAAAAAGTGTCTACTTAAGAAAAAAGAAAGAGAGGAAATTAAATATATACAATCGATACAGAATACATTTTTTTAAATAGTGATTATAGAAATAGAATAGCAAAACTAATAGAAATAAAATAATATTTTCATAAAATTTAAAAAAAAATTATATCTATCTACTCTTATAAAAGACAACAAAATGCACTTTGCTTTCACTACACACCTGGCCCACTTAAGAACAAATGACATAACTTGTGTGGGCCCCACTCATATAATATAATATAAATATATAATATATATATATATATATATCAATCTATTCTATACATCTATATCCATACATCTATACACTATTATAAAAGAGGGAATGTTGCATAGTTTTTTCACTACACCATTGTGGGGCCCACACCAAAATATTATAATAAAATATAATAAAATATTATTATTATTATTATCTACTATATACTATACTTCTATCTATCTATCTATCTCTATACACCTATTATAAAAGAGGGAATGTTGCATAGTTTTTTCGCTACACCATTGTGGAGCCCACACCAAAATATTATAATAAAATATAATAATATATTATTATTAGTATCTACTATATACTATACTTCTATCTATCTATCTATCTACTATTATAAAAGATGAGATATTGCAAATTTTTTCACTACACCATTGTGGGGCCACCCCCAAATATTATAATATAATATAATAATATATTATTATGAGAAATTGCAAACTTTTTCACTACACCTTTGTAGGGCCCACCCCCAAATATTATAATGCAAACTTTTTCACTACACCATTGTGGGGCCCACCCCCAAATATTATAATATAATATAATAATATATTATTATAAGAAATTGCAAACTTTTTCACTACACAATTGTGGGACCCACCCCAAATATTATCTACTATTATAAAAGAGAAGATATTGCAAACTTTTTCACTACACCATTGTGGGGCCCACCCCCAAATATGATAATATAATATCATAATATATTATTATGAGAAATTGCAAATTTTTTCACTGCACCTTTGTGGGGCCCACCCCCAAATATTATAATGCAAACTTTTTCACTACACCATTGTAGGGCCCAAGCCCAAATATTATAATATAATATAATAATGTATTATTATAAAAATTTCAAACTTTTTCACTACACCATTGTAGGGCCCACCCCAAATATTATAATATAATATAAAAATATATTATTATGAGAAATTGCAAACTTTTTCACTACACTTGTGTGGGGCCCACCCCCAAATATTATAATATAATATAATATTTGTACCCTTATTATAAAAGAGAAGAGAGGTTGCATACTTTTTCACTACACCTTTGTGGGCCCCCCCTAAATATTATAATATAATATAATAATATATTATTATTATATTATGATAATAATAATATAATATCTATACCCTTATTATAAAAGAGAAGAAAGTGTTATGCTTTTTCTTTACACATCTGTGGGCCCCACTTAGTATTATTATATTATATATATAAAATAAAACAGAACTACACATATGTGGGCCCCAATGAAAGAGAAGAACTTGTCATGCTTTTTCTTTACACATCTGTTGGCCTCACTTAGTATTATGACATTATATATATATAGAAAATAAAAGAGAACGACACATCTTTGGGCCCCATTTAGTAAAAGAACTTGTCATGTTTTTTCTCTACATCTACACATCTGTGGGCCCTACTTAGTATTATTTTAACATTTGTGGGCCCCACTTAGTATTATTATATTATATATATGTATCAAATAAAAGAGTACTACACATCTGTGGGCCCCACTTGGTAGAAGAACTTGTCAAGCTTTTTCTCTATATCTACACATCTGTGGGCCCCACTTAGTATTATTATATTATACCACTTAGTAGAAGAACTTGTCATGCTTTTTTTCTACACATTTGTGGGCCCCACTTAGTATTATTATAACATCTGTAGGCCACACTTAGTATTATTATTATATATATATATATAAAATAAAAGAGAACTACACATCTATGGGCCCCACTTAGTAGAAGAACTTGCCATGCCTTTTCTCTACATCTACAGATCTGTGGGCCCCACTTAGTATTATTATATTATATATATATATAATGAAAGAGAACTTCACATTTGTGGGCCCCACTTAGTAGAAGAACTTGTCATGCTTTTTCTCTACAAATATGTGAGCCCCACTCACTAATATTATATTATATTATATATATATATAATCAAAGAGAACAACACATCTGTGGGCCCCACTTAGTATTATTATATTTCGATGAAATGCTTAGCACAAATGTTCATGTAAAGGGTTGTGTTTGAAGAATTTGTACATTCGCTGCAAGAACTCAAATGAAAATTTTCAATTGAGATTTTCATGTGTAGAAAATTTCAATTTCGATCTCAATGCCTGTAAAGACACGATTTGCTTGTCAGAGAAAGATATGAGAATGCCAAAGATTGCTTGGAATCCTTGTGATTTGTTGTTGATCCGTTTAAAGCTATGAGTTGGGTACTATTCTGGTTGGTTGATATTTTGTTTCATTGAATTTTCAATGCTAGAAATGAAATATGTGAAATAGAATTGTGACATTTTAAACATTTAGTGCTCCAACAACATTCGACAAAGTGAACTTTGTAACAATAGAAAATCTCTTTTTAATGTTGGGCCTTTTTTTTATGTTACTGAAATAGTGAAATTTATTTAAAATTTTTATAAGCCGCTAAAAATGAAGAAAAGTTGAATATTAAAAAATGACCAGCAATGTTAGAAATGAAATAGAATTTTAACATTCAGGGGAGGTAGTGACCAGTTGGGTTTTTTTTTTGTTTTTTTGTTGTATTAGCCAGCTTGGTGGATTGGTTATCTTGTATGTCATCTTTGACATTAGTGGTTTTGGCAGAAGGTTTGGCTCATTTATGATTGTTTTTTAATCTTTTAATGCGTTCCCCTCTTTCTAGAAAAAAAAAAAAAGAAAAAAAATTGTAACATGTTACACATTTTAGTGCATCAAATTTTATAAGGAATGACAGAAAATCGTTCCTGTAATTCCTAAGAGTTATAGGGCTTCAGATTTTCATTAGTGGTTAAATTGTAAAATCATACATGAATATTAAAAAATGACAATCAAATAACCTCTCTTTTAATGGAAATTGATTTGAGGAAAAATGAGAGATGAATGCTCATCCATCACCCTGGAACTCAAATCCCACGACGGTCAAGTTCCCTTTTGCATCCATAACCTCGTGTTTCTCACCCCTCACTTCTTTAATAATCTTTCAGCAAAGTTTATTTCACTATGAAATCTTATAGATGCTAGCAAATATGTTAGGGTGCAGTAGAAATCCGGAATCGATACAAAAAACTATGCAAGAGTAGATCTAACCAAATAGTCACTCTAAAAAATATAGAAAAATATTTTATGTGGTTTGATAGTATGCTTGTGTCAGATCATAAAAAGAAATAATGGACATATATATATATACACACACACATCCCATTTACTAAGAAAGTATGGTGTTTTCATGTTTAGTGATGAGGACTTGGGTGATATTAGTGGGTTGAAATGAGGAAGATATTTCATTGACATGTGGGTGCAGTAGCCAAAGATACGGAGATGCTGTGGAGAGGCTTAAGGTCTATTTAGATGCTTCATTTTCTTAGTAGCCAGATAATCGAGGTGTCATGAAAGTTTTTTATTTTCTTTTTGAATATGCAAGCGTTTGCAGATTTTTGTCATGTAAGCCTTTTCTTGATTTCTTCATTCCATGTAAGTTGGTTTTCTTTTAAATTTTATTCCTATATATCAAACCAACATCCAATGCAAGTGACTAATGACTTGTCTTATTATTTCTTGAATTATGATAAGGTATTTTATTTTTTCTTTCAAGTTTTTATGAGTATGATGCAATGGAACCCATCATTTTGATATGCTGACTCATGTTTTTAGATCCACCCTCTTATGTTGATTTGAAGAGATTACTTTAGGGCCCCTATTTTTTTTTATTTTTTTTTGTTTTGTTTTGTTTTAGGCAATTCTGGCAACATGCATTCCTTCATTATCATTCTACGTGCTAAACTGTGTTTAAGGGTGCTAATTGTCTTTCTTTATGATTTTGCATGCTTCATCCAATGCATAATCATAGGTCGAACCAGTGTTACTCTTGGACTTGATTCCTGTCCAACATTGCAACCACATTACTATAATGCTAGGATAATGAATTTTCCATTAAATTTTCTTAGAAAGTTTGAAGGAAATAGTTGTGCCCACCCTGAGAGTGCCTGAGAGTGCATGCCTAAAGATCTCTTTGTAGTTGGTTCTCTTGCTTCAAATTATGATATTTGCTTCAAAGATTCACTTACTACGAAATTAGTATGTAACAGCACTGATTTATGATACATAAAAAGCTAACAGAAGTGCCACAAATGTACATGGTTCAAAATTTGGTAGTGGTGTCATCTTAATTTAAGAAAGCTTTTTAAGTTGTTGCTCTGGCCCTCATCTTGACATATCAATCTTGTTTCTTTCCATGACATTCAAATTTCTTTGCATTGGTATTACTGCCATTCGGTGCTTCTCAACATGAATTTTGTATGTATTTGGCGCTAGGTTTTAGACAAGTTTTAATGGGAAATAGGCCGGACTATCGATTTATATTGAAATTGGTGAGTGTTTTGCCTAATCATGTATGGCCAGAAAAGGTTGGCTTTCAATTTTTTTTTCAGTTAGTTTCCTTCCATATATCTTGTTATTCCATATTCTTCTTACTTTTTTCTATTGAAGCTTCTATTGAATTTCATAAGAACAATTAGTGATTGTAAATTGCTTACTTTGTCAAAAAAATTAGCTATATGTAAACTGGTCATTCTCCATTGGGATTATTAATATTGATTTTTTCAATGACTTTATTTTTCCAGATTATCACACTGAAAGATTGTGTTCCTTGCACGTGCAGGGCTCCACTAATCAAAATAAAAAGATACATTGGATTATGTGAATCTGATGTGGTGAGTCGGGTTGTAGTTATGTTTGACCGCTTGACAAAGATCATTCTTGCTGTCATCCATGTTGGAGATTCTGTGAATCTGATGTGGTGAGTAGAAATGAATCATGGAAGAATTTCCTTCCTTTTGATTTTCAAAATCCTTGCCGGCTGAAGTGGGAAATCTGTACATTGAATATGCACGAATCTATTGTAACGGGGCTTGATGATCTGGCTCTGGATTTGCATGATGTTCTGGCTTGTTGTGAATGAGCTGGAGTTGGGCTGGAATCAAAGAAAGAGATGATTTTTTATGTGTTTGGAGGATTTGGAAAATGTGTCTCACTTTTTCTCACTTCATCCAAACTTGGGTTTTACTCGGAATCAAGAAAAATTAAGAGAGGATTCATCCCTGATGACGTTATCCAAACATGCACTTATTTGAAATGCATGCACTTGCTCCCCCCAACCAACTACTCCAGTTATTTACACCTGTCTGGCACCCTTGGTCTCAGTCACTTCGTGTACAGTGAAGAGCTGAGCAGACGTCCTTTGAAGGCAAATTTTGTGAAGATTGGCATCTGCACGTGCCTAGCGAAGAAAAGATCCAAGTTCCCACCACTAATAGCATGGAACCGGTAGACTTTTTGATGTCCAGCATGACATTTTTGAATGAAATAGGTGGTGTTGGGCTTATGCATTCTCAAGAATGGGATGAAGACAAATTGGGGTTTTAGAACCACTGAAAGGAATGTCTTCATTTCATTCACAAAGTTCTTCAAACTGTTAATTTTGACCAGAAATAAATTCTTCAAAGTGACGGAGTTTCCTTTGACAAAAAGGGGGAAGAGTTTGACCATAGGTAACCTACTAGAAGAAATTCATGCATTTGAAGGATTCTACGGAGCAGACAAGGCATTTTTTTTTTTTTTTTTGCTAAAAGGCAATTTGTATTAAAAGAAAGAGGGAAAGGAGACAAAGGCAGAGAGCCCACAGAGGAAAAAACTCAAAGAGCAATAGCAGGGAGAAGAGAAAACAAAAACCCAGAAACACAAACCAGGCTTAATTAGAATTGGAGAATAAAAAATTACAAAGAAGCTTTAGAGGTCTACCAGAAAAAGGCTTGGTAATATAGCAGACGAGGCATAAAAAAATATAAAACTTTTCAATCATTTCCAAAAGAGTATATGAAAAATTGAATATGTTAACAAGTTATAAAAGTTTTCTACAATTCTTTCAATGAAATCCTCTCTATAAGGGCATGTTTGTGTAACACTTTTCCGCGGAAAAGTTTACGGTTTTCCGCGGAAAACCCGTTTTTCCGGCGTTTGGTGCGGAACAATTCCGCGGAAATATTTTCCTGCCTCGTCAGCATTTTCCTTGATAATTGTGGAAATGGGTTTCCCATTGGGGGGGGGGGGGGGTATGGGAAATGGTTTTCCTCGGAAAACTTCTCCATCTTTTCCACACTTTTGTCCATTTCAACCCAAAAACCCTATAACTCTTTCATTTTTTATTTATTTATATAAATTATTATTTAATGTTAAATAAATAATATACATGTTATGTTATTTTCTTCAAAAAATTATATCACCAAATAAGAAATTTTGATTTTCTATAAGGAATCCACAGTCGCACCAAACAACATCTGCACCAATTCAACGAGGAAACTCTTTTTGCACCAAACATGAATTTCTAAATTCTACGGAAATCCTTTTCCGAGGTTTTCATTTCTATGGAATTTGCTGACGTGGCAATTTCCTCTTTCCGCGGAAAGGGTGTGTACACAAACGTGCCCTAAGAGATTTTTTGGAAACGACAAAAGTACGCTTCTTTTACAGCAGATTTTTTGCCTTTTCTTCACCTCTTTCTTCCCCGAAATTAGCCTCTTTGATTTTAACGATCATAACCATTTAACAAAGCTAATTTTTTAGTCATTTGGAATCCCCTTTTTTAAACATTCATGCATAAAGGTATTTTAAGTGGGCCCCACTAGGTCATTTGAGCTGAACTTAATCATTCCTCTTAAATGGTTTATTAAAGAAAAAATTTGAATAATAACATGAGGGTACTTTTGTCATTTAGTTGATTTTCATGGAGAGGACTTATTGAAAGAATTGTGAAAAACTTACATGCTTTTTAAAATACTCAAATCTTCATAAGTTTCTTTTAGAATGAGTAAAAAAATTTATACCTTTGTGAAATTCTCTCGAAAATAAATAAATAAATAACTCATAATGTGAAGAGTGTAGAATCAAAATGCCAAACAAATATGAATAGTTAGTCAAGCACAAGCAAAAAAAAAAAAAAAAAAAGGGAATAATGAGTCAAGAAAACAATGACAAACTGCCGGCTGCAATTGACTTTGATACAACCACTTATTTTTTTAGTCCGGAGCTTTTAATCCCATGTAACAAATGTCCAAAACTCTACCGTGAGACCTAAATAATGATAATCAAGACCGTTCAAGATGAATGTTGTCTTCTTCCATGATATATCCTCAATTTTCACTTCAGTAAGATTGGATCCCACCGTCAATTTGAGCACATCATGGATAATAGGATTAGGGCCCTTCTATTACTGACGAAACAGAGAGAAGACTTGTTTACCACTCCAAGTAACAATGCAATAATTATGTAAACACATCATCTCTCTCTCTCTTCTTTCATCAGTTATTAAAGGGTCACCACAACCCTTTTATCCAACCAGAGCACGCACATTTGCACCACCACTCAAAATGGCTACTGAGAAATATTTCTCTCTTCTCCTCTTCTTTCTAGTCATGATCCAGTCGGATTTCTTGTCTGGCAAATGTAATACCTTTGCAATGGAATCTGAGTTGCAAGAAGCTGAAGCTCTTCTCAAATGGAAAGGCAGCCTCCTTGAAAGTGAAGCTCTCCACTCATGGTCTCTCCCTGCTGTCAATGGCTCTCCCTGCAATTGGACCGGAATTACATGCAATGAAGATAGAAAGGTGACGAGAATAAACCTATGCAATTGCAGTTTGCAAGGTAAGCTTGATCATTTGAGCTTTGCTTCCCTCCCAAACCTTGTCCATCTTGACCTTAGCGGCAATGACCTCACTGGAACCATCCCAAACCAAATTGCTGATTCTTCCGAACTTGTCTTCATTGATCTCTCTATAAATCAACTCTCAGGCAACTTACCACTCTCACTAGCCAATCTCACTCATATTTTTGTACTCAACATCTCTGACAATGTATTAACTGGTGAAATATCTCCTCTCCTTTTTGCTGGTTGGATCAAACTTGCTTATCTTCAACTTCATAACAATCTGCTCAATGGGACGATTCCGTCTGAGATAGAGGTTCTCACAAACCTTAATGAGTTGCACCTCTACAATAACTACATAAGTGGCTCAATTCCTCCTTCTCTAGGAAATTTAACCAAGCTAGTTAGACTATGCCTCCACAAAAATGAGATTTCTGGTCATATTCCCCAAGAAATAGGAAACCTAACAAGACTCATTGTCCTCACCTTGCACTTTAACAACATCGCAGGTTCCATCCCTTCTACTTTCATGAGATTAACCAATCTTTATAGCCTGCAGCTAAATGGAAACAATCTTTCGGGCCCAATCCCTCCAGAAATAGGAAATCTCAAGAACATGGACCAGCTAAACCTTTCCAATAATAGTTTAACTGGTCCAATCCATCCTTCTTTGGGAAATGCAACAAGGCTAAGGTTTTTAATTCTATATCGAAATCTTATTTCAGGCACAATCCCACAAGAAATTGGAAAACTGAGAATGATAAGATCTCTAGAATTTTCTCGTAATTTTCTAACAGGTCCCATCCCTTTCACATTGGGAAATTTGACCCAACTCACCAGCTTAGGCTTGAGAGAAAATAAATTTTCAGGTCCAGTTCCTCCATCTGTGGGTCACTTGAGAAACTTGACCCGATTTGCTTTGTATAAAAATCAATTATCTGGTCCATTACCTAAAGAAATGGAGAATCTAACACGTTTGCAATATGTTTACCTAAGCTTCAACAATTTCTCCGGTTATTTACCTCAAATATGCCAAGGTGTCACACTTGCAGTATTCACTGCAACTGACAACAATTTCATTGGTCCAGTCCCTACGAGCTTGAGAAACTGCAAAACCTTACAGAAAATTTGGTTTCAAAATAACCAGATCACTGGAAATATATCCGAGAGTTTTGGGGTGTACCATAATTTATCCATCATTAACTTGAGTAACAACAGATTTTATGGGGAGCTCTCATCAAGCTGGGGAGACTGTCGAAATCTGACTTCACTAAAATTTGCCGGGAACAATATCACTGGCAGAATACCACCTCATATTGGGCAATTGGCTCAACTTGGTATATTGGACCTTTCTTCCAACCGCCTGGAGGGAGAGATTCCCGGTGAACTGGGGAGGCTATCATTGCTATACAATTTGAGTTTAAATGACAACATGCTTTCAGGCTTAGTGCCACAAGAAATGGGACAACTGTCCAATTTAGAGCTTCTTGATCTATCTGGAAATAAATTCAGTGGACCCATTCCAAAAGAGCTACAAGAATGCACCAAATTGAGGTCTTTGAGATTAAACAGGAATAATTTGAGTGGAAGCATTCCATTTGAAATTGGTAACCTTGAAAATCTCCAGACAATACTTGATTTCAGTCAAAATTTGCTCTCAGGAGAAATACCATCTCAACTCGGAAAGTTGAGCAAGTTGGAAACGTTGAATCTTTCTCACAATATGCTTTCCAGCTCCATTCCTTCATCTTTTAAAGAGATGATGAGTTTGTCATATGTTGATGTGTCATACAATTATTTGGAGGGTCCCCTGCCTGGTAACAAAGCTTTTCTTAAAGCCTCGCCAGAAGCTTTTTCCAATAATGAAGACTTATGTGGTGAAGTACAAGGTTTACAACCTTGCAATTCCTCTCTAATAAATCATGGTGATGGAAAGAAAGACCACAAAGGTGCAAGAATCATTGTTCTCAGTCTCATAGGCATTTTACTCTTCCTTTATGCTTTGGTTGTCATTGTTTTTCTTCTTCACCGGAAAAAAAGGAATGTAGAAAATGATGTTGAAGAAGTACGCAATCATGATCTCTTTTCGGTATGGAACTACAACGGAAAGATCATATATGAAGAAGTCCTTCAAGCGACAGAGAACTTTGATGAAAAGTTTTGTGTTGGGGAAGGAGGATATGGAAAGGTGTATAGAGCGGATCTATCTACACGTCAAGTAGTAGCCATAAAAAAACTCCACCCACGAGAAGATGGTGAGGAAATTGGCCAAAGGAGTTTTAGAAATGAGATAAAAGCATTAACAGAAATCCGTCATCCCAACATTGTTAAGCTTTATGGATTTTGCTCCCATCCAAGATGTTCTTTTCTTGTCTATGAGTATATGGAAAGAGGAAGTTTAGCTAAAGCCCTAAAAAATAGGGATGGAGTTTCTGAATTCAATTGGATCAAAAGGGCTAATGTTGTTCGAACTGTGGCCCATGCATTGTCATATATGCACCATGATTGCAATCCTTCAATCGTTCATCGTGACTTGTCAAGTAACAACATCTTGTTGGATATGGAGTATGAGGCTTCTGTCTCTGACTTTGGCACTGCCAGACTTCTAGAGTCAGATTCATCAAATTGGTTCACACTTGCAGGCACATATGGATATGTTGCTCCAGGTAAACTGTTGACACATTGTTTCTATTATTTTCTCACCTTTTTGTTTTAATTAACTAGTTTGTTTAAACTTGTTTTGTTTAACCAAAAATATGTCATGCATACTAATATTCTGCTTACAATTTTTTATAAATAAATGAAAAAAATACTATGTTCAGGTTTTGAATCATCCATAAACCTTGTTCACCTAGTGTTCTCTATGGCCACGTAAAGTAGGCCATTTTGAGGACATACATGGAGAAGGAATGATGGTATCCATGGCGGGTAGATAAAGATGGGTGAAGTTTCAGCCAATCATACTGAAATCCGCCACTAAAATTAGAGGCAAGCTTTTTAGCAATGTACTAACTGTTAGTTTCAATCATTGATATCTAATGGTTGATATTGATCGCATTGGTTGAATCATTACCCTCTCAAGTCTATTTCTAAAATGTCAAATGGTAGTAGACTGACTAAAACATTCTAATGATTTTAGTTTAGGCCTATTTGTTTGCAGGAATTGAATACATAGAATTCCTATCTTACGTAGTTAAAAATGACTCCTTTTTGTTTAGGACCTTTGATCTTCATTTTTAACCACTTAATGTAAGAGTCGGCCTATTCAATCTCTATATATTTCTACATATTTCAGTAGTTGTTCAATGACTAATACCTTGCTTGATAATAAATCAAATTATATTAGAGAAAAATGATGTTTTCTGTCCATGATGAAGAAAAACTTTCCTCTATATACTTTTAGTAAAAGGAAATTGGAAAGATGATTATGTTTCTCCTTTAAAAGAAATCCAAGCAAGAGAAGATAGATTTCTCTGTATTTTCCAATATTTGCTTTGGAAGTAGTCGATACGTTAAGAAAGTCCTTTGAAACGCAAATGGATTTATGAAATGGAAACTAACGTTGCTTTTTTTCTTTCCAGAGTATGCTTACACAATGAAAGTAACTGAAAAATGCGACGTTTATAGCTTTGGCGTGATTGCTCTAGAGGTAATAATGGGAAAGCATCCTGGTGAGCTCATCTCATCTTTATCAACATCAGAGGGCAAAGGTATATTGTTGAAGGATATATTAGACCAACGCCTCCCACCTCCCACAGATTGGGAGATGAAGAAAGTCATGTTGACAGTGGCATTGGCCCTTGCATGTCTATGTTCTGACCCACAATCCCGGCCAGCCATGTACCATGTGTCTCGAAAGCTATCCGTAGAACCTTTTCTCGCATCTCATCATATGCTTACTTTGTGTCAATTAATGGATCTCAACATATAATTGTATAGATGAAAAGTTGTGATGTGGTTGTCTTAAGTTCTAATGGTCGACAAACATATGATTGGGCATATTTTTGTTTGTATTATATTTGATTAGTCTACCTTCGTCGTATTATCATGGAATGAAATGAAAAGTCAATTTCTCCTTTAAATAAAATATGTGCACATGGAATGTAGAGTTGAGTAGAAAAGGGGTATTTGACCTACACTAAGCATTGATTATATATAGCTAAACTTTATGCTTTTATACCATGTGTTTTCTTTATTGCATAGAAAATCAAGAGAATAAGCATTTTAAAGGAGTTTTGCAAAAATCAAGAAAATCAAGGGAATGTAAGAGCCTCCCAAACGAAGGAGAAAATCTATTTGTCTGAACTTCTCTGCTTCTCTCTAAGCCAGATAAAAAAGCCTTTTTCTGGTATGCCTCTTTAAGCCTTCTGCAATTCTTTAGGAATTTCTTTCACGAAGAATGACCAGCTGCCGTATAGGTTTCTTTTGTGTTCCCCTCTAGTCTCCTTTGTTTTTGGATGACTCCTCTGGTTTTTTTTTTTTTTGGTTCTTTGCTGTTGAGGTCATCTGCTGTATAGGTGTTCATTTTGTTTGTTTGTTGGTGAAAGTCCATGATCCGAACCCTAGAGGGGGGGTGAATAGGGCGAGCTTCAAATTAGTGATCAATTATGACTAATTTTAACTTCTTTAAATTAAATTAGCTACTAGTGATGATTATCAAACTAAATGCGGAAACTAACAAAAACAATCAGCACAAAGCATACACCATCACACAAGGATTTATAGTGGTTCGGCCTCAATGCCTACATCTACTACCGGCTTGTGATCCAACACTCCACCGGATTTCCACTATTTATGCTTTTCATTAATAGGCTAAGCAATAACTTTTACATTATGCTTTCAAGGCTAAGCAATAACCTCTACATTATGCTTTTCTTAGGCTAAGCAATAACCTCTACAACCAAAATGTTGGTTATCTCTCTAAGTAGTGTCTAGAATACACTTGATGGAGATACAATTTATAGCTCAATACAATGCCTCTTAAATAGGCGGATATGAAAGTGAAAATCTAATTCACACACACACACACTATGAATGCAAAGATGAATGCACAATGTGTATGTATGATGTCCTTAATCAATTTGAAAATGCAAGCTCATAAATGTATGCCAAAGGCTATTAAAAGTTTTAGCTCATAAAAACATTTATGATTGAGGAAAGAATGCTAATCACATGTTAAAAATAACTTGTAAAAGATATACTTATGTAAAAGTTGTGAAATTCTAAGAACAAAACATGTGATGCATAGGGATTTCAATCAAATTAACAATGTAGCACAATATATGTATGCTAAAAGCATTTAAAAGTGTAAAGCACAAAAATAGATTTGATTGAAATTAGGGGACAAATCATATGTAATTAAACATTCAATTTGAAAGTGATATACCTATCAATACTAAACAAGTTGTGAAACATTAAAACAAAAGTACATACGATTTGTGAAGTTGTTGAATCCAAAACATAAGATAGATTTGAAAGTGATTTTCTTATGATGAAAAACAACAACCAAAGATTCAACCAAGTATAGAAATCATGTTACATATAATTTCAAAGACGTTTTCATTAACATGATTTACTTAGATATACCAATATGAGTACTACTTGGTTTGAATCAAGGTGATGCATCCAAAAGAATAAATCAATTCAAAACATATACATGTTAAGGACACAACAAATCATAGTTTATCATGCTAGAAAAGATTTACCAAGAGATTAAAGCAAAGCATGAAAACATATGATAAAGCTTACTTAGTGATTTAACTCGATGAAACAAAGCTTTAGCTTTCCAAATGACCCCTTTCATTCCTTAGCTCATTCCCCTTTGATTGGCTTCAAAACACCTCTAGGAGTATCCCTTGGATCCTCAAAATTTTCAAATGAATGAACTTGTATTTATACTAAAAAAGTGAGTTCTTACGTGTCCCCGGTCGACCTGGGCTTCAACGGTCATAAATCTGACCGTTTGAAAAGAGCTCCAACGACTCTTTACCCGGTCGACCTGCTGTGTGGTCGGTTGACCGGGTCCATGGGCTCGATCGAATGAGCACACTGCAAGTCGACCCTGGCCCAGGGACCAAATTCCCCTAAAATTGCATATTTCAAAGTAATTCTTGGAGGGTATTTTTGGGCCAATGAATCAAGCTTGGAATCATGGTTTAAATCAAACTAAAAGGTTTAAAACCATGAAAACATAAAAAGCCTAAAATGCATGATTTGAAAATTTTAAAACATAGGCTAGCTTGATTTATAAAATTTCTTTTCAAATTTAAAATGCATCCAAGGTTAAAATCAAAACATGCATAATTCAATATTTTTACAAGTCTTAAAAACAATGCATGTATAAATCAAGATTTCAAGATTTTCTAAATCAATGCATGTGTGAAAATTCAAATGATGCTAATATGATAATGCATCGATCAAATTACAATACACAAAATCCCTAATAGTTGTGGCTTTTAGCCTCTGTTTTCTTTCCCTTTCTCTAATACAATTTGCCTTTTAGCAAAAAAAATAAAAGATAAAAAGAGTTTTTCATCAACTACTAGGTCTAAGTCATAATTTTTTCAAAGGAGGGTTGCCCTCGTAGCTCAGCAAATCACACATGTTACAAAAGTTGGTTCTCTCGCAAAACAAGATTTTACGCCCCATTCACCTTCGTTTCAAGATATGCTTTGCTCGATGCACGGTAATTTCTCACACAATGACTTGGATGGTCCTCTCTCTAATGATCATGTCTTGAAAATGGCTCTGGCGAGGGCATTCATCAAAAAATAGGCTTATGGATGTCAATAAGAAGATAATTCCTATTGCAAATTCCAGTGCCAGATCCCTTAGATCCAAATCAGTTGCATCATTCGGGTTAAAGGACCAGGATGTGGAAGACTTTGACATGTGGTCAGATGTTAGTAGTGTTTCTGATGATGAAAAGTCTTTGCAGATCTCCTGCATCTGGATCTTATATAGAGTCATACTTCCTGGAGACTTCTTTGTCAAGAAACTCAGGTCCCCTAATCCTAATGAGAGTCTATAACATGGGGATAAGATTCGATCATGCTACTATATCCAATAACTGCAAGGTCCCTATCTTATCTATCTTATATACAACAAATCAAGTCTTTTATTATAGTGGGACTCTTATTCTATGTTGGCAACTATCATTTTCTTGATTTGACGTGGGTCTCGTAGCAATGCCTATTCCTACACAGTTCTCATTCTGGGATAACAACTCCTATTTCCTGGTCATTGCCCGATTGGACAATGCTTCTTTCGAGGCTATAGGGTAGTCCTCTTTGTTTTCCGCCAGGGTTTGGGCCACTAGATCGATACCTCAAACATGTTGCTCCCAATCCTTTGATGAATCTTAATTATGATGTTCACATCCTTAAGGAAGATGTGGCTACTTCTACGTACCAAAGAATAGGAAAACTCCTTCATTTGGGTATTTCTTAAGCAACAAACACCCTTACAATGCTATGGAAAGTACCTCGAACTTCTCTATGGGATTCTACTTAAAACTATTTAACTCTGCACCCTTGAGAAGGGATTCTTCCTCTTTCAACTTCCAACTTTTGAAGAAAGTCATAAAATTATTGAGGAAGGGCCCTAAAATGTCTTGGTCACCCTCTCATTATTCATAGATGGTCCAAGAACCTTACTTTTCGGAAAGAAGAGTTATATTGGATCCCAGTTTGGGTCACCTTCCCGAACCTCAACTTCCGCTTCCAAATTGAATAGGGTCTGAGTAAGTTAGCAAGTCATATTGGTTAGTCTCTTTTCATTGATACCGAAGCAAGCCCGGATCCCCTGTCGTGGCAAATCTCCATACTGGGCCCATATTAGGATGACAGATGAATATCATTCCCTATAGTAACGTGTCCTTAAATTTCGTTTTATTAGAAGCGATCCCACCTTCAGACTGAATAAATGAGTAAATGACTATAAGGGGATTAAGGACACATAAGATTTTGCAACTTTAGTTGAATTAAAATTTAAGGATATATAGCACGAGGGATGGCATTGATCTTGAACATTCCGAATTATCCTTATGTGGGCCTCGCGATGGAGTTCTCAAAATCTATTGCTTGGGAAGCCTATATAGACAGATCCGGAGTTGAAGTTTCAACAGAAGGGGATGATCACTCCTCACTTCCTTGATTTTTGAAAAGTCAAGTCTCAACTTTCATCTAAGAGGAGGTTAGGCAGGGCTAATAATGTATAAGATAGTGTTAATCACATTCTCAATCAAATACAAAATCTTTCAAAGGGATGAAGTCTTATTTAAGTAAAGATTTGGGGCTATGCACAGGAAGATGTTCATTTTGATCAACCCAAGTTTTCAACATGTGGGCTCCATATGAGTTCCACTTCATCCACGAGTCTGGATCAAAATCACCTAAATTTTTGGATGATGTGACAGACTGTTATTGGTCCACTCACGGTGAATGTGTAACAACTACAATAGGTGATCTAGACTCCTTCATCCACCAACCCCTTTTCACACTCAGAGGAATCAGACTCTCTGAAAATTAGTGGGTGGGCTCCACATGGATTCCAGTAAGACCACAACATATTGGCCAATAACATCCCTACTTTTAATGGGCTTTTTTTTGTATAGGAATAGGATTTTTTTTTCAAAAGATTAATGCTTACAAGGTGAAGGGAAATCATCATGACTGTCCTTTCTTGAGGGCTCATTTTCTTGTTTTCAGTTAGAGATTAATCAAATCCCTTGACACCTAATTGTCCCCATCAAATGGCAGTGATCCTACATCCCTACTTTGATATTGAGAAGGGCATCAGTGAACTTTAAACACTTCAACCATCTGAGTCTCTGACCCCGTTTACTTAACAAAAAAAAGAAAAAACACAAACACACACATCAGACCCAATATTTTGTGTCCCCATAAACTTTGTCCATACCTTCTCATCTCCTCACTACTAGAAAAAAAGGGTTTTTATATCAGCTAAAAACCGATATAAAAGGCCTATTATATCGGTTTTTCAATAAACTTCAAACCGATATAAGTACCCCCGATATAATAAACAACTATAACCGATATAATATGTGTATTATTTCATATCGGTTTTTGGACAACTGATGTCTTTTGAACCTGAAATTATAACACATATTACTGTAAAACCGATATAAAAAAAAGTGAAACCGATATAAAAAATATTTATAATATCGGTTTTCGGAGAACTGATGTGTTTTGAAACTGAAATTATAGCATACATTACTGTAAAACCGATATAAAAAAGAGTGAAACCGATATAAAAAATATTTATAATATCGGTTTTCGGAGGACTGATGTGTTTTGAAACTGAAATTATAGCATACATTACTGTAAAACCGATATAAAAAAGAGTGAAACCGATATAAAAAATATTTATAATATCGGTTTTCGGAGGACTGATGTGTTTTGAAACTGAAACTATAGCATACATTACTGTAAAACCGATATAAAAAAGAGTGAAACCGATACAAAAATTATTTATAATATCGGTTTTCGGAGAACTGATGTGTTTTGAAACTGAAATTATTGCATACATTACTGTAAAACTGATATAAAAAAGAGTGAAACTGATATAAAAATTATTTATAATATCGATTATAAAGGGCTTTGTTTCGGTTTTTTGGGATTGTATTATATCGTTTGTTCTGTAACCGATTTAATATTACATATGCATTTTTTTATCAAAAGAATTTGCATTGCTGCAGTACCTATAAACCTGCAGTACCATTGCAGTACACTGTACACCTATAAAACTTTGCACTATATATACAAAGTGATCATATATATATATAACTAATTAATAATTAACATAAAGTTTGACTAGACAAATCTCTATGGAAATATTGTGTGTGTGTATATATATAGTATCCACATTATCTTCCATGGGATGGACAAAAAGTTGGAACTATATATGAACAAAAAAACCAAAAGAACGTGATTTATATGGAGTATTCATGAACGTGATGGCCCACCGGCCACTACATCAGCTACTTATATAAGTGAACCCATCATATCCATCTCATAGAAAATAAAAGAACACAACAAAGACCACAATCATACCACATTCTATACAATGAAGTAAACTTATGCTCTTCTGACACCTCCAAGTAAACCTAGCTTCTACAAATCAACTTAAGTACAAAAAAATAAAATAAAAATAACAATATTGGATAAGTTGATAAATCTGCAATACGTACAAATGATACATATATACATGTACCTGGAATGACTCCTATCCCTTGGCAGTGACTCAATTGCAACTACACAGTAGGCTGCAACATCAAACCATAACAACTTTCAATGACCACGAAAAAGGAAAACATCCCTGATAACCCATTCAAGGTAATAAAATAATAAATCCCAAAACACCCACCTGAAAATCAAGAAGAACTTATAAGAGGAATCCTCAACTGCTACAAAATTACAAAAGCAAATAAAAATGTGCAACATCTTTCTTTTCTACTCCCTTCCATACACCTTTTGATAATTAGGATTTACAAAATGGACGAACAAAACAATTGACATTCTCTGGTTAGAGTATGATAAGAAACAAGTTCATAAATTGAATATTTGATTTCTCAGAATGAAATACCACAGATGCTATAATCTTTTGAGCTACATTAGAAAAAAAATCGAAAAGAAAAGGAAAAGAGAAATTTCTCCTCTTCCACTACCTGCACACACCCACCTGCTGCACCACCGTGCACACACGCACCTGCACACCCACTGCCTCCTCTTCTTCCACCACCTGCACACCCACCTGCCCACTTGCTGCACCACCCTACACAGCCCACCTGCTGCACCACCCTGCACACACCCACCTGCTGCACCACCCTGCACACCCACTGCCTCCTCTTCCACCACCTGCACACACCCACCTGCTGTACAGAGTAAAGTGCTTTTCCATCCACCATAAAGAAATGAAACAAGAATATTCATTCCATTTCATATTAATATTCAAGTATCCTTACAACATTAAAAGCACTTTACTAGATCCATTACAAAATAAAAATCCATGCTAACATTCCACTCTGTACCAACATTCAGAACATTCAAACTCTGAGTTCTGTTGGCTGCATCTTTTCTACATTCAATCTCTCAATTCTTTTTGAACTGCATACAATATGTTGCAGTTTTCCTTTCTTTTTCATTTTTTAATTGTGTTCATGTTCATTTATATGCTTGAATTTTTTTTTTTTTGTTTATAATGTTGCCAGTGGGTGTCATGTTTGTTCATCATACAGAATATCTTAGGATTCATTCTCTTTCGACACAATCATGTCATGTAGCTTTGTTTTCCCATTTCCCCTCCCCTAGTTTCTCTCTTCCTTTCTCTGTTTTCTTTCTTGTTTCTCTTTTTTTATTTCACTCTATCCCTCTCTCACCCACCTCCCTGCCAATGAAAAAAACAAAAGCAAGAACTGTGAGGGGAAAACACAAATCACATTAAGAAAGACTAAGAACCACAAGGAAGAAAAATATAAAACTGCATTTGATGCATTAACTTGGAGTCCAACTACAAAAATCTGTCATTGAGGAAATCCAGTGGGATGACCTACGACATTAATAAATCATTATATTTATAGGTAAACTGAGTGCAATGTGTCGCGACCCCAGAACGGATCCCCGGGCCCGCGACGTTGGTGATGATGTTTATGCTCAATGGTTCATTATTTTCCCACAGGTTGCCGCGGTGAGGATTCCCAAAGACACGCGGAATCTGGCTCACACGTACAAGTATGCGGAAGCGTGTAGCAAAACACATCAAGATGAGCCCAACAAAACATTTGGGTGCCATAACAAATGATCACAAGGCATGGTATCATAGAAAGAAGCTATCAAGCATTCCCATTAATATTCAAGTTATAGAACTAATACAAAAACAAGTTAAGTTTAGTACAACCCATAAGAGACCAATAAAGGTCAATACAATCTCAAAATAACCAAAAGAAACCCCAAGACTGAAGGTGACGAAACTCGAGAACCAGTCCGACATCTAAATGACATCGTCGGGCTGCCACTCTCTCACGGGAGTTGGCTCACAAGCCTCCTCCTGACGCTCCTCCTCAAAGGCAACGTCTCCTGCACCTGGGCACCAATAAACAAGGGTCAAACACGACGGTTTGGCAGGTAATCAATGTAGGCATGAACATGAACAATAACATTTAGAGAAAACATGTAAGCAGATCTTTGGTATGAAGTACTATCAAAGCTGAGATACATTTTCAAGAATACGAACAAAGCTGAGATACCAAAACAAACTAGCATGAGTACATAATATATCATGAATAGTTACAATCCACAAAGAGCCCATCCTTTCTCTATCATTTATATAATGAAAAGAGCAAGCACGCACGACAAGCACGATATACATAATATAAGCACGACACGATTTCCCACAAAGACGGGAATTCCGGCCGCGGAACCGGACACGCACGATGTGTAATAAATACACGACCAGTCTGCAGACAGTCCACATGTTTAAAGACCCCCAGGCAGTGGATCAGACTGAAAGGGCAGTCTAAGCTCAGTGGTGTTTACTTAATTCATGAATGCACAAAACACGCGAAACACGGTCTAAACACGTCGAGATAAGAAAAAGGGGGAAATCACTTATAGAAACACGATGAACACGACTAGCACGGGCATAATTAATATGCATAACACGCTTAGGAAGTGATCCCCTTTTTCTTGGAACACATTTTCAAAACTAGCTTGTACTAAACTTCAAAACGAGTACACGATGATATTCATTATATCAAACTAAGGTACGAACACAAAGCCTATCAAGCACATGTGAGGACCCTTGATTGATCTTTGTGTATTCGAAGCCCAAATGTTGGAATTTGGAATAGAGTTGGTGTCCCGGAAGTTCAAGACATCTCGAGTTTCGAGTACACAATATCAAGCTAAAGGTCACTTAACATGTTCTAGTTTTCACTCTTGCAAAACTTCTTCAAAACTAGGAATTGGTCAATTTCGGTCAGCTTGCGGTCAGCTGGCGGCTAGCCGAAATAGAAACTGGCGGCTAGCCGTAAGCTGGCCGTAGGGCTGACCGCTGAAAACCCAGGTCTGATGTTGCTCTCTGGAAAAGGAACCGTAATAATTTCGGTTGGCTTACGGTTAGCCGCAAGGGAACTGGCGGCTAGCCGTGAGCTAACCGCAGGGCTGACCGCAGGACCCTGAAGCAAAAGTCAGCTACTGGAAAAGGAACCGCTGATTTCGGTTGGCTCGCGGTTAGCCGAAATGGGAATTACGGCTAGCCGCCAGCTGACCGAAACTGCACGGGAAGTACAGTTCAGTGCAGATTTTCCACATTTCCTTCTTCTCTTCTTCTTGTTTTTCATTCCACCTGCACTCCCTGAGCCTCCATGCTCTCCAAGGGATAAAATACACATTTCTCACAATCCCAAACATCCAATCCAAGGAAAACATGATCATGAAGCTTATAAACATTTTCATATGCAAAATTTCCGAAAACAACAATGTAGCTTAAAATATACATGCACAATGGTCCTATAGAGATTACTTGCCTTGCCCAAATGCTAAACACTCTCCTCCAAGCTCTTCACACAAGCTAATCTCACACTACAAGCAAAAACAAGAAAACACACAAAACTCACTCAAAATAGAAACAAGGAACCCATTTTCCAAATAGGGTTTGAAAACATGAAAAACATGATCTTAAGGAACTAAAATGACTCCATGAAAAATATGGGTTGAAGCTCTTACCTAGAGAAGGTCAAACAAGAGAGAGGGAAGAAAAAGGAGCTCTTGCCCAACTTGAAAACTCAAGAAACTTGTATCAATGGAGAGCTTGCAAGGAGATGAAGAAAATGGTAGTCTTAGAATTTCCTTTGGAGCTCTCTAGCTAGATCAAACCAAGTGAGGAAGATGAAGGAGAAAAGAGGTTTTCTCTCTTGCCCTAGACTCAAAAGTTGCAGAGATTGGGAAATGAATGAAAAGGGAGGGGAAAGGGGATTAAGTGATGACTCATGGGCCCCATTTGGCTTGAACTTGAAGTGACTAAAACATGGTCTTGTGGGCCTCGGATGACTTCGACGAAGAAGGATAAAATGATCGTCGAAATATCTAGTTTCCAAAAAGTATATTTTTGACATGGTTTTGAGATCTCGAAAATTGTGTCCAGATTTGTGCAAGAAAGACAATTTTACCCTCTTTGGGCCAAAACTTGGGTTTTTGGGCTTCAAACATGAATGGTCTTAAAACGAAAGTTGTAACACATAAAAAGATCATTCAAATGAAATCAAAACCACACTCACACGGAAAACGATACGATCTTCCCAAGCTTACACGTGCACTCAAGCCTTCTTGAGTGTGTCTAACCAATACTAAACGTTCTCAAAATTCCCAAAGCTATGTCCAGGACTAAAGCTAATCACTTCTAACCCAACCACAACTAAACCCACTTAAGACTAAACACATACTAATCGCACACTAATCGAACTGGTCTGGGTCGGGGTCTAACATCCTCCACCCCTTAGGATATTTGGTCCACCAAATAAATCAAACATTTACCTCAGGTAAAAGCTGTGGATACTTCCTTTGCACTTGCTCTCTCAATTCCCAGGTGGCTTCCTCTGGCTCTTGATTTTCCCAAAGTACCTTGACCCAATGAATAGTCCGGTTTCTCAATTCTTGCTCTTTGGTGTCAATGATCTTGATCGGTCTTTCCACATACGAGGCATCTTCTCGAATCTCTAAAGGCTCATGTTGTAGAATGTGTGCAGGACTAGAGACATGCTTCTTGAGCATCGAAACGTGAAAAACATTGTGTACCCCGGAGAATTCCGGCGGTAACGCAAGTCTATAAGCTACATCTCCAATCTTGCTCAAAATCTCATACGGACCAATAAACCTTCTAGACAATTTGCCCTTTTGTCCAAATCTCAATGTCCCCCTAGTTGGTGAGACTTTCAAAAACACCTTGTCACCCACTTGAAACTGCAATTCTCTTCTGCGAGTGTCTGCATAACTCTTCTGCCTACTTCGGGCAATCTTCAACCTTTCCTGAATCAACTTGACCTTTTCACTTGTCTCTCCAACTATCGTCGGTCCATGGAAACTACGTTCACCGACTTCTTCCCAGCAAACCGGAGTTCTGCATCTTCTACCATAAAGTGCTTCGAAAGGTGCCATACCGATGCTAGAGTGGTAACTATTGTTATAGGCAAATTCACAAAGCGGTAGGCATTCATCCCACTGAACCTTGAAATCCAATACACAAGCACGCAACATGTCTTCGAGAGTCTGTATCGTCCTTTCTGACTGACCATCGGTCTGAGGATGATAAGCTGTGCTGAACTGGAGCTTGGTACCCATCGACTCATGAAGAGTTTTCCAAAACTTTGAAACAAATCTACTGTCTCTATCTGAAGTAATGGAGACGGGCTGACCATGCTTACTAACAATCTCATCAACAAATAACTTCGCAAGTGGTGCCATGTGCATCATGTTCCCTGTCTTCATCGGAATGAAGTGAGCAGACTTTGTCAGACGATCTACAATGATCCAAATTGCATTATTTCCCTTCTTAGTATTAGGCAAACCGGAAACGAAATCCATGGTAATGTGCTCCCATTTCCACTCCGGAATCTCCAAAGGCTGTAACAAACCTGGAGGCTTCTGATGCTCTGCCTTGATCAACTGACAAGTTAGACAACGAGACACAAAAGCTGCTATCTCTCTCTTCATGTTGTTCCACCAAAACCTATTCTTCAAATTTTGGTACATCTTCGTGCTACCCGGATGCATAGAATATCTTGTACTGTGAGCTTCGTTCATTATCTCATTCTTCAAATCATCCACATTCGGCACACACAACCGGTCACGGAAATACAATATCTCATTCACCATCTTGAAATTGGGGCGTTCTGCAATAACATCTACTATCTTGGCCAAGTCTGGGTCTTGTAACTGATTTTCCTTAATCTTCTGGATGAATGTAGGTTCTGAAACTGTCATGTTCGCTAACATCGCACCCAATCTAAGGGTTTGTACTTCTACACCCAGCTCTTCAAACTGCTGTAAGACACCCATTCCTCTCAAATTAGCCATAACCACTGATTTCCTGCTCAGGGCATCAGCTACCACATTCACTTTGCCTGGATGATACTTGATCGGAAAGTCATAATCTTTGATATATTCCATCCACCTCCTCTGCCTCATGTTCAAATCCTTCTGCGAAAACAAATATTGTAAACTTCTGTGATCTGAATGGACCTCGAATCTCTCTCCATAGAGATAGTGTCTCCACATCTTCAATGCGAAGACAACCGCCGCCAACTCCAAGTCGTGAGTCGCATAATTCTTCTCATGGTCCTTCAACTGTCTCGAGCCATAAGCAATCACCTTGCCATCTTGCATCAATACACAACCCAGTCCCACATTCGAAGCATTTGTATAAACAATAAATCCACCGTTGCCCGATGGTAATGTAAGGATTGGGGCTGTGGTTAACCTTCCTTTCAACTCTTGAAAACTGGTTTCACACTGATCAGTCCAAACAAATGGGACATTCTTCCTAGTCAACTTTGTCAACGGGGCTGCAATGGACGAAAAACCTTGGACAAATCTTCTGTAATAGCCTGCTAAACCCAAAAAGCTTCTAATTTCTGTCACACTGCTTGGCCTCACCCAACTAACAACTGCCTCTATCTTCGCTGGATCAACTGCTAAACCTTCTCTGGAGATGATGTGGCCTAGAAAAGCAACTTGCTCTAACCAGAATTCGCACTTACTGAGTTTCGCATATAGCTGGTTGTCCCTCAAGAGCTGCAACGCTGTCCTCAAATGTTCCTCATGTTCCTTCTTACTCTTGGAATATACCAGAACATCATCAATAAACACTACCGTAGAGTGATCCAAATATGGTGCAAAGACCTTGTTCATCAAAGCCATAAAGACTGCTGGTGCATTTGTCAAACCAAAGGGCATCACTAAGAACTCATAGTGCCCATATCTTGTTCTAAAGGCTGTTTTCTGAACATCTGAGTCTCTAACTCTCAACTGATGGTACCCTGACCTCAAGTCTATCTTAGAAAAATAGGCTGCTCCTTGCAATTGGTCAAACAATTCGTCTATCCTTGGCAAAGGGTACTTGTTCTTCACTGTCACATGGTTCAACTTCCTGTAGTCAATGCACATTCTCAAGCTTCCATCCTTCTTCTTCACAAACAACACCGGTGCTCCCCACGGTGAAACACTTGGCCTAATAAAACCTTTGCTCAACAAATCTTGCAATTGGAGCTTTAGCTCACCCATTTCTGCTGGAGCCATCCTGTATGGTGCAATCGAGATCGGAGCTGTCCCTGGAAGAAGCTCAATTGTGAACTCAACTTCCCTAATTGGTGGTAAACCCGGGATTTCTTCTGGAAAAACGTTCGAAAATTCACACACAATGGGGATATCCTCCACCCCTTGGGACTGTTTATCCTCCGTGATAAACGCAATAAATGCTTGGCACCCACTCTGAACTAATCTGCTTGCCTTCAACACTGAAATAAACCCTGCCTGAGATTTTCTCCTGTTCCCCTGAAATATCAACTCTGCCTGTGGTCCTTGGAATCTAAATGTGATAGTCTTACTAAAACAATCCATGGTGGCATGATATGCTTCTAACCAATCCATGCCTAAAATAACATCAAAATCATGCATGTCTAAAACTATGAGGTTGGCCGGTAAGTTCACATCTCCTAACAACACTGTACAACTAGGGTAATGGTTTCTACACACAACTTGTTTCCCTACTGGAGTGGTCACTACTAAAATGTAATCCAACTCACTACATGGTGCATCAATCAGCTTAGCAAAACTAGGAGATGCAAAGGAATGTGTGGATCCAGGATCAAACAAAATCTAGGCTTGATTCTCATTAGCTTGCCTCTGCTGTGCTATCATTGCTTGCATGAGTTCCTGAAACTGTGTTGCTGTCGGTGTTTCAGATGCATCTGACTCATTCTGATTACTGCCTGAAGCATGATGATCTGGAGCTTTTCTTGGAGGCATATTGCTGTAAAACAAAAAGTTAGAATACAAATAACATGGTACAAGGGTTTCTAAGATCCTATACGAACGAATCTATCGAACTCACGAATCCTCGCCACGTTTCTAAGACCTTTCTAGTTTCTTTTAATTGCCTGAAACATGTCTCGCTCTGATACCAGTCCTGTCGCGACCCGAGAACGGATCCCCGGGCCCGCGACGTTGGTGATGATGTTTATGCTCAATGGTTCATTATTTTCCCACAGGTTCCCGCGGTGAGGATTCCCAAAGACACGCGGAATCTGGCTCACACGTACAAGTATGCGGAAGCGTGTAGCAAAACACATCAAGATGAGCCCAACAAAACATTTGGGTGCCATAACAAATGATCACAAGGCATGGTATCATAGAAAGAAGCTATCAAGCATTCCCATTAATATTCAAGTTATAGAACTAATACAAAAACAAGTTAAGTTTAGTACAACCCATAAGAGACCAATAAAGGTCAATACAATCTCAAAATAACCAAAAGAAACCCCAAGACTGAAGGTGACGAAACTCGAGAACCAGTCCGACATCTAAATGACATCGTCGGGCTGCCACTCTCTCACGGGAGTTGGCTCACAAGCCTCCTCCTGACGCTCCTCCTCAAAGGCAACGTCTCCTGCACCTGGGCACCAATAAACAAGGGTCAAACACGACGGTTTGGCAGGTAATCAATGTAGGCATGAACATGAACAATAACATTTAGAGAAAACATGTAAGCAGATCTTTGGTATGAAGTACTATCAAAGCTGAGATACATTTTCAAGAATACGAACAAAGCTGAGATACCAAAACAAACTAGCATGAGTACATAATATATCATGAATAGTTACAATCCACAAAGAGCCCATCCTTTCTCTATCATTTATATAATGAAAAGAGCAAGCACGCACGACAAGCACGATATACATAATATAAGCACGACACGATTTCCCACAAAGACGGGAATTCCGGCCGCGGAACCGGACACGCACGATGTGTAATAAATACACGACCAGTCTGCAGACAGTCCACATGTTTAAAGACCCCCAGGCAGTGGATCAGACTGAAAGGGCAGTCTAAGCTCAGTGGTGTTTACTTAATTCATGAATGCACAAAACACGCGAAACACGGTCTAAACACGTCGAGATAAGAAAAAGGGGGAAATCACTTATAGAAACACGATGAACACGACTAGCACGGGCATAATTAATATGCATAACACGCTTAGGAAGTGATCCCCTTTTTCTTGGAACACATTTTCAAAACTAGCTTGTACTAAACTTCAAAACGAGTACACGATGATATTCATTATATCAAACTAAGGTACGAACACAAAGCCTATCAAGCACATGTGAGGACCCTTGATTGATCTTTGTGTATTCGAAGCCCAAATGTTGGAATTTGGAATAGAGTTGGTGTCCCGGAAGTTCAAGACATCTCGAGTTTCGAGTACACAATATCAAGCTAAAGGTCACTTAACATGTTCTAGTTTTCACTCTTGCAAAACTTCTTCAAAACTAGGAATTGGTCAATTTCGGTCAGCTTGCGGTCAGCTGGCGGCTAGCCGAAATAGAAACTGGCGGCTAGCCGTAAGCTGGCCGTAGGGCTGACCGCTGAAAACCCAGGTCTGATGTTGCTCTCTGGAAAAGGAACCGTAATAATTTCGGTTGGCTTACGGTTAGCCGCAAGGGAACTGGCGGCTAGCCGTGAGCTAACCGCAGGGCTGACCGCAGGACCCTGAAGCAAAAGTCAGCTACTGGAAAAGGAACCGCTGATTTCGGTTGGCTCGCGGTTAGCCGAAATGGGAATTACGGCTAGCCGCCAGCTGACCGAAACTGCACGGGAAGTACAGTTCAGTGCAGATTTTCCACATTTCCTTCTTCTCTTCTTCTTGTTTTTCATTCCACCTGCACTCCCTGAGCCTCCATGCTCTCCAAGGGATAAAATACACATTTCTCACAATCCCAAACATCCAATCCAAGGAAAACATGATCATGAAGCTTATAAACATTTTCATATGCAAAATTTCCGAAAACAACAATGTAGCTTAAAATATACATGCACAATGGTCCTATAGAGATTACTTGCCTTGCCCAAATGCTAAACACTCTCCTCCAAGCTCTTCACACAAGCTAATCTCACACTACAAGCAAAAACAAGAAAACACACAAAACTCACTCAAAATAGAAACAAGGAACCCATTTTCCAAATAGGGTTTGAAAACATGAAAAACATGATCTTAAGGAACTAAAATGACTCCATGAAAAATATGGGTTGAAGCTCTTACCTAGAGAAGGTCAAACAAGAGAGAGGGAAGAAAAAGGAGCTCTTGCCCAACTTGAAAACTCAAGAAACTTGTATCAATGGAGAGCTTGCAAGGAGATGAAGAAAATGGTAGTCTTAGAATTTCCTTTGGAGCTCTCTAGCTAGATCAAACCAAGTGAGGAAGATGAAGGAGAAAAGAGGTTTTCTCTCTTGCCCTAGACTCAAAAGTTGCAGAGATTGGGAAATGAATGAAAAGGGAGGGGAAAGGGGATTAAGTGATGACTCATGGGCCCCATTTGGCTTGAACTTGAAGTGACTAAAACATGGTCTTGTGGGCCTCGGATGACTTCGACGAAGAAGGATAAAATGATCGTCGAAATATCTAGTTTCCAAAAAGTATATTTTTGACATGGTTTTGAGATCTCGAAAATTGTGTCCAGATTTGTGCAAGAAAGACAATTTTACCCTCTTTGGGCCAAAACTTGGGTTTTTGGGCTTCAAACATGAATGGTCTTAAAACGAAAGTTGTAACACATAAAAAGATCATTCAAATGAAATCAAAACCACACTCACACGGAAAACGATACGATCTTCCCAAGCTTACACGTGCACTCAAGCCTTCTTGAGTGTGTCTAACCAATACTAAACGTTCTCAAAATTCCCAAAGCTATGTCCAGGACTAAAGCTAATCACTTCTAACCCAACCACAACTAAACCCACTTAAGACTAAACACATACTAATCGCACACTAATCGAACTGGTCTGGGTCGGGGTCTAACATCCTCCACCCCTTAGGATATTTGGTCCACCAAATAAATCAAACATTTACCTCAGGTAAAAGCTGTGGATACTTCCTTTGCACTTGCTCTCTCAATTCCCAGGTGGCTTCCTCTGGCTCTTGATTTTCCCAAAGTACCTTGACCCAATGAATAGTCCGGTTTCTCAATTCTTGCTCTTTGGTGTCAATGATCTTGATCGGTCTTTCCACATACGAGGCATCTTCTCGAATCTCTAAAGGCTCATGTTGTAGAATGTGTGCAGGACTAGAGACATGCTTCTTGAGCATCGAAACGTGAAAAACATTGTGTACCCCGGAGAATTCCGGCGGTAACGCAAGTCTATAAGCTACATCTCCAATCTTGCTCAAAATCTCATACGGACCAATAAACCTTCTAGACAATTTGCCCTTTTGTCCAAATCTCAATGTCCCCCTAGTTGGTGAGACTTTCAAAAACACCTTGTCACCCACTTGAAACTGCAATTCTCTTCTGCGAGTGTCTGCATAACTCTTCTGCCTACTTCGGGCAATCTTCAACCTTTCCTGAATCAACTTGACCTTTTCACTTGTCTCTCCAACTATCGTCGGTCCATGGAAACTACGTTCACCGACTTCTTCCCAGCAAACCGGAGTTCTGCATCTTCTACCATAAAGTGCTTCGAAAGGTGCCATACCGATGCTAGAGTGGTAACTATTGTTATAGGCAAATTCACAAAGCGGTAGGCATTCATCCCACTGAACCTTGAAATCCAATACACAAGCACGCAACATGTCTTCGAGAGTCTGTATCGTCCTTTCTGACTGACCATCGGTCTGAGGATGATAAGCTGTGCTGAACTGGAGCTTGGTACCCATCGACTCATGAAGAGTTTTCCAAAACTTTGAAACAAATCTACTGTCTCTATCTGAAGTAATGGAGACGGGCTGACCATGCTTACTAACAATCTCATCAACAAATAACTTCGCAAGTGGTGCCATGTGCATCATGTTCCCTGTCTTCATCGGAATGAAGTGAGCAGACTTTGTCAGACGATCTACAATGATCCAAATTGCATTATTTCCCTTCTTAGTATTAGGCAAACCGGAAACGAAATCCATGGTAATGTGCTCCCATTTCCACTCCGGAATCTCCAAAGGCTGTAACAAACCTGGAGGCTTCTGATGCTCTGCCTTGATCAACTGACAAGTTAGACAACGAGACACAAAAGCTGCTATCTCTCTCTTCATGTTGTTCCACCAAAACCTATTCTTCAAATTTTGGTACATCTTCGTGCTACCCGGATGCATAGAATATCTCGTACTGTGAGCTTCGTTCATTATCTCATTCTTCAAATCATCCACATTCGGCACACACAACCGGTCACGGAAATACAATATCTCATTCACCATCTTGAAATTGGGGCGTTCTGCAATAACATCTACTATCTTGGCCAAGTCTGGGTCTTGTAACTGATTTTCCTTAATCTTCTGGATGAATGTAGGTTCTGAAACTGTCATGTTCGCTAACATCGCACCCAATCTAAGGGTTTGTACTTCTACACCCAGCTCTTCAAACTGCTGTAAGACACCCATTCCTCTCAAATTAGCCATAACCACTGATTTCCTGCTCAGGGCATCAGCTACCACATTCACTTTGCCTGGATGATACTTGATCGGAAAGTCATAATCTTTGATATATTCCATCCACCTCCTCTGCCTCATGTTCAAATCCTTCTGCGAAAACAAATATTGTAAACTTCTGTGATCTGAATGGACCTCGAATCTCTCTCCATAGAGATAGTTTCTCCACATCTTCAATGCGAAGACAACCGCCGCCAACTCCAAGTCGTGAGTCGCATAATTCTTCTCATGGTCCTTCAACTGTCTCGAGCCATAAGCAATCACCTTGCCATCTTGCATCAATACACAACCCAGTCCCACATTCGAAGCATTTGTATAAACAATAAATCCACCGTTGCCCGATGGTAATGTAAGGATTGGGGCTGTGGTTAACCTTCCTTTCAACTCTTGAAAACTGGTTTCACACTGATCAGTCCAAACAAATGGGACATTCTTCCTAGTCAACTTTGTCAACGGGGCTGCAATGGACGAAAAACCTTGGACAAATCTTCTGTAATAGCCTGCTAAACCCAAAAAGCTTCTAATTTCTGTCACACTGCTTGGCCTCACCCAACTAACAACTGCCTCTATCTTCGCTGGATCAACTGCTAAACCTTCTCTGGAGATGATGTGGCCTAGAAAAGCAACTTGCTCTAACCAGAATTCGCACTTACTGAGTTTCGCATATAGCTGGTTGTCCCTCAAGAGCTGCAACGCTGTCCTCAAATGTTCCTCATGTTCCTTCTTACTCTTGGAATATACCAGAACATCATCAATAAACACTACCGTAGAGTGATCCAAATATGGTGCAAAGACCTTGTTCATCAAAGCCATAAAGACTGCTGGTGCATTTGTCAAACCAAAGGGCATCACTAAGAACTCATAGTGCCCATATCTTGTTCTAAAGGCTGTTTTCTGAACATCTGAGTCTCTAACTCTCAACTGATGGTACCCTGACCTCAAGTCTATCTTAGAAAAATAGGCTGCTCCTTGCAATTGGTCAAACAATTCGTCTATCCTTGGCAAAGGGTACTTGTTCTTCACTGTCACATGGTTCAACTTCCTGTAGTCAATGCACATTCTCAAGCTTCCATCCTTCTTCTTCACAAACAACACCGGTGCTCCCCACGGTGAAACACTTGGCCTAATAAAACCTTTGCTCAACAAATCTTGCAATTGGAGCTTTAGCTCACCCATTTCTGCTGGAGCCATCCTGTATGGTGCAATCGAGATCGGAGCTGTCCCTGGAAGAAGCTCAATTGTGAACTCAACTTCCCTAATTGGTGGTAAACCCGGGATTTCTTCTGGAAAAACGTTCGAAAATTCACACACAATGGGGATATCCTCCACCCCTTGGGACTGTTTATCCTCCGTGATAAACGCAATAAATGCTTGGCACCCACTCTGAACTAATCTGCTTGCCTTCAACACTGAAATAAACCCTGCCTGAGATTTTCTCCTGTTCCCCTGAAATATCAACTCTGCCTGTGGTCCTTGGAATCTAAATGTGATAGTCTTACTAAAACAATCCATGGTGGCATGATATGCTTCTAACCAATCCATGCCTAAAATAACATCAAAATCATGCATGTCTAAAACTATGAGGTTGGCCGGTAAGTTCACATCTCCTAACAACACTGTACAACTAGGGTAATGGTTTCTACACACAACTTGTTTCCCTACTGGAGTGGTCACTACTAAAATGTAATCCAACTCACTACATGGTGCATCAATCAGCTTAGCAAAACTAGGAGATGCAAAGGAATGTGTGGATCCAGGATCAAACAAAATCTAGGCTTGATTCTCATTAGCTTGCCTCTGCTGTGCTATCATTGCTTGCATGAGTTCCTGAAACTGTGTTGCTGTCGGTGTTTCAGATGCATCTGACTCATTCTGATTACTGCCTGAAGCATGATGATCTGGAGCTTTTCTTGGAGGCATATTGCTGTAAAACAAAAAGTTAGAATACAAATAACATGGTACAAGGGTTTCTAAGATCCTATACGAACGAATCTATCGAACTCACGAATCCTCGCCACGTTTCTAAGACCTTTCTAGTTTCTTTTAATTGCCTGAAACATGTCTCGCTCTGATACCAGTCCTGTCGCGACCCGAGAACGGATCCCCGGGCCCGCGACGTTGGTGATGATGTTTATGCTCAATGGTTCATTATTTTCCCACAGGTTCCCGCGGTGAGGATTCCCAAAGACACGCGGAATCTGGCTCACACGTACAAGTATGCGGAAGCGTGTAGCAAAACACATCAAGATGAGCCCAACAAAACATTTGGGTGCCATAACAAATGATCACAAGGCATGGTATCATAGAAAGAAGCTATCAAGCATTCCCATTAATATTCAAGTTATAGAACTAATACAAAAACAAGTTAAGTTTAGTACAACCCATAAGAGACCAATAAAGGTCAATACAATCTCAAAATAACCAAAAGAAACCCCAAGACTGAAGGTGACGAAACTCGAGAACCAGTCCGACATCTAAATGACATCGTCGGGCTGCCACTCTCTCACGGGAGTTGGCTCACAAGCCTCCTCCTGACGCTCCTCCTCAAAGGCAACGTCTCCTGCACCTGGGCACCAATAAACAAGGGTCAAACACGACGGTTTGGCAGGTAATCAATGTAGGCATGAACATGAACAATAACATTTAGAGAAAACATGTAAGCAGATCTTTGGTATGAAGTACTATCAAAGCTGAGATACATTTTCAAGAATACGAACAAAGCTGAGATACCAAAACAAACTAGCATGAGTACATAATATATCATGAATAGTTACAATCCACAAAGAGCCCATCCTTTCTCTATCATTTATATAATGAAAAGAGCAAGCACGCACGACAAGCACGATATACATAATATAAGCACGACACGATTTCCCACAAAGACGGGAATTCCGGCCGCGGAACCGGACACGCACGATGTGTAATAAATACACGACCAGTCTGCAGACAGTCCACATGTTTAAAGACCCCCAGGCAGTGGATCAGACTGAAAGGGCAGTCTAAGCTCAGTGGTGTTTACTTAATTCATGAATGCACAAAACACGCGAAACACGGTCTAAACACGTCGAGATAAGAAAAAGGGGGAAATCACTTATAGAAACACGATGAACACGACTAGCACGGGCATAATTAATATGCATAACACGCTTAGGAAGTGATCCCCTTTTTCTTGGAACACATTTTCAAAACTAGCTTGTACTAAACTTCAAAACGAGTACACGATGATATTCATTATATCAAACTAAGGTACGAACACAAAGCCTATCAAGCACATGTGAGGACCCTTGATTGATCTTTGTGTATTCGAAGCCCAAATGTTGGAATTTGGAATAGAGTTGGTGTCCCGGAAGTTCAAGACATCTCGAGTTTCGAGTACACAATATCAAGCTAAAGGTCACTTAACATGTTCTAGTTTTCACTCTTGCAAAACTTCTTCAAAACTAGGAATTGGTCAATTTCGGTCAGCTTGCGGTCAGCTGGCGGCTAGCCGAAATAGAAACTGGCGGCTAGCCGTAAGCTGGCCGTAGGGCTGACCGCTGAAAACCCAGGTCTGATGTTGCTCTCTGGAAAAGGAACCGTAATAATTTCGGTTGGCTTACGGTTAGCCGCAAGGGAACTGGCGGCTAGCCGTGAGCTAACCGCAGGGCTGACCGCAGGACCCTGAAGCAAAAGTCAGCTACTGGAAAAGGAACCGCTGATTTCGGTTGGCTCGCGGTTAGCCGAAATGGGAATTACGGCTAGCCGCCAGCTGACCGAAACTGCACGGGAAGTACAGTTCAGTGCAGATTTTCCACATTTCCTTCTTCTCTTCTTCTTGTTTTTCATTCCACCTGCACTCCCTGAGCCTCCATGCTCTCCAAGGGATAAAATACACATTTCTCACAATCCCAAACATCCAATCCAAGGAAAACATGATCATGAAGCTTATAAACATTTTCATATGCAAAATTTCCGAAAACAACAATGTAGCTTAAAATATACATGCACAATGGTCCTATAGAGATTACTTGCCTTGCCCAAATGCTAAACACTCTCCTCCAAGCTCTTCACACAAGCTAATCTCACACTACAAGCAAAAACAAGAAAACACACAAAACTCACTCAAAATAGAAACAAGGAACCCATTTTCCAAATAGGGTTTGAAAACATGAAAAACATGATCTTAAGGAACTAAAATGACTCCATGAAAAATATGGGTTGAAGCTCTTACCTAGAGAAGGTCAAACAAGAGAGAGGGAAGAAAAAGGAGCTCTTGCCCAACTTGAAAACTCAAGAAACTTGTATCAATGGAGAGCTTGCAAGGAGATGAAGAAAATGGTAGTCTTAGAATTTCCTTTGGAGCTCTCTAGCTAGATCAAACCAAGTGAGGAAGATGAAGGAGAAAAGAGGTTTTCTCTCTTGCCCTAGACTCAAAAGTTGCAGAGATTGGGAAATGAATGAAAAGGGAGGGGAAAGGGGATTAAGTGATGACTCATGGGCCCCATTTGGCTTGAACTTGAAGTGACTAAAACATGGTCTTGTGGGCATCGGATGACTTCGACGAAGAAGGATAAAATGATCGTCGAAATATCTAGTTTCCAAAAAGTATATTTTTGACATGGTTTTGAGATCTCGAAAATTGTGTCCAGATTTGTGCAAGAAAGACAATTTTACCCTCTTTGGGCCAAAACTTGGGTTTTTGGGCTTCAAACATGAATGGTCTTAAAACGAAAGTTGTAACACATAAAAAGATCATTCAAATGAAATCAAAACCACACTCACACGGAAAACAATACGATCTTCCCAAGCTTACACGTGCACTCAAGCCTTCTTGAGTGTGTCTAACCAATACTAAACGTTCTCAAAATTCCCAAAGCTATGTCCAGGACTAAAGCTAATCACTTCTAACCCAACCACAACTAAACCCACTTAAGACTAAACACATACTAATCGCACACTAATCGAACTGGTCTGGGTCGGGGTCTAACACAATGTAAACAACTTAGATTGACCCAGACATGGCTTAATATTAGTCAATACTACTCAGTAGGTAGTCATCATTGTATTAAATTAAGGAGCATGAGTGTAAGATAGTGGGTTAGGTGTAGCTTGCATTGACTTACTAAAACAATGAAGAAATTAAAGAAAATCCTCCTCATTCAAGCAACCAACTTATTTAGTAGAAAATGACTGTTGTACATGAGAATTTCATTTCAATCTACTACCCCCACCTACAGCAAACTCCACCATTAACAAGTTGTAACTTGTAGAAAATGACTGTAACTTCAGTTCAAATCCAACATTCTATCAGTTCATTACAACTTTCAATAAAAGTCATATGAATAAATTGTAACATCTAATTCCACTCCACAACTTTCAACCTCTGTTCATATAATCAATTCACACATTCCAAAACTTGTACATGCATTTTCAACTTGTACCACCATTCCAAACCTGAAGGTCACAACAATCGAAGTATAGACCAAAAAATCCATGTCCATTCCATGATTCAAATTGAAACTAAATCTAGCCAACCCAAGTACTAAATCACATACAAAAGAGATCTTATAATTGGATGGAGGCTTATCTTACAACAAGGAATCATAACTTCTTTCTGTTTTAACATAAAGCTTGACTAGACAAATCTCTATGGAAATATTGTGTATATATATATATATATCTATATAGTATCTACATTGTCTTCCATGGGATGTACAAAAAGTTGAACTATATATAAACAAAAAAACCAAAAGTATGTATATGTACTATGTAGCATATGATGCCTCCATGTACCGCTGCTTCCCCGATTAGTTCTCCAATGAAAAATGGACCTACAAGGCATAAATCACTTCATCGATCAATGCTTTGCAAGAGAAGCCTAGCTAATATATATATGCTTCCTATCTCATATCATGCATGAAGAACTATACATATGCGGGCTGAGTGTTGTGTGGGCTGTGTGTGGTGTGCTGCAGTGTACAGGGGTGTGCTGCAGTGCAGTTGTGGGGTGTGTGTGGTGTGCTCAGTGCTGTGTAAGTGAGTGCAATGGTGTGGCTCCACAAGTAATCTATAGAAGTAGATATATACCTGAAACTTTGGGGTCAACCTTGATTGCACAAATTCAGTCCAAACTAATTTGTCGATAAACTTCTGCTTTGTAGGTGGCTCCACAAGTAGTTCAGGATTATCTTTGAATGGAAGTATGTACTTAGTAGTCAGAGTTGTCTTGAACGTCCTCCACTTGAGGCCAATATCAGATATAACTTGAGCCCTTTGCAAGAATTTTTTGAAACTTTTCAGGATTTGATGAATAATGGTCACAAGCTGTTTGAGGCAATTTTAATGAGCTTGCAGCATCATCTGGGGGTGTAGTATCATCTGGGACATCACTCCCAAAATGGTGTTGGGTGGACCTATTTAAAGGCACACTTGAGGGAGCTTCATCAGGAGATGCTTCTCCATGCCATATCCACCTAGTATAACTTCGATCGATACCATGGAAAAACATATGGTACTTAACAACCTTAGTTACAAATTTATTGAGATTCCCACATGTTTTGCATGGACATGGCATGGGATTAAGTTCACCAAACTTCTTTTTGGCAAACATCAAAAAACTTTCAACCCCTTCCCCGTATGCAATAGAAAACCGATTCAATGACATCTAAGACTTGTCCATTTCTGTATAGCCCAATAAAATGCTACAAACAAACAATAATCAGAAAGTCATTGCCATATAATGCTAATATTACGTAAAAAAAACACGTGTATAACTTATTAAAAATAGATATATTCAAACAAATACACAAAACAAAACTATGCAGTATAATTATTTAAGTTTATTGAACTGGTTAGAATAATTTATAGATTGCTGAATACAAAAAATTCAACTGGTCAAACTCCCCACTTACAGCTATGGTCTCAATAGGCAAGGATTAGGATAACTAAATGAATTACACCAGCATACACCTTAACATCATCAGAAACTTTCTTGTAACGTACAACCAATTAATGTGAGAGAGACCTGGGTTGGTCTGCACCAAACGAACTGAATATCCTTGTTTCCAACCTTGGTTTCTACAAACCACAAAAACCCAATTTCAAACAAAAAAGAAAATGAAAAAGATCATCACTTGGTTATTCTCGTTCGAGCAAAGCTTTCAGATTGGCTGAAGATTTGTAGAAATAAATCCATGGATAGAGATTCACCAAACAACAAAACAAAAGCAACCAAGTTCATAAATTCACAACTGAAACCAGATACAAATATTTAAAAAAATTAACCCAGTGATCGTCAATGAAAGAGATAAGAGGTATATAGACCTTTTTTTTGCTAAATGTTGAGATTGTATTGAGAGAAAAAAGGCCAAAACCCTCAGGAACGGAAGAAATAAAAATACACGGGCATGTTTGGTAATGGGAGGGGAATCCTCTCTTCGGAGAATTCTTGGGTGCCATGGAATCAAACTTTTCTCAATGAGGATTTATGAGAGTGGATTTATCTCATTCCACGTTTGGCTGGCCCTAGTGGATTCACTAATGATTTCTACAAATCCACATTTGGTAAGCATATCAAAATTCATAGAAACAAGGATGAAATTCAAAAGATCTAATGACAAACAAATGCCTGAGAAGAGTAATGTAGAAAATCCACAGAAAAAAAAATGACTGACATTAATAAGATGAAATAAAAAGATCTAGTGACAAACAAATGCCTGAGAAGAGTAATGTAGCTGCACACAAAATTTGATGACAATTGCACGGCCCCAATGAACTATTCAGTAAGTTGGGTTTGTCACGATTCTATTTCAATCCAAACACTCCAACAATGCAACCAGCCAATATAAATCCCATACAATGATTTTGTTCATAAAATGGGTTCGACTATTTGTTTTTTCAGAAAACACAGGTCTATTCATATATGTAATTAAATTGACTTAGAAAATGCAGAGATATAATTGTGCATTGAAGTGACTATTCATGTCCCACTTACTGTAAATTGTGCATTTGAGGATAATAACTAGCTCAATTGTTCCCCTGTGACCAAGAAAAAAAAAACCATCTTCCAAAACCCAAATAGACAAACACCTATAGTACCAACCAAAATCCCATACCATTAAACCTAAATAACCAAACGCCCAAACGAACCCATCTTCCCAAACCAAAACAAACAAAAACCAACAAAACAAACACCAGCACCAACCAAAACTAAAAAACCAAAATAAACAAAACACCAACACACCCCATCCACAACGTCTACCTCTCAGGCCCTGCAAACCCAAGCAAAACACCAAACAAACGAACACCCCTAGATTGTGATGTACACTGGGTTTTGGGGTTTTAAAGGTTTTGGAGATTTTGATTGTGATGAAGAATATGAAAGCACTCAGACAGGGATCAGGGAAAAGACATCTTCAACTTAGAAAGCCAAGCAAAAGGAGCCAGCCCAAAGTAATTGGAAGAAAAACCTGCTACAGAAACAGAGCCATCCCTGCAACCCGCGAGCTATCCAGCAAGCAGAGAATGAAAGATTGAGATGGAGCAGGCAGCAGGAGAAGCACCTTCTAATCGAAATTGCAAAAACCCATGACTTGAACTACTCATAGAGCCCTTCAAAACAGACCAAGGAAGGAAGGTGCCGAAACCTGCTGCAGCTATAATCTAGCTGATTATTCACCCCTTCAGACCAAAAAACCACCCTGCAACCAAAAGAGAAAGGAACCTTTCTACAGGAAGAAAAACTGGGCAACCAGGGGGGGAGAAGAACCGAAGATTTCAACTGCTCAGAAAGCCCTGCAGACCAAACCAAGCAAGAAGGAGCAATCGAACCCAGATGCAAACTCCACGCTAGCCCTGCATTTCGAAAACTGCCTTGCAACCAGAAACTGAAGGAACCTGACTGCTAAGGGAAAAGCCAAAGAGTGTATAGAGACCTACAGATGAGAAATGCCAAAGAGTGTAAACCTTTCTGAGCATCAATTCAAAAGAAAAATGAGAAGAGTGATCCCAAAATAGTGCACGAAAGAGAAACCCCAAATAGAGATGGCACGATTGATGGAGAAAGAAAGAAAAGGGAGGGAAGGAAAAAAAAGGAGGGAACCCCAAACAGAGATGGCACGATTGATGGAGAAAGAAAGAAAAGGGAAGGAAGGAAAAAAAAGGAGGGAAAGAAGGAAAAAACAAAGGGTGGGAAACGGTAGTGAGCCTGCGGGGAATGCAACATGTTATATCGGTTTTCCTAATAACCGATATTAAGGGATTTTTAAAACCGATATAAAATCATTGCTTTTTAGTAGTGTATATAATATCGGTTTCATAATAACCGATATAAAATATAGCAATTAATATCATATATTTTCTAACCGATATTATATATAGAGATTATTATATCGGTTACTATGTAACCGATAGAAAAAGAATTGACCGATATAAAAAATATATTAACCGATATAAAAAACCTTGACTGAAGATATTATATCGGTTATATGAAAAACCGATATAGGGCAGTTTTTGTAACCGATATAAAATGTCCTTTTTCTAGTAGTGCCTGTCTCCTTTATCAACTATGGATCCATGGAAACCACTCTCAAGGTGGACATTTTTAAGCGGCGATGATTAAATGCTATTTAAGCAATGGTTGCAACAATTTCAATTGGACTTTTTCTAGTTGTGAGAAATCTCAGGTCTGGTCCCGGATTCCCATCCCAATCTTCAGTCGTCTTCACGGCCGTTAATGGTGGTGACTTTGAAATCCCAGTCTTTCTACGCTACTTAATACGTCCTCAAAGAAATCTCAAATTATCTGCTTTAGCATGGAACACGGAACATGGAGCGTATAAAGATATCATTTCCAAACATGGAAACCAAAAAAAGTAAAGCATTGGGTTTTTAGATTAGTTCTTCTATAATAAAATTTAAAAAAAAGTATGAAAGAAAATTAAACAAAAAAAAAAAAGGAAAAGGGCCTTGCTGAAGGTTGCCTGACTGCTTCTTCTGTATTTATTATACACTTCCATCAGATGGCTAGTAATTTCCAGTAACGCTGAATTTTATAAATAGCGATCGAAGGAATCCAAAGCTCTTTCATTACGGTTCTTTATTTTTATTTATTTATTTACTTTTGGGATTTTTACCAGAAAAAGTCCCATTATTGTAGTTGAAGACCAAAAAGGCCCTTAAACTTCAATATATATCATAAAGGTGCTCCCAAGTCCCACCACAGTGTAGTGTAGATTATGAAGCACTTTATATTATATTATATATGTAAGCAAACGGAGAGGAGGGCTGTAAGGGGTGCCACGTCAGCACCCATAATTTCTCCTTTCAGAAAAATACTAATAAAATCACACAAGGTTTATGTAACGCCCCAATTCTGAATACCGAGAAAACCATTAAGGTAACCGAAGTTGGCGTGCTATTTCCCAGAAAATCCGAGAACTTCCAAGATCGTAGGTCTGCAGAGAGGTCCAATTTAAAACTTTTGACCAACATATAATCAATGGTTAAATTTGCAAAAGCGTAAATAGTAAAGCGGAAGCATTTGGTATTATAAAAGATGTATCAAATGTGGCAGGACTGAAATCCAGCCTAAATCTCAAAGTATAGTTAAGAACATGTTTATAAACATATCAGATTAGCTCCCTGCTCACCACAAAAAGACACTCAAACCCAAAAAAATAGAAAACACTCAAGCCCCTGGTACAGGCGCTCCATCCTCCAGTTCGACCCCCTGGTCGGCTGGTCCCCATCCATAGTCTCTGGCTATGTGCGCCTTGACGAACACTACAAGAAATTGCACTTTTGCTAGCGCTAAATAAGCGCCGGCAAAAGTCTATAAAACGCCGGTGAAATACTTTCCCAGCGATTTCCCTTGCGTAGGCAATGCGCTGGGAAAAGTGCGCCAGCAATACCCTTTGTTGGCGAAAATAGGTTAGCGCCGGTAAAAACTTAAACATTAACGGCGTTTTTGTTCACCGGGAAAATGGTATAAAACGCCGCGAAAAGTCGTTTATTTTTCAATAATAAATTGATTTAAAAACTTTTGCTGGCGTTTTTTTTTTTTTTTTTTTTTTTTTTTTTTTTTGCGCTGGCAAAACATTTATATTTTACAGAAAATATTTCTTCAAAATTTGTTGCCGGCATTTTTTCTTTTTTTTTTTGCACCGTCAAAACATTTCTATTTTACAGAAAATATTTTTTTCAAAATTTGTTGCCGATGTTTTTTTTTTTTTTTTTTTTGCGTCGGCAAAACATCAATATTTTGCCGAAATTATTTTTTCAAAATTTTTTGCCAGCGTTTTTTTTCGCCGAGAAAACATTTATTTTTTTTAAGTAATTATTTTGAAGTTGGTTTGCCAGCAAAAATATTGCGCCGGTAAAGGTTGCGCCAGCAATCAATATTCATTTACTGTATTTATTTGATTTTTTAATTTTTTTTCCTATATATACATCATTGCATCATTACAACTTCCAACCTGTATCGTATGAAACTACTATTCCATTATCTAAGACCAAATCAACTACACACCCAACATCTATTTCAATTCCAAATATTCATTCCACTTCATATTAATATTCAAATATCCTTACAATATTAAAAGAACTTTACCATTACCATTACAAAATAAAATCCATCCTAACATTCTACTCTTTGCCAACATTCAAATGCCAACGAAAATTTACATCTTCATATACAATCATCTCATTGTTGCACCAATCCAACACCTACAACATTGTTAAAAAAAAACTTCATACATCCTATTTTAACATATATATATATATATATAGCAATCTACTACTCTGTATCCATTTTTCCTTTATGGTCGCTGCAACTTAGTTGCATGAATCTTTGAACAAAAAACTTTCTTCAATTTTCATTCGATCCTGCATAAAAAAGAAAAGAAAAAGAGAGCAAGATTAACTTGTGATTAAGAAGTGAAAGGCACAACGGCTGCTAATCCATTATCTTTTCTTTTAAATTTAACAAAATCCACTATTTGACAAGAAAAACTGGAAATATCAGTAAAAAAAAAATGTTCGGTTGCTAGACAAAGAATGGGCACATAGGCACAAGTATCTTTTGTTTCCTCTATATCTTGTCTTTTGGGTTATCTCATCATCATTCATTTATGCGGCTGAACTGGTGTTCTTGTTAGATCATCTTCCTAGGTGGGTCTCATCATTTGTTAGTCTCCACTTCCCATCTCTGAATCACATCTCAAAATCTGCAAAGATCACATCAACTTTCCAGACCAATTCCACTCAGCCCATTCAACCTATGCTACACGTACTTATCAAACTGAAATCATAACCCACAGTAGCAATCATATCAAAGAAGGCATTTGTGGGTTCTGCATCGATTCTCAAACTTTGACTTCGAGCTGAAAATTAGGATTTACAAGTTTTGATATGTGTTGATTTTACTTGTTTGATGAAAACCCCAGTTGCTTGATCACAGTGAACAAAGAAATTAGAATTGTTGGTCATTTAAGGAATGAAAGAATGATTTACAAGGATGGGTGCACACTTGAACTAATATACTATTTATTTCATCTGTTCAGCGAACAGTCACAGAGTCACACTTTTATTTCTCACCTTTTAGTGCCCAATCTCACTAAAGGTCTTTTACTGCAAGTAAGCAGTAGTAAGCTAATTACAATCTTTTCTTCTGATTAGCAAGTTGTGCACAAACAGACCTCTGTATAGTAGATGCATGACTATACCAAGTAGATAGTCATTTGTACTTTATACACTCATTCACTTGTAGAGAGAATATTTTTATATTTTCCTTTAACGTCTTAGGGATGGGTAGTGGATGGGTAGTGGATGTAGATGCTTTATAGTGGGTGTCGCGGTAGAAATCGGGAAATGGCTGCGCATGGCCAGCATTTTGTGCTCTCTGTTATGACATTAGATATTTCGTTAATAGAAGAATGACTTGAGAAGGGAGAAGATAATTTGCCAAGAGCTAGGGAAGCATCCTCCAAGAAGAATTTAAAAGCAGTGTCCAGAGTAGGTACCTTGTTGTTGAAGATACACATATTTCTAACCTTCCAAATGCTGAAGATAGCAATGATGAATAGAGCTCCCAGCCCCTTCTTGGTAGTGGAGCAAGAGTTTGAAGAGAAGGCTGACCACTTTGCTGATGCAGAGTTGGAAGGGGGAAGCCTGAAGTTCCCTTTGGCTTCTAACCACCCCAGAAAGCTGATGCAAAAGGGCAGAGGAAGAACAACTGGAAAGCTGACTCTTGATGGGAGCCACAGAGACAGCAAGAGGACGCCAGATGTACTCCAATGGACTGGGCCCAGACATTGGTGGGGAGCTTGTTGTGGAATAATTTCCAGGCAAAACAGGCAGTTAAAGGCTTGAGCAGATTATTCCAGGCGAACTTGGACCAGACAATGGGGAGAGATCTAGATCTGATGGACTCCCAGGCAGCAGCAAAAGAGAGGGTGGGGGAGTTGGATCTTGACCAAATTAGCTGGTTAGGCTCTTCCACAAGGCTGAAGGAAGATAAGATGGAAGAGGAGAAGGCTTTCACCTGCTGGGGGATGGGAAGACTTTGAAGCCTCTGGACATTCGAAAAAACAACAGAGACTGAATCAGACCAAGGGAAATTAAAATCAAGAAAAACCTGCGCCAAGGAGAGAGAGCCATGCCATTTATCATGCCAGAAATCCGTGCTTTTTCCGTCCCCTAAGAGCCAGCGACTATTTTGAAACAGGAAAAAAGATATTCTCTTGATAGGCCTCCAGATGCAGGAGCCAGCAGATAGAGAGTTTGGATGCCAAGGAGAAAATCCTTTGAAGTATTTAGCTCTAAACCAGGAAGCCCACAGGGAAGAAGAAGAGAAAGCCGCCAATCCCAGTCTGATAGAATTTCCATTAATCATGTCCTTAACGACGAAGGCCCAGCCCTCCTTCCTGCTTAGGCATACAAACTGCCTTCCAGCTGAGAAGGCTCCTTTTGACTCTATCAGGGCCCCCGGACCAGAGGAAGTTCCTCATCCATTTCTCAAGAAAGGAGCAAATGGAGATAGGAATTGGAAGAACCAGCAGGGTGTGGATTGGAAGACTCTGGAGAACGTGCTTGACAAGGATAAGTCTCCCCGCAAAGGAGAGCAAATTACTTTTCCAGCCAGAAAGCCTTTTCCTAAAGATATCCTTTAACCTCTCAAAGTAACTGGCTTTGGGGCTTCCAATGAAGAGGGGAGCACCCAAGTAGTTTGAAGGGAAGAAAGCCTGAGAGAGGCCAACAAATCTTAGGACTCTGGAGATGAAGGACTGCCTACTGTTGCCAAAAAGGACACTACATTTCATTTGGTTGAAATGCTGACCAGCTGCCAGATGATAGGCCTTTAAAACCCCTTTTATAGCCTTGATACTCCGGGGGAAAGCTTTGAAGAAGAGCATTATATCATCCGCAAAAAGCAGGTGACAGACTTTGGGGGAGGCAGGAGCTCTATAAACCGGAGTCACAAGCTTCTAGTTAACAAGGAGAGCAATATTCAAACTTAGGATCTCTTCCGCCAGGATGAAAAGATAAGGGGATAAAGGATCACCCTGCCTAAGCCCACATCCAACTTCAAAGTAACCAGCCGGCTCTCTGTTAATCAGGACAGACCCTTTGGAGGAGCAGATACAAGCCTGAATAAGGGAGGCCCATTCTTTGCTGAACCCAAAGAATTCTAAAGCTTTAAAAAGGAAAGGCCAGCTCAACTTGTCAAACGCTTTGGAGATATCCAGCTTCAAACAAATGCCTTTACCTTTGGCGCCCTTATGAAGATTTTGAGTGAGTTCATGAGCCAGAGCTATATGATCCTGGATTTTTCTACCTTTCAAAAAAGCCACCTGATGAGGAGAAATGAGGCTAGGAATAACAACAGCCATTCTAGAGGCAAGGATTTTAGATATCACTTTATAGGAGAAGTTTAGAAGGCTAATGGGACGATAATCTCCAAAGGAAGAGGGGGCATCAACTTTAGGAATCAGAGTGATAAAGAAGGAATTTGTGTCCTTGAGAAGCTTTTTCGAAGTGAAAAAATTTTGAACCGCAGCAACAACAGACGAACCAACTATGTCCCAGCAGCTACAGAAGAAAGAACCAGAGAACCCATCCGGACCAGGGGAGCTGGATTTTTTGAGACTGAAGACTGAAGCCTTAATTTCTTCGAAGGAAGGAACAGCCAGCAAAGCCAAATTTTGAATAATAGAGACCTTTTTATTAGGCACTTGGAAGAGCTTCTGATCCAAAATTCCAGGGGAAGGCTTGAGACTGTCAGTAAAGAAGTCCACTGCAGCAGCTTTGATCTGAGGTTGAGTTTCCAGAGATTGACCTTTATAGTTCAAGGAGTCAATTCGATTCTTGGATCCTCTAATTTTCGACATCATTTGAAAATAACTGGTATTCTTGTCTCCTTCCTGCAGCCAAGTAGTCCTGGATTTTTGCTTCCAATGGATTTCTTCCGCTTGGAGCAAGTTATGGAGAGAGCTTCTGGCAATGCTGAGGGCAGACTTTGTTGAATCCAAGGGATTAGCATCCATACTAGCCTGCCATTGAATGATGCTAGCTTCAGCTGCAGCTATGTTGGTATTCAAGATTCCAAAAACTTCCTTATTCCAAGATTTCAGCCTAAGCTTGAGGGCCTTGAGCTTTTGGCTGAGGATGAATTGAGGATTACCATGGACAGGGGCAATCCAAACCGAAGCCACCGGCTCTTTGAAGGAGGGATGACTGATCCACATTTCTTCAAATTTGAAGGGAATGAATCTAACGGCCATGGGGGGACGGCTGCAGAGCAAGATGGGGCTATGGTCTGAGTTTTGTCTGACCAGGTGATGGAGAATACCATCAGGAAAGCAGAGGGACCAAGCTTTATTGGTAAGGGAACGGTCAAGTCTAGCAGCTACATAGGACCGGCCTTGCCTGTTGTTAGACCAGGTGAACTTATTGCCAGAGTAACCTAAGTCCATAAGGCCAGAGGAAGCTATCATGTTGTTAAAATCTGAAGAGGAAGGGGAGATGGTTGGGTGAAGACTGAGCTTTTCAGAGGTATAGGAGACAGCATTAAAGTCGCCTATAATAGCTCAGGGAAGGTGGGAAGGGAAAGAAGTGGAACAGAGGTACTGCCAAAGAGTTCTCCTCTGAATGTAAGAGGTGGAGGCATATATACCAGTGAAAAAAGTAGTAGGATAATTTTGAGAGGAAGAAAGGGAAATGGTGAGGTGCTAGGAAGAGCAGTCCACCAAAGAGGAAGAATAATTGGGAGAGGCTTTGATGAAGCACCAGATAGAAGGGGTAGGAGAAGAAAGGGAATAGTTAGATAGGTAGGAGGAGAAACCAAGCCTTTCTAACTTCTGGATAAGAGGATTGGCATTAGAAGATTTAGGCTCAGAGAGGAAGATAATGTCAGGAGAATGGGAATTGACCAAGAAAAGGAGGGTCCTAGAAGTTGGGGAGTTTGCAATTCCCCTACAGTTCCAGTACAGGGTCTTAAACATGGAGATTGGTATGGGGATGGAAGCCAGTATGGGGGTTGAGAGAGAGGCTTAGCTCTAAAGCTCTGGAGGTCTTTATCCCTTTAGATTTCTTTTTCTTCCTAGAGGGCTGAACGAGATTAGCCAAGTCTGCTGAGGATGGGGACCAAACTAAGGAGGGGGAGCAGATTTTTGGACTTTGATGGTTGGCGGGGGAGGAGGTTCTAGCTGAATACTGAGGTCAACAGAGAGGTTATTTGAAATATCTGCCAAGAAACTGTTAGATTGAATATGATGGGGACTAGAGTGGCAAGGATCAGGGGCCACAGTGTCAATAGCAGGGGCGATCTGGGATACTTGTTCCAGGACAGAAAAGGGATTATGAAGTTCGAGATATGAAACTGATGGGGATTGGGGATCTTCCAAATTAGGATTGGCTAAAGGGTTGGATCTTGAGGAATTTGGGCTCTCCATGACCTGATCCCATACAAAGGGAGCAGGATAAATTTTCATACACAACTTCAACTTCCACTATAGCACCGCCTGCAAGGTCGACCACTATAGAGTAGGGCTTGGGTTTTTGTAGGTCAAGGTTAATACAGATCCTGGCATATGAGAGGAACCTCTGTGAGGCTGTAATCTCGTCTATTAGGATGGGGTTACCTATGGAATTAGCAATGGAGAAAAGGATGTGTTGGCTCCAACAATGGAAGGGAAACCCTTTTAACCTAATCCAGGTTGGGGATAGAGTAGGCCAGGAGAAAGTTTCCATCCCTAAAGACCAGGGTAGGAGATGTAACTTTCTGTGGCCAAGAGGGAGAGGGGAAGAAGATATGAAGGAATCCCTCACCTAAGCGCAGTGAAATCTGAAGAGGAAAAACCCCTGATCTGTTAGGGAAATCAGGCTTTTGATTGGAAGGTTCCAAGATTGGTGGGTTAGCTGCTCTACCCACTCCAGTGAGGGTCGTTTCCCTTCAAAACGGCCAATCGCAGCAAAGGAGAAAGACTCTTGGCATAGCACAACCTAGTGATGTGAAAATGATAGCTTAATGAAGACCCTATCAATAAAAACTAATTATAAGTGCAGCATTCAGAAGCCAACGTTTTTAATGGTGGTGTTCTTATCAACCAGTTGTTGAGATGTTCAACTGTCGGGCCCAAGGTGGACGATGGTTCCCAAGTTCTCTGACAACCTTTTTTCTCAAAGCTACTTTGTTCTGTCATGTTATATATTGAACTCTAGAGAGGAATTCTTTGATTAATCTCCTAAAGAAATTTGCATCATGACTAATAACAACTTAAAAAATAAAAACAAAAAGGAAAATGGCATGATGCAATCAGATCCAGAAGTAGTCAACATACACCGGTTCAGTCTATTACCTCAAAAGAACTATGTATGGGTTCACTTAATCCAAGATTGTTATATGAGTGACACCTCGCAACACCTAGAGAACAAATGGATGTGTCATATTCACTCAGAGGCTCTACTTCTTGGAGTTTTTACAACTTTATCAAGAAATCTTTCACCTCTAAGAAACCTGTGTAAGAGGGTAAAAATTGGTATACAATATTTCAAAGCAGAAGTAACAATAGCAGCACAAAGTGGTTCTTGTAGATATAGAAAAAAAAAGTTCAGACTTATTCCCAAAATCAAATACATCAATAAAACCAGACTATCTTCTATAAGTATAAAGAGTAGTGGTAGACCAGTTAATTAATGATTCTGTATGTGAGAGCATCCAGATACCAATCAGAAATCAACAAATCAGGAAAACTAAAAGGAGAATCCACATGTGTATTGATCGTGAGCTCCAAGTGTAGAGTCGCGATGTAGTAATAAACTGGTGAGATCAGGTTCATCCACAGGGAGCAATGTAAACTAAGGTTCCTTCTCAACTTGTACCTGTCCTAAATTAAAAATCTAAATCTAGTCGGAAAAAAACTAGAAAATTACAACCATCATTCCTACTTTCCAAAAATTAAATTAATTACAATCCAATGAAAAGAAAACTTTCTAAATCTAAAAATCCTAAACTAGAAAACTAAAATTGCTATAAAAGAACACACAAGTTAGAACATCAAGAATAAAAAGTACTAAAAATAGAAATAAGAAACTAAACTAGAAGCAAAAGAAACCTAAGTTAGAAAGTTAGTAATGCAATGTATGCCATGAGATGCTGAAAAATTCTAAGTCTAGAAAACTAGTATGCAGGGCTGTTTTTACGCATGATTTCTCCTCATCTAATGCAACATAAAACTAAGTTTAATGGCTGGGATTTAAACCACAATGATGCATGAATCAAATAAAAAAAAACGGAAGTGAAAAATGATTTAAAATGAATAAGATATGAGTGTATGAACATGACCTAAAAAACTAAAACTGTGCAGAAATTCTGCACATAGGTAGGTCCAACCAGCCATGTTTGAGCCACTGGTTCACCATCTTTGCAAAATTATTTTTGCTTGAAATTCTGGGGTTTGAAAATACACTGATCAAACTTTAATTTCCCCAAATTTCATCGAAAAATAATGTGTTTAGATCAGGTTTCTAATCGCAAACTTTTTATACAAAATCTGTCATGAAATTCCTGCATCAATGTGCTGAATTGTGCACTTTATGGGATCCGAATTTCCAAAAATTATTTGGCCGAGATTATTGACTCAAACCTCTGATTTTTTTTTCTTATTCAATTTAAAACTCCGATTCCAGCAACTTAAACATGTCTAAATTCCACCAATATGAATATGCATGTAATACTAATTAGTTCCAACCATAAACTATGCACAAAATAAACATAAAATTGAATTGATCATAAAAGTAAAGACAATAAAAAAAGTTCAAGAATTTAAATGTGTGGTGAAAAAAAGAAAAGTAAATGTGTGGTTCTAACAAAAATTTAAATGTGTGGAAGAACATAAATTTAAATGTGTGGAAGTGTATTCTCCTCTTTCAAAATTCTTTTCTAAGCGGGGTCATAATTTGAATCATGCTCTTAGGGCCTTTGGGTCGTCAGTCCAAACACCAACAAGGAAAGAAACATAAAACAAGCACCAATCACCCAAGGACAAGAAAGAAAAATTGAAAGATTAAGAAACAATTTTACTAATGTGCAAAGTCTTACATAAGATATATAAAATAAACAATGACAATTACATATACTAGGATGAGAAGCCTCTTCTAGTTGAAAAACCCAATGGTGTAGTGCGATTTCTGGCCAAATCTCCTTGAGGACTCAAATGGAGAGAAAGAGAGAGGAAGAAGATGGAGTGTAGTAATAATTCTAGAGAGAGTTGGTCTATCTTCCCATCAGAGGAGATGGATGCTTATAACTTCAATTTATAGATTTTTGTTCTCTTTCTTTCCCTCTTTGCTCCAAGTTTGTAGCATGAAATCTTCTTTGTATGGCGAGTCCCTTCCTTGGCCAACAAGTGTTCAAAGAAATAGCAAGGTGAGTGAGAGATTTTTGGTGCTTTCATGTGCAAAATTGCAATCCCGAGTAGAAATTATAGCACTAACTTGTAGAGGTCATATCTTCCTTGTTTTAGCTCCGATTGACATAATCTTGGGTTCTAAAGATATCTACTCGAAAAGAGCTTTCCAACGGTGTATGGATTGCATCAATCGGACGGCTGGATTAAGAGTTATGGTCAATTTAATATTGCTGCCTCTGAAAAATCCGAAAATAATTGTGCATATATGGAATCCTAGTTGTGCAATGGGGTGTGTGGGACTCATGTGGAAGTCCAAAGGGATCTTGGGATCTTTCTTTCCTTGTTTCTTCACTCCCCTTCCATCTTCGGTTTGCTTCCAAACTTATTTGATTGACTAGTCAACTCTTTTAGCACACTTTCCTTTCTTGATTTTTGAAATCGCAAATCTTTCTTTCCATTGTTGACTACTTTTCAAACTCTCCAAAAATACCAAGATATATGGGTCCACCATGAAAGATGTCCTACCCTTGATCTCTCTCAAATTTCACCAATGTGGGTCCCATTCTTGATTTCCCCTACACAAATTAAAACAAATGGATTCAAGAATAATTCTATGTAAGGAACTTAAATGGACGATGCATGGGACCCTACTTGATGCACCCAAAATAATTGACTTTCCAAAAATAAATCAAAAAAATGGCAAGTTTCATGAATTTATGCAAAAAGTGTGATTTTTTAGAAAATTATGCATGAATGCACTAAAATGGACCCTAAATGCATAAAAACATGATTTGACACTAAATAAAGATCTTTAACATCAATAAGCCCTTAAAATGGTCCAAAATGTGTATGAAAATGTGCGTTTTTCAGGACTCATCATGTATGACAATGACACCATCATAACAAATTTTGAAGTGATTTCCTTCGATGATGTTGTTCGGGTAATAAGGTCCCTAGGATAGCAATCCAAATCTGGTTTGATAACAAAATGATGTATTTAGAAAATAAAACCAATAGCCAACAGATTAAGCGTGCAATAGTGGAAATAGCCTAGTTAAGGAGTAGAGACTTAGCTATGGACTCAACATTATTTGCATTGATCAATCAATTGACAATTCTAAAATAGTATTATTTGCAAACTACATTGGCCTTTTTGACATTCCTAATAAGAAGATTCCTCTGTCACACTTGGCATCTGGTACATGAGCGAAGGATTTTTAGGTAAAACAATGCATGGCTGCAAAACTATGCAACACATGCAAAACTAATCTATCAATTCTCTGCTCAGAAACCAAATTCCTAAACAAAAGACTTTCTCAATATTTGTGAATCCCTGTCATTTTCATAAATTCCTTAACAATAAAGAATACAATCGCCCACATCTCTAATCATGCATGTAGCTCTATATCAAGCAAATCCTAATTGCCGATTAACTTTTTTTTTGCTGAAGGGTAAATTGTATTATAAAAGAAAGAGGGAGGAAGAAACAAGAATGCAAAGGTAAAAAAGATTGACCCCCAAAAGGACCAGGACAAGAAGATAAATTAAAAAAGAGAAAATACACCAAGAGTAAAGCTCCTCATGCAAAGGAGGCAGAAAACCAGATTCTCCTCTAACCAGACGAAGGAGCTAAATGCATGGAGCCAAAGAGGGCACTGAGGTGGTGGTTGACAAAAGGAGACGATATCTGCAACAGAGAGAAGGATATAGCTTCTGAGAGGCGGGCTTGCATGGAGAGTAGAGAGTGCCTATGATTATAAAAAATGGCCTCATTCCGAGCCTTCCAAAGATGATATAGAACAGAGATGAAGATGGCTGCCATGAAATGGAGACCTTTGGCGTCACTATCCTTGGAGAGGATCCTCCAGATGGAAGAAGCAGAGAAGTTCAGCTGAGGAGGAGCCCCTGCTGCTTGAAAGAACCAGGACCAAGTTGCCATTGCAAAGTCGCAGGAGAAGAAGAGATGACCCACTGTGTCTTCTGCAGCACAGCAAAAAATGCATCTAGATGCAAGAGAGAAACCCAACCGCTTCAACCAGGATTCAGTTGGGATTTTGTTGTGCATCAAACGCCAGCCAAAGCAGTTTACTCTCTGGGGAGAGATTTTGTTCCATATGAACTTGGGCCAGGGGAGAGGCAGGGCTGAGTGTCTGATTGTCTGCCACGCTGAGCTCATGGTGAGCTTACCATCTGGGGAGTCTCTCCATCTGAGGGAATCTCGCACAGCAAGGTTGGGAGTGAGATCCTTAAGGAGATAAAGGAGGTGCTGGTGAACCGCTGCTGGCAGGGCTTCCGGAATGGTCCAGGAACCGGCTTGGAAGAAGGAGGAGAGCCGATGGTCCCTCAGAAAATGATACCCAGGAAAGCAAGAAGATATGGGGACACCTGCAGACCAAGAATCATGCCAAACGTTGATTTCCTGGCCGTTGCCAAAAGACCAGAAACTACCTTGATGAATGAGGGACGCTAGTCGTCTAATTTTCTTCCAAATGCATGAGCCATAGGAGGAGTTGTCCGAACTCCAAATGGGACGGAATTTAAAGTATCTGTTCTTGAACCAGGAGGACCACAGAGTCTTTGAAGTAGCAGCTTGCCAACCAAGCTTGATGAAAGAGGCTGAATTAATCTCTGTTAATTTCCTGATGCCCAAGCCACCTTCAGCTTTAGGGAGAGTTACAGTTGCCCAGCTGACGTAATTGAGCTTGTGATTGAGAGCATTACCTGACCAGAGGAAATGCCTCATAAGTCTCTCTATCTCCTTGCAAATAGAAGCAGGCAAGGGAAGGGTAGCTGCAAGGTGAATTGGGAGGCTCGAGATGACATGTTTAATAAGAATCAGACGGCCTGCAAAAGATAGAGTTTTTGCCTTCCAAGCAGTGAGCTTGGCCTGAACTGCATCCAGCAGAGGAAGAAAGTGGATCCTTTTAGGGGAGCCAATGCAGATCGGGGTACCCAGGTATTTGAGATGAGAAGAGGCTACTGGAATTCCAAGGATGGAGCTGATCCTTCTCTTCCTTCTCGAGCTGCATTTGCCAAGGAACATCTGACTCTTCTGAAGGTTGAAGGATTGCCTAGAAGCTGCCTGATAGGTCTCTAGGAGGTCTTGGAGAATAAGAACACTTGAGGTTGCTCCTTTCATGAGGAGAAGGATGTCGTCAGCATAAAGTAAATGGCAGGGGGTAGAAGGAACTTTGGACAGGGGAAGAAGAAGGCCTTGCTTATGGAGGTTAGTCAAATTAAGACTTAGAATTTCCTCTGCTAGGATGAACAGATAGGGAGACAGGGGGTCTCCCTGTCTGAGGCCACATGAGGAACTAAAAAAACCATGAGGCATTCTGTTAAGAAGCACAGAGCCCTTAGAAGTGCAAATGCACTCTTTTATCAGGGAGATCCACGCCTCAGAGAAGTTAAAGAAATGGAGAGCTGAAAAAAGAAATGTCCAGTTCAGCTTATCAAAGGCTTTTGAAATGTCAAGCTTTAGGCATAAGGATCCTTTGTTAAACTTGGAGTTCAGCTTCTGGAAGAGTTCAAAGGCCAATGCTGAGTGTTGCTGAATGTTTCTGCCTTTGATGAAGGCAGCTTGGTGGGGGGAGATAAGTTTAGGAATGATGGCAGAGAGCCTGGTAGAGAGAATTTTGGTGAGGATTTTGAAGGAAAAGTTCAGCAAGCTGATAGGTCTGAAATCAGTTAAGGATTTAGGAGATTTGGACTTGGGAATTAAGGCTAGGAAAAAGGTATTGGAAGCTCTGTGGATCCTTTTGGAAAGGAAGAAGTGTTGCACAGCAGCTGAGACCGTCTGACCTATGATACTCCAAGAGGCAGTGAAGAAAGCTCCATTGAAACCATCCGGACCAGGGGAGCTGTTCTTGTTGAGGGAGAAGACAGCAGCTTTAATCTCTTCAGATGAGGGAACAGCAGTGAGGAAAGCATTCTCTGAGGCTGAAACCTTAGGACTGCTAACTTGGAAAAGGGAGGGCCTAGCTTGGCTGTCCTGAGGCTTGAAGAGGTTGGAGAAGAATTCCACTGCATGGGATTGAATGGTAGCTTGGTCTTCTATGATAGAGCCATTAATGGTGAGTTGGTGGATGGAATTGAAAGAGCTCCTGGCCTTGGCTGCTAAGTGGAAGAATTTAGTATTCTGGTCACCCTCTTTCAGCCATTGAATCCTGGATCTTTGTTTCCAGTGAATTTCATGAGCTGAGAGGGCATCATGAAGCTCTGATTTGGCTGAAAAAAGGCTTGCACTAGTGAGGTCCGAGGGAGCTAAGTCATGAAGCTGTTGGCAGTCTAGGACTTTGTCCTCGGCAGCTTTGATGTTCTGGGTGAGGTTGCCATAAGTAGACTTACTCCATTGTCTAAGGGTCTGCTTGAGGGCTCTGAGTTTATTAGCAAGGGTGAATTGAGGATCTCCTACTATAGGTAAGTCCCAGCTGGATTTGACTGTGTCAAGGAAGGAGGGGTGGAGCAGCCATTTATTTTCAAATTTGAAAGGAGGGATAGAGAGAGGGACTTGGGTGTGGTGAGTAAGGAGGATTGGGCTGTGATCAGAGGAAATTATGGGAAGGTGAAGGGTGGAAGGGTCTCTAAAATGGCTGAGCCAGGTAGAATTGACCAGCGCTCTGTCAAGGCTTGCAGCCACATAGGAGGATCCTTGTCTGTTGTTAGACCAGGTAAATCTATTCCCTACGAACTTGGATTCAAGAAGACCTGCTTGCAGAACAGCAGATTGGAAGGCTTTAAGGGATGAGGCAGTAGGAGGACAGATGCTGAGCTTGTCAGCGTGGCTAAGAGTGGCATTGAAATCTCCAATAAAGCACCAGGGCAGGGAGGAAGTGGAGGAGTCAATGAGGACTGCCCAAAGGTCCTTTCTGAGGGAAGGGTTAGTAGAGCCATAAACTCCAGTGATGACAGTAGAGACACCTGAGGAGTTATTATGAAGGAGCATAGAAAGATGCTGAGAAGAGAAGTCTTTGACTGAGGTGGAGAGGTGGTGAGATGATTTAGATAAGCACCAAAGGTTAAAGGAAAGGGGGGAAGCTGAGGGACCATTAGAGTGGAGGGAGTCAAAACCAAACCTGGTCCAACTGAGGGAGATTGTAGGGGAAGGGGGGGTCATTGGTTCAGAAATGAAGATAATATCAGGAGAGTGATTTCGAATCATATTGGCCAAAGAACGTTGTGTGGGACGATTTGCAATGCCCCTACAGTTCCAATATAAGACTTTTAACATGGGAAGGGGTTGGGGGGGTGATCTTGCCTCTAGTTCTTCTAGTGATTGGGCCAGATGAGGGAGCTGGGACTGAGGGAGGTTTCCCTTTACTGAATTTACCTCTGGAGTTGTTGGAGAGGGGAGGATTGACTACTAATGAGGGGGATATAGTAAGAGAGCTAGGGGGATCAGGAGCAACAGAGCTAAAGCTGGGAGAGCTAGATTCAGCTATGGGTTGGGCCGGAGGGGAGGCTGGGGCTGGATGAACAGGGGGGGACTCAAAGCCTGGGGGCAGCTCTGTGGAGGAGATACCTTCAGAGAAAGCTAGAAGGTTGCGACCATAGGTAGAGGGATTATCCACTGGGTCAAGGAGAGAGCAATGGTATAGGATAGAGAAAGGATTAGAGAGATCAATGGAGGGTGCTGGTATTTTCTGGAGAATAGCAGTGACAACATCATATGGGAGGTCATTAATGGAGGGGGGATTGGCCATCTGAATAGTTTCCTTTTTGCTCTGAACTGAGGAGAGGTTGAGAGAAGGAAGGATGGATAAGGCTGGGGAAGGGGGAAGACTAGGAGCAGAGGGAGGGGGGGTGAGTTGAGGCCACTGGAGGGTGGATTAAGGCCCCTGAAAGGGGGGGGGGCAGAGGGAGGAGGAGGGGGGGTTAAGGTGACAGGAGGGGGAGGGCCAGAGAGAATAGGAAGACTAGAAACAAGGGGGGGAGGGGGGGGGGGGAAGGTTTGAGGCCACAGAAGGGGGAGGACCAGAGAGTATTGCTCTCAATCCAGGGGCGACTGTCTGACAGCCTGAGTTTGTAATCAAGGCACTAGAGGAGTCCTGGTTGCCTGAGAGGGTTCTAGCAGAGGCATTCCTAGAGAGGGGACAAGTGGCCTGGCCATGGCCTGGGGAGAGGCAAATGGAACAGGGACATTGTTCATAGACCACTGAAATTTCCTGTTCCCCTTCCCCTTGGAAGTTAACCAGGATAGTGGAAGGCTTAGGTTTGGAGAGGTCTAAGTTAACTAGAACTCTAGCAAAGGATAGTATGCGCTGGGCCATTGTAATGTTGTCAAGCTTTAGAGGCTGCCCTATGGAGTTGGCTAGGGAGAGGATGATGTTTTGGCTCCAGCAGTGGTAAGGCAACCCAGACAATCTGATCCAGATTGGGGCTAAGGAAGGCCAGGCTGTTTCATCTTGCCCAGGGGACCAAGGGAGGAAGAAGACTTTTTTCTTATCAATAGTTAGGGGAGAAAGGCTGAGGATGGTGGCTTTGTCTGCTGGAGAGTTGAGCCGAAAAATGAAGTATCCTTTGTTGGTGAGGGAGACCTTACAGGGTCTGGATAAAGGCCATAGCTGAGCTTTCTCCTCCATCCATTCAAGAGAGGGGCGTCTTCCAACAAATCTGCCTATAACTGCAAAGGAGAAGGACTCTTTGCTAGAGTTTAGCATTGAAAGAGGGATTGCTAGAGAAGGCTTACCATTGCTCCACGTTGGAACAGGGAGAGACGCAGGGAGAGACGAAGAGCCGAGGAGAGAGGGGAAAGGAGGCGCAGAGAAAAGATTAGCAAAGGATTGCTGAAAAGGAGGGTGGGGAGAGGCATTGTTGACTGTGGAGCTGTTCTGGCACTACAAAAAAAAAGGACTTTTAGTCTCGCTTTTAAAATGAGCTTTTGTGTCGCTTTTATAATAAAGTGACACAGTATGGTCTGATGTGTCACTTTACAGGAGGAGTAAACGAGAATGAGGTTTGTTGTGTCACTTTTCAGGAAATAGAAAACAAAAGCGACACATAAATTTGGGTGATGAAGGAACTCACCACAACTAAACAAAACCTGCCAAAAGCCTTCCTTTGAAAACATAAAAGAAAAGAAAAACCGTGCTCCCGCCCCTTTTCTCCTATCGCCCTGTACCCTCATCGCCTCCTTTGCGTTCTAGGGTAGCCCTCCGACTGCTGCTTCCACCACCTCTCAATGCACATGGTGTGGAAGCCGTGGTTGCATTTGGGCAAGATAGTGAGCACTTCTCCCAACATAAATTCTGACAAACAGATGACGCGCCCTTCTTCCACCCCTGTCAGTCTCTGTCTCGTTTCCTATGAGAAAAACTCAACCGGCAGCCCCGAATCCACTGCACGTACAGGTTGGTGTTGAACAACCTCTCGTGGCTGCTGGCGGTGGTGAACACGCACGACAGCTGCCTCCTGTCGGGGATTCGCTCCATTACCGGAACTTGCTGGTGGTTGAGAGCGGTGGCCTTGAACTGGTCCCGGTCTGGGATTCACCGGATTCTCGGGACCCGCAGGTGGGTCATCAGACTTATCTTTGACACATCTGACAAGCTGGAAGATCAGGTAGAGGACGCCAAAAATAACGCCGGAGAAGATGAGTATTTTCACTTGGTATATGTCAGGGTCATATGAGGGTGGGGGAGAAACAGAAAGGAGAAATCTAGATGGCATGCTTTTTCACCTTTCTTCTTCTTCTTCTTCTTCTTCTCTTTCTGTTATGCGTTTCTTCTCTGCTCTGCAACTTCTCCCTCTCAGTTCCTAAGTCAAGATATAGCTCACAAGCACAAGGTCTCTTTCTCTCACCATATCTTTCTCTCTGTATGCATAGTAGATATTAAGAGTACTATGCATATCTTTCTCTTTGTATACATTTAGTCTTTCCGTTTTGATGTTGGGGGGTTTGTTGCTATTTTGGTTTGGGGGGTTTTGGGATTTTAATCGGACTATGGGGCTTTTGGGGTCAGAATTTTTGGCGTTTTGGTTGCAGGTTTTGGGGGATTTTAGGGGCTCTTCTCTTGGAGTTTTTTATTTTGATCTTTGTGGACTTTTTTTTATAGAAGAAACTTGGGGATTCAAGGGGTATTATATCCAGGATTTTGATTTTAGGTTTTAGGGCATTCGATGGAGACTTCTGTTGGGGCTCTGATTTTGGGCTGTGAGGGATTTTAAATGTGGAGATTTTTATTCTGGGTTTTGTCCATTCTGATTTGGGGTTTTTGCAGTTTACAAAATTTTAGGTAATTTTTATAGATTTCTTATGGTTTGTTTAGTACTATAATTGCTTCATGCAGTTGCTCAAAACTTGTACTTTGATTTCCTATATTGGGCATATAGAATTTTAAATCATGTCATTTAGGTTACAATTTTGAAGCAGATTGTGGTCAGGCTTTTATATGTTTATATTCATGTATCACTCTTTTGTGTAACTATTACTTCTAAGTTTTGTATTTGTAATAATGGGACTTCAATAGGAAAATGGACGAGATATCGGGCAAAGTAAGCAACGGTACTGATATGTTCATAAAGAAGGGCATTTGCACCCCCAACCGTTCATAGACATATTCATAGAATATTTTTTTCTCAAATCCACATGTGGCAGACAACACTTTGGTTGGAGTTCTTTGTATGCTTACTTAGAGAGAGAAAAATGGAAAAGAGATGGGTCTTTCAGATGGGTCTACTTGGAGTTCTCTGTATCCAACTTTCATCCGTCTATGTCAAGGAGTGTTGAGTGTCAAGGCTTAGAAATCCCGTGGCTTTGAGGCATTTCCCTGTTTGATGGAATAGTAGGCCCAAATCCAGATATAAGACCAATCAACACAGATGGTGCTCAGAAGGTATCTTTTATGTCCTTGATTCTGTGGTTTATCCATGTGCCTTTTTGTGTGTGAGGAATTGTAGCTGGCTGCTATCAATAAAATTATTCAACTCACTCGGTTTCAAACTCATCTAATATGTGGTTATATGGTGTAAAGCTTATCTATCAGGTAGGTCATAAACGAGGTCGGTTGACAATGGATGATGATGATGATGAACAACCAAAGAAAAAGGTTCGAATGGGGATGCCTGCAACCCAATGGATTAGTGTCTACAATGCACAGCGGCCTATGAAGCAAAGGTTTGTGCTTCATATTGCCTATTGTTGCATCTGAGATGGTCAACTATATAAGCAATGTTCACATTTTCCGTCTGTGATCAACTATAGAAGCAATGTTAACATTTTCCATCTGTGTTCTAGGTATCACTATAATGTTGCAGATGTGAGGCTTCTACAGCACATTGAGAAGGGAAATGAAGATGGGTTGTATATCAGTAGTGTGGCTTCATGTACAAATCTGTGGGCTCTGATTTAATAGCAGAGAATAGAGATTGAGCCTTTTATGGTATTAGGTGTTGTTTTATTTTTGTATAAACAGTGTGGTTCCACCAGTCTCAGTGATTTTCTCTGTTTTGGATTTGGGTGCATCCCATTGTTCATGTCCATGTTTGTGCATTTCTGCATGTATCTTTGCAGATCCATTTATGTGTGTGCTTACATGCATGAATGTGTCTTGTGCCTGTGTCCACGTGTGTGTGTGTGCTTACCCATGCACATTCATTTATGATACTGGGGTATGGTAACTCAGTTTGTGGACTTCTTCGCTGTACTCCAACTCTAGTGCTAGAAATAGGTGGGCATTCAGTGGGAGAACCAAACATGGTTCTCTTGTTACCCTAGGCAAGTTTGGTCCAGCAGTTCCAATCAATCAAACAGCCCCATACTGTAGCTTTTGATTGATGACCCATTTGATCAAATTCTGCGGCAAATCCTAATGTGGTTATGTTGTACCTGGATGGGCGCTTCATAGTATGTCAATCCTTTCCTATGCCAGTGTGGAGTTATCAATTGGAGAAAAATTTATCATGGAAATCTTTGTTACTTCCTTCTTTTTTTTAATTCTTTTTTTTTTCCTTTTAAGTTATAGAACCATTCTGACTATTTAGTGTTTGTAATCTCTACCTTGATTTCAGAATTGTAACTCTATATTTTAGTTACTCATTATTGGGCTGTCACATTGACAGGCACAAAGTAGTGATAGTAGAAGGAAATTACTTGTTCCTAGAAGAAGGGGCTTGGAAGGATATTTCTTCTACATTTGATGAAAAGTGGTAGCTTGCACATTTCCTCGGGCACTTCACCCCCCGCCCCCTTGATACTTATTTAGTCGTCATAGTTCTATAGCCCTGAATCGTACTTAATTGTCGCTGAGTAATTAAGAGGTAAGCATTTATGTTTTGGTTTATGACTAGGTTGTTTAAACATCTTGGGTGTTTCTGCTCATTTTGTTTTTATTTTATGTCAAGGTTTCTTGAAGTAGACATTGATAAAGCAATGCAACGTCTTCTGAAGAGGCACATATCAACTGGTTAGTATATTTGATAGATTAATTGCTTAATGCTACTTGGAAAGAAACAGCTTTAGAGCGCCCTTATTTTTACTTTTTTATTTTTGGTAAAATTATTTTTATTGTTTTTGTTTTTCCTTTTGTCAGGAAAAACAACAGGAAAAATAGCAGATGTCGCAAAGCAGAGGGTAAGAGTGGCTTTTTTACTAATTATGAGTTAAATTCTTTAATCCCAGAGCCAAGAGAGTAGAATTTGCACCCATTGGTTATGACTTGATCCCAATCAATGAAACAGCGGATGAGTGTGGTGCGTATAAGTTAACCCCCTCCTTTCTTGGATCAGTGAACTTTACTTCCATATAGCAATCAAGTATTTCCCTAACAGACCACTGAATTCTGCTGTACTCTCGGAGACTACCCCTTGGTTGAACTATAATGCTAAGTTCACATTGTTTGATAGTTCATAACCATATCATAATTTGTTCATGGACTGCTAAAAATGTTTGCACCAACACCCTGTAAACAATTATGTGGATGATGCAACACAACATGAAACCTAACCTGATGCGGAATTGTGAGATCAATGGAGTATTAGTATTATTGAGTGTTAGTTGTAGATGGTGATATGAATACTAGGTCATCATATTAGTGAATTATTGATTGCTCCTAGTTTGCTTGCTACATGATCTTATGACATGTGAACTGCTAGTGTTTCAATTGCTCTTTCTCTAGTGAAAAAATGTTTTCTCTTTAACATGAATCCTTGATATTGTTGGTTAAACTCTCCTTCTTACTTGATTATATTATTGATACATAGTCAAATTGTTATTATTTTGTAGGTGAATGAAGAACTTAATTAAACGGAGATGGAATGCCTTTTGCTAAGTGGAACTACTAATTAGGTTAAGTTAATTTTGGTTAGTTAGGGATTTCCGGAAATTGTTTACAATGTAGCTTGCCTTTTTTTGGATGCTTTTGTGAAGGTTTTGGATTATGTCGTGACGCTTTGGTTACGAATTCGAAGGTTAATGTAAATAGTTTGGATTATGGATGGATTCAAATTGTACGTTCCTTAATGTGAATGGTGATTAATTTCCAATTAATGAAATGGTTCTTATTGAGTGTTGCTATCTATATTTTTTTGCATCTTTTGTAAGGCAGGTTTAGTGATTTGAAAGTATATCCATACTGCAGCATGTTATTAGTAATGTATATATTGCATTTTTATTTTAAAAAAAAAGGATGGTATCTCGCTTCTATGGAAACTGTCACAACTGATGACTACTTGTGTCACTTTTGGTCCGAAAACAATATATTGATCACTGCTTTTGAAAAGGGAGACAACAAAGTTATCTTTCTTGTGACGCTTTTAAGTTATTTCAGTGTCACTTTTGGGTTTAAAGTGACACAAGTAACCATTTTTTTGTGTCACTTTGATTACAAAAACTGACACAACAAATGTATTTCTTGAGACGCTTTTACGAACTTTTAGTGACGCCGGCAGATAAGACGCTTGCATAGTAATTAGAAAAGCGACACAAACCACTTTTTAAGACACTTTAAAAGTGACTCATTAAGACATTTTTTTTTGTAGTGTGGAAATCAAGCCTAGTAGAGTTGGCGGAAGTAACTGAAGGGACTGGTGCAGGGGGAAGGAGAGCTGAAGAAGACTGAGAAGGAAGAGGGGGGAAGTGGTGAAACTGAAAGGAGAAAGGTTGGAGACCACTGGGAGCAGCTAGCTGTGACTGTGCAGTGGAAGGGGGGGGGGGGGGGGGGGAGGAGAGAGTGTGGAACTAGAGGCTGGACAGGGAAAGCACTCAGGGGGATGGTGTTCAGGGGTGAAGGGGGGGGGGGGGGGGGGGGGGCGGTGGTTGGCCTGTGGAGTTGGTCAGACATGGTTGGTGGGCGGTCGGAGGTTGGGAGGGCGGTGGTTGGCCTGAAGGGTTGGTCGGACAAAGTAGTTGGGTTTGGACGGGAAGGGATGACAAGGACAGGTTTTCAAAACTCATGGAAACTTTTCTGTAGGCAAAGCTGTAATTGCCGATTAACTTGATTGTACAAATCCATAAAGAAGACTATTAAAAACCTCTAAACAACTAATCATCAGAAGAATACACATTGAAAAAATAAAATCAATAGTTTACGGTAGTTGCTTAACAAACACCAAAAATCACATGCCAATATTCAATTTTTAAAACATAAATTCTAATCACAGATAAGTACAGTGATTTTAGTAAAAAATCACACTCATTTTCTCTATCATTAAACGGAACAATTCTGCATAACGCACAACATTTGCAGCTTTGTGACTCATGACACGAATCGTAACCATTTCAATTTAATGCTTTCCCAAATCAATATCAATTTCACCGAACAGATCAAAAGAACGAAAAACATTGAAAATATGTAAATTTTAAGTAGCGATGGATATAGAAATTCTCAATCGTTGAAACACTACATATACCCACTGAGATCAACTGCACAAAATATCAGTCATATACACAATAAGCATACATATACTGATATACATAAATTGAAAATTTATAATAAAAAAAAAAAAAAAACATAAGCCAAAGAAGCCTTTCATTCATTGCAACCATTGCAGTCTCAACCTATATATCACATACATATTACTCAACAAAAGCTGAAAGGCTACATTGCATTCCTATTTTATTCAAAAAAGAGAAGATGCCAAAAAAATAAAATACTATTCAATCCATGCCATCAGAAACAATACATGAGATCTGCAACTTTGCAATTACAATCCGAATGCAAGAAATAGAGTTAAATTTGGTCAGACATAGAAAGAATACTTCCACGGAAATAAAATAAAATCATATATTAAAAACTGCAAATTCTCAAACTCCATAAAATCCCATAATCCCTTCTATGAAATCGAAACAAGACGGAAACTCAGACACACACCAAATCTAAATTTCAACCCTTACAAGAAAAAAGGAGCCTAACCACTTTCATCCTATCTCAACATTACAATGGCCAGTGATGGTTCTTTCGTACTCTCCGTACTAAGACGCCAGCCTCCTCTGTTTTCTTCTCCCATCTCCATTATCATAATCACCGAGTCATCACCTACGCTCTAAATATCATTGGTTGTACAACCCTTGTTTCCCCAAAATTAGCCCTTGTTTTCATTATTGGCCGGACCACACCCAGACCACAAAACTACATGGCCGACTAGTCCCAAACCTTCATTCACATCTACTAAGTGTTTCTATCCAAGAAAGCCAAGTGGCTGAACCCTCTTTTCCATCACACACCACAACCGACCCCTATATCATCATCAACTCTCTCCACGCATCAGCTGAATGACAGATAATCCAAGCCCCACTTGTCGACCACCTTTATCCACTAAATTGTCAGTATGGTTATAAAACCCAATACATATTGGCCAACAGCTCATTGCCCCTGGTTCACCAACCACATAACTCATCTATCCAATACACAGTTGCCAAACACAAATCATAACCCTAAACCCTTGTTTCTTTGTCCCCAAACCAACACCAGCCCACTTCCAAGTGGCAGCACTTCACAGAAGCCAAACCATTCCTTTGAAATAACAAGATAAGACACAGCAAGATCATTCCTTTCTATTTCTTCCACTAAAAAAATGAAGAAATACAAGAGCACCAGTAAGCTCAAATCAACAAAACCATAAATCAGAAAAACAGAAGAGGTGGCACACCGAGAGAGATGCAGAAGGTGATCGAGATGGAGGAGAGGGGGGTTCTGCACCTGGGAGATGGAGGAGCTTCTGCACCTTGGAGATGGAGGAGCGCGGGTCGCCTGGAGAGAGGGAGGAGTGTAGGTTGCCTGGGAGATTGAGGAACATAGGTCTCCTGGGAGATGGAGGAGAGGGCTGAGGTCGTGAGGGAGAAGGAAATGGAGGGATGGCAGGCGAGAAAGGGTCAAAGAGATGAGGGAGTGCTGGGCGAGAAAGGGTCAGAGAGATGAGGGATTGAGAAGAGGCAGAAGGGCCACTGGAAATGGTATGCACTTGAGTGGGCGAGGGAAATGGAAAATGGCGCGGGCATAACATACTTTTAGGGCTGAAGTGATTTTGAAGGCCCCAGTTAGCTTTTATTCCTCCAAAACAAAAATAATGAAAATATAATTTTTCCCCGCGCTTACTGCGCCAACAAAAGTTAAATAAATGGTCAAAATTTAGCAAATTGACATTTTTCGGTGATATAGGTATTTCGCAGGCAAAAAATATAGCCTTTGTCGGCGACACTAATATTTTGCCGGTAAAACATAACCTTTCCCGGCGAAAAAATGAGTTCGCCAGGCAAAGCTAAACCTTTACCGGCGAAATGAACTTTTTCGCCTGCAAAAGTTACAATTTTCCCTGCGTTTAATTATTTCGCCAGCAAAAAACGCTGGCAAAAATGTAAATTCTTGTAGTGGAACGAATCGGCCTCATAATCGGGTTCAACACCTAAGCACTAAGAATGGGTCAGATCCAAGGATCTGGCGATTTACAGTATACAAATAACATAGGATGTATGCATCAAAAGAGTAGAGACAGTAATAAGTTAAATAAGAATATTTAAGATATAAATACTAGGCAATTGAGCAAGATAAACATTTAGAATCAAGAAATTAAGATAAGTCAATCTATCTATTCAACGTGGCACATTCACATAAGCTGGATACCGCGGGATATTATGTCGCGGCCCTTCCATACTGAACATAGTCGCGGTGGGGAAATCTCACCAGTGCTGGGGATAACTAACCCCGCAAATCACTCATCAATCTTAAACACTCATCACTCAAGAGACCGAACCCAGTATCACACCATCCGTCTAAAACACAGCTTATCATGATAGCCTACTCAACACTTATAAATAGCTCCTACCAGTGATGATCACTCAACAGGCTGAGCTTAGAACAACTAAGTGAATGTTCGTACCGACTCAAGGAACCAATGTATAGGTCTGTGTTTGTCTAGGCTTGCCTTGCGCGATCTAGGTTCTAACAAGTCCCTAAGAGGTCCAAGTACCAATCATTGGTTCCATACTAAGGCCCACCAAGCATGGCCTTAGTCTAAATAGACCAGCAGAGATCACCAATCTCAATCCAACATCAAACAATCTACACTCATCCAAAATATGTTACAACTCTAATCACAACAACCTCTCCATCCTAGGGTTCACGCATACAACTTCTGCCGTATGAGGGCGCGCCTAGACACAGACATGGGTTAAATTCCTCCAAACTATATCACCAGGTCACCTCTAGGAAGTCCTAGGTTCAGGTCCTTCATTTTTCATTTAATTAACAGGTTTATAACAAGAACAAGGATATGAGAGAAGTATAATGTATAATAACCTCCAAGCAATAGAATCAAATGGAATAAAGCAAGGGTCCAACCTAGGTAATGGTCCACTCTCAGGTTCAGGGCCTCATCAGATAAGTGGATCCCTAACTGCAGTCTCAGATGCCAAAAATGTTATATTTGGTGCTCCTAAAGTTACGGGCATCTTTGACTACGTTTAAGGGTAGAATCACAAACAAGTCCAATCCCTAAACCCTACTTGGTGGTCCCCACGAGTCAAGGTCAAGCCACACCATTGACTCGTGCTTGGCACATTGATGGAAGTTCATTTGGATGGTCAATGGGTCCTATCCAAAATAATTACCCTCTATAAAATAATTCAATAATCTAATTTGGGTTAATAAAAATAACCAGGGCTTTATTCTAATTTCTAGAAACTAATGGGGTCAAGTAATTATTTTAAAGGTAGCATGTTGATTCCCTTTTCTATTTCTATTCATATCAGATCCATAGGTCACACACAGAACCCATTAAAAAAAAGAGGTAAAGTAAACAAAGGTAGGTGGTATGATTTCCCATGCACCCTCAGACCACAAGGACCACTCAATCCATAAAGTTTTTGTCACATGGGGTAGCCACACTTTCACATGCTCTCACAAGTCACCGGACCACTCAACCCATCTCTTCTTCACTCAACATAGAACACGTTCTGCAACGGAAAGTTTCCAGCAGAAAACGAGCTCTTGTCTGGGACATGGAATACTACAGAAATCGTGGGCCCCACATCCAGGCACAAATCAGGCTCCACTACCTTGGTCTCCCAGGCCTATACGGCTATTGGAACGGACGAGATCATGATTAGGCACTCAGTGAGCCCTGCCACGGTTTGATATTCAAATTAAAATTTCCTTTTGTGAATGACGCCCAATACAGTGTAAGCCCAAGATGTGGGGCCAGATGGGACCCAATCCCCACGGGTCCACCACCATCAGGTGCGCCCCTGGGTCCACTATCAGATGTGGGGACCCGATCTATAATCGGATCATCTAGTGGGTCCCGCAACCGTCTGCTGCAAAACTGGTTTTCCCCCTTAAAAGGACATCCTCTCTTGATCTAGCAAATGGATGGTGGGCCAAGGGTATCCAATCCCTATGGGACCAGCCCCTCTAGGGACGCCCGTGGGTCTTCCTTCGGTTCCACGGATCAGATGGGCCATCAGGTGGCCCACTTAAATCCTGGTCTCAACGCCCTCACTAATTCGTTTACATAGACTTGTTACAGTCACTCCTCTTCATCCGAATTCTGTCTAAATCATTCTCATTCACCTCCATTCATCAAATAAACAAATAAAACCATAAAAAACACTTCAATGCCCAACCATCCATCAATCCATCCGGCCATTGATCTTCCAAATGAGATAAACTCATCCATTAATGGCCAAAAACCCTAAAACAAGCGCAAAAGGTAGCTCTAAACATACATACATCAATTGAATTGAAATTCACAGAATCAAATGGGAGAAAACATGCATTCTATGATAACTTGTATAAGGTACTTGCCTCAAATCCGGATTGCAAATGAAAATAACAAGAGAGGGTCCTTAAGAGAATGTAGCAACAATAGGTAGGAGGTGACCCCCTTCTTCTTGAAATTAGGGTTTTGGAGAATTAGGGTTTTAGCTAGGGTTTTGTGAAATGAGAGGTAAATGAGGGATAATTAAGGGTGAATTTAGGGTTCATTTCCCAATGCAATAGTTTAACTTTTATAGGCTAGGGTTTTTGGGATAATTACCAAAAGGGTCTTTTAGTTTGTATAGGAGTGTGGATAAGGACATGGGCATTTAGGTCATTTGGTGGAAATTCTAGAATGTTCAAGTGTGGAAAACCCCTCCTATAAAAACCTATTTACTAGTAAGGGCCTCAACACTTAAAACCCTACAAAAATTATAAAAAGACACCATATAAATCTATAAAATACACAATAAGCCTAAATCCTATAAAATAGGCTAAAACTTAGAAAAATATCTATCTACCCTTACTAATCCATATTAATTAGTACAATTATGCTATATTACCGTAATTAATTGTATTCAAATTCAACATGAGGGCCCACCAAGGGTGGGGCCTCACACTGTAGGTTTAATGTAGGCCACTGTACTCCTCCCTTAAAATCACAGCCCAAACAAATCTCCTCAAATCCCCTCCCTTAATCTTAGGAATAGTTATAATCTTAAATCTAATCCTTTAAATCTAAATCACACTACTATTTCTAGCAACAGAATTCCTTGGATTTGTTCAATTTAAAATCTCGATTACTCCCATTTTAAAGTAAACATTATCTAAATCATTCGTCCATCGAGCTGCCCTAGAATGTCTCCTCCTCCTCCAGACCCCGACCCACTCTGCTCAGAATCCCCTTCTCCACCACCACTCTTCTTCTCCTCCAGTCCAGCCAGGGTCCGTCATCCAAACTACAGAGGTCCAGGCTATCCTTCAAGCAGATCAGACCTCCCCTGTTTTATCCTCTGCCCAAATTCAGCAGCTCTCTTCTCTTCTGAAACAGAGCCCTTCCGGGGGAACCACCCAACCCAATGCTAGCACCTTTAACCTCTCTCATCCCAGATCTTATGCCTCTCTTCTCTCATCCCAGATCTTATGCCTCTCTCATCCCAGATCTTATGCCTCTCTCCTATCTGCTCCCCCCCTTCCCCTATGTCACAGAAAGCTTCATCTTCTCCTTTGGTTTCCAGGCATGGGCTCTTTCCCTTGGCCAACCCTAGCCCCAACCTGGATCAGGCTCAAAGGTTTACCCTTCCGCTGCTGGAGCTAACACATCCTTTTCTCAATAGCAAACTCTATCGGTAACCCCATTCTGGTAGATGAGATCACAGCCTCTCAAAAAATTTTATCCTATGCCAGAATCTGCATAAATCTTGACCTTCAAAAACCTAAGCCCTCCTTCATTATAGTAGATCTGGCAGGGGATTCCAGGGTGGAAGTGGAAGTCATGTATGAAGTCGTCCCTTGCTCCCTCTATCTTAGCTATGGCCATGGGGAAGGCTTGTGTCAGCCAACTATCAAAACTGTCAAACCAGGTTTGAAGCCCCCTCCTCCTCGCTCCTCTGCCCCAGGCCTTCTAAATCTCCTCCTGTCTCTGAGCTAGTCTCCCCAACGTTGAACTCCTCCCTCCTATCCTCAGCACCAGAGCAAATCCATCCAACCTCTACTTCTACCCACATAGACCGGGTCCCTTCCCTTGAAGTAGACCCTAACCCTGGGGAAGACCCCCTTTCCCCTTTTGCTTCAACCCTTGAGATCCATAACCCCTTCTCAATCCTGGACCAAGCTACCCAGGTGGTTACCGATTCGACCCTCAGCCCTCCAATTCTACCCCTTTAAACTCTGCCAATACCAATCTCCTGCCTGACATCTCAGATCACCTCTCCATAGACCTCAATATCCAGGAAGAACCCATCTCACCTATCATCCAACAAACCAGTAAACCTTCCAAATCAGATCCCCTTACCTTTACTTGGTCCCCCTCCTCTGCTGATATAGTAGCTGCAGCTCAGCTACCCAAGAAGAATAAGAAGTCCAAAAGGCATAAACCTGCCAGGAAAATAGTTGAATCCCAGCCCATCAGCCCTACTCTTAGCCTCAATCCAACTTCCCACCTCCATGTTTAAAACCCTATATTGGAATTGCAGGGGAATTGCAAACTCCCCTACCATTAGAACCCTCACTTTCTTGATTGAATCTTACCATCCTAACATTATTTTTCTCTCTGAGCCCAAAACCTTTAACTCCAATAACTTATCTCAGAAACTGGATAGGTTTGGATTCTCTTATTTCTTTTCTAACTCAATCTCATCAACCTGTCCCTCTATCTGGTGCTTTATCAAATCCTCCCCTAACTTTTCTTCCATAATGGTAGACTTCTCCTCCCAACACATCACTATATCCCTCTCCCCCTCCTCCAACTGCCCAACCACCTTCATAACTGGTATTTATGCCTCCACCTCTCCCATTCAACGTAGATCCCTCTGGCAGTACCTGAGCTCCACTCCTTTCTCTAATAACTTCCCCTGGGCTGTCATAGGAGACTTCAATGATGATTCCTCTCGTTCTAAAAATCTCAGTCTCCATCCCATTAACTCCCTAGCTTCCTCTGAATTCAATAACATGATCGTTTCCTCAGGCCTCCAGGATATTGGCTTCTCTGGCAGTAACTTCACCTAGTCTAACAATAGAAAAGATAGATCCTATGTTGCAGCCAGGCTAGACTGCTCTCTCACCAATCAAGCCTGGCTTCTCTCCTATTCAGATAGCCTCCTTCAGCACCTTGTCAGACAATGCTCAGACCACAGCCCCATCCTGCTTTCCAAGCGTCCTCCCATTGTAGCTAGTTTTATCCCTTTCAAGTTTGAGGAAATGTGGATTGCTCACCCCTCCTTCAAAGATCTGGTAGCTGCTGTTTGGCAACTCCCAGTTAGAGGCAATCCCCAGTTCATTCTTAGTCAGAAACTAAAGGCTCTTAAATTAAGGCTGAAAGCTTGGAATAAGGAAATTTTTGGGCTCCTCAAGAACAATATCTCAGCTGCAGAATCCAGTATCCTCCAATTGCAAGATAGTCTGGATTCAGACCCCCAGGAACCCACCAAGGTTGCTCTAGGCCTCGCCAAAAGCTCGCTCCAAAACTTGCTCCAAGCAGAAGAAACCCATTGGAAGTAGAAATCCAGGACTAGATGGTTGCACGAAGGAGATAAAAATACCAAATTCTTCCACCTTGCTACGAAAATCAGAGGTTCCAAGAATCGCATTGATAAGATAGAATTTAACGAAAACTCTATTGAAAACCATGCCCAGATTAAATCTGCAGCTGTGGATTTCTTCTCTGCCTCCTTCACTCCTTCCCCTGCTCATTTGGATCCCCTGCTCTTTCAAGTGCAAAGTCAGAAAGTTTCCTATGCTCAAAATTCCGTTCTGCAGGCTATTCCTACAAATGAAGAAATTAGAACCTTAGTTTTCAGCCTCAACAAATCTAGCTCTCCTGGTCCTGATGGTTTCTCCGGTAGCTTCGTCACCAGTTGCTGGGATATTGTTGGCATAGCTGTAATAGCTGCTGTTAAAAATTTCTTTGTCTCCAAAAAGCTTCTGAAAGCTTCAAATTCCTTCTTTATCTCTCTCATTCCTAAAGTTGCAGCGCCCTCCTCTTTTGGAGACTACCGCCCCATCAGCCTTCTCAATTTCTCTTACAAGAATATTTCCAAGATCCTTGCGACTAGAATGGCAGCTGTTCTCCAAAGCCTTATCTCTCCTCATCAAGTGGCTTTCTTAAAAGGTAGAAGAATCCAAGATCACATAGCTTTAGCTCATGAGCTCACTCAGAATCTTCAAAAGGGTCCCAAAGGCAAAGAAATTTGTATGAAGCTAGATATCTCCAAAGCTTTTGACAAATTAAATTGGAATTTCCTTTTCAATGCTTTGGATTTCTTTGGGTTTAGCGAGGACTGGTCGACTCTCATTTCTGAATGCATCTGCTTCTCTAAAGGCTCTGTAATCATCAACAGAGAACCAGCAGGCTACTTTGAAGTCAAGGGAGGGCTTAGGCAGGGAGACCCTCTCTCTCCCTACCTTTTCATATTAGCGGAAGAACTCCTTAGTTTAAATATTGGTAAGCTTGTTTCCCAAAATCAGGTGATTCCGATTTACAGAGTTCCAGCTTCTCCCTCTGTCTGTCACCTCATGTTTGCCGATGACATTCTCCTCTTATTCAAAGCCACTTCTAGGAGTATCAAAGCTATTCAAGGTGTTTTGGAAGCCTACCAAAAGGTAGCTGTGCAACATTTCAACCTCAGGAAAAGTAATGTTCTTTTTGGAAACAGCAGGGAGTCTTTTAAGGCTAGAACTTTGAGATCCTTAGGCATTCCTCGGGCCTCTTTTCCCACAAAATACTTGGGTGTCCCTCTTTTCATTGGCAGCCCCAAAGCTCAGTTTTTTTAGAGTCTCAAGGATTCTTTTCGGCTAAGGCTTGTAGGTTGGAAAAGCAATATGCTTTCCTTTGCTGGGAGAGTCATTCTTATTAAGCATGTTCTTCAAAGTGTTCCCATTCACATCCTCTTGGTTCTCCCAATTCTTTCCTCGGTTTGTAAATTCTTGGAAAAATAGATAAGAAATTTTCTGTGGTCTGGGGGGCCTGAGCAAGCAGAGAAGAGCCTTATCAATTGGAATTCTGTCTGCCAACCGAAGAGTGAAGGAGGCCTGGGTTTCTGTTGTATCAAGGATATGATCTCTGCTAATTCAGTCAGGTTGGGTTGGTCTGCTATCTCTTCTTCTTCCCTGTGGGCCAGCTAGTTCAGAGCTAAGTACCTCAAAAGCTTCTCTCCTTGGCATCCCAACTCCCTTTCCTCTGGCTCTTGTATCTGGAGGCCTATCAAGCAATGTTCTCACTTCATTTTCCAAAACAGTCATTGGCTTCTGGGTGATGGCAAAAGAATTAGTTTCTGGCATGACAAATGGCATGGTCCCTTATCTTTGGCGCAGATCTTCCCCGATATGGAATTCTCTTGGTCAGTTTCAGTGAATGATTTCCTTTCCGATCCCCTAAGATTTTCTAGCATTTTCAACCTTCAACAGGCTGCTTCTTTCTTTTCCTCCCTATCAGCCTCTTACTCGCTGCAGGAAGACCCTGATGCTCTGATCTGGACCAGCTCCAACTCCCCCAACCTGTCTTTCTCTGCTGCTTGGGAATCAATCAGACACAGAAGCCTCCCCAGAGTTTGGCACAAGTTTGCCTGGAGCAGTCTCCTCAAGCCCTCTACTGCTTGCTTTGCCTGGAAGCTGTTTCACAACAAACTTCCCACCAATGTCTAGGCTCAATCCATAGGGGTTCAGCTGGCATCCACTTTCCCCCTTTGTGGCTCCCATCAGGAATTGGCTCCAAACCTGTTCTTCCTCTGTCCATTTGCATCCTCCTTTTGGGATTGGCTGGAGATTAAAGGGAACTTTCAGTTCTCTTCTTCCTGCTCTGCCTCAACGAAATGGATCGCCTTCTCCGCGAACTCTTGCTCGAAAGCAAAGAAAGGTCTGGGCGCCTTCTTCATAGTTGCCCTCTTTAGCTTATGGAAAGAAAGGAATATCATTCTCTTCTCTAATAAGGTGCCCTCCCTTCAATCTGTGATTAATTTCTTTTTAGAGGATGCCTCTATTTCTCTAAGATATATGTCTTCTTCCTACTCCAGCAGCACTTTAAACTCTTTCTTTCTTCTTTGTAATCAGCCTACTCAAGGGTTGAACTAGTGCTTTGCTGTTTCTTTCTCTTGTTGCCTTTCTTCTCTGTTTTGTTGTTTTTTTGGCTGTATTCTTTCCTCTCTTTCTTAATTCAATTTGCAATTTAGCAAAAAAAAAAAAAAGTAAACATTATCTCATTTTCCTTACAAGATTATAATCAACTCCATTTAATAGAGGTCTGTGGGGCCCACTTTCATGATGTTGGCAGTAAGAGAGAATGGGTGTAACACCCCGAATGCATGAGCTCATCAGGACCCGGGGTCTTACTATAAGAAAATTAAGATCACCACATAAATCAAGTTATGGCTCAGAATTAAACAATACTTTAAATTTATTTAAAAGGATCATTAATAAGAAATAAATAATATCAAGTCTACAGACAAATCAAATCTATCATCATAAGGGATTCAAAGTTCAATATTAATGAATAAACAATAAGTCATTAATCCTAGACATTAATATCCAAATCATTTATAACGCTCTCTCATCAGCCACGTAAATTGAAGTCCAATGGCTGATTCTCATCGTTGCCAAGCTCCCCCAAACATTGTGTACCTGAAGTGGGGCAAACCACTTATCAGAAAACTGGTGAATAATATTTCCAGATACACAAGTCATTACAAATATAATTCATTAACAAAAGTGCAGAAGAATTCACGAGATGATAGTGAATTACATATATAGTTTCTTATTACTCAAAGAGGTTTCATATTTGGTCCTTAATTTCGGTAAGTTCAGTAATCCTAATTATGGGTTCTTATAATGGGACTCTACCATCAAAGTTTTCAGTATTTCAGACCCTTCTCAAGAGGAAGTCCTTTCTATAATTCATTCAAAAATTCCCCGTAAGGAATTTAGTTCAAAATTCAATATTCCAGTCCCTGTCCATCCTTATTCCTCCTGTCCCACTTGGGTCCACTAATAAATTCAATATCCAGAATTAAGAATCCTTACTGATGTTTCAAATATCAGGCCACAGTCCCAAATAATGTTCATATCGAAATGCTCTCATTAAAAGTTCATTGATTCTTTTATATCCATTATGCATTCGGTAATACTATCATAGAATTATACACACTGACTATATTAGTATAAAATTAGTTCCACATAATCGGGTTTATGTACGCCCCACTTAAATTCAACATTTGCTACCCAACTCTGTGGGACTACTCTTATAACCTTAAATCCCATGTTTTCATTACATGTCCAATAATATATAAAAATTACTACCAAATCTAAAATTTTCCCCCAACATGCTTCAGACTACCAAAAGGTATACCTAAGATATATAACTCTGAATTAAATAAATTCAGCCAAGCCCACTTTAAGATACAGGCCCATAATAGAATCCACATGGAAAATTAGTTGGTTTATAACTTCTAGAATCATACATGGTTCAGCTTGACATTACTGTACATAAAACTATTATAAAAGAACCTTTGGAAGGTTCAGGAGAGTACCCTACACATGTCAAAAAGACCATCAAATGAACTTATACTAAAGGAGCACAGTTCATCATTTTCATGGAAATGGGTCTCATGCCCAATACTTTGATTGACCAGAGATTGTGGATCTCTAGAGGTCCAAACGACGCGGGTCCGGGACCACCCTGGTCAGCCATGATGAATCCACCAGATCACTGGTCCTGATCTCTGATCAAGTAAATCTGTGGGCCTCACATGTTTCTTCGACATTTGATGCAAACTACCGCCGTCTGCGATCTTCCTCCTCCCTATCTACTCATTCTTCCAAAATATGTTTCAAAAGATGGAATCTACAACCACATAATTCTTCTCATTCTATCATCTCATATCTCATAAGGTGGGTTTCAGCAATTTTAAATAGTAAGCAATTTTGTTCCAGCTGCCATTGATAGTTCTTAATAACCAAAACAGGGAAGGTTCAGATGGTGGGCCCTCCATGGTTCAACCTATTTGGGACCAAGCCCACCTAAGTCACCCATCAGGGACTAACCAGATGACTGGCCCTGATCATTGATCAGGTGGGCCAGTGGGTCCCATAACTCAATTCACCAGAAACCCATAAATCCACAAAATGACGATGTAGAAATTTTCTGGATTCAGATGAGGGGTCAGATGGAACCCAATCCAGATGGTCCACCCCCACCTAGGTCGCCCAGGGGTCTGCTATCAGATCCCTGGATCAGACGTGTGATCGAGTGGGCCACTTGGTCCCACTATCCAATCCACAGATGGAACTCAAAATCCCCAAAATGACGCTGCATGAACAATTTGGATTCAGATGAGGCTTGATGGGACCCAGATTCAAAAGGGGTCCATCTACACTCTGATCGCCCAAGGTTTGGCTTCCAGATCCCTGGTTTAGATCTTTGATCAAGTGGGCCCCATGGCCCTAGTATCCAAATCGACAGATCATGTATCTGTCGATTTGGTTGAAAACCATGCCTCTACGTTGGGTTTCAACTGATCTCTTCCTCCTGGATTGAGATATATATAAAAAAATTCCAAATATCACATCTAAGAAGATAAAATAATTATAATCTATTATTACTTTATATGGAGATCACAAATCTTGGTCAAACACCTGGATCCTCATATAGAGAAGGAAATTCCAAGATCTGTCAGTAACCAGATCTTCATTCCTTGATCCCCTTTTTCATGATTAACGGAAACACAGAAAAAAAAATCAATAGTTTTCTGTGTACTTGAAAATATCACTCACCTTCTAGTGTAGCAAATCGTGGCACGGTTGATGTGGGATCTCGGGTACTGCATCCACCAGGTCCTCTAACTTCTTCCTCCCTAAGATCCTTCTCTGCTGCTTCTAAGGAAAGTCCCTCTGTACTTTTTCCTTTCTTCTCTTCTTTAACCCAAAATGGAACAATCGGAAAGAAATGCAGAAGATAACCGGTTAAATTATTTTCGGGGATAAGGTTCGATCTCTACCGTTCCCTAGGTATCAGAACGGAAACATCTTCTCAAGGAGATGTCGTTTTAATAACCTGACCGTAACAAAAGGGGCTTTAATGGGTTGGAAGCAGGTTAAGAAAAACCAATTAATACAACCCAACCCAATCTAGTATCACATGGGTCAGACAATTCTGGGCCTAATCTGGCCCAGATACCTAATACCTTATGGGCCAGACGAATCTGGGCCTAATTTGGCCCAGGTTATTACAATGGGCAGGACTAAATTATTATGTTCAGAGAATAGATCAATCATCCACATAAAGTACAAACAACAGATGGATTTGTGGGGACCACTTTGATCTCCCGATTAATAGACACCTTCAAAAGGCACCACCATCCAGCTTGGCCCATCAAACCAACGACACGGAAGATGGAACACCCAACAAAAGGGACCAACCAATATGGAGTTGTAATAAGACCATTAGTTTCATGATCTAGACCGTTAATTACAACGTGGAATCCAACAATCAACGAACAGAAAATACTGGACTCTAATGATCAATTATATTTGTTATTAAAATGCATATTAAGAATACATTTCATTTCTAATTATATATATATATACATGAAATAGTATAACGGTTGATATGAGACCAGCCTTTAATAATTGTTGTAGACGAGGCCACCTTTAAACACATCATGATACACGTCCTTAATGAATTAGGATAAGAGGCCCACTTTTAAATATTACATCATGTGACCCCTCTAATGCTCCTTAGAACTCGACATCAACAAGGGCCCACTGTCCAAATGTTCAATTGGACACACCTAGATATTTGGAGATGGGCCTATCTTTAGATGTTACATTATGCGACCCCACTAAGGATCCTCGAAATGACACATCAGCAAGGTCTCACTGTCCAATTGGACACACCTTGAAGGAATTAAGATATGATGCCCACCGTTAAATGTTACATCATGTGACCCCACCAAGTTATTTTTTCTTTTTTTATTAAAGTTATATATATATATATGAAATAAATATAAACTACTTATTTATTTCTATAAACTCTGTTCTTTTCCAATAATATCTCAGAAAAGAATCACATATTTCATTATATTTTTTTAGCCCGGGCACCATACCTCTCCATTAATTATGTGAGCTTATGCTTGTGGGGCCCACCCTTGGCCCATCCAAATGGACCAAACACACGACCTCCCTAAATTGCACATATCCACTAGCTTTTGGTCAGATTCGGATTTATTAGACCGTTGGATCAACTGTGTACCGATTCGAGTTGATTGTTGACTATATATTAAATTTTATGGGCTAGATGGAGATGGTAGAAACCACGGTTGAGACTAATATTTTGCAAAGAGAAGGGTCATAGGGGGTCCTTAAAATCCCCCCATCACCATGCCATGTGGGTCACCAAGTGGGCCCCACTACAAACTTGAGCTTACCTTAACCTCAGCTTTAGCTTAGGAGAGTTGCCCCTTTATAGACACACATTCATATTTGTGTGATGGCCAATGCCTTTAAATTCAAGAGGTCATTATGTTATGTAAGTTTACTTCATTTTATATTTATTTTCATTACTTGTTAAAAGATTTTAATATTAAAAAATAATAAATTTCTTTCTTTTAGACTTATTTTATCTTAATAATATTTTAAAATAATTCTTAAAATTTTAATATATTTTTATTTTTGGCCTGGACTTAGCAAGGGTGTTTGTTGTTAGTTCTTATAATAAAGTTTACTACATCGCTCCACCTTTTTAACCCTAATAACACGGTGAAGTGAAATTACATCACATGCAACTACTCCCTCCAATGACCGCATGCCACATCAGCTATTGATGAAAGAATTGGCATTTTAGGAGTCCCCATCCACCACTATTAATGGCCATAATGACTCGAGAAGACTTGAAAGCATGGGTCCTTTGGTACCACAAAGTCTTCCAAACCCAATTCTATGCCTTAAAGCCGGATGTTAGTTAGAGGAAATAGAGGGAAAAAAAAAGCCAAATCTCGCCTCTCCTTGAGGCACATCAGCATGGTATATCCAAGGACTCTAACACTTATCCCTTAAATTTAGTTAGGAATGGCAAGTCGCACTGCACCAATACATGCCTCTTAACATTTCACCCATTCAAAATGCTTGAAAAACACGTCTTAGTATAATACAGGCCTCTCACTGTTGAAAAATGATGGGCAAGGTATTTGCCAATCATGAGTGTGACACCGGGTCCATTGATTAAGATGGACATCACCATGGCATGGTCAAGCCCTCAAAATCTACGCCCCATAATACATGCCTCTTAAGTCTTAAGTCATGCATCTTAACATCTCACCCATTCGAAATGCTTGAAAAACACGTCTTACTATTAAGAACCACCTCTTAAGTCATGCCTCATAATACAGGCCTCTCACTGTTGAAAAATGCTGAGCAAGGTATTTTGCCTGTGATGAGTGTAACACCGGGTCCATTCATTAAGATGGACATCACCATGGTCTAGCCGTGTAAATCTACGCCCCATAATACATGCCTCTCAAGTCATGCCTCTTAACATCTCACCCATTCGAAACGCTTGAAAAACACATCTTAGTATTAAGAAACACCTCTTAAGTCATGCCTCATAATACATGCCTCTCACTGTTGAGAAATGCCGAGCAAGGCATTTTTACCGGTCCATTGATTAAGATGGGCATCAACATAGTCTAGCCCTCTAAATCTACGCCCCATAATACATGCCTCTCAAGTCATGCCTCTAAACATTTCACCCATTTAAAAAGCTTGAAAAACACGTCTTAGCATTAAGAACCACCTCTTAAGTCATGCCTCATAATAACACAGGCCTTTCACTGTTGAGAAATGTTGAGCAAGGTATTTTGACTGGTCCATTTATTAAGATGGGCATCACCATGGTCCAGCACTCTAAATCTACGCCCCATAATACATGCCTCTCAAGTCATGCCTCTTAACATTTCACCCATTTGAAATGCTTGAAAAACACATCATAGTATTAAGAACCACCGCTTAAGTTATGCCTCATAATAACACATGCCTCTCACTGTTGAGAAATGTTGAGCAAGGTATTTTGACTGGTCCATTGATTAAGATGGCATCACCATGGTCTAGCCCTCTAAATCTACCCCCCATAATACATGCCTCTCAAGTCATGCCTCTTAACATCTCACCCATTTGAAACACTTGAAAAACACGTCTTAGTATTAAGAAACACTTCTTAAGTCATGCCTCATAATACAGGCCTCTCACTGTTGAGAAATGTCGAGCAAGGCATTTTTACCGGTCCATTGATTAAGATGGGCATCAACATAGTCTAGGCGCCCTCTAAATCTACGCCCCATAATACATGCCTCTCAAGTCATGCCTCTTAACATTTCACCCATTTAAAACGCTTGAAAAACACGTCTTAGTATTAAGAACCACCTCTTAAGTCATGCCTCATAATAACACAGGCCTTTCACTGTTGAGAAATGTTAAGCAAGGTATTTTGACTGGTCCATTGATTAAGATGGGCATCACCATGGTCCAGCCCTCTAAATCTACGCCCCATAATACATGCCTCTCAAGTCATGCCTCTTAACATTTCACCCATTTGAAATGCTTGAAAAACACATCATAGTATTAAGAACCACCTCTTAAGTTATGCCTCATAATAACACATGCCTCTCACTGTTGAGAAATGTTGAGCAAGGTATTTTGACTGGTCCATTGATTAAAATGGCATCACCATGGTCTAGCCCTCTAAATCTACGCCCCATAATACATGCCTCTCAAGTCATGCCTCTTAACATTTCACCCATTTGAAACGCTTGAAAGACACGTCTTAGTTTTAAGAACCACCTCTTAAGTCATGCCTCAAAATAACACAAGCCTCTCACTGTTGAGAAATGTTGAGCAAGGTATTTTGACTGGTCCATTGATTAAGATGGGCATCACCGTGGTCCAACCCTCTAAATCTACTCCCCATAATGCATGCCTCTCAAGTCATGCCTCTTAATATTTCACCCATTTGAGACGCTTGAAAAACACGTCTTAGTATTAAGAACCACATTTTAAATCATGTCTCATAATACAGGCCTCTCACTGTTGAGAAATGCTAAGTAAGGTATTTTTCTTGTGATGAGTGTGACATCGGGCCCATTGATTAAGATGGGCATCGCCATGGTCTAGCCCTCTAAATCCTCGATAGCAGTGCCTCACTATTTTAGAAACTCTGGAGTAGCAAATAGGATTGTGAGACCCAGTATATTAATCAAGATGAACTTCACTATTATGTTGCTTGATGTTGTGGCCATCCGGTGGCCCACGTTTCTTTTCTTTATCTTCCATCAAACACCAATGAGTGAAAATTCAAATGATTTGTTCCACATAAATAGTAGAGTTTCTTTAATTAATTCACATATAATGAAAGAAAATCATTGCCCAAAGTAATCACATGTAAAAATAGAAGTCGACTCCTATTTTATATTTTAATATTCTATAAAAAAGAATAATCAAGTCTCATAGTTGGGGATACTCCAATTGGAGTTTTCATTCAAAAAAAGTTAGTTTGACCCAAGTCTAGGTTCAGGTTCAACACTAACCCTAGATCTTAAGTTTGAGCCCTCCCAATCAAAAATATATTAGATCTAAGTGCTCACCTTAATACCTGCGTTTGAATAAAGCTCAAGTCCACACCATTTTTTTATATTATTTAGTCACTTTATTATTCATTTAAAATGCACAACATATTCTTAGTCACTTAATTTCTTAATTATTCATTTATCAACATACTTCTTAACTATTTAATTGCTTGATTATTTATTTTAAATATGCTATATTTTCCAGTTACTAATTTCTTTTAATTCTTCGCTTAATATGTCAATAAGATCGTGTGCCTAACTCTATCTAAAGTGAAATTTGGCCAATGACAATAACTGTGATTGTGATTTTGAGCGGTTTCAATATAAATGTGAGCCCCACTTGTGGACTTCATAAGGCATAGTTTAGAGAATCTTAGGAGAATTACCTCTAGTGGAAGCTTTTATAGGTTGAAAGAAAGACTCGAGAGATAAGATCATGAAATAATGGCTATGGGAAGAATTCTCATATGTAAAGCTAATTTGGAAATCAAAATAAATATAGCTTATATCTCTCTCTTTTTTCTTTAATTGAGCCTTTAACGTAAGCATAATTGGAAAGAGAGTTTAAGAAACCAGGGTCAAAGTCCTTCATGGTTGGTTGATGTGGCATAGGGTCATTGGACTGCTGGAGGCAGTAGGTCACTGCATTGAAGAACTATAGTTCTTGATACGATTCTTTCTCTTTAAAGCTGAGTGTTGGTTGAACAAAAAAAAAATCCTCAATTATGGCCTTAGGAGAAGCCATATCAACTTCTTGGGGCCCATTTGTGAATATGTACTTTTAAAAATACGTAATATTTATCCTTTTCAATAAAATGTGTCTCTTGGGTTATATATGTGCATTTTCAATAAAATGTGTCTCTTGTGCCCATTTATATGGATGTGACCTAATTCAAAGGGATGCATTCGAACTGTATAAATTAAGGTTATTTTCAAAGTTTTAATATAGTATTCAAAATAAGCAGAAATGCATACGAATTCTTTATGTTTAAGATAAAATATATATGATGACATGGATTAAAGGAAGAAAGGTTTGGTTTTCATTTTTTTTTTTTTTTGTTGATTTAAAATTTTTAATTATTTTGTTAGATTTACATGATAGGTATATTAGTTTTAATATAAAATTTTGGTCGCACGAGACATTTACTGTGCATCGCACAGGGGGCTTCATGCTAGTGTTGATGAAACGTCTTGGTCCCAAGGGAACAAGACTCCCAAAGTCTTTAGGGCCACTAAAGGCGGTGGGTGGTGACCAGATTCTCTAAGTGTTTTGGAGGTGGTGGGTGCTGACTCTTGAAATGATAGATCTTTCTACGGAAGATACTTCCTGTTAAAGACTATTCAACACTTCCTCTATCAAGGACCACCAAGTAAAAAGTGAGGAAGCCGCTGCTGTTCATATACGTCATAGATATTGCAGAGATATGAAGATTACAAAAGCAAGTAAGAAACTCAATTCTAAATTGGTAAAATTAAAATGATTTGGCATTACCATCAGCAAAATTCAGCTGCTGGTTGGATGCATGGAATGATTCTCATTTATCTGTTCGATTGGATGGCTGACCATGTTCAAGAGACTCTTTTTTTTTTTTTTTTTAAGGAGACTAATGTAAATTCTCTTTTTTAAATCCAAAGAAGCCAATTAAGGGAACCCTCGGTCTCAGTCACTACATAGTGGGGACTTGGGAAGTCTTTGAGGGCAAAGTCTGCATTTCCACAACAATGTGGAAAAGAAAAAAATTTATTCCATTCCCCACACAGCAGTAGCATTTGGAGGAGTGGAAAGAGTCTTTGACTACAGATTTTATAAGTACACTAAAAATATAAGGGGTTAAAACAGTTTACTCCCCCCTTAAATCTGATTTTACCAATTTTATGATCGAAATTTAGATAGTGTCACCAGACTCATTTGACTCTGTTCAATCAACATTCTTTTTTTAATTTTTTTGTGTCATATCCCACCTATGATATCATAAGATTTATCAATTTCTATATGATACGTACATTTTGCCACCAGTAAGCAAATTTGCTTTTTACATAATACAAAGAAATAGCATTTTTTGAAAAAGTAAATACACATGTGACTGTCATTTCTCAAGTTCTATCATTCAGAAATAACTTTTTCTATGGTGTTACATGAAAGCCATGACATCATGGGAGAGTCCTATGATATCATGGGATTTATCTTGCGACATGCATTGTTCCCATGTTATGATGGGATATGGGGCTAAAAAAGGCTTCAAAAGTTGTTGACCAAAGTCGAGCAATTTGGGTGACATTATATGAATTTTTCTTATGAAATTGGTGAAACCGGTCAAAGAGGACTAATATGTCAAAACTCCAAAATATAAAAATTCAAGTCAAAACTGTTCAAAATAACTGTGTAGAGTCGTAAATATCATTTTTGGAGAATTACCGTCTCACAGGAATATCAGAATATTCCCAAGTTTGGAGTTCTTCATCATGGGATTATTTTAAGAAAATGCTAGCAAAAAGATTACTTTTAAAAATATGCAAAGACAAAAATAGAGACAAATGTGAATACTGTCAAAATTGATTCTGCAAAAAATTAGCTGATTTTTAACATTTTGTTCTACTCATCACATATATTTTTTTCTTCTGATATTTATAGTTTTGAGAGTAACACGAATGAAAGCCGATATCTTAATATAATTAAAATATTGCAATATATTAAAAAGTGCTTGGCTCTCCATTCCTAAGAGGCAATCGTAAGAGAAATATTTTTGGAGCCCACCTGCGGCCATGCCAACATGAAGAAGTAGGGGATGGAAACATCTCAATGAAAAATAGCTCCTGATTGGCATAACTAATTTTTTCCTCTGTTTATTAAAATCTCTAAATCGATAAGTGATTTTGAGAATAGAGTCATTTGGCAGCGTTTGATAGCCTTTTATTTCTTTTTTTTTTTTTTTTTGTAGAGAAGTAAAGATAATGCCTCTATTTCCCACAGCCACCATTGATAGTATGTAGAATGTAGATGAAAAAAAAAAAAAGCGGGTGAACAGTATTCTTGCTCATTCACGCCCTAGTCCGTATTTTTTATTTTCTTTCTCAAAATCTAAGAGTGTAAATCAAGATGTAAACGTTGGAAATGTTCACAAGATCAAATACGGCATGACATCAAATTCCAGCAGTTGGATCATCACCAATTTTGAGATGTGCAAAAAAAGTGAGACCTTGGATGCGATTTTTATGAATCTGTGGGCCCCAAACACAAAATCCACACCGTTAGATCTCTTTGGAAGGATGAAAATGCCTATGTGGTAAATTTTTAAGGATTGATACCTTGTGGATCTCGAGATATTTGCAAAACAAAATCAGTCATTGATTTATAATGCTCAATTTTAGATTTGTCCATGAGCAGTAAAGTTTTTCTATTTTCTTATTATTTATGGGAGTGTAAGTCAAGATCCAAGCCGTTGGAAATGTTAAAAAGATCAAACACGGCCATGATGCCAAGTTTCAACCGTTGGATCATTACTAATCTCGAGATATGTGCAAGAGACGTGAGCCATTGGATGTGATTTATTGGATTATGTGGGCCCCAAACACACGATCTAAACCCTTAGATCTCTTTAGAAAGCTAAACATAGGTAAGGGGTCAATTTTCAAGGCTTGATACCTTGTGGATCTCGAGAAATTTATGAAAAAAATTCATCAATTGATATAAAAACTCTATTTAACATAGATCTTTGAATTACCAAACACTTCTTTAGATTATAGCTTCTTTTTTTTATAGCTCTTTCTTTAATGGCTCTATTTTGATGGGTCTATAAAAATAAAAATAAAAAGGAGTAGAGATATCAAACAAGCCCTAGTGGTGTGCAAAATATCATCCCCCAATAAATCATCCTAACCCATTCATTTATGACCCTCAAGGTTTTTTTTTTTTTTTTCTTTTTTAACATAGTTTTAGAATTTCAATCTCCAACAATGAATAACAGTTTAATGTCCGCTAATTCCAATTCGTAGAGGATAATGCATGTGGGGTGTTAGGATGATGATAGAGACGTCCTAAGACTATTGCAGATATTTGTAAGAATATTGATGATGCTTGTTGGAAGGTTTCGTATAATAGAAAGAGACTGGTCGTAGTGGAGGCGGCATCTCCATTCCTTGATATCCTGATTGGATGAGAAGTATAGTCACCAGTGTAATTTAGGATGTATGTTCAGTTGGGCCCATCTCATTTCATGACTTGGGTGGGATTAAAAAGTCCTTCTCTAATTTTTCTTTCTCTTTCTTTTACCGGGGTGAATCGCTTTCTAGCTTTGATGTTAGATCTAACCTGGTGAGTGTGCTAGCAAGGGCGATCCAAGTGTTAGCACGTGGATGTGGTCTTAAGAAACGCCTCTGATAAGATTGTAAAAATTTAATTTAATTTTTTAATCTTGTCACTCCACCATATATTGCACCACCAGTGTGGGTGTATGTTTAAGTACTTACCTTTTCCAACAAAGAAAAAAAAACAAAAAAAACTTCATTTCTGCATGGCTCCTGATACGACCTATACAAACTCTATGTTGAGGCCCACTTATTAAAATTTGAACCGCTCAAAATTAGCTCTCCTCTCTCTCTCTCTCTCTCTCTCTCTCTCTCATGGGAATTTTACATGTATGAGAACCCGAAGATTCTTCCAAACTCACTGAAATTTTCAGTATTTCTTTATTAGAATTTTTGACAAGAATTTGAAGTGTTGGATTTTTTTAATATGATGTGATGGCTTTTCCCTGATATTTGTAAATGCTATGTTTCTTCATAAAAATTTTAAAGTCCCACCCACCGAAAACGGTTCAAATGCTTTAACAAAATATTAAAATTCCAGCTCTTTTATTTTTTGGTGGAATTTCTAAATGCTCAAATACAAATGAGCACCTAAAAATTTCTCTATGTTTGGAAATTCAGAAATTTTCCTGCCAAAAATTCTCTCTAATGAAGAAAAAGCCCGTAATATCTTCCCACAAGAAAGCGCTAGCTGGAATATTTGACTTTGACACAATCAGTTTTACATTGTTTAAAAAAAAAAAAAAAAACAATCTGGTTTAACCGATACGTCTTCCCGCTCTTCTTTCGTCAGTTATAAAAAGATCAAATACGGCAATATTGAGAAATGTACAAAAGACGTGAGCCATTGGATATAATTTATTGGATTATGTGGCCCCCAAACACACGATTTAAACCGTTAGATCTCTTTAGAAAGCTAAACGTGGGTAAGTAGTCAATTTTCCAGGCTTGATACCTTGTGGATCTCGAGAAATTTATGGAAAAAATTCATCAATTGATATAAAAACTCTATTTAACATAGATCTTTGAATTACCAAACACTTCTTTAGATTATAGCTTCTTTTTTTTTTATAGCTCTTTCTTTAATGGATCTATTTTGATGGGTCTATAAAAAAAATAAAAAAAATAAAAAAAATAAAAAAAATAAAGGAGTAGAGATACCAATCAAGCCCTAGTGGTGTGCAAAATATCATCCCCCAATAAATCATCCTAACCCATTCATTTATGACCCTCAAGTTTTTTTTTTTTTTAGAATTTCAATCTCCAACAATGAATAACAGTTTAATGTCTGTTAAATTTGGGCCGGTAGCAATTCATCAAGGATAATGCATGTGGGGTGTTGGGATGATCATAGAGACACTACACCAAAAATCGGAAATTGGAACGGAAAAGCGTTCCTAATCCTCCCGTTCCTAATCCGTTAAACCGTTCCAATTTCCGTTCCAATTTGGATTAGGAACGGTTGGTACCAAATTGGAACGGAAATTGGAACGGTTTAACGAATTAGGAACGGGAGGATTAGGAACGCTTTTCCGTTCCAATTTTCGATTTTTGGTGTAGTGAGACGCCCTAAGACTATTGCAGATATTTGTAAGAATATTGATGATGCTTGTTGGAAGGTTTCGCATAATAGAAAGAGACTGGCCGTAGTGGAGGCGGCATCTCCATTCCTTGATATTCTGAGTGGTTGAAAAGTCTAGTCTCCAATGTAATTTGGGATGTATGTTCAGTTGGGCCCATCTCATTTCATGACTTGGGTGGGATTAGAGGGTCCTCTTCTCTAACTTTTCTTTATCTTTCTTTTACCGGGGTGAATCGCTTTCTAGCCTTGATGTTAGATCTAATCTGGTGAGTGTGCTGGCAAGGGCGATCCAAGTGTTAGCATGTGGGTGCGGTTTTACGAAGCGCCTCAGATAAGATCGTAAAAATTTAATTTAATTATTTAATCTTGTCATTCGACCATAGACCGCACCACCAGTGTGGGTATATATCCAAGTACTTACCTTTCTCCAACAAAAAATAAAAAAAGACATGATCATTTCTGCATGGCTCCTCATAAGTCCTATACAAACTCTATGTTGAGACTCACTTATTAAAATTCGAGCCGCTCAAATTCCTTCTTATAGGAATTTTGCATGTCTAAGAACCTAAAGATTCTTCCAAATTCTCTAAAAAATTTTGTATTTTTTTATTAGAATTTTTTTACAAGAATTTGAAGTATTGTGTTTTTTTTTTTAATATGATGTGATGGCTTCTCCCATGATATTTGTAAATGCCATGTTTCTTCATAATTAAATTTTTAAAATCCCACCCACCGAAATGGTTTCAAATACCTTCATAAAATTTTGAAATTTCAGCCTCTTTATTTTTTGGTGAAATTTTTTAGCTGTCAAGAAAAAAAGAATTTCTCTGTATTTAGAAATTCAGAAATTTCTCAGCCAGAAATTCTCTCCGGTGATGAAATAGGCCATAATATCAAACTCCGTCTTCCCCCTCTTCTATCGTCAGTTATAAAAGGGCCAAGACCCCTTCCCTAACAAGAGTACACCCAGTTACACTACCAATCAGAATGGCTACTGAAAAATCCTTCTCTCTCCTTCTCTCTTTCCTAGTCCTGGTCTTGTTTGATTCCTTGTCTGGAAAATGCAATGCTGCAGCAACAAAATATGAGTTGCAAGGAGCCGAAGCTCTCGTCAAATGGAAAGGCAGTCTCCTCCAAAGTGAAGCTCTTCACTCATGGTCTCTCCCCACTGTCAATGGCTCTCTCTGCAACTGGACCGGAATTACATGCAAAGATGTTGGAAAGGTGACAGAAATAAACCTAAGCAATTGCAGCTTGCAAGGTAAGCTTGATCATTTAAGCTTCACTTCCCTCCCAAACCTTGTCCGCCTTGACCTTAGCCGCAATGCTCTCAATGGAACCATCCCAACCCAAATCCCTGCTTCTTCCCAAATCGTCTTCTTTGATCTCTCTATAAATCAACTCTCAGGCGTCTTACCACTCTCGCTAGCCAATCTCACTCATGTTTCCGTGCTCAATGTCTCTGACAATGCATTGTATGGTGAAATACCTCCTTCTCTCTTTGCCAGTTGGATCAATCTTGTCTCTCTTCGACTTCATAACAACCTGCTTATTAATGGGTCAATTCCCTCTGAGATAGGGGTTCTTACCAATCTCAGAGAGTTACTCCTCTGCAATAACCAGATAAGTGGCTCAATCCCTCCTTCTTTAGGAAATTTAAGCAATCTAGTCGCACTCGTCGTCCATGTAAATGAAATTTCCGGTCCCATTCCCCAGGAAATAGGAAACCTGACAAAACTCACTCTGCTCACCTTCTTCGATAACAAAATCACAGGTTCTATCCCTTCTACTTTTGGGAGATTAACCAATCTCGATCAATTGCAGCTACAAGGAAACCAACTTTCGGGCCCAATCCCTCAAGAAATTGGAAATCTCAACAAAATGGACCAACTAGACCTTTCCAGTAATAATTTAACAGGTCCAATCCCTCCTTCTTTGGGAAATGCAACGGGGTTACAATTTTTATACCTCTATGGAAATCTGATTTCAGGCTCAATCCCTCAAGAAATTGGGGAACTCAAAAGGATGATATTTCTAAACTTTTCTGGAAATTCTCTAAAAGGTCCCATCCCTTTCACATTGGGAAATCTGACTGAACTCAGGAGCTTACGTTTGAGTTATAATAAAATTTCCGGCCCTATTCCTCCAACTTTTGGTAACCTGAGAAACCTGAACCGGCTTTCTTTTCTTAGCAATCATTTATCTGGTTCATTACCTAAAGAAATGGAGAATTTAACACGTTTGCAATATTTTTACCTGAGCGTCAACAATATCTCGGGTTATTTACCTCAAATGTGCCAAGGCGTCTCACTTGTAGAATTCACGGCATCTTACAACAATATCACAGGTCCAATCCCCGCAAGCTTGAGAAACTGTCGAACGTTAGAGAAAATCTGGTTTAAAAATAACCGCCTCACTGGAAATATATCCGAAGGTTTTGGGGTATATCACAATTTATCTACCATTGACTTAAGCAACAACATATTTTATGGGGAGCTGTCGTCAAGCTGGGGAGACTGTCGAAATCTCACCTTACTAAAATTTGCCGGGAACAATATTACAGGTAGAATACCACCTCATATTGGGCAATTGACTCAACTTCGTCTATTGGACCTTTCTTCCAACCACTTGGAGGGAGAGATTCCCAGTGAACTAGGGACGCTGTCATCGCTTTACAATTTGAGTTTAAATGATAACATGCTTTCAGGCTTAGTGCCACAAGCAATGGGACAACTGTCCAATTTAGAGCTTCTTGATCTATCTGTGAATAATTTCAGTGGACCCATTCCAAAGCAATTAGAGAGATGCACCAAATTGTGGTCTTTGAAATTCAATAGGAATAATTTGAATGGAAGCATTCCATTTGAAATTGGCAACCTTGAAAGCCTCGGGACGGTACTTGATCTCAGTCAAAATTTGCTCTCGGGAGAAATACCATCTCATCTCGGGAAATTGAGCAAGTTGGAAAAGTTAAATCTTTCTCACAATATGCTCACCGGCTCCATTCCTTCTTCTTTTAAAGGAATGATAAGTTTGTTGTCTGCTGATGTGTCATACAATTATTTGGAGGGTGCCCTACCTGATAACAAAGCATTTCTTAATGCTTCGCCGGAAGCATTGTCTAAAAATAAAGACTTATGCGGTGAAGTACAAGGTTTACGACCTTGCAACTCCACTCTAATAAGTCATGGCGATGAAAAGGACCACAAAGGTGCAAGAATCATTGTTCTCAGTCTCATTGGCGTTCTACTCTTCCTTTCTGCTTTGGTTGTCATATATTTGGTTCTTCACCGGAGAAAAAGGAATGTACAGATTGAGGTTGAAGAAGTACGCAATCCAAATCTCTTCTCAGTGTGGAACAATGACGGAAAGATCATATATGAAGAAATCATTAATGCAACAGAGGACTTTGATGAAAAGTTTTGTGTTGGAGAAGGAGGCTATGGAAAAGTTTACAGAGCAGATCTACCTACAGGTCAGGTGGTAGCCGTAAAAAAACTCCACCCACAAGAAGATGGTGAGCAAATTGACCAAAGAAGTTTTAGAAATGAGATAAAAGCATTAACAGAAATCCGTCATCGCAACGTTGTTAAGCTTTATGGATTTTGCTCCCATCCACGATGTTCTTTTCTTGTCTATGAGTATATAGAAAGAGGAAGTTTAGCTAAAGTTCTGAAAAATGGGGAAGGAGTTTTTGAATTCGATTGGATGAAAAGGGCTAATGTTGTTCGAAGTGTGGCCCACGCATTGTCATACATGCACCATGATTGCAACCCTTCAATCGTTCATCGTGACCTGTCAGGTAGCAACATTTTGTTGGATATGGAGTATGAGGCTTCTATCTCTGATTTTGGCACAGCTAGACTTCTAAAGCCGGATTCATCAAATTGGTCCACACTTGCAGGCACATATGGATACATCGGTCCAGGTAAATTTTTGACACGTTGTTTTTCACCTTTTTGTTTTAATTAACTAGTTTTTTTAATTTGTCTTGTTTAATCCAAAATATTTCATGGGATACTAATATTCTACCTACAATTTTTATGAATAAATTAATATAAAAAGGTACTATATTCAGGTCTTGAATCTTCCATAAACCTTGTTCGCCTAATGTTCTCTATGGCCACGTAAAGTAGGCCATTTTGGTGGCATAGGACTAATGGGATCCATGGCGGGTAGGCAAAGATTGGCAAAGTCTCAACCAATATAATTGATATCCACCACTAAAATTAGGGCGAACTTTTTAACAATTTACTAACTACTATAGTCACTATCATTGATATCTAATGGGTGATATTGATCGCAGTGGTTGAATATTTACCCTAATCTAAAGCCTATTTCAAAATTGTTGAATCATTGTAAACCAACTAAAACATTCTAACGATTTTTGTTTAGGGCATGTTTGTTTGCATTATAATACATATATAGGATTTGAATACATAGAAATCCTACCATAAGTAGTTAAAAGCTAAGATCAAAGATATGAATCCTTTTCGTTTATCACCTTTGATTTTCATTTTTAACCACTTAAGGTATGAATCTAAGCATTCAATTTCTATATATTTCAATATTTGTTAAATGACTATATATCTTGCTCAATAATAAATCGAATTATATTAGAGAAAATGATACTTTCTCTGTCCATGATGAAGAAAACCTTTCCTACCACTCATAGTAAAAGGAAGTTGGAAAGATGATTAATTTTCTCCTTCAAAAGAAATCCAAACAAGAGAAAATAGATTTATCCGTATTTCCTAATATTAGCTTTGAAAGTAGTCGATATGTTAAGGGGGTCCTTTGAAATGCATATGGATTTATAAAATGGAACTTAATGTTGCTTTTTTTCTTTTCAGAGTATGCTTACACAATGAAAGTAACTGAAAAATGCGACGTTTATAGCTTTGGTGTGATTGCTCTGGAGGTAATAATGGGAAAGCATCCTGGTGAGCTCGTCTCATCTTTATCAACATCAGGGGGGCAAGGTATATTGTTGAAGGATATATTAGACCAACGACTCCCACCTCCCACGGATTGGGAGATGAAGAAAGTCGTGTTGACAGTGGCACTGGCACTTGCATGTCTATGTTCTGACCCACAATCCCGGCCAACCATGTATCATGTGTCTCAAAAGCTATCTGCGGCCAAAGAACCTTTTCTCGAGCTTCATCAAATGCTTACCTTGTGTCAATTAATGGATCTCAGCATATAATTCCATAGATGAAAAGTTATGAAGTGGTTGTCATAAGTTTTAATGGACAAACAATATACTTGGGTATATTTATGTTTGTATTATATTTGGTTATCTATCTTTGTTGTATTATCCTGAAAAGAAAAGTGAGTTTCTTCTTTAAATAAAATAATATGTGCACATGGAAAGTAAAGCTCACTAAAAAAGGGGTATGTGACCTATTGATTGTGGCGCTTAACTTGGATTTACATTGATAACTACACACAGTATTGATTATATATATATATATATATATGTAGATAAAGTATTTACTTTTGTACCATGCATTTTCTTTATTGATTGGAAAATCAAGAGAAGAAGCATTTTAAAGGAGTGTTGCAGCAACTACTAGATCTGATTCATAATTTGTTCAAAGGAGTGTATAGTCCTCAAAGTTCCGAAAATCACACAAGTGACAAAAGTTGAATCCCTTGCAAAAACATGATTTTACACACAATCCACCCTCATTTCAAGAAGCTCTGCTCGATGTTCTCATAGAATGACTTGGATGGTCCTCACCCTAATGATCATGTCTTCAAAATGGCTCCGGCAGAGGCATTCATCAAAAAATTGTCTTATAGATGGCAGCAAGAAGAGAATTCCTATTGCAAAATTCCCACGCCAGATCCCTTAGATCCAAATCAGTTGCATCATTAGGGCTGAAGGATTGGGACGTGGAAGACTTTGACACGTGGCCAAAGATCTATAGTGTTCCTAACAATGAAAAGTTTCTACAGACCTCCTACGTCTAGATCCTAGTGTGAATGGTGCATACTCATGGCTCCCAAGTCACTTATACAACTAACCCGAGGAGTCGCACTTCCTAGAAACTTCTTTGTCAAAAAACCCATGTCTCCTAATCTTAATGAGAGTCTACTATGTAGGGATAAGATCCAGGCTTGTTAATATATCCAATTACTGCAAAATCCCTATCTTATCCATCTTATCTACAAAATTCAAGTCTGTGTTTTATTTTATAGTGAGACTCTTCCGTTGGTAATTGTCATGTGCTTGATCTGATATGGGACTTGTAGCATGCGAGCCATAAGATTTCCTATTAAGAGTTTCATTTTAGGATACCAGCACCTATTCCCCGGTTTTTTTTTTTTTTTTTTTTTTTTTTGCTTTAAGGTAAGATTGTATTGAAGAAAAAGAGATAGAAGGGCATAAAACCCCAAAATTACAAAGAGAAACCATCAGTGGGAGGCTAACAAAAAGGATTGCCAACCCAAAAAGAACAAACCATCCAAGTAAAAAACAGAATAAGGAGGGCAGAATTACAAAGAAAAAGCAACAAAGAAGAAAGAATTTCCTCAACCCTCAGACGGGCAATAAACTTATTCGGAGAAGCAGCTGCAACAGAGCCCAAGCAGAAACGAAGCAGCTGAAAACGCCACAGAGACGCTGAGCTCCAGCTAATCACTACTTGGACAGAGAAGCTATCTCCTTAGAAAGAAGAGAGCTACAGCACCTATTCCCTGGTCATTGCCCAGTTTGGACAATTCCTCCTCCAAGGCTAAAGGGTAGTTCTCTTTGTTTTCTGCCGGGGTTTGGGCTACTAGATCGATCCCTCAAATCTGTTCCTTTGATGAATCTTAATTGTGATGTTCTCATCCTTGAGGAAGACGTGGCTACTTGTACCAAAGAGTAGGAAAACTCCTTCATTTGGCTATTTCTTAAGCAAGTGTAAATCTACTCAAAACTATAGAACTCTGCACTCTTGAGCATGGATTCTTCCTCTTTAGATTTCTTAGTTTTGAAGAAAGTCATAAAATTCTTGAGGAAGGCCCCTAGAATGTCTTGATCACCCTCTCATTATTCGTAGATGGTCCAAGGACCTCACTCTTCAGAAAGAAGAGTTGAATTGGATGCCAATTTGGGTCACCTTCCTGGACCTGAACTTCCACTTCCTAATTCAAGAGGGTCTGAGTAAGTTACCAAGCCACATTGGTAAGCCTCTTCCCATGGATACCGACACAGCCTAAAGTAATAGATTGGGCTATGGAATGATGTGCATGCATTGAAGTCACTGTTGATTCCTTCCTTTGTGATCGCGTTATATAGAGTCAATAATAACGAAAAAGTTTTCGATCAACATGTGGCTTTTGTAAAACTTTAATGTATGATGTCCATATATACCATGGAAACGGCAAAAACACGCCAGGGACAAGATAAGTACATGAAGTATCAGATATGGTACAAAATGATACATTGCCCATTTTGAAGAATCCCTACATCATAGCAATTAATCATTTTGATAGCTCCTGCCTACTGAAAAAGAACACTAAGCAAGATTGGGTCCGTCAAGCAATCAGTTGAATCTTCTCATGCTATTGGTTCTTCGAAGGACTCTCAAACCCATCTATTCTCGATGAGACCGGGTTTCAATCAGTTAGATCTAAAGGCACTCCCCCTGCCAGTACTGTGGCTAGCTACTTTGAAGTCAAGTCACAATAACCCCAAGAAAATTTTAGGGCCCTACCTAACTTGGATGAGGATCCCAACACGTATGAAGAGGAGCCTTAGGTTGTAGATGTTGGCATCTGTGATGCAGCCCACTTGTGATTAACATGTGGGTGGATCCCAATTTCAAAAGACGCCCCTCACAAAGATACATTGGCTTGCTATTATATCATGTATCCTTGCATAAGATAAGGATAAGAATTTTACTTTTGGCTTCATGAGATTATTCTATTGGTTTTGCTTTTGTAATTATCTGGTCCATAAAGTCCTGAAGCTGAACAAGTTGAATATTACATGTGGTGGCCCTAAGAAAGCAGGGTCCATTTGGATGTTTACATAATAAAATATTTATAGATTTAAATATTATAAAAATAAAATAGTATAGAATAGAATAATGTAATATTATAATATTATAATATTTTTGTTGTTTGGTAATTTTGAAGAATATTATGGATTATAAATTGAGTTATTTGGAAGGTGCTATGATTAAATTATATTATATTATTATAATAATTTTGTATTAAATACTTCAATTTATATGTAATTCACCACATCTGGATAAAAAACTAGTATGGTAAAATAAAGTTTAATTGCCACGTTTTCACCATAAGTTATTTTTTCTTTTATCACATAAAACCATAATAAAGTGTAGTAAAGTAAAGTCAATACAAAAAACCAACTACTTTACAACGTCTCTCCTAATTTACTTCATCTCACCTTACCTCACCTTTTACCATGATGTGACATCAACCCTTATTTTACTTTACCACACGTGTAAACAAGTCACTTTTTATCTACCATATAAAACTACGATAAAATGTGATCGAGTAAAGTCAAACAAAAAGGAATTACTTTACCATTCCCTCCCACTTTACTTCTCCATATACATTATCCCATCTATACTTTACCCCACCTTTAATGTATTGTGATATTTACTTTTACTTTACTTTACCATATATGTTAACAAATACATCTTGATGGATTTGGTGAATTAAAGTCTTTACTTTACTCTACCACTATGTAATTGTCATTTTGAATTCTAGCAAAAAAATCAATTATCATTTTGAAAGAATTTTTTTTTGTAGAAAGTTTTATTAAGGGGAGGCTATAGGAAAAAATATTGAACTTTTTGAAAGAAAAGAATATTTTCTTCAATTTTTTCTTGGGTCACTAAACGAACAAGATTTTCTTCTTTAGAGAATAAAAGATTATATTCTATAAACTATTACTTTCTTGTGTTTTCTTGTGCATCCAAACAGGCCCTAAACAAGAGACCTTGGGCAAAAGTAGAGATTGATAACCCTTTGATTCATCTGCCACCTTTTCCCAACCATGAAGGGTAGATCTGTGTCCTAATTTTGTACAAAAGTAAAAATTTGCTTGGGCAAGTCTTTGTGGCTTACTTTCCGATGTGCAAAATCCATATATGGCTTGATCACATGATCTACACCAGTGAAATAATGGACCCGTTGGAGGTGATAACATCCCACACATCTCCCATGTTATAAGTGTTGTGCACGTGTATGCGGAAACGTGAATCTAAGCGATCGAGCAAACAATTAAGTACACAAAATCAAGCAATCACACACAAGAGAATTACGTGTTTCGGCAAACTTGCCTACGTATACGAGAAAAAAACTCGACTCTATGTGTAACCCATGATGTAACACTGTACTGCATATCATACAAAGATGAACCCAAAGGAGAGTGAGTTTATTTTCCGTGGACGTAGGCAAGTTTGTTGAACCACATAATTCTCTTGTGTGTGTGGTTGCTTGATTTTGTGTGGTTGATTGTTTGCTCGATCACATTGATTCACGTTTCCGCATACACGCGCACAACAATAAGATCACAAAGTTCCCACCGAGCTTTTGTCAACTATTGACCATTTAATTTGTCCATGGTGATTGGCCATTTAATTTGTCCATGGTGATATTAACATATTTGCAGGGCATGGGGTTGTTGAAGGTATATGATCCTCCATTCTTGGAGATTTCATGGGAATTACGGTGATCTGACCTATCAGATGAAAGTATAAAACTATAAAATTTATGAAGCCTCGAACGTTGGAAAATCACAAGCCCATATTTTGCTTTAATAGGAGATGGTACCATACCCTTGCAAGATTGAGAACATGTTAAGAAACATGATTAATATGATCTTATGCATTATTAATCATATTCATTAATCAATCACTTATTGCTCTATGCTCGATTTTATGGTGGGATCAACTCCTACTAGCAAACCATGCCCGCGCTGAGGACTGGCAAGAAATTAACAACATTTGCAGCACAAAAAAACTATAGATAAAGAGAAGATGGAGATGTATTTTTTATTATATACATCTACCACATTGCAACCAATGACAGCAACATTGGTACCTATAAAACTGGTTGAATCACTTGCATAGAAATTATTAAAAATATTTTGCAATAGAGTTCATTGTTAGTGGAACGCAGTATGCTACTGCATGGTAGACATATTGAAACCTGAAAATGTTATACATTCATTACATATAAATGTAGTGAAAGGACCACCAATACAAATATAGTCATGGACTTGGTTGCAGTCATTACTATTTAACTATGGCTGAAGTTATGGTTGGACACACCAATTAATAAACAAAACATAGGGTTGAACATGAAGACAGTATGGCGGATTCAAGGAGAATGAAAATATTGTAAAAGATACGTCTTGTAATAGCATGGTGGATTCATTACATATAAACATCTTTTTTTTTTAATGCAATTAGAAGCTAAAAAACATCACCTACATACTTCAACAACACATAACAGTAAGATGTAACCTAGCTACTACCATATCAGATGATAATGAATCAACCAAGTCAAGTACTCCAAAATAATTTGAATCCTATAAGATCGAACCATGGTTATGTACATAAGTAAGCAAGTAAAATCTGGATACTCAAGAATATATTTCAATTACAATAGATGGTCAACCAATCTTTGACGGGATTTTTTTTTTTTTTTTTTTTTGGCTAATTGGTAAGATTGTATTGAGAGAAAAAGGGATGAGGCCCCTAGGACAAAGAGAAGAAAAAATGCTCCAAAAGAGAAAGATCAAAGAGATAGCTGCATTCACCAAAACAGGGAGGGAGCAAAAAGCAACTCAAACAGACAAAAAAGGAGCAAAACCGAAAATAAATAACAAGCCCCGCAAAGGCCAAGAATCTACACCCAGGACAAAATTACAAGGAGAGCCCTACAAAACAAAACAAGGCAAACTCAAAGTGAAGAACACTGATTCTGCTCAGCCTAGGGCAGAAACCAAACCTAAAGAGGAGCTGAAAAAGGAGCAGAGGAGGCCGCCCATTCTCCAAGCAGCCAGGGAACACTCAGCTGAAGGAGTATTGATGGCTTGGAAGAAGATTGCAGCTGCAAATTTTCTTCCAAGGCCATCAACACCCTAAGAAAAAGCAGACCAATAAGAAATGGCAAAGAGAGGAGGGCCCGGGAGACTGCCAGCGAGGCTGAGGAGCCAAAACCAGAGCTGCTGAGCTTAAAGGAGCTTTAAATTACGCAAGAAAGCGTCAGCTGCAAAGCCCACCCACAAGTAGGACTGTTGAACACTCCACGCAGAGCAGCACCACCAATCTTTGAAGGTTGGAAAAGAGATTGTGATGCTATTTTGGCACAAAAACTTAAAACACTTTCTCATTTTCTGGCAAGTCCGTGAAGAACCTCTCCATGAAAATTCTTTGTATTGGTGCTTCAATTTCTCAGAAGAAAAATCCTGAACAGCCCAATAAGTATGATAAATTTATATCAATATGCTCCCTAAAATTACTTGAAAGCTAATTGAGTTGAATCTTACAATCCAACATTCCAGTGTTCTTCCTACCTTAAAAGCTACATCATTCGTAGCGAAGGAATCTTCTGTTAGAAACTCTAGGGTTTATAAACCCTCTCTGGAATCAATCCAATAATACTATAAACATTTAATCTAAACCAGTAGAGTAGTAAAATGGTACCTGATTGTGCCATCTTCAAACTCTGTTCCAACAGAAGGTTGGTCTTCAATGGGGAATCACAACTCTCTTGTGCTTTGTCTTTTCTTCTCCGGTAAGTGATAGTTGCAGAGAAAACAATTGTTTCCAAGAGAGTTACCCAGGTTGCCTTTTATAGGCCCTGAATCTCTCCTTCCATTAAGAAGAGAGTAAATACCCTTTAAATTAGCAGTTAATGGCAACCAGTAAATAACCTTTAAGACCATAAATAGAATCCAAAGAGGGAGAGGACCGTTTCATATAATAAAAGTTGTGGTCAATGTGGGCCACCCCTAATAAAACAATCCAACATTCTCCCACTTGGTCCATATGACCACAAAAACAAAAAAAAATTTAGAAAACTAATTTCGTAAAACGACCTTGACTGATGATCGCCATTTTGAAAAAACACTTGCCATCATAACTTTTATGCTAAGTCTTTAATTTGTGACTAAGTAAGTCTGATAATGTGAACTATGGCGGTTGCATGTGTTAGGATTTTGAGTGTTGGCTAAATTCATGGGTTGGACAAAACTCTGGGTCTTTTGAGTTGTAATTTCTTATTTAAGAAAGGACTCTGGAGATAGAAGTATTAGAAGAAGAAAATAAAGAAAGAGAGCTGAAATTCCATATCAGACAGAATGGAGTTCGCTCGAGTGACCATCACATTCGCTCGAGCGAACAGAGTCAGAATGCCCAGCGCTAAAACGGAACCTCATCCGCTCGAGCGCACGGAATGACCGCTCGAGCGAACAAGGCGCAAACAGTCCTACGAAATTTAGAAACTGCTTTTCTAATTGTGCTCAAACTGCTTGTTTTCGTCCTAATCATCTTAGGCAACCTTAAGCACGTCCCAAGGGCTATTTACAGGACTCAAGGGCTATTCCAAAGATAAGACCCTCACCTCTCAAAGTTCTAAGTTAGAGATTATCATTGAGAGAATTCTTCTCTAAAGGTTTATTAAGAAGTTGTGCTGACAAGTTCTCTAGAACCAGTTCTTCTACATCTTTTGTAGAAAATTATCTTCTTGTGAGAAGACTTGAGGAGTCAAGTGCTGCATTGAATTTATTGCAATTAACGGTGTGAAGTCGTTGAAGTGTAAAGCGACACAAAGTAACTTCAGTCCTTGGGTAGGTGATATCTGGGGAAGAGATCTGAGTTTCTTGTAATTGCGAGATTCATAGTGTTTGATTTGATCCAGTTCGGATCTATGGTTTTTCACCCGGTTAGGGTTTTCCACCTTAAATTTGGTGTCCTTGTGGCGTGTGCTTGGTTATTTTATTTCCGTTGCATATTGTTTATTTCTGCACACTTTTGGGTTGTTTGTTTGAGTAGACCAATCTAGAGATCACGGACCCATATATAAATTATTTTTTCAGCATGCCTTTAACGACGTGTTTCCTTCCATAATTACTACATTAGCATTATTACTTAACACAATCTTTAATAAGGGTTAAATATGATGATTTTCATGGCAATCCTATTTTATTAGGTACAATAATGCCATTTTTTCTTTAATTTTTCTCACTTTATACACTTCAATCACATGTGACAATAATTTCAATAAAGTAAGAAAATACGAAATCTTATTTCAGTGATAAATGTGACAGTGCCTTTATATATCTTCAACAAGGCAATTCAATCAGACCCATATTTCTAACATGCTCTTTGTCGTCCTTTGGCGCCAATGCCTTTGTCAAAGGATCCGCTATCATGAGGCTTGTCGGGATCCCAACGACAGACACGAACCGATCTCGTACTTTTTCTTTTAGTACAAGGTATTTTACTTCCATAAATTTTGATTTACTGGAAACCTTGTCATTCTGAGCAAATCTTCTTGCATCGTCATTATCACTATAAATCTTCAAGAGCTCAGAAATGGTGTCCATAACATGTAGTCTTGAGATAAAATCACGCATCCATAGAGCATGACCTGTGGCTTCAAAGCATGCCACGTATTCAGCATCAAATGTGGATAGAGTCACTAAAGTTTGTTTTGCACTTCTCCATGAAACTGCCCGGCCGCCAGCTAACAGGAAGATGTATCATGAAGTCGACTTTCTTGTATCGAGACAACCAGATAAGTCAGCGTCTGAATAACTGACCACATCTAAGTGATCGGACCTTCTATAAGAGAGCATGTAATTTCTTGTGCCACTAAGATATCGCAAAACTTTCTTAAATCATACCCAATGTGCCATTCCCGGATCACTTTGATATCTACTAAACATGTCAACTGCAAAACTGATATCTGGTCTAGTGCATGTTTGTACATACATTAAACATCCGACTGCAGCCGCATAAGGACAAGTTTCCATCTATTGCCTTTCAATTTCATTTCTTGGACATTGTTCTTTACTAAACCTGTCACCTTTGACATAGGAACATTTTGTGCCTTACACCCTTCCATACGAATTCTCTTAAATACATTTTTAATATAGGCTTCTTGTGATAACCCAAGTAATCCTCGAGATCTATCTCAATAAATCTCAATTCCTATTACAAAGGTCGCTTCACCCATATCTTTCATATCAAAATTGTTCTTAAGATATTCCTTAGTTTCGTAAATCATTCCAAGATCGTTACTAGCCAATAAAATGTCATCAGCATATAGGACTAAAATCATAAATCGGCTTCCACTAACCTTGAGATATATACAATGATCAATGGTATTTTCAATAAAACCAAAAGATGTAATAATGCGATTGAACTTTAAATATCGTTGCCTAGAAGCCTATTTAAGACCATATATCGATTTCTTTAATTTACAAACTAGTTTATTCTCATTCTCTTTCACAAAATCTTCAGGTTGTTCCATATACACTTCTTCTTCTAGATCTCCATTTAAGAACGTTGTTTTGAAGTCCATTTGATGTAGCTCTAAGTTGAAATGAGCTACAATTGCCATAACAATTCTAAATGAGTCCTTAATTTTTAGATACCGAGCCAACGGCCTTGGAACCCTTGGGTAGTTCAACGATATCCCGAACTTCATTTGTAACCATTGATTCTAACTCATCCTTCATGGCATCTAACCATTTAACCGAATTCTCATTTTCAATGGCTTCCTTAAACGTCTTAGGATCTTCTTTAATGCCATATCAAATTCCTCCAAATACACCACATAGTCATCCGGAATAGCAGGTTTTCTCATTCGAGTTGACCTTCTTAACATTTCTGGATCGGGTTCATTGATGCTTTGTTGTGTATTTTGAAGTGGATCATTATTTTGTTCAGGGAATGCCTCATTGATGGGATTTTGAAAATTTTGTGGTTGTTGTTCCTCTTGATAATCATTAAGTGGAACAAGAACTCTACTTTGTATAATAGGCAACTCAAGTGGATCCCTTATTTCATTGTAAGTCACAGTTCTATTATGATCACTCCCACTTTTCTCATGATCTTCTAAAAATTTGGCATTTCCAAATTCAACAATCCTAGTTGTATCGGTCGGACAGTAAAACCTATACCCTTTAGACCATTCCGGATAACTAATGAAATATCCACAGATTGTTTTAGGGTCTAATTTCCTTTCTTGTGGGTTAAAAACTCTCACTTCAGATGGACAACCCCAGACTCAAAAATGATTTAAGCTGGACTTCTTACCGGTCCACAACTCGAAAGGAGTTTTGGGAATTGCTTTCGTATGAACACGATTCAATACATACATTGTCATCTTTAGTGCCTCTCCCCACATTGAATCAAGTAAGTTGGTGTTACTGGACATACTCCTTACCATATCCATTAACGTTATATTCCTTCTTTCGGCTACACCATTTTGTTGAGGTGTGCTCGGTATTATATGCTGTGCTACAATACCTTCCATTTCTAGAAATCTAGCAAACGGGCTCGGGTTATGACTCGATTCAGTGTATCTACCGTGATACTCACCACTTTAATTTTCATGTCTAATTGTTTTTCTACTTCTGCCTTAAAAATTGTAAAGACTTTTAAAGCGTCAAATTTTTCTTTAATCAAATAGACATAATCATATAGTGAAAAATCATCGATAATAGTGATAAAGTATTCCTCTCCCGTAAAACATGGAACATGAATTTTACCACATATATCTGTATGAATAATTTCTAAGGACGCAGAACTTATTGTGGCACTTTTCTTGTTTGTATTGGTTTGTTTTCCTTTTATACAATCAATACAAACACCATAATCGGTGAAATCAAGATTAGGCAATAAACCATCAATCACCAATCTTTTCATTCTCTGTTCAGAGATATGCCCTAATCTTTTGTGCCACAACCTTGATGAGTTCTCATTTAGTGGCCCTCTTTTCATGCCTATGTGCAATCCACAATTAATGTGAGGTGTGTGTAAAGTTTGTTCATATATAGAATCTAACTTTAATCTATACAAACCATCACACATATAACCATTCCCAATCAAAATATTATTGCTAAAAATATGCATAATGCCATGTCTGAAAGTCCGGGGATCCAAACCCTAGAGGGGGGGTGAATAGGGTGAGCTCCAATTATGACCAATTTTAATCAATTTTAACTTCTTTAACTTAAACTAGTCACAAGTGGTGATTACAAATAAAATGCGGAAGCTTAATAAAAACAATCACCATAAGCAAACACCACTACACAAAGATTTATAGTGGTTCGGCCTCAATGCCTACATCCACTACCGGCTTGTGATCCAATCACCCCACCGGATTTCCACTATTTATGCTTTTCAATAGGCTAAGCAATAACCTTTACAAGATGCTTTTCTTAGGCTAAGCAATAACCTTTACACAATGCTTTTCTTAGGCGAAGCAATAACCTTTACAAATGAAGATTTCTCTAAGAAGGTGTCTTCAAAAAAGAACACTCTAAGAGATACAATTAAAGCTCAATGTATTTGCCTCTAAAATAGGCGGATATGAAAATTAAAATCTAACTCACACAAACACTAAATGAATGCAAAGATGTATGCTCATGATGTGTGTGTGTGATGTCCTCAATCATTTTAAAAATGAAAGCTCATAAATGTATGCCTAAGGCTTTTGAAAGTTTTAGCTCATAAAAACATTTATGATTGAGGAAGGAATGCAAGTCACATGTTAAAAGTAACAACTTGTTAATGATATCAAAGATTCACAAGTTGTATGAAATTAATTAGCTCTAAACATGTGATGCATAGGGATGTCAATCAAATCAACAATGTAGCTCAAAACATAAAAATAGATTTGATTGAAATTAGGGGACAAATCATATGTAATTATAAATCCAACTTGAATATGATATACCAATCAATGCAAAGCAAGTTGTGAAACTTTAAAACAAAGTTACATATGATTTGTAAAGATGTTGAATCCAAAACATAAGATAAATTTGAAAGAGATTTTCTTATGATGAAAAACAACAACCAAAGATTCAACCAAGTATAGGAATCATGTTACATATAATTTCAAAGATTCTTTTATTAACATGATCTACTTAGATTTACCAAATAAAGTACTACTTGGATTGAATCAAATGGTGATGCATCCAAAACAATAGATCAATTCGAAACATAAATATGTTAAGGACACAACAAGTCATAGTTTAACATGCTACTAAAGATTTACCAAAGATAAAACAAACCATGAAAACATATGATTTGTAAAGATGTTGAATCCAAAACATAAGATAGTTTTGAAAGTGATTTTCTTATGTTGAAAAACAACAACCAAAGATTCAACCAAGTATAGGAATCATGTTACATATAATTTCAAAGATTCTTTCATTAACATGATCTACTTAGATTTACCAAATAAAGTACTACTTGGATTGAATCAATGGTGATGTATCCAAAACAATAAATCAATTCAAAACATAAAACATGTTAAGGACACAACACCTCAAAGTTTATCATGGTACAAAAGATTTACCAAAAATAAAACAAAGCATTAAAACATATGATTAAGGAAAGTAGAGCCTACTTGGTGATTTAACTTCATTAATCCAAGCTTTAGCTTTCCTAATGATCCCCTTCATCCCTTAGTTCATTCCCCTTTGATTTGCCTCAAAACCTCTCAAGGAACGTCTAAAAATCCTCAACTTTTGGCAAAGGAATGAACTAGTATTTATAGCCAAAACAGCCCAACGGCTAGTCCCCCGGTCGACCTGGCTCTTCCCCGGTCGACCTGGCCTTCACAACGGTAAAAAAAGTGACCGTTTGAAAAATGGCCAACGGCAGTATACCCGGTCGACCTGGGCCTGGCTCGGTCGACCTGGTACACTGCGTTTCTGGCCTGGGACCAAAATTCCCTAAAATCCATTTTTCAAAGTATTTTTGGTTGGAAATTTTTTGGCCCATTAAATCAAGCTTAAAAGCATGTTTTAAATCATTCTAAGGGTTTTAAAACATGAAACATAAAAATCCAAAAAAGATTCGAAATTATAAAACCAATGGCTTGCTTGATTTGATAAAACTCTTTTCTAAAACACATGCATCCAAGTTTAAAAACAAAACATGCATAAATCAATACTTTTACAAATCTAAAAACCAATGCATGTGTAAATCAAGATTTCAAGATTTTCTAAATCAATGCATATGTGTGTAAAACAAATGATACTAGAATGATAATGCATCCATCAAATTGCAATCTACAAAATTCCTAACAATGTCCAAAGTTGAAATTAAATCTATTACAATCACGTTTGGAAACGGAAATCAAATTTCTAGAAATATCAGAAACCAAGAAAGTATTATCTAAATCCAAGACATGACCATTGTCAAGCACTAGCCTATAAATGCCTACAGCTTCGACCCTTGATTCCTTTTTATTCCCCATCGTAATGGTTTTCTCGCTATCATTTGGAGACCGCCTTAAAAGGAATCCCTGCATACAACCAGATACATGAATGGTTGTTCCAGAGTCGACCCACCAAGAATTTGATGGGATATTAGCTAAGTTGGTTTCTTGACATACAAAAGATAGATTTTTACCTCTCTTTTCAAACCAACTTTTACGCTTTAGGCAATCCTTCTTAAAATGTCCATTCTTTCCACAGAAAAAACATTTCTTCTGTGCACCTTTCTCTTTCCTGTTGGGCTTTGCTTCCTGAACATTGGATTTCTTTTTGTCTTTTCCTTTTTCCTTGGACTTAGACATAATTAACTGTTAATTGTCCCTCAGCCTTAAGCCTCCTTTCTTCTTGATCAGCTTTTGCGATCAACTCATTCAATGACCACGGAGTTGAGCTCTGGTTGTAGGCTACTTTAAATGGGCCAAACTTGGGAGGAAGAGAATTGAAAATGAATTGCACCAAATATTTTTCAGACACGGTCATATCAACTTCTTTTAATTTAGAAGCGATATTTGTCATTGTAAATATGTGTTCTCTTACTCTCAACGTTCCATTCTATTTTATACTTGTAAGACGGCTAATCAAGGATGCACCTAAAGCTTTATCAGTTATTTGAAACTGACCTTTTATAGCTTCTAGTAGGTCCTTAGCATTTTCCTTTGCTTCAATGGAACCTCTAATGGTCCTTGAAATTGAATTTGTAATAATTCTTATCACAACCTTATTAGCCTTAATCCATTTATTATAGTTAGAAATTTCATCAACTGAGCTCGCATCCGTGGGCATTGTTGGCTTAGGCTCATCCAAAGTCATATCAAGGTCCAAGTAAGTAATAGCTAACAATAACATGTCCAGCCATTCAATAAAGTTTGATCCATCTAGCATGTGTATATTCCCTAAAGTCGAAAGTGATGCCATGGAATTTGTAATTAAAGAAAACTAAACAAGTAACAATAAGTTATGTGATGCTTTGAATTTATCGACGCAATATTCTTAAATTTAAAAGTGATATGTACATCATTGTAAAGCCACCTTTGGGTTGGAAAACAATATGTAAATATATTACTTTTCTTTGATTAATATGACCATGTTTATAATATGTGATGTGATTGTATTGAATATATTCCTTTGAATATAAATCAAATACAAGCAAAACACATTTATTAACCATGTCATATTCCAATTTCAAATGATGGACAATCGTACCGTTGGGCTTAATCGAACCATTTCCTTTATGAAATTGCAATTTTAAGTATTGTCATTTTCAAACAATAGAGTTTGCACTACCTTAACTCAATTTAAAGAATTAGACAATTATCTATAATTGGATCGCTTTGGCGGCTACCAAGTTAAGAAATTGTTGAATTCGTTCAATTGATAACAACACTTAAGTGATAAAGTTAGTTCATTCGGTCATCAAGTGTGATGAACCAATCAATCAAAAATATTGGTCCATATAATAACTTTATTATATCATATTTAAGTTGATTAGGCATCATTTCATAGATCAATGGTCAAAATTTTCATTAATTGATCATTGACTAATATCTTTAATTGATTCAACATAACCATACATCCATCCAATCCAAGAAATAAATAACTCTAAATATTAAACTATAGTGAGCATATCTGAATATTAACAATAAAATAGAACTTTGATTTTACTAAATAAACAAGATTAGCAGCGGAAGTAGCAAAAAGGAGTTAAACATAATGTTAAAATAAAATATGCTTTAATTTAGAGTGATTAATCATTCCATGTGATAGATCTCAATGCCATCAATACAAAGAAGAAAATGGATCGTCGATCCATGTCCAAATGTGTCTTTTATGATCAAAATAAGATCTGGACCATTTATTATTGACCAATCTATTCAATTCTGAAATTGATCAATGAATTCAGAATGTTATTTATGGCCAACACTATCAATTTAACGGCTATGATCGGATTGAATAAACAATATATATATATATGAATAATTAGAATCAAACTTTTATAATCAATCTAACTTGATCTTGATCAATCAATGCCCAATAAAATTTTCAGAATACAATTAGACCCTATTAATGTCTGATAGAATGATTTGATGGTAAAGAAATATTATCAGAATAATCAGAACCATCGATCATACTATAATTTACCATTTCATTGTTCAGGGTCAACTTTTAAACTTTGATTTGGGTCACCTCTGAAGCTAATTATAGTAAATTGAATGTACAAATTTGTACCGTCTAGTAAGTGGGTCCAACTAGAAAATTTTCTCCAAAACTGAAGTGGGCCCTCAATGGGTCAGGCCCAAACCAAAATTGGCCCATAAACTTGCCCAAACCAGAATCTGACCCAGCCTAGAAAATTCATGAATGGAAGGTCAGGTAAGGTCAGGCCGAACCATAACCTGACCCGGCCCATCCAGCTTGGGTAGCCTGGCTGGGTTACGAAGGTCGGGGTTGACTCGACCTGCCAAGCCTGACCCAGCCACCCAAAAAGAGTAATTTGCAGAATCAAATGACGAGTCATTGTAAACAGTGCGCTGTCCTGTGCTCTTTATGCGCAGGACATCATACAACCATTTATTTATTTTTATATATAAATTTTATAAAAATAAAAATCATCCCTTATCACTACTCTACATACTTTCATGTTATCATTATCAAACTACTAGCATGCCCAAAAAATGATAACAGTAACAAAACATGAGATAAAAAATCTCTAATATAATTCTTAAATAAAAAATTCAAATGACAGAAAATAAATCTTTTCTTCCCATCTCTTTCAGATTTGGTTGGGCACTGTAATCCTCATTTCTGGGGCTATTATTATTCAATAAATTGAATATCCTCTATCAAATACCCAAAATTTCTTTCCTCTGGGTATTTGGGTTTTTATTCCAGGAAGAAACCAGAAAACCCCTATAAAACGATAATAGATCATTGGATTGAAACTAATAGTCTCTGATACCAAATGTTAGAAAATCTTGGGTTTATAAGCCCTCTCTAGAATCAATCCAATAATACTGTAAACATTTAATCTAAACTAGTAGAGCAGTAAAATGGTACCTGATTGTGCCATCTTCAAACTCTGATCCAACAGAAGGCTGGTCTTCAATGGGAAATCACAACTCTCTTGTACTTTGTCTTTTCTTCTCCGGTAAGTGATGGTTGCGGAGAAAACAATCGTTGCCAAGAGAGTTACCCGGGTTGCCTTCTATAGACCCTGGATCTCTCCTTCCCTCAAGAAGAGAGTAAGTACCATTTAAATTAGCAGTTAATGGCAACCAGTAAATAACCTTTTAAGACCATAAATAGAATCCAAAGAGGGAGAGGACCGTTTCATATAAGAAAAAGTTTTGGTCAATGTGGGCCACCCCGAATAAAACGATCCAACATCTTCTTCATCCAAGAATCTATCAACCGATGTGGATGATTCTTGAGAATGAGAATCTAAAAAAATAAAAGAGCATAGGCATCAACCCCTTCAGCTTATCCCTTGAACGTAGTAGGCCATCAACCTGAATGGCCAAACTTTTCCCTACTGAAGTCGCTAGACTGCATTGGACATGCCCAAATAGTCTCAAACAAGTTTCTCAAAACTACAAACTTCACAAAGCCTAAACATAAATAATATAGTATCAACTTCTCTAGTGAGTGGTAGAATGAATCTTCCAATGCATAAATTAATGTGCAATTTCTCATACCGAAGAAATGAGTTGCCAAACAAGGACTAATGAATCTATGGTCTAATGCAAAATGAGCTTCTTAGTAATAAAAATGAGAGCTTTTTATCCTTTTTGTTGACTGTGAGCTTACCTTATGCCCAAAATATGAACAGCAGAAGGGACAAACAACTGATGAGAAAGGGAGTCATTGTAATTTCCTCTATATTCATCGCATAGAAACTGTACTCTATAAAAGAAAAACCAATAAAAAGCCTCCAATTGCATTTAAAATTAAAAACACTTAATGATTCATTGTTGAAAGCAAAAGGCCAATATGTAGACCAAATACCCAAATTCCTTATCACCATATGTTGTATGCGAAAAAAATTCACGCTGATGTAAAAGGTGAAAAGTTCATGCAAAAATACTCATTCAATCTATAAACTCATACTGATCAAGATTTTTTGCCAGCAGATTCATCAAAATTAGAATGATGTTACTATGTACACTGGTAGAACAAATATAAAAATATGATTTGGGTTCTTCTCCAAATGCTAAGCAACTTGAATTTAAGTTTCCGGTTCTAGATAGATCTGCATCATGAATTTAAACACCTATTCTAATATTTCCACAAGTTTATTGAAGCATCTTAGAGTTGTTTATGGACATATTGTAAGCTTGAAAAACAGTTTTGTAATCCGTCTTATTTTCTAATAAAGTTGGAACATTTTTCTTTTCTTTTTTTTTTTTTGCCGCGGGGGGTGGGGGTTGGTTAAAAGTTGGAACATTTTGAGTAAAGTAAAGTTATGGTCCACCAACAAGTAAAAGTGCATATAGATTTTGGGTTTTGATTTCCTCTTCTTTTTTTTTCATTCTACTGTTTTCTGCATAGGCATCTCTGTACCATAGGAAGATAGATTTCTTCTAGTATCAGCTCTCTCAAAATATACCTTCATACCTATATGCTTCAAATACAGCAAGGTCATTGTACAGAAATTAAAAATAACAATAACAATAACTTTTCCATTCCAAGGCTTCAAAACTTTTACTATCAATTCTGAATTCCCTTTGTCAATGACTTTATCCTCTAGGTTGTGCAAGACCAAACACTACATGATGAACTGACATGCCATGCATGCATATGTAACTTGCAAATGAGAAGAACAAATGCACTTGTGCTGGTTCCATCTATAGTTCACGACATTGACTGACCAAGTTAAAGTAGTAGCTATATGGAAGACCACCTAGGGCCTTTAGGATCCAAAACATTTCCAGATACAAAAATAGTAGTCATCTTTACCTTATCTTCAAGGTTAAAAGTAGAGAGAAGAAGACTTGGCAAGTTTCATCTAAAACTAAGTTCTACTTGGGATTGCAAAATCATGTTAACAGGCCACTTTGTGTAATTAATATCTCAGCCTGTAAAAATGCTAATTAGGTGAAATCAAAGAAGTTTGAAACTACATAAAGCAAATATAAGTTTGCCAAAGCTCCAGCCTCAATTTGATTCCAAAACTTGTCTCCCAGAGCCTTTATTTTGACCGAAAAACAAGATTTGCTGAATTCTGAAATTATGACATTGGTTTGGTAAAATGCGCATATATCTCTTGGTTTAATTCCAGATTATACAAATTAACATTGATCGGAAAGCTAACTCTGAGGCAGACCTCAGAGGTAAGTTTTTCCCATGAAACTTCACTGTTTTGTGAAAAGTGGGACCGAATAGCCAAGGTAATTTGTTCTGTTCTGGGTTGGACTAACCAATGTTTTGTTGCTTAGTTTTTTGTTGTCTTTTTATTTGTGAAACAAAGTTTAAAGTAAAAGAAAAAAAAAAAAAAAAACACTCATGGATTCACCTAACATTCATTCTTTCATTCTAACTCATGATTTCAAACATTAATACACCAAATTTCTGCAGAACCAGTTCACTAAATCATTAGAGAAAAAAATAAGTTCAAGTTAGACACAAACAGTTGATATTTATCAATCATAGTTAACACTATCTACCTTAATCCAACTCATTCTACGGCAACTTCTACATGAAACAAACATATCACCAGAAAAAAAAATTCAACAGTCTAAATGTAAAAACGAATTAAAACTCATCAGAACATATGAACAAATAAATAGATCACCAGAAAAGTTGAAAAAAAAAATCCCATCAGAAAATTTTCCAAGACATTAAATAGAACAATGAGCAAATCAAACTCAACTCACTTGAAACTGTGCAAACAGCGGCTGATCAAACGTAAAATCAAATCATCTGAAAATCGAAAATAAGAAGAGGAGAAGAGGGATGGAAGAGAGAGATGAGAGGAAAAAAGGATTGGAGAAGCAGTAGAAGGCAAAACAAAACTGTATATCTATTGACTACACATCAAGGTTATTCAAATAAGAGACCGTGGATCGGTGGCTCTTGTCTAATATTAGATAAAGAAGAAAGTTGGAGTACAACTTGGCTATAACTCATTGAAGGTGAGTGCATGCATACTTGGCCCATCTTGATGAATGTCAATCATAGATAAGGAGGAGACAACTTGGATCAAGGGTGGGTGTGAAATTGGAGGATTTAATGATGATGAGCATTTATCCAAAGGGACCCAAAATTTAACTATCTAATAGTTCATTATCATAACGGTATGAAGGTAGCTCTATATACCCATTTGTAAATTTATTATTAAAGTCAAAGTAATGTAAAGTCACCTCCAATAAGTGATTATATCAAAAGTACACATCTTCAAAATTCTTAAAAAAATTATTAAAAAAAAACCTCCTTTATCCACTACATGACAATAATGCATTAACTTTTTACACAAAAAGTCGAAAAAAAAATCTTACCAATCCACTAAACACAAAATACCATCACAACCCTTTATATATTATATTATCTTGATTTCATACTTTACTTTATCTTTATTTTATGATAAAATGAACAAACGGGGGCACTTTGGTATTGTATTCGCCCTTAACTTTCTCCCATTCCATGGGATATGATTTTCTAAGAAATTACAAAACTAATTGTTCCCATACTTAATTTTTTCAAATAAATGGTGTATCATCAAACCATGAAACATTTATGACTTTGGAAAGACATTTTTCCCACATCATTTCCCATGAACAAATGAAATTACAGATTCACATGACATCTTTCACAAAATAGTAGCCGTTCAAATATTAGGAATACACAGTGACATTCTTGTAGTTCCTGGAGATGCTTGAGGGCAAAATATATAACGCTGGTTCGATAAGAAGAATTTGGACTTCTGTCTCCTGCCGCTCTTCTCATTTGGAAGAGAGGAAGAGAGAGAGAGAGACGAGACACAGAGAGAGAGAGAGAGCGGGGGGGATTTCATTCACACGAACAAGGCTATTGTGATCGATGAGCAGCTTCACAGTAAGATCTCCTCAACCCCATTAAAATCCCAATTCTTTTTACATACTCGATACAGAACTTTACGTTGGTTTTCCCCCCCAAAAAAACCCATCTTTCCAGATTGCAATTTTCTATATCAAATCAATACAACATCCCCTGTATGTACTTCTGTAAAACCTTCAAAACCCATATCCTAAAACCTGACATTATCTCATCTGCGTTTGTGTTATTCGAATTCTGGGCAGTTTAATCATTGCGAAGTGGTGGGTCGATCTCTACCTACCCCATCTTATCAACACTCAAAGATATGCCACATGAATGTATATCCAACAAACGAAGTCACAGAGAAATCCAAATACCGGTACTTTTCTTCTTTTTCTTCTTCTTCTTGATTTCTTCTTTGAGCTTGATTTTTTTTACTGTTTCTCCTTTATTATTCCTTTTTACAAAATCCCATTTCAGGTGTTTCCTGAGAAAGGCAAATAAGTTGAAGAAGGGCAGCAATGGGCATGTACTTGTCATTGACAAGGTATTTTTTATGTGCCTGTTCCAATATAATCTGCATCCATTTGTTGAAATCAGAATGTGAGCATATATAATTGTTCTCTTATGACTGTAAGTCTGGGTTTTGCCAAAAAGTAAAAAGAAAGGGGGATATAGCTCATACAACTGACCTTAAATCTTTAAATCTGACATTTGCCCTAGAGTAGGTGAAGTTTAAATATTTCCCACGGAGCTGGTGGTACAAAAATGATGCGATATTGCACAAAACTAGGATATCACATGGGGCGATACGTTTGATATCGCACTGCCCTGTGACATCGCACGGTCTGATGTGTGTGACATCACATGACCCTAGGATATCACATGAACGGTTCCGTGGGAAATACGTAGACTTCTATAGTTCATGGGTGCTCCCCCAAGCCCCAAAGCAAAAAAAGTCTAGGTGGGACAGGCAGTTTAGAAAGTATCCTGCTAGGTGACCAGGGGTTTGGAGTGGCATGAAGGACCGGCAGAGTGACCCCACCATAGGTTTTTGTTTTTAGATTAGCAATTTGATGAGAATCAGTCTCATTAGACGTTACTAGCTCTAGATCTCCGATCAAAAGAAATGGAAGTGGATGGTTGATATGAAAATAGTGAACATCTTGAAATGATTCCCTTCTTCTATGAGACTGATCTTTTCGGTCACGGCACGAGTGCATTTTGATTCAGAATGGCTGACTTCTCTCTGTTGTTTAGAATATTTCATGAAGCACATGTCTTGTATTTTAAATATGCTTTTTTTTTTCAACTCCTTGTGGTTCCCGTGTGGTAATGTCAGGCCTCTGTGATCATTGGAGGTTGTGTTAGAAGACCCAAACGATGTTTGGAGTATAATGCCAGCAGTAGTAATAAAAGTTCCAAGCCAGTTGCGATGGCCGAGGGACCTTCTATGTCATTCCGTTCATTGGTTCAACCATTGTGGAAGATTCAGAGCTTAACATCCCAATCTTGGCTGTTACTACGTGGTTATGGAACTGCAAAGTTTGGGGAATGTGCAGCACGCCTTCACAAAGTAATAAATTGGAAGGAAAAGTTCAAAATCAGTTTCCCTGTACTTTTTATTCGGTTGGCTGTAGGGGCGATGCTTGTAGTGTCTCTTTCTGTGGCTGTTAGTAAGACTTCATCTTGTAAGTTTGGCTGTCATTAGGTTCTTTGATTTGAATGTTTTTTCTTTTTCCCTTTGTAGTATATTTGTTTGGAACTTGTAAAAGGAAAACCATTGCTGATATTTGTTTACAATTCAACTGTAGGGGCACTCACGGAAGAGAATCTCGTGTTCTTGGAGGCGTGGAGAACAGTTGACCATGCATATTATGACAAAACTTTTAATGGGCAAAGTTGGTTCCGTTATCGAGAAAATGCACTTCGAAATGAACCGATGAATACGCGAGAAGAGACATGTGAGGGTTCCATTCTTTTGCTCTTACAAGCCGGTGGTGGCTTGCATTTGTCCGTGCCTAAATTCATGTTAGCAGTAGCACAAAGAAATTTGCATATGCGTCTTTCTTTTTGGTTTGTGATTTGTTTTTTGCATTTAGAGAGACAAACAGTTACTTCGTTTTAGTTGTTTCTGTCCCTTTGGGTTCTAATGCTAAAAGCAAGAGTGGTACTTGAAAAGTAAGTTATCTTTAATGATATGAATGTATTGAAGCTCGATACCAGCATGATCGAGAAAACTTGCCATTTCACCAAGAATTTGTTCTTCCATTCATTTTCGTGGGGGCTGAATGATTGATCAGTCACATGGCAGTGGGGATTCCTTTTCCATCACTCTAAACAGAAGTTTGTTCCATCACCAATTTATAAATATATTAATGTACTCAATTTGCGCATTAGTTTTTATTATTATTATATTTTTCATTAATTCCTGATTAAATCTTACTGGTACTTATTTCAGATACTGCAATCAAGAAAATGCTTGCCACCTTGGATGATCCTTTCACTCGCTTTTTAGAACCAGAAAAGTTCAAGAGTCTGAGGGTAATAAACTGTTTTTTTCTCACCACCTCATGTTATCGTGTCTCTCACTGGTGACAACCTGAATTAGCAAGTCAAAAAATATTTTATTTGGCAAGTTCTGACGTAATCTGAGAACGCATTTAGTTTACTGTGTGTTTATCTCCTGAAACATGCCATTATCTTCCTTGAAGGCAGTCTGGTACTCAAGGATCTCTTACAGGTGTGGGGCTGTCAATTGGTTATCCCACAGGAGTTAATGGATCATCTGCTGGATTAGTTGTGATTTCATCTTCCCCTGAGGGCCCTGCAAATAGGGCTGGAATTATGCCTGGTGATGCTATTTTATCAATTGATGATACAAGCACAGAAATGATGGGGTTATATGATGCAGCAGAACGCTTACAGTAAGATTTCTAAAATACCAGTATAGTGTTTGGCTTTCCATGTCTTTCTTTTAATTTTCTAAATGGAAGAACTGAGCAGAAGTTTGCAGCCCCAAGATGCTTTGTTCCAAGGACATTCTCTTTCTTGTAAAGGTGTCTCCAACTATTATAGCAGTCTTTTTCCTCTTCTTTTGTTCCTTCTTTTTATTTTAATTTTCTATTTGTGAAATGTAAATCTGTCACTTGTTTTTCTGCAAGTGTTTTTTTTTTTTTTTTTTTCCTGCAAATGTTTTTCTTGCCTCCCCACTTTAACCCCAACCCCACCCACGCACCCACCAAAAGGAAAAAAAAGGTGAAGGATTTTTAAAATTCTTGGAGGGCTCAGTCAGGCCTTTTTTATACTCACAGCCATAGTAGCCAGCAGGTACTTCGATTGTTGAAAGTGTTGCTTTTATTTTTCACTTCATTAAAAAAAAGGTGCACTACTAACTTATTCGCCTATTGATTTACCTTATAGGGGCCCTGAAGGAACCATGGTGGAATTGGTCGTTCGTAGTGGACCTGATATAAAGCAGTTAACCTTAAAGTAAGCTTAATATTCTACTATTTCCTTGTCCATGGATAAAAATCAAGTTGTTGACTTTGAAGTCTGTGATCTTTACTGAATGCTCTTTGATGAGCACTCGATTTTTTTGTTTGCTAATATGAAATATTATAATTTCGGGTCCAAAACCAGTTATGCCTGGATTCTTTGAGCTAAGTTACCAGCAATTGAATCATTTATTAACTATACGACGCAATGACCTCTTGCTGCTAGGCGGGAAAAAGTGACTCTGAACCCAGTGAAGTCGAGGCTATGTGAGGTCCCAGGTACTGGGAAGGGCTCCTCTAGAATTGGATATATCAAGCTAACGTCATTCAATCAAAATGCTTCTGGTGAGCTCTCTCTCTCTCTCTCTCTCTCTCTCTCTCTCTCTCTCCCTCCCTCCTTTTTTTAAGGGTTCTGTTTGCTGTTTGCTGTTATGTGTTAGTATGTTATGTGGAGGTCTTTTTTGAAGCAACTTAGTCATTCAGATGAATTGAACTGCCTGGTGATCCATTTATGCAACTGGTTTATGCTTGCATGTATGAGAATAAGTCATTGACAACTTGGAATACTCTCACATTAGCCATAACCAAAAAAGCCTGGTTTACTTTTTTATATAGATATGTATAGAAATTGGAACCGGCAGTGATCAATTCAGACCTCACACAGACCTTCCCTCCCCTACCTACCGATTTTGACAGTGATCTGACCAAATCCACTGGTGGATTGGACTGCATGAGAAAAGTTCACTTAAAAACTGTTGAACAAGGCCCTAAAATCAAGGGATATAATCATCTCAGAGTGACATTTGGCCAACCCCTATTTCACTTTAAAACTCTGTACAATGATTGGGTTGCATCTGGATGGACCCCTCAAACTTAGGTGCACTTTAAGGTATGCACCTGGCTGGGCCCCACAAACTTTGTGGTGGATCTCGGCCTGTGAAAAGTCACTGTTTATAAAATTTGAAAGTTTCTATTGCTTTAATCACAATCATAGAAACCATTGAGACTGATACAAACTTGATCTAATTGCATATCGTCATCAAAATATTTGCTGGAAATTTATTTTTTTGAAAATAAAAGAAGGAAAGAAATATTTGATGGAAGATCTCCTTTCAGTTTTTCTTTTCTTGGAAGCACCCCTGGTGACTGTATTTAAAAGGTGAAATGCTTGTTTAGTATATATCTGAGAATTCCTGTCCGGGAATATCTGAGAATTCCAAATGCTTTCTCCTGGATGGATTCACAAATGCTTAAGGACCCTTGAGTATTATGAAAGTTGATATTTAAGAATTTGGAGAATTTTGCAAGCCAAAAACACCAATCTACCAAGGCTGAATTTTTTAAAAGGCTCAAACTGACCAACAGACATTCTGTCAGAAATTCCCATCAGCTAGAAATCCCCTCAGAAATTCTTGTGAACAAAATGTCCATGGTTGCCAAACAAATAATATTTGTAAAAAGGAAAATAAGTAAGGTTGAGTTGGGTAATATGCATGGGCCAAAAGCCAATTTCTTCATATATTTCGAAGAAAGATTCTAGTAACTGGTTCAGTATAAGACATGGATAGTTTACGTTGTGGAGAAATAACATGTGTGTGATATTAGATATTCACTAGTTATATATGATGTTTGTCTTGTGAATTATCTAGAATGGTCTGGCTCTTTTAAAAAGATAATGTTCCTGTCTGAGGCATAGTTGTCAATTCTGTTCCGGTTTGACCCTGTAGTGGAATGTTTTGGCATTCTAGTATTCCATTCCAAAAAAGACGCAATTGAAAAATGAAAAAACGAATATAAAAGAATACCTAAAATGGAAAAAATAGTTGAATGCTAAAATAATACTAAAAATGCATATTTAGATCACTTAAATTAAACTACAATCTACGATTGACCATTTTCTAGTGTTCACTACATATGAATGGAAGTATGAAACCTTGGCCGGAATGGGGCGGAATTGGTTCGGAAGTGGGACCGGAACGACCTGAATCGGGACCCGAAACTTTTAAGGGGCCAATCCGTTTAGCCCAAGGCTAATTCCGGAACGTTCCAGCCAATTCCGGCCGGAACTTATACTCTAGTTCAAATACTTGCTGATAGAATCTGCGATAAGAATGAACAAATAGGGGACATTGGGCATTCTTGCCTGAGTCCATGACTCGCCTTGAAGAAATTTGACGGTCTGCCGTAGATGGGGAAATCCAAGGACTGTTGATAATGCTTTGATCCAGTTTACCATTTCTCGGGAGAAGAAAATTTTGAGGAGAGTTATGAATATGGCCTGTGGTGCCCCATATTGGATCCTCTATGACCAGTCCCCTCCCCCTTCAACCCCCAACTAATTCACAATCGCATCTGAATTTTTCTCCCTCTTGGTTTGATCATGCAAAAAACTTGAAAATCGGAGTTTCTCTAACATTAAAAAAATTGAAACTTTGAGGACCTTAAATCTATTGGTAGAATGATCTAGTCTTCATTTTTTGCACAAGGCTAGGTCAAACATTGACCTCCTATCTTCTGGTCTCCATTTTTTTTACTGATTTTTTTTTTTTTTTCAAAATCATCCTAAACAAGGATAATATGAATTCTCAAACTGAGTGAACATCTTATGGTTTCAAAACTTCCTTTAGTATCCTAAAGGATGAGTAGATCTTTTTTCCTTCCAAATCAATTTATGAAGTGAAAGAATCCTTTCTTATATGACTTTTATGAACTTCCACTCATCATCATCTTAGCTTTATCCTATCAATCTGGAGTTGGATTTGAACTTCATTGTTGAACTTCAACCATTTCCATTTGAGAATATGTACTTCGTAGGTGAACAAAACGTGTTAAAAATTTGTTTGGCTGATGCTATGATTTGTGGATTTTAAGTATGCATCCATTCATTTCATGCTCATCATGGAGTGAATTTGAATAGGATTCTGATGGAACAACTTGCACATCTTCTGTTCTGAAAAAGATTTTGATTGCAGGAGCTGTCAAAGAAGCTATTGAAGCTTTAAGACGAAACAATGTCAGTGCTTTTGTGTTGGACCTTCGAAATAACAGGTAATTATGTTGTTAATGTACACATTTGCCTTCATCCAATAAGGATGCTTCTGATACACTGTATATGGTGCAGTGGTGGTCCTTTCCCTGAAGGAATTGAAATTGCCAAGATATGGTAAGCTTCCTCACATGACCAATGTTACAAAAACGAAGCTGATCTTCTATAGTATTTCTGTCTGTTTCACTTAAAAAGGTTCCCAAAATAACCATTGACGGTACCTAAGAAATTGGTTACTAGAATACTGCATGCAAGCACTGCAAAAATTATTTTACTCTGGACTTCTCTACCAGACTTGCATATCAGTGTAGATCACTCATGCAGAACTTTTGGATGGTTCTGTATAGACTACAGCTGGGCCATGTACTAATCAGGCATAGACCAACCTTGAGCTCACTGGCCAGCTACTAGGCTACGTAGCGTTTAAACTTTAAAACAGGCCATTTGGAATTCTATGATGGAGGACCCATTCAACTGATGGAATCATCGGGGATCACCCTATGAATGGGAATCATGAGAGGGCCACCAAATGATGGAAATCTTAGTGGGTCCACCTGCATGCTTCCCAAAATTTTGTCTTAGGGAATTCTCCTACAGGCTTTCCAATTGATTGAGACCCTGTTCCAGATTTTACCTGTTAGGTTGAGTACTGACATACTAACTGTTGCGAAGCAGGGCCACTATGTGTTCCCCAACCATCTAACCACCATCTTGTCCCTACAATGGAGTTAGAAGCTTCTGTGAAAAAGATTGGCCTTAGTGTCGATTATCAAGGTTGGCGACCCCAATAATGGAATTATCATAGAAACTCATTCTAGGATGTAATCAAGGTTGGCGACCCCAATAATGGAATACACAATGGAGCCAGTTCAAATTACAAACCAGAGGAAGCCTATCCAATAAAGGGACCACAATGGGGCTAGTCAATTATAATAATCGAAGTGGAGCTTTCTTGATGGCAAAAATCACAACTGGTTCCCCAACATGACAACCTAAGTATCCGCTGGTGTGTGTGCGCTCAAGGTGAATTACCATGTTGTAGTGAATTTATAACGAAGTGAAATAAATTTTCATGTCAATAAAATTCTTTTGAGGTTAGGAGAAATTTGGTGGTGCACTTTCACTAGTAAGTTCAACGCCCAGGCGAACCCTGGAAATTTTCCTTGAGAGGGCCAAAACATGACCTGCCAGCGCTAATCGTATCAGGGAAATGGTAAATCACCATGATAGCCTCCTTTTTTTCAAGTGGTCTATCAAGGAAGGAGTTTTAAAATCTAGTAAGAAGTCACCTCGTGATATTTGGCCTAGTATATATAGAAAAAAGATGCTTTTTTTTTTATCAGTAATAGTATCACTCATTAAAGGAAAAGAGAATGTAAGGAAAAGAAGAGGGGAAAGAAAACATAAGAGGGTACAATAGCATCAAAACATCACCCCCCAAGAGAAATTACACAACAAGACCCACCCAAGGAGACAACCTCTCAACCCCTTGCTTGGCTAAACTATCTGCCATAGAGTTAGTAGATCTAACCTCTTGGCGGAAAACAACATTGATAACGCCCTAATTTCATTAAAAAGAAATTGAAATTTCCAAAGGGGAACCTTTCGCTTGGACGCCCATGAGATGGCATTGGAGGAATCGCTTTACAAGATAAGTGCCTCATTGCAATACCTTGAAAACACACGAAGAGCTTCCAAGATAGTTAACACCTCCACCTCATTAGAATCGCCCCTCGAAGTTCCATCTACATTGAATTTCAAACCCCTCCAGGAGGTGGAGATCATGTAACAGATCTCCTTACCTTAGAAGGACCACATCCCATACAAGCTTCCCAATTAAATAGAATATTATTTAAGTTGAAATTGGAGAACTCTTTTCTCACCGGAACCCATTTAGCAACCATCAAAGGTATTCTTGATGCCAAATCAGCCGATGACATAGAAGATCCCCTTAAAAATCAGGTCATTCCTTTCGTTCCAAATAGACCACAAGATGGCAAACGGTGTCATCTCCATAAGATGCGGCTATGCCCTACAAAGTGGCCACCCATCCAAGACTCTCCCACACCAGTAATATCTTTCGGGCACAGCAGAACCATTTGGCTTTGACACCAAAGATGTTGGGTGCTTTTTCTGTGACGCGGAATTGTGTTTGAATGGAGCTTTCTTTGAGGGAAGCCAGTCCACCTAAAAGATTTAGTTGTGGCAAATTCTTCATGATTTTCATTCATAAATCATTGATAAATTTAAATACAGCATGACAACTCCTAAGACAACCACTGAAAACAAACTACCTAGACTCCACGTTCTAGACACTACACCAATAGCAGTGTAGACTCGGTAAACCTGCTAACAAAAACATGACTCATATAACTTCCTAGACCAAGTAAACAACCCACTAAAGGACCTGAAGACTCGTTCAACCTGCTAACAAAATTTTTATCTATACCATAAAATTAAATGATATTTTTTATGACTTCTATTGCCGGAGCCTAGCATGGGGGCGTTTTGCTAGAATACTGCCATTTGCCAATGTAGCCAGCCAACAAAGCCCATGCGCATGTGATTATAAGGCACAAAAGTAATAGAAATTAAAAGTATTTTTAAAACTTTAAATAAAATCAATAAAGAGCCAAAAACACATCAAGAGATTGAGTCGGCTGGTGTAGCAAAAATAAATAAATAAATACAAGATGAACATATCTTCAAATAAACCCTCTCAGATCTGATCCCTTGAGATTGCGGGCGCTGTAAAAAAGAAATAGCAAAACCTACAAAACCAAAATTCAGACTCCAAACCACAAATCTACAAATACGAATGTAGATAAAAGTTGATTGAAGATAAGTAAAACCAAGACTAAATCTCACTTATGAAGAGATAAGAGTAAATGCCATAAGGACTAAGAAGACAATGTCAATCGAGCTCTACTTTATTTTTCATTAGCATGATAATGAGATTAAATCAATGATAAGGGAGGGACTCAGAAAGGGAGATTGGATCAGAGATCTTACACCTTATAGATATCTTGAAAAAATAAAGGTAAAACCACAAGAGGAATCGTTGATAAGAATTCTCACGTGTAATTACAAGGTATGACATCAATCCAGAGGCTTCATCATCACAAATAGATACAAAGTGGAATGGGAAGCTATGGTTTCAGAAAAATGCCTATCCCGACTTATGATGAGGATCTGGGGAGGAGTTAAAAGGGCACGTAGGTTTTCGAATCGTTTTCCAAAATACTTGTGTGTGAGGAATAAGGCATGTCTATAAAGAGTACCAGCGCAATGCCCCGAGCGATGCACAGTTTAATCTTATGTAAATTTAATATTTAAATTAATTATTAATTAATAAATAAAAAATATGAATGATAAATTCAATTGTGTGATTTCACAATATAAGTTCCTATTATTACATGATTAACTAAAAAGAACATAATAATGTTTGAGCTAAATTCTCAATAATGTTAGAAGCACATTTAGGTTTTTAATAAAATTGGAGGCGGTATTATTGAATTGAATTACAAACACGCATTTACAATAGGAACCATATCTTCATCGGAATCCAGGAGCATATGTGATAAATGGAGGGGCGCCAAAATTAGACACATGAGCATGTTTGTGAGTGGGGAAAAAGAGAAAGAAAAGTTTGTGTGAGGTGCAAAGGAAGATAAGTCTTAATGCTTTGGAAGAGATGTTTCTTTGGGTGGGAGAGGTGTTTTTGTATGTGATGAGATGTCTCTATATGTGAAGGGTTGATTTTGTCCTTGGATTTACCATGCTGATGTGGCTCAAGGAGAGGGGAGATCATTTGTATTTTTTTTCCCTCTATTTCCTCAAACTAACATCCAGCTTTAAGGTATAAAATTCAAAATATGTGGAAGTGTCTCAAAGGGAATGGAAAGGTCAAGAGCAAATTGAATTAAGAATAAGTTACAAACAGGATAGGAAAGGTCCAGACCGAATTGCATTAAGAATAAATTACAAAAGGCATTAGAAACGGTCAAAGTAAATCTACAGGGTCAAAATCAATTGAATGAATTGAGGATGATTTCTCAATTGAAATAGTCAGCTTCTTACCCGACCCGACCCATTTGCCAGAAGATGTAGGAGAAAAGTAAAAGGGTTCAATTAAACCAGTTCGCTTCCATATATATATATATATAAAAAATTGAAATCCTATCAATATATTATAATTTTTATAATCCTAATAGATCATCCAATTAAGAAGAAAAAGAAAATCCTTTTCCCCTTCCTTCCACTAGATCTGAACCGTCGATCATCATCTTCCTCACCTAAGGTATCCATCCTTATCTCATAATAGCTAGCCATGGCCATGTCCCCCCTTAAATTGCCAAAGGCCCCTAAATTTTATAGAGAATTTAGAGTTTTTTTACATTGCCCCTCCTAGAAATCTCTAGTCCCCCGTTATATTGCAGTGTTTCTCCCCCATTCGGGTATGGGGGAAATAATTATAGATGCAGTCTTTGAAATATCTCACACCATTCAAGATAAAAGGAGCTCCTCTGGATTTCTCATCGCTGGTGTCCATGGGCCGGGCCCGACCGGGCCTAGGTATGTTAGAAACACAGGCTCATGTCTGGCCCAAGTCCAACATGGGCCTGCGTGCTTGGCCTGAGCCCACTCATTCAGTCAACTAAGTAAATTTTCCAAAAACATGGTAGGTCTTTATATAGGCGATGAATGAGCAAAACCTAGTGGGTGAAGGGTTCACGTGCTTCTCTTTTAACCAAATCGACATGAAAGAGAAGTTCACTAGCAAGCCCGGATCCCCCGTCGTGGCAGACCTCCACGATGGGCCCACATTAGGATGAAAGATGAATATCATTCCCTACAGTAATGTGTCCTTAAATTTTGCTTTATTAGAAGCGATATATCCCACCTTCAGACTGATTAAATGAGCAAATAACCATAAGGGGATTAAGGACACATAAGATTTTGCAACTCCAATTGAATTAAAATTTGAAGATATATAGCACGAGGGATGCCATTGATCTTGAACATTCCGAATTGTCCTTATGTGGGCATCGCGATGGGGTTTTCAAAATCTATTACAAGGGAAGCCTGTATTAGTGCTGCACATGGGCGGTTCGGATCAGTTTGACACTAAAACCAACAACCAAACCGAACCTGTCAGTTTTTTAATTAACTGATCCGATCCGACCGATGGAGAGGGCTTAAACCGAACCGAACCAAACGAAACGGTTCGGTTTGGTTCGGTCGGTTAAACCGTTGTTTTTTATTTTATTTTTTTGAAAATTAAACATTGGAAATTTCAAAATGATGATACCCCGTCCTTTGCATTTTTTCCAATATTTGGTGTAAACATAAAAATCCAACAATCCATACTGGACTAAACGCATATAAAAAATAATTTTACTCCAAAAAATGAGTTTGGACTAAACATAAGAAAAAAAAAACCCAACAATAACCAGCTTGTAGTGAAACATTCATTCCACATGATACCCTCTGAGGTAATGCTGACAATTGAGTTTATGTAAGAATGGAGTTGTTGACTCTAACTATGAAAGTAATAAAACACGAAACCCTAAGGCTAAAATAGTAAAAAAGCAATACTTAAGTTACTGCATACGGTCGGTTCGGTTTAAGCGGTTAACTGTGGGCTCAAACGAATAACCGACCAATGTAAGCGGTTTTTATGATTTTCAAACCGTTCACCGAACCGATCCACTATAATCCAATCCGAACCGCCCGGTTCGGTCGGTTCGATTCGGTTTTGCAGTGATACCGGATTTTTTGTGCAGCCCTAGCCTGTAGAGACAGATTCGGAGTTGAAGTTTCAATAGAAGGGGGTGATCACTCCTCACTTTCTTGATTTTTGAAAAGTCAAGTCTCAAACTTTCATCTAAGAGGAGGTTAGGCAGGGCTACCATATTTCATATCAATGGATAATAGGGGATCAATATTGTAGAAGATTGTGTTAATCACATTCTCAATCATATACTCAATCTTATAAAGGGATGAAGTCCTATTCAAGTAAAGATTTGGGGCTATGCACAGGAAGATGTTCATTTTGAGTAACTCAAGTTTTCAACATGTGGGCTCCATGAGTTCCACTTCATCCACGAGTCCGGATCACCTATCGTAGTTGTTACACCGAAAGTCACCTAAATTTTTTTATGACACGGCGGAATGTTATTGGTCCACTCACAGTGAAAATGTAACAACTATGATAGGTGATCCGGACTCCTTCATCCACCAACCCCTTTCACACTCAGCAATCAGACTCACTAATATTGGCCAATAACATCCCTACTTTTAATGGGAATTTTTGTAGGAATAGGATTTTTTTATTTTTATTTTTTTCAGAAGAATGCTTACATGGTGAAGGGAAATTATGATGATTGTCCTTTCTTGAGGGCTCATTTTCTTATTTTCGGTTAGAGATTAATCAAATCCCTTGACACCTAATTGTCCCCTTCAAATGGAGTGATCCTACATCCCTACTATGATACTGAGAAGGGCATCAGTGAACTTCAAACACTTCAACCATCTGAGTCTCTGACCCAGTTTACTTAAAAATAAAAACACACACACGTCAGACCCAGTATTTTGTGTCCCCATAAACTGCGTCCAAACCTTCTTATCTCCTGTCTCCTTTAACTACTATGGATTCATGAAAGCCTCTCTCAAGATTCAAGGTGGACATTTTTAAACGGGGATGACTAAATGCTATTTAAGCATTGGTTGCAACAATTTCAATTGGACTTTTTCTAGTTGTGAGAAATCTCTTTTCTGGTCCAGGATTCCCATCCCAATCTTCAGTCGTCTTCACGGCCGTTAATGGTGGTGACTTTGAAATCCCTGTCTTTCTATGCTACTTAATACGTCATCAAAGAAGTCTCAACTTATCTGCTTTTTAGCATAGAACATGGAACATGGAGCGTATAAAGATATCATTTCCATACATGGAACATGGATCTTTATGCCTAAAAAGTAAAGCATTGGATTTTTAGATTAATTCTTCTATAATAAAATTTAAAAAAAGTATGAAAGAAGATTAAAGAAAAAAAAGGAAAAAGGCCTTGCTGAAGGTTGCATGACTGCTTCTTCGATCTATATTTATTATACACTTCCATCAGATTGCTAGTAATTTTCAGTAACGCTGAATTTTGTAAATAGCAATCGAAGGGATCAAAAGCTCTTTCATTAGTTTAGGTTCTTTATTTTATTTATTTATTTATTTTTGGGAATTTTACCAGAAAAGTCCCTTCATTGTAGTTGAAGACCAAAAAGGCCCTTACACTTCAATATATACCATAAAGGCCCTCCCACCACAGTGTAGATTATGAAGCACTTTTTTATAATAAAGTTTACTACACCGCTCCACCATTTTAACCCTAATAACACGATGAAGTGAAATTGCATCACATGCGACTGCTCCCTCCAATGACCGCATGCCACATTAGCTATTCATGAAAGAATTGGCATTTCAAGAGTCCCCACCACTATTAATGGCCATAACGACTCTAGAAGACTTGAGAGCCTGGGTCTTTTGGTAGCACAAAGTTTTCCAACCAAAGTCTATACCTTAATGCTAGATGTTACTTAGAGGAAAAGTCTATACCTTAATGCTAGATGTTACTTAGAGGAAACAGAGGAAGAAAAAAAAAGCCAAATCTCCTCTCTCGTTGAGCCACATCCCAAGGAGTTTAATACTTATCCCTTAAATTTAGTTCGGGGTTGCAGGTCGGACTGCACCTCTTTACTACGCCTCATAATACATACATGCCTCTTAAGTCATGACTCTTAACATTTCACCCAATTGAAATGCTTAAAAAACACATCTTAGTATTAAGAACCACCTCTTAAGTCATGCCTCATAATACAGGCATCTCGCTATTGAGAAATGTTGGGCAAGGTATTTTGCCTGTGATGAGTGTATCGTTGGGTCCATTGATTAAGATGGGCATCACCATAGTCTAGCCCTCTAAATCTACGCCCCATAATACATGCCTCTCAGGTCATGCCTCTTAATGTCTCACCCATTTGAAACGTTTGAAAAACACGTCTTAGTATTAAGAATCACCTATTAAGTCATGCCTCATAAAACAGGCCTTTCGCTGTTAACAAATGCTGATCAAGGTATTTTGACTGGTCCATTTATCACTACAAGAAATCTAGCCTGTTGTGACGAAATTTGATGAAGAAATTTGTTTTATTTTTTTTTGTTTCTTAAAAGAACACTCAAAGAGGACAAAATATAAATTTTGTCGTTTGCTTTCATTTTTTTCAAAAGTATAGGAGACGAAAACAAATTTTCATCTGCAAAAATAAGTCGCCAACTTCATTTGCGTTGGCGCCAATTATTTTAGCTCATTGGAGACGAATATTGTTGTCACAATTTTTTATTTTTTATTTTTGCAACGAATGTAATTCGTCACCAATAAGGATAAGTTATGGAAGACGAACATATTTCGTCACCAAAATAAGGCTCCAATTTCATTTGCTTTAGCGCGAATTATTTTAGCTCATTGGAGACGAACATTTTTGTCACAAAATATAATTTGTTTTTGTAACGAACGTAATTCGTCACTAATAAGGATAAGTTATGGAAGAAGAAAAATATTTGGTCACCAAAATAAGGCGTCAATTTCATTTGTGTTGGCGCGAATTATTTTAGCTCATTGGAGACGAACATTTTTGTCACAAAATATTATTTTTTTTGCGACGAACATAATTCTTCACTAATAAGGATAAGTTATGAAAGACGAAAATCTTTCGGCCAACAAAATAAGGCGCCAATTTCATTTGCAGTGGTGTCAATTTCATTCGCACTTGAGCATATTCCTCTCCCACAAGTATTACTTTAGAAAAGCTTTTAAAATGACAAAAATGGGTCCCCCAGGCCCTAACGTCCATCCCCCCCCCTCCCCCTCACATCCAACGCCCATTTTCCAAAACTTATTTCCCCCTTTGTCCCTCCATCTATCCCGGTCTCTCTTTTCCAAAACCCTTTTCCCCATTTTCCAAAACCTTTTTTTCAGAAGAGGAGAGAAGAACCATTTTCCCCATTTTCCAAAACCCTTTTCCAACATCTCCCACCCATCATCTCAGGTAGCAGCCCATTGTCCCCCATCAATCATCATCACCCTCCATCAACGCACGCAATGCAGACCCATCCCTGATAAGTGATCCCTCTCATCTCTACTTGTCTCAGTCTCTCTTGCCCAAAACTCCTAGACGCAGCCACCATCACCAATCACCATCATCTGCGCCCATCAACCTCCATCCAGGAGTCCGCCACCGTCAGGTACACCTACCTCTCTCAGTCTCTGCTACTGTGAGAACTTGGTCATCGCGGTACCCTTAACCACGGGGCGTAGCGTGTCAACCACGAGTTTCAAACGGTGAGTCTCCGTTAGCCCGCATCGGAAATATCCAAGTCCTGACCCTGGGCTTTTAAGTCAAACCCCGTATTAACTTAACATGAGGCTTTTTAAAACCGTGCGGCCCCGGAAATCGTAAGAACTACGAAGTTAAGCGTGCTTGGGCGGGAGCAGTATTAGGATGAGTGACCTCCTGGGAAGTCCTTGAGTTGGGCGGGGCTGTGACATCCTTTATATTAAACGCGAAAAAATTATTTCGTCTCTATTTCTTATATTTATGACAAAATATTTTTGTCTCTAATTTCTTCCTTCAATGACAAAATATTTTGTCACTAATTACTTACAAGTATGTTCCCAATAGAGTGTATTGGAGAAAAAAAAATCGTCACAAATTTATCTTTTTTAATGACGAATTTTTTTTCGTCTCCAATACCTTTTAGCGACAAGGCTTTGGCAACAAAACAGGTGACGAAAAATTTTCGTCTTAATTAGTTTCAGTGACGAAATATGTACATTTTGGGATAAATTTGTGTCGTCCTTAAACCCCAAATTTCTTGTAGTGTATTAAAATGGGCATCACCAAGGTCTAGCCCTCTAAATCTAAGCCCCATAATACATGCCTCTGAAGTCATGCCACTTAACATTTCACCCATATGAAACGCTTGAAAAACATGTCTTAGTATTAAGAACCACCTCTTAAGTCATGCCCCATAATACAGGCCTCTCACTGTTGAGAAATGATGAGCAAGGTATTTTGCCTAGTCCATTCATTAAGATGGGCATCACCATGGTCTAGCGCTCTAAATCTACGCCCTATAATACATGCCTCTCAAGTCATGCCTATTAACATTTCACTCATTTGAAACACTTGAAAAACACGTCTTAGTATTAAGAACCACCTCTTAAGTCATGCCTCATAATACAGGCCTTTCACTGTTGAGATGCCAAAATCCATCTTAAGGCTTATGTGGCAATTTAAATGTTTGAAATTTGGCATCTCCTAAAGTAGGAACTCCTTCCCATATGTCAAATTTATTATTTTATTATTATTATTTTATTTTATTTTTTTTGTCTTCTTATGGAATTGACATCATATAAGAAAAAAAAAAGAGGTTTTGCATTCTTGCATTCTTATTGGCCCCATTGTATAAAATAATCCAAGATATTAAAGGCATGTGCCTATTTTATACTTCAAATTTGGCATATCCATCTTTGATGTCAAATGCCAAGTCGCATGAGGCATGACTGTTGGATATGCTTGATCATGAGCTCCAAGTATATAGCTTCGATTGTAGTAATAAAACTGGTAAGACCAGGTCGATTCACAGGGAGCTTTAGAAATAAGGCTTTCCAACTTTGTCACCTGCCCTAAATAAAATCTAATTTTAGTCTAAAATCTAAAAAAGTACATTCATCATTCCTACTTTAAATTAAAATTAAATACATTCCAATGAAAAGAAAACTTCCTAAATCTAAAAATCCTAAACTAAAAAACTAAAATTGCTACAAAAGAAAACACAAGTTAGAACATCAAGAATAAAAAGTACCAAAAACAAAACTAAGAAACTAAAGTAGAAACAAAAGAAACCTAAGTTAAAAAGTTTGTAATGCAATGTATGCCATGAGATGCTAAAAATTCTAAGTCTGAAAAACTAGTATGCAGGGTTGTTTTTATGCATGATTTTTCCTAATCTAATGCAACCTAAAACTGAGTTTAATGGCTGGGTTTTGAACTACAATGATGCATGAATCAATTAAAAAAAACCGAAGTGAAAAATTGTTTAAAACAAAGAAGATATGAAAGCGTAAATATGACCTTAAAAACTAAAACTGTGCAGAAATTCTGCACGCAGACAGCCTAACATGCCATGTTTAAGCCACCGGTTTACAAACCTCCTGAAATCATTTGGATCTGAAATTTTGGGATGTGATCGACCACATGCTGAACTTTAATTTCTCCAAATTTCACAGAAAAATAACATGGTATGACTAGTCAACCCACTTCAAACCTTTTGCAAAAAAAAAAAAAAAAAATTGTTTCTGCAATTTTCCTAAAACTATGCAGAAAGTGGGTTGTTTGGTTGTCTAACATAGGTTTATCAAAACTAGTTTTTAATTTCTGTCTTAAAGATCTGAAGGCTTCAATTTCCAGCCACTTAAACATGCACTAGCCATATGATATGAAGATATATGCAATGAACTCTAATCCCACCCTAAACTATGCATAAAATTCACATAATTGCATAGGAAGCATAAGAAGAAAAGAAAACAACAAGTGTTTGAATTTAAATGTATATATGTAGTGCAAAAACATTAAATGTGTGGATTGCAATAAAATTAAATGTGTGGATTTTTCAATAAATGTAAATGTGTGGGAATTGCAATAAAAATAGATGTGTGATAAGTGTGCTCTTTTTTTTTATTCTCAAATCGGGTTCATAAGTACTTATTTCATGTCCTTAGGATCTTGGGTTGTCAATCCAAGAACAACAATAAGGAAAACACAATTTAAGCATTAATCACCTAAGAAAAAGAATAAAAAAATCACACTTTTACTAATATGCTATGTTTTTACATAAAAGATGGAGAAATAAAATTCCAAAAAAAACAACTATATACTAGGATGAAAGGAACCTCTCTAGTTGAAGCTTCAAGTTGGGATAAGCCTTCTTGAAGAGAGATGAGCTATGGTAGAGAAAGGAGTTGGGTAGAATGGTGGAGGAATTACACTAGTGAGAGAGTCTTTTCTTTCATCAAAAGGAGAGGGATGCTTATGCCTTCAATTTATAGATTTTTGTCCTCTTTCTTTCCTTCTTTGCTCCAAGTTTGTAGCATGCAATCTTCTTTGTATGGCAAGTTCCTTCCTTGGCCAACAAGTCTTCAAAGAAATAGCAAGGCGAGTGAGAGATTTTTGGTGCTTTCCATGTGTAAAATTGCAATCTCAAGTAGAAATTATAGCACAAACTTCCAGAGGCCATATCTTCCTCGTTTTAGCTCCGATTGGCATAATCTTAAATTCTAAAGATATCTACTCGAAAAGAGCTTTCCAATGGTGTATGGATTGCACCAATCCGACGGCTGGATTAAGAGTTATGACCATTTTAATTTTGCTGCCTCTGAAAAATCCGAAAATAATTGTGCACATATGAAATGGTAGTTGTGCAACGGCATGTGTGGGACCCATGTGGACGTCCAAAGGGATCTTGGAATATTTCTTTCCTTGTTTCTTGACTCTCCTTCCATCTTTGGTTTGTTTCCAAGCTTCTTTGATTGATTAGTCAACTCTTTTAGTATACTTTCCTTTCTTGCATTTCTTTCTTAATTTTTGAGTTTTCAAACTTATTAAGAATTAGATCTTACCAAATCTGAAGTTTCCTTTCTTGATCTTGAAATCAGAAATCTAGCTTTCCATTGTTGACTTTTCAAACTCTCCAAAAATACCAAGATATATGGGTCCACCATGAAAGATATCATACCATTGATCTCTCTTAAATTTCACCAATGTGGGTCCCATTCTTGATTTCCTCCTACACAAATTAAAACAAATGGATTCAAGAATAATTTTATGTAAGGAATTTAAATGGACAATGCATGGGACCCTACTTGATGCACTGAAAATAATTGTCTTTCCAAAACTAAGTCTCCAAAAATGGGAGGTTTCATGAATTTATGCAAAAAGTGTGATTTTGAGCAAATTATGCATGAATGCACTGCAATGGACCCTAAATGCATAAAAACATGATTTGTCACTAAATAAAGCTCTTTAATATCAATAAGCTCTTAAAATAGTCCAAAATATGTATGAAAATGTGCACTTTTCAGGACTCATCAATGCTCTAATTAAAATCTCTCTTCCAAAGCATATGTATTTAATAAATGATATTTATTTCCAATAACCTTTTTTATGCTAACATGCAAGTAATTTGTATTGAGACTGAACGAGAAAGAGCTAAGGATATAACTGTGACGTTTTGGTATTATATATATTATTAATTATTATTATTATATAATTGATTGTATTTTAATTAAATACGCCATTAGTCTAAGTGAGGACCATGCTAGACTTAGGTTGGTGAGTTAGGCTTGTTGGATAGGTGTCTTACCCATAGTTAACCCAGGCCTAATTTAGTGGAACAGTTCTTCTCAAACCAAAACTCTTATAATCTAATCCAAACTCCTATATATTTTAAAAACTCAAACTCTCTTCTTTAGAATTTAAGTTAGACTATAACTCTTATTTTTATTTCCTATTTATAGACCACCACACTCTTTTATTTTCACACACAACTCTCTCTCTCTTCTAACTTTTCTCTGGGTTAGCGCTTTGGGCTTTGGCAGTAGGATCTCTAGACCGTCTCCTTCAACCGCGGATCTCAGGCAAGTATCTAACCATAATTTATAAATTTAATGCTTGTGTTTCTCTTTGATTCATATGTGGATGCATGTAGAAACCTCTTTTTATGCCCTCGATGTTCGGTTTTCTCTTTTTGTGATGAGACCTTACACGTACTTGGCCACCATTTGATGATTCTAATATTAGGGCTTGAGTCTCCTTTGGTTACTTTTAATTTTGACGTGGGACCCAGGGGATGATTTGATCATGGATCAGGTCAAGTCCTTAGGCCGTACTTGGCTAGCGACCTTGTAGGAGTGTTTAAATATTTGTGGGCAGTAGGACCCACTACCGATGCACCTTGATGTGTCAGGCGTGATGCCCATTGTTCCGAAGACCAAGTTCTGTGTTGGGTGAGCAAGGGCAGTTTTGGACCTGAATATATTGGGAGAAAGGAGTCTCCACATGTACAGGACCCGCTTTGGACTTGAGTAGGTATTGGAAAATAAATAAATAGAAGGAGACTCCATGTAAGAATGGTTTGACATGTACCTGTATTGGAAACAAAACATAAGGGAGGAAAGAGGGGGGCTTCATGTCAGGAACGATTTTGACATGTATTTCGAATACCGAATGGGAGTGGTGTTGACTTATAGGGTTGTTTTGGGAACAGAGTCCCCATGTGACATGACTTTAGTATCTGTGAAAGTTTTCCCTTATACCCATTAGTTTTTAGAAATTTGGAAAAAAGGCCCTATAGCTTTTAATGAGTTCAAATTAGACCTTGGGCCCATTTTATAAAAAATTGAATTTGGAAAAATGTTATAAATGGAATCCTTGGGTTTTCTAAAATTATAAACTAAAATTTTTTATTTCCAATTATTAAATTTTCAATCATATATATGGTTTTTAATATGTTAAAATTATATTTTTATACATTATTAATTGGATCATTGGACCGAGTAAATACCGTCCGGGCACGCGGTATCTTACTAACGTGAGATTTAGTACTTCGTATGATTTCGGGGAAATCCTAATGGATTCGGGCTTAACCCATCGCTATTGGAAAACCCTTAATTGGGTCTATGCACCATTGATTGATAAGGGATACATTGATCTTTTATCTATTAGAGATTCCTATGGTTGTCAGGTACGAGACCTTATGTTTGACCTTACGATTGGCTTGTGATTATTCATTGACCTTCGGGTTTGCATTCATGATTGAGTTTGATATTCGTCTATTAGTTGCATACCCTATGTTGATTGGATATGAACCGTGATGTGGCGTGGCAATCGATTGAGATATTGCAGAGGTTTATTCGAATTATTTGTTTGGTATTCGATTATGGATTACTGTGCAGTCAACCCTTCACTTTAACTTAGGTTTTTGTGTCAAGAGCATTACTGATCATTAGGTCTATTCTACTATGATATGATATATATATATATATATATGTATATTGATTGGGTCATATTCGAACGATTGCAATTGTATGTGGACGGCTGATCACAGATGTGCACGGACACTCTAATATCCGAATTTCGAACCGGTTTATCCGGCCTACGATTTCGATTACAAACCGGTTTATGACCGCCGGCCTTCGAACGGGTTTTCCCGCTTTAAAGTTAGGGCTGACCACCCAAAGCAGTAGCAGTGCTTCTGTGTGTTTATTGTATTGCTCTATTGTGTATAATGGATTTAGGTTATACATTCTTTTCATCATTGTTCCATTGTTAATCTCTTATGATCATTACCTGTCATTACTCACATTGATCTTGTATTTTATTTATTAATTATGCTTTCGTATTTGTTGCTTACTTTGTTTATTGGTGCATAGGTACCGACCCTTACCCTTATGTGGAGACGGAAGATGGTCAAATGTTTCAAGCGTTTGAACCAGTTGACGAACCTGAGTGGAGAGCTGGAGATGGCTATGGAGCCGTCTGGGCCTACCTGAGAGAGAACGTCATCTTAGAATTTCTTTAGATGAATTTTCTTTAATGATAAAATTTTCTTTAGTAAGTGTTTGATCTATTCTGCAACTTTAATTATTATTTCTTCATCTGATGATTGTGTTGGGTTTTAATTATGAACCTTGAATACCAATTGAATAACGCTTCCGTTGAATTTAATGAAATTTATTTTGACTCACCACGGTTTGCTATGTGGGTCCACTTTTGGAAGCTTGTGTTGTATTAAACACAGGAAATTTGAATTTGATTTATTTTTCACGTTTTCCTCAATTCTTATTTTGGGGGACGTGAGAATAACTCCCAAAGAAAAGGGAGCAAAAACAAAGAGAAGTTCAATAGGCCTGAGCTAACCAAAAAGGAAACAAAATTACAATAGAGGAAAATCTCCCAAAAAGAAAAAAAAAATCCAATAATACCTATTACAATCTCTTTTCAAATTATCCTTATTAATTTCTTTCCAAATCCACTCTTTCAAAATTTATTCCAAACTCCATTGTGCTCAGAGTCGGGCCCACCATCGAGTTTGACGTATTAAGAGATCAATTAAGTGATTAAATAATAAAAATATATTTTACATCTTTTAATGACTAATTGAGAGATTGATTAATAGAAATATGTAGCACATTCTAAATAATAACTGAGCGATTAAATGAGAAATCATATGTTACATATTTTTCATATTTAAATCTTGTGTTAAAAGTATGATCAATCTGATAGTTAGGGACACTCCACTCTGCTTGAAGCCGGAACCACATCAGTTGTAACATATTAAGGGAATCATAAAGTGATTAAAAATCATTACCCAAAGTAATCACATGTAAAAATATATAGAAGCCGACTCCAATTTTTTTATTTTAAGATTCTGTAAAAAAGAATAATCAGTCTCATAGTTGGGGATATCCCAATTGGAGTATTCATTCAAAAAAGTTAGTTTGACCCAAGTCTAGGTTCAGGTTCAACACTAACCCTAGATCTCAAGTTTGAGCCCTCCCAATAAAAAAATATATTAGATCTAAGCGGGTTTGAATAAAGCTCAGGTCCACACCATTTTTTTTAATTATTTAGTCACTTTATTATTCATTTAAAATGCACAAAATATTCTGAGTCACTCAATTTCTTAATTATTCATTTGATCAACATACTTCTTAACTATTTAATTGCTTGATTATGTATTTTAAATATGCTATATTTTCCAATTACTAATTGCTTTTAAATATTCTTTGCTTAATACGTCAATAAGATCGTGTGCCTAATTCTATGTAAACTGAAATTTGGCCAATGACAATAACTGTAATTGTGATTTTGAGCGGTTTAAATATAAATGTGAGCCCCACTGATGGGCTTCATAAGGCACAGTTTAGAGAATCTTAGGAGAATTACCTCTAGTGGAAGTTTTTATAGGTTGAAAGAAAGACGCGAGAGATAAGATCATGAAATAATTGCTTTGGGAAGAATTCTCATGTGTAAAGCTAATTTGAAAATCAACATAAATATAGCTTATATCTCTCTTTTGTTTTAATTGACCCTTTAACGTAAGCATAATTGGAAAGAGAGTTTAAGAAACCGGGGTCAAAGTCCTTCATGGTTGGTTGATGTGGCATAGGGTCATTGGACTGTTGGAGGTAGTAGGTCACTACAATGAAGAACTATAGTTCTTGATACGATTCATTCTCTTTAAAGCTGAATGTTGGTTGAAAAAAAAAAAAAAAGACCCTCAATTCTGGCCTTAGAAGAAGCCACATCAGCTTTTTGGGACTCATTTGTAAATGTGTTCTTGCCTTTTCAATAAAATTATCTTCAGTTACATATGTGTCTTTTCAATAAAATGTGTCTCTTGAGCCCATTTATATGGATGTGATCTAATTTAAATCGATGCCTTCCAACTCTATAAATTAAGATTATTTTCAAAGTTTTCATATAGTATTCAAAATAAGCAGAAATGCATATGAATTCTTTATTTTTAATATGAAACATATATGCTAACGTGGATTAAAGGAAGAAAGGTTTTGTTTTCATATTTTTTTTGGTTGATTTGAGTTATTTAATTGTTTTATTAGATTTATATAAAAAAAATATTAATTTTAATATAATATTTTGGTCTCACCAGACTTAAACTTTGCAACGCAGGGGGGCTTCATGCTAGTGTTGATGAAACGTCTTGGTCCCAAAGGAACCGGACTCTCAAGTCTATTGGTGTCTATAGGGCCATTAAAAGCGGTGGGTGGTGATCAGACTCTCAAGTCTTTTGGCCATTAAAGGCAGTCGGTGGTGAAATGATAGATCATTCTACGCAGAATCGTTCCCGTCAAAGACCACCAAGTAAAAAGTGAGGGAGCCGCTGCTGTTCATATACGTCATAGATATTGCAGAGATGAGATAGGTAACAAATTTTATATAAAAGATTACAAAAGCAAGCTGTAAGAAACTCAATTCTAAATTGGTAAAATTAAAATGATTTGGCATTACCATCAGAAAAATTCAGCTGCTGGCTGGAAGCATGGAATGATTCTCATTTATCTGTTCGATTGGATGGCTGACCACGTTAAAGAGACTTTTTTTTTTCTTTTGTTTAAAGAAACTAATGTAAATTCACTTTTTTTAAATCCGAAGACACCAATTAAGGGCACCCTTGGTCTCAGTCACTTCATAGTGGGGTCTTGGGAAGTCTTTAAGGGCAACGTCTGCATTTCCACAACAATATAGAAAAAAAATTATTCCAATCCCCACACAGCAACAGCTTTTGAAGGAGTGAAAAGAGTCTTTGACTACAGATTTTATGCTCATTTTTAAGTACACTAAAACCATTAGGGGTTTTAACATTTTACTCCCCCTTAAATCTGATTTTGCCAATTTTATGACCGAAATTCTGATAATGTCACCAGACTCATTTGACTCTTATCAGCATTCTTTTTTAATTTTTTTTGTGTCATATCATACCCATGATATCATAAGATTTATCAATTTCTATAGCATACACATTTTGTCACCAGCAAGCAAATTTTCTTTTTACATAATACCAAAAAAAAAAAAAAACATTGTCTGAAAAAGTAAATACACATGTGCAATTTCTATCATTCAGAAATAACTTTTTCTAAGGTGTAATACAAAAGCCATGACATCATGGGAGAGTCCTATGATATCATGGGTTTTATCTTGTGACATGAATTGTAATACAAAAGCCATGACATCATGGGAGAGTCCTATGATATCATGGGTTTTATCTTGTGACATGAATTGTTCCCATGTTATGATAGGATTTGGGGCAAAAAAGGGCTTAAAAATTTGTTGACCAAAGTCAAGCAATTCAGGTGACATTATATGAATTTTGCTTATGAAATTGGTGAAACCGATCAAAGAAGACTAATATGTCAAAACCCCAAAATATAAGAATAAAAGTCAAAACTGTTCAAAATAACCGTGTAAAGTCGCAAATATCATTTTTGGAGAATTACCATCTCACAAGAATATCAGAATATTCCCAGGTTTGGAGTTCTTCATCGTGGGATTATTTTTGAGAAAATGCTAGAAAAAAGATTACTTTTGAAAATATGTAAATCTAAAAATAGAGACAAATGCGCGCGAATACTATCAAAATTGATTCTGCAAAAAATAGCTGATTTTTATCAATTTATTCTACTAATCACATATATTTTTTTCTTCTGATATTTATAGTTTTGAGAGCAGCACGAATGAAAACTGATATCCCAATATATTTAAAATATTGCAATATATTTAGAAGTGTTTGGCTCTCCGTTCCTAAGAGGCAATCGTGAGAGACAAATTTTTGGGGCCCACCTGCGGCCATTGCAACATGAAGAAGTAGAGGATGGAATCATCTCAATGAGACCTAGCTCCTGTTTGGCCTAACTACTTTTTGCCTCTATTTATCAAAATCTCTAAATCGAATAGTGATTTTTGATAATAGGTTCATTTGGCAGCGTTTGATAGCCTTTATTTTTATTTTTTTAGAAAAGTAGAGGCAATGCCTCTATTTCCCATAGCCCACCATTGATAGTACGTAGAATGTAGAGGAACAAAAAAAAAAGTGATTGAACAGTATGCTTGCTCATTCATGCCCCAGTCCGTTTTTTTTTTTTCCTCAAAATCTAAGAGTGTAAATCAAGATCCAAACCGTTGGAAATGTTCACAAGATCAAACACAACATGACATCAAATTTCAGTCATTGAATCATCACTAATCTTGATATTTGTGCGAAAAAATGTGAGCCATTGGATGCGATTTTCTAGAATCCGTGGGGCCCAAACACAGAATCCACACCGTTAGACCTCTTTGGTAGGCTCAAAACGGGTATGTGGTAAATTTCAAGGCTTGATACCTTCTGGATATCGAGATATTTGCAAAACAATATCAGTCATTGATGTATCATACTCTATATTATATTTGTCCATGAGTAGTGATGTTTTCTATTTTTCTTATAATTTATGGAAGTGTAAGTCAAGATCCGAGCCGTTGGAAATGTTAAAAACATCAAACACGGTCATGACACCAAATTTCAACGGTTGGATCATTACCAATCTCAAGATATGTGCAAAAGATATGAGCCATTGGATGCAATTTTCTGCATTATGTGGGCCCCAAACACACGATCTAAACCATTAGTTTGCTTTGGAAGGCTAAACACGAGTATGGGGTCAAGTTTCAAGGCTTGACACTTTGTAGATCTCGAGAAATTTGTGAAAAAGAATTTCATCAATTGATATAAAAACTCTATTTAACATAGATCTTTGAATTACAAAACACTTTTTTTTATTATAGCCTCTTTTTTATAGCTTTTCTTTAATTGTTCTTTATTAGAATTTTTTACAAGAATTTGAAGCGTTGGGTTTTTTTAATATGATGTGATGGCTTCTCCCTGATATTTGAAAATGCCATGTTTCTTCATAATTAAAATTTTAAAATCCCACCCACCGAAAAGGTTTCAAATACCTTCGTAGAATTTTGAAATTCAAACCCCTTTAATTTTTGGTGAATTTTTTTAGATACTCAAATGCAAATGAGCGCGTAAGAATTCCTCTGTGCCTGGGAATTCAGAAATTTCCCAACCAAAAATTCTCTCAAGTGAAGAAATGGGCCGTAATAACTTCCCGCACATATCTTCTACCCTGATTTGACACCATACCACCAGACCTGAAGTGAAGTTGGGCCCAATCAGTTTGACTTGGGGTCAAGCAAAAATGAGAAAATGCTATCTGGAGTTGACTTTGACACAATCAGTTTTACATTGTTTGTTTTTTTTTTTACAATCCGGTTTAACCGACACGTGTTTTTTACAATCCGGTTTAACCGACACGTCTTCCCTCTCTTCTTTCGTCAGTTATAAAAGGGCCAAGACCCCTTCCCTAACACGAGTACACCCAGTTACACTACCAATCAGAATGGCTACTCGGAAATCGTTCTCTCTTCTTCTCTCTTTCCTAGTCCTGGTGTTGTTTGGTTCCTTGTCAGGAAAATGTAATGCTGCAGCAACAAAACATGAGTTGCAAGAAGCCGAAGCTCTCGTCAAGTGGAAAGGCAGTCTCCTACAAAGTGAAGCTCTCCACTCATGGTCTTTCCCAACTGTCAATGGCTCTCCCTGCAACTGGACCGGAATTACATGCAATGATGGTGGAAAGGTGACAGAAATAAACCTAAGCAATTGCAGTTTGCAAGGTAAGCTTGATCATCTAAACTTCACTTCCCTTCCAAACCTTGTCCGCCTTGACCTTAGCCGCAATGCTCTCAATGGAACCATCCCAACCCAAATCCCTGCTTCTTCCCGAATCGTCTTCTTTGATCTCTCAATAAATCAACTCTCAGGCGTCTTACCACTCTCGCTCGCCAATCTCACTCATGTTTCCGTGCTCAATATCTCTAACAATGCATTGTATGGTGAAATACCTCCCTCTCCCTTTGCCAGTTGGATCAATCTTGTCTCCTTTCGACTTCATAACAATCTGCTTATTAATGGGTCAATTCCCTCTGAGATAGGGGTTCTTACCAATCTCAGAGAGTTACACCTCTACAATAACCAGATAAGTGGCCCAATCCCTCCTTCTTTAGGAAATTTAAGCAATCTAGTCACACTAGTCGTCCATCAAAATGAAATTTCTGGTCCCATTCCACAGGAAATAGGAAACCTGACAAAACTCAATCGGCTCAGCTTGTTCGATAACAATATCACAGGTTCCATCCCCCCAACTTTTGGTAACCTGAGAAACCTGAACCGACTTGCTTTATTTAGAAATCATTTATCTGGTTCATTACCTATAGAAATGGCGAATTTAACACGTTTGCAATATGTTTTCCTGAGCTTCAACAATATCTCGGGTTATTTACCTCAAATGTGTCAACGCGTCTCACTTGTAGAATTCACAGCAATTGACAATAGTTTCACAGGTCCAGTCCTTGCAAGCTTGAGAAACTGTCGAAACTTGGTGAAAATCTGGTTTCAAAATAACGGCCTCACTGGAAATATATCAGAAGGTTTTGGGGTATATCACAATTTATCTATCATAGACTTAAGCAACAACAGATTTTATGGGGAGCTCTCGTCAAGCTGGGGAGATTGTCGAAATCTCACCTCACTAAAAATTGTCGGGAACAATATTACAGGTAGAATACCACCTCATATTGGGCAATTGACTCAACTTCGTATATTGGACCTTTCTTCCAACCACCTGGAGGGAGAGATTCCCAGTGAACTGGGGAGGCTGTCATTGCTTTACAATTTGAGTTTAAATGATAACATGCTTTCAGGCTTAGTGCCACAAGCAATGGGACAACTGTCCAATTTAGAGCTTCTTGATCTATCTGTGAATAATTTCAGTGGACCCATTCCAAAGCAATTAGAGAGATGCACCAAGTTGCGGTCTTTGAATTTCAATAGGAATAATTTGAATGGAAGCATTCCATTTGAAATTGGCAACCTTGAAAGCCTTGGGACAGTTCTTGATCTCGGTCAAAATTTCCTCTTGGGAGAAATATCATCTCATCTCGGGAAGTTGAGCAAGTTGGAAAAGTTAAATCTTTCTCACAATATGCTCTCCGGCTCCATTCCTGCTTCTTTTAAAGGAATGATAAGTTTGTTGTCTGCTGATGTGTCATACAATTATTTGGAGGGTCCCCTACCTGATAACAAAGCATTTCTTAATGCTTCGCCGGAAGCATTGTCTAAAAATAAAGACTTATGCGGTGAAGTACAAGGTTTACGACCTTGCAACTCCACTCTAATAAGTCATGGCGATGGAATGAAGGACCACAAAGGTGCAAGAATCATTGTTCTCAGTCTCATTGGCGTTCTACTCTTCCTTTCTGCTTTGGTTGTCATATATTTGGTTCTTCACCGGAGAAAAAGGAATCTACAGATTGAGGTTGAAGAAGTACGCAATCCAAATCTCTTCTCAGTGTGGAACAATGACGGAAAGATCATATATGAAGAAATCATTGATGCAACAGAGGACTTTGATGAAAAGTTTTGTGTCGGAGAAGGAGGCTATGGAAAAGTTTACAGAGCAGATCTACCTACAGGTCAGGTGGTAGCCGTAAAAAAACTCCACCCACAAGAAGATGGTGAGCAAATTGACCAAAGAAGTTTTAGAAATGAGATAAAAGCATTAACAGAAATCCGCCATCGCAACGTTGTTAAGCTTTATGGATTTTGCTCCCATCCACGACGTTCTTTTCTTGTCTATGAGTATATAGAAAGAGGAAGTTTAGCTAAAGTTCTGAAAAATGGGGAAGGAGTTTTTGAATTCGATTGGATGAAAAGGGCTAATGTTGTTCAAAGTGTGGCCCATGCATTGTCATACATGCACCATGATTGCAACCCTTCAATCGTTCATCGTGACCTGTCAAGTAGCAATATTTTGTTGGATATGGAGTATGAGGCTTCTATCTCTGACTTTGGCACAGCGAGACTTCTAAAGCTAGATTCATCAAATTGGTCCACACTTGCAGGCACATATGGATACATCGCTCCAGGTAAATTTTTGACACATTGTTTTTGCACCTTTTTGTTTTAATTAACTAGTTTTTTAATTTGTCTTGTTTAATCCAAAATATTTCATGGGATACTAATATTCTACCTACAATTTTTATGAATAAATTAATATAAAAAGGTACTATATTCAGGTTTTAAATCTTCCATAAACCTTGTTCGCCTAATGTTCTCTGTGGCCACGTAAAGTAGGCCATTTTGGGGGCATAGGAATGATGGGATCCATGGCGGGTAGGTAAAGATAGGCAAAGTCTCAACCAATATAATTGATATTCACCACTAAAATATTTAGGGGCGAACTTTTTAGCAATTTACTAACTACTATAGTTACTATATATCATTGATATCTAATGGGTGATATTGATCGCAGTGGTTGAATATTTACCCCGATCTAAAGCCTATTTCGAAATTGTTGAATCATTGTAAACCAACTAAAACATTCTAACGATTTTTGTTTAGGACATGTTTGTTTGCATTATAATACATATATAGGAATTGAATACATAGAAATCCTACCATAAGTAATTAAAAGCTAAGATCAAAGATATGAATCCTTTTCGTTTATCACCTTTGATTTTCATTTTTAACCACTTAAGGTATGAATCTATGCATTCAATTTCTATATATTTCAAAATTTGTTAAATGACTTATATCTTGCTCAATAATTAATCGAATTACATTAGAGAAAATGATACTTTCTCTCTGCCCATGATGAAGAAAACCTTTCCTACCACTCATAGTAAAAGGAAGTTGGAAAGATGATTAATTTTCTCCTTCAAAAGAAATCCAAGCAAGAGAAAATAGATTTATCCGTATTTCCCAATATTAGCTTTGGAAGTAGTCGATACGTTAAGGGGGTCCTTTAAAATGCATATGGATTTATGAAATGGAGCGTAATGTTGCTTTTTTCTTTTCAGAGTATGCTTATACAATGAAAGTAACTGAAAAATGCGACGTTTATAGCTTTGGTGTGATTGCTCTGGAGGTAATAATGGGAAAGCATCCTGGTGAGCTCGTCTCATCTTTATCGACATCAGGGGGGCAAGGTATATTGTTGAAGGATATATTAGACCAACGACTCCCACCTCCCACGGATTGGGAGATGAAGAAAGTTGTGTTGACAATGGCACTGGCACTTGCATGTCTATGTTCTGACCCACAATCCCGGCCAACCATGTATCATGTGTCTCAAAAGCTATCTGCAGCCAAAGAACCTTTTCTCGAGCTTCATCAGATGCTTACCTTGTGTCAATTAATGGATCTCAGCATATAATTCCATAGATGAAAAGTTATGAAGTGGTTGTCATAAGTTTTAATGGACAAACAATATACTTGGGTATATTTATGTTTGTATTTTATTTGGTTATCTATCTTTGTTGTATTATATATCCTGAAATGAAAACCGAGTTTCTTCTTTAAATAAAATAATATGTGCACATGGAAAGTAAAGCTCACTAAAAAGGGGTATTTGACCTATTGATTGTGGTGCTTAATTTGGATTTCCATTGATAACTACACACAGTATTGATTATATATGTAGATAAAGTATATACTTTTGTACCATGCATTTTCTTTATTGCTTGAAAAATCAAGAGATTAAGCATTTTAAAGGAGTGTTGCATCAACTACTAGATCTGATTCATAATTTGTTCAAAGGAGTGTTGTCCTCACAGTTCAAAAAATCACACAAGTGATGACAAAAGTTGAATCCCTTGCAAAAACATGATTTTACACACAATCCACCCTCATTTCAAGAAGCTTTGCTCGATGTTATCATAGAATGACTTGGATGGTCCTCTCCCTCAGGGGCGGACCTCGGCACAACCACGCGGGTGCGGCCGCACCCGTTAAACCACGATGCATTTCAAAAAATTCATTAAAATTATGGGCCAACCCTAAAAATCCACATGAAAATCCTCAGTTTGCCCCCAAAACCAAACTACCTATTCAGGTTCGCACCCCTCAAACGAAAATCCTGGGTCCACCACTGCTCTCCCTAATGATCATGTCTTCAAAATGGCTCCAGCGGAGGCATTCATCAAAAAATTGTCTTATAGATGGCTGCAGGAAGATAATTCCTATTGCAAAATTCCACGCCAAATCCCTTAGATCCAAATCAGTTGCATCATTAGGGCTGAATGATCGGGATGTGGAAGACTTTGACACGTGGCCAAAGATCTGTAGTGTTCCTAACAATGAAAAGTCTCTACAGACCTCCTACGTGTAGATCTTAGTGTGAATGGTGCATACTCATGGCTCCCAAGTCACTTATATAACTAACCCGAGGAGTCACACTTCCTAGAAACTTCTCTGTCAAAAAACTCATGTCTCCTAATCCTAATGAGAGTCTATGATGTGGGGATAAGACCCGGGTTGTTGATATATCCAATTACTGCAAGATCCCTATCTTATCCATACTTGCGCACAACAATAATATCACAAAGTTCCCACCGAGCTTTTGTCAAGTATTGACCATTTAGTTTGTCCATGGTGATTGGCCATTTAATTGTCCATGGTGATACTAACATATTTGCAGGTCCGGGGGCGGGGGGGCGTTGTTGAAGGTATATGATCTTCCACTCTTGGAGATTTCATGGGAATTACGGTGATCTGACCTATCAGATGAAAGTATAAAACTGTAAAATTTATGGAGCCTCGAACGCTGGAAAATCACAACCTCATATTTTGCTTTAATAGGAGAATGTACCATACCCCTGCAAGATTGAGAACATGATAAGAAACATGATTAATATGATCTTATGCATTATTACTTATATTCATTAATCAATCACTTATTGCTCTATGCTCGATTTTATGGTGGGATCAACTCTAGCAAACCATGCCCGCACTGAGGACTGGCAAGAAATTAACAACATTTGCAGCGCAAAAATACTATAGTTAAAGAGGAGATGGAGAAGTATTTTTCATTATATGCATCTACCACATTGCAACCAATGACATCAACATTGGTACATATAAAACTGGTTGAATCACTTGCATAGAAATTATTAAAAATATTTTGCAATAGAGTGCATTGTTAGTGGAACGCAGTATGCTACTGCATGGTAGACATATTGAAACCTGAAAATGTTGTTCATTCATTACATCTAAATGTAGTGAAAAGACCACCAATACAAATATAGTCATGGACTTGGTTGCAGTCATTGCCATTTAACTATGGCTGAAGTTAGCGGTTGTACACACCAATTAGAAAACAAAACATAGGGCTGAATGTGAAGAGTGAAGACGGTATGGCGGATTCATGGAGAATGAAAATATTGTAAAAGATACGTCTTGTGGTAGCATGGTGGATTCATTACATATAAACATATCGCCGTATGTTGTATGCAAAAAAAATTCACACTGATGTAAAAGGCGAAAAGTTCATCAACAATTATCATTCAATCTATAAGCTCATACTGATCGAGAGTTTTTTGCCAGCAGATTCATCAAAATTTGAATGTTACGATGTACACTGGTAGAACAAATATGAAAATATGATTTGGGTTCTTCTCCAAAAGCTAAGCAACTTGAATATAAGTATCCGGCTTCAGATAGATCCGCGTCATGAATTTAAGTGCCTATTCTAAAAGTTTTGTGATCCGTCTTATTTTCTAATAAAGTTGGAACATTTTTTTCTCTTTTTCGGGGGGGGGGGGGGTTTGAATAAAGTTATGGTCCACCAACAAGTACTAGTGCATATACATTTTGGGTTTTGATTTCTCTTTTTTTTTTTCTCATTCTACTGTTTTCTGCAGAGGCATCTCTGTACCATAGGAAGATAGGTTTCTTCTAGTATCAGCTCTCTCAAAATATACCTTCATACCTATATGCTTCAAATACAGAAAGGTTCATTTTACAGAAATTAAAAATAAGTGTAAGTGCAAGAATAATATACTCACAAGATCTGGAAGCCTTCTAGGACTTACTCAATGCATGGAGGAGATAGCTACGACGGTCTGAACCTGGGAGAGAAGAAAGACAAAGGTCAGAGGACCCTGGCTCTGGGCAGCACAGGGCTCTCCGATTCTTAAGTCAGCAATCGATCGGAGAAGAAGAAGAAGGAGTAGTTGTTTGGAAGAGAATGCTTACCTCCCTCTTCATATGGCTCGTGCCTTATATATGGAACAGTTTTGGGTGAGTGCCAGTGGGCTTTGTGATGTGACCTGGGTCACATCAGCCCACAAAGTCATTAATGAAGGTCCATCACAAGCCTCCTTGCATTTAATGTGGGTCCGATCAGCCCACACTGCATTTAATGCTAGTCACATTGGGCCTGATCTTGCCCTGATCTGGTGGTGGTTGAAGTCCCATCAGACCCCTTCCTTGGGCCTTGCCACGACAGGGCCGTGGCTGTTAGCTGCAAACGCAATACTGCATTGCCGAGCTCGCATTGCCGAGACTGAACGGGACGTGCGGCCGAACTGAATGCTGTTTGACCGAGACCAGCATGTAGTACCGAGACCGATATTGATCGGGTTGTAGCCGAGATTAAGGGACATGGTCCCCACGCAGTAGCATACCCGAGCACACCCTTGCCGAGATCAAGAAACTCCAGTTCACGCAATGGGCTCCACACAATAGCCCCTCAGTTCTCGACCTTCAGGGCTTCTTCGGGCTCTAAGGTTAAGAACTGGACTGATCCCCCTACCGATATCCCGAGACTGTTTAGTGCTTATCCAAATATGCATGCCAGTTAGGAATTCTGACTCGTTCGGCGTCGGACGCCACCATTGCTTCGTCTGGCAGAGATAATAAAGGGGGTAATAAATGCGGGGCTATGATTAGTATAGGAAGGCGAACCATCGCCGTCTCAGCGCCACGCGTTATCGCTTGATAGGCCTCCTTGTCTTTTCGAGGAGGCGTGCGACGCAAGCCGAGGCGACACCTCACGCGTGTCTCGCTTCGAATTCCGGAATGGCGCCCATACCTGCCCTTTATATTCACTTTCGTCTTCTTCCTTTGCCACTTTCACTCCCTGAACTCGTCGAAGCTCTGCTAGAACCCCTGCAAGAGCCTCCTACTCGCCTGAATCTTCTCCGCTAGGATTCCTATCGCCAGGACTTCTTCTGCTAGGACCGGTGAGGGAGCAACGGCTGGCCCTGAGACCTCGCCTGAGCTTGTGAGTGTCTCTGCTCTGGCCCTCTTTTCTTTATTTTTCGTTTCTGTTGACAGTCCCTTCTAGGGTCTCTTCCATCCCCCAACCCCTCTGCTGCCTTCTCCCTTAGAGTCATTAGGGTTTCCTAGATTAGAAATGGGGATTTTTACCCACTGGATAGATTCTCAGGTGGGCCTGGCAAAACTTAGGAGATCCTATATGATCCCGGACGACGTTCGGATCATGGCAGCCGACCCCTCCATCTACGCATTTCACAACGGCTGGATGTCGTTCCCTCTGATAGCTATTATCGAGGGCGGGGTCAGATTTCCCTTGCTTCCCCTCCTTAGGTCTTGCTTAGAGACCTGGAATCTCAGCCCTTGTCAGCTAATGCCCAACGGGTATAAGATCATCATGGGCGTCGCCGAACTGAACAGGGTTCTAGATATCAGTCTCGGCGTCCATGACATAGAAGATATATATGACCTCTGCAAATCTCGAGAGGGGGGCACCTATTACCTTCGCGTCAAGGCGAAGTGCCAACCCCTCGTCACGGCGTTGGAAGACTCTAATAAATACGCCGGGGATGACCGCCTGCTCGTCTCGGGGAACTGGGAGTTCGGCGAGACCGAGACCGAGGCGACGAGGAGGGTGTCGGTTCCGCGGATCTTCGGGACTCCACCGAGTAAAAATTTAACCCTTGCTGGACTTCGGACTTTTTCTTTCTTGATTCCTGCTGCCGGTTTCTAATCTTTGGGCATTTTCTGTAGGCCTTTCTCAGCGCAAACGTGAGGCCCAACTCGATGGCTGGAGGAGGCACGCTCCTTGGCTGAACAAGGTGTACCGTTACCGCGGCCACCACACCAGGGCTGCCTATTCCCTCTTGAAGTACGAGCCGAGATACATATCGTATACGCGGAAATCCGGCAACCCGGGGAATTTCGCTCCTGTCCTAGCCGAAGCCAGTGGTTCCGTTTCGGTTGCGAGGGCTTCCGTTTCGTTGGCCGTGGTTGCGGGCGTCCCGATAAGGGAGATTGAAGACTATTCCTCCGGAGCCGAGGCAGACTCCCCGATAAGGGAAATTGAAAACTATTTCTCCGGAGCCGAAGCCGACGAAATGGAGAGGCGCAGACCCTCGTACCAACCGCGGAACTTGGCGGAAGCCGTGCTCGGCAGAAAGGCAGCCGCACCTCGTATAACCCCGCCTCCCTCTGGTGCTCTTGTCCCTGCCAGAACTGAGGCCCGACCTCCCACGGATCCGGAGAGTGATAGGCCGAGAAAAAGGCCAAAAGGCCAGGAGCCCGTCCAGGAGCAGCAGGAGCGATCGCGCTCCTCCTCGGCGACAAGGGAGAGGGCCACGTTGGAGGCGCCGGCCCAGGTGGCTCCCCTGGTGGACGCTGAGCATGGACTCCCCCGCGTTCAGGCCGGACATGGAGTTGCGAAGGGGGAGGCCCCTGAATGTTGAGGACAGGCTGGTGGGGAGCCCGGCTGTCATCGCGGCGCTCAGCCGAGCCTGTGCACTCCCCAAAGACATGGAGAGGCACAGATCGGAAGACTCCCCACAGCTGCTCATGAGGACCATGCAGCACTCTCTCGCGGTGAGTACCGAACTTCTTCAGTCATTGGTGTTTCTTACTTCTGATTTCGTACTAAGTCGTTTATTCCCTTGCAGGCTGTCCAAAGGCTCCAGGTCGTCGCGGAGAGAATGGTGGAAGAGGATGGTCGGCGGACTCGCCTGGCAGAAGAAAAGAAGAAAGCCGAAACCGAACTGCGGGCGACAAAGGAGGAGCTGAAGGCGGAGGCGGCCAAGAACGCAGAGCTCAACGCGCAGTCCGATCTGATGTCAAGCGAGCTCTGCAAGGTGAAGTCTGAGAGCTTCGAGTGGCAGGGGAAGTTCCAGGCAGAGGGGAAAAGGTCGGCGGGGCTCTTGGCCGAGCTTGAACAGGAAAGGAAGGAAAAAGGAGGAACTCCGAGCGTCCAGGCAGGCCGAGATCGACGCCGCCTTCCTAGACGGAACTGAGGACGTTGGGCAAAATTATCTTGATCAAATCGACGCGCTCAGTCCGAAGCTGTTCCGACTCGGCTGTGAGGCTGTGCTCAAGAAGATGGGCGTCCCTGAGGATGACCCGATTTATCAAGACCTCCCCGAGTTCGGAGCTGCCTCCCTAGCTGAAGCCTCAGCCGAGATCCCTGCCACTCCGGCCGAAGCCCCTGCTGAGCCGACGCCCGCCCCCTCTGAAGCCGTTCCTCCAGCCGATGTCGCTGTGGTCGTTATTGAAGACACAGAAGCGGGGCCGTCGGCCTGACTTCCATTTTTCTTGTCTTGTTATACAAAATGTAATCTTTGTTTCGAATTGTTTTGATCAGAAATCGTGATGAATGGGAAATGTAAGCTTCAATGTACATACCATACTATTAATGAATTTCGGACATTTTTTTTTCGTACTTGTCTCCTCCGCGTTCCGCTGTGCTATGTTTGGCTTTGATTCGCTTTCATTTGTTTGCGCTTTTCGTGAGTGTTGTGAATTTGGATGTGAGTTCGGACTAGAGTAGACCGACCAGATTAGGGTTCCTTGCGAGCGCTCTGACCCCTTGGAGGCCTCATTTATTTCGGCGAAAACAAAGAATCGCATCAGACGTAAGGCAGCGATAAGACTGGGTGCCATTATCGTCTGGTGCCATTTCGGCTGGTCTATGTGGCTGAGTGCCAACCATAACCTTAACTAGTTCGGCTGCTCGCCTAGGTGGCTGAGTGTCATCCTTAGACATGGGCCGTTTCGGCTGCTCATCTAGGTGGCTGAGTGCCATCCTGAGACATGGGCCGTTTCGGCTGCTCATCTAGGTGGCTGAGTGCCAGCCTTAGACATGGGCCGTTTCGGCTGCTCATCTAGGTGGCTGAGTGTCAGCCTTAGACATGGGCCGTTTCGGCTGCTCATCTAGGTGGCTGAGTGCCAGCCTTAGACATGGGCCGTTTCAGCTGCTCATCTAGGTGGCTGAGTGCCATCCTGAGACATGGGCCGTTTCGGCTGCTCATCTAGGTGGCTGAGTGCCAGCCTTAGAGATAAGCCGTTTCGGCTGCTCATCTAGGTGGCTGAGTGCCATCCTTAGACATGGGCCGTCTCGGCTGCTCATCTAGGTGGCTGAGTGCCATCCTGAGACATGGGCCGTTTCGGCTGCTCATCTAGGTGGCTGAGTGCCAGCCTTAGACATGGGCCGTTTCGGCAGCTCATCTAGGTGGCTGAGTGCCAACCTTAGACGGTCTTCCATATTCGCATCATTGTCGCTGTCACATTGCCATTGATCATCAACTTGCCCCACAACGAACGTAGTTCTATTAAATCCAGAAGCGCTGTACAAACATACAAACTAAAAATAGAATTTCTTGAGGTGTGACGCGTTCCATGGTCTCGGAAGAGGCCGTCCTTCCATGTCTTCGAGCCGATAAGCTGACCGTCCAGCGATGGAAGTGACTTTAAACGGACCATGCCAATTCGGCGCCAGCTTTCCTTGATTCGGATCTTTGTCCCCTGGGAGAGCCTTCTTGAGAACCAGTTCTCCTACAGAGAACTTCCTCTCTCTGACGTTCTGGTTATAGCCCCTGGCTAGCTGCTGCTGGTAAACGGCTAGCCTGACCGCAGCTGCTTCCCTTCGCTCGTCCGCTAAATCCAGCTCCCTGGCCACGTTGGTTTCGTTCTGTCCCTGGTCAAAGAGTTCGGACCTCAGCGTGGGGAGGCCGATCTCCAAAGGGATAACTGCTTCCATGCCATAGGCGAGCGAGAAGGGGGTAGCCGAAGTGGAGCGCCTTGGGGTAGTTCTGTAAGCCCATAGGACGCTTGGAAGTTCCTCTACCCATCTCCCATTTGCTTGGTCCAGCCGTTTCTTGAGCCCATCGAGGATCACCTTGTTGGAGATCTCAGCCTGGCCGTTACTCTGTGGGTAAGCTGGAGTGGAGTAATGGTTTCGGATGCCGAGCTCCTGGCAGAAGGTCTTGAAAAGTTTAGAGTCGAACTGAGTTCCGTTGTCCGAAACCAGCGCTCTGGGAATGCCAAACCTTGTAACGACATTCTTCCACACAAAATTCTTGGAGTCTCGCTCTGTGATGGATGAAAGTGGCTCTGCTTCAATCCATTTGGTGAAATAATCTGTCGCCACAATAAGCCATCTCTTGTTCCCTGGGGTTTGGTGGAGCGGGCCCACTATGTCGAGCCCCCACTGGGCGAAAGGCCACGGGCTAGAGAGCGGACTGAGATCCTGCGCGGGCTGATGGAGAGAGTGTGAGAACTTCTGGCACTTCTGGCACTTCTTCGCATATACCTGTGCATCTTTCTGCATGTACGGCCACCAGTAGCCCTGGCTGATGGCTCGATAGGCTAGAGATCTTCCTCCAATATGGCTCCCGCAGATTCCTTCATGTATCTCAAAAAGGAGGTCTTCGACCTTACTTGGATGGACGCACTGGAGGTAAGGTCCCGAGAACGATTTCCTGTAGAGCTTGACCTCGGGAGATAGCCAAAACCGAGCTGCCTTGAGTCTGACTCGGTGGGCCTCGCCACTGTCCTGGGGAAGCCTGTCGTCTTTAAGGTAGGTGATAATGGGGTCCATCCAGCTCGGACCGAGACCGATGCTCAATACATCCCGAGGTGGACGGAGCTCAATGCTGGGCGCAGCTAATGATCCGACTTCGATGCTCCTCTTTCTTCCTGCCTCAACAGCGCTGGCCAAGTTCGCAAGAGCATCTGCGTGAGAGTTAACTTCCCTGCCAATCTGTTTGACTTCGGCCGTGTGGAACTGAGAGAGCTGCTTCTTGGCCAGGGCCAAATACGCGGCCATCCGATCGTCGCGAGCCTGATAGTCCCCAGTCAGCTGGTTTGTCACCAACTGTGAATCACTGAAGACCACCAGCTGTTGAGCTCCGAGGATATTGGCGTTATTCAGTCCGGCTAAAAGGGCTTCATACTCAGCTTCATTGTTTGACGCCTTGAAGTCTAGTGTCAGAGCCTGCTCAATGACCAGTCCTTCTGGCGATTGGAGAACAACTCCTGCCCCAGCTCTTCTCGAGGTGGAAGATCCGTCGACGAAGACTTTCCAAACGGGGGTATCGGCATGGCCTTGTGATTGTTCCGAACCCGTGGGCGCCTCATGCTCCTTGCCCCCCAGTTCGGTGCCGAGCTGGGTTGGTGCCGAACTTGAATCAAACTCGGCAAGGAAGTCTGCCAGAACCTGGGCCTTTATCGCTGTCCGTGGCTGATACTGGATCTCATACTGCCCTAGTTCGACAGCCCATCGGGAGATTCTTCCTGAAAAGTCAGCCTTCTTGAAAACAGATTTGAGTGGGTGCTCCGTAACAACCACAATAGAATGGGTTTGGAAGTAATGGGAGAGCTTTCGCGAGGCGCTAACGAGCGCCAAGGCGAGCTTCTCCAGAGGCAGATACATGGTCTCGGCATCAATAAGGGTCTTGCTCGTATAATATACTGGTTTTTGAACCTTGTCCTCTTCACGGATGAGGACTGAGCTGACCGCATGATCCGAGACCGCCAAATATAAATACAGGGTTTCCCCGTGGGTCGGGGTTGATAACAATGGTGGTGAAGAAAGGTAAGCCTTAAGCTGCTGCAAGGCATGGTCGCATTCCAGAGTCCATTGAAATTTAGAATTTTTTCTAAGAAGCTGAAAGAAGGGTCGGCACTTATCTGAGGATTTGCTGATGAAGCGATTCAGTGCCGCGGCCATTCCTGTAAGCTTCTGAACCTCCTTAGCCGAAGTGGGACTCTGCACTCTGAGGATAGCCGAGATCTGATCTGGATTTGCTTCTATTCCTCTGCGCGTGACCAAGCTTCCCAGGAATTTGCCAGAACCTACGCCAAAAGCGGACTTGGAGGCGTTGAGTTTGAGATTGTACTTCTTCAGGATGGCGAAGACTTCGACCAGATCTGCCAAGTGATCCTGCGCCAGCTTGGATTTGACCACCATATCATCGATGTAGACTTCAATGGTCTTGCCGAGCTGCTCATTGAACATTTTGGTGACAAGTCTCTGGTAGGTGGCCCCTGCATTCTTCAGCCCAAACGGCATCACCTTATAGCAGTAGGTTCCCCTGGGCGTGATAAAAGCTGTCTTCTCTTCATCCGGTCCGTACAGCGGAATCTGGTGATAACCGCGGTAGGCATCAAGGAAGCTCATTCTATCGTGCCCGGCCGTGGCGTCGATCAACTGGTCAATCTTTGGTAGGGGAAAGCTGTCCTTGGGACAGGCTTTGTTGAGGTCGGTGAAGTCGACGCACACCCTCCACTTGCCAGTCTTCTTCCTGACGACCACCGGATTGGCTAGCCAGTTCGGGTATTGAACCTCTCTGATAGCTCCGGCCTCAAGCAGCTTATCCACTTCCTCGACGACGGCTTCGGTCTGAGGGACCCCAGTCCTGCGGGCTTTCTGCATCACATGTTTATGGTTAGGGTCAACATTCAGTCTATGACACATTACCTCGGGGTCGACGCCAGGCATCTCCTGAGGTGTCCAGGCGAAGGCATCTCTGTTCTGCACTAGGAACTGTGCCAGTTCGGACCTCTCCGACTCCCCGAGCTGGCTGCCGAGCAGGAAGAACCGATCCGGGTCCTTTGGGTCGATCCTGACTTCGGTCAATTCCTCCATGCTTTTCCTGCCTGGGTCTTGGCCGAGCTCATCCAGCCCCTGCTCCATGTTCTTCTCCATCTCGGCCACATTGACCTCCTTGGGCTCTAGCTCCCCGGGGACCACGGCTGTCAAGCACAGCTTAGCTGCCTGCTGATCTCCTCTGACCGTGATGATTTCGACTCGGCCGCTCTTCCCTTCCCATGGAAATTTCAGCCTCTGGTGGAGGGTGGAAGGGACTGCTTCCAGGCTATGGAGCCAAGACCTGCCCACTATAGCATTGTAGGGCGAGGGTGCGTCGATCACCATAAAGGTTGCCATGACAGACGCGCCGCCGACCTCAACCCTGAATGTCACTTTCCCCTTGGGGTAGACTGGTTTGGCGCTGAAGCCGATAAGGGGAACTCGAGCCTCCTGCAGATCCTTCTCCGTCAGTCCCATCCTACGGAAGCTGTCGAAATAGAGGACCTCGGAAGAACTGCCGGGGTCGACGAGGACCTTCTTCACAGTGCAATTTTTCACGCCCTGCTTAGAGCAGTCAAACTTCAGAGTAACAATCAGTGGGTCGTTGTGGGGGAACTGCACCCCTTCCAAATCTGCATCAGTGAACCTGATCTCGGGACGCTCCCTCCGAGCCCTTTTCTGTGCTGGGCCGAGCTCGGCGGCCATGACTTGCTTGCCGTGAGCGGCTTTCCTGGCTTCGGCACGAGCTTGGTTACTCCCCTTGGGCGGGGGTGCCAAATGGATGACGTTGATGATCTTCTCAGACCCGTCACTGTCATGACCGCTCTCAACTCGGCGCGGGGCTCGGGTATTGGCCCTGTCTTCTCTCCTGACAAACTCTTGCAGGTGTCCATCCTGGACAAGCTTCTCCAAATGCGACCGCAGTATTCTGCATTCTTCAGTCTTGTGGCCGCCCTCCTTGTGATAGGCACAGAATTTCGTCTGATCTCGGATAGAGGGGTCGCCGTGCATGGGCTCTGGCCAGCTGAAGTACGGCCTGCTCTTGATCTTATACATGATTTTGTGGATTGGCATTTTGAAGACCGTGTTGACCGCCCCGATACGCGTCCTCGGATAGCCTGGGCCTTTTGCTCCTAGCCGAGGCGAATGTCTGAGTCCTTGCCGAGCTGGTAGGTGCCCAACGCCTGTCCGAGTCACCTCTTCGTCGCTCGTCTCGCCGAGGCTCATCTCTCCGAGACGGTCCCCCGTCCTTCTTGGATGGCCTCTCACCTCGGTCCTTGTGCGCGGTTCCATGGTTCTCCCGAGCGCGAACCTGGTCATCCTCTTGGGCAATGTACCGGTTGGCGATGGACATGAGCGCTGCTATGGAAGTCACCGGGTTCCTGGCCAGGTCCTTGCGAAGATCGTTGTCTGGTAGCAAGGCATTCCGAAATGCGAAGACGGCAACTTCGTCCTTGGAGTTCTCAATCTGACTGTAAACCGCCCAGAACCGCTTGGCGAACTGGGTGACGTTCTCTCCCTGCTTCATCTTCATGGCCATGATGTCTGCATCTGTCTTCGGAAGGACTCTGTAGGCCTGGAACTTCTTCAAGAAGGACTGCTGGAGCTGCTGCCAGCTCGAAATGGATCCCTCCGGTAGTGCACAGAACCATTTCAGGGGGAGGTCACCCAGACTGGAAGAAAAAACTCTACAGTTCAAGTGACCCTCATCTCCCCAAACAGACATCCTCTGGGAGAAGTGCCTGAGGTGCGTGGATGGATCCGAGACCCCATCGTAAGTGACGAATCTTGGTACGGTGAACTTCTTCGGTAAGGGGTACCTCCTGATGTCTCGGGAAAAAGGAGACGCGCCGAGATCGACGGGGTCGCAGCAATTATCCTTTTGATCTCGGCCGAGACCAGCTATTTCCAAATTACGCTGGACCGTTTCCCTTATGCGCGCGTCTAACCACTCCTGATCATGATGCCTGCTTTCCGGGATGGTTTCTGACGCCTTCCTCGAGTAGCTGTGGCTAGCGCTCGAACCTTCATCTCGAGTTCGGTCAAGCCTCTTTCTATTCAGATGGTCCCTCAAGTCCTTCTCGGGGGAGTCGGGGCGCCTGTCACGGGACGTCCTCCGCTCGTACTGTCGCAGTGAGTGCTGTTGTTGTCGCGACCGCTGTTGCTGCCGTGACTGACGCTGCTGAGACTGCGGCCGAGACTGTTGCCGAAGCCCCGCTGATCCCGTAGCTCTTTCCAGCTGCTGCTGGAGCCGGAGGATCAGAGCGTCTCTCTCCTTGATGGCCTCATTCTGTGCTTTAATCGCCAGAAGGGTGGAGTCCAAGTCATCATCAGGGTTGTAGTCTTCATCCTCAGTATCCTCAACGTCCTCCACCCGTCCCTCAGCGTCCTCCACCTGGCCGGGGGGACGTGATCCATCGACTACTGGAGACTTAAGCCGCTGATCTTGACCTGTCAGGAGGCCTGACGGTTGCTGGGTGTCTCCCCTCCTGGGAGCGGACTCCGAGCGGAGGTCACGCTCCTGAACGTTGATCCGGATGAGAGCACGTTCAGCGTCGTCCTCTGTGACTGGTTGCTTGCCAGCCCTCTTCTTGGCAGGGAGGAGGTCAGAAGACGGTCCTGTACGCCTTGCCTTGGATGTTTCTCCGCCTTTCGCAGTTCTCCTCGTCATGGTATTTAGGAATAGGAAAGATTATAGAACTTTTCCCACAGACGGCGCCAATTGTAAGTGCAAGAATAATATGCTCACAAGATCTGGAAGCCTTCTAGGACTTACTCAATGCATGGAGGAGATAGCTACGACGGTCTGAACCTGGGAGAGAAGAAAGACAAAGGTCAGAGGACCCTGGCTCTGGGCAGCGCAGGGCTCTCCGATGCTTAAGTCAGCAATCGATCGGAGAAGAAGAAGAAGGAGTAGTTGTTTGGAAGAGAATGCTTACCTCCCTCTTCATATGGCTCGTGCCTTATATATGGAACAGTTTTGGGTGAGTGCCAGTGGGCTTTGTGATGTGACCTGGGTCACATCAGCCCACAAAGTCATTAATGAAGGTCCATCACAAGCCTCCTTGCATTTAATGTGGGTCCGATCAGCCCACACTGCATTTAATGCTAGTCACATTGGGCCTGATCTTGCCCTGATCTGGTGGTGGCTGAAGTCCCATCAGACCCCTTCCTTGGGCCTTGCCATGACAAGGCCGTGGCTGTTAGCTGCAAACGCAATACTGCATTGCCGAGCTCGCATTGCCGAGACTGAACGGGACGTGCGGCCGAACTGAATGCTGTTTGACCGAGACCAGCATGTAGTACCGAGACCGATATTGATCGGGTTGTAGCCGAGATTAAGGGACATGGTCCCCACGCAGTAGCATACCCGAGCACACCCTTGCCGAGATCAAGAAACTCCAGTTCACGCAATGGGCCCCACACAATAAGAATAAGAATAACTTTTCCATTCCAAGGCTTCTAAACTTTTACTTTCAATTATGAATTCCCTTTGTCAATGACTTTATCCTCTAGGCTGTGCAAGACCAAACACTACATGATGAACTGACATGCCATGCATGCATATGTAACTTGCAAATGAGAAGAACAAAAGCACTTGTGCTGGTTCCATCTACACTTCATGACATTGACTGACCAAGTTAAAGTAGTAGCTATGGAAGACCACCTAGGGCCTTTAGGATCCAAAACATTTCCAGATACAAAAATAGTAGTCATATTTACCTTATCTTCAAGGTTAAAAGTAGAGAGAAGAAGGCTTGGCAATTTTCATGTAAAACTAAGTTCTACTTGGGACTGCAAAATCATGTTAACAGGTCACTTTGTGTAATTAATATCTCAGCCTGTAAAAATGCTAATTAGGTGAAATCAAAGAAGTTTGACAGTTCATAAAGCAAATATAAAGTGTGCCAAAGCTCCAGCCTCAATTTGGTTCCAAAACTTGTCTCCCAGAGCCTTTATTTTGACCGGAAAACAAGATTTGCTGAATTCTGAAATTTTGTGATTGGTTTGGTAAAAATGCGCATATATCTCTTGATTTAATTCCAAATTATACAAATTAACATTGATCGGAAAGCTAACTATGAGGCGGACCTCAGAGAAAAGTTTTTCCCATGAAACTTCACTGTTTTGTGAAAAGTGGGACCGAGTAGCCCAGGTAAGGGCTGGGATTTCAGCTTTTCTTATAAACATCTTTACTGTTCCTCCAGTTTACTTCCTAAACTTCATTGTTTCACCTGATATGTAGGCTTTTCTTTTGGAGTTTGTTCTGTTTTGGGTTGGACTAACAAATGTTTTGTAGCTTAGTTTTTTGTTGTCTTTTTATTTGTGAAACAAAGTTTAAAGTAAAAAAAAAAAAACACTCATGGATTCACCTGACATTCATTTCTTCATTCTAACTCATGATTTCAAACATTAATACACCAAATTTCTGCAGAACCAGTTCACTAAATCATTAGAAAAAAATTAAGTTCAACTTAGACACAAACAATTGATATGCATCAATCATAGTTAACACTATCTACCTTAATCCACCTCATTTCAATGCAACTTCTACATAAAACAAACATATCACCAGAAAAGTTTTCGACAATCTAAATGCAAAAATGAAGTAAAACTCATCAGAACATATGAACAAACAAACAGATCACCAGAAAAGTATTTTAAAAAAAAAATCACATCAGAAAATTTTCCAAGAAGTTAAATAGAACAATGAGCAAATCAAACTCAACTCACTTGAAACCGTGCAAACAGTGGCAGATCTACCTATCCCTGCAAAGGATACCTTTGATTGCTGCTAACATAAAATGAAATCATCTGAAAATCAAAAAGAAGAAAAAGAGGAGAAGAGGAATCGAAGTGAGAGGTGATAGGAAAAAAAGGATTGGAGAAGCATAAGGCAAAACTGTATATCTATTGATTACACATTAACGTTATTCAAATAAGAGAGGCTAGTGGATCGATGGCTCTTGTGATTTCGTTGTGGGCCTGGAGGGATTAGTCCAGCGCAAAGGGTTGGGAACATCTGATAGCAAAAAAGAAAAAAAGTACACGGCAAGTAGAAGGGATCACAAGGTCCATCAATATTAAGTGGGAATAGTGGATTTGTAATCAAAACAGTCCAATCTTAATGGCCGTCTATACTGCATAGCATTTTATGTATAAATAAAATGAACTAGAATATATATAAGATATTTATTGTCTAATGTAGATAGATAAGAAGAAAGTTGGACTACAACTTGGCTACAACTCATTGAAGGTGAGTGCATGCATACTTGGCCCATCTTGATTGTGTGGGGCATTTCCGAAATATTGAGATCGTCCTAGTTTCCGTAAGAGTACTAGCTAGGCATGTCTTGATCTCAGCTTTATCCATCTCGGCAATAGTGCCAGTGGGGACACACTTCATAATACCGAGATCGTTCTAGCTTCGGTAAGAGTACTAACTAGGCATATCCTGGTCTCGGCTTTATGCATCTCGGCAATAGTGCCAAAATGCTTCCATACCGAGGCACAACTGACATCGGCATCATCTCTAGCTCGGTTTGGTTAACCGAGACAGGCACTGACTCTTAGTCAATCATGACTGTACTCCCATAGAGACTCAACTACGTTACAGAACGTGTTGATTGATGGTGACATACCTCGGATCAAGATAAAAAGTTATCATTACCCGGTGGCTTCGTCTACATCAAGGTAAGGTCCGATGGGACTCTGCCCCCAAGGTCAACCAGGGTAAGGTCCAATGAGACTCTAACCCCCAAGATTTCAGGGTAAGGTCTGATGGGACCCTATCTCCCAAAGTCAACTCTTGGCCTATATATATACAAAGAGCAACTCCAGAGAAGGTACACTCATGCAACATTTTACACCCATACTCTAAACTCTCTTTTCTTCCTCACTCACTCATCCCTTGTCTAGTTGCTGAACTAACTAAGGCTTCAGAGTGCCTTTGGCTAACTACAGTCAGGGTCTCTGACCTTTGTTTCTCCTTCCCTTTCAGGTCTCAGGCATTCAATCTTCCCCAAGAAACTTCAAAGAAATCCTAATCCATCCTTTCAGGCCCGTAACAATTTAGGCACTTACAATTGGCGCCGTTTGTGGGGAGAGATCAAATCAAATTTACAAACATCATGCCTTCGAAAACCAAAAAATGCGAAGGCCGATCAAAGACCTTGTCACTACCACCAGTATTACCAAAGCCATTGCCATCGGTCCCTCACCAGAGGAGATCCGAGGGAAGGTCTATTGCGGTGAGCATGGAAGGACCTGTGACTCAGTCAGGTTCATCGTCAAAGGGGGTGACAACACCTTCCCGGCGAGATAACCCCATGACGGAGCATTCCCGGCAACGTGATCCTCCATCACAGCGTCCCCGACGAGACAAATCCCATTGCCAGGTCCATGCCGCCGACGACGACAACCCACTCCTCGTGGATATCGAGGCCCAAAAACTTGTTATCCAAGAGCAAAGTGAGTTGATTCGTCAACTCCAGCAGCAACTACGAAAGAAGACGAAGGCCTCGGCTCCTCCCCCTACTCGCAGCCAAGCTCCTTCGGTCAATCAGGATTTGAGACAAATCCTGGATAACAAGAGGCGCGACTGAGCTTACGACGAGGGCTCGAGTAGCAGCCACTTGGACGAGGACTCAAAAAGACAAAAACCCGAAAGACAATGATGACCTAAGAGAATGGTTGGATCGACAAGTCAAACAAACAGTCCAGAGGAACATAAAGGTGGTCGGTTTCACCCAAGACCGGCTAAATGCCTACGACACTGAGGATCTCGGCACATCTCATTTCCCTCAGGAAATAAGGAACTTTTCTCTCCCTGAGAAGTTCAGTGTCCCGAGGTTTGTTCTTTACGACGGAACCTCGGATCCAGCAGCACATCTTCGCTAGTTTACTCAGAGAATGTCAGTTTGGGGTGATACAAATCACCTGAACTGCAGAGTAGTCTCTTCCAGTCTATGGGACCTTCCCCTAAAGTGGTTCTGTGCACTTCCAGATGGATCAATTTCTAGCTGGCGGCAGCTGCAGAATTCCTTCGTGGAGAAATTACAAACTCATAGGGTCATCCCCAAGACGGATGATGACCTAATGGCGATCAGGATGAGGCGGACCAAAAATATCACTCAGTTTGCCAAAAGATTCTGAACTGTGTACAACCAGATTGAGGACGCCACTGATAGAATGGCCATCAAGTCCTTCAAACAAGTTTTACTGCTAGGCAACGAGCTTCGAAAGGACTTGGTTCGGTTCCCCATGGTCACGGTGAAGGCACTGATGGCCAGGTCAACCAGTTTGTTGAGCAAGAAGAAGACGAGGCCCGAGCTCGAGAAAGCTTCGGCCTCTGACAGGAAGATAAACCCCCCAAGAAAGACAAATCATCTTAGAAGGAGGAAGGCCGAAACGATGTGTTAACGAGCTCGGCAATGATCTCGGCTTCCATCTCAGATGGGCAGCAAGAAGTCTAAGCCAATTGTTGCTTCCTATATTGCTGTGAACACGATCTTTAAGGAGCTGATCTACAAACTCTTTGGCAAGATCAAGTCGCAACCATATTTCAAGTGGCTGCAGCCAATGAAAGGTGATCCTTCCAACCGATATCAGAACAAGTTCTATACCTATCACAAGCAAAATGGGCATAGAACCGAAGATTGTAAGACCTTCAATTCCCACCTCGAGGAGCTCGTCAAGGATGGACACTTGAAGGATTACGTCAAAGAAGAAGGCAATCCGGCTCCTCAGTGCCGAGATGATCAGGACAGTGATGAGCCAGAGGGCATTATTACCTAAAAATCCAAGTTGAAGGTGCCTCTATGGCAGCAGTACCTTCCACTCATCACCAAAAACTCAAGTTCCCATTAGAGAACGAGAACGGCAGAATTGAGGTGATCACGGTCAAAGGTGACCAGCAAATGGCCAAACAAGTGCTTGATGGCTATAGTACCTGGCGAAGCAAGTGCTTATGGCAAAAGCAAGAACTGGACAAGGAAACCGAACTTGAGGAAGTTGGCCGAGATCAGCAGAAAAGATCCCATCGAGATCAGGATTGAACCTAATCAATATGGAATGTTGAGCTAGGACAGTACGACGTCCAGTCTCAAGCCAGATGAACAAAGTTTTAGTAGACTTCACTGTGCAATTTGTTCCTCCTAGTTCGGCACTGAGCTAGCTTGTTACCGAACTGGGGAGCAATGAGGACATGGATGGTAAAGAGTTACCCCGGCCATGGATCAGCATACCAACTTGAAGACATGGATGGTAAAGAGTTACCATGGCCATGGAATGCAATGCACCTCAAGAAATATTCTTCTATCAATTTCTATTTGGAATCAATAAAATCTATTCTTGTGGAAAAAATCGCTCTTTGTTGTTTTCAATTCTCGCCAAGTTGTGGAACTCGGCAATTACCTACCTAACTGCTATGGAGGATTAGGGTAATAGAGAAAAGCCTCAGATAGCTAAGGCACATACAAAACACCAAGTTGGAGAACTCGGTGGCTACTTCGGTGCTAGGAATATGTTTGGTTACGAAACTGAACTTAAAGTATTCTATCACCAAGGATTATTTTCTTGAGTTAGATAAAGTATGCGAGATTTCGGTTGTTGAACCGAACTCAATTACTTAAGTGAAATCGATTTCCTAAGTATGTAAAGAGCTCGGTTAAGGAACCGAGGTCAAGCACATGAAGAAATGTTTAGGAGAAAGCATGAAAAAAGAAAAAATGAAATTGTATTTATGAAAAAAGAAGGTACAATGATTCAAACCATTACAAATCCAGAAGAAGAAAAATACATCAAAAATGGTTTTCAAGCATCAGCAACGGCCCCAGCATCGCCAGCGTCAGCCTCGGTTGCAGTAGCTTCAGGAGGAGCCTCGGACGAAGTGGGGGCGGAATTCGGTTCCGGCTTCGAGCCTGGGCACTTGGCTGGATTTTTATAAGCAGGGTGGTCCTCGGAGACTCCAGCTTCTTTCAGTGCCGCTAGCCACCAAAGCTCCCATGCTTGGTCCCTCATGGTGAGGACTTGAGCCTTGTAGAGGGTCGTCGCCTCCGCCACTCCTTCACTAAAAGCAACATCATTCTCCGACTGGAGTTTGGCTTCGGCTTCCTCTTTCTGCTTCTCGAGCTCGGCCGCTCTCTTCCTCAGCACCTCAATCTCGGCCTTCGCCGCATCAAGCTCGGTCTTGAGGCCGAGGATTGTCTCCTCTTGCTCCTCCACCTTCTTGATGCTCCCCTCCAAGGCTACCTGGAGGTCCTCCTTTTCTGTTTCCATCCTCAAGACCTTGGCATTGCTCTGCTGGATCCTCTCTAACAAGACTTGGCATTTCTGCACCATCTGTAGAAGAAACAAGCGTCAGAAAGCAATAACCGATATCAAATACTTGGTTAAATTTACGAAAAAGTAAACTCACCGAGGAAACAGAGGAAGAAAAAAAAAAGTCAAATCTCCTCTCTCGTTGAGCCACATCTGCATGGTATATCCAAGGAGTTTAATACTTATCCCTTAAATTTAGTTAGGGGTTGCAAGTCGCACTGCACCTTTTTACTACGCCTCATAATAAATGCCTCTTAAGTCATGACTCTTAACATTTCACCCAATTAAAACGCTTGAAAAACACATCTTAGTATTAAGAACCACCTCTTAAGTCATGCCTCATAATACAGGCCTCTCGCTATTGAGAAATGTTGGGCAAGGTATTTTGCCTGTGATGAGTGTATCATTGGGTCCATTGATTAAGATGGGCATCACCATGGCCTAGCCCTCTAAATCTACGCCCCATAATACATGCCTCTCAGGTCATGCCTCTTAATGTTTCACCCATTTGAAACGCTTGAAAAACACGTCTTAGTAAGAATCACCTCTTAAGTCATGCCTCATAATACAGGCCTTTCGCTGTTGACAAATGCTGATCAAGGTATTTTGACTGGTCCATTTATCACTACAAGAAATCTAGGCTGTTGTGAAGAAATTTGATGAAGAATATTTTATTTTTTTTTGTCTTAAAAGAACACCCAAAGAGGACGAAATATAAATTTTGTCGTTTGTTTTCATTTTTTTCAAAAGTATAGGAGACGAAAAGAAAATTTCGTCTGCAAAAATAAGGCACCAACTTCATTTGCATTGGCGTCAATTATTTTAGCTCATTGGAGACGAACATTGTTGTCACAATTTTTTTTTTTTTTTTTTGTGACAAAAGGTAGGTTTTGTCAACGCAGTCATCGCGTCTGGAAAAGTAGGTTTTGCGTCAGCAAAGGATTTCCCAACGCATTTCAGTGCATCGGCAGCGCGTCGGCAACCATGTGTATCCATCCAAATCCATAGCCGACGCTATTTTAATTACGTTGGCATATCCCTGTACAATTGCCAACGCACTGTGGTGTCGGCCAATACGTCGGCAAAGAGATGTGCGTCAGCAAAACGTCCAACTTTCCTGATTCGAAAACCATATTTGTCAACGCAGTGAACGTCAGCAAAATAAACTCCGACGTTGGTAGTGCGTTAGGAGTTCCTAGTAATGGCCGACGCTGGCAGTGTGTTGGGAATTCATAATAATAGCCGATGCTTTTAGTGCATTGGAAATTCTTGATAATTGACGATGCTCGTAGTGTGTTGAGAATTCGTGGTAATGGCCGACGATGATTAAGCATTGGGAATTCATGAAATAGCCGACGCTACCAATGTGTTGGAAATACGCTATATCTTTGGGCTAACGCGTTGGGAAATGCAACTTCACTGACGCACAAATCAAGTCGGGAAATGTTGTAATACACTTTCGTTTTTGCAAAGCACGCTTGTGCATCGGAAAATATTATTTTTTTTAAATTAAATTTTCATTTCTCCCTGTAAACCACAAATAAAAGTCTGAATACCATTTCAAACTACCAAACTTGATGCACAACCCACTTTAAAATAGATTCATCAACAAATCAATAATAATATCCACAACCAAATATCCTACATCCATAAACCAAAATAAACACACAAATATATAAAATACACAAATATTACAACTTGATCATTTCCAAAAATCTTTAACATATACAAATGTCTGTGATCAAAATAAAAAAGGTAATCCCTAGGAGCCCGCAGCCAGCACAATAAAATTCAAAACCAATCTGCAAAACCAAAAAAGAACATTGTTAGAATACAAGTAGCAATAAATTCTTGCAAGGCAAAGCATTCACTCCAAAAAAAGATCTAAATAAGCATACAAATTTTATATAATCACTTTGCAATATCCAAATGACAATAATAAAAAATCACCTAGAGAATATCATATCCAAAAGCTCCCCACCTTCACATTACCTGAAACATGCAATAATGAGGCATCAAGTTCTAAAGTAATATTAAGCAATCTATTCCAACATTGTAGTCCAAGTCCTCCACTCAATCAACACACTCTCAAACTACAATGCAGTATGCAGATCATTTCAAAGTACATGAACATGAGCAATTATATTTTATTGATTATAATATAATACGTACAATTAATAAAAAATAATAAGAACTGTACAAGAATAGTTAGTTGAAGCAGTGGAAAGACAATTTATATCTCAGGTATACGTTGAATTATTTAATCACTATACAACGATACAACTATACAATGTCCAAACAACCATACAAAGAAGAAAAATATAGGTGACTTCTAGGATGTATTACTTGGGTGGTGGGTGGGTAATCATTTCCTATTGAAGTAGAGTGTCTTTGATGGATCCTTGTGGATATTCACCTTCAATTTTTCAATTTTCGTGACTTTCATAGAAAGCATTGTTTAGAAGTCCTACAAATTCAATTCAAGCAAAAAAAAACTTCCAAAATTCTCAGAAAGTATGCAAAAGTTTTCTGGTAAGGAAATGACTTTCAAAGTTAGATTTGAACTATATACGTTTCAGCTTCATTTAAAAAAAATGACTAATTAATTTGAGGGCCACTAATAAAAAGCACAATCATGCATGAATACATCACCTGGATAACTTAGGCCCACGCCATGACCCAAATTCTGCTCAACCAACTGCTACACAAGAGTAAACATTGCCCCAAAACCAGGATAGGATGTGAGTATACTTTAACATGACTATCATATATGGGATAGGTCTCAAAGCTAAAAGAAACTGATAAAATGACAGTCATTCTCTGGTAAAACCTTATAAAAATACAAACTACGGCATTCTACATAAGAAGTACTCGATTTTATTCATTATGTCAACAAATGAAGAATCAATTCCACAATAATAACACAACTCATAAACACCATCACCAGCACCACAAAAAACATCTCCATTTGCAACCTACATTTTACAGCCAATATCTCCATACAAATAAAATTCATCCACTCCACCATCTCCATACAACTCTGGCCTAATTATAAGAACTACAAGCATTCAATTCATCCACTCCACCATCTCCATACAACTTTGGTCTAAAATTATAAGAACTACAAGCCTTCTCATAAATAATCCTCATATGGAAAAGGACATTAATACTATGATATTAATATATAAGAATGTGTCTTACTAAAGATCAGAACTTATCTAGCAAAGCTTTAGTTGCAACTTGCAAGCATAGATCTCAAATTATTTAAGTTAATGGCATTATAGAAGTTTCAATTTTGCTGCACAAGAGGAGACTACTAAGCACTCTAACCTTTGGGTTGTGAGCCGGTTAGGTTCATAACCATCACTTAATATTTATGTTAACAGGAGACCCTCTTTGTTTAAATAAAATCTTCAAATCGTCCTCATGCTGCTCCTCCTCCTCCTTTTATAACCAGCAAACCCTTTATTTTTTCAGAATGCTTATTAACCAACAAAAATAAGAAACATTCAATCATCGAACATTTTATAACAGTATAGCCAAAAACTAGATGCCCATTTTAACTTGTTAGCTACAGACAGTGAGTGAAATCACAGTTAAAGTCACAACTATACATTCACAGTCCTAGCAAAAAAATACAAACAATGAAATCACAGTTAAAGTCACAATATACATTGACAGCCCTAGTTAAAGTCACAAATAACAATAAAACATTTCAATTAATTCTCATTTGCACATTTGATGAAGCAAAAAATATAAAATGAAGCATGCCAGATACCCACTTATTTCGTACTTAACTCCTGCTAGCCTTGTCCAACACAAGTATGGAACATGATGATAAATTTCACCATAATCATTGTTGTAGCATTATCCCATCAATCCGAAATTGAATTAAAAAGAAAATTAAAAAATTAGAAAAAGGAATATTTTGATAGAATGCATGGAGGAATAGTTATTCAATATACCTGCTGGATCCTAGAATCCTATAATAAATGTGCTCCCATCCACTACCACATTTGTATTGAAATTGCCAGAGAATCAGAGTAACAAAATAATACCCACTACATAATGCTTTCTAGCCAAAGGAAATTAAAAACTAAACAATCCAGTAGAATACTATGATAGAAAAAAAATGACATACATCTTTGAAACATCCAACAAAATACTGTAAAATTTACCAACTTAGGTGCATTTAAAATACCCAAAAATATTAAGTTTTCTGAAATCTGATGCAAAATGAATTGTTATTGGATCAACTATGCATTAGAGCGGTCCCAAATGAGCCCCTTTCAGTTCCAACTTAAATTATTAAACCAAACAAAGATTTATGAAACATGGATCAACTGGTAGACTCTTTTCTAAACCTCTATTCCTCAAAATGATCATGAATTTTTAGGAATTCAACATAAAGTATACGAATTCAATATAAAGTATACATTTACCCGCCATGTGGTATATGTCTTGGTGGATACATATCTCTATAGCGACCATGGTCAACACATGTGAGGCCATTGGTGATTGGTGGGACACAATCCAAACCTTTTCTTTTTTTTTTTTATCAAACCACCAGACTACACCACAAATATGTATAATAGAAATTAAGACTTCATAGCTAATGCAGTCACACATTAACCATGACAGTGCTCACTGACATTGACCATACTGGTTACAGTTTTCCCTAAACCAACAAGTAATGAGTTAAATCACTCAAAAGAACTTGAAAACCCAAATTCAAATTTCCTCCAAAACTTGAATTTCATTACACCAATCACCAACCACTCCCTTACATTATACCAGTTGTAGCAGGAAAAAAAAAAATCAGGGCTCCACTTCATTAACAAAGATCATCATCACTACAGCACAACTAAAGACACATGGTGACGCGTAATTACAACCATCCAATCAAAAAAGAAATCAGACCTCTTCAGTGGGGCCCACTTTTCCACTCCTCTTGGGCAGCAGCATGGTGTGGACATTGGGCAGGACCCCACCATTGACAATCATCACCATCGCCACTACTCTCTCTTATGGAACCTTCCCTACTCTACTCTTCCTCCCCAAAAAATCCTGCAATTTCATTCACCCCTTCTGCTTGGAATCACATGTTGGATGTTGTGGATAGCACACCCACACCCAACAGTCCCACCCAGGGATTGATACTGGGTGGGTTTCCCTACTCTCTGGCTTCAGGCCAACTTGGCATTTTTCTGTTGTTCCTATTGTTGTTGTTGGTTCAAGTGTTCAAGGGTTCAAGTCAGAAACCCACCAATTCACGTAACTGTGTAAGATGATAAAATAAAAGAAAGTTCCCCACACAAGAGTCATACCACATTATTATAGCTTGGCGACCATACCTGTCACGCCCCCAAAAGTGAAACTGGGGTTATGCGTGAGATTAGAGCTAATTTAAAACTTTTTCCAATAATAAACACAAGCCAATGCCCTAATCGTGTCCCATCTGGATCGAAGACCGCTGTGAGGTACAAACATTTCCTCGATTATATTAAACAATAGCGGAAGCTTCATAACACAAAAGGTATCTTAAAGATGTAAGTTTAAGAGCAATCTACTGAATATCAAGATTAAGGTTAGAGTTTAAGACTATACACAAAATATCATTTACAAATAAAAAGGCCAACTAAAACTAGGCCTAAACAAAATATAAGAAAACCAAAAGGTGAAGCTAAGGAACTAATCATGAGGCGCTCATGTACGGGGTCGTCACGGCTATACGATACCGTCCGTACTGTACTCTAGGAAGTCATCAGGCTGATCCGCCTGAACTTCCTCCGTCTGCTCCTCCGCCTCTGGGTAGAAGTACTCGGTACCTATGCACCAAGAGTAACATCATCAACACAACGGATGGCAAAACAATAGATATATAAATCACATCAATATGCAGACTAAAGAGAATAAACGAGTACACATGATCATAAGATATGCTTAGCACTCCGATCGTAGAAGATGCATCGCATTCGAATCATAAACAAACTAACAAATAGGCGATCCACATATGCCAATATATATATATATCATCAAGTGGGATAAAAACCCAGTATCCAATATCCAAACAACTCGTGGCTCAAGTACTCCGGCTCCGTGAGCTCTGGTACTATTTTGCTCGAGGACGTACAATATCAGCTCAAATAGCTCGGGCTCCGTGAGCTCTGGCTCTGTCTTGCTGTAACAAAACAAAACATCTCGAGGAACAATAACTCTCAGCTCAAGTAGCTCGGGCTCCGTGAGCTCTGGCTCTGTCTTGCTTTGAGGTGGTATCGGGTTCTCCCACAGTCGGTGCCCCAACTGTGTTGAACGTTAACAGCTGAGTGGTGCCTGACACAAAGAATCCTAAAACAATGGTGAAGGGCTAGGCTTCTTGCGCGAACAAGATTCAATACCAATAGAGAACTACTTATTCCAAAACAAATCAAATCCCAAACCAATACCAATAGTAGTCATCTCAAAGCTTGACAATCAAAGCTCCCTAGCCTCAACACTTCAAACGAATGACGAAACAATTGTAATAACAAAGAGGATCCTAAGTCCTCATCTAAGTTCTCAAAAGGATCCTCTAATAAAGCAAAACAAATAGAACTAAAGGATATGCTCATCACATGTAGAAGATAGTGCCCGAAGGTACTATTTGAATTCAAAACGAATAAACGATCCAATCCTAAGTAAAGTGTAAACCCTGAAGCATCGTACAACCTATTCAGTCAACGAAGGGTTAGGGTTCGCGATACTCGTACGAATGATCTTCGTGCATAGATTTAAAGAAGAGTATCCCGACGTCCCATACCTTTCGAGATTGAATTCAATTGATTCTCGATACAACCGAATTCACAGTGAGAAATGTCGGCTCAAAACACTCTCATCATAAGTCAAATGAGTCCTCAAAAGGGGTATCCAAAGGTCCACCAAAGTCCAACTTAAAACAGGGTAAAAATCCATTGAAATGGAAAAATTGCAAAAATTCCTATAGTCTCGGGCGAGTAGTCTCGGTCGACCGACACACAGGTCTCGGTCGACCGAGAAGCCTGCGAAAACTGGGCAGAGTCTCTGTTTTGGCTGAGATGGGACTTTTCCCATTTTCTGTTTATGAAACCTGATGAACACAATATGTGGGAATAAAAATAACTTAATAATAACTTCTAAAACCTACTAATCAAGTCATCAAGATTTACATCCATTCCATTACAACTATAAGTCCATTTATCATGTTTTCAATCAAATAAAGTATCAATTGAGCCAAGGTAACTAAAACATGATTTTTATCAACCAAATCAAGGTAGACAAGCATATTAAGCATTAATATAAATATTGACTTGCCTTAGTGATGTGTTGATTCAAATTCAAGAAGAAAAAGAAGAAGGAAGGCACTTTGGAAACTCCAAATGAGGTGAACTCTTCTCCAAATCCCAAATAACTCCTACACATGCATGCCAAGGCCAAGGTGAGTCTATCTACTACATTTCTAACCAAGGAAGAAGAAGATGACATGGTTTCCAAGCTTTGGAAGCTTACCTCTAAATGGGTTGTGGTTGAAACAAGAGGAAAAGTGTATGTATAGACTCTTGGAAGCTTGGAGAAGAAGATGGGTTGCTTTGTTTCCGTCGCCGGAGCTCCGGGCTCTTCAACGGAGGAGAACGAAATGGAAGGAAAGGAGGAAGAGATGAGTCGGCTGTTGTGTTCTGTGTTGAGTCAAGTGAATGGATGAAATGAATGAAGATAAGTATAAGTTAAAATGGGTTGGTAGGATACTTAAGTGTATATGGGTCATGGGCTTGGGCTTGGGCTGATGGGTCAAGGTCCGGATCGATCCACTTATATAATCAATAGTTTTCAGGCCTCTTCGACGCGTCAGATTGCAACGCGACCGAAGGTTAAAGTTCATGAAACGTCGAAACCTACCCAATGCACCCCATCTCACAAAAACTCATAATCTCATAAATCCCTTAAAAACCCTACCCGGTTCGTAAAACGACTCTCCATCCTACCCAAACGCGCTCCGAATCGTGCGAAACTTCGCACGCAAGACTCATCGGTAACCCTGACTACTTAGACTCTAAACTAGCTTACTAACTAATCAAACAATTAATTATAATTAATAGGCCATTAGGGGTCGGGGTGTTACATCCTCCCCCACTTAGGCTATTTGGTCCTCCAAATCCCTAACACACCTCTGCCTGAAACTCTGCATCTGGCAATAACTCGGGATACTTCTCCTGAATCTGATCTCTAAGCTCCCAAGTTGCTTCCCTTGGACTGTGGTGCTCCCATTGGACTTTGACCCAATGAATGGTCCGGTTTCTCAACACCTGCTCTTTAGTATCAATTATCTTCTTCGGCCTCTCTACATACGTAACATCTGGCTGAACATCCAAAGGCTCATGATGTAGCACATGTGAAGGGTCTGGAATATACTTCCTCAGCATCGAAATGTGGAAAACTCTGTGCACTCCTGCTAACTCTGCTGGTAGTATCAATCTATAAGCCACTTCACCCACGCGCATATCTATCTCAAACGGTCCAATGTATCTCCGAGCCAGTTTCCCTTTCTGACCGAATCTCATAGTTCCTCTAGTCGGTGAGACTTTGAGAAACACTTTATCTCCAACCTGAAACTCCAAATCCCTTCTCTTCAGGTCTGCGTAACTCTTCTGACGATCCCTTGCAATTTTCAGCCTATCAATAATCTGCTTCACTTTCTCACTGGTATCACTGATAATCGACGGTCCGTGAAAGCTCCGAACACCAATCTCCTCCCAACAAATCGGGGTCTTACACTTCCGTCCGTACAAAGCCTCGAACGGTGCCATCCCGATACTAGAGTGATAGCTATTGTTGTAGGCAAATTCGCACAAAGGAAGACTCTTCTCCCAGTCTTTCCCGAAATCAAGTACACATGCCCGCAACATATCCTCCATAGTCTGATTGGTCCTCTCTGTCTGTCCGTCGGTCTGCGGGTGATACGCTGTGCTGAAGTTCAATGTAGTGCCTAAGGCTGCTTGCAAACTGACCCAAAATCTGCCCACAAACCTCATATCTCTGTCTGAAACTATGGAATCTGGAATTCCATGCAACTTGACAACATTGTCAATGTACTTGTGTGCTAACACATCCATGGATCCTCTCATCTTCATCGGAATGAAGTGTGCAGACTTCGTGAGTCTGTCAACAATCACCCAAATGCTGTCATTCTCCCGCATGGGTGGCAATCCTGCAACGAAGTCCATGGTGATATGCTCCCATTTCCACTCCGGAACCTTCAGTGGTTGGAGTAATCCAGGAGGTTTCTGATGTTCAATCTTCACTTGTTGACACACGAGACATCTCGATACAAATCCTGCAATGTCCTTCTTCATGTTGCTCCACCAATAAAAGCTCTTCAAGTTCTGGTACATTTTGGTGCTCCCTGGGTGAATAGCATAACGAGAATGGTGTGCCTCAACCATAATCTCGTTTCTCAAGTCATGCACACCCGGCACACATAGCCTATCCTGGCAGTACAACACTCCATCGATGAGTCTAAACTCTGGCCTCTCTGCTATGCTCTCTATCAATCTGACCAACTCTGGGTCCTCTGACTGACTGCTCTTGATTCTGCTAAGAATTTCTGGTTCCCAAATGTGCATATTGGCAACCATGACTCTTTCACTCCGTGGCTGAAACTCAATGGCTAAATCTCTGAATAGCTCTGTCAAAGACCACTCTGTCTGCAAACATCCGGTAGTCACTGCTTTCCTGCTCAATGCATCTGCAACTACGTTCGCTTTCCCAGGATGATACTTTATCGGGAAGTCGTAGTCTTTGATATACTCCATCCATCTAGTCTGCCTCATGTTCAGATCTTTCTGCCCAAATAGATACTGGAGACTCCTATGATCCGAGTGAACCTCGAATTTCTCACCATACAAGTAGTGTCTCCACATCTTCAATGCCATGACCACAGCTGCAAGCTCCAAGTCATGAGTAGCGTATCTCTTCTCATGCTCTTTCAACTGTCTAGATCCATACGCTATGACCTTCCCCTCCTGCATGAGTACGCAACCCAATCCAATGCCTGAAGCATCTGTAAAAACCACGAATCCTCCAGTCCCCGTAGGTAACGAGAGAATAGGTGCTGTAGTCAATCTAGTCTTCAGCTCCTGGAAATTCTCCTCACATTGCTCCGTCCAAACAAAAGGAACATCTTTCCTTGTCAATTTAGTCAACGGAGCAGCAATGCTAGAGAATCCCTTCACAAATCTCCTGTAATATCCTGCTAGCCCAAGAAAACTCCTAATCTCTGACACTGACTTCGGGCTCTGCCAACTAACCACTGCCTCAATCTTCGCGGAATCTACCGCCAAACCTTCTCTAGAGATGATGTGTCCAAGAAAAGACACTTGCTCCAGCCAAAACTCACATTTACTGAGCTTAGCATAGAGCTGATTCTCCCTCAAAATCTGCAATGCACTCCTCAAATGCTCTGCATGCTCATCTCTAGACTTCGAGTAGACTAGGACATCATCTATGAACACGACCGTGAGTTTGTCTAAGCATGGTGCAAAGACTCTGTTCATCAAGGCCATAAATACTCCTGGAGCGTTTGTCAGCCCAAATGGCATAACCAAGAACTCATAATGTCCATATCTAGTCCTAAAGGCTGTTTTCTGCACATCCTGATCTCGAACCCGTATCTGGTGATAACCAGATCTCAGATCTATCTTGGAAAAATGCTGTGCTCCCTGCAACTGATCAAACAACTCGTCTATACGAGGTAAAGGATACTTATTCTTGACCGTAACCTGATTCAGCTGCCGGTAATCGATGCACATGCGCATTGATCCATCTTTCTTCTTCACGAAAAGCACTGGTGCACCCCACGGGGATAAACTAGGTCTCACAAACCCTTTATCCATAAGGTCCTGCAGTTGAGCCTTCAGCTCTCTTAGCTCTGCTGGAGCCATGCGGTAAGGAGCCTTCGAAATCGGTGCTGTCCCTGGCTTCAGCTCAATCGTGAAGTCAATCTCCCGAACCGGTGGTAATCCAGGTATCTCCTCCGGAAAGACATCCGGGAATTCACACACAACTGGAATATCCCCCACCGCTCTGGACACTGTATCCTCCTCCAAAATATAAGCTACATAACCCTCGCACCCACTCCTAACCAATCGATCGGCTTTCAAAGCCGAGATGACTCTAGTGGACATGGGTTTCCTCTCCCCAACTATCTCTACACTATCTGCCAACACTTGCAATCTGACTACTTTGTTGAAGCAATCCATCACTGCTCTGTAGGTGGATAACCAATCCATACCTAGGATCACATCAAAGTCCTTCATCTCTAGGATGATCAAGTCTGCAGCTAATATAAAACTCCCCACCTGCACTTTACAAGCTGGAAAATAGGATTCACATTGCACGGTCTTTCCTAAAGGAGTACTAACAAGCAACACACAATACAATGGAGCTACATCTCCCACCAAACGTGCAGCAAATATAGGTGACACGAATGAGTGTGTGGAACCAGAATCAAACAAGACTCTAGCAGGTACATCTAAGATAAAGAGTGTACCTTCCACCACTCCTCCAGCCTCTTCACCCTCCTGTAGATCCAGGGCCTGTACCCTACCATACTGCTGAGGTCTCTGCTGCTGCTGACCCTGCTGCCTATACTGTGCATACTGCTGGCCCTGAGGTCGCTGTGGTCCCTGAGGTCTAAATTGTCCTCTGCCCTGTGGTGCTGGCAATCTAAGCTGCTGTTGCTGCTGCGGTGGCCTAAGTGGCTGCTGAGGTGCCTGCCTCGGAGGCTGTGCTGCCAACGGTGGTCGTGGAGCTGCATTCCTCACTCCCTGCTCTTGTGCTCGAGGGCAATCCTTCCTCTGATGCTCCATCGAACCACACTCAAAACATGCTCCTGTAGTCCATCTGCAGGCCGCTGTGACATGAGAGCTCTTACCACACCGCTCACAAAAAGTCCTACGTACCGAGTCAATCCTAGGCCTCTTGCCTTGCTGCTGCTGATACTGTAACTGAGGACGCTGCTGGTACTGCTGGTACCGAGGGTACTGCTGTGGACGCTGCTGCAATTGCCCCAAACCTGGGCTCCTAACTGGTGCAAGTACGTCCGGAAACTGCTGTGCAAAAAGGATCTTCTTTCGAATGGACTCCTCAGCCCAATATGCCCTCTTAAGGTTCTCCTCATAGGTGACTAAGGTAACAGATGTCACCTCCATCTGGATATCAGGTCTCAAGCCTCGAATGAATCTCATCACCTTATCAGCCTCAACTTGAACCAAGGCCGGTGCAAATCTCGAAAGGTTCGTGAATTTCTGTTCGTAGATCTGCACTGAGTCCAATCCCTGGACCAAAGCCTCAAACTCTATCAACTTTTGAGCTTGAATATGGGGTGGAATGTATTTTGCCCGGAAGAGTGTCCGAAATGACGTCCAAGCCTCAGCATCAACAATAGTATCATAAGGAGTCATAACTGACTTCCACCACAACTCTGCTACACCGCGGAACATGTACGAGGCTAACTGTACACACTCCCGTCCAGTGCATTGGAAGACCTTGAAGATCTTCTCCATCTGTACCACCCACTCATCCGCATCAAGTGGGTCTTCATTGCCATAGTATACTGGTGGGTTTCTTTTTTTGAATTTGTCATAGATGTCATTCAAGTCGTGCACCCTAGGAGGGATGATGACCTGAGGTACCGGAGCTGGCCTCTGCAAGAACTGAAGCATCTGTGCCTGGAAGGTAGCCTGATCCTCCCTCTGTTTGCTCTGTTCCTCCCGTTGCTGTGTCTGTGTCTGTGCCTGTGCTGTCTGAGAATCCATAAAGGCCTGCATGAGCTGATTGAATCTGGCCTCTACCGATCCATCTCCACTAGACCCAGTCGGATCGTTGTTCTGTGTAGAACGGGTATGTCCCCCAGCCATTCTGCAAGAAAAGACATGTTAGTCCTATAGGACTCAATCTAGCATACAAACTATACAATCTACACAAACTAAGATACCCAACGAAAACCCAATCCTCACACGTCTTAAGTTTCTACTTGTTTTTAATTTAGAAACCAGTACGGCTCTAATACCAACTTGTCACGCCCCCAAAAGTGAAACTGGGGTTATGCGTGAGATTAGGGCTAATTTAAAACTTTTTCCAATAATAAACACAAGCCAATGCCCTAATCGTGTCCCATCTGGATCGAAGACCGCTGTGAGGTACAAACATTTCCTCGATTATATTAAACAATAGCGGAAGCTTCATAACACAAAAGGTATCTTAAAGATGTAAGTTTAAGAGCAATCTACTGAATATCAAGATTAAGGTTAGAGTTTAAGACTATACACAAAATATCATTTACAAATAAAAAGGCCAACTAAAACTAGGCCTAAACAAAATATAAGAAAACCAAAAGGTGAAGCTAAGGAACTAATCATGAGGCGCTCATGTACGGGGTCGTCACGGCTATACGATACCGTCCGTACTGTACTCTAGGAAGTCATCAGGCTGATCCGCCTGAACTTCCTCCGTCTGCTCCTCCGCCTCTGGGTAGAAGTACTCGGTACCTATGCACCAAGAGTAACATCATCAACACAACGGATGGCAAAACAATAGATATATAAATCACATCAATATGCAGACTAAAGAGAATAAACGAGTACACATGATCATAAGATATGCTTAGCACTCCGATCGTAGAAGATGCATCGCATTCGAATCATAAACAAACTAACAAATAGGCGATCCACATATGCCAATATATATATATCATCAAGTGGGATAAAAACCCAGTATCCAATATCCAAACAACTCGTGGCTCAAGTACTCCGGCTCCGTGAGCTCTGGTACTATTTTGCTCGAGGACGTACAATATCAGCTCAAGTAGCTCGGGCTCCGTGAGCTCTGGCTCTGTCTTGCTGTAACAAAACAAAACATCTCGAGGAACAATAACTCTCAGCTCAAGTAGCTCGGGCTCCGTGAGCTCTGGCTCTGTCTTGCTTTGAGGTGGTATCGGGTTCTCCCACAGTCGGTGCCCCAACTGTGTTGAACGTTAACAGCTGAGTGGTGCCTGACACAAAGAATCCTAAAACAATGGTGAAGGGCTAGGCTTCTTGCGCGAACAAGATTCAATACCAATAGAGAACTACTTATTCCAAAACAAATCAAATCCCAAACCAATACCAATAGTAGTCCTCTCAAAGCTTGACAATCAAAGCTCCCTAGCCTCAACACTTCAAACGAATGACGAAACAATTGTAATAACAAAGGGGATCCTAAGTCCTCATCTAAGTTCTCAAAAGGATCCTCTAATAAAGCAAAACAAATAGAACTAAAGGATATGCTCATCACATGTAGAAGATAGTGCCCGAAGGTACTATTTGAATTCAAAACGAATAAACGATCCAATCCTAAGTAAAGTGTAAACCCTGAAGCATCGTACAACCTATTCAGTCAACGAAGGGTTAGGGTTCGCGATACTCGTACGAATGATCTTCGTGCATAGATTTAAAGAAGAGTATCCCGACGTCCCATACCTTTCGAGATTGAATTCAATTGATTCTCGATACAACCGAATTCACAGTGAGAAATGTCGGCTCAAAACACTCTCATCATAAGTCAAATGAGTCCTCAAAAGGGGTATCCAAAGGTCCACCAAAGTCCAACTTAAAACAGGGTAAAAATCCATTGAAATGGAAAAATTGCAAAAATTCCTATAGTCTCGGGCGAGTAGTCTCGGTCGACCGACACACAGGTCTCGGTCGACCGAGAAGCCTGCGAAAACTGGGCAGAGTCTCTGTTTTGGCTGAGATGGGACTTTTCCCATTTTCTGTTTATGAAACCTGATGAACACAATATGTGGGAATAAAAATAACTTAATAATAACTTCTAAAACCTACTAATCAAGTCATCAAGATTTACATCCATTCCATTACAACTATAAGTCCATTTATCATGTTTTCAATCAAATAAAGTATCAATTGAGCCAAGGTAACTAAAACATGATTTTTATCAACCAAATCAAGGTAGACAAGCATATTAAGCATTAATATAAATATTGACTTGCCTTAGTGATGTGTTGATTCAAATTCAAGAAGAAAAAGAAGAAGGAAGGCACTTTGGAAACTCCAAATGAGGTGAACTCTTCTCCAAATCCCAAATAACTCCTACACATGCATGCCAAGGCCAAGGTGAGTCTATCTACTACATTTCTAACCAAGGAAGAAGAAGATGACATGGTTTCCAAGCTTTGGAAGCTTACCTCTAAATGGGTTGTGGTTGAAACAAGAGGAAAAGTGTATGTATAGACTCTTGGAAGCTTGGAGAAGAAGATGGGTTGCTTTGTTTCCGTCGCCGGAGCTCCGGGCTCTTCAACGGAGGAGAACGAAATGGAAGGAAAGGAGGAAGAGATGAGTCGGCTGTTGTGTTCTGTGTTGAGTCAAGTGAATGGATGAAATGAATGAAGATAAGTATAAGTTAAAATGGGTTGGTAGGATACTTAAGTGTATATGGGTCATGGGCTTGGGCTTGGGCTGATGGGTCAAGGTCCGGATCGATCCACTTATATAATCAATAGTTTTCAGGCCTCTTCGACGCGTCAGATTGCAACGCGACCGAAGGTTAAAGTTCATGAAACGTCGAAACCTACCCAATGCACCCCATCTCACAAAAACTCATAATCTCATAAATCCCTTAAAAACCCTACCCGGTTCGTAAAACGACTCTCCATCCTACCCAAACGCGCTCCGAATCGTGCGAAACTTCGCACGCAAGACTCATCGGTAACCCTGACTACTTAGACTCTAAACTAGCTTACTAACTAATCAAACAATTAATTATAATTAATAGGCCATTAGGGGTCGGGGTGTTACAATACCCATCACAGCCCTTCAAATGTAAAATTACTTAAACAAACACATAGCAAAGAATTGATAACAAGCACAGAACTAAGAAAATGATGCACTCCACTTAAGGGTTTGAGATATAATAAACAAAGGGGTCAAAAAAAATTTATTATAACATTCCAGGGGAGTATCATCTACAATTAACTTACATCACTCAATCAACTCATCTCAACCTGCGGCACTTTAAATCATAAGAAACTGGCGTTGAATTGGAGGTGTGACAAAGGCCATTTCAGAAGACCCACATCTGAAAAAACCCACAATGATATTCAGAGATCAATGGAATTACATCGCCAAAAACAAGTTAATGTTTCAATGGAAAAAAAAAAAAAAAAACCCAGAGCTATGATATAAAGCAATAACAAATGTGAGCAATTGCAGAACTACTTTTCACAAATTAATATATTTTTTAGAAAACAAAACAAAAATATGAATTTGTCATGACCCATCAAACTAAAAACAAGGGAACATGGAACAAAACAAGAAAAAATCCATAGGGGAAAACTGATTTGCAGGAAAATTCCAACCTAAATGAAAACTTGGGTTTTATTTATTCTCTTTTAAAGAAACGAGGCCTGTAACAATCAACCCATCATTGTTAAAACAGAGAACATAAAAAGAAAAGAATCTAGAAATTTGGTTAGGAATCAAAATATCAATCTGCTCCTAGAAGGTGATATCTTGGAAGATACCTCCCGGATGCATTTTTTTTGTGTGTTGATATGAGAGAGAGAGAGAGAGAGAGAGAGAGAGAGAGAGAGAGAGAGAGAGAGAGAGAGAGAGAGAGTATTTATAGGGTGTCAAACTGCAAAGCCAACAACAATACCTCTGCTGAATAAAATAAACTGAATAACATGCACATTCAATCAACTGTGCAATTCATGAAAATTAGGTTAAGGAGGGCACGAGTAAATCAAATGAGGCGGTAAAAACAATACCTCTAGGCGGCTGGAGGCTGGGGCGGTGGGGGAAGAGGGAGGAGGCTAGGGCGGGTGGAAGCACTTCCGGTGGGGAAGGGGCCGCTGGCCGACATAAAGAGAGATGGAGAGAGAGATCATACCTTGGCATGCCGCAGTTGCAAGAAAAAGAAGATTCAGAAGAAGAGTTTGGCGGAAGAAGGGTTTGGCTTGCTGTAGTAAAAAGAAATTCGGAAGAAGGGTTTATTTACCGAAGGAGAATACGGGCATGAGTATTTTATAATTTGAGAAAATTTCATAACTTTGAGCGGATGCTCCTATGGCCCACTGAAAATAAGTTTCGGCTCACCCAATATAATGCTAGCAGCTAAAAATATATCTTTAATTAGCCTCAAAAGCATAGGCCACAGCATAAAGTTAGACTCTAAAAACTAAAAGATTTTCCACCAAAATTTAGGGCCATTAAAGTGGGATTTATACAAGTAGCCACTGCTACGGGCGCCACTAAAAGTTAATTAAAATTGACTTTTAGCAAGGGCAAGTTGGGATTTTTATTAGATTTTTAAGTGGTGCTTGTGGGCTCAAAATACATGCCTTAGGTGTTTTTTTCAAATTGGGTGGGGGCTTTCCTTATATATGACTCCGGCCCTGGATGAATAACCACCATTAAATATTTCCGACATATATAAGGTATCGTTAAATCTAATTTTGATTGGAGATTATCTAATCATACGATTGAACACACAAACAAAAAGTTAATAAAACAACATTTTTTTAGCCATGTTTTATCGTTTGGTCGATCTTACAGTGGTTCCAACTCAACTCTAAACAAAAAATTGGGATTCCCCATAAATAAATGCGTTTGATCATTTTGAACGACTCTAATTATCCATAAATATATGGGAACGAGTGGGACCCATCCAAAAAAGTTCCCAGCATACTCCGCTAGAAGCTATTGTAGTTGCCCCTAAAATTAGAAAAAAAAAACATGAAAGAGGCAGAGATTTGGGAATAAATCAAAGTGATTAAAACGGTGTGCTCATATTATTTTGGCAAAAAAGAATTTTGCTCAATGGGGTTCTGTGGACATAGACATGTGCGTCGCCAGTAGGCAAAATAAATTGTCAACGCATTATTGCATCGCCATTAGTTTAATACGCGTTGGAAAATCTTTCACACTATTTTGGCGGAAATCTTTGTTGGAGCCAATGTATGTTTTCCACAACTTTTGTCAATGCGGTCTTACTTGTGTCGGTGAAAGTAGCAATTCTCTACGACTTTTGCCAACACAGTTCAAATATATATCGGAAAAAAGACTTCTACCAACGCCAAGTTTCATTGCGTCGGCAAATAGTGTCGGAAAAAGTTTTTCCACAGCTTTTGCCAATGCGGTCTTACTAGCGTCAATAAAAGTAGTAATTCTCTGTGTCTTTTGCCAACACAAATTTTCGCTGTGTCAGAAAATAGTGTCAGGAAAGGGAAGTTTGTCATAAATGGGGCTTTGCGGACGCAATAATGCATTGGCAATGGTACGAATAAAAACTTAGAGCTTTCCCAACACACATCTATGCGTCGCCAGTAGATAAGATAATTGCCAACGCATTATTGCGTCGCCATTAGAAAAACACGCGTTGGCAAAACTTTTCCTCTCTTTTGGGGGATTTTTTGTTGGCGCCAATGTGGTTACCACAGCTTTTGCCAACGCGGTCTTACTTGCGTTGGAAAAAGTAGCAATTTTTATAACTTTTGCCAACGTAGTCCAAATTAATATGCGTTGGAAATAAGACTTTTGTCAATGCAAATTTTCACTGCATCGGCAAATAGGGTCGCGAAAGGTGCAATTTGTTGTAGTGTTACCTTATGGCCAAAATATGAACAGTAGAAGGGACAAACAACTGATGAGAAAGGGAGTCATTGTAATTTCCTCTATATTGATCATAGCATAGAAACTGTACTCTAAAAATGAAAAACCAATAAAAAGCCTCCAATTGCATTTGAAATTAAAACACTTAATGATTCATTGTTGAAAGCAAACGGCCAATATCTAGACCAAATACCCAAATTCCATATCGCCATATGTTGTGTGCGAAAAAAAATTCACACTGATGTAAAAGGTGAAAAGTTCATCAACAATACTCATTCAATCTATAAACTCATACTGATCGTGATTTTTTGCCAGCAGATTCATCAAAATTAGGATGTTACTATGTACACTGGTAAAACAAATATAAAAATATGATTTGGGTTTTCTCCAAAAGCGAAACAACGTGAATATAAGTATCCGATTCTAGATAAATCTGCATCATGAATTTAAGCGCCTATTCAAATATTTCTACAAGTTAATTAAATGATACTTTTTCTGACTTCTATTAAATGATATTTTTTATGACTTCTATTGCCAGAGCCTAGCATGGGGGCGTTTTGCTAGAATACTGCCATTTGCCAATGTAGCCAACCAACAAAGCCCATGCGTATGTGATTATATGGCACAAAAGCAATAGAAATTAAAAGTATTTTTAAAATATTAAATAAAATCAATAAAGAGCTAAAAACACATCGAGGGATCGAGTCGGGTGGTGTAGCAAAAATAAATAAATAAATACGAGATGGAGAAATCTTGAAATAAACCCTCAGATCTGATCCCTTGAGAGTGTGGGCTATAAAAAAAAAAAAAGAAATAGCAAAACCTACAAAACCAAAATTCAGACTCCAAACCACAAATCTACAAATACGAATGTAGATAAAAGTTGATTGAAGATAAATATAACCAAGACTAAATTTCACTTATGAAGAGATAGAGTAAATGCAGTAAGGACTGAGAAGACAATGTCAATCTAAGAAGAAAACACACTACAGGGCCCTACTTTATTTTTCATTAGCATGATAATGAGATTAAATCAATGATAAGGGAGGGACTCGAATAGGGAGATTGGATCAGAGATCTTACACCTTATAGATATCCTGAAAAAATAAAGGTAAAACCATAAGAGGAATCGTTGATAAGAATTCGATCTTCGATCTCACCTGTAATTACAAGGTATGACATCAATCCGGAGACTTCATCATCACAAATAGATACAAAGTGGAATGGGAAGCTATGGTTTGGGAAACATGCCAATCCCGACCTATGATAAGGATCTGGGGAGGAGTTAAAAGGGCATGTGGGTTTTCGAATCGTTTTCCGAAATATTTGTGTGTGAGGAATAAGGTATGTCTATAGAGAGTACTAGCGCAATGCCTAGGGTTGTAAATGGGTCCCGATTTTTCGATTACCCGAAAGTTCCAACCTGTTAGGTTCCGGGTCTGGGTCCTTATTTTGGTCCCGATAAGCAAATGGTTCCGGCTTCGTATCCTTTTTTTTTAATCGATACCTAAACGGTTCCGGTTCCAGATCCACAGTGGCTCAGACCCGTGGACCCGGGATCCGACCAAATACACACTAACATAAGGTAACTTTAGTAATTGAAAACAAAACCCTTCTTACTTTTCTACATTAGAGTTTTTACTTTTCTACATCTCTTACCCGGAACCGGAACCGGAACCAGACCCGCCTCACAAATGGTTCCGGTTCCGGTTCTTGTTCCCTTTAACATTATCGGTTCCGGTTCCGAAACCAATTTTCTGGTTCCGAATCGGGTCCTATTTCGGTTCCCCCTCTTAGAAAACGGTTCCGGGTCCGATTCCACCCTGGACCTGGACCGGGACCGGATCCGACCCGTTTACAACCCTAGCAATGCCCCGTGCATGCACGATTTAATCTTATGTAAATTTAATAATTAAATTATTTATTTATTAATAAATAAAAAATATGAATGATAAATTCATTTGTATGACTTCAAATTATAAGTTCATATTATTACATGATTAACTAAAAAAACATAATAATATTTGAGCTAAATTCTCAATAATGTTAGAAGCACATTTAGATTTTCAGTAAAATTGGAGGCGGTCTTATTGAATTGAATTACAAACACGCATTCAGAACAGGAACCATACCTTCATCCGAATCTGGGAGCATATGTGATAAATGGAGTGCCGCCAATATTAGACACATGGGCAAGTTTGTGAGAGTGGGGAGAAAGAGGAAGAAAAGTTTGTGTGAGGTGCAGAGGAAGATGAATCTTAATACTTTAGAAGAGATGTTTCTTTGGGAGGGAGAGTTGTTTTTGTATGTGAAGAGATGTCTCTATACGTGAAGGGGTTGATTTTGTCCTTGGATATACCATGCTAATGTGGCTCAAGGAGAGGGGAGATCATTTGTCTTTTTTTTCCCTCTATTTCCTCAAACTAAGTGCGTAGAAGTTGCCCAAACGGGATGGAAAGGTCAAGAGCAAATTGAATTAAGAAAAAGTTACAAACGCGATAGGAAAGGTCAAAACCGAATTGAATTAAGAATAAATTACAAAAGGCATTGGAAAAGGTCAAAATAAACCTGCAGGGTCAAAATCAATTGAATGAATTGAGGATGGTTTCTTAATTGAAATTGGTCAGCCTCTGACCCGACCCGACCCGACCCATTTGCCAGAGGATGTATGAGAAAGAGAGGGGTTCAATTTGAAATCAGTTCGCTTCATATATATATATATAACTGAAATCCTATCAATATATTATAATTGTTATAATCCTAATAGATCATCCAAATAAGAAGAAAGAGGAAATCCTTTTCCCTTTCCTTCCACTAGATCTGAACCGTCGATCATCTTCTTTACCTAAGGTGTCCATCATCGTCTCAAAACAACTAGCTGTGGCCATGGCCCGCCTTAAATTGCAAAAAGCTCCTAAATTTTATAGAAAATTTTAGAGTGTTTTTACATTGCCCCTCCAAGAAATCTTTATTCCCCCGTTAAATTTTTTGGTTCAGCCACTATTAGAATGCAGTTTTGAACTCAAGTGATAATCCAGTTGTTTCCACTTTTTTAGGATCAAGAAACCTCATATTTCTCACACAGAAACCTATGCCCGTCGGGGTCGCGGTTGCTCTTCCTGCATTGGACTCCCCTCCTGGTCTAGCTATGAAGAAGTCATCTCTTAAAGTCTTAAGGGTATGTTAGAAACACAAGCTCATGTCTGGCCTAAGTCCAACATGGGCCTACGTGCTTTGCCTGAGCCCACTCATTCAGTCAACTGGGTAAATTTTCCTAAAACATAGTAGGTATTTGTAAAGGCGATGAATGAACAAAACCTGGTTGGTGAAGGCGGTTCACGTGCTTCTCTTTTAACCAAATCGACATAAGAGAGAAGTTCACTAGCAAGCCTGGATCCCCCGTCGTGCAAGATCTCCACGCTGGGCCCATATAAGGATGAAAGATGAATATCATTCCCTACAGTAATGTGTCCTTAAATTTCGCATTATTAGAAGTGATCTCACCATCAGACCCGAGCAAATGACTGTAAGGGGATCAAGGACGCATAAGATTTTGCAACTCCAATTGAATTAAAATATGAGGATATATGACAGGAGGGATGGCATTGGTCTTGAACATTCTGGATTATCGTTATGTGGGCCTCACATTGGAGTTCTCGAAATCTATCACATGGGAAGCTTGTATAGCTAGACACATCCGGAGTTAGAAGGGGATGATCACTCCTCACTTTCTTGATTTTTGAAAAGTAAAGCCTCAACTTTCATCTTAGATGGGGTTAGGCTGGGCAACCTCATTTCATGTCAATGGATAAGGGGGGATTAATAATCTAGAAGATAGTGTTATTTACATTCTCAATCATACGCTCAGTCTTCTAAAGGGATGAACTCCTATTTAAGTAGAGATTTGGGGCCATGCATGTAGGGTAAGATGTTAATTTTTGACGGCTCAAATTTTCAATACGTGGGCTCATTGAGTTCCATTTCATCCACCAACCCCTTTCACACTCAGAGGAATCAGACTCTCTGAAATTAGTGGGTGGGCTCCACACGGATTCCGATAAGACCACCACATATTGGCCAATAACATCCCTACTTTTAATAGGCTTTTTTTGTATAGGAATATGAAATTTTTTTTTTTTCAGAAGAATGCTTACATGGTGAAGGGGAATTATCATGAATGTCCTTTCTTGAGGGCTCATTTTCTTATTTTCGGTTAGAGATGAATCAAATCCCTTGACACCTAATTGTCCCCTTCAAATGGTAGTGATCCTACATCCCTACTTTGATATTGAGAAGGGGGAGATAAGTCCACAAAATTGTAGTATTTATCATCATTTTATGTTACTTTGTGGACTTAATTAGGATAATTTGCACTCAATTTCATAATTCCATGCATTTGAGAATTAAAGTTGAATTTTAGTCAAAATCATCAATATTGCATGAATTTTATGAAATCTTTGGTTTACATCATCTTAGTGTCACACCAATTAGCTTTTTTATTCTTGCATCAAAAATCATCTAGTGGTGCATTTATGTGCTTGATCTCATTTGGGTCCCACGCATGCCATTTATGAATTTAATTTATACATATTATGGCTGAATTATTATTTTTGTAGGGAATCTTCAGTTAATTGGGACCCGCCTTGAAAAGAAATTAAGAGAAGAAATTTACACAGAATGTCCAAGCCATACCACTTCAAGATGTTTGCACTACCCATGTGGTCCCACACCATTTGCCAAAGCTTTGCTACAAATTCAATTTCAGATTTGAACTTATCAAAGAGAGTGGGCCATAGCATGAGAAATTTCCAAGTAAGAGAAGAAGAAAGAACCACATGCCCAAGTTGGGATGTTTCAAGGTTGCACATATCTAGTGGGACCCACATGTGTTTCATGATTGAAGAGAAATCCAAGTTTCAAATTTAAGATTTTTATTAAAGAGAATGTGGGCCCAAGTGAAGAGAATTTAAGAGGAAGTCCTTGTTGGCTAGGGAATCTAACTAAGCAAGTCTTGTCCAAAAAGTTAACATCTCTCCAAAAGTTACTAAGAAACTCACCTTAACTTGGAAAGCAAGAAGAAGACTTACCAAAGAAGGAAGATTCTTTTGCTAAAAAAGAGGATCTAGAGAGAAAGAATAGGGAGCTCATGCCCTATTTAAAGAAGGCTTTGGATGTCAAAAAAAAAAAAAAGCAACCCCCTTCTCCAAAAAAATTGTCTCACGTGGAACTCTCTCTCTCTCATATATTCCCTTCTTTCTTTCTTCTTTTCCATTTTAGCTAGTTTCTTTTCTCTTTTATTCTTTTGGTAGCCTTGGGCCATGTCCAAGGATTTATTTTGAAGGAGAATCTTTGTGAAGGAGAAGTTGTAATTGCCATGAAGTATTCAATGAAAATCATATCTTTTGCAATGGAGGGGTAAATTCTTTTGGATCGGAGCACAAAGTGAAGTTAAGTAATTTTATTTTCGTTCTATGTCTTTAATTTAATTCTTTTGTCCTTATGATGCATTATTTAATAGAATAATAGATCTGCCTTCGTGCCACATGCAAACCTCCTCTTTATATTTTTAAATAAAGTTCTTTTTTATCAGTTAATATTTTTTTGATAGGATATACTTAGGTTTTTATACCTTTGATATTTTATGCTTAATTTGTTAACTGACGCTCAAAGTAATTTATGTTTTTATGAGGTGATGGAGATCTTGGGTTCTTCTGCTTAAGAATTGATTTTTTTTAAAAAGAATATTTTCCAGATCAGAAACATTGAGTTGTTTCTGATCTGAGTTATTTGCAAGGCAAAAGACAAAATTAAAGTTTGTGGTTTGAGAATTAAAATTAATTAATAGATTCTTTGTTGCTCTGATCTACCTTTATCATTATTGTTATCTGTTCATCTTGCATTGTAGCCTTATCTCTCATTTAAATCTTGATTGATCATTATAAAATAAAAAAATAAAAAATTCATATTTTTAAATTTTAACTTAGTAGTGCTCCTTGTGGGATCGACCTGTAATTGCCACTATCTCAACAAGATAACTGTGCACTTGCAGTAATTTTAATGGATTGATTTAGCTCACATCAAGTTTTCGGCGCCGTTGCCGGGGAGCCAAATCTGAGTTTTTATTAAAAATCTGAATTTTTTTTATTAGATTCATATGCATGCTCATATTTAGGTTGTATTAGTTGTTTAGTCATCAAATTTGCATTAGTAGTGTTCTTTGCAATTAGTATTAGTTAGTATTGCACCTTCCTAATTTTTCAGACTTTTCTGATTTTTTTGTATTAATTGAATTTTCGGAATAAATAAATAATTAATAAAAACCAAAAAAAAAAAAAATTTTGAAGGATTTCTTTTAATTTCGAATTTCAGTAAAAAAAAAGGTTATTTTAGATTGGTTTAACTAGTGTCCTGATTAGATTAGGATTGGTAAGATAAAGTTTAAAATCTTTAGGATTAGTTGTTTTGATTAATATGCAAACTTCTGAATTTTGAAATTAGGATATGATAGAATTTGATTTGGTTTCTTAACTTAGGAATTACTAACAAGAGTTTTTTTTTAGGGGGATTCGGCGAGAGGTCCCTGAACATTTCACTTTATTGCCTTAGGTCAACAATCTTTTTTTATAGTGTGAAAGGTCATTTTTCCAAATTTGAAAACCTAAAGTGTCTAATTTACCCTTTCTTCAAATCATATCCCATGATCAGTGGGATAAGCCATTAATAATGGTCAACTACCATTAAATTAGTCACGATTAATAAAATTCCACTAATGAGATTTTCAAATAAAGTTCAAAAAATAGGAAACAAAATTCAAATAAATTTCTAAAAATGAAATAAATTTCAAACACGCAAATAAATTTCAAAAGATCCAAATAAATTTCAAAAGACGAAAATAAATTTAAAAAAATGTAGATAAATTTCAAAAGACGAAAATAAATTTCAAAAGATGTAAATAAAATTAAAAAAACAAAATTAAACTCTAAAAAAACAAAAACTAATTTAAAAAAATACAAATAAATTTGAAATAACGCAAATAAATTTCAAAAAATGCTATAATATCAAAAGAACATAGAGAAATTAAAAAGATGCAAATAAATTTCAAAAAATCTAAAAATTTTCATAAGATGAAAATCAATTTAAAAAGACGCAAATAACTTTCAAAAGATGAAATCAATTTTAAAAGATCCAAATAAATTTCAAAAAACTGTAAATAAATTTAGAAAAAACGCAAATACATTTGCCACAAACTCGGATAAATTTGTCCAAACTCAGATAAATTTGTCCCATAACTCAGATAAATTAGCCAAAACTCAGATAGATTTGTCTAGAACGTAAAGAAATTTATTTCAGAGCTCAGATAAATTTGCAAAAAACTCAGATAAATTTGTTCAGAATTCAATTAAATTTGTCCAGAACTCAGATAAATTTGTTCCAGAACTCAAATAAATTTCCAAAATGAAGATAAATTTGTTAGAAACTCAGATAAATTTTTTAAAAACTCAGTTAAATTTGTCGGGAACTCATATATATTTGCCAAAAACACAGATAAATTTATCAAAAACTCAGATAGATTTGCTTTTGGGCTTTGAAACCATGTCAAACTTGACCCGACCTCACCCGGACTGGAACCGACCCTCTGGGTCATCTTCTTCCTCCTCTCGTTCTCCTACTCCAGAACAAGAACCGACAATGACGATGGCGCAAAGGCATTTCAACACAGGGATGGGCGAAAGTATCACGGACCGCTTCGCCCATCCAAGAACAGGGCAGGCATAGTTTGGCCCCTTGTCTGGGTCACCCAAATCATTGTAGAAGGCATAGTCATAGACACGATCCCACTCCTTAAGCTCCCCTTCTCCATCTCCTCTCAGATGCACAAGCTCTTCTTCCCTGTACTTACGTAGAGGCTCTGGCATGTCGCTTTGTAGGTAGGTCTGCAATCACATCAAAAAGAAGTTTCAGAACAACCCCCAGCATTTAATCTAAAATGGGGTCCACAGTCAAATTAAAAAATATAATTCAGAACAACCCAAAACTCAGGGCGGCGGCTGGGCGTGGAGAGTTCGACACCTGCTTGATCTATGCGGATCAATTGAAGCGACGCTGCGTGGATCAGTTTAAAGAAGGTCCGCTCGGTCTGGAACATCTTGTAGCCTTTGATAGCCTTTGTGAATTGGTGGCGAAAGCGATTGGCGCATCGAATCTGGTACGAACATACCATGTGAATCTTTCTCGACATCGATGGCGGAGGATATGGCGGAGACGGGCTCTGGGTGCCCCTTTAAGATCCAATCCGACGACGTAAGACTCTGGGTGGGATAATACAAAATTTGAAATTTGAAATTTCAAAATTTTATGCCTAAAACAAATGAAAGGGTAAATTAGTCATGAGAATTATATCCAGGGACTTCTCGCCGAAATATGTCCAGTTGTATGGACTACAGGCCTTAAAAGAAAAGTTCATGGACTGGAGGCCTTACAAGTTCTATATGAGGGACATTTCGCTAATTATCTCTTTTTTTTATATAGGTTACCTTGCTAAGAGGAGAGTTGCACAAAAATAGGAAACTACGTGGATTTGCTCTAAGCAAACAAGTTGCTCTCAGAATTGCAAAATCTGCCAAAAGAGGTTAAGCTTACACAATTTAAGGATTCGCGTGGGCCCACTGTAAGAGTTTCGAAACTGTACCCCCACGAACCTTTTACTTGCAAGTGGGGCTTGGGTGATTTAAATTTTTGCAAAGTGTGAATGCGTGATTGACACACCATCTAATTGGACACACACTTAGTTAAGGGCAATCCACCCCAAAAAGATAAGGTCTGGATTTCATCACCAGATCCTTGCCCAATTAGGCTTAACCACCTCTCACATAGTAACTTAAATATTAATTAAAATCTAGTAGAAACGAGACCATAGGACTCGAGCTCATTAGGACGAAGATCACAAAAGGTTGCACCAATTGCGCTCTTTGGTCAAGTTAATGTCTAGGTAAGTCCTGTCCCTACCAAAAAGGGTGGCAGTCTCTGTTCTAGGAGTTTGGTTCTTAAGCGGGACCATTGCCAAGTGCATTGTGACCCCACCACTCATCCTGGGGACTTACCTGGTCGATTTGACTTCATAAGACCGGATTGGAGGCCTTAGTGCACTCTTCAAACCAGTTAGGAGCTGTCTAGTGAGTTAGGTTAACCCTAAGATAATTTCTTGTGCTCAATCTTTGTGCTTGACTGCTTGTGCATCATCTAGTAAGACCATTAGGACCCCGCATATAGATTAGGCTTGCATTTCTTTAAGGTTGAACCCGATGCCTACGCTCTAGACCTGAGAGAGAGAAACTGTGGGTACGCAAAAGTAAAAGGTTAGTCAGGATAGAGCCCGAATTAGCCTTAACCGTTGTCGGAAAGTCTTCCATTTTTGAAGAAATTGTTAGGATGGCTGATCAAGTGGACCCACCCATGACTTTGAAGGACTACATGTACCCCCACCAGGACAACTCAACCGTCTTGCATCATCCTGCCTCAGACCAATGCTACATTTGAACTGAAATCTGGCATGATCCAGATGCTCCCAGTAGTCCGTGGGCTAGACCAGGAAAATCCATATCAACATGTTAGGGAATTTGAGGACATCTGTGGGACCATGAGAATCAATCACATGACTGAGGAGGCCCTTAAACTTAGATTATTTCCTTTCTCCCTAAAAGAAAAGGCTAAAGCTTGGCTTTATGCCTTACAGGCCGGGTCCATCACTACATGGGCCAAGCTAGTCGAAGAATTTTACAAAAAATTCTACTCCAAGCAGAAAACAGCTTCGATTAGGCAGGCCATCAATGGATTCCATCAAATGGAAGGGGAGACACTTTATAGTTTTTTGGAACGGTTCAAGGACCTCTTAATCCAGTGTCCCCACCATGGATTTGAAAAAATTCGATTGGTCCAAATCGTGTATGAGGGTTTGGATTACCCTACTAAGCAAATGGTGGAATCTTTCTGTGGTGGGAAGTTTACACAGAAGACAGCGGATGAAGCATGGACATTTTTGGAAGAAACCGCTGAAAACACATTACAGTGGGCCCCTATCGAGAGGGAGCCCATCAAACCCACCATTCCTGAAAAAGGGGGGATGTTTAAGGTTGAACCCAAAATTGAGGCAGAAGTCAAATTGGCCACACTGGTGAGGAGAATAGAGGCCTTAGAACTGAACCAAAAGCCCACTCCAAACACTTTGGAGTCATTGAAATATAACCAGGCCATAAATGGAGGGACTGACCCAACAACTTTGGGTTAGATTGAGTCTATTGAGGAGGTGAATGCGCTTTATCAAAACACTCGTTTTGATAATCGTCAAAGGTATGACCCTTACTCCAACACATACAATCCAGGATGGAGGGATAATCCGAATTTTTCTTGGACCAAGGGTCCAACTCAAGGTGGCCCATCACAATCCCATCAACTTCAGTCCAATGCCCCACCCGGTTTCCAAAAGCCCAATTTCACCCCCAATCCGCAAAATCAGCGAATAGGTTCTCTTGAGGAAACCATGAAACTGTTAGCTCAGAATACCCTCCAGTTCCAGCAAAGCACTGTTCAAAGCTTAAATGCTAACACACAATCAATTGCAAAACTGGAATATCAAATGGGCCAATTGGCCAACTCCATCAGTGCCAGAGAGAAGGGAACCTTCCCTAGTCAACCCGAACCAAATCCCAAGGGCCAAGTAGTTCATGATCCTAAAGGAAAAAGCCTGGAACAAGTCCAATCCATCATCACTCTTAGGTCGGGTACATAGGTTGATAACAAGGTGGAACTACCTAAGGAAACTGAGGAACTAAGTGCGAATACTGAACCCATATTAGAACTAGAGAACTCAGTCAATGCTAAACCATCACCTAGTGAGCCCACTCCTAAGACCTATATTCCCAAGGCACCATATCCATAGAGGCTAGGCCCAACAAAATCAACTGTTCAATTGGATAAAATGCTAGAAGTATTCAAACAGGTCAGGATTAGCATCCCACTTTTAGATGCAATCCAACAAATTCCCGCCTATGCCAAGTTCCTGAAGGACCTTTGCACCTTCAAAAGGACAACTAATGTGCCCAAGAAGGCTTTTCTAGCTCAACAAGCTAGCTCAATCATTTCCTGTCCAACCCCGATCAAATATAAGGACCCAGGGTGTCCTACCATTTCTTGCCAGATAGGGGACCATCACATAGAGAAAGCATTGCTAGACTTGGGTGCTAGTGTGAACCTTCTTCCGTACTCTGTTTATGAAGAATTAGGTTTGGGAGAGTTGAAAAAGACCCATGTAACCTTGCAATTGGCTGATGCATCGATTCGATACCCCAAGGGGGTAGTCGAAGACATTCTTATCAAAGTCGGGGAATTTGTGTTTCCTGTCGATTTTTTGTCTTGGATACCAAACACACATCTGGGGCTGAACCCAAAATTCCATTAATTTTGGGAAGACCATTCCTAGCCACCTCTAATGCCTTGATCAATTGTAGGAATGGAGTGATGCAAATCTCTTTTGGGACCATGACAGTTCAAGTAAACATTTTTAATGTCAGTAAGCAACCTCCTCATGAGGATGATGGGATTTTTGAAGTTAGTTACATTCATGAATTGGTGGAAAATCACTTACCCCATTTGAAACTTGAAGATCCACTAGAGGCTTGTCTGGCCCACTTTGGAAGTGATTTTGATATAGATGGACATATTGAGGAAGTCAATTCACTTTTAGACTCAACCCCATCCATGGATTGCTCCAGGTGGCAACCGAAGCATGAGATTTTGACTCCATCTGCTTCCCCACTGTCCCATCAATTGTAGAGCCCCCTAAGTTAGAACTCAAGCAGTTGCCAGATACCCTGAAATATGTGTTTTTAGGGCCGCTAGAAACCCTTCCAGTGATTATAGCTTCAGACTTGGATCCTGTCCAAGAGGAAAAACTCGTGAAAATTTTGGATATACATAAGGAAGCTATAGGGTGGTCCATTGCAGGTATCAAAGGAATTAGCCCATCTGTGGTCCAGCACAAAATCCATTTGGAAGAAAATGCAAAAACTTCTCGTGAACCACAGAGGCGACTGAACCCTACAATGAAGGAAGTGGTCAGGGCAGAAGTCTTAAAATTACTTGATGCAGGGGTGCTTTACCCCATATCTGATAGTGCATGGGTGAGCCCAGTTCAAATGGTACCAAAGAAATCTGGTATAACAGTGGTTCAAAATGAGGGCAATGAATTGGTCCCCACTCGGATACAGACTGGATGGAGGGTATGCATTGATTATAGGAAGTTGAACTCTGTCACTCGGAAAGATCATTTTCCCCTCCCATTCATGGATCAGATGCTCGAAAGGCTAGCCTGTGAGGTCCCACCCTTGGTGGGCCCTCTAAAGGCTATTTTATAGACTAATTTATGCTAATCTATGTTAATTATTGGTTAATCATTGCTAATTATTACTAATTACTACTAATCTCTACTAATCTTTGCTAATCTTTGCTAATCTTGTCTAATTATTAATTAATTGGGCTAATTAGGGGCTAATTAGATTGACTAGTTAGATTTCCCTAAGTTATTATTAGACTAGCTTGGTTTAGTTAGTTTTGGGATTAGATGGGTGTTTGAGTCAATCCTAGGCTTTTAGAGCTAGATTTGGTCATTAGTTGAGTCTAATTAAGTTAATTAAGTGGGTTAGTGCAAATGTGCTCTTCTAGAAGATTCCTAACCAAAAGACCTAACCTACCCTAACCCTAACCCTAATCCCCTAAAAACCCTAGGGCTAATCTTGTCCTTAATCTCTTCCCTAGACCTATATAATGGCTCTAATCCCCATTGCAAACCCAAAACCCTAAGCCAGCCCCTTTCCCAAGAAAACCTCCAGCAACTGTTTTCCCATTTCCTCTTCTCCTCTCCCCCATTTCCTCTCCTACGTTTGGGCTGAGGCAACCACTGTTACATCTTCCTTCTTCCTCTTTCATTCTCCTTCCTCACCTAAGCTACTGACCTTGTGCTGGGAGGAGTCTTGAAGCTACTGCAACTGCAGCAAGTGTCCTCCTCCTCTGCTGTGCTGAGTTCTCCTTAGAGCTGCTACAGCAGCTGGGTTATCTTCTTCTTCACTTCCTCTGGTTCAGCTGGGTTCTCTTCTATTGCTCTTTCTCTCTACAAATCTCTCTCTCAAGCTAAAAGGCAAGTGCATCTTACTGTTAATATAGACTATATGTTGTCCTTCTTGATTTCAGTGGTTTCATATCATGTTAGTGTTTAAATTCAGTTTTTAGAATCACCTGGAGCCTCTGTTGTTTGTTTGGATGGATTTGGGCATTGATGGATGGGGGTTTCACCCCCCCATTTGGAAGATCAATGGGCCACAAGGTTGCCAATTAATGGGCATTAGAGTTGTTTGATGTTTGGAGATGATTTGGTGAAGTTTGGGACTGATTGGAAGTGATTTGGTGGAAAAACGGGTTGAAATGAAGAAAACCTGAAAACTGGTCTCAGTGCATGGCCGAGACCAGTGCATGGCCGAGACCAGTGCAGTGCAGTGCATGGCCGAGACCAGTGCATGGCCGAGACCAGTGCAGTGCAGTGCATGGCCGAGACCAGTGCAGTGCAGTGCATGGCCGAGACCAGTGCAGTGCAGTGCATGGCCGAGATCAGTGCAGTGCAGAGACCAGTGCAATGCAGTGCATGGCCGAGATCAGTGCAGTGCAGTGACCAGTGCAGTGCAGTGCATGGCCGAGACCAGTGCAGTGCAGTGCATGGCCGAGACCAGTGCAGTGCAGTGCATGGCCGAGACCAGTGCAGTGCAGTGACCAGTGCTGTGCAGTGCATGGCCGAGACCAGTGCAGTGCAGTGCATGGCCGAGACCAGTGCATGGCCGAGCTCAGTGACTGAAATTTCATGAAAAAGATGACCTGATACTTAGGATTTACAGTAGAAAATGTTTAAAGCTGGGACATCCATCTTTCTAGGGTTTTTGGTGTATGCGGTCAATCACCCAGGCCAGGTGTTTGACCGGACACGCTGGAAACCTTTAGAAATGAATTAAGTCTTCCAGGAGGCCTGACTCAGGTTAGTCAGTGCACTCGGTTGGTCCTCCCGGCCAGGAGATCAACCGAGCTCACAACACATCAGGTTCACCTGGAAAACCCTGATTGTTCCAGTTTTCAACATTTAGTAGTTATGATCAGTTGTGGGGCCCATTGACCATCCAAATGAGCATTTATCAATGATCTAAGCCCGAGTCGACGGTGTGGCTCAACCTTGACTCGTGGGGACCACTGTTTAGTGTTTTGGTTGATAATCTAAGATGATTCGACCTCTAAGAGTTGTCAACAATGCCCTTAACCACCTAAGCACAAAATACAGTATTTTATGGCATTAATGACATCGTTTAGAGATCGAATTACCGGAGATAGACCCGAACCTAAAGTGGCCCATTACCTAGGATTGGACCGTTGCTTTTCCCGTTGATTCTCTGATTGAAGTTTATACTTCATTATTATTACTCTGTCATTCTTAGATCTTTAGAATAGCTGTTTACTATTAATTAAACATAATTGGAAGACTTGAACCTAGGGTATCTAGAGGTGACCCGATGATGCGTTTTCGGAGATCATTGACCCGTGTCTGTGTCTAGGCGGGCCCTTATTAGGCCTAAGTGTGGAGATGTGAACCCTTTAGCTGAAGAGGTAGTTTCTATTGGACTGTTAAGATGTTATGGATTGAAATGGAACTGTTTATCAGTATAAGTGGATTAGTTGCCTCGTGTGGACAGTGTTAGACCAGGCCATGTACTGATGGGCCTTGGTATGGATCCAACGAGTGGGCCTGGACCTTGAATGAGATCCAGAGACTGTATTGAGATGTGTAGACCTCTTAGAGATATTGTTAGGACCTTGTTCACGCAAGGCAAAGCCTAGACAGACACAGACCTTAGAGTTATTCTCGAGTCGGCATGAACATTCACTCGGTTGATTTAAGCTCAGCCTGTGGACTGATCATCCCCGGTAGGAGCTAGCTGAGTATGGTGAAGCTATCATGATGAGCTGTGTGGTTAAGACGGCAAGGTGTCATACCGTGCCGATCTGGAGTGATGAGATGATGAGTTGATGAGTGATATTCGGGATTAGTTATTCCCTGGTGAGATTCCCCACCGCGACTGTGTTCAGTATGGGAGGGCCGCGGCATAATATCCCGCGGTATTCCAGCTCGTGTGAATGTGCCACCTTGTTTATAGTAGTGTAGATGATTTCCTTATACTGATTCCTCATGCTTTACATGCACGATTGCCTAGTTCTCTTTCCTTGTTATTCATTTAATTTATGTACCCGTCCTTATTTCCTTTGATATATATATATGCTATGTTAGTAGTATGTTGCAACTTGCCAGATCGTTTAGATCTGACCCATTCTATGGTGCTTAGGCCTTGACCCAGAGATCCCAGACGATGCTTTAGCTGTAGTGGAGGCACCCGTTGCTGGAGAGTACGCATGGGGCCCGGCCGACACGGATGTCGAGCCGGAGGGCGAGGAGTTCATTCCAGGGTTTTGAGGGACATTGTTATTTTGGGTTTTTGAGAGATATTCTGTAGTGAGAAGGGTAGAATGAAAATGTAAAACTTTGATTAACATTGAATCATTTTAATTAGACATATGTTCTGCTCATACTTTATATATTTATCAATACCTATTGCTTCCGCTTTGTTTAAATCGTTATGCTTCCGCAATATTAAATGTTATAACTATGTTGGTCAAAAAGTTTTAAATTGGACCTCACTGCGGCCTACGATCTTGGAAGTTCTCGGATTTTCCGGGAAGTAGCGCGCCAATTTCGGGTAATCGAGCGAGTATATCGGTATCCGGAATTGGGGCGTTACATAGCCGGTCATGCATATTATTGTTTTCTTGATGGTTATTCAGGTTACAATCAAATTCCAATTGCTCCCGAGGACCAGGAAAAGACCACCTTCACATGTCCGTTTGGCACTTTTGCTTACAGACGCATGCCCTTTGGGCTATGCAATGCACCGGCCACCTTTCAAAGGTGCATGTTGAGCATATTTTCTGACATGGTGGAAAGATTCATTGAGGTTTTCATGGATGATTTTTCGGTCTTTGGCAATTCTTTTGAGGAGTGCTTACATCATTTGTCCCTTGTGCTTAAAAGATGCAAAGAAAAGAATCTAGTCTTAAATTGGGAGAAATGCCATTTTATGGTAAAAAGGGGCATAGTTCTAGGACACATTATTTCTGATGATGGAATTGAGGTGGACAAAGCAAAAATTGATTTGATCTCCAAATTGCCACCACCAAAATCAGTTAAGCAGATTCGATCATTCTTAGGCCATGCTGGTTTTTATCGTCGATTCATCAAGGATTTTAGTAACATCGCTAAACCTCTGTGCCAATTACTGACAAAAGAGGCCCCGTTTGAATTTGATGAGAAGTGTCTAAAGGCCTTTGAAAGACTAAAAAAGGAACTAACTTCAGCCCCTATAATTCAGCCACCTGACTGGACCATTCCATTTGAGCTAATGTGTGATGCATCCGATACAGCTATTGGAGTTGTTTTGGGTCAACGGGTTGGGAAGCTACCTCATGTGATTTACTATGCAAGTAGGACCCTCAATGATGCACATCTAAATTACACAACCACTGAAAAAGAATTGCTCGCTGTGATTTTTGCCTTGGAGAAATTCCGGTCCTACTTGTTAGGGTCCAAAGTCATCATCTACACAGACCATGCAGCTTTGAGATACCTTCTGTCCAAAAAGGATGCAAAAGCCCGATTGATCCGATGGATCCTTGTACTACAAGAGTTTGATTTGGAAATAAGAGATAAAAAAGGATGTGAGAATGTTGTAGCAGACCATCTTTCGAGGATACCTTTAGAGCCATCAAATGAGGTCTCACTGAATGAAAGTTTTCCTGATGAACAATTGCTCAGTTGTTCTCAAATCCCCTGGTTTGCAGACATAATCAATTATCTTGTTACAGGGGAGATGCCCACCCATTGGTCAAAACAAGATCGATCAAAATTTCTAGCTGCGGTCAAGTACTTTTTCTGGGATGACCCGTATCTTTTTAAGTACTGTCCGGACCAGATCATCAGGAGATGCATTCCTGATCATGACCATTACTCGGTCATTTCCTTCTGTCATGATCATGCTTGTGGGGGCCACCTTAGTTCGAAAAAGACAGCTGTAAAAGTTTTGCAGTGTGGATTTTACTGGCCCACTATCTTTAAAGATTGTCACACCTTCTGTTTGAACTGTGAGAGGTGTCAAAAGCTTGGCAAGCTCCATCAAAGGAACATGATGCCCTTGAATCCCATACTTGTGGTGGAAATTTTTGATGTGTGGGGAATTGACTTCATGGGGCCATTTCCACATTCCTTTGGAAATCTTTACATTTTGCTGGCAGTAGACTATGTTTCCAAATGGGTAGAAGCCATACCGACAAAGAAGAATGACCACCGTGTAGTGATTAAGTTCGTGAGAGATCATATCTTTTCTCGCTTTGGTACACCTAGAGCGATCATTAGTGACGGAGGCACTCACTTTTGCAACCGTCCCTTTGAGCATTTGTTGAAAAAATATTCTGTCACCCATAAGGTTGCTACACCTTATCACCCACAAACAAGTGGCCAAGCGGAAATTTCAAATAGGCAAATTAAACAAATTCTGGAAAAGACGGTCAATCCCACTCGGAAAGATTGGTCTTTGCGATTGATTGACGCACTGTGGGCCTATCGAACCGCTTACAAGACACCTATTGGGATGTCCCCATATAGGTTGGTCTATGGTAAGGCTTGCCACTTGCCTGTTGAATTGGAGCATAGAGCTTATTGGGCCATTAAGAAGTTTAATTTTGACTTACCCACTGCCGGCACTCTGCGCAAATTGCAACTCAATGAGTTGGAAGAACTTCGAAATGATGCCTATGAGAATGCCAAGATCTACAAGGAAAGAATGAAGTTGAACCATGATATGTCAATTCTAAGAAAATCCTTTGAACCAGGTATGAAAGTCCTTTTGTATAATTCCCGGTTACACCTGTTTCCAGGGAAGTTACGAACCCGGTGGACTGGTCCATTCATTGTCAGAACTGTTTACTTTCATGGTGCTGTAGAAATTGAAAATCCCAAAAATGGGGATGTTTTCAAAGTGAATGGTCAACGGTTGAAACCGTTTCTGGAACTGAAGGATAAGAACATTGAGGATATCCTTCTGGAAGACCCAATGTACCAGGACTAATCATTTTTGGTCACGTCGGGCTGACGACATTAAACTTAGCGCTGATTGGGAGGCAACCCAAATTTGGAAGGTAACTGAGCTGGTTGATCACATTCTTTTGAAATCACCCTACATGGTAAGATATTCCAATTTTCCTTATTGTTCATTTTCACATTACACATGCATTCATAACATTGAGGACAATGTTGAATTTAGGTTTGGGGGTGTGAGTTAGAACATAACATGTGATCATTTGTTCAATTTTCATTCTACATTTTCTTTTTCGCTTTGCTTTGGTTTTTAGGAGACTAAAAAAAAAAAAAAAAAATATTTGCTACTGTTAGGAAACTTTCAAGAGAATTTTTATTGGTTGAAGATATTTATTTTGGACAAAAGAAAACAATGGTTCACTATTTTATTTACGAAAAGAGTTTTTGGAAAAGTGCTGAGTTTTGATCCCTCACTTTTACATAGAGTGTATACGTTTTCAAGCTTTTGAATGTGAAGCTATGATTTCCGTTTTTCTTTGATGATTGAAGAAAATGGAAAATCGACCCTTAGTGCACAGAGCTTCCTAGTTTGATGGGTGGATACATGAAAATGGCTGCCTATTGTTGGGGGGCCGCAAAAAAAAAAAAAAAAAAAAAAAAAAAAGAGCGCCCTTTGGAAAAAGCAGTAGTGCGAAAGCCGTCATTATCACCTTCAGTGGAAGACTGTTTTTCTTTGCTACATTTAGGCGGCCCTGAAAAAAAAATTGGAAATTATTGGTGGATCATTTGATGCTTTGTATGTATACATGCTTTTCACCGTGCACGATCAATTAGCATGATTTCGAGAATTTCTGACCAAAAGATGGGATTGGTGAACCGAATTTAAGATTTTTCTTTGAAAATTTCGTGAACCGAGAATAGTCAGTGTCAATAGACTTACTCTTGGAAGAAGTTTCCCTAGATTTTGTTAAGCTTTAAAATCATATCTTTTGCAAAAAAAAAAAAAAAAAAAAAAAGAATTTTGTGGCTATATTCACTGCAAACCCTCACGAGGCACAACTCGTCCACTAGGGGGAACCTAGGGGTTTAAGGGCCTATTGCATACGCTAAATGCAGTCGAGAGGGCCAGCGAAAGTGCCATTTTTCTTTTCTTCTTTGCATTTGTTAGGATAGTAAACTTCTCCTTTTTCACTTATTTTGCTCGAGGACTACCAAAAAGTTGGTTTGGGGGTGTGATAAGTCCAAAAAATTGTAGTATTTATCATCATTTTATGTTACTTTGTGGACTTAATTAGGATAATTTGATCTCAATTTCATAATTCCATGCATTTGAGCATTAAAGTTGAATTTTAGTCAAAATCATCAATATTGCATGAATTTTATGAAATCTTTGGTTTACATCATCTTAGTGTCACACCAATTAGCTTTTTTATTCTTGCATCAAAAATCATCTAGTGGTGCATTTATGTGCTTGATCTCATTTGGGTCCCACGCATGCCATTTATGAATTTAATTTATACATATTATGGCTGAATTATTATTTTTGTAGGGAATCTTCAGTTAATTGGGACCCGCCTTGAAAAGAAATTAAGAGAAGAAATTTACACAGAATGTCCAAGCCATACCACTTCAAGATGTTTGCACTACCCATGTGGTCCCACACCATTTGCCAAAGCTTTGCTACAAATTCAATTTCAGATTTGAACTTATCAAAGAGAGTGGGCCATAGCATGAGAAATTTCCAAGTAAGAGAAGAAGAAAGAACCACATGCCCAAGTTGGGATGTTTCAAGGTTGCACATATCTAGTGGGACCCACATGTGTTTCATGATTGAAGAGAAATCCAAGTTTCAAATTTAAGATTTTTATTAAAGAGAATGTGGGCCCAAGTGAAGAGAATTTAAGAGGAAGTCCTTGTTGGCTAGGGAATCTAACTAAGCAAGTCTTGTCCAAAAAGTTAACATCTCTCCAAAAGTTACTAAGAAACTCACCTTAACTTGGAAAGCAAGAAGAAGACTTACCAAAGAAGGAAGATTCTTTTGCTAAAAAAGAGGATCTAGAGAGAAAGAATAGGGAGCTCATGCCCTATTTAAAGAAGGCTTTGGATGTCAAAAAAAAAAAAAGCAACCCCCTTCTCCAAAAAAATTGTCTCACGTGGAACTCTCTCTCTCTCATATATTCCCTTCTTTCTTTCTTCTTTTCCATTTTAGCTAGTTTCTTTTCTCTTTTATTCTTTTGGTAGCCTTGGGCCATGTCCAAGGATTTATTTTGAAGGAGAATCTTTGTGAAGGAGAAGTTGTAATTGCCATGAAGTATTCAATGAAAATCATATCTTTTGCAATGGAGGGGTAAATTCTTTTGGATCGGAGCACAAAGTGAAGTTAAGTAATTTTATTTTCGTTCTATGTCTTTAATTTAATTCTTTTGTCCTTATGATGCATTATTTAATAGAATAATAGATCTGCCTTCGTGCCACAGGCAAACCTCCTCTTTATATTTTTAAATAAAGTTCTTTTTTATCAGTTAATATTTTTTTGATAGGATATACTTAGGTTTTTATACCTTTGATATTTTATGCTTAATTTGTTAACTGACGCTCAAAGTAATTTATGTTTTTATGAGGTGATGGAGATCTTGGGTTCTTCTGCTTAAGAATTGATTTTTTTTAAAAAGAATATTTTCCAGATCAGAAACATTGAGTTGTTTCTGATCTGAGTTATTTGCAAGGCAAAAGACAAAATTAAAGTTTGTGGTTTGAGAATTAAAATTAATTAATGGATTCTTTGTTGCTCTGATCTACCTTTATCATTATTGTTATCTGTTCATCTTGCATAGTAGCCTTATCTCTCATTTAAATCTTGATTGATCATTATAAAAAAATAAAAATAAAAAATTCAGATTTTTAAATTTTAACTTAGTAGTGCTCCTTGTGGGATCGACCTGTAATTGCCACTATCTCAACAAGATAACTGTGCACTTGCAGTAATTTTAATAGATTGATTTAATTCACATCAGGGGGCATCAGTGAACTTTAAACACTTCAACCATCTGAGTCTCTCTGACCCTGTTTACTTAAAATAAAATAAAAAAAGCACATCAGACCCAATATTTTGTGTCCCCATAAACTATGTCCAAACCTTCTTATCTCCTGTCTCCTTTAACAACTATGGATCCATGAAAGCCTCTCTCAAGGTGGACACTTTTAAGCGGGGGCAAGTAAATGCTATTTAATCATTGGTTGCAACACTTTCAATTGAACTTTTTTTAGTTGTGAGAAATCTCTAGTCTGGTCCCTGATTCCCATCCCAATCTTCAGTCATCTTCACGGCGGTTAATGGTGGTGACTTTGAAATTTCAGTCTTTCTACGCTACTTAATACATCTTCAAAGAATTAGCGATGACGTCGACGCTAACTCTTGATATTAAGCGATGGTGTCGTCGCTTGTTGAAAAAATGCAAAAAAAAAGAAAAAAAGATGAGTATTTGGCGGGAGTACCGGTTCTATTGCATCAAAACTATGGATACCTCTTTTGGTTAGTGGACCTGTTAGGTACTTTTTCGGGTAAAATTCTCTAAAGTTTACTACACCACTCCACCTTTTAACCCTAATAACATGCTGAAGTGAAATTACATCACATGCGACTGCTCCCTCCAGTGACCGCATCCCACATCAGCTATTGATGAAAGAATTGGCATTTCAGGAAACCCATCGACCACTATTAATGGCCATAACAACTCCAGAAGACTTGAGAGCCTGGGTCTTTTGGTACCACAAAGTTTTCTAAACCAAATATCATTTCATGAGAAGTGTCAAACGTGCCGTGCCGTGCTGGGAATGGCACCTCCCATTAATAGTGATTATGGCACAACTCGGCCTGGCAAGAATTGTGCTTGGCTGTGGCCATGTCGTTTGTGCTGGGCTTTCTTGTCGTGCTTATAATGTGGTGTGCTTTCATTTTTTAGAGTCTTTGGCTAAAGTATTTTAAAGATACATATAAAGAAAAATATGGCACACAATTTTAAGTGGTTGGGTCAAATTCGACCTACTCTATTGAGAATAGAGTCATTTCGATCTTTTCTACTTAAATGTTTTTTAACAAGATTACCTTTAAAACCTTTACAATTTTTGTAAATAATAAAAAAGTAAAAAGGTAAAATACTATTTTTTTATATTTACACTAAAGAAAAGGAAAAAAACAAAACCTATATTTTTAGTCCATGGCCTCGGATGTATTTGTCTGGATCATAAGCTTCAATTGCTCCCATGTGCTACCCATGTGCTACTTTCTCTTGTCCGCCAAATATTAGTCTCACAGGCACACGCAAGGCACGGTCTTGCGGACGGTGTAGTTCACCATGCCATGTCATGCCCCGGTCCATCGACTACCATGCCGGTATGGCACTGCACATTTGACACTTTTAAAATTTCTTTTCTTTATCTTCCATCAAACACCAGTAATTGAAAACTCAAATGATTTGTTCCACATAAATAGTAGAGTTTCCTTAATTCACATATAATGAAAGAAAATCATTACCCAAAGTAATCACATGCAAAAATAGAAGTCGACTCCTATTTTTTATTTTAATGTTCTATAAAAAAGAATAATCCGTCTCATAGTTGGGATACTCCAATTGGAGTTTTCATTCCAAAAAGTTAGTTTGACCCAAGTCTAGGTTCAGGTTCAACACTAACCCTAGATCTTAAGTTTGAGCCCTCCCAATAAAAAATAAATTAGATCTAAGCGCTCACCTAAATACCTGCGTTTGAATAAAGCTCAGGTCCACACCATTTTTTATTATTATTTAGTCACTTTATTATTCATTTAAAATGCACAACATATTCTTAGTCACTCAATTTCTTAATTATTCATTTATCAACATACTTCTTAACTATTTAATTGCTTGATTATAATATGCTATATTTTCCAATTACTAATTGCTTTTAATTCTTTGCTTAATATGTCAATAAGATTGTGCGCCTAACTCTATGTAAAGTAAAATTTGGACAATGACAGTAACTGTAAGTGTGATTTTGAGCGGTTTAAATATAAATGTGAGCCCCACAGGTGGACTTCATAAGGCATAGTTTAGAGAATCTTAGGAGAATTACCTCTAGTGGAAGTTTTTAGAGATAATTAGCGAAAGGTCTCTCATATAGGACTTGTAAGGCCTTCAGTTCACCAACTTTTCCTCAAAGGCCTGTAGTCCATGCAGTTTGGACGTATTTCGGTGAGAGGTCCCTAGACAAGTCACCTCATGGAGAGAGGTCCCTAAACACACCACCTCATACATTTTACTGACTGATTTGCCCTTTTAACTGATTAGGCATAAAATTTTAAGTCTTCCATTCTCCCTCTTCTTCTTTTTCAAACCGGACATGGACATTGACGGATTGGATCTTAACAGTTGTCATCGATCTCTGAAGAAGAAGATCCCTGCAAAGAATAAGAAGAATAAGAAGAAGAAGACCCTTGCAACGAAGAAGAAGACCCCTGCAAAGAAGAAGAAAATGAAGAAGAAAAAGAAGAAGAAGAAGACCCCTGCAAAGAAGAAGAAGAAGACCCCTGCAACGAAAAAGAAGACTTGCAGAACACGAAACGAAGAAGAAGACGATCTTCTATGCCATCGTCGGATTTCCTTCGCCACCGTCGTTCCTACGTGTTGCCAGAGAAGGGGGATTGCCACCGGACGTCGCGTCATGCCATCGCCGGAATCAAGGCAGAAGGCGAATGGAAGATGGCTTTTGTGTTTCTGATTCCAGAACGAAGAAGAAGAAGAAGAAAGCGGGCCTAGGATCTGCAGCAGTTCCGGGTTGGTTCTAGGTCAGGTTCGACCTGACCCGTTCCAGAAGTCCATCCCCATTCCAGTCAAAGTTAAATTTATCTGAGTTTTGAATTTTTTGTCAAATTTATTTGTGTTTTGGACAAAATCTATTTGAGTTTTTGGCTATTTATATGACTTCTGGAACAAATTTATCTAAGTTCTGGATAAATTTATTTGAGTTCTAGACAAATCTGTTTAAGTTTCCGGCTATTTATCTGACTTTTGGAACAAATTTATCTAAGTTCTGGACAAATATATCCGACTTTTAGGCTATTTATCTGAGTTCTAGAACAAATCTATCTGAGTTATAAACACATCTATGAGTTTTTGACAGATTTATTTGTGTTTTTTGAAATTTGTTTGTATTTTTTGAAATAAATTTAACTGAGTTTTTGACAAAAAAGACTTGAGTTTTTTGCCACATTGTTAGCTAATTTGGAAAATTGGGTTATCTTAGTTTTGGCAAATGTATTTGCGTTTTTTTAAATTTTATTTACATCTTTTGAAATTTATTTATATTTTTTTGAAATTTATTTGGATCTTTTGAAATTTATTTGGATCTTTTGAAATTGATTTTCATCTTTTGAGATTTATTTATATATTTTTAAATTTATTTGTGTCTTTTTAAATTTATCTGCGTATTTTTTAAATTTATTGCGTTTTTTGAAATTTATTTGCGTTTTTTGAAATTAATTTACTTGTGTGTTTTTAGAAATTATTTTTAAATCTCATTAATGAGATTCCATTAATCGTAGCCCATTAAATGGTAGTTGACTATTATTAATGGGATATCCCAATCATGGGATATGATTTAAAATAAAGGGTAAATTAGATATATCAGGTATGAGAATGTGTTAGAGGACATTTGTCTGCATGACTTTTTTTTGTGGATTGTTTGCAATAAAGTCATACTTTGAGGAACCTCTCGCCGAATGCCCCAAGTTTTTGTAGGTTGAAAGAAAGACTCGAGAGATAAGATCATGAAATAATGGCTATGGAAAGAATTCTCATGTGTAAAGCTAATTTGGAAATAATAAAAAAAGCTTATATCTCTCTTTTTTGTTTTAATTGACCCTTTAACGTAAGCATAATTGGACTGTTGGAGGCAGTAGGTCACTGCATTGAAGAACTATAGTTCTTGATACGACGTTGATGAAAACGTCTTGGACCCAAGGAACCAGGCTTTCAAGTCTTTTGGAGTCTTTAGGGCCATTAAAGGCGGTCGGTGGTGACCAGACTCTTAAGTCTTTTGGAGGTGGTGGGTGGGTGACTCTTGAAATGATAGATCTTTCTACGCAGGATCCTTCCTGTCAAAGACAATTCAACACTTCCTCTATCAAGGACCACCAAGTAAAAAGTGAGGGAGCCGCTGCTGTTCATATACGTCATAGATATTGCAGAGATATGAATATAGAGATGAGATAGGTAACAAAGTTTATATAAAAGATTACAAAAGCAAGTAAGAAACTCAATTCTAAATTGGTAAAATTAAAATGATTTGGCATTACTATCAGCAAAATTCAGCTGCTGGTTGGATGCATGGAATGATTCTCATTTATCTGTTCGATTGGATGGCTGACCATGTTCAAGAGACCCTTCTTTGTTCTTTTTTTTTTTAAGGAAACTAATGTAAATTCTCTTTTTTAAATCCGAAGAAACCAATTAAGGGAACCCTCGGTCTCAATCACTTCTTAGTGGGGACTTGGGAAGTCTTTGAGGGCAAAGTCTGCATTTCCACAACAATGTGGAAAAAAAAATTATTCCAGTCACCCACACAGCAATAGCTTTTGGAGGAGTGGAAAGAGTCTCTGACTATAGATTTTATGCTTATTTTTAAGTACACTAAAAATATAAGGGTTTAAACATTTTACTCCCCCTTAATTCTAATTTTACCAATTTTATGATCAAAATTCAGATAATGTCACGCGACTCATTTGACTATGTTCAACACTCTTTTTTATTTTTTTGTGTCATATCCCACCCATGATATCATAAGATTTATTAATTTTTGTATCATACGTATGTACATTTTGCCACCAGTAAGCAAATTTGCTTTTTACATAATACAAAGAAATAACATTTAAAAAAAAAATAAAGACACATGTGACAGCCATTTCTCAAGTTCTATCACTCAGAAATAACTTTTTCTATGGTGTTACATGAAAGGCATGACATCATGGGAGAGTCCTATGATATTATGGGATTTATCTTGTGACATGCACTATTCCCATGTTATGATGGGATTTTGGGGCAAAAAAAGGCTTCAAAAGTTGCAGACAAAGTCAAGCAATTCCGGTGACATTATATGAATTTTGCTTATGAAATTGGTGAAATCGATCGATCAAAGAGGACTAATATGTCAAAACTCCAAAATATAAAAATACAAGTCAAAACTGTTCAAAATAACTATGTAGAGTCGTAAATATCATTTTTGGAAAATTACCGTCTCACAAGAATATCAGAATATTCCTAGGTTTGGAGTTCTTGATGATGGGATCATTTTGAGAAAATGCCAGCAAAAAGATTACTTTTAAAAATATGCAAAGATAAAAATAGAGACAAAGGCGAATACTGTCAAAACTGATTCTGCAAAAAATTAGCTGATTTTTATCATTTTATTCTACTAATCACATATATTTTTTTCTTCTGATATTTATAGTTTTGGGAGTAACATGAATCAAAAATGATATCTCAATATATTTAAAAGTGTTTGATTCTCCTTTCCTAAGAGGCAATCGTAAAAGACATATTTTTGGAGCCCACCTGCAACCATACCAACATGAAGAAGTAGGGGATGGAATCATCTCAATGAGAAATAGCTTCTGATTGGCATAACTAATTTTTGCCTCTGTTTATCAAAATCTCTAGATCGAGAAGTGATTTTGAGAATAAAGTCATTTGGCCGCGTTTGATAGCCTTTTATTTCATTTTCTTTTTGTAGGGAAGTAGAGACAATACCTCTATTTCCCACAGCCCGCCACTGATGGTATGTAGAATGTAGAGGAAAAAAAGAAGAAGCAGGTGAACAGTATTCTTGCTCATTCACGCCCCAGTCTGTATTTTTTATTTTTTTTCTCAAAATCTAAAAGTGTAAATCAAGATGCAAACATTGGAAATGTTCCCAAGATCAAACACGGCATGACATCAAATTTCAACCGTTGGATCATCACCAATTTTGAGATGTGCGAAAAAATGTGAGACCTTGGATGCGATTTTCTGGAATTTGTAGGCCCCAAACACAAAATCCACACCGTTAGATCTCTTTGAAAAGATGAAAATGCCTGTGTGGTAAATTTTCAAGGCTTGATACCTTGCGGATCTCAAGATGTTTGCAAAACAAAATCACTCATTGATGTATTATGCTCAATATTAGATTTGTCCATGAGCAGTAAAGTTTTTCTACTTTTTTTTATTATTTATGGGAGTGTAAGTCAAGATCCAAGCCGTTGGAAATGTTAAAAAGATCAAACACGGCCATGACGCCAAGTTTCAACCATTGGATCATTACCAATCTCGAGATATGTGCAAAAGACGTGAGCCATTGGATGTAATTTATTGGATTATGTAGGCCATAAACACAAGATCTAAACCGTTAGATCTCTTTAGAAAGCTAAACATGGGTAAGGGGTCAATTTTCAAGGCTTGATACCTTGTGGATCTCGAGAAATTTATGAAAAAAAATTCATCAATTGATATAAAAACTTTATTTAACATAGATCTTTGAATTACCAAATACTTCTTCTGATTATAACTTCTTTTTTTATAGCTCTTTCTTTAATGGTTCTATTTTGATGGGTCTATAAAAAAAATAAAAAAAAGGAGTAGAGATACCAAACAAGCCCTAGTGGTGTGCAAAATATCATCCCCCAATAAATCATCCTTACCCATTCATTTATGACCCTCAAGGTTTTTTCTTTGTTTTTTTTTTTTTTTTTTTTTTTTAACATGGTTTTAGAATTTTAATCTCCAACAATGAATAACAGTTTAATATCTGTTAAATTTGGGTCGGTTCCAATTCATAGAGGATAATGCATGTGGGGTGTTGGGATGATCATAGAGATGTCCTAAGACTATTGCAGATATTTGTAAGAATATTGATGGTGCTTGTTGGAAGGTTTCACATAATAGAAAGAGACTGGCCGTAGTGGAGGCGGCATCTCCATTAGGGATGAAAGTGGGTCGGGTCGAGCCTGGCTTTGACAGGCCCTAGACCCTAGCTCGGCCTGAGCTCGAGAGGGCCTCAAAAACCCTGGCTCGGGCTCGACTCTTATTAAGTTATGAAGCCCCAGGGCCGGTCATTTGAGGCCGACTAATGATATAGCACTAGCTGAAAGAAAATATTTTCAGGAAAAAAAAATCCTGTATGCAAAACCAGAAACAAAAAATGGTCAAATGCATGCATTCATCCCATATTCTCATTCCCATAATTTGGATTGCAGCAATAAAATTAACTAAAATAAAAAAGACTCCATAAAAGCAAAGGGAGCCCAGTTCCAACACTCCATAATAGTTCAATGTTAATATAGATGAGCATTATCAACTCCAACAATAATACAAATAAAATTAAACTCCAATAGCATCATAGAATAAAATAAAGTATTCGGCTAGCATCATAAAATAAAGTCTCCAGCATCACCAGCATCACATATAACAACAACAATAGAGCCTTGTTAATAAATAATAATAACAACAAAGGAAAGGTTGTTCCAGAGTTAATAAGACTTAAAAAAATGTCTTCCAGACCATTAATATACATGCATCATCAAGGTTGTTTAGGGATTATTTATATTGGATTAAAAATAGGGTTTAAGGTTTAGTGCTTAGGTTTAGGGTTTATGGATTATTTAATGCTTAGGGTTTAGTGTTTAGGGTTTATGGATTATTTATATTGGATTAAAACTAAGGTTTAGGATCTATGGATTATTTAGTATCATAGATTCATATAAGTATTATATACTAGTGTACACATATATATATATATATATATATAATATATGTAGGCCCTATGGCTTACTGCTTAGGTTTAAGATTTATGGATTATTTAGTGTTTAGGGTTTAGAGATTATTTATATTGATTAAAACTAAGGTTTAAGATTTATGGATTATATCATATCATATATGTATTATATATTGCATAAGTGTACATATATATACACTACACCAAAACCAGCGAATTGGAAGTGTTGAAAACCATTCCTAATAGAAATAGGAACGGTCCAAAACCGCTACTAAAACCCCCGTTTCTGAACTATTGGAACGGCTATAAACCGTTCCAAATGAAATATTTTGGAAGTGTCTAAAACCGTTCCAATATTCTCAGAACCGTTCCAAAATATAAATTTTGAAACGGTTTCAAACACTGCCAGATTTTACTTTACCGTTCCTAATTTAATTATTTGGAACACTTCGTGGTCCTTTTTGGAACAGTTATAAACACTTCCAAAGTTTCTAAATCCGTTTCAAATTCTAATTTTGGAACAATTACTAGTTCGTCCCGAATAGACAGAAAGAGCTTAAAGCAGTTCCATATTTTGATATTGGAACGGTTTTTATGTATTAAATGTTGGTTTTCAACCATCCCTAATTTAATTTTTTTTAAATAATGTCGCTGTAATTTTGTTATTTGCCATTAAATTCAGTTTTTTAAATCACAAAAAAAAAAAACCCATAAATTGTAGCATCACATCTACACATTAATATCACACACCATCAGTTAGTTTATTTCAAAAATCACTATACTAGCTTGAATTTAAATGTACAATTTACAATGTTTAGAAATACATAAGTATATAATACAAAATCAACCCACAACTTCCTGAGAAGGTTCGTCCAGTTCATTTCTAAAAGAAATAAAAATCAAAGAGTTTTCTCGGAAGAAGGACTGGGGCTATTGGCACGTGGCACGCTCTTCGGTCCCGTGCTCGCTTCTTGAAACCGAGTGATTCTCCACATATCCTCTACTATCCAGATGACCAAAGAAGACACATGTCATCTCTAATCACAGATTCTCTTTTGAAGAGAATCTAATCACAGAAGACACATGCTGAAATGAGCTATTTTCACTCGAGCTGTTAAATTGTGCCCAACTACCTGTCATCTCATCAATGCACCATCATTAGGCTCAGTATGCAACAAAAAGAAAGGGGAAAAAGACATCATCAATAGGCTTAAGAACTGAAATACAGAACAGCAAAAGCCAAATTGGGAAAAGCTCATCAGGAAGCAACATACCAGGAGGAGAGTTGGCTATTGGTGAACCAACTTGTGTGTCGGTAACTTCTGGTTTCATCTTGTTCTACCTACAAGATCAAAGGAAAAAATTCTGAATAATTAGAAGAAGAAAAAAGAACCAGATGACACACACCAGCACTCTTGCGACTAACAAAGACAATTGGGTTCCTACATATGCCAAGGTGTTTTAGCAAAACTTGTAATATAGCCTTAATGCTGAAACCGTCTATACATAACAGCAAGAAATAACATGAAGGAAACTAACAAAGGGCCAATTCTGAGATGAACATAGAGTCCAGCCTGCTTCACCAGCTTGATGAATCTAACCAAATCATATCTCCCCTCAAAATTATACTACAAAACAGAGAGAATATAGCAAACAACACACTAAAAAGGTCAAGCCAAAAAAGAAAAAGATATAGAAAAATTAGAGAAGAATAAACATTTCACTAGAAGGGCCGCCAAAAAAGAAGAGGAAAAACTAAATTAATGTAAATTTCTATACCTTGCCAGGAGAAGGCTCATGGCCATTCCAGAATACATAAGTCTGGATAACATCCAAACCTCCATCTTTGGCCCTCTGAATTAGACCCGGCCACATATAAATCCAATCCAAAACCCACCAAAGAATCAGAAATAAGAGAAGCTAGAGATACCCAGTACCAGCATTTCCATGAAATCACACTTGTCTACCTCAGGAGTGCTTCTGGGGTAGTGTATGGAGCCAGAGATGAGAATTCTCCTCTGCCCATTTACAATTATGGCCCTTCCATCATAAGTCACAGAGGAGGTGACTGAGGGCAAAGAGGACAATAGCAGCAATGTGAAGGTGCTGCTTAAGAGAAAAAAGAATCTGCAGCAGATTCTGCTGCTGCATGTTTCTGACTTCAAACCAGGCTTCCTCCTTTGTTTTGATTTCTTCATTCCATGCTCACAACCACAGGTAATATTCAGTCTAACTACATAAATTACAACAACAGGACATAGGCAGTTGAAGCACCTTTTCCTAAATCCAAGAGACATAAGAACAAAAAGACATCCAAAAGGTCAAAGAACAATCATCAAACATAGTTGGGCTGGGTATAATTGTTTATACTCTGTGCTTTCCTTTGGTAAAAAAATCCTAATATGTCAGAGATATATTACTTTTCAAGTTGTTAAAAGTAAACTAGTAGGAATCCTGATTAGTTAAGACGTTTCTTTTATTCTTTTCAGTAACATTTTTACAAAGAGGCAGAAATTACATGCTTCACGGCAAAAGCAGGTCATAATTAATGTTTTCTGTAACCTGTAGCAATTCAGAATGTCCATGAATATGTGATTAATTGTTGTTTTAGCAAATTTGCAAGTTTCCTTGTTTGGTGATAACTTCAGGTAATCTCTAGACGCTGTCCCCTAGAGGACCCTTATCCCTCACAGTTAAAACCTGAAACGGTAAGCTCTCTCTTGCTTTTGTCAATGCACAAGTTTCATTGTCAGACAAATAAATGCTATATTGCTAAATGACACTTGCTATCAAAATTGAAAGAATCATGAAAACCACATCCCCATATGGGATCAACACGTGAAAATAAAAAAATATATCAATGCTGAAAACTTACTGCAGTCTTATAAAAGGCATATATCTCTACAAAAGTCAAGAATAACACCAAGCTAGACTAACTTTAGAATGTTTGTTGAAGTCATCTTACATTGCATTGGAATTGCCTTTAGTGTAGATCTCAACAAGTCATCTCCAGCAATCTGTCTCAACTTCTGAATTAACTGTTCCCTAGTTATCTTTTTACACTGAAAAAAAAAAGGATGTAAAAATGCTTTTTTGTTGTGAGGTACATTTAGAGCCTATAAAGAATTGACTGCAGCACTGGTTATTTTTCTCAAGCAATACCTTGAAAGCATTATAGTGGACATCCAATAATTCCTTATCTGAAGGAGATATGCTTGTTTGGATTGCATCAAACAACATTGAAAATGGCAGCCAGGCTGAAGTGGGAAATTTCACATTCGTTGGCACTGGTGTGGAGTTCTGAACAGCCCTTACCTATATACAAACAGGGTTTTAAAAAACAATTGAGTAAAGTCACAATTGTTTTAAGGGATGACATAAAATATAGGCAGTTAGGGACTGAGGGCCTCTGAACTTTGATTAGCCTGATCATCAAGGTTCTCCAACTGCATTAAATCAAGTCACAATACAATCAAGAAGCAAGATAATCTCACAGGATTAAGAGTAGAGGAAAAGATCATCTTTTTGCACCATAAGCAAAAAGGTGCAAAGTAAAATACACTATAGTGACATGAAAAGGTAAGAAGTGAGGCGTCACTTCTTACCTTAGTGATAACACCAATAGTTCGAGAATCTGTCAAGCAAAAACAATAATTTATTACAGCATATAGAAAATCATAATAGAACTGTAGAAGATTTCTTGAGTTCTTTTTAAGTTTTCCTTTCGGTAAATGACCTGGTGATATAAGTATATTTGGAGATTTTACTGTCAGGATCGGCAATCCTTGCCATCTGGAGTGCATCTGAATTGGCCAAATCTGAATTTGCTGGTGTAACAGCTAGAATTTTATAGGTCTCATGTTCGATGTATGACAAAATCATTGTTCTAATCCGTGCCTCAATATCAGTCGGTTGGTCACCCACTGGAACCCTGGAACTTTCGTAATTCCAGGCAAATCCACCAAAGTGATGTTTAAGAACAATTGGAGAAAAGACCTTCAAACAAATCTGTTTGTCAGAAACTCCCCTGTTTCCTCCCGCTTCCCTGTCTGTTTCAGCCTGCAATTAAGTTGATGGTGGATGCAAATTCAAAACCATAATTTCATGATGATAACAAAAAAATGGCAATGTTTATTTGCACATACTCTGCTGCTATATGTACTATGTATAGTAGCATAATACATTCAATTAATCTAAATAAGATGCAAAATGGTACCTGAGTTATCATATCAATAATCTGGCTCATGTGATCAGGAACATACCCTCACTGGAAGGAGGTAGGCACTGAAGAGAAGCCATATCATCATGAAATTCATCACAAAACCGGCCACTCAAATATATTGGATCCTCGCCCAATTCATTTGCTCTTCGAATTATCTGCAGAACCCAAGAAATTAGCAGCCAAGACCAAATTGGCTATAAAATGCTGTTTGAATGGAAGTATGTAAATAACTAATAATGAACATTAAAAATTGTTGTGGCATTGCAGCTAAAAAGAATAAAAAGTGTGCAAATAATTTATTGGAAAAAAGGAAACAAAGAAACAAAAAAATACACACAGAATAGGTATCCAGGCTGGAAGAAAAAATGTTTATTGGATGTATGTTAATTTGTTCTTCTTTTGAAAAAAAAGAAATCAAAGTCAAAACGGCAGCTTAAATGGATAAAAAGCCATTTATTTTAGCTCTGGATGGTGCTAAATACCAGCTCATGGACGACTAACGGAGCAGAAAAATCAATCTATTCATTGTTGGAAGAATGTACACCCATGTTACATGGTTATTTAAAATGATGCAAACAATCCAGTGTCAGACACGTCACTGTAGTATTCTTTTTTGCATTATTCTCGTTCTATTGGCAACATGACTAAATGCCACAACATTGTGATATTCAACAACCAACTTCCAATTGTGCTGCTGTGATATTCGACAACCACCATCCAACTGTGCTGCTGCGATATTCAACAACCACCTTCCAACTATTTATAAATTTCGAGAGGTAGGAACATCTTTTTGTTGTCATAAGTATTATCCAGAGGTAGGAACATCTTTTTGCTGTCTGTTCATTGTTGTATGGCTGCACCACTCATAAAATTGATGTTGGTCAATTTCTAGCTATGCTCCGAAAGAATCCTTCTATTCAATGTACCTCGTAACCAAGATACCATTTTATTTCCATCTTTGAAGTTGGCCCTACTGAGCTGGTGTTTAATCCTCATTCCAATGCATCAGGCCAGGCTAATTATCACGTGATCAGGATCATCATGGTTATTAAAAAAAAAGTATCAGGATCATCATAAAAGAATCATAGTGATTTCTGAGATCCTCTTGAGGGGAAAAAACAAAAAACAACAAAACAAAACATGAGAAAACCAATTCAATGTCAGAACAAAAGATAACAAAAAATAATCCGATATAATTTTGCAGTGAATAACACTTTGGAAGAAGAGATGGAAGACAAATAGTAGAAATGATAACTGCTACACATACCAGGAAATCATCAGATGAAGTAGCAATTTTCCAGTTTCTGATGGACACCTGCGAGGCATTAGAGAGAGAGAGAGAGAGAGAGAGAGAGAGAGAGAGATTTGAAGCTCATGGAAACATAGAATGCATTTGGCCTTGAACATTGTAACAAATACATAGCAAGTATAAGTAACAGGCCATGTATAAGTAAACCATAAATCTGAAGACAAGTATATGTAACTCTAAATCATAAATCTGAAGACAAGTATAAGTAACATGCCATGTTTCATGTTGGGCCCATTCCAATTGTGTGTAACTGTACATTCATTCACCATTTCAATGTTCCAAGACTAAAGTAGCATAAACAAAAGTAGCAAAATGAGTTTCCAAGATAAACCTAATCCAACACATTGAACTTGTTATCAACTGGATTTACAAAAAGATCTAAGAGATATGTTTGATCAGCCTAATCTGTGAATATGGTAAAAACCTCAGGCCATGCTACAAAATCAATGCAAATCTTTTATTGGAACTGGTTGTTTCATGTAATTGAATACCTAGGAATTCCAAGACTCCATATCTCTACAAGTGGTCAAAAATGAAGAATCAAAGGTGACGTCAAATAACCTCCCCTTTAATGGAAATTGAATCAAGGGAGGGAAGGGAAATTAATATACAGTCATCACCCGAGTCATTAGATCATAGGAAAGTCTGAGTCGGTTCTTTAACAGACCTTATATCCTTGCCCCTCACCCTTCATTCCTAATGTCATTAATAATCCTGTGGAGCTCATTGTCCATGAATTTCTATGTATTCAATGCAAAGCAAAAGGCCCATTGTGAAAGCAGATGTAGATTTGAGTTTCAGTGAGTTTTTTGGTTTTCTCAAATCTGTGAGATTCTGGGTTTGCAGTTTGAACTGGATGTTTTGAATGGCTGGTGTTTCTGATCATGTCTCTATGCAGTGAAGAACACCATGACTACTACCCTGTCAGATGAGGAAAAGAATGGGTTGTAGTGAGTATTCTTGAATCTTTTTAATAAAATATACAACTTTGCCCCTTCTGTATGTGCGGGCCCCATGCTTCGGTGACCACAATCATGATTTAAAGCTCCACCAAGCCTTGAACCATGGCATCTACATGAAACCTTTTGGGAGATGAAAAGGTATTATTGATGAAAAACAGTCAAAAAATAAGCTCCCAAGAAGAAGATGGAAGCCAATAAGCACATTTAACCAAATAAATAATGAGTTAATAAATTCTCAACCATCATTTCCACTCAATTCACCCCTGCTTCCCCTAAACATCACCAAACTAAGGACATGGTTGAATGATGGTCCGGTATTCTTGCTCAAGCCACAAATTTCCTTACAAATGTATTGAATCCTCCCATGGCACTGCAACCAGTCTGATTGCTAAGCTGATGGCATTTCTTGAATTGCCTTCAACTGTCACTGGTCCATGGCAATGGAACTGTACTAGATTGAGCCCTTGGTGGCCAACATTTCAGCTTCCATAGTATCAGCCCCAAAAAATTCAAGATGACATCCCGATTCATGAAAAATGTGGGTTTCCTTTGGACCTACTATCTACATTCATAATGAAACCACCTCTCATTCAAAACGCCCTTTTCAGCACATTGTAAAAGTTGATTTGGACTTTGTATAAACAAAAGAAATAACATACTAGGGTTGTAGTGATTTCAGTATCGCTGGCCCATTCATAAGACAGCAACAACCCTAAAAACGAAGACAATACAAAAGAATAATAGAACAAAAGTTCCAAAAACCCCCCAATCGCAAATGTATGAAGCAAAAATCAAAGATTCAGTTCGGATTAAGCAACCAAAACTCAATAAAACACAAACAAACTGAGAAAAACCGAAATCTAAGCCTAAAAAATGAGAACAAAACAAACAAAGAAGAAGAAAACATCATTAGATGGAATATATACACAAAATGAGAAAGAGCAAACCACAAAACCTTTGAAAACCCAACAGATCTGAGCAGAAACGAAGGAAGAGTAATGAGAAAAGAGACAAGAGAGCAACTCAAACCTTTCTTCTCCGATCGTTGTTGTGCACCCACAGAAGCTCGTATTTCTCTGTTTGACCTTCTCCGGTAGGCAGAACCTGAGAGCAATGCGTCGATCCTCTTAGTTTTTTCGAACCTAAGAGCAGTCCGGAATCCTCTAGATCCTCTTCTCCGCTGCTCCTCAAAGAGAACGTCGGATTCGTCGGGAGGGGACGAGGTATGAGGATTTGGGCGCGAAGGGAATGACGTAAAATGGTTTTGGGCACGCTTTAGAAGATTGGCGCGAAGGAAAAGAAGTATGGAGGGAACGATGGGATAATGAGGTAAAAAGGCTTTTTTTCCATTTGAAACGGCTTTTACCTCTTTAAGCGGTTTGAGACCGCCTCAAAATAGATACGGCTAAAGGCCGTTTCAAACCACCGTTTCTTATCTCTATTTTTGGTGTAGTGATAATATATGTATTAATATATATAGGCCCTAGGGCTTACGAGCAGGGCTTTATCCAGCCCGGGCTCGGCCCGTTTAAGAAAACTGGCTTCCTACTAAGCCCTAGCTCGGCTCTTTTGTCTTTTGAGCCGAGCTCGGGCCGAGCCTATAACGGGCCATCTTAGGGCCGCCCTAGGACGGCCCAGCCCACTTTCACCCCTAATCTCCATTCCTTGATATTCTGAATGGTTGAAAAGTCTAGTCTCCAATGTAATTTAGGATGTATGTTCAGTTGGGCCCATCTCATTTCATGACTAGGGTGGGATTAAAAGGTCCTTTTCTAACTTTTCTTTTTCTTTCTTTTACATTTTTTTTTTTAACAATCCGGTTTAACCGACACGTCTTCCCCCTCTTCTATCGTCAGTTATAAAAGGGCCAAGACCCCTTCCCTAACAAGAGTACACCCAGTTACACTACCAATCAGAATGGCTACTGAAAAATCCTTCTCTCTCCTTCTCTCTTTCCTAGTCCTGGTCTTGTTTGATTCCTTGTCGAGGCTCTCGTCAAATGGAAAGGCAGTCTCCTCCAACGTGAAGCTCTTCACTCATAGTCTCTCCCCACTGTCAATGGCTCTCCCTGCAACTGGACCGGAATTACATGCAATGATGGTGGAAAGGTGACAGAAATAAACCTAAGCAATTGCAGCTTGCAAGGTAAGCTTGATCATTTAAGCTTCACTTCCCTCCCAAACCTTGTCCGCCTTGACCTTAGCCGCAATGCTCTCAATGGAAGCATCCCAACCCAAATCCCTGCTTCTTCCCAAATCGTCTTCTTTGATCTCTCTATAAATCAACTCTCAGGCGTCTTACCACTCTCGCTAGCCAATCTCACTCATGTTTCCGTGCTCAATGTCTCTGACAATGCATTGTATGGTGAAATACCTCCTCTCTTTGCCAGTTGGATCAATCTTGTCTCTCTTCGACTTCATAACAATCTGCTTATTAATGGGTCAATTCCCTCTGAGATAGGGGTTCTCACCAATCTCAGAGAGTTGGACCTCTACAATAATCAGATAAGTGGCTCAATCCCTCCTTCTTTAGGAAATTTAAGCAATCTAGTCGCACTCGTCGTCCATGTAAATGAAATTTCCGGTCCCATTCCCCAGGAAATAGGAAACCTGACAAAACTCGCTGTGCTAACCTTCTTCGATAACAAAATCACAGGTTCTATCCCTTCTACTTTTGGGAGATTAACCAATCTCTATCAATTGCAGCTATAAGGAAACCAACTTTCGGGCCCAATCCCTCAAGAAATTGGAAATCTCAACAAAATGAACCAACTAGACCTTTCCAGTAATAATTTAACAGGTCCAATCCCTCCTTCTTTGGGAAATGCAACTGGGTTACGATTTTTATACCTGTATGGAAATCTGATTTCGGGCTCAATCCCTCAAGAAATTGGGGGACTCAAAAGGATCGTATTTCTACAGTTCAAAGTAAATTTTCTAAAAGGTCCCATCCCTTCCACATTAGGAAATCTGACTGAACTCACAAGCTTACGTTTGAATGACAATGAAATTTCTGGTCCCATTCCTCATACTTTTGGTAACCTGAGAAACCTGAACCAACTTGTTTTCTTTAGAAATAATTTATCTGGTTCATTACCTAAAGAAATGGCGAATTTAACACGTTTGCAATATTTTTACCTGAGCAACAACAGTATCTCCGGTTATTTACCTCAAATGTGTTGTCACATCCCGGTCCCGAAATCACCCTGGCCTAGGGGAATTCCCGAGATGTGTCACACATACTCCCGCATGTTGTACCTGTCTCGAGTCAAATACAACACACGAAGGAGAGAAAAATAACTTTTTCAAACATAAGGTATCATTGTCCATTGAGTCTAAATAGTCGTTCAAGTTTGACACAAAATAATTATACAAGTAGAAACATTACTTTTACAAAAAGGGATGCATAAAAGAACCTAAACAACACTATCAAGAGTATAAACAAAAGAATAACTGAAGTCTAAGTGTGACTCACACAAAAAGGGGTTAGTCACACCCTAAAGAGGTTCTCAAAATATATGTCTGCGCACTCCGAGGAGAATTTCTAAGCAGGCCCTTGTTCTGGCCACTCCTCTAAACCTGAAGGTACCTCTGGGGTAACCTCCTCTCCCTCCTGGGCCTCCTCAGGACAGGGAGCTGCACCTGCGTCTGTGACACCAAGAATAGCATCATGAATACGACGATTCGGCAAGTATATGCATTAATAATGAATTACATGATGTAACAAATTGAATTTATAGACAATTGATTAAAAGATGTCAATATCAAGTAATAACTAGGCAATTGTGCTAAAGTTGAATAATTCATGCTTTACGAGTCAATGGGGAATAAAACATTCTAGTTGGCTACCACATTAAGCTCATCCTCTCAAATAGAGAGCGAATCTAGTTGGGATGTCACCAGCGGCCCGGCTAAAGGCTAGCTGGCTACCTGGTTCTGGAGTTCCGGTGCTCTAGATGATCGACTGCAGTGATCTCAAATAACTAAACCAAGCTTAACCCCGTCGGGTATCACGAGGTCGAAGCTCAGTAGTGCCAAACCAATCGAATCAAAATAATAATAGAATGTGAATGAAATTTCCAAATCAGATATAAAATCTCATAAGCTCAAATCGAATTGAACCAAATCAATAACAAATGTTCACATTCCTATTATTTCAAGAGTCAACTCCAATTATATTAATCGGAATAGAAGACATCAACATATAATGCATTGATCACCACTTGAAGGTCAATGATATTAATATTACTCAATATGAAATGCAAGAGAGTTCAAAGAATCAAGGTAATTTACTAACCAACTCTAAGCTATTTAAGTCATAGTCTCTCATCGTCCATTTCAAGGTAGATCATAAAGTCATAAGAGTCAATTAAAACCTTTATCACCTATTGGTTTAAGGTATACACCATATTCCTCTTTAGAGAGTTTTATGGAGGGTTATTAGAGGGTAGAATATCATTACTCCTTCTAATTTGGTCAAAAAGGGTCCAACCTAGGAATCCTAGCCCAAGTAATGAAATAATAAATGGGCTTGTAATTCCCCATCTACACATGCATTTAACTAATCCAAACTTCTCTTAACTACTTTAAAAAAATAGAAATTCAGCCTATGCCTTGAAATATTAAAATGGGCTTCAATGAGTGGTGAAAAGGGGCTGAAAATAAAGCCTAATATGGGCTGGAAAACAGCCCAGGAATGGGCCTGAAATAGACTTAATATGGGCTGGAAAACAGCCCAGGAATGGGCCTGAAATAGACTTGAAACCAGCCCAGAAGTTGGCCTGCAACCATCCCTTAACAGCCCAGAAATCAGCCCTTAAACAGCCCTTAAATCAGCCCTTAAACAGGCCTGCAACCTGCCCAGGCCCAGGCCCAACCTGCTGCCAGGCAGAGCCTGGTCTGGTTCAGTGCAGGTTCTGCACTCTTCTCCTTATGTCTGATTTTTTTTTTTTGTTTTGAATCTTTCCCTCCAAACCAAGCCTTACCATTCCTAAGTAAACCCACAAAACTTCAAATCATAATCATTCTCAAGTTTGAACTAAGAGGCTAACCACATTAGAAAGGAAAACAAAAATAGAATTTAATAACTAATCAAGGAATTAGACAACATGCATTATAATTAAAGCTTATACTTGCCTCAAAGTAGCTTTCCAAAACTCTTCTACACTCTTGGTTTAAAGAACCCTAAAATTCCCAAAATATTCAACCCTAGACACAAATATCCATCACAACACCAATCAAAGTCTATACATGATTATAAGAGGTCTTTTAACTCTAATTCAACTCAAAAATCCAAAAGGAAAGAGTGTTGACTCATACCTCAACCAAGAAATCCGAATTGGAGGAAATGGGAGATGATGGGGTATTTCCTTGCCAACCAAGAAGAGAGGAAGATGAAGAAGAAAAGCTCCACACCTATCTTCACTTGCCCTAGCACCACAAGGCTTGGAGAAGGGAAAAGAAATGGAAAGGAACAAAGGAGGAGAAGTTCTCTCCACAGCCCACTCCAGCAAACGAATGAATTGGGTGGGTTGGAGTTGTGTTAGTGATAAGGATGGTTAATTTTGTAAAAAGGCCCACTACTATTGTGTATTTTCAATTTAAGTCAAACGATGGCCCACTTCTTCAACAAGCGATCAAACGAAGTGAAGTTAAATACGAAAATCGACGGGCTCAACGAAATACACGCGATGACGCCAAAATGACGTGAAAACGATGCAAAACGAGAAAATCTATAATTATGGAAAAATACTTGACTCTACCCAAGTGAGTCAATTCTACTCCACTCAACTACTTAAGACTCAAGACTCAATTTAACTCCGTCTAAAAAGACTACTGAGTACTAAGGTCGATGATTTACAACTAAACATAATTTTTTTTTTTTTGCTAAATTGCAAATTGAATTAAGAAAGGGAGAAAAGATTACAGCCAAAAGCAACAACAACCAGCAACAAGAGAAAGGAACAAAAGAGCACTAGTTCAACCCTTGGGAAGGCTGATTACAGAGAAGAAAAAAATAATCTAGGGTGCTGCTGGAGAAGGAAGAAGAGAAATAACTTAGAGCAATAGAGGCATCCACTGAAAAGAAATTAATCACAGATTGGAGAGAGGGCACCTTGTTAGAGAAGAGGACCATATTCCTTTCTTTCCAGATGCTGAAGAGAGCCACAATGAAGAGGGCAGCCAGACCTTTCTTCGCTTTGGAGCAGGAGTTTGCGGAGAAGGCTTTCCATTTAGCTGAGGCTGAGCTGGAAGAAGAAGACTGCAAGTTTCCTTTCAACTCCAACCAATCCCAAAAGGAGGAAGCTAAGGGGCAGAGGAAGAACAAGGAAGGGGCGGATTCCTGATGAGAGCCACAGAGAGGGCAAGAGGACGCCAGCTGAACTCCTATGGATTGGGCCCAGACATTGGTTGGAAGCTTATTGTGAAACAGCTTCCAAGCAAAGCAAGCTGTGGAAGGCTTGAGGAGACTATTCCAGGCAAACTTGTGCCAAACTCTGGGAAAGCTTCTGAGTCTGATGGAGTCCCAAGCTGCTGAGAATGACAGGGTGGGGGAGTTGGAGCTGGTCCAGATCAAGGCATCTGGTTCTTCCTGCAGCAAGAAGGAAGCTGATAGGGAGGAAGAGAATTGGGCAACCTGCTGAAGGATAAAGGAGCTTGAAAATCTTTGGGGATCTGAGAGGAAATCCTTCACTGAAACAGACCAAGGGAAGACCATACCAGGGAAGATCTGCGCCAAAGATAAGGGGCCATGCCATTTGTCGTGCCAGAAGCTAATTCTTTTGCCATCTCCCAGAATCCAGTGGCTGTTTTGAAAAATGCAGTGGGAACTTCGCTTGATAAGCCTCCAGATACATGAGCCATAGGAGAGAGAGTTGGGATGCCAGGGAGAGAAGCCTTTGAGGTACTTGGCTCTCAACCAGCTGGCCCACAGAGAAGAAGAGGAGGAAGCAGACCATCCCAGCCTTAAGGAATTGGCTGAGATCATATCCTTCAATCGGCGGAAACCCAGGCCTCCTTCTCTCTTAGGCTGGCAGATAGAATTCCAGTTGATTAGACTCTTTTTAGCTTGCTCAGGGCCCCCAGACCACAGGAAATTTCTCATCCACTTTTCCAAGAATTTACAAACCGAGGAAGGGATTGGGAGAACCAAGAGGATGTGAATGGGAAGGCTTTGGAGGACATGCTTTATTAGAATGACTCTCCCAGCAAAGGAAAGCATATTGCATTTCCAGCCGGCCAGCCTTTACCGAAAAGAATCCTTGAGACTCTCAAAATACTGAGCTTTGGGACTACCAATGAAGAGAGGAACACCCAAGTATTTGGTAGGAAAGTAGGCCCTTGGAATGCCTAAGGATCTCAAAGTTCTGACTTTAAATGACTCCCTGCTGTTTCCAAAAAGAACATTGCTTTTCCTGAGGTTGAAATGCTGCCCAGCAGCCTTTTGGTAGGCTTCCAACACACCTTTAATAGCTTTGATACTCCTAGAGGTAGCTTTGAAGAAGAGGAGAATGTCGTCTGCAAACATGAGATGACAGACAGGGGGGGAGGAAGGGACTCTGTAAATTGGAGACACCTGATTTAGGGAAACCAGCTTACTAATATTTAAGCTGAGAAGCTCTTCCGCTAGAATGAAAAGGTAGGGAGAGAGAGGATCTCCCTGCCTTAGCCCGCCCTTGACTTCAAAGTAACCGGTTGGTTCTCTGTTGATGATAACGGAGCCTTTGGAGAAACAGATGCATTCTGAAATGAGAGAAGACCAGTCCTTGCTGAACCCATAGAAATCCAAGACTTTGAAGAGGAAATTCCAATTTAATTTGTCGAAGGCTTTGGAGATATCAAGCTTCATGCATATGCCTTTTCCTTTTGGACCCTTTTGAAGGTTCTGAGTGAGCTCATGAGCTAAGGCAATATGGTCTTGGATTTTCCTACCTTTTAGGAAAGCCACCTGATGAGGGGAGATAAGGTTTGGGAGGACTGCTGCCATTCTAGACGCCAGGATCTTGGAGATGATCTTATAGGAGAAATTTAGGAGGCTGATGGGGCGGAAGTCTCCAAAAGAAGTTGGAGCTGCAACTTTAGGAATGAGGGAAATGAAGAAGGAATTAGAAGCTTTCAGGAGCTTTTTGGAGAGAAAGAAATTTTTAACTGCTGCAGTAACCTCACTGCCAACGATGTCCCAACAACTGGTGAATAAGCTTCCGGAGAAACCGTCAGGTCCAGGAGAACTAGATTTGTTGAGGCTGAACACTGAGGTTCTGATTTCTTCATTAGTAGGAATGGCTTGCAGGAAGGAATTCTGAGCGTGGGTTACTTTCTGACTTTGCACTTGAAAGAGCTGAGGATCCGAATGAGCAGGGGAAGAAGAGAAGGAGGCAGAGAAAAAATCCACTGCTGCTGATTTGATCTGGTCTTGGTTTTCCAGAGAAATGCCGTTGAATTCAATCTTATCAATGCGATTCTTAGATCCTCTGATTTTCGCAGCAAGGTGGAAGAATTTGGTGTTTTTGTCTCCTTCCTGCAACCATCTAATCCTGGACTTCTGCTTCCAGTGGGTTTCTTCAGCTTGGAGCAAGTTTTGGAGAGAGCTTCTGGCGAGGCCTAGAGCTGCCTTGGTGGAATCCTGGGGGTCTGAATCCATACTGGTTTGCAATTGGAGGATGCTGGATTCAGCAGCTGAAATGTTGTTCTTGAGGAGCCCAAAAATTTCCTTGTTCCAAGCTTTCAACCTTAATTAATTAAGCTAAAACCTCATTACTTAACACTAATGAAAATTAAATTTGGTTGGGGTGTAACATGTGTCAAGGCGGCTCACTTGTAGAATTCACAGCAATTGACAATAGTTTCACAGGTCCAATCCCTGCAAGCTTGAGAAACTGTCGAACCATAGTGAAAATTTGGTTTCAAAATAACCGCTTCACTGGAAATATATCCGAAGGATTTGGGGCATATCACAATTTATCTGTCATTGACTTAAGCAACAACAGATTTTATGGGGAGCTCTCGTCAAGCTAGGGAGACTGTCGAAATCTCACCTCACTAAAATTTGCCGGGAACAATATTACAGGTAGAATACCACCTCATATTGGGATTTTGACTCAACTTCGTCAATTGGACCTTTCTTCCAACCACCTGGAGGGAGAAATTCCCAGTGAACTGGGGAGGCTGTCATCGCTTTACAATTTGAGTTTAAATGATAACATGCTTTCAGGCTTAGTGCCACAAGCAATGGGACAACTGTCCAATTTAGAGCTTCTTCATCTATCTATGAATAATTTCAGTGGACCCGTTCCAAAGCAATTAGAGAGATGCACCAAATTGCGGTATTTGAATTTCAATAGGAATAATTTGAATGGAAGCATTCCATTTGAAATTGGCAACCTTGAAAGCCTTGGGACAGTTCTTGATCTCGGTCAAAATTTTCTCTCAGGAGAAATACCATCTCATGTTGGGAAGTTGAGCAAGTTGGAAAAGTTAAATCTTTCTCACAATATATATGCTCTCCGGTTCCATTCCTTCTTCTTTTAAAGGAATGATAAGTTTGTTAGTTGTTGATGTGTCATACAATTATTTGGAGGGTCCCCTACCTGATAACAAAGCATTTCATGAAGCTTCACCGAGAGCACTTTCTAAAAATAAAGACTTATGCAGTGAAGTACAAGGTTTACGACCTTGCAACTCCACTCTAGTAAGACATGGCGATGGAAAGAAGGACCACAAAGGTGCAAGAATCATTGTTCTCAGTCTCATAGGCGTTCTACTCTTCCTTTCTGCTTTGGTTGTCATATATTTGGTTCTTCACCGGAGAAAAAGGAATGTACAGAATGAGGTTGAAGAAGTACGCAATCCAAATCTCTTCTCAGTGTGGAACAATGACGGAAAGATCATATATGAAGAAATCATTAATGCAACAGAGGACTTTGATGAAAAGTTTTGTGTTGGAGAAGGAGGCTATGGAAAAGTTTACAGAGCAGATCTACCTACAGGTCAGGTGGTAGCCGTAAAAAAACTCCACCCACAAGAAGATGGTGAGCAAATTGACCAAAGAAGTTTTAGAAATGAGTTAAAGCATTAACAGAAATCCGTCATCGCAACGTTGTTAAGCTTTATGGATTTTGCTCCCATCCACGATGTTCTTTTCTTGTCTATGAGTATATAGAAAGAGGAAGTTTAGCTAAAGTTCTGAAAAATGGGGAAGGAGTTTTTGAATTCGATTGGATGAAAAGGGCTAATGTTGTTCGAAGTGTGGCCCATGCATTGTCATACATGCACCATGATTGCAACCCTTCAATCGTTCATCGTGACCTGTCAAGTAACAACATTTAGTTGGATATGGAGTATGAGGCTTCTATCTCTGACTTTGGCACAGCGAGACTTCTAAGGCCAGATTCATCAAATTGGTCCACACTTGCAGGCACATATGGATACATCGCTCCAGGTAAATTTTTGACACATTGTTTTTTCACCTTTTTGTTTTAATTAACTAGTTTTTTAGTTTGTCTTGTTTAATCCAAAATATTTCATGGGATACTAGTATTCTACTTACAATTTTTATGAATAAATTAATATAAAAAGGTACTATATTCAGGTTTTAAATCTTCCATAAACCTTGTTCGCCTAATGTTCTCTGCGGCCACGTAAAGTAGGCCATTTTGAGGGCATAGGAATGATGGGATCCATGGCGGGTAGGTAAAGAATATTGGCAAAGTCTCAACCAAAATAATTGATATCCACCACTAAAATTAGGGGCGAACTTTTTAACAATTTACTAACTACTATAGTTACTATATATCATTGATATCTAATGGGTGATATTGATCGCAGTGGTTGAATATTTACCCCGATCTAAATCCTATTTCGAAATTGTTGAATCATTGTAAACCAACTAAAACATTCTAACGATTTTTGTTTAGAGCATGTTTGTTTGCATTACAATACATATATAGGAATTGAATACGTAGAAATCCTACCATAAGTAGTAAAAAGCTAAGATCAAAGATATGAATCCTTTTCGTTTATCACCTTTGATTTTCATTTTTAACCACTTAAGGTATGAATGTATGCATTCAATTTCTATATATTTCAATATTTGTTAAATGACTATATATCTTGCTAAATAATTAATCGAATGACATTAGAGAAAATGATACTTTCTCTCTGCCCATGATGAAGAAAACCTTTCCTACCACTCAATGTAAAAGGAAGTTGGAAAGATGATTAATTTTCTCCTTCAAAAGAAATCCAAGCAAGAGAAAATAGATTTATCCGTATTTCCCAATATTAGCTTTGGAAGTAGTCGATACGTTAAGGGGGTCCTTTAAAATGCATATGGATTTATGAAATGGAGCGTAATGTTGCTTTTCTCTTTTCAGAGTATGCTTATACAATGAAAGTAACTGAAAAATGCGACGTTTATAGCTTTGGTGTGATTGCTCTGGAGGTAATAATGGGAAAGCATCCTGGTGAGCTCGTCTCATCTTTATCAACATCAGGGGGGCAAGGTATATTGTTGAAGGATATATTAGACCAACGACTCCCACCTCCCACGGATTGGGAGATGAAGAAAGTCGTGTTGACAGTGGCACTGGCACTTGCATGTCTATGTTCTGACCCACAACCCCGGCCAACCATGTATCATGTGTCGCAAAAGCTATCTGCAGCCAAAGAACCTTTTCTCGAGCTTCATCAGATGCTTACCTTGTGTCAATTAATGGATCTCAGCATATAATTTCATAGATGAAAAGTTATGAAGTGGTTGTCATAAGTTTTGATGGACAAACAATATACTTGGGTATATTTATGTTTGTATTATATTTGGTTATCTATCTTTGTTGTATTATATATCCTGAAATGAAAACCGAGTTTCTTCTTTAAATAAAATAATATGTGCACATGGAAAATAAAGCTCACTAAAAAAAGGGGTATTTGACCTATTGATTGTGGTGTTTAATTTGGATTTCCATTGATAACTACACACAGTATTGATTAGATATGTAGATAAAGTATATACTTTTGTACCATGCATTTTCTTTATTGCTTGGAAAATCAAGAGAATAAGCATTTTAAAGGAGTGTTGCAGCAACTACTAGATCTGATTCATAATTTGTTCAAAGGAGTGTTGTTACACCCTAACCCGAGTTAATCAATAATTGCGATTAATGTGAATTAGACATGATTAGTCAAGATAAATGTGATTAGTGATTAAAATGGATTAAATTAGTTTCATTTGAGGAAGTTATACATAATGGAATGGATTTGAAAGGAATTCACTTAATTGAGTTGAATTTAAACTCAAATTGATGGAATTAAGGACTTTTCCGTAAATACGGATTTATGTGTATTTCGTCGGATACGGTGAGACTTGATACTAACATGTGTATTTCGATGAATACAACAATTTTCATAACTTACGCGTTTTGGCCTGGAACCCTGTGTCATCCATAACAGCACTAATGACCATAGTGAATCGCTACATTGCCCAAGAGGACGACCAGATCCGAGCTCGGGAAAGCTTCGGGGTCGCTCAGAGAGACCGGGACGGCCAACCCTCGAAGAAGGACAAGGGATCGTTCCGGAGGGAGGAGTTGGGCAGACGATGGATACCATCCAGTTCGGCGAAGGCCCTGGCACCCACCTCGGGAGGGAGCAAAAAGCCTAGGCTATGCGCAGTCCCATATTGAGCAGTCAACACTATCTTCAAGGAGCCCATTCACAAGATCATGAACAAAATCAAGTCAAAGCCGTTCTTCAGTTGGCCGCAGCCCATGAGGGGGGACCCATCCTCCCGGGATCAGAGGAGATTATGTGCATATCACAAGTAGGTGGGCATAAGACTGAAAAATGCAGGATACTGAGGTCACACTTGGAGAAGCTCGTCCAAGATGGACACCTACAGGAGTACGTCAAGGCGGGCGCCAGGGATGACAACCGGGCCCCGCGCCACGACGAGAGGAGCCAGGATAGTGATGGGTCTGAAAAACTCATTAATGTCATCCATTTAGCTCCCCCCCCCCAAGGGGAGTAATCGAGCTCGCGCTGAGTCTAGGCGAGCCTCCCATAGTGAGCAGGTGATGGCGGCTGAACTCGGCTCAGCTCCCAAGAGGACTCGGAGGGAGCGGCCCAAGATCTGGTTCTCGGATGCAGACTTGGAAGGGGTCCAGCTCCCCCACAATGACCCGCTCATCGTCACTCTAAAATTGAAGGATTGCACTGTACAGAGGATCCTCGTCGACCCCGGCAGTTCATCCGAGGTCCTCTACTTCGACTGCTTCAGGAGGATGGGCCTGACGGAGAAGGATTTATAAAAAAACTCGAACTCCCCTCATAGGCTTCAGTGCCAAGCCAGTGTACCCCAAAGGAAAGGTGACCCTCAGAGTCAAAGTCGGGGGAGCATCCGTGGTGACAGACTTCCTGGTGGTCGACGCTCCCTCGCCTTACAATGCCATAATGGGCAGGACCTGGCTCCACAGTATGGAAGCAGTCCCCTCTACTCACCACCAAAAGCTGAAATTTCCATTGCAAAGGTAGGAATGGCAGGGTGGAGATAATTACAGTCCGAGGAGACCAGCAGACGGCCAAGCAATGTCTGATAGCCGTGGTGTCCGGGGAACGAGAGCCCAAGCAGGTCAACATGGCCGAAATGGAGAAGAAACTGGACGAGGTCAGCCAGAACCCTGAGACGAAGAGCGTGGAGGACCTGACCGAAATCAGGATCGACCCAAACGATCCGGAGCAGTTCTTCCTACTCGGGAGCCAGCTCGCGGAGGCTGACAAGTCAGAGTTGGTCCAATTCTTGGCGCGGAACAAAGAAGTCTTCGCCTGGACGCCCTAAGAGATGCCTGGCATTGACCCCGAGGTCATGTGCCACAAGTTGAATGTGGACCCTAACCACAAGCCGGTGATGCAGAAAGCCCCAGGACTGGGGTGCCGCAGACAGAGGTCGTGATCGAGGAGGTGGACAAGCTGCTAGAGGCCGGGGTGTTCAGAGAAGTCCAGTACCCGGCCTAGTTAGCCAACACGGTGGTTGTCAAGAAGAAAACATGCAAGTGGAGAGTGTATGTCGACTTTACTGACCTCAACAAAGCCTGCCCCATTGACAGCTTTCCTTTCCCAAAGATTGACCAGATGATCGATGCCACTGCCGGACACGACAGAATGAGCTTCCTCGACGCATATCACGGCTATCATCAGATACCAATGTATGGGCCAGACAAAGAGAAGACAGCCTTCATAACACCCAGGGGCACCTATTGTTACAAGGTGATGCCGTTTGGGTTGAAGAATGCGGAAGCTACCTACCAGCGACTCGTCACCAAGATGTTCCAGGATCAGCTAGGCAAGACCGTTGAGGTCTACATTAACGATATGGTCGTCAAGTCCAAACAGGCGCAGAACCATTTGGAAGATCAGGCTCAAGCCTTCGATATTTTGAAGGGGTTCAAGCTCAAGCTCAGTGCTTCTAAGTGCGCCTTCGATGTTGGTTCCGACAAGTTCCTTGGAAGCTTGGTCACGCGCTGGGGGATCCAGGCGAATCTAGATCAGATCTCGGTCATTCTTAGAGTGCAGAGTCCCACTACTACGAAAGAGGTCCAGAAGCTCACTAGCATGGCAGCCACACTGAATCGCTTCATCAGCAGATCCTCAGATAAGTGCCGGCCTTTCTTTTAGCTTCTTAGGAAAAACTTAAAATTTCAATGGACCCCAGAATGTGACCAGGCCTTGCAGGAACTCAAGGCTTATCTCTCTTCACCCCCTCTGCTCTCGACTCCGATACACGGAGAGGTTTTGTACTTATATTTGGCTGTCTCGGATCATGCGGTGAGCTCGGTCCTCCTTAGAGAAGAGGACAAGTTTCAAAAACCAATCTATTATACGAGCAAAACCCTCATCGATGCCGAGACCAGGTATCTACCCTTAGAGAAGCTCAGCTGGCACTCGTCAGTGCCTCGCGCAAGCTCTCCCACTACTTCCAAACTCACACTATAGTGGCTGTTACGGAACATCCACTTAAATCTGTCTTCAAAAAAGCTGACTTTTCAGGAAGAATCTCCAGATGGGTTGTCGAACTGGGACAGTACGATATTCAGTATCAGCCCAGGACAACGATCAAGGCCCAAGTGTTGGCAGACTTTCTCGTGGAATTCTCTCCAAGTTCGGCACCAACCTAGCTCGGCACCGAATTGGGGGGCACGGGGCAGGAAGCGCCCACGGGCTCTGATGAACAACCACAAGGCCAAATGATGAGTTCACAAAAAATACACTTTCATAGCATTATTTTATGAGGTTTCAAAGATAAAAGAACTCAAAACACTATTTTTAGCATAAAAATAATAAATTTCCTCCCCATCATGCTTTGCTCATATCTTTCCATTATAGATAGCCATTTGTATGCATTTATATGAGTTCCAATGGCCTCCATACAAAATATGTTAAAAAATACTCTCAATTATGTTAATTTCTCTTTGTAGGTGTTAATTGAAGATTAATTTGAAGATTAAAGTTGAGATTCAAGAGTTAAAGAGAGTAAGGCTAAGTTTGGAAGACAATTGGATGAAGAAATGACAAAGATAGGCCAACAATAAGAAGAAAAATGAAAGACCTGGGTTGGTATTTTGACCATATCTTTTCACTCAGATGTCCGATTGAGGTGATCTCAGAAGCATTGGAAAGCTTGTTCTAAGATCTACAAATCATATTTCACAACATTTTTCCCAATTCGGACGTTCCGGGGGTCAAAATTGCACATCAATCTGAGGACTGTTTTCTAACACGAGAATTACATTCATATGTTCATATTTCCATTCTTGTGAAGTCCCACATTGGAAAGAAACCAAAAAGAGCAAGGAAAATATCTCTATATAAGGAAGGGAGCTCTAGGCATTAGAGACACAAGCAAGGAGAGCCTCCTCCTCTTTACTTAAGCTATTCATGTAATTGAGAGCAATTGTAGAGAGAAAGTGAGGAAAGCCTTGTAAAATTTGAAGATTTATAATGAAAGCTTTGTCTTCTCCAATGGGTGGCTAATCACTTTGATTGGATCTTCTAGATGAAGCTAAGTTAATACTTTTCCTTTTGCTTATGCTCTTAATTCCCTTTGTGTGCTTAACATGCTAGAATAGATTTTTCTTCATTGCAATGTGCTACCTTCCATGCTTATTTTAATTCCTAGCATTCTTTTTACTATTTATGCTTAGGTTTGATAAATCATGCTTAGGAGTTAATATCTTTTGATGGTTTATGCTTACTTTTGATAAATAGTCATTAGGAATCTTTTCTTTTATGAAGGGAAGAAAATCTTAGCTATTAGATTGTTAATTTCTATCTTAGAGTTTTAAAGTTATATTTTCCAAATCTAAGCATTGATTTGTCATTAGATTTGAGTATTTGTTTGGGAAAATAGAAGAGCATTAGCATTAGATTAGTGTCACTTAGTGGATTCTAGATGATTCAATCTATTCATTAGTATTGCTTGTTGCTTATTTTACTTGCTTTAGTTTAATTGTATTCACATTCCCACACACTTATTCACTTGTTTTAATTCTCACACTCCATTTCTCTATCCACACCATCATACCCATTAGCTTATTTGTTCATACCTTCTATGTGTTTGTTTTTATTCCTCATTTGATTTTACACTTTTAGCACATTTCTTTTTATCTCCATCCACTCATTTTCTATCTTGTTCTCTTTATTAGTTAGTTTTCATGGATGCTTTTAGTTTATTTCTATCTTGATCTTTCACTTATTTTCACACACTTACTCATTTCTAATATTGTTCATTTGTTCTTGTTATTTTTCTTTTGATATTAACTTTGTTACTAACCTTGTTCTCACTTAAGTTCTTTTATTTCTACTTACATCTCTTTGTTATCTAGTTTCTTGTTTTCTTTTAGTTTGCATTTTTTATTTCCTTTGTTATTATCTTGTTTCTTGTTTTTGTTATCTCCATTTGCATTTATTAGCTATATTTGAGTTGATACTCCTTTTCATTAATCATTGTTATTTCTCTTGTAACGATCCTCGTGGGAACGATATTCGGACTTCCATAGTCTATATTACTTGAGACAACCGTATACTTGCGGAAAAATTCTCAAACAAGTTTTTGGCGCCGTTGCCGGGGATCGGCGTACATAGGAATCATTGATTTTAAGGATTTTCAACTCTCATATAGCTTAGTTGCATTTTTATTCTTTCTTTTAGTTTTCATTGCGGATTCTACACATTTTCCATTGTTTGTATTTTCAGTGATTCCGCGGTTGGAGCAAGGAAAGAAGAAAAGAGCAACCAAAGAGCTCTAACTTAGGAATTTAATTTGCTTTCTTAGAAAAATCTTGTATTAGGATTCTTTTCAAGTTGTAATAAATTTTTTTTTAAGTTCATTTAAGTTTTCAAAGCATTGTAATAATTAAGGAAGGAGGACGGTTGGACGATACCGTCACGGCCCCCCCAAGTTCGTACACCGAAATTGGTGTCGGTGGCTTGGGTCGACTTCAACTGATCTTCCCCCAATTTAGTTTGGGAGGTGCGTATTTCGATACACCCACGCATCCCCTGTTAGTGGGTCAATTTTGTTGGTTGTTTGATTGTTTAAATTGCTTTGTAGTGCTTAATCATTTTAAAATACACAAAGTAATTTGGAAAGCACACACTTAGTAAGGGCAATCATACCCCCAACAAGATAAGGATTGGATTTCATCACCATTTCCTTGCCCATAGGAACTCATTTTCCTCACTACTTAGGAATCCTTAACATTTAATAAAATTTGAGTAGAAACGTGACCATAGGACACGAGCTCATTAGGAGAAGACCATCAAAGGTTGTACCATTTGCGCTCCTTGACGAAAATCGGTGCCTAGAATAGCCTTGTCCCTTTAAGGGAGACAGTTCATCTGTTCTAGGAGTTTGGTATTTAAGCGGAACCTTTGCCACGCGCATCGTGATCCCACCAATCCCCTGGGGGCTTGCCTGGCTGATTACGTTTCATAGGACCGGATTGGAGGCCTAGGTGTACTCTTCACAGTTAGGAGCTGTCTAGTTTAATTTTAGATAGCCTTAGTTGAGAATAGTTTAGTTTGTTTTTCAAAATCATTTTGTTTTTCTTGTTTGTGTTTAAGCATTAATCCTCGTTCATCATCACTTGAGTGGACCATCATTTTCGAAGTTGAGAGGTAGTTTATGCACAGTTGGTTACGTGTACAGGGTCGTTTAGAGAGCTTTGATTTATTCGATATCCCTATTGAGAATTTTGTGGGGCCCATTGCCATTGAGGAAATGGCTGACGGAAACCCACAAACCCAACCCATGACTCTTAGGGAGTACATGTACCCAACCCGATCTACCCAACCCTCATGCATCGTCATACCTGCCACAAATGCCTCATTTGAGCTGAAATCCGGCTTAATCCAAATGTTACCAATTTTTCGAGGGGTGGAAAATGAGAACCCATATCAGCATGTGAGAGAGTTTGAGGAAATCTGTGGGACCATGAAGTATAACCATATGTCTGAAGAGGCCCTTAAGCTTAGGTTGTTCCCGTTCTCGCTGAAGGAGAAGGCGAAAGCATGGCTTTACGCCTTACAGGCTAATTCCATAAACACATGGGAGGGACTAGTTGAGGCCTTTTATAAAAAGTTTTATTCAAAACAGAAAACGGCCTTCATTAGACACACCCTGAACAACTTCCACCAACTGGAGGGAGAAACCATGTATGAGTACATGGAAAGGTTCAAAGACTCATTGTTACAATGCCCGCATCATGGATTCGAAAAGATCTGGTTAGTCCAAATCCTTTATGAAGGACTGGACTATCCCACCAAGACCATGGTGGAGTCTTTCTGCAATGGAGTATTCACTCAAAAGACAGCTGACCAAGCTTGGACATACCTTGAGGAGGTCGCTGAGAACACTCTCCAATGGGAACCTATCAGAGAGGATCCCAAAAGACCCATTGTTGCAGAAAGAAGGGGCATGCATAGAATGGAACCCAAATTCGAGGCCGAGGCCAAGTTGGCCACGCTGACAAGGAGATTAGAAGCCCTTGAAATGAACCAAACATGTCAGCAGCCCACCCCAAAGACCCTGGAATCATTAAAGATGAGCCAAGCAGTCAGTGACCCTACTGCCCCACCCTGCACCAATTGTGGAGAGTTCACCCATCATGGATCCCAATGTAGAGCATTCTTTGGTCAAAGTCAAAGTGAGAGTATGGAGGAGGTGAGTGCACTTTACCAGAATACTAGATATGAGAGGCCGAGGTATGATCCATATGCTAATACATACAATCCTGGTTGGAAGGATAATCCTAATTTTTCATGGACCAAAGGACAACACCAAGGAAACCCTTCTCAGCCAATGGCCCAGCATATGCCACCTCCGGGATACCAAAAGCCTCAAGTACCCCAAGTGTCACAGGGACCACCCATGGTCCAAGGTTATCAGAATCTTAATTCCCAGAATCAGCGGATAAGTTCTCTAGAGGACACAATGAAAATGTTGGCCCAAAATACCCTCCAATTCCAACAAAGCACTACTCAGAATTTGAATACCAATACCCAGTCCATTGCCAAGTTGGAATACACTGTCAGCCAGTTGGCCAGGTCAATAGCTCAAAGAGACAAGGGTACTTTTCCAAGTCAGCCCGAAGCCAACCCCAAAGGCCAAACTTCAACGGGCCAATTTGTTGTCCATGATGACAAGGGCAAAGTCCATGAGCAAGTCAATGCAGTGCATGCAGTTACCACCCGTAGAATGGCTGCAAAGGAGGTTGACACACCAGAAGAGGACCATAGGCAATCTGAACGGACTCAAGTGAGGAGGGAGCATGTAGTTTTGGAAAAAGAACTTGAGGAACCAAAGAAGGACCCAGAGCCTACTAAGGAACCTGAGAAACCAATAGGAGCTGCCTCACCGAGTGAGCCCCCACCTAAAACCTTTGTTCCCAAGGCCCCATATCCTCAGAGGCTAGGTCAAATGAAAAATAATGTCCAGATGGATAAAATCCTTGAAGTGTTCAAGCAAGTGAGAATTAACATCCGATTGTTAGAAGCCATCCAACAGATCCCGACTTATGCCAAAGTCCTCAAAGATTTATGCACATTCAAGAGAGCAACCAATGTACCCAAAAAGGCCTTTTTAGCCCAGCAATGCAGTTCCATCATTACCACTTCGACCCCAATCAAATACAAGGACCCTGGGTGTCCTACAATTTCTTGTCAAATAGGGGATCATCGCATAGAACAGGCTTTGCTGGACTTGGGTGCGAGTGTCAATCTGCTCCCGTATTCGATATACGAGGAGTTAGGTTTGGGGGAGCTGAAACCGACAAAGATGACCTTACAACTAGCTGATGCTTCAGTTAGGTACCCCAAAGGTGTTGTTGAGGATGTTTTGATCAAGGTAGGTGAGTTTGTTTTCCCAGTGGATTTTGTAGTCCTTGATACCCGACCACCAATAGGAAATAGCGTGAAGATCCCGGTAATTTTAGGGAGACCATTCCTTGCAACTTCCAATGCCTTGATTAATTGTCGAAATGGTGTGATGCACCTATCGTTTGGGAATATGACAATCCAGATAAACATTTTTAATGTTGGCAAGCAGCCCAGAGATGAGAGTGATTATGAAATTTGTGAGGTGAGTTACCTGGAAGAGTTTATTGAGAGTGTTGGATCACAATTAGTTTGTGAGGACCCACTAGAGGCCTGTCTTGCACATTTTGGAGGTAACATTGATGTTGAGAAAAGCATTAAAGAAGTAAATGCGTTACTGGATTCTACCCCTGCTTTTGAGAGGAGTCAGTGGCAACCCAAGCCAGAGATCTTGACCCCATCGACTGCCCCACCTGTTCCATCAATTGAAGAACCGCCCAAGCTCGACCTAAAACCACTACCTGACACCCTCAAGTATGTGTTTTTGGGCCCAGCTGAGACCCTCCCCGTCATTATAGCCTCAGACCTGGAAGAAGTCCAGGAACAACAATTGATTGAAATCCTGAAGGATCACAAAGAGGCTATAGGCTGGACAATTGCAGATATAAAAGGAATAAGCCCATCTGTGGTTCAACATCGGATCCATTTGGAAGAAAATGCAAAAACTTCTAGAGAACCACAGAGGCGTCTTAATCCATCAATGAAGGATGTCGTAAGAGTGGAGGTTCTGAAACTGTTGGATTCAGGTATCATTTACCCTATTTCAGACAGCTCATGGGTGAGCCCAGTCCATGTTGTGCCAAAAAAGTCTGGGATAACTGTTGTAAAGAATGAGGGCAACGAGTTAGTGCCTACAAGGACCCAGACGGGTTGGCGAGTGTGCATTGACTATAGAAAGTTGAACTCGGCCACCCGTAAAGACCATTTTCCCCTCCCATTTATGGACCAGATGCTTGAGAGACTAGCTGGTCATGCCTTTTATTGTTTCCTTGATGGATACTCCGGCTATAATCAGATACCTATAGCACCCGAGGACCAGGACAAGACAACTTTTACATGCCCTTTCGGTACATTTGCCTACCGGCGCATGCCTTTTGGGTTGTGTAATGCACCTGCGACATTTCAAAGGTGTATGATGAGCATATTTTCGGACATGGTCGAACGATTCTTAGAGGTGTTTATGGACGATTTTTCGGTCCATGGGAGTAGTTTCCAGGAATGTTTGCATCACCTGAACCTTGTTTTAGTGAGATGCCAAGAGAAGAATCTTGTTTTGAATTGGGAGAAGTGTCATTTCATGGTGAAAAGAGGAATTGTCTTGGGCCATGTTATTTCTGAGAATGGCATTGAGGTTGATAAGGCCAAAATTGAACTCATTTCCAACCTGCCACCGCCAAAAACGGTGAAGAATATCAGATCTTTCTTGGGCCATGCAGGTTTTTATAGACGGTTCATTAAGAATTTTAGCAAGATAGCTGCACCCTTGTGCAATCTGCTATCTAAGGATATGCCTTTTGTCTTCAATGAACCCTGCCTACAAGCATTTGAACAATTGAAAAAGGAGTTAACCTCTACCCCGATAATAAAGCCACCTGATTGGACAATTCCCTTTGAACTCATGTGTGACGCTTCTGACCATGCTCTTGGGGCTGTGCTAGGACAGAGAGTGAACAAATCGTCCCATGTCATATATTATGCCAGTAGGACCTTGAATGATGCTCAGCTAAATTACACAACCACAGAGAAAGAGCTGTTAGCTGTCGTCTTTGCCCTGGAAAAGTTTAGACCCTACTTGATTGGGTCTAAGGTCATAGTTTACACCGATCATTCGGCCCTTAGGTACCTGTTGATGAAAAAAGATGCGAAAGCCCGTCTGATTAGGTGGATTCTCTTGTTACAAGAGTTTGACCTTGAGATTCGGGACAAGAAAGGTTCTGAAAATGTTGTAGCTGACCATCTCTCTAGATTACCTTCAGACCTCGAGCATGAGAGCATCCCATTGAGTGAGAGTTTCCCGGATGAACAATTGTTGAGTGTCTCCCATTTCCCTTGGTTTGCAGATATCGTTAACTACCTGGTCACTGGACAGATGCCCGATCACTGGTCCAAACAGGATAGGTCCAAGTTTTTGTCTGAGGTTAAGCATTTCTTCTTTGATGACCCATACCTGTTCAAGTACTGTCCAGACCAGATCATGAGGAGATGCATTTCAGAAAAGGACTATTTAAGTGTGATATCCTTCTGCCATGACCACGCCTGTGGTGGGCATTTTAGTTCTAGAAAGACTGCAGCAAAGGTGTTGCAATGCGGATTTTATTGGCCCTCCCTTTTCAAGGATTGTCACACCTTTTGTTTGCACTGTGAACGTTGTCAGAAATTAGGCAGAATTACGCGGAGGAACATGATGCCTTTAAATCCGATGCTTATTGTGGAAATTTTTGATGTTTGGGGCATAGACTTCATGGGTCCATTTCCGAGTTCCTTCGGCAACTTATACATTTTGCTTGCTGTAGATTATGTCTCCAAATGGATAGAGGCGATTCCAACCAGAACGAATGACCGTCACGTGGTTATCAAATTTATTAAAGAAAACATCTTTTCTAGATTTGGTACCCCCAGGGCGATTATCAGTGATGGTGGGAGTCATTTTTGTAATAGCACCTTCGAGAGTCTGATGAAAAAATATTCTATTACTCATAAGGTTGCTACTCCGTATCACCCTCAAACTAGCGGACAGGTGGAAGTGTCTAATAGGCAAATAAAGCAAATTTTGGAAAAGACAGTCAATCCTACCCGGAAAGATTGGTCTTTAAGATTGACAGACGCTTTATGGGCTTATCGGACTGCCTATAAGACCCCGATCGGCATGTCTCCATATCGATTGGTCTTTGGGAAAGCATGTCACTTGCCGGTAGAATTGGAGCATAATGCTTACTGGGCCATCAAAATGTTCAATTTTGATTTAACTAAAGCCGGTAACCTACGCAAGTTGCATCTCAATGAGCTGGAGGAACTTAGAAATGACGCCTATGAGAATGCCAAGATTTATAAGGATCGGATGAAGAGAAACCATGATCAATCTATCTTGAGGAAATCCTTTGAACCGGGCATGAAAGTTCTTCTGTATAATTCTCGCCTGCATCTTTTTCCAGGAAAACTGAGATCCCGCTGGACTGGACCCTTCATTGTTCGCACTGTCTATTTTCATGGGGCAGTTGAGATTGAGAACCCCAAGAATGGGGATGTTTTTAAAGTCAATGGTCAGAGGTTGAAACCTTTTTTGGAGCTTAAGAACAAGGATGTCGAAGAAACCCTTGTTCAGGACCCTGTGTATGTTGCATAAGTAATTTTCAGGGTCACGTCGGGTTGATAAAGTGAAACTAAGCGCTGGTTGGTAGGCAACCCAATATTCATTTTTTGCATCAACCGATGGTAAGGCGTTCCATTTTTTTTCTTTCTTCTTTTCTTGTCCATTTATCATTTCGCATTGCATATCATTGAGGACAATGTTTGATTTAGGTTTGGGGGTGTGGTACTGCATTGCACACATGTATTTGCCTGTAAATATTTAGTATTTTTTTTTTAATTTCTCCAAAAAAAAACAAAAAAAAAAGAAGAAAGAAAATTCCATGGGATTTTAGCTTGTTAATAAGTTTCGAAATCTTAGTTTACCATACTATCCAAATCCTAAAAAGAATATCACAAAATCAAGTCTTGGAAAAATTCTTGCACATTTAGCCACATGAGTGTAGTCCAAGTGAAGAGTGAGCACATATGAGTGACCCTGACAAATCACTAGTGGAGACTAAACCAATTGAGTGTAGAGCCTTTCTATTCCTTCAGGGTAAGGACTCTTCTGCGCTAATTCCGAGTAGAATGAAGAGCTACTCAAACTCGTAGTTTTCGGCACATTTCTTTTATCTCATTAGTGCCTATTTCTTTCCAAACATTGAGGGTGTCATCAAAATTGCGAACTAACCTTGACTTGTAGCTTGTGAGCACCTTTCTAGACCTGGTAAAGTGATGATAGGCAATCTAAAATGAAAACCTCATGGCCATTAAAAACCTACCCATAAAAACATTTCCATAGTAACCCTTTTTGAGCCATTATCCTTTATACATTTTTTTAAAAAAAATCCCAAAGCCTCTCCACCCAAATAAAAAGCCTTCAACCGATTGTTTTTGAGAAGTGGAAGGAAAAGATAAAGAAAGAAGGAAGTGTGCATTGTTGATACTTCACATGATCTATCCAAGGAAAAAGTCTTCTCGAAAAAAAAAAAAAAAAAGAGCATAGTTGAAAAAAAAAAAAAAGAGAGAGAGAAAAAAAAACCAACAAAAAAAAAAAAAAAAAAAAAAAAAGAAAAGGAAAAAGTGAAGTCGAATCGAAGAAAATTCCTTCGAAGAAAACTCAAGATCTTACCTTCTCAGAAACCCTAAAACCTCATTTTCCATTTTTACCAAACCCTTTCCCCTAACCCCATTACAACCAATAAAAGCCCTATTGGATTTCAGGATTGGAGAGTCCTTGTTGACGGATCCTCCACTTCAAGAAGAGCTCGTGCAGGAGTTGTTCTCCAGTCCCCGGAAGGGTTGGTCATCGAGCAGGCTCTGACCTTGGATTTCAAGGCGTCAAACAACGAAGCTGAGTATGAAGCTCTGATAGCAGGACTAAACTGCGCCAAAATCCTCGGAGCTCAACAGCTAGTGGTCTTCAGCGATTCACAGCTGGTGGCGAACCAACTGAATGGGGACTACCAAGCTCGCGACGACAGAATGACCGCTTATCTAGCCCTTGCAAAGAAGATGCTCTCTCAGTTCCAGACGACCGAAATCAGGCAGATAGGCAAAGAATCAAACTCGCACGCCGACGCCCTTGCTAACTTGGCCTCCGCTGTCGAAGCAAGAAGGAGAAGAAAAGTTGAAGTAGGATTGTTGGCCACACCCAGCATAGAGCTTCATCCACCTCGGGAAGTATTGTGCCTTGATCTCGGCCCGAGCTGGATGGACCCCATCATAGCCTACCTCAAAGACAACGATCTCCCCGAGGACAGGAGCGAGGCTCACCGAATCAGATTCAAAGCAGCCCGGTTCTGGTTGTCTCCGGAAGGTAGGCTCTACAGGAAGTCGTTCACAGGCCCATACCTCCAATGTATTCATCCGAGCAAAGTCGAAGATTTCCTTTTTGAAATACACGAGGGGATCTGCGGGAGCCATATTAGAGGGAGATCTCTAACATACCGAGCCATCAGCCGAGGCTACTGGTGGCCATATATGCTGAAGGACGCACAGGTATATGCCAGAAAGTGTGAGAAATGTCAGAAATTCTTCCATTCTCTCCATCAACCAGCGCAAGATCTCAGTCCGCTCTCCAGCCCATGGCTATTCGCCCAATGGGGGCTGAACATCGTGGGACCACTTCACCGAGCTCCAGGGAACAGAAGGTGGCTAATCGTGGCCACCGACTATTTCACCAAATGGATCGAGGCGGAGCCGTTGTCTTCCATAACAGAGCAAGATTCCAAGAACTTCGTGTGGAAGAACATTATCACGAGGTTCGGCATTCCTAGAGCTTTGGTCTCAGACAAAGGGATCCAATTCAACTCCAACCTCTTCAGGAGCTTCTGCCAAGAGCTCGGCATTCGCAACCATTACTCCACCTTGGCATACCTACAGAGCAATGGCCAGGCAGAAATCTCTAACAAGGTGGTACTTGACGGACTGAAGAAGCGACTCGACAGAGCTAAGGGAAGAATGGTAGAAGAGCTTCCGAGCGTCCTATGGGCTTACAGAACAACTCCAAGGCGCTCCACTTCGGCAACTCCTTTCTCCTTAGCCTATGGGATGGAGGCGGTCATTCCTTTGGAAATTGGTCTCCCAACTCTGAGGTCCGAACTCTTGGATCAAGGCCGGAATAAGACGAACCTAGCTTTGGAGCTGAACCTCGCCGACGAACGCAGAGAGGCAGCAGCGGTCAGGTTAGCTGCCTATCAGCAACAGCTGGCTAGAGGCTATAATCAGAAGGTCAGAGAAAGGAAATTCTCAGTAGGTGAATTGGTTCTAAAGAAGACACTCCCAAGCGACAGGGATCCCAACCAGGGCAAGCTGGCGCCGAATTGGCACGGACCCTTCAAGGTGATCTCTACTGCCGGACAGTCAGCCTGTAGACTTGAAGATATGGAAGGCCGATGGCTACCACGGCCGTGGAATGCAGCGCATCTCAAGAAGTTCTATTTCTAAACCTGTATACTGTACTTGAAAGATTCTCAATGAAAGCAAACTTCTTGTTGTCCTGCTCAGAGTGCAATCAGGCGACCACCATCGGCAGCTCGGCGACTGCGCCACATTGATGAGATCGCCTTAGGGTCGGTATATATACCACCCAGGCGTGAAGCCATTACGACCATTGATGAAATCGCCTTAGGGTCAGTATATATACCACCCAGGCGTGAAGCCATTACGGCCATTGATGAGATCGTCTTAGGGTCGGTATATATATCACCCAGGCATGAAACCATTACGGCCACTGACGGAATGCCTCTAGGTCGGATCGAGTTCCACCCCAGCATGAAGCCGTTTCGGCCACCTAGACTTTCTTAAGGTCGTTACCCCTACTAGCACGAATCCGTTTCGGCTAGCAGGAGGGTTGATGCAAGGCCTTCTTCGGAATGGTGTCCGAAGGCCAAAGGGTCACAGAATCAACCCTAAGTACGTGTCGAATGTATTAGTGAACCTCCTATGCATCGGAGCCTATACACGACGAAGTGGTAGAATAATATTGGGCATGAGTAATCGCGAAAAGACGCTGCCTATTCGGCCATGCCTCTAGTTGGTATTATATCAAGCCGAACCCAAACACTTGCACAAAAAAGAGAGGAGCAGTAGAAGCAAAATGCGAGAAGGAAAATGCAAAAACCATCACAGAGCAGGGAAGTTCACAGTTTGAAGACAAAAGCTCAATTTTATTGATTCATTGATATTATATTACAATCATTCCATTACAATTGAGACAAAAAAGGGGAAAAATATATACATCGAGAGCTTATTCGGTGGCGCCGGTTTCAGTGGCACCGATGCTAGTTCCCTCGGCCGGAGGAGCTTCGGTTAGCGTGGCAGCATCATCGGTCGAACTGGGGGCAGGGTCTGGTTCCGGGTCCGAGCTTGGGAACTTGGCTGGATTCTGATAGTTTGGGTTGTCCTCGGGGACGCCCACCTTGTCCAACGCGGCAAGCCAGCCAAGCTCCCAAGCTTTGTCTCGAACGGCCAGGACCTACGCCTCGTACAAGAAGGTTGCTTCGGCTACCCCCTCGTCGTAGGCCGCCTTGGTCTCGACCTCTAGCTTGGCTTCGGCTTCCTCAGTCTGCTCGGTCATCTTCTTCTCGTACGTTTCGATCTCGGCCTTCACAGCCTCCACCTCAGCAGTAAGACTTCGGACCGACTGTTCCTGCTCGGTTGCCCTTCTCCCCATCTCCTCCACTACAGCCTCCAGCGCCTTCTTCTGCGCCTCCGCCTCGACCCTCTCAGCAGCTCTCCCGGCGCCACTCTGTCGCGCCCTTTCTAACTGTACATGGGACCTCTGCACCAGCTGCAAGAAAACAAAGTACAGTAAGAAAACCATAGCGGAGGTAGAAGTTCATAAAGGACTAAGGCTTAGAACACTCACCAGAAGCCCCGCCTGCATCGACGCCATCGCCAGCGCCACGTCGTCCTGCTCCCGGTGCCGGGCCATGTCCCTGGGCAGTGAGCAGGCGGCAGCAAGGGCCGCCATCACTAAAGGATTCCCTGGGACCTGGTCCTCCACCGATATGGGCCTCCCGAGACCTATCTGTAAGGAAGGTCTCCAGGGAGCTGGCCCGAGCGGAGGAACCACCGTGGTCTCCGGGGCATCCTCGACCACAGACTCTGTCCGGGGCCTTTTCCTCGACCCGGTCTCCTCCTTTGATGTGGCCCCCCCCCGGTTTGTTGTTGGCTTTCCGGATGAGGGGGTGGTGTGCGGGCCCTGTCGACGACCGGAGCAAGAGCGCCCTGGGGTGTCCGCCTCGAGCCGCCGAATGCTAGCAGGCTCAAGTCCTTCACAACGGTCTGATGAAGGGGGCGGCATCTCCTCTGCTGTCAGGGCGGGAGCAAGGCGGCGAGGTCGCCTAATCAAGGGGCTCCCACTCTATTCCGCCTCGGACGTAGAGGCCTCGACGCCCGAAGCGAGCCTGCTCACCTAGGGAGTTATTTGGGGTTGGGCCGCCTCGGTCTCTAGCTCGGGCTCCCTCCTGTCCGGGCTTCCATGCGGCGGATCCGGAGGGACTTCAGTCCTCTCCTGGGTGACCTCGGTCCTCTTGTAGTAGCCCCGGTATTTGGGCTCGTAGCCGAGCAGCACCCAAGCAACCCTGTTGGAGAAATCCGTGCACTTTGCAACTCTATGGTGCCAGGAGTTGTTCCTCCTCCAGCCAACCAGCCCGGCCTTCCTCTGTCGAGCGGCTGCAAGACAAGAGAAGTGTCAGTTCGGGAATATGAAAAAGGACAGAAAAATCAAGTCAAGACTGAAAATTTTCATACTTGGAACAACCCCGGGGCGACAAGGGACACTGTACGCTCTGATTTCTTCGGTGCCGAATTCCCAATTGCCCAAGATGGACAAGAGGTCGTCCCCCTCGTACTTGTTGGAGTCCTCCAGCGCCATGACGAAAGCTTTTCGCTACGGCTTGACACGGAGGTAGTAAGTGTCCTCCTTCGTCTTACAGATGTCGTATACATCCTCTATATCGTGGACGCCTAAGTCTATGTGTAGGTGATTGTTCAGCGCCACTGTGCCCATAATAATCTTATAGGCATTGGGCACCAGTTGGCGGGAAGTGAGATTCCAGGAACTAAGGCAGGCCCTAAGCAGTGGGTGAAGTGGGAACCTAACACCCCCCCTCTATAACCGCTATGAGCGGGAAGGGCATCCAGCGGTCAGCATATGACCGGCGTACTTAATCTGTCGGCTCGACCCTCCGGACGAAGACGTCGTCCGGTATCCCGAATGCAAACCTAAGGCCTTCTATGGATTGGAGAAAATCTATCCAATGGCTGTAGATCCCCATGGCAGATAAAAGGAAAAAGAAGGAGACGGGGAAAAGACGAGCTAGGATGAAAAGCGGTAAGAGAGACTTACTAACACAAAGAACCTAGGACAGAAACGGATGTGGAAGCACTGTGTGTAGACGAAGGCTTTGCTCTGAATGTTGGCTCTGGTTCTTAGAGTTCTTAGAAGCGCTCTTTTGAAAAGAAAAAGTAAGAAAGAGGGAGAAGATGAAGATGCACCTATTTATAGAACGGAAGCACCCCGTAATGGCGCCACTTCCGAAATTCAAAAAACGTCGCTTCAGAGACTGCCCGCGTGCCCTGTATGACTGCGTGGCTAACCAGATGGCGACACGTGTCATCGACGGTTCACCTCCTGCAATGATTTAAGTATGGCATTTACTATGATTAATTACCCCTGACGTGCGAGGAGAAGCTGAATAAGCGCCACGCGTCAATTACTGACGTCAGGACGAAAACTTCTGGCGGTCTTTCGTAATTATAGCTCCCGACCCCAAGGAATTCGGGATCCCAAGGAGTCGGAAGCTAGGGGCAATTGTGTGGGGGCAACTCTTAATGCGCAAGTTAAGCAAAGATTAGCTATAATGCCAGCTTGTGTCCTGTTTCGGCTACATGCGCCTCGGCACAGACCTTGGAGCGCTTGCCGAGACCAGCGCTGGCGATCACCGTCTCGGCCATATGCTTCGTTAAAAAATGATGTGCGTCTCGGCTACAGCCGAGACGAGGAGCGATTACCCGAAACGGGCAAAGGCAACCACGCCTAACATCTGGACACATGACAAGGTACAGGCACCCGCTAATGGGACAGATACACCATCCAGGCCGTCCATCCTCATCAAATCTCTGACAAAACCACATCCAGTGGCTGCAGCCGTGTCAGGACAGGGCCCTAGAAAGGGTCCTGTGGGACCCTAGCCGCCAACAAGTCAAGGCGAGATCAGGCCCAATGTGACTGGCATTTAATGTAGCATGGGCTTATCGGACCCTCATTAAATAAAATGTGGGCTATATTAGACCCTCATCAATTGCTCTATGGGCTAATCTGTCCCTAGCAGTCAAATCAGGAGGTCCACTAACAAATATCCAGGATCTTTCTCATATAATGGGATCCACCACCCAACCAGGTATGCACGTTTACATGCATGCAACTATTCCAGCACTACTCATTCTTCTCCGTCCAGCGCCTTCGCACTTACTTAGGCATCGGAGAGCCCTGTGCTGCCCACAGCCAGTGTCCTTTGACTGCTTCTTCTTCTTCCCTTTCAGGTCCCAGAATCGGTCAGCTCTCAGTCACTTGGATAAGTCCTAAGAGGCTCCCCCTGATCTTGTGAGTTGGTATTTTCAGCACTTAAAGACGCATACACAGCGCCGGTTATACATATTATTATTTTTAAATTAAATTTTCATTTCTCCTTGTATACCACAAATAGGAATCTAAATACCTATTCAAATAAAAACTTGATGCACAACCCAAATTAAAATAGGTTCACCAACAATTCCAAAATAACATCCACAACCAAATATCCTACATCCATAAACCAAAATAAACCTACAAATCTCTAAAATACACAAATATTATTACTTGATCATTTCCAAAATTCTTTAACATCCACAAATGTCTGTGATCGAAATAAACAAGGTAATCCCTAAGAGGAAAACTATAAAATCTTCACTTCAAAATTCCATTCAAATTAAAAATATAAAAACAATAATAACAGTTCCAAAATTATGCCTAGGATCCTTTACATGCTACAATGACGCAGCTACAATCTACTTCCTCAGAGTTACTTCATCATCACCATCATCAAAGACTTGTCCCACTTATGTTAGGCTGCATGAATTTTGTTTCTCCATTCCGATCTATCTTGAGTCAAATCCTTAGATAAGTTGCACGTCTTTGATCTATTTTTACTACCCCTTGAGTACCTGAAATTTTGAAAAAGAAAATACAATTAAAACAACAATGTGACTAGTATCTACTCCAATAAGCATCATTTGATTGTGAAGAAGTAAACAACCACAACACAGATTTCTCACTAGTACTTGTGTTGTACCTAAATTCACTCGACCGTTTCTGCTATTCAACTTATATGAGAACATGGTGAACAAAGAAAATAAAAGGAAACTTTCGTAGAGTCTTTTTTCCACACGTTTTTACCCAAAAATAAAAATAAAAAGTCTCGCAGCAAAAAATAATAGGATTTTCTAACATATGATTGATAAGGTATCATAGTGGTATGATCTTCTAACATATGATTGATAAAGCAGCAGTCTTGTATATATCCAAGCTGATGCCAATTAATTACTAGTTCCAAGTTCCAACACAAAGCATTCACCATTACAACCTCAAGAGCATGGAGATTATGGGAAATAAAACTTCTGCACAAATTTTTACCATCCCATCCTTCATTGAAGTTAGATGGTTGTATTTTTTTTAACCATCTATTTATAGATGCTTTCACAAAAGGCCAACACTTCTCTTCATCATGGAATCCATTTGGTTATGCAACACTATGGTCTCAACCCACAAGGAAAAGCATTTCTCAACGTCAAGGCTGAAAATAGGTCAAGCAGAGATTTTCCAGAACTTACAATTTTGTCAAAGAGCTCTCCCCCAATAACAAACTCAAGAACAATAAAAATCTTTGTCCTACTCCCCATGACCTGAAGATGTGTTATTCTGATTCAGGGAGGCACAAAAACAGAGAAAAGAAGTAAACCTGTAACTCTGTTCGATCATTTACTACACTATGGACCAATCAGGAGGATAATCTCATAATAAACAAGGATCAGCTCATAAAAAAGCCTTTGAGGTGCTTTTGCCACAATAAAGGACAATAAATAAAAATGGACAAAGACACGTTCAAACGTTAGTATTCTATTCAGATAGAAAATTTTTTAAATTCCCACTCCACCATTGACAGGATCTATAAGGATCAAGCCAAAGGATCAACATGTCAGTTGCCATTTTGCAAGTATTCTTATTCAAAGATGAGGAGACTCAAAGTGAACCTTGTGGTTCCATCACGAGCACCTTACAGCTGCAGTACAGACATTTTATGTGTCCTTTTCCTTTCCGACTTTGCAAGGAAAAAAAATGCAAAATGACAACCAACATCCTGACAGCTTGGTGGCAATCTGCATTCCACAAAATCCTGTTTCTTCAAATAACAGGATTTCTAAAGTTTCCAATCTACAGTGAGCACAAGACCAAGTCTAAATTCTTTTTAATAATTTTCATTTTTTTTTGTGGAGAAAAGGACCAGTTAATCCAAAACTCCAAAATTCCTAAAAATTAGATTAATTCACCAAGTTCCATTCCCAATATGACTAAGTGCCAAATGCAGCACAATGTGGTTTTAATAAACTGGTTTTCCTTGGATACATCCTCACCATTATGCTCATGGTTTTAATTGACACGTCACTTTATTAGACCAATAACATTGTGTTACGCATACAGCTATGACCTATGTATGTCTGTATGCATGCTAAAACTCGTACCTGGTTAAAATCGCCAGTATGGTAAAGAACTACAGCCAAAAGGCTATATGCCGCTGCAGTCATTCGATGATATGGACCACATACTGCCACGAGCTTCGATAGTGCCTTTGAGTTTCATAGTATAGAAAGTAACAAGAATTAGAATTTTAAAAGTATAGAATAAAATAAATAGAACTTCTCAATAAAGTGTATCATTAATCTAGATGAGCAGAGCATGGGTACCTTAGTGCCATAGTTAACAGCATCCTCTAGCTTGCCTAGAAATGATAATCAAGGCATAGTACAGTTTAGTGCCACAAAATATAAATACATAAAAAGGTGTGAAAAACATCAAACTTAAAGCATATGTAGGGAAAAGGCAAGAAAAACCTTTGTTTCAAGAATAAGAAAATGTCTTAAATAGCTAGTAGTATCCATTTGTAGGTATTTTGCAGCTCTTAACATTGTTTAATGTGCATTGGTATATACCTGAGCAAGCTGGCTCCTCCCAAAATATCCACCCAGGCATTAAGGAATGAAACAAGATAACAAACCGTCCACTTAATAATTGAACCAGCCAAACAAATTCACATACCTGCAGATATGCCTAAACCTCCACTCCATGCCATGTAGATCTTTTGCAATTAGCTCTTGTGAAGGCCAAACAAGATTAGAGATGAAAACTTTTTAGCAAACCTCAACTTCACCTCCATTCTCTCTTTCTCTCTCTCTCTCTCTCTCTCTCTCTCTATCTCTCTCACACACACACTGTAGAAAACCTGTGTGAATGCATCAGCAAATGGCAATTACCAAGGGAAGTAGTCCAAAATCCGAATCACTCACACATACACACTCACACTCAGACACACTATAGGAAACTCATATTCGAATGCATCTACAAATGGTGATTACCAGGGGAGGGAAGCAGTCCTCAGCAGCTCGCCGAGGTACAGAGAAACCTCCATGTGTGCTTGTGTGTGCTTGTGTCTGAGGCAGTAAGAGGCATACAGAACATATGGGGCATTGCCGTCTTACACAAACCATCAATTTCTTCCTCTTCCCCATCGCCTTCAGTCTCTACTTCCTGCAACTTCTTCTCAACCTCTTGCCGATATGGTCCACATAAGAAGAAAAAAAATTCAGCAGAATGAAACTAGTCTTCCCAAATAAGCAAACATCCCAAATAAGCAAACAAGCATGAAACTTGGCCAAACTCAATGCAATTGACAAAAGGAGAACATTTCAAAGAAAATAAAAATTGCAGCAATAGAAGATCAGACTAGCTCATATCTCCAACCTCACTTTCAGGAACCAGAGAGACCCGAGCATAAACCTCATCTGATGCCGCTTCCGCCTGAAAATGAAAAATAGACAAATGTTTCCAATCAAACAGCAAAAAAAGTGACAAAATTGAAGACTACCCAGAGCCTACGAAGCAAAACTTATCACAGAAAAACACCAAGAAACCTAAACAGAAACAAAATACACTCACATTATAAGAGGAACCAAAGAAGGCTAGAAGAATCCACAACGGAAACACCTCTAAATCTGAGTTTTATGTGATTTTAGTCACTTCAGTTGAGAAAACAAGAAAACGAGAAACCCCACATTGAGCTTAACATCAATTGTGCACACAAAAAAAAAAAAAAATTTGAAGTCCCGGAAGCCCATTGCAAAGGAAATCCAAGAAATCTAGACAAGACGAAAGCACCATCGCATTTACAAAAATACTTGTATGAAAAAGGAACAACCAAAGAAAACCTAGAAGAACCCACCACAGTAATCCCCCAAATAGCTGCATTTTATTTTATTTCATTCAAATTCATAGAAGAAAACAAGAGAAGGGAGAAAACTACATATGGGAGAAACCCCACCCCCCATTAGAAGCTTCACATCAATTACACTCCAAAAACAACAAAAATTAACTAAGGTCCAGAGCACAAAATCTAAAACAAAACCCCAATAAACTTGGACAAAAAAAAAATACCCTGCCATTTTGCAACATTACCTACAATGACAAGAAACAACCATAGAAGACTCAGAAGAATCCACAACAGAAGCCCCCAAACAGCCACATTTTCTATCATTTTTTTTTATCAAAATCTATCTGAAAAAAAGTGGCATTCTACCACCATAACTTCTGTGAAAAATAACAACCAAAGAAAACCCAAAAAAGCTGGCTTTTATCCGATTTAATTCACTTTCATGTGAGGAAACAAGAAAACAAGAAGAACCCACATGAATCATCAGAAAAGTCAAAACCCAACTCTTCTTACACACATAATCCACTCCAAACAAGATCCCAAGAACAATCCCCCTCAAGCCCAATCTGAAAAACCTTGCAACATCAAGCAGCCCATCTCCATCTAAAACTAACACAACCGACAAGAACCGCGAGATCCCGGACAGGATCATGAAGGTGAGAAAGCTCAAGGATTTGGCAGCACGGCGACGGAAGTCAGCGAAGGAGGTCGCGGGCGAGATCGGGGGCGGAGGCGGCAAGGTCAGGCGGAGGGGAGAAGGAGGAGGGAGAGATGGAAGGAGACAAAGGAGAAGATGGAGAGGAGGAATGTCACGACCCGGACCCGAGATCAGAGTCATTAGGGTTAACCACCGGGTCGCGATGTTACTCATACTTACTCCCGTAAACTCGAATTAACCGAAGTTAAAACGAAGTCTATAAGGGATCTTGCATACGTACCTGTCAATGTACAATTGTGCGGAATATATAAATAATATATATTGACAACCATTTATCAAAATGAATCAGACTATTTACTTTGAACTGTACAGTTCACTTTACATCGTTTTGTTCTCCTACTATCAACCACTGCATATTTAAAATACAATGCAGGAGACATCATTTACATACCTACAATACCAAAATGACTATATAAAATAGTTTATAAAAGTTCCCAAAAGATTCTAGGTTATCCTCTCTCAAATCACGTCCATTCGGCTAGACCTCCTGGAGGTATCGAATGGGCCTCCTCCGCTGGCGGGACGGTCTCGGAGGGACCGGCACGGGCAACTGAGCCTGTAACATCATCGGTAATACCGTGAACACGACGGTTCAACAAGGTATACATACATTTATGACATATTTACAATTCCTAGCAATTCATTGTTTAACAGTGCTAAACAATCCATAATAATACCATTAATAATGACAATAATACTGGCAACTACACTAGCAATAGTTTCAACTCCATTCTGTTCTTCCTAAAAGGAAGCATTTCATATTCATTCATTCATTATGTTCAATATTTATTAATGGCTTTTCAATGTATGACTTATCAGTCAATGACCTTTCGGTCCAAATAAGGTGGGATCTCCCAGTGTCTTGATCAGAGATCACTGGTGTCACCATGGGCTCCGGAACACCCCAATCTCATCTACTGCAGTAGGAATAGTCATTTCATTCATTTCTCATTTCATTCAGTTCAGTGCAAGAATGAATTCGGAAACCACTAGGTAGTGACATACCTGTTAACACTCACATTAATCTCAATGTACTCCTAAATCAATCCTCTAACCAACCCCTTAAGTGAAACAATATTTATCGATGCACATATTACTATTGATGATATTACTTAGGTATTGGTGCATTAGGATAACTCTCGTTAACACTTAGGATGGTCTAAACACGATTAGTATTAATCTCTAGGCTTAAACTTTTAATCCCGGAAATTCGGAGATTAAACTGCACTTTCAAATGAATTTCCAGTGGGCCAGGTCCGGGTCGACCTGCAGTTGTAAATTAAAAATCGGAACAGAAAGTTGATCAGGCGCCAGGGGCACCTGACCCTGTGTACCCGGTCGACCGGGCCCTGCTGGCCGGTCGACCGGCCACACTGCAGTAACAGAATGCAAGTTCTGTTACCTGCAGTGCTGTGAAGGGTTTTCAGTCCTGTTTTCATTCTGTTACCTGCAGTGCTGTGAAGGGTTTTCAGTCCTGTTTTCTTCCAGATGTCTCCTGAACCTAATTAACAATTAAAACATGCATTTAACAAAGAAATTCAAGATCAATAACTCCAACTAATTTAAACTTATCTTAATCTATTACACAACCTAATTAAGGTTCTAAAATCCATAATTTGTCCCATAAATCACCTTAAGAGCTGATTTAGCATTTCTTTCCATTAAAATCCATGCAAACTCCTTCACAAGCATAAACATATGTAAGTACTTGCCTTTAATGAAGCTCCAAGTCCTTGTTTAGCTTGGTTTGGAGATGAAATTCTTTCCTTTGAAGCTTTCAATTCCAAGAACTCTAAGAAATTGATGAAGGTGATGATGAAGAGGAAGAAGATGAATTCCTCTTAACTTGATTCACCTCAACTCCACCTTTGATGAAGAGAAAATGGAAGAAAGAATAGAAAGAAACGGATGGAAATGTTGCCTAGGGTTTGAAAACAAGAGAAATGAGATGAATGAAGGTCTCTTATGTTATATAAGAGTCCATTTTGCATTAAGCCCCCCATAAGTGCCTTTAATTCCAATTTAAGTCAAATGAAGTCCCAGTTGATCCGATATTCATCGAATCAATTCAAGCCTTTTACGAAAATCATCGTACTCGTCGAGATACACATGTTGGTATCGAGACTTTCCGTATACGACAAAATACGTACAAATCCATATTTATACAAAAGTCCTTGGTTTGCTCATTTAAACTCCATTTCCATTTAAATCACTTCCTAATCTCGTTTAACATTTCATTAAGCCTAATTTACTCATTTAGGCTAATTCGGTTTTATCGAATCCTTAAACCGGCTTAATTAGTCTTAAGTGCAATTAATTAGAGTTAATCTGGATTAACTCGGGACGGAGCCTAACAAGGAAGGAGGAGAAGGAGAAGAAACAGAGGATTAGGATTTTGTGGAGGAGATGGATTGCCAGAGAGGGCTATTAGAGCGTGGGGGAGATAAGGGCATATAGTTGAGATTCTCAATATAACTTTTAGTGGGGGCCACTTATGGCCGCCGCAAAAAATAGCTTTTTGCCTAAAAATTCATTTTTTCCCTCCAATGTATTGGCCGCCGCTAGCTATAAATCTGACGGTAAAACCCAAAAATTTCCCCGCGGAAGATTGGCACCATCGCACCAACGTTTTCACCGACGGCGAGAGCAAAGGCCGCCACTAAAAGTGTGTAAGAAGTCGTCTTATAGCGGGGGCCATATATGGCAGTTCTGTTACTTATAACGGCGCGTTTGGCCGGTTGCCGCTCTGTACATCAATATCGATGTCGGAGAGGAAGATCAAGGAGAGAGGAAAACAATTAAGGATTACGGTAAATTTGGAGAAAGGACGGGTTGTGATTTTTATTAGATTTTTAAGTCGCTTACGGGCTCAAAATGCAGGCCTTATGTGCTTTTTTCAAATTGGGTGGTGGCTTTCCTTATATGTGGGTCCGTCCCTCGATGAATAATGAAAGCTATTCAGAATGAGCACTCCATACATTTATAAAGTATCGTCAAATCTCATTTTAAATGGAGGTTATCTCATCATACGATTGAACACAAAAAAAGAAAAAAAGTTAATAAAACAACATGTTTTAGCCATGATTTTTTGTGTGGTCAATCTTACGGTGGAACCAACTCAATTCTAAACAAAAAAATTGGCAATGGGCCAGATAAAAAGTCAGAGCTTTCCCAACGGACACCTGTGCGTCGCCAGTAGGCAAAATAATTGCCAACGCATTATTACGTCGCCATTAGGAAAATATGCGTTAGCATAACTTTTCCTCTCGTTTGGGGGAAATTTTGTTGGTGCCAACGTGTTTTCCACAACTTTTACCAACGCGATCTTACTTGCGTCTGTACAAGTACCAATTCTCCGTGACTTTTGCCAACATATATTTTCAATGCGTCAGAAAATAGTGTTTGGAAAGGTTTTCCACAGCTTTTGCCAACGCGGTCCTACTTGCGTCGGTAAAAGTAGTAATTCTTTGTGACTTTTGCCGACGCAAATTTTCACTGCGTCGGAAAATAGTGTTGGAAAAGGTAAGTTTGTCATAGATATGGCTTTGCAGACGCAACTCATGCGTTGGCAATGGTGTGAATAAAAATTCAGAGCTTTCCCAACGCATACTTGTGCGTCGCCGGTAGGTAAGATAATTGTCAACGCATTATTGCGTCGCCATTAGAAGAAACACGCATTAGCAAAACTTTTGGATGGTTCTGTATAAACTACAGCTGGGCCATGTACCAATCAGGCATAGACCAACCTTGAGCTGACTGGCCAGCTACTAGGCTACGTAGCGTTTAAACTTTAAAACAAGCCATTTGGAATTCTACGATGGAGGCCCCATTCAACTGATGGAATCACGGTGGGATCACCCTATGAATGGGAATCATGAGAGGGCCACCAAATGATGGAAATCTTAGTGGGTCCACCTGCATGCTTCCCAAAATTTTGTCTTAGGGAATTTTCCTACCGGCTTTCCAATTGATTGAGACCCTGTTCCAGATTTTACCTGTTAGGTTGAGTACTGACATACTAACTGTTGCGAAGCAGGGCCACTATGTGTTCCCCAACCATCTAACCACCATCTTGTCCCGACAATGGAGTTAGAAGCTTCTGTGAAAAAGATTGGCCTTAGTGTCGATTATCAAGGTTGGCGACCCCAATAATGGAATTATCATAGAACCCATTCTGTGATGTAATCAAGGTTGGCCACCCCAATAAGGGAATACACAATGGAGCCAGTTCAAATTACAAACCAGAGGAAGCCTATCCAATAAAGGGACCACAATGGGGCTAGTCAATTATAATAATCGAAGTGGAGCTTTCTTGATGGCAAAAATCATAAGAGGGTAGCATCGAACCATCACCACCCAAGAGAAATTACACAACAAGACCCACGCAAGGAGACAACCTCTCAACCCCTTGCTTAGCTAAACTATCTGCCATAGAGTTAGTAGATCTAACCTCTTGGCGGAAAACAACATTGATACAAAAATATAACGCCCTAATTTCATTAAAAAAGAAATTGAAATTTCCAAGGGGGAACCTTTCGCTTGGACGCCCATGAGATGGCATTGGAGGAATCGCTTTACACGATAAGTGCCTCATTGCAATACCTTGAAAACAAACGAAGAGCTTCCAAGATAGCTAACACCCCCACCTCATTAGAATCGCCCCTCGAAGCTCCATCCACACTGAATTTCAAAACCCCTCCAGGAGGTGGAGATCATGTAACAGATTTCCTTACCTTAGAAGGACCACATCCCATACAAGCTTCCCAATTAAATAGAATATTATTTAAGTTGAAATTGGAGAACTCTTTTCTCACCAGAACCCATTTAGCAACCCTCAAAGCTATTCTTGATGCCAAATCAGCCGATGACATAGAAGATCCCCTAAAAATCAGGTTATTCCTTTCGTTCCAAATAGACCACAAGATGGCAAATGGTGTCATCTCCAAAAGAAGCGGCTACGCCCTACAAAGTGGCCACCCATCCAAGACTCTGCCGCACCGGTAATATCTTTCGGGCATTTGGCTTTGACACCAAAGATGTTGGGTGCTTTTTTCTGTGACGCGGAATTGTGTTTGAATGGGGCTTTCTTTGAGGGAAGCCAGTCCACCTAAAAGATTTAGTTGTGGCAAATTCTTCATGATTTTCATTCATAAATCCATGATAAATTTAAATACAGCATGACAACTCCTAAGACAACCACTGAAAACAAACTACCTAGACTCCATGTTCTAGACTCTACTTTGCCGCACACAACAACACTACACCAATAGCACTACAGACTCGGTAAACCTGCTGACAAAAACATGATTCATATAACTTCCTAGACCAAGTAAACAACCCACTAATTAAAGGACCTGACGACTCGTTCAACCTGCTAACAAAATTTTTATCTATACCATAAAATTAAATGATATTTTTTATGACTTCTATTGCCGGGGCCTAGCATGGGGGCGTTTTGCTAGAATACTGCCATTTGCCAATGTAGCCAGCCAACAAAGCCCATGCGCATGTGATTATAAGGCACAAAATTAATAGAAATTAAAAGTATTTTTAAAACTTTAAATAAAATCAATAAAGAGCCAAAAACACAACGAGAGATTGTGTCGGCTGGTGTAGCAAAAATAAATAAATAAATACGAGATGAACATATTTTCAAATAAACCCTCTCAGATCTGATCCCTTGAGATTGCGGGCTGTAAATTTAATATTTAAATTAATTATTAATTAATAAATAAATAATATGAATGATAAATTCAACTGTGTGATTTCACAATATAAGTTCCTACTATTACATGATTAACTTAAAAGAACAGAATAATGTTTGAGCTAAATTCTCAATAATGTTAGAAGCACATTTAGATTTTTAATTAAATTGGAGGTGATCTTATTGAATTGAATTACAAACACGCATTTAGAATAGGAACCATATTTTCATCGGAATCCAGGAGCATATGTGATAAATGGAGTGGCGCCAATATTAGACACATGAGCAAGTTTGTGAGTGGCGAAAAAGAGAAAGAAAAGTTTGTGTGAGGTGCAAACGAAGATAAGTCTTAATGCTTTGGAAGAGATGTTTCTTTGGGAGGGAGAGGTGTTTTTGTATGTGAAGAGATGTCTATATATGTGAAGGGTTGATTTTGTCCTTGGATATACCATGCTGATGTGGCTCAAGGAGAGGAGAGATCATTTGTATTTTTTTTTTTCTCTATTTCCTCAAAATAACATCCAGCTTTAAGGTATAAAATTCAACAATACGTGGAAGTTACCTAAACAGGATGGAAAGGTCAAGAGCAAATTGAATTAAGAATAAGTTACAAAAGGGATAGGAAAGGTCCAGACCAAATTGAATTAAGAATAAATTACAAAAGGCATTGGAAACGGTCAAAATCAATTGAATGAATTGAGGACGATTTCTCAATTGAAATAGTCAGCTTCTTACCCGACCCGACCCGTTTGCCAGAGGATGTAGGAGAAATGGAAAGGGGTTCAATTAAACCGGTTTGCTTCCATATATATATATTTATATCACTGAAATCCTATCAATATATTATAATTGTTATAATCCTAATAGATCATCCAATTAAGAAGAAAAAGAAAAAAATCCTTTTCCCCTTCCTTCCACTAGATCTGAACCGTCGATCATCATCTTCTTCACCTGAGGTGTCCATTCTTATCTCATAATAGCTAGCTATGGCCATGGCCCCCCTTAAATTGCCAAAGGCCCCTAAATTTTATAGAGAATTTAGAGTTTTTTTTACATTGCCCCTCCTTGAAATCTTTAGTCCCCCGTTATATTGCAGTGTTTCTCCCCCATTCAGGTATGGAGGCCATAATTATAGATGCAGTCTTTGAAATATCTCACACCATTCAAGATAAAAGGAGCTCCTCTGGATTTCTCATCGCTGGTGTCCATGGGCCGGGCCCGACCGGGCCTAGGTATGTTAGAACACAGGCTCATGTCTGGCCCAAGTCCAATATGGGCCTGCTTGCTTGGCCTGAGCCCACTCATTCAGTCAACTAAGTAAATTTTCCTAAAACATGGTAGGTCTTTGTATAGGCGATGAATGAGCAAAACCTAGTGGGTGAAGGGTTCACGTGCTTCTCTTTTAACCAAATCGACATGAAAGAGAAGTTCACTAGCAAGCCCGGATCCCCTGTCGTGGCAGGCCTCCACGATGGGCCCATATTAGGATGAAAGATGAATATCATTCCCTCCAGTAATGTGTCCTTAAATTTTGCTTTATTAGAAGCGATATATCCCACCTTCAGACTGATTAAATGAGTAAATGACTATAAGGGGATTAAGGACACATAAGATTTGCAACTCCAATTGAATTAAAATTTGAAGATATATAGCACGAGGGATGCCATTGATCTTGAACATTCTGAATTATCCTTACGTGGGCATCGCGATGGAGTTCTCAAAATCTATTACAAGGGAAGCCTCTATTAGTGCTGCACATGGGCGGTTCGGATCGGTTTGACACTAAATCCAACAACCAAACCTAACATGTCGGTTTTTTAATTAACCGAACCGATCCGACCGATAGATAAAGAGAGCTTAAACCTAACCAAACCAAACCAAACGGTTCGGTTTGGCTTGGTCGGTTAAACTGTTGTTTTTTATTTTATTTTTTTGAAAATTAAACATTGGAAATTTCAAAATGATGATACCCCGTCATTTGCATTTATTCCGATGTTTGGTGTAAACATAAAAATCCAACAATCCATACTGGACTAAACGCATTTAAAAAATAATTGTACTCCAAAAAAAGAGTTTGGACTAAACACAAGCACAAAAAAAAAAAGAAAAAAAAGAAAAAAAAATACCAGCTTGCAGTGAAACATTTATTCCACATGATACCCTCTGAGGTAATGCTGACAATTGAGTTTATATAAGAATGGAGTTGTCGACTCTAACCATGAAAGTAGTTAAACACGAAATCCTAAGGCTAAAATAGTAAAAAAGCAATACTTAAATTACTGCATACAGTCGGCTCGATTTAAGCGGTTAACTGTGGGCTCAAATGAATAACCAACCAATGTAAACGGTTTTTATTATTTTCAAATCATTAACCGAACCGATCCACTATAAACCAATCCGAATCGCCCAGTTCAGTCAGTCTGGTTCGGTTTTGCGGTGATACCGGATTTTTTGTACAGCCCTAGCCTGTAGAGACAGATCCGTAGTTGAAGTTTCAGCAGAAGGAGATGATCACTCCTCACTTTCTTGATTTTTGAAAAGTCAAGTCTCAACTTTCATCTAAGAGGAGGTTAGGCAGGGCTACCTCATTTGATGTCAATGGATAATAGGGGATCAATATTGTAGAAGATTGTGTTAATCACATTCTCAATCAAATACTCAATCTTACAAAGGGATGAAGTTCTATTTAAGTAAAGATTTGGGGCTATGCACAGGAAGATGTTCATTTTGAACAGCTCAAGTTTTCAACATGTGGGCTCCATGAGTTCCACTTCATCCACGAGTCCGGATCAGCTATCGTAGTTGTTACAACGAAAGTCACCTAAATTTTTTGATGACACAGCGGAATGTTATTGATCCACTCACAGTAAAAGTGTAACAACTATGATAGGTGATCCGGACTCCTTCATACACCAACCCCTTTCACACTCAGAGCAATCAGACTCACTAAACGTTAGTGAGGGGGCTCAACATGAATTCCAGTAAGACCACCACATATTGGCCAATAACATCCCTACTTTTAATGGGGGTTTTTTTGTAGGAATAGGATTTTTTTATTTTTATTTTTTTCAGAAGAATGCTTACATGGTGAAGGGAAATTATGATGATTGTCCTTTCTTGAGGGCTCATTTTCTTATTTTCGGTTAGAGATTAATCAAATCCCTTGACACCTAATTGTCCCCTTCAAATGGAGTGATCCTACATCCCTACTATGATATTGAGAAGGGCATCAGTGAACTTCAAACACTTCAACCACCTGAGTCTCTGACCCTGTTTACTTAAAAGTTAAAAGTAAAAATAAAAATAAAAACACACACACATCAGACCCAATATTTTGTGTCCCCATAAACTGTGTCCGAACCTTCTTATCTCCTGTCACTACACCAAAAATCGAAATTTGGAACGGAAAAGCGTTCCTAATCCTCCCGTTCCTAATTCGTTAAACCGTTCCAATTTCCGTTCCAATTTGGTACCAACCGTTCCTAATCCAAATTGGAACGGAAATTGGAACGGTTTAACGGATTAGGAACGGGAGGATTAGGAACGCTTTTCCGTTCCAATTTCCGATTTTTGGTGTAGTGTGTCTCCTTTAACTACTATGGATTCATGAAAGCCTCTCTCAAGATTCAAGGTGGACATTTTTAAGCGGGGATGACTAAATGCTATTTAAGCATTGGTTGCAACAATTTCAATTGGACTTTTTCTAGTTGTGAGAAATCTCGTCTGGTCCTGGATTCCCATTCCAATCTTCAGTCGTCTTCACGGCAGTTAATGGTGGTGACTTTGAAATCCCAGTCTTTCTATGCTACTTAATACGTCCACAAAGAAGTCTCAAACTTATCTGCTTTTTAGCATAGAACATGTAACATGGAGCATATAAAGATATCATTTCCAGACATGGAACATGGATTTTTATGCCTAAAATGTAAAGCATTGGATTTTTAGATTAATTCTTCTATAATAAAATTTAAGTATGAAAGAAGATTAAACAAAAAAAAGGAAAAAGGCCTTGTTGAAGGTTGCATGACTGCTTCATAATGAAGCACTTTTTTATAATGAAGTTTACTACACCGCTCCACCTTTTTAACCCTAATAACACGATGAAGTGAAATTACATCACATGCGACTGCTCCCTCCATTGACCGCATGCCACATCAGCTATTGATGAAAGAATTGGCATTTCAAGAGTCCCAACCACTATTAATGGCCATAACGACTCTAGAAGACTTCAGAGCCTGGGTCTCTTGGTACCACAAAGTTTTCCAAACCAAAGTCTATGCCTTAAAGCTAGATGTGACTTAGAGGAAACAGAGGAAGAAAAAAAAAGTCAAATCTCCTCTCTCGTTGAGCCACATCTGCATGGTATATCCAAGGAGTTTAATACTTATCCCTTAAATTTAGTTAGGGGTTGCAAGTCGCACTGCACCTCTTTACTACGCCTCATAATACATGCCTCTTAAGTCATGACTCTTAAGCTAGATGTGACTTAGAGGAAACAGAGGAAGAAAAAAAAAGTCAAATCTCCTCTCTCGTTGAGCCACATCTGCATGGTATATCCAAGGAGTTTAATACTTATCCCTTAAATTTAGTTAGGGGTTGCAAGTCGCACTGCACCTCTTTACTACGCCTCATAATACATGCCTCTTAAGTCATGACTCTTAACATTTCACCCAATTGAAATGCTTGAAAAACACATCTTAGTATTAAGAACCACCTCTTAAGTCATGCCTCATTATACAGGCCTCTCGCTATTGAGAAATGTTGGGCAAGGTGTTTTGCCTGTGATGAGTGTATCATTGGGTCCATTGATTAAGATGGGCATCACCATGGTCTAGCCCTCTAAATCTACGCCCCATAATACATGCCTCTCAGGTCATGCCTCTTAATGTCTCACCCATTTGAAACGCTTCAAAAACACGTCTTAGTATTAAGAATCACCTCTTAAGTCATGCCTCATAATACAGGCCTTTCGCTGTTGACAAATGCTGATCAAGGTATTTTGACTGGTCCATTTATCACTACAAGAAATCTAGGCTGTTGTGACGAAATTTGATGAAGAAAATTTTTTTTTTTTTTTTTTTGTCTTAAAAGAACACCCAAAGAGGATGAATTATAAATTTTGTCGTTTGTTTTCATTTTTTTCAAAAATATAGGAGACGAAAACAAAATTTCGTCTACAAAAATAAGCTACCAACTTCATTTGCGTTGGCACCAATTATTTTAGCTCATTTGAGACGAACATTGTTGTCATAATTTTTATTTTTTTTGCGACGAATGTAATTCGTCACAAATAAGGATAAGTTATGAAAGACGAACATATTTCGTCACCAAAATAAGGCGCCAATTTCATTTGCTTTAGCGCGAATTATTTTCGCTCATTGGAGACGAACATTTTTTTCACAAAATATAATTTGTTTTTGTAAAGAACGTAATTCGTTACTAATAAGGATAAGTTATGGAAGACGAAAATATTTGGTCACCAAAATAAGGCGCTAATTTCATTTGTGTTGGCGCGAATTATTTTAGCTCATTGGAGGCGAACATTTTTGTCACAAAATATAATTTGTTTTTGCGACGAACGCAATTCGTCACCAATAAGGATAAGTTATGGAAGACGGACATATTTCGTCACCAAAATAAGACACCAATTTCATTTGCTTTGGCATGAATTATTTTAGCTCATTGGAGACGAACATTTTTGTCACAAAATATAATTTGTTTTTTCGACGAACATAATTCGTCACTAATAAGGATAAGTTATGGAAGAAGAAAATATTTGGTCACCAAAACAAGGCGCCAATTTCATTTGTGTTGGCACGAATTATTTTAGCTCATTGAAGACGAACATTTTTGTCACAAAATATAATTTGTTTTTACGACGAACATAATTCATCACTAATAAGGATAAGTTATGAAAGACGAAAATATTTCGGCCAACAAAATAAGGCACCAATTTCATTTGCGGTGGCGCCAATTTCATTCGCACTTGAGCTATTCCTCTCTCACAAGTATTGCTTTAGAAAAGCCTTTAAAATGACTAAAATGGGCCCCCCAGCCCTAACGTCCATCCCCCCCACCCCCACATCCAACGCCCATTTTCCAAAACTCATTTCCCCCTTTGTCCCTCCATCTATCTCGGTCTCTCTTTTCCAAAACCCTTTTTCCAGAAGAGGAGAGAAGAACCATTTTCCCCATTTTCCAAAACCCTTTTCCAACATCTCCCACCCATCGTCTCAGGCTGCAGCCCCATGGCCCATTGGCCCCCATCAATCATCATCACCCCCATCAACGCACGCAGTGCAAACCCATCCCTGATCAGTGATCCCTCTCATCTCTACTTCTCTCATTCTCTCTCGCCCAGAACTCCCAGACGCAGCCACCATCACCAATCACCATCATCTGCGCCCATCATCCTCCATCCAGGAGTCCGCCACCGCCAGGTACACCTACCTCTCTCAGTCTCTGCTACTGTGAGAACTTGGTCCTGACGGTACCTTGAACCACGGGGCGTAGCGTGTCAACCAAGGGTTTCAAATGGTGAGTCTCCGTTAGCCCGCATCGAAAATATTCAAGTCTTGACCCAGGGCTTATAAGCCAAACCTTGTATTAACTTAGCATGAGGCCCTTTAAAACCGTGCTTCCCCGGAAATCGTAAGAACTACGAAATTAAACGTGCTTGAGCGGGAGCAGTACTAGGATGGGTGACCTCCTAGGAAGTCCTTGAGCTGGGCAGAGCTGTGACATCCTTTATATTAAACGCGACAAAATTATTTCGTCTCTATTTCTTATATTTATGACAAAATATTTTTGTCTCTAATTTCTTCCTTTAATGACAAAATATTTTGTCACTAATTACTTACAAGTATGTTCCCAACAGAGTGTATTGGAGACAAAAAAAATCATCACAGATTTATCTTTTTCAATGACGATTTTTTTTCCGTCTCCAATACCTTTTAGCGACAAGGCTTTGGCAACAAAACGGGTGACGAAAAATTTTCATCTTAATTAGTTTCGGTGACGAAATATATACATTTTGGGACAAATTTGTGTCGTCCTTAAGCCCCAAAAATTTTGTAGTGTATTAAAATGGGCATCACCAAGGTCTAGCCATCTAAATCTAGTCCCCATAATACATGCCTCTGAAGTCATGCCGCTTAACATTTCCCCATATGAAACGCTTGAAAAACACGTCTTAGTATTAAGAACCACCTCTTAAGTCATGCCCCATAATACAGACCTCTCACTGTTGAGAAATGATGAGCAAGGTTTTTTGCCTCGTCCATTCATTAAGATGGGCATCACCATGGTCTAGCCCTCTAAATCTACGCCCTATAATGCATGCCTCTCAAGTCATGCCTATTAACATTTCACTCATTTGAAACGCTTGAAAAACACATCTTAGTTTTAAGAACCACCTCTTAAGTCATGCCTCATAATACAGGCCTTTCACTGTTGAGATGCCAAATTCCATCTTAAGGCTTATGTGGCAATTTAGAGGTTTGAAATTTGGCATCTCCTAAAGTAGGAACTCCTTCCCATATGTCAAATTTATTATTTTATTATTTTTTTTTTTTTTTTGTTTTTTTTTTTTGTCTTCTTATATATGGAATTGACATCATATAAGAAAAAGAAAAGGTTTTGCATTCTTGCATTCTTGTGGGCCCCATTGTATAAAATAATCCAAGATATTAAAGGCATGTGCCTATTTTATACTTCAAATTTGGCATATCCATCTTTGATGTCAAATGCCAATTCGCATGAGGCATGACTGTTGGATATGCTCTAATTAAAATCTCTCTTCCAAAGCATATGTATTTAATAAATGATATTAATTTCCAATAACCTTTTTTATGCTAACATGCAAGTAATTTGCATTGAGATTGAACGAGAAAGAGCTAAGGATATAACTGTGACGTTTTGGTATTATATATATAAATTTTTTTTATTATTATTAATATATAATTGATTGTATTTTAATTAAATACGCAATTAGTCTAAGTGAGGACCATGCTAGACTTAGGTTGGTGAGTTAGGCTTGTTGGATAGGTGTCTTACCCATAGTTAACCCAGGCTCAATTTAGTGGAACAGTTATTCTCAAACCAAAACTCTAATCCTCCTCTAATCCAAACTCCTATATATTTTAAAAACTCAAACTCTATTCTTTAGAATTTAAATTAGACTATAAGTCTTATTTTTATTTCCTATTTATAGACCACCACGCTCTTTTATTTTCACACACAACTCTCTCTCTCTCTTCTAACTTTTCTCTGTGTTAGCACTTTAGTCTTTGGCAGTAGGATCTCTAGACCGTCTCCTTCAATCGCGGATCTCAGGCAAGTATCTAACCATAATTTATAAATTTAATGCTTGTGTTTCTATTTGATTCATATGTGGATGCATGTAAAAACCTCTTTTTATGCCCTCGATGTTTGGTTTTCTCTTTTTGTAATGAGACCTTACACATATTTGGCCACCATCTGATGATTCTAATATTAGGGCTTGAGTCTCCTTGGGTTACTTTCTTTTATTTAATTTTGATGTGGGACCCAGGGGATGATTTGATCATGGATCACGTCAGGTCCTTTGGCAGTACTTGGCTAGCGACCTTGTAGGAGTGTTTAATTTGTGGGCAATGGGACCCACTACCGATGCACCTTGATGTGTCAGGCATGATGCCCATTGTTCCGGAGACCAGGTTCTGTGTTGGGTGAGAGGGCAGTTTTGGACCTGAATATATTGGGAGAAAGGAGTCTCCACATGTACAGGACCTGCTTTGAACTTGAGTAGGTATTGGAAAATAAATAAATAAAAGGAGACTCCATGTAAGAATGGTTTGACCTGTACCTGTATTGGAAACAAAACATAAGAGTGGAAAGAGGGGGGCTTCATGTCAGGAACGGTTTTGACATGTATTTCGAATACAGAATGGGAGGGGTGTTGACTTACAGTTGTTTTGGGAACAGAGTCCCCATGTGACATGACTTTAGTATCTATGAAAGTTTTCCCATATACCCATTAGTTTTTAGAAATTTGGAAAAAAGGCCCTATAGCTTTTAATGAATTCAAATTAGACCTTGGGCCCATTTTATAAAAAATTGAATTTGGGAAAATGTTATAAATGGAATCCTTCGGTTTTCTAAAATTATAAACTAAAATTTGTTATTTCCTATTATTAAATTTTAAATCATATCTATGGTTTTTAATATGTTAAAATTATATTTTTATACATTATTAATTGGATCATTGGACCGAGTAAATATTGTCCGGGCACGCGGTATCTTACTAACGTGAGATTTAGTACTTCGTATGATTTCGGGGAAATCCTAATGGATTCGGGCTCAACCCATTTCTATTGGAATACCTTTAATTGGGTCTATGCACCATTGATTGATAAGGGATACGTTGATCTTTTATCTATTAGAGATTTATGTGGTTGTCGGGTATGAGACCTTATGTTTGATCTTAGGATTGGCTTGTGATTATTCCTTGACATTCGGGTTTGCATTCATGATTGAGTTTGATATTCGTCTATTAGTTGCATACCCTATGTTGATTGGATATGGACCGTGATGTGGCGTGGCAATCGATTGAGATATTGTAGAGGTTTATTCGAATTATTTGTTTGGTATTCGATTATGGATTATTGTGCAGTCAACCCTTCACTTTGACTTAGGTTTCTGTGTCAAGAGCATTACTGATCATTAAGTCTATTATACTATGATATGATATGTATATATATATATATTGATTGGGTCATATTCGAACGACTGCAGTTGTATGTGGACAACTGATCACAGATGTGTACGAACACTCTAATATCCGAATGTCGAACCGGTTTATCCGGCCTACGATTTCGATTACGAACCGGGTTATGACCGCCGGCCTTCGAATGAGTTTTCCGGCTTTAAAGTTAGGGCTGACCACCCAAAGCAGTAGCAGTGCTTCTGTGTGATTATTGTATTGCTCTATTGTGTATAATGGATTTAGGTTATACGTTCTTTTCATCATTGTTCCATTGTTAATCTCTTATGATCATTACATGTCGTTACTCACATTGATCTTGTATTTTATTTATAAAGTATGCTTTCATACTTGCTGTTTAGTTTGTTTATTGGTGCATAGGTACTGACCCTTACCCTAATGTGGAGACGGAGGATGGTCAAACGTTTCAAGCGTTTGAACAAGTTGACGAACTTGAATGGAGAGCCGGAGATGGCTATGGAGCCGTCGGAGCGTACCTGAGAGAGAAAGTCATCTTAGAATTTCTTTAGATGAATTTTCTTTAATGATAAAATTTTCCTTAGTAATTGTTTGATTTAATCTGCAACTTTACTTATTATTTCTTCATATGATGATTGTGTTGGATCTTAATTATGAACCTTGAATACCAATTGAATAACGCTTCCGTTGAATTTAATGAAATTTATTTTGACTCACCACGGTTTGCCATGTGAGTCCACTTTTGGAAGCTTGTGTTGTATTGAACATAGGAAATTTGAATTTGATTTATTTTTCACGTTTTCCCCAATTCTTATTTTGGGGGACGTGACAATAACTCCCAAAGAAAAGGGAGCAAAAACAAAGAGAAGCTCAATAGGCCTGAGCTAACCAAAAAGGAAACAAAATTACAATAGAGGAAAATCTCCCAAAAAGAAAAAAAATCCAATAATACCTATTACAATCTCTTTTCAAATTATCCTTACAAATTTCTTTCCAAATCCACTCTTTCAAAATTTATTCCAAACTCCATTGTGCTCGGAGTAGGGCCCACCATCGAGTTTGACGTATTAAGAGATCAATTAAGTGATTAAATAATAAAAATATATTTTACATCTTTTAATGACTAATTGAGAGATTGATTAATAAAAATATGTAGCACATTCTAAATAATGATTGAGCGATTAAATGATAAATCATATGTTACATATTTTTCATATCTAAATCTTGTGTTAAAAGTATGATCAATCTGATAGTTAGGGACACTCCACTCTGCTTGAAGCCGCCACATCAGTTGTAACATATTAAGGGAATCATAAATTGATTAAAAATCATTACCCAAAGTAATCACATGTAAAAATAGAAGCCGACTCCAATTTTTTATTTTAATATTCTGTAAAAAAGAATAATCAGTCTCATAGTTGGGGATATCCCAATTGGAGTATTCATTCAAAAAAGTTAGTTTGACCCAAGTCTAGGTTCAGGTTCAACACTAACCCTAGATCTCAAGTTTGAGCCCTCCCAATAAAAAATATATTAGATCTAAGCGCGTTTGAATAAAGCTCAGGTCCACACCATTTTTTTTAATTATTTAGTCACTTTATTATTCATTTAAAATGCACAAAATATTCTTAGTCACTCAATTTCTTAATTATTCATTTGATCAACATACTTCTTAACTATTTAATTGCTTGATTATTTATTTTAAATATGCTATATTTTCCAATTGCTAATTGCTTTTAAATATTCTTTGCTTAATACGTCAATAAGATCGTGTGCCTAGTTCTATGTAAAGTGAAATTTGGCCAATGACAATAACTGTAATTGTGATTTTGAGTGGTCTAAATATAAATGTGAGCCCCACTGGTGGACTTCATAAGGCACAGTTTAGAGAATCTTAGGAGAATTAGCTCTAGTGGAAGTTTTTATAGGATGAAAGAAAGACGCGAGAGATAAGATCAGGAAATAATTGCTTTGGGAAGAATTCTCATGTGTAAAGCTAATTTGGAAATCCACATAAATATAGCTTATATCTCTCTTTTGTTTTAATTGACCCTTTAACGTAAGCATAATTGGAAAGAGAGTTTAAGAAACGGGGTCAAAGTCCTTCATGGTTGGTTGATGTGGCATAGGGTCATTGGACTGCTGGAGGTAGTAGGTCACTACATTGAAGAACTATAGTTCTTGATATGATTCATTCTCTTTAAAGCTTAATGTTGGTTAAGCTTCTACCTTACTAACGGGTTAATCTAGGGCATCCCCATGCTCCCTCCTCCTCCCTCCTCCTCCTCCGATTTCCCCCCTCTCAGTCGTCCTGGCTCCTCGTCCCAAATCCTCAGCTCCCCAACCCTCTCTTCGCAGCTGACTCCCCCTCTGGGGCAAGCAGCATCCTGCTCCCACACCACGCTGACTCGCCCAGAGGAACCTGCCCAGGGGACCGTAGCCACTCCGATTTATACTGTCCCAGCTCCTTCTCACACCTCTGCTGCTATCTCGCCTGCTACCACTTCGCCCTGGGATATCAACCAACTAGAATTGCTCCACAACCACCTCTCTGGCATCATCTCCTCAGCCAAAGGTATGACCCCAGGTGAGAAAAACCCTCTTCCCATCAAACCTCCAGACCCAAACCCTCCTTACTTCTGCCTCCCCTCAGATCTCATGTCGCTTCTCTTCCAACCCCAGGCCCCTCCAATCGCTCCAACCAGTCAGCTTCCTCCCCCTCCCAACCAAAAACCTTGGCTATCCCTTTTCCCCGATTCAGCCCCCCTATCCCCCTCGGACTACCCCCCTTCCTCTCTAATAGACGGTCATCTTTCTATGAAGATCCCTTCTTCTCTGATTGAACCCAGTAAATCCTCTTTCTCTTTCGCAGCTATAGGAAAATTTTATGGGAAGAGGCCTACAGTTGAATGGCTAACAGCCCAGGTTAACTCCAAATGGAACCTCTCCAAACCAAGCCTTATTTCTCTCACAGACAAAGGTACCTTTCTGTTCAGATTTGCTTCAAAGGAGGACAGGGAAATTGCCATTTCAAAAGGTCCCTTCCTCCTACACCCCAAGAAACTCCAAATCATCCCCTGGTCGCCTGGTCAAGACCTCTCCTCTTGGCCGTCTTTCCACCCTGTCTGGATTCGCATTCATGGCATCCCATACCATTGTTGGAGCTCCAATATCTTGCTCTCTTTAGCTAGTTCCATTGGTCCCCCTCTCAAACTGGACGACATTACAGCCTCTCAAAAATTGCTCACCTTTGCTAGAATCCTAGTGAGGCTTGATCTGAATGGTCCAAAACCCTCAGAGATAAAAGTTGAGCTGGAAGGAGAGTCGGAAATTACCCTCTCTATCACCTATGAAAACCTCCCTTGCCCCAAATGTCTCTCCTTTGGTCACTCTGTAAACCTCTGCAGCTCAGGCCCTAAACCTTCCATCCCCTCTCCTACTGCCTCCCTGATAGGCACAGGCATTTTAGGTAAACCCCCCACCAGCCAATCTATCCAAACTCCCACCCCGGACCCTGTCCCTGATCCAGCTCTGGCACCCAATGGCCCTCCCCTGGTTTCCCCTGCCAGCCCCAACAGGTTTTCCCCTCCCTCCCCAGCCTGCACCCTCTCTGATCTCCCTTCTTCCCAGCAGATTTCTGCTCCTCCAGGCTTTGCCTTCCCTCACCTTTCAGACCCTCCTTTCCCCTCCTCCTCCCCTGCTCCACCTATCCCTTGCTCCACCTCCACTCCTGGCTATACCCCGTGCTCTAACCCTGGGCCTCAATCCTCTCTTGACCCCCCCCTTAATCCAGATGAACCCCCCCTAGACTTTGATATCCTAGAAAAATTTCCAGATCCTTTCCTGGATACTTCTAACTCTTTCTCCATCCTAGATAACTGCCCCTTATTAGATCCCTCCTCCTCCATTCCCCCTCCTTCCTCTAGGATACCAGATACAGCCTTTGTTACTGCCCAGAATCCTGATCCTTCCCAAGTCGCTGGCATATCCTTAATTGTGGACCTCACCCCTTCCTCCAAGAAAAAGAATTCAAAAACAAAAAAGAAACCTGCCAGCTCCTACTCTAGGCCTTCTACTAGAAGCTCCAATGGCCCCTCCTCCCTCCTTAATTGTTCCAAATGATCCGTGTTCTATACTGGAATTGTAGGGGTATCTCAAATTCCCCTACCATTAGATCCCTTCGCCACTTGGTCTCTTCCAACACCCCTGATGTCATCTTCTTAGCTGAACCTATGACTGGCTCCCCTCCTCCCTCCCTCCTTTCCTCTTTGGGTTATGATGGGTTTTTCTCTAACAATCCTTCCTCTCCTGCCACTATTTGGTGCTTCTTCAAATCAAACTCCAACCTGGATATCTCTCTGCTTGACTACTCCTCCCAATTTCTTACCATCTCTTTTACCAATCCCTCAACTGCCTCAAATTGTCTCCTCACAGGGATCTATGCCTCTACAAACACTACAACAATTTACATTTTTCCCGGCGTTTTTTCCCGGCGTAAATATTAAACGCCGGGGAAAGTATACCTTTTTCCGGCGAAAATATTTTTTACGCCGGTATAGGTCACTTTTTCCCGGCGATTTCTTTTTTCGCCGGTAAAGGTAACTGTGTTAATAAAAAAGTTGTTAAAAACTTTTCCCGGCGCTAATTTTCGCCGGCAAAAGTGGTTTTTCCCGGCGTATTTTATATGTCGCCGGCAAATGTCTCCCGCGCGCGCTTCATTTGGGGCATCCCGCGTTGTTTTGCCTGAAGTGGTTTTGCCGGCGCACTATTTGCGCCGGGATTGATTCATTCTACCAACATAACATATCGAAACATAAACCCTTTCTCTGCGCTTCAAACCATCTCTCTGCTTCAAACCCTTTCTCTGCGCCCATCTCTCTGCTTCGATCATCTCTCTCTGCTTCAAACCCTTTCTCTGCGGCCATCTCTCTGCTTCTCCCTCTCCGTCTAGCAGCGCCCCCTCTCGGTCCATCTCTGCACCTCTCTGCTTCTCTGCTTCTCCATCTCGGTCCATCTCCCTCATCTGCTTCTCCCTCTCGGTCCTTCTCCCTCATCTCTGCATTTCCCCAAAGCAAACAAGAAATCGCCCATCTCCCTCTCGGTCCCTGATCCCTCTCACCTCGTCCAGCGCCCATCTCCCTCGTCCAGCGCCCAAGCTCCCTCTCCTTGGCTTCTTACGACACGGAAACGGAGACCTGTTAGGGCAATCAGCCGAGACCAGGAAGCGGAAGCGGAAGCAGGCGCAGCACATCAGGCACTGCCCCTCTCTCTCTGTCTTTCGTTTTTGCTCCTCCAGATCTGCATCTGCTTCTCTCCTTTTTGTTTGTTTGTGTTTTTTTTTCTCGTGTCGTTCCGCTTGGTCTCTCATCTCAGACTAGAAATCCAACATCAATATGTAGGTTTCATCACCTTTTGAACTGTTTCTTTCTGTTATTGTGAATTTGTGGCTTTGGTTTGTGGTGTTGATGATATATCATTGAACAAATGAACGATATTTGTTCTTTTCCCCATTCGATAGCATTATAGAGCACTGCACATATAATGGATTGGATTGTTCAGATCACCACCTATTGGTTTCTTTTCATGTACAAGATAAGAGGCTTGGAGCCTTTTGTTTTATTTTATTATTTCTCAAAAGAATTACCCTTAGGTGGGGAAGCATGACAATTGAAAGATTTATACCTATGGGCTGTTTGTTTGCCAGAACTATCAGAATTCTTGTTGGGGTGTTTTATGATTTTCCCATATGGTTCCGCAAATGCTCAAGCACAATGTAGCATTTGAAAACTGAAATTTCTGAGAATTTTACAGTCCAAAAGTGACATTTCACATGGATAGTTTTGTGAATTCTCACCACTGGGAAGTCAGAATTCTTGGAGAGCAGCGGCTGTCATTGCTAGTGGCAATGGGAGTTCCTGTTAGAAAACCTCTAAACAAGTGAGCCCTTAATCAGGTGAACACAATCATGTGCAGGTCAACTGGTCTAGAGAACAGACTCTCTCTCTCATGGTTAAATGGGTTGGAGTTAAAAGGGGGTCTCTCTCTCATGGTTCATAAATGGGTTGGAGTTGAAAGGGGGTCTTCTCTCTCTCATGGTAAAATGGGTTGGAGTTGAGTTGTTTGGAAAGGGGGGTCCTCTGATTTATGGAATTTTGTAAGAGGTTGTGAATTGTGATGGTTGGAGTGGTGGTTTCTGACTGGACCCATTATTTTGGCTCAAACAATTTGGTGTTTTGGGTTAAGATTTTTGGGGGTAAACATAAGGTAAGGTGAAACTTACAGATGTAAATAGAAGAAGTTATACAATAAGATGAAAAACATAAATGAATAAAGCACAGATGCCCTCCTTCACTTGTGGTTCAGGAAATTGAGTGCAGGCAAATTCAGGTGTACATGTAAATTAGAGTTCATTCATTTAGTTCTGTGTTGACTCTTATTGTGTTCCCTGCCATAACTAATTATAGATCATAAAATTTACAAGTAAACTAAGCACTTGAACAGAGCCACTGCAATCTACTGAAACCCATGAAAAGAAAAGTACTGGAACGGATGGTCCCCCCAGCAGCAAGTTTTAAATTGTTGGAATCTAATCGGAAGGTGGCAGTGTGGGCCACAAGGCCACAATAAACAATGAGTCAGGACTCAGGTTATTTTGAATCTTGGTGGACTCAGGCTTTTGCTAAGGTGCCCAATAGCAGAGAGACTGCTTAGTATCAGGATTCAGAAGCCAGGACTGTCGGCGAAGGAGATCAAGCAGCAATATCTCAAATCTTACTTTTAAAAAGGCAACAAACTGCCCAAGCCAAAAGTCAGGACTGTTGGTTGAAGACTGTGGTTCTAACCCTTTAATCCACCTTTTGTAATCAAGGCCATTGATGCATGTGGGTCTACTATGAAGTCCCAGAATTTCTGTCATCTTTGGCATTCAGTATTTGTTTTGTTTTCAGGCAATAAGACTTGGGGCTCAACTGAGATCTTGCCCTGAATGGTTAAACCAAAATTGCTTTGGGTCAAGTGTGAGTTTATTCAGACACTGATTTTGAACTAGTTGGGTCAGAGATGGCATGTAAAGCCCAACTCAAACTCGTGGCTCTGTAAACAGGGTTAACCCAATAAGTGCAAACAAGGTTAACCCAATGGGTGCAGGCCAACCCAACCCGAACGTCACCTTCAGATTGTCCAGGCCTGTTCTTAAAGTCTGTTTAGTGTTGAGATCCGGCCCATTAATTAGGCAGATGATGAATAGTATGAATCTGAGGTGGGGTCTATCATTTCTATTTCTTAAACTACAAATGAATGAATGGTATGATGTGGTACACTTGTGGACCATTGACAGCTTTAGATGTAATCATTTTTCCAAGGGAAGAATGGGTCCAGGTTCTGGGTTATTGAAGGCTTAATTCACTGATAACCTGAAATTAGATTAAGGTTGGATTGAGCTGATGGGCCCATTTATTAACAAGCTAAAATTGAGGAACATTTAAAATATGAAAATGATTCCTTTTAGAAAGCATGATTGCTGTGAATATAGATTTCTTCTTTCTTGCTAACTTTCTAATTTCAAGATGCGGAACTTTATTTTCTTGTCCAATACTAATATGAGCTTGATCTGTCTAAATTCTAAAGTTAATTTTAATTTTTTATTTTTCTTACTTTTTTTTTTCATTTGAGGCATTAAGTGTTGATTTGTTTTTCTTATATTTGAGTTCTTCTTTTTTCTTTGTTTTTTTTCTCCTTTTGCATTTATTTTGTACCATCTATTGGTTGAATTTGAGTTAACCACCATTTTATATATGTAAACAGATATGGACAAGAGTTGGATGTTACTGTATCGTAATAGATTTAGTCAGCCATATATAGACGGGGTGAATTCTTTTATTGAATTCGCAAAGACGACTTCGGGTGGGAGTAGAGTGATTAAATGCCCGTGTAACTACTGCTGTAATGGTTTTAAGCATGATTATGAGATTGTGAGAGACCATCTGCTCCGGCGTGGGATGATGGTATCCTACGAAACTTGGTTACAGCATGGGGAACTTCCACAATCCGATGAATCGGATGATAGTGAAGATGAATCGGATGAGGACCGGGATGGATATGATGAGTTATTAGAGGACCATGGCAGGGGTACTTACATGATGGATGATACCCTAGGGATGGATGATGTGCGAAACTTTGAAATTATGCTAGAGGCTTCCCAGCGTGGTTTGTACCCGGGCTGTAAAGATTCAGAAACCTTGTTAGCGTTTGTCATTAAGATGCTACATGTGAAGGTACAGTATAGGTGGAGCAACAAGTCGTTTGACAAGGTTTTGGAGATATTTAGGGACACCCTACCAGAAGGTAATGTGGTTCCCGCGTCCGTTTATGAGGCCAAGAAGCTACTACGTGACTTGGGCTTGGGGTATGAGCACATTGACTCCTGTAAGAATGATTGCATACTTTTTTGGAAAGAGAATGCTCACTTGGAGAAGTGTCCCGAATGTGGGGAGCTTAGGTACAAGGTCAATAATGGCAAGGGTAAGCAGATTGCTCATAAGATACTGCGTTACTTCCCATTGATACCTAGGTTGCGGAGATTATACATGTCCAGGATGACAGCCAAAGAGATGAGATGGCATCATGAGAATGGCATGGATGGCGATCTGGGTAGGCATCCGGCCGACTATAAGGAATGGAAGGAATTTGATTTGAAATTTCCAGAGTTTGCCCGGGAGATCCGCAATGTGAGGTTAGGAATCTCAGCATGTGGCCTGTCATACTTATGCCTTACAGCATGTGGCCTGTCATACTTATGCCTTACAGCATGTGTACTAAAATTTCAGCTGATGGTTTAAAGGCATGGGAACCGTTGAAGGAATCTCGATCTCTGCTGGTACCAACTTCTGTAAGTATGCTAGCAATATAATTTTGCTCATGTTGCTACAAGCGAATCTACAATAAATATAAGCACATATTGTTATTATTTTGCTGATGTTGCACGTCAGTTTCTTGTTTGTTTTATGTTCATGTCAGAACTATTCTTCATCTTCGATGATATTATGGGATGGAGCATTGTGATGTCAAAGCGGACTCAGACTCTCTTATAGCTTGGGTGTAAGTTTTTTCATAACACTGGCTACTTAAACAATGTCAGCTTTGGTGTTTTAACGTGGGATTTTTAACTTTCGTGCAAATCGATTACAGTTGATCATCAGATGGTGGTGCTCTTTTATTTTGTTCTCTCTTCTTAGTGGGTTATGTCTCTGCCCTTTTCGTTTGTTGCAATTTGCTGAGGTTCACAAGGTGTAACAACCTGGGATGCTTTCCAAGGGGCAATGGTGGGAGCTCACACACACCCACACCCACCCACACCATATAGCTTGTTCCCAATTTCCAAAAGCCAAATATGGATCAATTTCACTTACCTTATTAACCCCAAGGGGTTGGCTGTGGGACTTGAGCAGATGTAGAAATATTTAAGTACACATGATGCTGTCCCTTTAAATACTAGCAGGAATTCTTAAAGAAAGGAAGTATAAGCTTATAAGCTATAGCATGCTTGGACAACATCATGGCTCATGCTGGAGTGAATCATGTTTCCCACAGATTGGGCCATAGCCATATTTGATAAAAGGTCATCCAAGTTGTTGCCTATCCACATTTATAATAGACGTGGCCTTTTAATGGATAGTTTAAATAGAAAGTTGGTGAACTGTCCAGTGTCCAACACATCCATCACATGACAACCCCATTGATAGGTTAGTCATATCCCTTGGCTGCATGTTCATATCATAACACAGCCTGAACTTCCCTCTCCATGTGTGTGGATAGTCCAGATTTACAAACTCTTATGAGTCATATAAATACACTACAGTAATTTTAGCATAATGAGGGATCACAAACTTTAAGTGCAGATTACTCTGTCTATAGCAAATGAGAGTTCTCTGTGTTTCTATAACTTGAGTCAGTTGCAAGTCTCAGTAAGACAACAGTATCTCTTGATCTGCATACAACTCGAGTTATTCATAAGCTACATTTCTTACCTTTGAACAAAGAATATTACAATTGTCAATTTATATTGTGATAAATATCTTGAATTATGTGGTGACTGATCTTATTATAAATTCTAACAAGTATAATTATTTTTAAGAGGGTTGTTCAAGGCTATAAAAATCGGTTTAGTATTTTTAAGTTCTTGTTTGATCTTCCAATCAGAATATTAGTAGTTTCCTTAAGATGGCATTTGTTCATATATTATTATCCTCACAAGCTTCAAAGTATTGCAGTCTTATGAAATGGTTACCATGTCCAGGTGGACACATGAAACTCTAGTGCTGGAAATCAGGGGATCCAAGTACTAGCAACCAAAATTTTGCATCACACCCACTTACGAAGGAGAACAAAACTTCATTTTCCTACTTGCAAGGTGGGCTACTCTTTTATCACACACGCACAACATTCAGTACTTCTTGCATATAATATCAGCATGTGGGTGTTTAATGTTGCCTTGCAGAGAGGATTCATCCAAACAGAGGAATCTATGGCTTTTGCTGTTTAAAGCGTAGGCCCCACAGCAAGACTTATTGACTTGGGAGGATCCAATGCATAATATCTATCTGATCGATCATAATTTATCTATATGGAATACATACATGTGCAGGCTCTGGCACTGGCATGGAAGTTGAGATTGCACGCATGAATGATGTGTTGGATTTTTTGTAGCCAAAATGTTGTTCCTCTCTAACAGTCGACTCAACTCTACACGAATTGGATAATATTAATTTTTTTTTTGTTGGATGTTGTCCTTTTCAATTATTGTATATTTTTGTGTTGATAGATTTTTATTAATTAGATTAATGTTTTTTTAATTGGAGACCTTCAGTGTAATGATTTATATATAGGAAAGAAATTTGATTAAAATATAAATATTTTGCCGACATAAAAGAAGTGCGGCAAATTTTTAAAAAAAAATATATTCATGTTTTCCCGGCGCAAAAAAGCGCCGGCAAAAAATTTTCTAAAAAATTTATGAAAAATAAATATGTTTTCCCGGCGAAAAATAACGCCGGCAAAAATTTTTAAATATTATTATTTAAAACATAAACTTTTTACCGGCGAAAATAACGCCGGCAAATGTTTTAAAAAAAAATTATTATTTAAAATATCACCCTTTACCGGCGAAAGTAACGCCGGCAAAGATTTTTTCCAAATTTATTATTTAAAACGTCAGACTTTTCCCGGCGAACATCTACGCCGGCAAAAGTAAAAAAAAAAATTTTCATTCAAAATATAACCCTTTACCGGCGAAAATAACGCCGGCAAATAGTTTTTAAAAATTTATTATTTAAAACCTAATACTTTTTGGCGGCGAAATTTGAACTTGTCCCGGCGTTATTTTTCGCCGGTAATGTGTAAACTTTTGCCGGCGCTTCCTTATTTCGCCGGCAAAAGGCTTTACTGGCACACTTTTGCCGGCGCTTTGCCGGCGCAATAAAAAACGCCGGTATAGGTTTTTGCCGGCGTTTTTGGACCTTTGCCGGCGTTTTTTTTGGCGCCGGGAAAAATGTAAATTGTTGTAGTGAAACTATCTCCTTAGAAGAGATCTCTGGAGCCATCTCTCTTCCCTGTCCAGCTCTATCTGCCCATGGTGTGCGATAGGTGATTTCAACGCCATCACCTCTGCCTCAGAGAAATATAGTCTTAGGCCTTCCCGTCTCAACCTTGATTTCCAACAGCTGCTTAGTTCCACTGGTTTGCAGGACATGGGTTACTCAGGGAATAAATTCACCTGGTCCAACAACCGCCAGGGGTCAAGCTATGTTGCAGCCAGGCTTGATAGAGCCTTATGTAATTTTCCCTGGCTCTCCTCTTCCTCGGATCCCCTGCTCACCCACCTCCCCAAGCTTTCCTCGGACCACTATCCACATTGCCATGATTCTGCCCATCCCCAAGTCGATCTCCTCCAACATGGAATCCATCATGAGAAACTTTCTCTGGTCCGGGGGGATCCTCAGGCAGAGAAGAAGCCAGGTAAATTGGGATACTGTCACTCTCCCTTCCTATGAAGGTGGTCTGGGGATTAGACGCATCCAAGAGCATAGTGCTGCTTCCTTCATCAAGCTGGCCTGGACTGCCTGCACGTCAAATTCCTTGTGGGCAAATTGGATGGTTGGCAGATATTTTCCTCGTTCCTCTCTCTGGCATTCCTCCTCTTCCAAAGTTGGTTCATGTATCTGGAGAAGAATCAGATCCTTTGGTCACCTAATTCAATCTGGCAGTTCTTGGAAAATTGGGAATGGCAGATTGGTTGACCTCTGGCATGATTCCTGGATGCAAGCTGGCAGTCTGGCTTCTCAATTTCCTTCCATTCAGTTCCCCCTGCTTCAGAAGCTTCACTCTCTCTGGGTTGAAGATCACTGGCTGGTTCCCCCGGATATCCCTAGTGCCGTGGCTGCCTCCCTGCAGGAAGGAGTCCAGCTCCTCTCCCTAGATCCTCTCTCCAAAGACTCTCTGCTTTGGAGCTCCCATGAAGATCATGTCCTCTCCATCCAGGAAGCTTGGCATCTTGTCAGATCAAGAAATTCTTCAGTCTACTGGTCGAGCTGGGCCCCTCTGGTTTGGAACTTCATTCACCAGCCAAGAGTCTCTTTCTTTGCTTGGAGACTCCTTCATGATAAAACTCCCTCTCAACTTTGGCTCCAACAGCATGGTATCAGTTTGGCCTCCAGATGCAGCCTTTGCTCCCAAGAGCAGGAGTCCACTCTCCATCTTCTTTTTCTCTGTTCTTTTTCCTCTGGCATCTGGAACTGGGTCCTCTCCTCTGCAGGAGCTGTCGTTGCCGGGCCTCTCCTCCCCTCCAAGATCTGGCAGGCCCTTTCCAATGGCAGTGACAATTTAGCATTAAAAGGTGTTGCTGCTATTTTCTTCTCCTCTGCTTTTGCCATATGGAATTGCAGGAATGAAGCCATTTTTACCAACAGTAGTGCATCCCAGGTGAAGGTCATCCTCTCCCTGAAGGATCTCCTCTCTGTCTCTCTCAGGCGGATTTCCAAACCTTACTCTGGAAGACCTTTGAAGACTTTTTGTAATCTTTTATTTTCCAGTTCTTAATTTTGTTCTGTGGTTTGGATGTTGGCCTCTCTGTCCTTTTGCTGCCTCCCCTGTTGTTGCTCTTTGAGCTTTGGCTGCTGGGCTCTCTCTCTTGTTTTGCTCTCTGAGCTCCTGTAGGGCTTTTGCCTCTGTTTCCTTTCTTTTTTTCTCTTAATACAATTCTATTCAGCAAAAAAAAAATGTTGGTTGACAAAAAAGACAAAAGACCCTCAATTCTGGCCTTAGAAGAAGCCACATCAGTTTCTTGGGGCCCATTTGTAAATGTGTTCTTTTAAAAACACATAATATTTGCCTTTTCAATAAAATGTATCTTCAGTTACTTATGTGTCTTTTCAATAAAATGTGTCTATTGAGCCCATTTATATGGATGTGACTCAATTTAAATCGATGTCTTCCAACTCTATAAATTAAGATTATTTTCAAAGTTTTCATATAGTATTCAAAATGAGCAGAAATGCATATTAATTCTTTATTTTTAATATGAAATATATATGCTAACTTGGATTAAAGGAAGAAAGGTTTTGTTTTCATATTTTTTTAGTTGATTTGAGTTATTTAATTATTTTATTAGATTTATATAAAAGAAAAATTAATTTTAATATAATATTTTGGTCTCACCAGACTACTGTGCAACGCACCGGCGACTTCATGCTAGTGTTGATGAAACGTCTTGGTCCCAAAGGAACCGGACTCTCAAGTCTATTGGTGTCTGTAGGGCCATTAAAAGCGGTGGGTGGTGATCAGACTCTCAAGTCATTTGGAGTCTTTACTCTTTAAATGGGGGTGTTGGTATAGGGCTGTGGTAAATACACCCATCCTACACCCATTCTACCCTATGCTACGGATGACCTGATCTGAGATGAGGGAATGGGTGGGAGAGCACACCTGATCTACTGTGTGTTGGATACTTCCCCTTCTGACAGATGCTTTAATCCCACTACCGTGCACAGTCATGTAACAATGGAACGAAATCCATTTGACGTGAAGGTTGAGGATTGTCACTAGTCACGGGAGAAGATGGGATTCAAGATGATGGGTACACATTATCATTACGTGGGGCCATGGTGGAGTTCCAACCAACTTTTATGTACAGGAAACGCAAGGGCCCTGGATTCGTCATCAATTACAGGATATTTTTTCTTATGTAAGAAAGTCTCTATTTTGGCTAAGTGCAGGAACACTATCCTTAATTATTCATGAACAGTTCCTCTTCACTCAAGTGGAAATGAGTAGCGGTTCTCACTTGGCTCTCTGGATTTAAACCATCGATATCCCACCTCTTTCCTCTTTATATACGCTTTCTTCTCATTTATGTGGGCTTTTTTTCATGTGTGTTGGCTCTATTATATAGAAACTGATAAATCCCATGATATCATAGGACTATCCCATGATCTTTTGCAAAAAAATATTTTATAAAAATGTTGGCTAGATTCAAGCCACTCTAGTGACATTATTTGAATTTCGATCATAAAATAAAAAAAAAGAATTTAAGGAGGTTTAATATGTCAAAACCCCTTCTTCTTTCTTTTTTTTTTTTTTCATGTTGACCCATAAGAGAAAGTAGGGGTAGATTCATGCATTGAGTAATTCATTCCTAGATTCATCCATTCATGCATTGAGTAAATCAAAACAATGTAAACCATTAGATTGGATATTTGTGAAAAACATGGTTAAAATATGTTTGTCCGTGCAAAAGTGATTACATTGGGATAAAATTTTATTTAGTTATTTTGAGGAATCTGTGAATCTAGTGCACAAACTGATTTATAAATGCATGGGCCCCATTTTCTGTATAAAATAGATTTTACTAACAAAAGATTTTTAATTCGTGCTATAATCACGTTTTTCTTCAACCCAATTGTTAATGCTATTTCCTTTAAGAAGAGGTGAAGCATGCAATAAATAAAATTTAGTTAGTGCTTTAGTTACACTTTTCATTGATCGTTTTTTATGACTCGCTGGCAAAAACCAAGGTTGGATAAACATACCAAGAAAATATAGGGATCAGAAAGTTTGGCTTTATGATAAGATAATGCAACAATATCGAAGTCAACCAAGCGGATCTAATCCTTGCATTTAAATTTCACGTTGTAAGAATGACATGACAACTTGCATCTGGGTTTTACCAGCTTTCTCTGCAATCCGAAATTTCTTGCGTGCATTGTATATGGTCTCAATGGTAGACATGTTATCCGGATTCTGCTTCTTCAACGATGTCAAGATATCTCGTGGCTTCACATTTTTCGTAGACAGATGTACCATCAATTGGATTTCTGATTCAGAGAGCCGATCGGGATATGGATGTCCCTCCATATATGATGCAGGGGCATGATTATGTGTTCCACATACTACCATTGCCATCCAGTCATCACTTGTTCGCATTTTCACCCCTTTCACTCTGAAAAGACAATCATTTTTTTTTTGTGCCTGTAACCTTCGTGGAAGTTTTCTTGCTTCTGTATGTGCCACCGCGATCATATTGGAACAACAATCTTGGACTCTTCCCGATTATACTAGTTTCTGACCTTTTAATGACAATGATATATCCTAAATTGCATCCAGTATTTTGAATCCAATCAATTAGAGATTGGCGCAAATTAAATACCTGAAAATGTATTCATTTTGTTAGAAATTAACAACTTTTTATATTAAAAATTGACAAAATAAAACATAATTGGAATTGAGTTAATATCATACCATATCGGTGGAAAATTCGTTTGTAACATTTTCATCCACATTTCACTACAAGAAATTTGGGGTTTAAGGACGACACAAATTTGTCCCAAAATGTACATATTTCGTCACCGAAACTATTTAACACGAAAATTTTTCATCACCGAAACTATTTAACACGAAAATTTTTCGTCACATGTTTTGTTGCCAAAGCCTTGTCGCTAAAAGGTATTGGAGACGAAAAAAAATTCGTCATTGAAAAGGATAAATTTCTGACGATTTTTTTTTGTCTCCAATACACTCTATTGGAAACATACTTGTAAGTAATTTTTTTTCGTCACCAATACACTCTGTTGGAAACATACTTGTAAGTAATTAGTGACAAAATATTTTGTCATTAATTGAAGAAATTAGAGACAAATATTTTGTCATAAATATAAGAAATAACGACGAAATAATTTTGCCGTGTTTAATATAAAGGATGTCAAAGCCCCGCCCAACTCAAGGACTTCCCAGGTGGTGACCCATCCTAGTACTGCTCCCGCCCGAGCACGCTTAACTTCGGAGTTTTTACGATTTTCGGAGCCGCACGATTTTAGAAGGCCTCATGCTAAGTTAATACGGGGTTTGACTTATAAGCCCATGGTCAGGACTTGGATATTTCCGATGCGGGCTAACGGAAACTCACTGTTTGAAGTCCGTGGTTGACACGCTACGCCTTGTGGTTAAGGGTACGGCCCGAACCAAGATCTCACATTCTCCCCTACTAGAAATAGAGCCGCCATCGGCTTTGATACCAACTGTCACAGCCCCGCTCAACTCAGCATGAAATTGTCCACTTTGGCCCACGTGCACGCTTAACTTTTGAGTTCTTACCATTTTCAGGGTTGCACGATTTTAAAAAGCCTCATGCTAAGTTAATACGGGGTTTGACTTATCAGCCCAAGGTCAGGACTTGGATATTTTCGATGCGGGCTAACGGAGACTCACCGTTTGAAGCCCGTGGTTGACACACTACACCCCGTGGTTAAGGGTACCGCCCAGACCAAGATCTCACAAACACACGTAAAGGTCACCCATCCTAGTACTGCTCTCACCTGAGCATGCTTAACTTCGGAGTTCTTACGATTTCCAAGGCCGCACGGTTTTAAAAAGCATCACGCTAAATTAATACGGGGTTTGACTTATAAGCCCAAGGTCAGGATTTGGATATTTCCGATGCGGGCCAACGGAGACTCACCGTTTGAAGCCCTGGTTGACACGCTACGCCCCGTGATTAAGGGTACCGCCCGGACCAAGTTGTCATAGTAGTAGAAACTGAGAGAGGTAGGTGTACTTGGCGGTGGTAGATTCCTAGATGGAGGATGATGGGCGCAGATGATGGTGATTGGTGATGGTGGCTGCGTCTGGGAGTTCTATGCGAGAGAGACTGAGAGAAGTAGAGATGAGAGGGATCACTGATCAGAGATGGGTCTGCACTGCGTGTGTTGATGGAGGGTGATGATGATTGATGGGGGCCAATGGGCCATGGGGTTGTTGCCTGAGACGATGGGTGGGAGATGTTGGAAAAAGGTTTTGGAAAATAGGGAAAATGGTTCTTCTCTCCTATTCTGGAAAAGGGTTTTGGAAAAGAGAGACCGGGATAGATGGAGGGACAAAGGGGGAAATGAGTTTTGGAAAAGGGTCGTTGGATTGTCGGGGGGGGGGGGGGGGGGGTGGGATGGACGTTAGGGGGCCCATTTTAGTCATTTTAAAGGCTTTTCCAAAGCAATACTTGTAAGAGATGAATAGGCTCAAGTACGAATGAAATTGGCGCCTTATTTTGTTGGCCGAAATATTTTCGTCTTCCATAACTTATCCTTATTAGTGACGAATTACGTTCGTCGCAAAAATAAATTATATTTTGTGACAAAAATGTTCGTCTCCAATGAGCTAAAATAATTCGCGCCAACGCAAATGAAATTAGCGCCAACGCAAATGAAATTAGCGCCTTATTTTGGTGACCAAATATTTTTCGTCTTCCATAACTTATCCTTAATAGTGACGAATTATGTTCGTCACAAAAACAAACTATATTTTGTGACAAAAATGTTCGCCTCCAATTAGCTAAAATAATTCGCGCCAAAGAAAATGAAATTGGCGCCTTATTTTGGTAACGAAATATGTTCGTCTTTCATAACTAATCATTATTGGTGACGAATTACGTTCGTCGCAAAAACAAATTATATTTTGTAACAAAAATGTTCGTCTCCAATGAGCTAAAATAATTCGCGCCAATGCAAATGAAATTGGCGCCTTATTTTGGTGACAAAATATTTTCATCTTCCATAACTTATCGTTATTAGTGACGAATTACATTCGTCACAAAAAAATTTATATTTTGTGACAAAAATGTTCGTCTTCAATGAACTAAAATAATTCGCGCCAAAGCAAACGAAATCGGCACATTATTTTGGTGACGAAATATGTTCGTCTTCCATAACTTATCCTTATTGGTAACGAATTACGTTCGTCGCAAAAAAAGAAAATATTTTGTGACAACAATGTTTATCTCCAATGAGCTAAAATAATTGGCGCCAGCGCAAATGAAGTGGGCGCGTTATTTTTGCAGAAGAAATTTTATTTTCGTCTCCTATACTTTTGAAAAAAATGAAAACAAACGACAAAATTTATATTTCGTCCTCTTTGGGTGTTCTTTTAAGACAAAAAAAAATTTCATCATCAAATTTCGTCACAACAGCCTATATTTCTTGTAGTGTTTTTCTCTTCTTGTTTTATTTCATTTATGAGAATATCATCTTAACAACAATATACATTCACTTGAGCATCTACAATTAATAAAAAAATATTTCCTAAAATAATTAAAGAATTATATATTTACCTGATCACTTGAACCACTTGACAATCGCAGATCATTGGCTCAAATTCTCAGTTGATCAAAATTCATATCTTCTACTAATATGTATATTGCCAAGAAGAACAATATCTATGTATATATAGACTAAAACACAGATATGATTGAACTAAAGAAACACACTTTAATAGAGAATATATTCCTTACATGCTGAGAATATGTTTTCTCCGGAGAATATTTTCCTGTCACCTCAGTATAATAGTGCAGTTAAAAAACTCTTTACCTGTTGCCACCAAAAAACTTTCTTAACAAGGGACTCGAACTCACATGCAGATCCAGGAGATTTTTACCCTCACTGCTGGTACATATGCTAATCAATCTAGGTCCTTTGAACAGTGGGCCTCATTGTATAGTCAAGAAATCAGGTAATGGAAGGACAGAAGTCACTGTGCAATGCCTATGTACGCATGGCATCGGCAAGTGAACAGTGCTTCTATTTTTTCCACCAAATGATTATGAAAACATGTGACAGGACACACTTCATTGATTGTCTTATCATCTATATATACACCCATTCTATACCTATGCCTATCTAGTCAATTCATGGATTGTCTTATCATCTAACCTAATCTATTCCATCTACATCAAACACTATTCACCTTAATATAAAAATAAAGTGTGTCCTGTCACATGTTTTTATAATCATTTGGAGGAAAAAATAGAAGCACTGTTCACTTGCCGATACCATGCGTATATAGGCATTGCACAGTGACTTCTGTCCTTCCATTACCTGATTTCTTGACTATACAATTCTTGACTATACAATGAGGCCCACTGTTCAAAGGACCCAGATTGATTAGCATGTGTACCAGCATTGAGGGTTAAAATCTCCTGGATCTGCATGTGAGTTCGAGTCCCTTGTTAAGAAAGTTAATTAATTTTTACAACATGTGTTTGCCATTCAAAAAAGTTCCACTCTTGTCTTCTTTTGGTGGCAACAGGTAAAGAGTTTTTTAACTGCACTATTATATCGTCGTCACGGGAAAATATTCTCTGCAGAGAATATTTTCTCTGAAAGCAGAGGACAAGGAATATATTCTCCATTAAAGTGTGTTTCTTTAGTTCAATCAGATCTGTATTTTAGTTTATATATACATATATATGGTTCTTTTTGGCAATATACGTACTAGTAGAAGATATGAATTTGGATCAACTGAGAATCTGGGCCAATGATCTGCGATTGTCAAGTGGTTCAAGTGATTAGGTAAATATATAATTCTTTAATTATTTCAGGAAATATTTTTTTTATTAATTGTAGATGCTCAAGTGAATGTATATTGTTGTTAGGATGATATTCTCAGAAATGAAATAAAACAAGAAGAGAAAAATGTGGATGAAAATGTTATAAACGAATTTTCCACCGACATGGTATGATATTAACTCAATTCCAATTATGTTTTATTTTGTCAATTTTTAATAAAAAGTTGTTAATTTCTAACAAAATGAATACATTTTCAGGTATTTAATTCGCGTCAATCTCTAATTGATTGGATTCAAAATACTGGACGCAATTTAGGATATATCATTGTCATTAAAATGTCAGAAACTAGTATAATCGGGAAGAGTCCTAGATTGTTGTTCCAATGTGATCGCGGTGGCACATACAGAAGCAAGAAAACATCCACAAATGTTACAAAAAAAAAAAAAAATGATTGTCTTTTCAGAGTGAAAGGGGTGAAAATGCGAACAAGTGATGACTGTATGGCAATGGTAGTATGTGGAACACATAACCATATCCCTACATCATTTATGGAGGGACATCCATATCCCGGTCGGCTCTCTGAATCAGAAATCCAGCTGATGGTACATCATCTGTCTACGAAAAATGTGAAGCCACGAGATATCTTGACATCGTTGAAGAAGCAAAATCCGGATAACATGTCTACCATTGAGACCATATACAATGCACGCAAGAAATTTCGGATTGCAGAGAAAGCCGGTAAAACCCAGATGCAAGTTGTCATGTCATTCTTAAAACGTGAAATTTAAATGCAAGGATTAGATCCGCTTGGTTGACTTCGATATTGTTGCATTATCTTATCATAAAGCCAAACTTTCTGATCCCTATATTTTCTTGGTATGTTTATCCAACCTTGGTTTTTGCCAACGAGTCATAAAAAACGATTAATGAAAAGTGTAACTAAAGCACTAACTAAATTTTATTTATTGCATCTTCACCTCTTCTTAAAGGAAATAGCATTAACAATTGGGTTGAAGAAAAACGTGATTATAGCACGAATTAAAAATCTTTTGTTAGTAAAATCTATTTTATACAGAAAATGGGGCCCATGCATTTATAAATCAGTTTGTGCACTAGATTCACAGATTCCTCAAAATAACTAAATAAAATTTTATCCCAATGTAATCACTTTTGCACGGACAAACATATTTTAACCATGTTTTTCACAAATATCCAATCTAATGGTTTACATTGTTTTGATTTACTCAATGCATGAATGGATGAATCTAGGAATGAATTACTCAATGCATGAATCTACCCCTACTTTCTCTTATGGGTCAACATTAAAAAAAAAGAAGAAGAAGGGGTTTTGACATATTAAACCTCCTTAAATTCTTTTTTTTTATTTTATGATCGAAATTCAAATAATATCACTAGAGTGGGTTGAATCTAGCCAATATTTTTATAAAATATTTTTGTGCAAAAGATCATGGGATAGTCCTATGATATCATGAGATTTATCAATTTCTATATAATAGAGCCAACACACATGAAAAAAAGCCCACATAAATGAGAAGAAAGCCTATATAAAGAGGAAAGAGGTGGGATATCCATGGTTTAAATCAAGAGAGCCAAGTGAGAACCGCTACTCATTTCCACTTGAGTGAAGAGGAACTGTTCTTGAATAATTAAGGATAGTGTTCTTGCACTTAGCCAAAATAGAGACTTTCTTACATAAGAAAAAAAAATCTTGTAATTGATGACGAATCCAGGGCCCTATCACGTCTGTTACAACTACATGCGTTTCCTGTACATAAAAGTTGTTTGGAACTCCACCATGGCCCCACGTAATGATAATGTGTACCCATCATCTTGAATCCCATCTTCTCCCGTGACTAGTGACAATCCTCAACCTTCACGTCAAATGGATTTCGTTCCATTGTTACATGACTGTGCACGTGATTAATTGGTAGTGGGTTTAAAGCATCTTTAAGAAGGGGAAGCATCCAACACACCGTAGATCAGGTGTGCTCTCCCACCCATTCACTCATGTTAGATCAGGTCATCCGTAGCCATAGGGTAGAGTGGGTGTAAATACTAAATAGGGTGGGTGTATTTACCACAGCCCTTTAAATGGCCATTAAAGGCAGTCGGTGGTGAAATGATAGATCTTTCTACGCAGAATCGTTCCTGTCAAAGACTATTCAACACTTCCTCTATCAAGGACCACCAAGTAAAAAGTGAGGGAGCCGCTGCTGTTCATATACTCATAGATATTGCAGAGATGAGATAGGTAACAAATTTTATATAAAAGATTACAAAAGCAAGCTGTAGGAAACTCAATTCTAAATTGGTAAAATTAAAATGATTTGGCATTACCATCAGAAAAATTCAGCTGCTGGCTGGAAGCATGGAATGATTCTCATTTATCTGTTCGATTGGATGGCTGACCACGTTAAAGAGACTTTTTTTTTCTTTTGTTTAAGGAAACTAATGTAAATTCACTTTTTTAAAATCCAAAGACACCAATTAAGGGCACCCTTGGTCTCAGTCACTTCATAGTGGGGTCTTGGGAAGTCTTTGAGGGCAAAGTCTGCATTTCCACAACAATATGGAAAAAAAATTATTCCAGTCCCCACACAGCAACAACTTTTGGAGGAGTGGAAAGAGTCTTTGACTATAGATTTTATGCTCATTTTTAAGTACACTAAAAATATTAGGGGTTTTAACATTTTACTCCCCCTTAAATCTGATTTTGCCAATTTCATGACCGAAATTCTGATAATGTCACCAGACTCATTTGACTCTGGTCAGCATTCTTTTTTAATTTTTTTGTATCATATCATACCCATGATATCATAAGATTTATCAATTTCTATAGCATACACATTTTGTCACCAGCAAGCAAATTTTCTTTTTACATAATACCAAAAAAAAAGAAAAAGCATTGTCTGAAAAAGTAAATACACATTTGACCGCCATTTCTCAATTTCTATCATTTAGAAATAACTTTTTCTAAGGTGTAATACGAAAGCCATGACATCATCGGAGAGTCCTATGATATCATGGGTTTTATCTTGTGACATGCATTGTTCCCATGTTATGATGGGATTTGGGGCAAAAAAGGGCTTAAAAAATTGTTGACCAAAGTCAAGCAATTCGGGTGATATTATATGAATTTTGCTTATGAAATTGGTGAAACCGGTCAAAGAGGACTAATTTGTCAAAACCCCAAAATATAAAAATAAAAGTCAAAACTGTTCAAAATAACCGTGTAAAGTCGCAAATATCATTTTTGGAGAATTACCATCTCACAAGAATATCAGAATATTCCAGGTTTGGAGTTCTTCATCATGGGATTATTTTTGAGAAAATGCTAGAAAAAAGATTACTTTTAAAAATATGTAAATCTAAAAATAGAGACAAATGCGAATACTATCAAAATTGATTCTGCAAAAATTAGCTGTTTTTTATCAATTTATTCTACTAAACACATATATTTTTTTCTTCTGATATTTATAGTTTTGAGAGTAACACGAATGAAAACGGATATCCAAATATATTTAAAATATTGCAATATATTTAGAAGTGTTTGGCTCTCCGTTCCTAGGAGGCAATCGTGAGAGACAAATTTTTGGGGCCCACCTACGGCCATTGCAACATGAAGAAGTAGAGGATGGAATCATCTCAATGAGACCTAGCTCCTGTTTGGCCTAACTAATTTTTGCCTCTATTTATCAAAATCTCTAAATCGGATAGTGATTTTTTATAATAGAGTCATTTGGTAGCGTTTGATAGCCTTTAATTTTATTTTTTTAGAGAAGTATAGGCAATGCCTCTATTTCCCACAGCCCACCATTGATAGTATATAGAATTTAGAGGAACAAAAAAAAAAAAAAAAAGAAGTGATTGAACAGTATGCTTGCTCATTCACGCCCAGTCCGTTTTTTTTTTTTCCTCAAAATCTAAGAGTGTAAATCAAAATCCAAACCGTTGGAAATGTTCACAAGATCAAACACAGCATGACATCAAATTTCAGTCGCTTAATAATCACTAATCTTGATATATGTGCAAAAAAATGCGGGCCATTGGATGCAATTTTCTAGAATCTGTGGGGCCCAAACAAAGAATCCACACCGTTAGATCTCTTTGGAAGGCTCATAAAGGGTATGATGTAAATTTCAAGGCTTGATACCTTGTGGATATCAAGATATTTGCAAAACAATATCAGTCATTGATGTATCATGCTTTATATTATATTTGTCCATGAGCAGTAATGTTTTTCTATTTTTCTTATAATTTATGGAAGTGTAAGTCAAGATCCGAGCCGTTAGAAATGTTAAAAAGATCAAACACGGCCATGACGCCGAATTTCAACAGTTGGATCATTACCAATCTCGAGATATGTGCAAAAGATATGAGCCATTGGATGCAATTTTCTGCATTATGTGGGCCCCAAACAAACGATCTAAACCATTAGTTTGCTTTGGAAGGCTGAACACGAGTATGGGGTCGATTTTCAAGGCTTGACACTTTATAGATCTCGAGAAATTTGTGAAAAAAATTTCATCAATTGATATAAAAACTCTATTTAACATAGATCTTTGAATTACCAAACACTTCTTTTTTATTATAGCCTCTTTTTTATAGCATTTCTTTAGTTGTTCTTTATTAGAATTTTTTACAAGAATTTGAAGTGTTGGGTTTTTTTAATATGATGTGATGGCTTCTCCTTGATATTTGTAAATGCCATGTTTCTTCATAATTAAAATTTTAAAATCCCACCCACCGAAAAGGTTTCAAATACCTTTGCAGAATTTTGAAATTCCAACCCCCTTTAATTTTTGGTGAAATTTTTTAGATACTCAAATACAAATGAGCACCTAAGAATTCCTCTGTGCCTGGAAATTCAGAAATTTCCCAACCAAAAATTCTCTCAAGTGAAGAAATGGGCCGTAATATCTTCCCACACATATCTCCTACCCTGATTTGACACCATACCACCAAACCTGAAGTGAAGTTGGGCCCAATCAGTTTGACGTGGGGCCAAAGCAAAAATGAGAAAGTGCTATCTGGAATTGACTTTGACAAAATCAGTTTTGCATAGTTTTTATTTTTTTTTTACAATCCGGTTTAACCGACACGTTCTTTTTACAATCCGGTTTAACCGACACGTCTTCCCTCTCTTCTTTCGTCAGTTATAAAAGTGCCAAGACACCTTCCCTAACAAGTGTACACCCAGTTACACTACCAATCAGAATGGCTACTGAGAAATCATTCTCTCTCCTTCTCTCTTTCCTAGTCCTGGTCTTGTTTGATTCCTTGTCTGGAAAATGCAATGCTGCAGCAACAAAATATGAGTTGCAAGAAGCCGAAGCTCTCGTCAAATGGAAAGACAGTCTCCTCCAAAGTGAAGCTCTCCACTCATGGTCTCTCCCCACTGTCAATGGCTCTCCCTGCAACTGGACCGGAATTACATGCAATGATGGTGGAAAGGTGACAGAAATAAACCTAAGCAATTGCAGGGTGCAAGGTAAGCTTGATCATTTAAACTTCACTTCCCTCCAAAACCTTGTCCGCCTTGACCTTAGCCGCAATGCTCTCAATGGAACCATCCCAACCCAAATCCCTGCTTCTTCCCAAATCGTCTTCTTTGATCTCTCTATAAATCAACTCTCAGGCGTCTTACCACTCTCGCTAGCCAATCTCACTCATGTTTCCGTGCTCAATGTCTCTGACAATGCATTGTATGGTGAAATTCCTCCTTCTC